>CM031235.1:515653302-516988126 GCA_018340775.1 Taxus wallichiana var. yunnanensis
CCATTTGACTTGAAGAGGAGGGGGGTCCATGTGGATAGAGTCTGCACAAATCTCAACTCGGTGAGTTTCGAATCCTCTAACTCGGTGTTGCAATCAATTTTGAACCCCACACTAACTCTTTCCTCGCTTTGGCAATCAGATTATTTTGCATTGAGTCCTTCAGTATTTTGGCAGTGCACTCTGCAATCTTGGCTCCAATCAACAATTATGCCACTATTGGGATCTTAGTATGGCATAGGTAGCTGTGAGCTACACAATATACTCATTTTTCCAGAAACTAAAAAGATCCTTTATGTTACAATTTGCAACACATAAAATAAGCCCTTCAAAAAAAATATTGAACAACTGGGGCAACCAAGAGGACCTTGGAAAAATGTATAGGTAACAACCATATGAATTCTTCCTTAGTCGTGGATCAAAGCTAATAGAAATAAGCTAGCTAAAATTAGCTAGAAACTACAGTATAATTGTCCATTTGTTAAAAACAAGTTTCTCTGAACCTAGTAAAGGAATAATTTTTATTATCTGATTGGACGTATAAATACCGCTATTACCCTCAGAGTTTCTCAAAGAGACCATTTACGAGTAACAAGGATGTAGCATGCAAAACGGCCAACCAGGTATTTTCAGAGCTGACCTTCACATTCAATTCATTTCTAGGAGAAAACATGCTGAGCAATATGAATCGTTTCATTCTGCACCATAATAAACCTTCATCTCCTGATTCGGGAAATTTTATGAAGCCTTGAATAGCGTGACTCCAATCCATCGTACATGGCAGTGAATATTTGTTTCCTGCAGCTGCTATTCGATCTGAGTTTAGAATAAGGATAAGCCTACGAATTTGAGGATGCATTCGATACTGAACAGATAACAACACAGTTGGACAACCTGCTTGCTGGAAGCGTTCAAAAGGCTTCTACTAAACTGCAACATGTCAACTGCCTGGTGCGTGGGAGTTTCTCTCGCATCCTTTCCATCTGGACGAGTTTTCAGCATTGCTTTCCCGTCAAACTCTTCACACATGAGCCACGACTGAGCCATTAACGCATCGCCTTGGTTGGGTCCTGATACGAAACCACTTTCTTTCCTCATAGTGGTGAACCGAGTGATTCTTTAGGCTAAACCTGAAATGTTCTCCTTTTCCCATGCATTCGAACTGCAAGCGCTGACCCCCACTCGCCATGTTACTCGGTATCATTTAACAAATATCTGCATAATGAGACGAGCGGCCTGTAGCCTCCGCTGAAATTGGTATCACATCGCGTTGTTTTCTCCATGACTCACTCCAATTCACAACTGTCTTATTAATCCTCCGGTGACTCACACAACGTGCTCCGATCCTGTTTACATGGCCCATGCAGAAGTATCATGTTGGATAGCCATCGTAATATTTCCGTGCTTGGGAGTTTGATCCGATTTCTCCCATTCACGGAAGTTTGATCATGGTTTACCAACCCAATATTTACACTTAGTGGTGTACTCCCTGAGTTCCCCTATTCATACCTCAGTGCGGGATTAATAGCTTGGCCCGCCATCATCAAATTTCCGACCTTCGATTACTAGCTCCAAATCCTGCGTAATGGCTTAGACACATTAATCCACGGGCCCAGCCTCGGCAGCCTTCAAGCACAAACTTGGCATGTTCTTCCTTATCTCCACAATTCCCACCAGCACCACACAGATCCCCATGATTTTTTCTCCTGCCGAGTTTTCCTTCATCAAATTTGAGGATAACATCAAACTCTCGGTGTAAACATTTCAGCTGTAGCTTGTAAGGTGTGATAATTTCGACATAAACCTTTATGCCTAATGACCTAGTGGATCGTTGAAGATGCTCATATAATTGCAAAGCAAATTATGCTCCATGAATATTCTGATATGAAACAGTTCCACCTCTATGAGATCCACTTCCATGAGTTACATCGTAAAACAAGTAAGATCTCGATAGAGAATCTTTGTAATAAATTTCCTCAGGTCTCCTGGTAACACTCTCACTGTCACTTAATCGATTTTCATAAAAATATCTTGAAGGAAAATCCCGAATTTGAAGATGCATTCGATGCTGAACAGATAAAAACATAGTTAGAAAACCTGCTTGTTGGAAATGCTCAAAAGAACTCTTACTATACTGCAACATGCCTGCTGCCTGTGCACCGAATACTTGGCCAAGGAAGGTCTGAACACCATTATAATTCATAGCTCTTTTTAAGATGTCGGTTTGACTCAATTTTACATTGGTATTCGATGGTGCTTATACTATCTTCCTGGGTCGATAGAAGTCCTTCCATTATGTAATTACAAACCCGAGATTCAATGATGTTGAACCTCCCATATCTGCATAATTTCATATCATCTCGGTCAAACAAGATAATTCTCCCAAGTGGTTAGTCGAGCATTGTCTTAATGGATTAAACCTGGCATCATGTTGACTTTGACTCTCCCTGACTTGGCCTTCAGATCTTTTTGCATCGATCTCCACCGAGATCCTTGTACAGTTCCTTTCATTCGTCAATTTTCAATGAGCTATATTTTGCATTAACAAGACCATCGTCGAGCTCTTACAACTGAGAGTCTCTACCGAGATGATTTCCGAGATGACTATCAATTTGACATCGATTCTCTATCAACTCGACCCGAACTCTTCACCGAGTTGAGATAAACCGGGTGCCTTTCGATGCTTAGGTGATCTCTCATATGCAATTTAAGAATTATTTTTAATTTTTGTATCTTGATAATAAATGGAGATGGGTTTCGGGACTACTATTTTCATTTTGAATGTGATAGGACCTCGTTGTCTAATCTTTCCAGTGTGCAAAATTGGATAACATTTTTGGCGACCTCTCAGGGATGATTGCTGCTAAGCATGATTCCAAAGAGCCTTAAATCATCCATTGGGCATGGAGTCTATGTTGGAATCCTGAAAGTAGTATCATTTCTTTGACACATCCCTAATCTCCTTGAGCATTTCCGATATCCTGACCTCCCCGAATGCTAAACATGACATATACTTGATTCATTGAATGTTTGACATCTATAGAACACCGCAAAATTTTGAATGAAGCATATTTTGAAACTCTTATGGAAACCTTGAACCTTTCTTCTCCTTAACAGCTTCCAATGGTGAAACAAAGTGCGTAACAACACAAAACACAACAACAAGGAAATCAAAACAACAACACACAACAATGTGCATAAGCACTTGGAGGAAAACACCTAATTTAACTGTACAAGGGGTGGAACGCTTCTCAAAAACAAGCTTTGAGATGTATCCCATTCACATGAATGGGCAGTTCTTCTCCATTGAGCCTAGATAGATGGAACGAATTTTCCTCTTTGTAACTTGTGATGATGTATGGCCCACTCCAGAGTGTCAAACTTGGCATGCCTACCTGGTTTGGCCCTGTCTTCATCCCATTTGAGAACTAAATCTCCCTCTTGAAAACACCTATTGGATGCCTTCTTATCAAAATATTTCTTAACTTGAGCCTGATGCTGCTCCAAAGTTTTCATAGCCTTGTCTCGTACTTCCTCTAACTCCATGAGTTCAACAAACCTTATTGTCAGAGGATCACTCTCTATAACTTCAAGTTGATGAGCTAACTCCAAAGAAGGTAACTCCAATGAGAGTGGGAGTTTTGCCTCTCTTCCATATACAAGAATGAAAGGAGAATTTATGATGGCCCTTTTAGGTGTGATCTGATTTTCCCATAAGGCAATCTTAAGTTGTGTATGCCAAGTCCTCTTGTTAGTCTCCATTGTGCGCTTAATAATCCTTATGAGGTTTTTGTTGCTAGACTCACCAATCCGTTTCCTTGAGGATAGTAATTGGAAATTTTTTTGAGGTATACCCCATTTTTAATGCCCATTCACTCAATTTCATACCAATAAAAGCCAAACATTGTCCGAAATGACTAAAAGTAACACCGAACCTCGTCATTATACCCTCCAAAAATCTAGAACCGCTTTTCATTGCTCTCTTTTAATGCTACCACCTCTGTCCATCAAGTAAAATAGTCTGATTGCGTAAGGACCCACTTATGTCCATCACTAGATGGAGGATTAATCATTCCGATGAAATCCAACCCCCATTGAACAAAGGGTTGATCCACTTGAATTGGATGCAATGGAAGAGCTGCCAGCATCTGCTTACCTATGAAAAAGGCACATTCCTTACATTTCCTTACCCAGAGATGGGAATCCTTGAATAAATTTGGCCAATAGTAGCCAGCTCGCATGATCTTGGTAGTTGTTGTTCATGTGGAATAATGTCCTCTAGATAGGCCATTATGAAATTCTTCTAGTATCTTACTGACCTGTTCTGGTCCTATGCACCGAAGGAGGATGCCGTTCAAATCTTTTTGAAAGAGAACGCTATCTACCAAAACATATGGGATAGATTGAAGATGGAAAGTTCACCTTTGGTTTTTATCCATGTCTACTGGATATGCTCCCGAGAAGAGGAAACTCTTCATTTTGGATAACCAGTTAGCTTGATCAACATTCTCATCAGTATTTAGGAGTGTCACGTCCTCATTACCTTTTGATTCCATGTCTGCAGTAAGTTGTTGACATAAACCCTTACCTCTGACAAGTTTAGTGACTTTGATGTGCATGTCATACTCCATTACCTTCATGATCCATCCAGCACGCTTTTCATTCATTTCTTTGTTCAGAAAAAACTCCTTGACACCTGGATGAGACACCATCAGATGAATCTTGTTGTTGGACAACATGTGCTTGAATTTCTTCAAAGCTTGAATAACCAAAGACTTTCTTTTCAATGAATGAGTATTTGAACTCGTAGTCTTTGAGGGATTGACTAAAGAAAGCGATTGGTTGCTCCATCAGGTTGTTGTTTTGTTGGGTGAGGATCCCTGAAATGCTCTCTTGACCTGCAAAAGCATAAAGGATAAAATATTTGTCAAACTTGGGGTTCACAAGCGTGGGAGCTTGAGAAATGGATGTTTTGATGACTTCAAAGCTTTCTTGTCCTTCCTTTGTCCATGAGAATGGCATGTTTTTCTTTAGCATGGTGTCAATGGTTTAGCCAATGTCGCGAATTGAGGGATGAATCTCTGCACAAAATTTATGGTTACCGAAAACTCTGGAGGCCCTTCTTGTGACTTGGGAGAGATAAGGACATAATTAAATGAATCCTAGCTAGATCAATTGATAATCCTTCTGCTGAAACCACATGCCCTAACAATTTTCCTTCGTGCACTACGAAAATACATTTCTTGGGGTTAAGTGAAACCCCAAATTCCCTACACCTTTGGAAAACTTTCCTTATATGCATGATGTGATCTTCTGCATGCTTAGAGTATACAGTTATATCATCAAGGTAAACCAAAATAATATCATTGATTAGTCCCTTAAATTCCATGTCCATGGCTCTTTGGAAAGTAGCCCCGACATTGGACAATCCGAATGGCATTTTATTGTAGGCATACGTGCCCCACTTAGTAGTGAAAGCCGTTTTGAATTGGTCGGATTCTTGGACTAGGATTTGATTGTAACTCGAATATCCATCGAGCAAAGAAAATATTTGAGCTCCTACCACCGTTTGAAGGATCTTCTCCATCGATGGAAGAGGATAATGGTCTTTTAATGATGCACGATTCAAATCCCTGAAATCTACGCATAACTAGATCTCTTCGTTCTTCTTCCTCACGGGCACCAAATTGGATACCCATGAGGAATGCTTTATGGGAAAAATTATACAGGCCTTGATGAGCTTGGTTAGCTCCTTTCTCATTAGTGGCTCAATTTTTGGATTAATTGGTCTCTGTTTTTGACGAACTGGCTTAGCATTCGGATCTAGTTCGATGGTATGTTGAGCTAGACCTGGATCAAAACCACGCAGATCTTTATAGCTCCATGCAAAGATGTCATGATACTCTTGACAAAGTTTGATGAAAGCTTCTTTCTCCTTAGAAGTACACACTTTTCCGATCTTGAGAAACTTTGCATTTGATACTTCGACTTCCTCAAAATATTCTTCTCTGACCACCATGTTAGGGCTTTGTCTTGTGGCTTGGTCATCTGAATTGAAAATGGATTCCAAAGTGACTAAACCTTTTGGTAACTTGTTGCTTTTCAATTGAATAATTTTCTCACCATATGACTCCTGCAACTTATCTTGATTCTTTGTAGCAAACTCTGCCTCTTCTTGTAGGAAGAGGACAATTTGTTTTTCACTATCAAACACTTGCCAACTACTCACATTATCGGGACGCTGGTCAAACCACCATTTTAACAAATTGCTGCCCTCCTTTCATGATATCAACTCGGTATGTTGTATGTGAACCAATTGTAGAAGCAAGCCTATCGCATCTTGATTTTGACCTCTAGGAACTGCATGGATTCCAAAAGCTTTGAAATCTTCAATCAGGTCCTAGACTCAATTCTTATATGATCTTAAAAGATCATTTTGGATGCACTACATGCCAAAACTTGATGAACAACTAACTCACTATCTCCAAAAATAGTCATGGCCTTGATTCCCTTCCTTTGGGCTAGCTGAATTGCTTGCACAAGAGCCTCGTATTCTGCAACATTGTTAGTGTAGCTGAATTGCAACCGGAAAGATGAGAAGTACTTATCTCCCTCTGGAGAAATTAACATAACACCAGCACCGGATCCATTCTTACTTCTTGAGCCATCGAAGAACAATTGCCATAGTCCTTTAGAATCACTTGGTGTTTTGACAAGTTGTGGTATGATTGTATCTTCTTCATGGATATAGTAGGTACCTAATCTTGTTTCTTCCAAGACCAAAGAAACCAGCTTCTTCTTCTTCTACTAATACATCAGCGTAGGGATCATGCCGATGATCTCTACTTACTTAATCTAACAAAGTATTAGGGACTTCTTCAACAAGGGTGGTTGGTTTATGATCAGCATCTTCCTCTTCGGGATCACTGATGGTGTAATTTCCATTTATGGGACTAGCAGTGTAGGGTTCTACATGATTATGGTAGATTGGTTCTACCCTTATAGTTACTTTGGTTCCGTATCGAGTCCTAAGAATCATATGTGACCAATCGGGTGATAGGTAACCGCCCATCTTGGCAGTAAAATCCCGTGATAGGCATATGGCAAAGAGGGAGGGATATCAATGACCGATATGTCTTGGGTGAATGTAAAACTTGGGCATGCATGAATGCTAAGTTGAAGTCCTTTGATAACCCCAACAGCTTTTTAACAATGTGTGCCATCCAAATGAATAACCCCCTTACGCAACTGGTGCATATTGTATGCCTAGTACATCTACAATTTTTTTAGGCATGACAGAGCTACTGGCACCAGAATCGATCATGCAATTATGTACCAGATGGTCACCAATGATCAAGGAAATGTAGAATGGTGGTGGTTTGTTTGCCGTAGGAATGATTGTCCCTTTCGGTTGACACAAACTTGTAGCAGTTTTCACTCCATGGCTTGGTGATCCGTTGGTTGTACCAAAATTGTTCAGAGCTTCTCGCAATAGGTTTCTTTGGGAAGGGATCAAGAGTGCGTCCCACATGGTAACACTTAGATTGGTTTTCTTCATTTGTTCTACTATGCTGAAGGGAATCACTCCAACTTTGATGACACTTTTTTGGGCATTGGGGTCCTCCTTTGGAAAATGTTTGTTGGGTACCGTGATGCCTAGAGAACCATCCTTCCCTACGGCGTGGCTAGCTGGTGTTTCTGGTGATTTCTTTCCCACATTTTTATCAACTGCCATTTGTAACCCAGGTTGAGAAGTGGACGCTAGATCAGCTTCGAGAGGTTGAGGCTCCATTGCTCTCTTTTTGGAATGAGTGTTTGCTACCACTGATGAAGAATCTATATTCAATCCGTAAAAATCTTCTGCTTGCCAGTTTAGCAAAGCGGATTCTTCAGGTGCCTGCGGTTGATCTACTGCTTCTTGCATAGATGAATTTTTTGTTAACTCTGAAGGGGCAGATACACTTTGAACCATAAGGGCCTAGCTAAGAACCCCATTGGGACAAAGATTTTGATTGTGAGGTTGAGAGCAAGGATAACACCATTCATAGTCTTGAACTAGATTATTTTGAATAGGTACTATAGCTCTAGATGAGCTAGCTACAAGAGGGTTCTGAAAGTTCAAGGGCCTGACATTTGTAACTTGACTTGTAGTTTGATTTTGAGGCTGATTGTTCCCTTGAAAAGGAGAACGGTTAGCTTGATATCTTTAGCTAATTTTGTGGCTGATACGGACGATTGTATTGAAATTGTTTCCTTTTGAGTGCAACGAGCTCATTTCCAAAATTTTGCAAAGAGGTGACTTGACTTCAAATAGGTCATTTGAAGAGGTAGGGGAAGATTGAGATGGTTGCTTGGAGTCTACTAGAATAGGAGCAATGATAGGTGATGATTTGTAAGATCTGGAGAAAAGGGCATTGGTGGTCGTGGAGCTATCTTTCCAAATGAATCAAAGAATTCTCTCGCACTTATGGCAACTTCGTAAGCATCGTGAAATGTAGTCCCTCCCATGGACTGGATCATAACTGCTACATCACTATTTAAGGCTTGCAAAATAGTACAAGAATGCATTATGTACAAAAGGCTTTACAAGCACTTTGGAATCCTATTCCAAGTCCCGTGGAATCGGAAGTTGAAATCACTCATGTATTCTTGGGAAGCTATCTTTATGGTAGTAAGTTGTTCCAAAAGTGATAGGTGATCACTTTTGTCTTCAAATTGTTTACATATATTTTCTCCCAACTCGTCCCAAGTGGTTATAATGCCAACACCTAACCCAAAAAACCAAAGTGAAGTGCTTTTCCCTTGAAAGAGGTAGCAAGAAGTCTAACTGCAACGTTGTCTTCAGTGATATTATGTACTGCACAGATGTTGGCTACAAGATATTCTCCACTGGAGTAATGTGAGTTTCCCCCGTGTAGAAGGGTAAAATTTTGAGTACCGCAACAGGTATCGGGTCACGTTGAGCCAACATAAGAGGACTGCTTACATTGAAAGGGGGAAAAACTTGGTTCCTCGCCATAGCAACGAAAGGTTGATTGTTCCTGGGTGGAGGAAATCTTCCGTAAGGAGGAGTTGAATGACCCCTACTAGGTAAATCTGCAACTAGGGATGTGGAAATGCCTCTTCTTCTTCTCTTTGAGAGAGACAAGGAAAGTTCAATATGCTGATACTTTCCTTTCTTTGAAGAAGCTCTTGTCTGAATTCTTTACATAAGTTACCGCACTGAGATTTGGAATCCAGAGATATAGAGTCACCAGGTACTTTGACTTGTGTAAGTGAGAAGAGAAGTACCAACTCTCGTCCCACTGGGCATGCCAAAAACTGTTGTCACCAAATCACTGCACCCTCCGAATGGCCAGGATGTGAATAGGATGTTCGGTGTGATTGGGACACATGGGATCACCTCTCAAGTCAGTGGGACTTGGGCTCGAGGTGAACCTCCTGGAGAAGGCCGGCTTCCTCTTCCTAAACTAAGTGTTGTACTACTCCTAGTGTAACAAAATGATTATCTAGTCCTATGCTAACATTTCATGGGGTTTTAGGAAAGAGATTTATAGAAATGAAACTACACTAAGGATAGTGATGCACCAAATAAAGGGTATTTCCATACTCGGAAGGGTTAATTTGAAGAGGGTGTGTCCACCACAGTCAACTTCACCTACATCAGAATCTTAGAGAGGGTACAAGATACCACAAACTAAGAGACACGTGTTCCCTTTGTTAAAATTTATCGACCGAGAAATACACCAGCTTCCCGGTGAAGAAGGATGAATTCAAGAAGGGTGAATAGACACCACAACTCAACTGCATGCAATACTCCACCACTGATAAGCACAAAACTCCAAGAACCTACAATAGAAACCTAAACTTGCACGGTGTACCTACAAGTAGGAGAAAGGCACAAAGAAGCACGTAAGGATGAAAGGACCGATATTAGTCACAAAAACACACTTTTATTGCTTCAATAACATGCACAATGCATCATACATTCGAAAGAGGCAATATTTGCCATTACAGCCTCTTGAAGAGGAGGCTTGAAAGTTCTCTCAACACACAAGAACACCTTGCGTAAGAGAGAGGACTCTTTAAAAGTATACACTTGCCTCGAGATATCTAACTATCCAACTTGTCCAATTGTTGGAACCCTTTGAAATGAGCTTCCAACATACATTTATAGAAGAATATGTGAGAAAGAAGAGGAAATGGTCATAATTACATTCCTAAAATGAAGGCCCATGATGTATTTATTACAATTAGTTGAACCACTTGAGAAGGTTCCATCATGGGTCATTAATTGCCTGATGACCTAGTCTTCTTAATTAATTAAAAGAATATTTAAATAAAATATTTAAATAATAATAATAAATATTATTATTAAAATATTTAAATAAAAATATTAATTTAATTAACATAATGTCGGGACCCCCCCGTTGACCCGTTTGACTTGAAGAGGAGGGGGGTCCATGTGGATAGAGTCTGCACAAATCTCAACTCGGTGAGTTTCGAATCCTCTAACTCGGTGTTGCAATCAATTTTGAACCCCACAATAACTCTTTCCTCGCTTTGGCAATCAGATTCTTTTGCATTGAGTCCTTCGGTATTTTGGCAGTGCACTCTGCAATCTTGGCTCCAATCAACAATTATGCCACTATTGGGATCTTAGTATGGCATAGGTAGTTATGAGCTACACAATATACTCATTTTTCCGAAACTAAAAAGATCCTTTATGTTAAAATTTGCAACACATAAAATGAGCCCTTCAAAAAAAAAATATGAACAACCTGGGCAACCAAGAGGACCTTGGAAAAATGTACAGGTAACAACCATATGAATTCTTCCTTAGTCGTGGATCAAAGCTAATAGAAATAAGCTAGCTAAAATTAGCTAGAAACTACAGTATAATCGTCCATTTGTTAAAAACAAGTTTCTCTGAACCTGGTAAAGGAATACTTTTTATTGTCTGATTGGACGTATAAATATTGCCTATTACCCTCAGAGTTTCTCAAAGAGACCATTTACGAGTAACAAGGATGTAGCATGCAAAACGGCCAACCAAGTATTTTCAGAGCTGACCTTCACATTCAATTCATTTCTAGGAGAAAACATGCTGAGAAATATGAATCGTTTAATTCTACACCGTAATAAACCTTCATCTCCTGATTCAGGGAAATTTTATGAACCCTTGAATAGAATGACTCCAATCCATTATACATGGCAATGAATATTTGTTTCCTGCAACTGCTATTCGATCTGAGTTTAGAATAAGGATAAGCCTACGAATTTGAGGATGCATTCGACATCGAATGTATATAACAACACGCTTGGACAACTCTTTGGCTTTGAAGCATTCAAAAGGCTTGTACTAAACTACAACATGTCAACTTCCTACTGCGTGGGAGTTTCTCTCTTATCATTTCCATTTGGATGAGTTTTCAGCATTGCTTTCCTGTCAAACTCTTCACACATGATCCACAACGTAGCCATTAACGCATCACCTTGGTTGGGTCTGATACGAAACCACTTTCTTTCCTCATAGTGGTGAACTCGATTGATTCTTCAGGCTAAACCCAAAATTTTCTCCTTTTCCCACACATTCGAACTGCAAGCACAGACCCCCACTCGCCATGTTACTCGGTATCATTTAACAAATATCTGCATAATGAGATGAGCGGCTTGTAGCCTCCGCTGAAATTGGTATCATATCGCGTTGTTTTCTCCATGACTCACTCCAATTCACAACTGTCTTATTAATCCTCCTGGTGACTCACACAATGTGCTCTGATCCTGTTTACATGGCCCGTGCAGAAGTATCATGTTGGATAGCCATCGTAATATTTCCACGCTTGGCAGTTTGATCTGATTTCTCCCATTCATGGAAGTTTGATCATGGTTTACCAACCCAATATTTCCACTTGGCGGTGTACTCCCTGAGTTCCCCTATTCATACCTCGGTCATGGGATTAACACTTGGCCCTCCATCATCAAGTTTCTTACCTTGGAATACTAGCTCCAAATCCCCACGTAATGGCTTGGACACATTAATCCACGAGGCCCCTGGTCTCACTTCACCGCGCAAACTTAGAAAGTTCGCTCCTTATCTCCACAATTCCCACCAAAGCACGGATCCCCATGATTTTTCTCCTGCCGAGTTTTCCTTCATCAGATTTGAGGATAACATCAAACTCTCGGTGTAAACATTTCAGCTGTAGCTTGTAAGGTGTGATAATTTCAATAGAAACCTTTATTCCTGATGACCTAGTGGCTCGTTGAAGATGCTCATATAATTGCAAAGAAAATTATGCTCCATGAATATTCTGATATGAAACAGTTCCACCTCTATGAGATCCACTTCCATGAGTTACATCATAAAACAAGTAAGATCTCGATAGAGAATCTTTGTAATAAATTTCCTCAGGTCTCCTGGTAACACTCTCACTGTCACTTAATCGATTTTCATAAAAATATCTTGAAGGAAAATCCTGAATTTGAGGATGCATTCGATGCTGAACAGATAAAAACATAGTTGGACAACCTGCTTGTTGGAAGTGCTCAAAATAACTCTTACTATACTGCAACATGCCTACTGCCTGTGCACCGAATACTCGGCCAAGGAAGGTCTGAACACCATTATAATTCACAGCTCTTTTTAAGATGTCGGTTTGACTCAATTTTACATTGGTATTCGATGGTGCTTATACTATCTTCCTGGGTCGATAGAAGTCCTTCCATTATGTAATTACAAACCCGAGATTCAATGATGTTGAACCTCCCATATCTGCATAATTTCATATCATCTCGGTCAAACAAGATAATTCTCCCAAGTGGTTAGTCGAGCATTGTCTTAATGGATTAAACCTGGCATCATGTTAACTTTGACTCTCCCTGACTTGGCCTTTAGATCTTTTTGCATCGAACTCCACCGAGATCCTTGTACAGTTCCTTTCATTCGTCAATTTTCAACGAGCTATATTTTACATTAACAAGACCATCGTTGAGCTCTTACAACTGAGAGTCTCTACCGAGATGATTTCTGAGATGACTATCAATTTGACACTAGATTCTCTATCAACTCGACCCCGAACTCTTCACTGAGTTGAGATAAACTGGGTGCCTTTCGATGCTAGGTGATCTCTCATATGCAATTTAAGAATTATTTTTAATTTTTGTATCTTGATAATAACCGGAGATGGGTTCCTGGGACTACTATTTTCATTTTGAACGTGATAGGACCCTGTTGTCCAATCTTGCCATGTGTGCAAAATTGGATAACAAGACCTTATAACAAAAGTTTCTCTAATTTAGCCATTTTCTAAGCTACTAGTTGATTTTAGATTTCCTTATCCTCAATAGTCTTGCTACTCAAATCAAGTTCATCTTCTTTCCCTTTCTCTACTTCGTTATGTAGGTGAGAATCTTATTCATCCTCCATATGAGTCTATTCTTCCTTTTCTTTCCCACTTTCCCCTTCTTCCATACCCTTCATTTCTATAGCAACTACTTTAGATTCTTTCTTCTCTTACGTTTGTGAAACTTCATGTGGTGAAGGGTTATCCAAGATAGCATCATGTCCCTCCTCATTCTAATTGCTAGACTAATCATCTAATGGTGGAGGAGGAATATTGATTGGTGGAGAGAAGGGAGGGGGATGAGGTGGTGGAGTTTCCACCCTTATTGGGGAAGAATGAATGTATCAGGCTTTAGTGGTAGTAATATAACTTCCATCTTAGTAGTGGGAACTTTTATAGAAGAGGATGAATAAATAGTTTGTGTTGATGAAATAATAGCTTCACTAGTAGTGAATTTAGGAATTGATACTTGTGTAGATGATGGGCGTTTAGTATCCCTCATTATTATGATATTCTTGGTTATTGATGAATTATTTGGTCCTTTACTACTCTCACCTGGTCCTTCCTTCCTTTTGGTTCTCTTTTGACTCATCTATTTCATTACAAATTCCTCTAGATAATAACCTCTTTCAAGGAGCCAATTTGAAGTGTAGACTAGGACCCTTGATGTTATTTCTTCAACTTTCTTAACCTTATTCCTCATGGATTGGAATGGAGCATTATCTCCTCCCATTTGATTGTAAGAATCAAAAATTACATTCCCATCATCATGGATTTTTAGGAATTTTTTCTAGGCCAAAACTAATAATTTTCTATACTTTCATCTTGTTGTAGACTCTTCTTCTGAATTCAAATTCATCCTTGTGATCTATCCAGCAATATTCTAGTTCCAGGAGGTACATATAGTCCAAGGAAAATTTCTTTTGTGAAATGTTTCCTAAAGTAAAATCTTTTCTTGGCTTCATAGTACTCTTGCTCATAATGATGGAAAATCTCTTTCAAAATATTCCTATCCTTATTAATGCTAGCATAATGATAATTACCGATGATGATTGGGAAGCTAACAACTTCTCTATGAATCCTTGATTGTAGGTCATGTAGTTCAATCAGATGTCTACACAATTCCATCAATATCCATTTATGATTTGGGTATCTTGGGAGCTTGAGAGGTGTGCCTGAGAAACCACAAACCTTGAGATATGTGAAATTGGAAAACTGAATAAAGATACATCCATACTTTGGGAAATTGTGTCCCATGCATTGGTCACCCTCTTTTCCTTCATCTCAGTATTGAGCTTGCAAATGATTTCATAAAAGAAGAATTCATTCACCTTCTTGTATTTCTTGAAATACTCGTAATACTAATTACAAGTAGTCTTCATAGATATGGTATGTAGCTAAGATCCCTTTTCTATGCAACCTAGAATAATTTCCATCGATGCTACAACATACACTAGATAAGAGGTTGTCTTAAAATTGAAATACTATCTAACTCCTCTTAGTTGATGATCAATATTGTCACTTATGATCTCAACCCAATTTCTCAATACATTGGGGTTGTTGGCCTCAATTGTTATGATGAAGTAATACATCCATGTGAATAAATTCTTATCATTTTTCTCTCCATTGATCCTACATAACAACTAAGTTATCTACTTCCTAGATAATATCTGACCTTACAATGGTTTTGGGAAACTTGGAGGCTTGCTTAGGTTTCTTCAAATAGTTCAAATTCATGATTCTAATACAATCACCAGGGTTATCCTCCCATTGTTTAATGGCCTTTTCCATATTCACATCCAACACCTTTTCCTTTGTGGGGATATTCAAGAAATAATTGAAAAATTGAGTATCAAGTCTCACCACTAGATTTCCTGATGTATCTTTAACTGACCTAGTTAGAGGATCATAAAACTTGGCACATTCCAAAACAAATTCAGTGACTAGGTAGCACTAGGAAATGCAAATTTGCTTGTATCAATCCACAGCTTGGTCGTGTCTCGCATCAAATGTTTCTTCCTTATTACTTTATATCTTTCTATAGGTTCAACTGTAGATACATGCCCCATGTCTATGTCACTGATTTCAGAAAATATTAGATACAACACAAGGTTCAACATGATAACCCTTATATTCATACTTTATATTATATCCTTGTGTTTCACCAACTGATTTATCTTTATATTTTCATTTTCTCTTTTTATCCTCTCGAGGTTTATTCAACTCCAAAATTGGGATCCTCCTAGATTATGACAACTTCTTCTACCTTGTGTATTAATTTTCTATTGTTTCAAAAAAAAAAATTATGCTCTCCTTAAAGTAATAATGTATGTCACCTACTGAGATGTTAGCAATTATCCCTTCTTAAGATGCATATTTCAAGTCATACTATTGATCTCTTATAGGTAATTTAAAGTCTAAGAGCATATCCAATGCTTATCTTAACATGAAAGTACACAAAAGTCCTTTATAAGTGAAGTTCCAAGTTTTAAGCATGCAAGCTTGTTTTCTCAATGAAGTGTGGGTTTACAAGAGGCATCTGCTTGCAATTTTTAAAGTAAGTAAAAAGAGATCAATTTAATGTAAAGTATTAGGAAGAAAGAGTCTCTTAAAACCATATTAACAAAGACTTCTCAAGTAATAGGTGATCGGTTATCTACAATTTGAATAGGAAATAATAATAGTACTTTGAAAACCCAATAAACATAAGTCTTAAGAAATAGAGGGTCAATTCCACACAAAACATAGTGGAAGTAATAGCAGCTGGAAAGTGCGCAAAGCATGGGGAAGTAGTGAGGGGTTGTAAACCCGCCAAACATAGGTAAGCAATGATATCTCGAAAGTCCACGAGAATGCAAGCAAGTAGTAGCAATGGTCAAAAACTCAAACGTTAAGGTCTTAAGTTGTCTAGGGTCAATTTTTTTATCAATATAGGGATGGGAAGTTAGTCTCAACACCTCAATTTTTTGAGAAAGTAAGGTCCATAGGTAAATTCGACAAGAAATGTGAATAGCAAATAAACAAGTGCGACAATTTTAAATCAATCATTTACCAACCAGGGAAAAGATAGAGTTATTTTAACAGATGATATTTTGAGCATTAATGGAACCAAATGAAAAAGAATACAACTAAAACATTCAACCCATAATCCTCTTTCAATGCACCTTGATTCAAAAAAATTTGACCTAGCTTTTGAATGATTTCATGAAAATAGACCTTACAGATGGATGGAGAAAATAATGATAGGGTGGACAAGAAAACTTGGTAATAAATAATGGAAATGAAATGCAAAAACTTGAAAAGAAGGAAATGGAACAAAGAACATACTTTATTAGAAAATGTGTTGAGATCAAATTACACAGAATTTTTGCCATTCGATTAGCACAAAGATGCTCGGGGTTTGTAGGGTTTCCAAAGCCTAAGGTCAAGATAGAGGAAGGAACCCTACTTGTATATCAACAAGCTTATGTATGGAGAGGAATAGATCAACAATAAAAATACATGCAATAACCAAAATGAAAGATAAGGAGATGATATTTAATAAGATTACTATGATAACTAATATCAAACATGTATAATACTAAGCTAATATAGCACAATGAAGAAGGAAATGAACTTATCTATGCAAAATGACAAGATATGTTTAGATTAATTTCCTTATACTTGTAGGGTGGTCATTGATGCATCTATCTCTCTTGAGAAGCAAGACATAGAGAGAGTAATTATTAGGTGGAGAATGGGAACTTTGTTCCTTTCTTAGACTCACTATAGGTGACCTAATAGTGCAAGAAACCATACAAAAAGAATAGTATCTAATCCAATCCAAGAAAGATGTAAGATGAACCAAGAGCTAGGCAAAAATATGCGAAGATGATGCAAAAGAGTAGATCTAATGGGAGTATAAACTATGTTGGATTATTTTTTCTTCTTATGAATTTCAAATGAGAGGAGGGTATATATAGGATTCCATTACCTACAAATGACGGCGTTGACCAAGGGAAATACAACACCGAAAAATAACCCATGGGTGATTGTGTCAGCCACTAATGGTAAAATGAGGTAAGGTGTCATGAAAAGTGAAAGAAAGGTGTCATAGGTCATGAATATAAATAAAAAATATGTGATGTGATGGAATGCAAGAAATAAACTATGAATGTGATTTTCATGATACCTAGGAAGATAAGGACACCTAGTGAATGGAAAACTAAGGCCAAGACCAAATAACAACCCTTTCTTTGTGTATTGTCTCTAAACCATAATGGTTATGTGAATAAAATTTCCTCATTCTTGACATGACCCTTAGGGAACTTGGTTTAGAAATAGATACACCAGTTGACCCTTTTTCATAAAGGAAATTGTTAGAAACAAGTATCAAAGATGAAAAGTGAAAAATTAGGTACATACATGGTCTAATTGAGTTATTAATAATTTGTTTGATTGCATAGAACTCATGAGGAAAAAATATTATGAGATTAAGCTAATGTGAATATTCTTGTACCATTCCTTCATTAGCATTTGGGACATCCATTAATGACATTAGTTAATAGGAGGAATTTTGTACCATGAGGGATTGAACTTTCTCACCATTTACATAAGTAATCTTATTATGAGGTTGTTTTCATGGGAAAAACAATAAACCTCCTAAACCAAAATGTTTTGTATTAGAAAGAGGGATTTAATTATGCTGGAAGAAGGAATTTATTATATAGGAGAAATTTTTTTAGGGAAGTAAAAATGTTCAAGGTGCTTTTTCTTGGGACCCATTCAAAAGGTGGTATGAAATTATGGAGTACAAATATGTAACAAATGGATACACATGGTAATAGTATGGGAATCATGTATATGAGTTGTAGAGACACTCACAAGTGTTTAAGAGTGAAGGTTTAAGGCTAATTCATGTTTTATAGGTCCTGCAATAGACCTATTCTCAAGCCTTAGGTGACCTAATGAGGTGATTTGTAATGTCTTCACCATGGAAATGTAAATGTGACCATTGGAGAAGGTGATTGATTTTTTCATAGAGGTATGGTCGAAGTTTGAGGTGTTGGTTTGTATGTTTGAGCAAGATATTGCATGTTTCTCGTATTGAGTTTCTAGAAGTGGGATCTCCAAGTTTATTTGGAATTTTTATGCTCATTGGAACATTTAAACATTGCAAAATGGTTTTCTATCTTCATGGTATTTTGGGAATGGTCTGAATATAACTTTTCAGAATTATTTTAGAGATAAGGGGTAGATCTTTATGAAAAATTGTTAAGAAGCTAAGGAGGTTCTAAACCATCCTAAAACCCTAGTATGAAGAAATGGAGAAGTTGATCATACATTCCCAAAATTTATTTTTTTCTCAAGTTTGATGATTATAGTTTGTAGATTAATCCTCCATATTTCTCCAAGTGATATTTCAGTTGTCTTGAATTTATGTGGACCCTATTCAAAAATGCAAGTTTATGAATAAGTTTTGTTTTCTCCAAAGTTGTGCACAATACTTGTTAACTAAATTGGTTTTTGAGGAAGTGTGGATGTCATTATACATTTACATTATTGTTTTATATCTTTTCTTATCCTTTAGGATCTCTTTTATGGTCTATTTTGTAAGACTAATTTTGGGGCGCTTTCAGTGTGACCTCGGTTGCGAAAGGGTTTTTAGTGGTTCTTTAGTGTGATTTATGGTAACCTATTATTTTTATGACCACGAGGTCATGAAATTAACATTTATATCTCACACTTAAATGGTTTAGGTGATTTATGAGGGTTTGAATTTAATATTTGAAGACTAGTTTTGTAGGTCTTAGACCTAGTGAGGTTGGTTGCTCCAAATGGTGGTGTCCTTTCATGTTGTGATGGTTCAAAGTTATAGAAGAATTTTAGATGTTTATTTAAGTATTAAATAACATGTATAAGTGGTTTATAAGGTTTGGTGATGGTTTTTTTCCTTAAGAAGAATCATATTTAGTGAGTGTGTTATTTAAGTGTATTAGGGCTTCTTGTGTCCTAAAGATATATTTGGGTATGAAATGATATTTAAAATCTATATGGTCCTTTATATGATGATTCTAGGATTTTATTAAGTTTATATAAGTTAATTTTATCTATTATGGAATACCTATGTGTAATTATGTTAAGAGTCATGTATAAAATCAAGTTATAAGTCTCATTTGAGCTAATTGAGAGGGTTAGAGAAAGTGAGAGATAGAGGGATGATTGGAAATCTTAAAGAGGTCTTTGTGACCATAAAGAGAGGGTTGATATTGTGTGGATATTTTTTAGATTTTGAGAATCTATTGAAGAGATAGGTCATTATGCCTAATCAACTTGGTGAAGAATCCCATGGGCGAGTTAACCTAAAGAGTAGATTTGAAGAAGGAAAGAAATAAAGCTTCATTGTGTCATCATTAGTTGTTGGTGCAAAATTTCAGAGGTGAAAAACACATTAGGTGGATTTAGTTTGTGGTGAATCATCTAGAGGGTTATTTCATCCTTGTAGGTTTGGTTATCTACTGAATATAGAGGGTGCTCCTTGTGGGGTTGGTGATCCTTGTTAAGTTTACGCTCAACTAAATAATATTAATTTATATAATAAATATATGTTTCAATGGTTTTTATTTTCCTTGATGGTTTCCTACTTACATCTTCTATTCATTTATTGATATGTTCTCATTTTCTCATGTTTTATTGCGGTTCTTGATTACATAGTTAATGGTTAATGACTAAGTTGATCAAGGATTAATGAATGGTCAAATTTTTATTAATTGGAAGTTTTATTTTTCATTGATTCACACCCCTTCTTAGAGGTTATGTTTCCAACAATTGGTATCGAGCAGGCCTCAAGTAAGATTAACAATCTTGAAGTGATCTTTGAGGTAGAAATATGGTCAAGCTATGGAATTTTGTGGTCAAAGGATTGAGGTAGTAGATAGGTTGCTCAAAGGTAAATATGGAAAATAAAATCTTAGATGAAAATTAAATCTCAAATAGTACAAGGTATGTAATTTCATTTAATGGACATTATTTTTCATGCAATGAGTTTGGTCATAGAGATATGGACTCCATTCATCATTCATCATGGAGGAATAGTAGAGGTAGGAGAAAGTATTTTTCTATAATAGTAGTAAAATAGGTCATATTACAAAGGATTTTAGGGCAATAAATAGAAGGATTAATTAGTTAATAGAGGTTATTTTCTATAGATGTCATATTATGGGACACATTGCTAAATTTTGTCCTAATAGAGATATAATAACTAAAAAGGTATATGGAGATCTTAGAATGCATAAAAAGGATCCAAAATTGGTATGGAGACCTAAGTCAGTAAGGATTAATCATGATAAGTCTAATAATCTAGATGAAGCATCTACTAAGGTAAGGCAAGGGTATGAAATGAAGAATGTCAAGAAATCATATCATGTTGATATGAACAAGAAGGATCCTAATTCATTCAAACCTATAATGAATTCAAATCATTTTTGTTAAGTCAAGAAGGAGTGTAAGATAGTCAATCTTATCAAGAATTCAGATCATGAAGAACCTATGAAGAAGGATAAAGAAACAATCAAAATGAGTCCTAATATGTCTACAAGTCCTAGTGGACTTCTTTCCATGAAAGAAAAAAATTATATGTTGTACATTTTAAATATTACATGTTTTTATCTCAAGTAGAGAAGGAAAATGATGCATTCATCAAGCCTAAAATTCCTAAGAAGGCCAAAAGGTCAATCAGTCTCATGGTTGTAAACTAGATGAGAAGAGGAAAAAGATTTGGAAATCTCCGAGAGTTCATTGTATTTTAGTTACCATAGTGATATGAGATATCTTCTCTAATATTCTTGAATAAATTTATTAATAAATAAAAGTATGTGTATACTCTGCTAAGGATATTATAGGTATGAAGGACTAAGATCAATACATGTATGTGTCATCAAGCATATTGTATTAAGTCTTAGTTAGACAATTTCAAATACATATATTTATGTTGCCAAGAATGTTATGAAGAATTGAAGGACAATTGATATTGTGATGAATTTATGTTTCATATTGAATATTCATAGAGATAGGGAGAGCCTTTCAGGTCCCGTCAGATAGGCTGGCATGAAGAAGTGATAAATTTTAAAGACTAGAAACATGAGTATGCGGTTTGTAAAATCACTTTGCAGAGTGACTATATTTGAAGAAAGAAGGATATCTTAATGATATTTGGTTATTGATACTATACCAAGAGGATTTCTTGGTCTGATTAAGAGTTTTTTAGCTTGTTAGCACTATGATTGAATCAAGGTATACTATGTAGAAAGTTTATTTGTATGATCATTCTATATAAGGTCTGAGGTTTTTGATGATTACATGTTTTAGAGACAAGAAGGTTCCCTATTTATTCCTTGAAGGTTGATGATATTTAAGTTTTTAATGGCATTCAATGTATAAAATGTGCTTATGTTGTTTGATTCATTCATAAATATCTAAGTTTTTACAATGGATGATAACATTTAATGTAATTAAAGATGAAGGTGTCTTGTTTTTCCTCAAGAAGGTCTGTCAAGATCTTGTGAGTATGGTTTGTATTAGTTTTATGAATTGAAGTCTTCGAGGTGCCTATAAGTCAAGGGGAGATGAGTAGTGCTCCATAAGAAGGATTATTTGTGCCAAGATAGTACTAAGGTTCATGAATTATTAAAATTAAGCAAGGTGTGTAGTAAGTATGTTGCGTTCTCATCCCAATAAAGAAGGGTTTGAAAGATGTCTGAAAGTGAAGTTCTAGGAGAAAGACATATAAGAAGGTTATAACCTTGTTTGAAGCATTTAAAGTGTTGATAAGAAAGATATGGTCTTTTAAGACCTATAGTGGTATGTATCAATTGATAATTAAATAAAAATGACCAAAATAGAGTAATCTAAGTTTGACATCTTGTGAAGGTATGTGTTGAGATGTCTCAATAAGTTCACCAATGTTGTGAAGGATGTAGTGATAGTTGCTGAGAAGTCAAGAGAGAGATATAATTAAATAATGTGTTTTAATCTTAACAGTATATGAAGATATTTTAATGGTTATTTTAGTCCTTATTTAGGTTTGTGATGACTATGGATATTGAATATTGTTGTGAGATAGTGAGAGATATGTTGCAAAGCATCAAAGGTGTCTTGGAGGCCTAACTGTATCATAATAGATCATGAGGAGGTTGACAAGAGATCCTAATTATTTTTATAGGTATGAATCATATTGATGGGATTCAATAAGGTTATGAATAGGATTTTGAAATATATAAAAATCAAGACAACATGATAACACTCAATCAAATTTGGGTATAATCGGACAAAACTTGAAGGTTTGACTCAACAAGAAAGTAAGTAAAAGTTGTAAAATATTATTTGGTGTCATTTTAACATTATTTGATGTGATTCAGGTAAATTCATGCTTAAAGAAGGTTTGGAAAGACTCAATATAGATGTGTGTGTTAATAAGGTTGTTTCATGCTTCAATGGAGAGCTAGCAAGTAGATAGAGTCATGTTGAACAAATAAGGTAAGTTTTTTATTGTCTAATATTATGTTTAGAGAGACCTAATTTAGGTATGTATCACTCTTAAGGTCAATAGATTTGTATACAAGACCAATACGACCTTTGGGCGATAAAATTTATGGATATAAAGGTTATGTATATCTTAAGTGATGATTGAAGATATGATAGAAGTCTATCATAAGTAATTTTTAGACATAGTCTATAATATATGAAAAGTCTACTTTGATAAGTTTTTAGTGCTTATCATCACTTGAAGGATGAAGAAGTGGGTATATATCTCTTAAGATGGAGATTGGTCTAATAGACCTATATGTCCTTGTGTTATATGAGTGACATGAGGATCTATAAGGGCTACATGTGTGATAGATTGACTATGATTATGAAAAGTGAGAAAATCCATAAAGTTACAGACTATAGGAATCTTATTAGGTAGAATACAAATATAACATGTATAATTTCTTACACAATAAACTAGTTTGAAGATCCTTGAAACTATATCTCTAAGTGTTGGTTGATTTTATTGAGGTTTGGAAGTTCAAGATGTGTATTGTATAGTCTTTTCTAGTATATCGTGATGAAGCAAAGAATAAATGGAAACATGAATTTTGCATGGTTCATTGGGTCTCTTAACATCAATTGTTTAGTTGAAAAGTGGTGTTAGCATTGGTTTTAATGGGTGTCAATATTTTTGGTAGGTGTGTTTGTTCCTATCAGTCATATCAAGAACAAGGTGAGTGGCTTTGTGGTTTTTGAGTTCATTTGATGACATACATCTTGTGGGTGGGGCTTTCAAGTTTGAGTGATTGGTTGTTGAAATGGGGAGTATGTTTCTTGTTACAAGAATGCATGTTGCCAGAAACTCAAGGAATCGAGAGGATTCTATTAAACATGTTCTCATCTCATGAAGGAAAATATAGAAGTCGAGACAATCTTAATATTCATGTTGAGTTCAAGAAGTCTTCGTAAGAAAGGTATGGTCCCAAAATGTTAATACCCATGTTTATTTTTCAGTCTATTAACATCATTTTTGTGTTAATAAGTGCATGATCAAGGTTTGAGTCACATTTGGAAGGTATGTATCTTCTTAGGGGAGATATGTTCCTCTTGTGTTTCTCTAAGATTCAAATATGAGATGAAAAGGTCAAAAGGAACTTGTTTGTTTTAGTTTATGTTTCCAACCAAAATATGAGCCTATTGTGTTTTCATAATAATATTTTATAGGTATATTTAGTTTTCATTTATTTAAAAAGGGGGAAAATGATCTAATAGTACATGTGAGTTCCTTGGGGGGAGAATAAGCTAGTTGTGTTTTCCATCAATAGGTTTGCCATGCCATCTATGAAAAAGGGGAGATGTCCACGGTGAGAGTAGATGTGGCATGACTTGATGGAATACATATGTGTAACAACTAGATATACATGGTGAGAGCATGTGAAGCATTTAGATGAGTTTTATATAAGCTCATAAGTGTCTCATAGTGTATTTATAGGGCTAAATCATGTTTTCTAGGTTTGTACTAGACCTATTCTCAAGCCCTATGTGACCTAATGAGGTGAGTTGGACTATATTTGGCATGGTGATGTAAATGTGAGAATTTGATAATTTGAGTCATTTTTTCATAGAGGTGTGGTCCAAGTTTCAGGATCCGATTTGAATGTTTGAGAAAGATATTACAATTTTTCTCCTACTAAGTTTTTAGAAGTGAGATTTCAAGGTTGATTTGGACTTTTTGATGCTCATTAGCACATGTAAAATCTGAATGGTGATCCAAGATATTCATGATATTTGGGGAAGGGTCCTAATATAAAATTCTAAGCATTATTTCAAATATTAAGTGGTAAATATTTATAAACAATTGTTAAGAATATAAGTTGGTTCTAAACCCTACTAAAACCCTAGGTATGAAGCGATGGATAAGAAGTTGATCATACATGCCCGTAATTTATTTTTTTCTCAATTTTTATTATTATAGGTTTTATAGGACTCCTCCATTTTTCCATGTGGAATTTAAGTGTCTTAACTATATGTGGACCCCACTTAAAAATACAATTTTCTAAAAAGTTTTGTTTTATCCAAATTTGTACACTAGACTTAATAACTAAATTTTTGTTTAAGGAATTATGGAGGTAAATATACATTTCCATATTGGTTTCATATCATATTTTATCCCTTAATAGGTATTTTATGGTCTATTTTGTAATACTAGTTTTGGGTAGTTTCTAGTGACCTAGTGGCATAGGTGTTTTAGTGGTTCTTCAAAGTGTTATTTATGGTAACCAATACATTTTATGATGACCCTTGTGTCATGATATTTCCATTTATATATCACACTTTCATATTTGAGGTTATTTTATGAGGTTTTGGCTTCAATCTTTGAAGACTAGTTTTGTAGGTCTTAGACCTAGTGAGGTTGGTTCTTTGGTGGTGTATTTTCATGTTGTGATGGTTCGAGTTGTAGAAGTATGATGGAGGTTTCTTGAAGGTTTATAAAAAAAAATTAAGTATTATCTAAGGTTTGGTGATGGTTTTGTTTTCTTAACAACATTCGGATTTGGTGAGTGGGTTATTAGTGTGTATTAGGACATCTTGTGTCCTAATGAAGGATTTGGGTATGAAGATGATATTTGTGACCTATGTGGTAATTTTTATGATGTTTATAGCATTTTATTAACTTTATTTAAGTGTATTTTTCCTATGATATAAATCCTATACGTAATTATGTCAAGATTCATGTATAAAAGCAAGTTATAAGGCTCATTTGATCTAGGCGATAGGGTTATAGAAATTGCAAGCTAGAGGGCTGATTGAAAAGGTGAAGGATGTATTTGTGGTGATAAAGATAGGAAGAGAGTGAATGTGTGTTGAGGAGATATTTCATTAGGAGAAATAATCTTAGAGAAGAATCCCATGAGTGAGTTGACCTGGAGAGAAGATTTCAAGAAGAGGGATGGAAAGAGAGCTTCATTATTTCATCATCAGTTGTTCTTGCAACATTTCAAGGGTAAAAACACATCAGTGGATTTAGTTGGTGCCAAGACATCTAGAAGGTTTGTTCCTCCTAATAGGATTGGTGTTCTACTGAATCTAAAGGTTTTTCTCCTTGTGGGGTTTTTTCCTCACTAAACCTATGGGGGGGTTCATTATTGAGTTGGTGCTCAAATAAATTTGATTAATTTCTCTAATAAAGCTATGTTTCGTGTGTTTTATTTCCCTTGAGGGTTTCTAACTTACATCTTTCGTTCATGTGTTGATATTTTCTCATGTTTTATTATGGTTATTGAATACATGATTAATGGTTAATGACTAATTTGACGATGGATTAATGAATGGTTAATGTTTGAGTACTTAAATTTTTATTGTCCACTAATTCACCCCTCCCCTTCTCGGTGGGTGTGATTCCAACATTAACTAGTTATAACATAAGTTTTCCAAGGGACCAGGGTTTACAAGAATGAAATACTATAATATAGAAAATGTGATGCACCAAAATAAAATTGGTTCTAATTATGAATATGAGAGACACCGTAGTATCCATTTCTTCTTGAAACAATATTTTGGATTAAATAGACTCATATCTTGATCTATTATGTTGATATTAAGACTATTCTATTATTTTGATTATGATTTAGGGTATATGACATTTAAATTATATGGATATAAGATGTATATTATCATTTTAATAAATTTTTGATAGGATGTAAGATTATTTTTTGACAGGATGTAAGATTATTTTTTGACATTATGAACCTTAAGGAAAATATACCATGGATATCCATTTCATGATGATTAGATATGGGTTCTCCTTGATTTTCAATTATTCTTATGGTAGTGTATATGATATTAGGATGTGAATACCATGTTTTGGATTTACACACATCTTGTGTGTGATTGGTGTTTGATGGATTTATAGCATGTCATTTGTTAAATGATATGGATTGTATGTTCATTAAGATATATTATATCAAGAAGGTATGATGTTTATGAATTGAGTGTGTAGATTTCAGGGATGGTGAATGTGTGTTTCAGGAGAATGCTCTCATAGTGGTACATTCATCCATTAGAAAAATTATACCCCTATCCCTACCATGTATTGTCATCATATTGTGTATAATTTTTGTTGGGAACCTTAAGACTTGGTTATTATTGGATTTTAATTTTGGTTTTTCACTTAATAAATTTGGTATGGTGTTGGTGAGATTTTTTTTTGATTTGGTAAATTAGGTGTTTTCACCAATGTTCATGGGGCTATGCCCCTCTTCATTGAATGGTGTGGATCCCATTATTGAATGTAAACAATTATAATCCTCTATCAGTGTTATGGGTTGGAAAAATATATCGGGATCACACATGAACACTTCCCCAAACCATTGGAAAATTTCTTGTGTGGGGTACAAGGGAGGAAATTAAAGCGATGAGGGGTGAAGGAGATAAATTAGGAAAGGAAGGTTACTGTTGTGAGTAGACAAATTCTAGATTTCACTCAATAACTAGAGTAGTTGGGCATTCATTATAGATAAAAAAAAATTGAATCTATTGGTGATGCAAACAAAACCCACAAAAACAAACAATTCTATGAGGCTCATTCATTGAAGATAAAAATCTCTTTTTTTATCATTATACTTAAAAAGTGCATATAAGAGAGAAATAGAAGGGCACATGATCAAAGAAATGGAAGAATGTAGCTTTCATTTCTTGTGTAGTGGTGACATACAAATAATCAATCAATGTACCAAAATTCACAATTTCTACCAAGAACTAATTTTTTTTGGATATTTTGGAATGGAGAATCCATCCCAATTTATAGCCTTGTGAATTTACCTTTCATATCACCCTACATGACTCTTTGTGTTCCTAATCTACTTGTAACCTTTCAATTTCCCTTAGGAGAGAAAAATTTAGTATTTCTCTTATAATTTTAAGAGAATACTTTTACAAATTACAAATATTGTCACTTAAGTAAATAGGACCAAATATCATGATTGCTTATAACAAAATATTAGAAGAAAGAGGAGAGAAGGCAAGATGGGAATGGTACTAATAGAACTTGTTGAAGAAGCTCCTTTATAATGAAGAACTTGCTGATGATGATCGTAGTCCCCTCCTTACATGATACATAAATTCCCCGTACTACTGAAATCATGTTTAGAAACACTATTTAGAGACCTCCCAATGTGAACTTGAGACGAACCTGACCTTACACATGAGGATGCATTCCTGATCTTACCATGAGAATGAGGATCACTCTCTTATTCCTTATGATTTTACAATTGTTGTTCATGATGTCATGCTTCAACACAACCGAACTCAAGATGATGCTTTCAAGACCCATATGGAGGTTTAATTTCTCTATTTAAGCTATGAGATCAACCCATTATCCCGTGAAGAGTCCAAAAGAAGAAATATGAGTGAAAATGAATCCATCTCGCAACTTTCTCGCACCCAAAATATAGGCTTCATATTTTTAGTAGGTAAGATCGGGACTGTTGATTTAACAAATATAGGAATATGATAAATCCTAATTGTAGAGTAACAACACAATAGATAATCAATAAAGTATAGATATGACCTAAGTAATATTCTAGAAGAATATGAAACCATATGGGTAAGAGAAGGGATAAAATACTTAATTGATTTCTCAATTGATCTGGATTGTGTCGAATTGAAAATATAATAAATGGGAGGAGGAAATAGTTGTAAAAGAACGTAGAAAATTATACAAGTGTCGGACATGCATGGATTGGGGTTCTGGAACCAGGTCGATGTGTCTAGGCACTTAGACCTTATGTAGGCACCTTTGACTATGCGAGAACCTCATAAAATGATTTTTATAGTTTCATAATATGTTCACCATTATTCATTGTTAATCACTTGGAGGTTCCCAAAAGATCGTTGAGTTCACCTATAACCCGAAAAAAAAATGACTTCCCATAAAACTCCAAAACACATCAAAAATTAAAAATAAAAATATGCAAATGTGGAGTCATACCGACTCTGGTAGTCCCCTCGACACAGTGAAATTACTATTTAGGAGCTACACTACATTTCGGACTCCATGTAGTTCTTGTTTTTATGTGCAAGAATTATTCCCTAGGTGGCTCTTATGAAATATGCATAGAATAACGAGCAATAACTAGATGTAGCAATGTAATTAGATATGTGGATGTAAAAATTAACTTCCCCTCCTATGAAGTGTATACATAAAATTTAGTCCCTTGTCCTTTGAATGATAACTAGATGGATGCTTTGATGCTCTTGAAATACCTTTAGATGCAACCTTAGGTTATAGTAATAGATGCTTATAGATTATTACTTTAATTTGAGCACATAACATTGTATTTATATGACTATGTTGTTTAAATTTTGTAATTAACCACTAAAAGGTTGACCCATAAGAAATCAAGATACCCAGAAACTAGAAGAGGGCCAAAAGAGGTGAGTAAGATATAAAGAGGTTGAGGGTGCCCAGGAGGATGAGAGCTCCTAAGCACTAGGATCCTAGCTACACACCGGTGTCTAGAATCAGATAAATTGAAGTGAAAAAGGTCATACTAGGTAGTGGGGTGTGTAAGACCAAGAAGGAAACCTGGAATAAAGTAAATACGCTAAAAAATAGTGGGCAATTAGTAATTTAATTGCTTAGGAATCATATCAATTCAAGTATGTGATTATGACCTAAAAATGTACCCAAAGTGCATGATTTAGTGTCTATATTTACTCCCACTTTATGTTTTTGAGTGAATACTTGATAACATAAAGTAGATGAGAGATGTGTACCTGATAACCATATAGATCGATGGAAAAAGCGTGTCAAGCGAGAAAAGAAAAAACATGGAGTGATAAAATGAAGCGTGGAAGCTAGAGAAGATGAAGTGACCATAGGGGTGAAGCATATGTGTTGCATCACATTGTAACCATGTTCATTTTGATTTTCGATGCTTGATGTGTTTGGTGATGTGATTATTGCTTCCCATAAGGATATACATGTGAAGGAAGATAAAAAGAGTAGTCAAATATGTGTATATGTAAAATTCAATCCAAATATGTAATTAATATGTGAAAATGTGAAAAATTATTATAAGGAACATGTGCACCTAATCCGTTATGACTAAAAAATATGGAAAATGTCTTAGAATGTTGTAGGAGAGTAGTTTTTTTTTGCGATCTCACACTAAGATTAATTCTTTGGGGTGATCTCACGCCACGGCAGAAGAAGTATTGGGGAGAAAGGTCTAGTGTTATGCTCCATCCCTTCCTGCTTCTCAAAATTTATACACCACTATATATGGTGTGATCCTTCTTTGTTCTAGTTTGATCCATTTCAATCTAGTCCAATCCAACAAAAAATAGAAAAGGAGATAGAATTCATTTTGATTGTTGGAGACTATTCCTATCATGTGAAAATCATTGTTTAAACGATGTCAATCTGAGAAAAATGTTGTAATTACCCCCTGGTCATAGGTTCCCAAGAAGGGTAAGGGATGGCTAGGTACTCATTTATATATCTAGGTGCTGACATTTGTGTTATGTTGAGGAAACAATTTATATTTTGATCCCTTTCTATAACTAAAGACTGTGATGTTCCTCTATTGTACAGCATGAACCGTGATTGTGTACTTGCTAAATGGGGTGACTAATTCACTCAATGTATGTCACCTTTTTGGGGGTATATGACATGTTGCTAGGAGGATGTGGACCAAAGGAGAGGATTGGATGATCATATGAAATTGACACCCTAAAAGGGGATAGAAGTGCACAAACAAAGTGGCTGGAAATATGTGTTATTGAAAACAAAAGTAAGTGTGTAATCTAGCAAGTAAGAAGATAAAGTAGATTGTGAATAGTGGGTTACAAACATGGGACATCACTCATAATTTCAAAATACAATTAGGGTTAAAAATGAAAAAAGTAGATAAGAAATAAACAAGAAAGACATAGGAAAAGACCACCAATAAAGGCATTAAAAGAAAAATAGTAGAAAGCAAGGAGTAATAAATAAGCATCATGGAAAATAGTTCTTGCAAAGAAAATGCTAAACATAAGCACCCGGGTAGCATGTTAGAAAGATAAAAGTATGTCAATACATGTATATATCGATAGAGTAGTGTGTTAAGAGTAAAATGTAGTACAAAATGAAACAATAATACTTATATTGTGTACAATCAGTAGATTATCCTACAAGCCTCGATGGAATTGTTAAGAGGTACAAAGTGTCAATAATCCATGTTGCATGTAATGATCTGTGTAAATTCTACATTCACAACTAGAAGGAAAGTGAACGTATATGTGTATATAGAAAAGATAATGACATACAAAGTATCTGACTAGCATAGTAAGGAAATTGTACATATAAGCATAAGTAAGCATGCGTAAATGCAACCAAGATATGTAATATGATGTGAGTGTAAATGGAATGGAATGCAAAGTGAATGTTAGGAGCAGCTTTACCCCTGACTGGATGTGTATGAGTATGAGGTGAGGTTCATTTATAAATTCCCCCTTAGCAGTCAAGAGACCGAACCATAAAAAAGAGTGTGTCATTGGGAAATTGTTTTATATTGTGTGCTAGAAAGATATGATCAATAAATCATAGATTTTAGAGAGTGAGTGAGTGTGGGGAGGTTCATTTAAGACTTATACCCTCAATAGTCGAGTATGAACTATATAACTAGAGTTTGTCACCGGGAAGTGTGTTGTGATGAATGTGCACTAGAAATATGTGTCGTGAATGTGCTGAGTGTGAAATGTGTTGTGTGTATGATGTGAGGTTCAAGAATGTAGTGAGACCTCAACATTCAAGTGTGAACCATAGCACAAGAGTATGTCATTGGGTAATGACGATACAAGTGTATCAATATGTGTAAGATGCATGTGAAAGACTAGATGAGAAGTGTACAGTAGACAAGTAGAAATGTGATACATATGATAATGATAAAAGGGAGAAAATAAGCATGATTCCCCCAAGTGTATGAGTATGAGTAATATATCTGATAAAAGTGAAGGGAAAGGGTCCTCCACTTGATGCATGAGGAGATAAAGATGTGTGACCATGCTCTGAATGCAGCGATGAATGATATTGATGATACATGCAATGGAATCCGAGGTAGTGAACACCTATAGGATGAAGACCACGAAGGTGAGGTGGACCTAGATGAAGAATACCAATGAGATGATGTGCATTTAGATGAAGGATACTAACAAGCTGATGTGCATCTAGATTAATGAGTTATCCGAGTATTGTTCTTGTGATGATGAGATGGACTAACAGATCATGAATTGGAGTACAAAGTGTATAAGTAGGAGAGATAGGAGAAGATTTTGATTTAAGTTTTAGAGGTTGAGGGTACCTAGATGCTCTAGTGAATGCAATGCCAACCTCAAGAGGAAGATAAGGTGATGGTGTGTATGGTAGGACTCCATTGAAAATGATGACTTGCTTGTTATGAATGAATTTCATACTTAGGTAGTTTATGGAAATGATTGTTTGAGCAGAGAGGAGACAAGGAAGACCTAAGAGCATGTCACAACCTTTGATGCTAGGTCCCACAAAGAAAGTAACAAGTATGGTGAGATAACCAATCAGAATCGGAAGATTAGCATAGCCACAAGATCTAGGAAATGGATACAAAATATATGAGAGCGGATAATTGATAACGATAAGAAGTGTAATAGAGAATGCATTAATGCAAAATAAATGATCAAATATGGTGTTATTGATAGAAGTATATCCAATACAAGCACCGATATACAAGCGATCAAAAGAAAATGGATCATGATGATCATGGTCATAAAATGTAATGAAAGGTGGAGATGAATTAACATGAGCAACTAGAAAATCAAGAGGTCCTGATGATGGAGGAGGGATAGCGTGATATGCATTATTAGCCTAAGAATCAACAAATTATTTCTCATGATTAGGTAGAGGTTTATTAAAGAATTTAAAAAAATTATTCTCATTGAATGAAGCATATGTTGAAGGCTCGAAAGCTCAATTGCATTGTTGTCAATTAGATCTTGAATAAGATGTCTTAATTTGAAATAATGATTAGTAGAATTCCTAAGACATCGATGATAATTACATCAAAAGTTTTTGTTGTAATTGCGACCTTTTAGATGAGATGGATCTAGATTGAGTGGAGGAGGAAGTGTAATAAGATTTATCTCAATAATTTTTGTAATAAAATATGTGAAGAATAAGTAAATTTAGTAAATGTACACTTAGGTGGTTACCATTTAAGCTTATTAGGAGTAGACACAATATTAGATGGCTTAAAGGGTTCTTTTATTGGAACCCAAGTAGAGGATGATGCTTCCTGATATTGACACTTAAGTTTTCCCATAGTAAGAAGTTTTCTTTCATGTAACTTAAGAGTGTGGAAAAGATGATAAAATGAAGGAGAGGTCTCAAAGATGACACTCTCTTGTAGAGGTAGTAATAGAATTTGGATGAATAGATCTTGAATTTCGAGTCCGTAAGCACATTATACATCTTAGCTAAGTTTTTCTTGTATTGCAGGACATAATCCGCTAGATTCTAGTTATATCCTTGTTTAATTTACACTAGTTGAGCATAGGATATCTTAGAGCTGATATTAATAGATAAATAAATGATAAAGCATCGAATAAATGTGTAAAAGATGTTACTTGAGTGGATATGTAGATCATAGAACCAACGCATTGTATAATATTAGAGACTTATAGGAAACAACTTTGGGATTAAAGTTTGATCATCAATGAAATATAGACATGCTACATCAAATGACCAGAGGTTCTCTTGAGGGTCACCGTGGCCATTGAAAATGGGCAGCTTGTAAGTTACAAAATTAAGAGGAAGTGCATAGGTAGAAATGGAGGGTGAGAAAGGAGTATGAAGTAGTAATGTGGAATCCAAAAATGGAGATGCATGAGAAGCATCTCGTTGAATTTACATATTTTAACTTGAAGATCCCGATAAAGGGAGGCTAGGTATCGAGTTCTAGTGGAAGAGACTTGTCACATGTGAGAAACAAGGGGAAGAATGAAGTGTTTGGTGGGAAAAAGAATAGAATCTGGAACAATAGAAGTAGGAAGAAGATTGGAAGTAGGGGGTTGAGTAGTAATCAACATGGAAGCAGAGAGGGATGTAGGAAAATTAAGCTCTGCAAGATTGGTGTCCTCCTCACGAGAAGAAAATAAAATCATATCTAGATCCTAAGGATATTCAACAAGATGATCATTAAGATATTAAAGGTGGGCTTCATAAAATGGGCCATAATATTGAGCCATGATAAAAAAATATGATAAAATATCTTGAAGCAAGGTGGGTTCGAGTGATGGGTTCACCAAATGATTTAACAAATATAGGAATATGATAAACTCAGTAACTACAAATTCACAACACAATGGATAAGAAATAAAGTACAGATCTAACATAAGAAATAAGATAAAAGAATATGAAACCCTAGGTATAAGAGAAGGGATAAATTACTTAGATTATTTCTTAATTGATCCTAGACTATACCTAACTAAAAACTGATAAATAGGAGGAAATTGTCGTAGATGAACCTAAAAAATTATGTGAGTGCTTTGAATATTCTGGACCAGGGGCTTCTAGATTGTGTTAGGGGCACCTATGAACTAAAGACCTTATGTAGGTGCATGTGACTATGTAGAACCTTAGGAAAATGATATTTACAATGTCACAAGATGTTTGCTGATGTTTGTTGTTAATCACTTGTAGGTTACTTGGAAGATCGTTGATTTTTCTCGTAACCAACAAAACAAATGACCTCTGCAAAACCCCAAAAAACTTCAAATATTAAAAGAAAAAAATGAAAATAAGAAGTCTGAATGACCCCGGTATTCACCCAACAAAGTGAAATTATGATCCGGGTGTTACACTACATTTCAAAATCCATGTAATTCTTGTGTTTGTGTGCAATAATTGTGCCCTACGTGGCTCTTGTGTAAGATACATAGAATAGCAAATAATAACTAGATGTGGCAATGTAAGTAGGCGTGTGGATGTAAAAATTAACTTTCCTCCTATGAAGTGTACACAAAAAATGCATTCCTTGTACCTTGAATGATATCTAGATGGATCCTTTAATGCTCTTGAAATTCCTTTAGATGTAACCTTAGGTGATAGTAAAATATGATTAGAGCTTGATCCTTTAATTTCACCACATAGAATTGTATTTATATGATTCTATTGTTTAAATTTTGTAATTAAGAACTAAAAGGCCAACCCATAAGAAATCAACATGCCTAACAACTAGAAGATGCCTAAAAGAGGTGAGTAAGGTACAAAGAGGTTAGGGGTACCCAGGGAGGACGAGGGCACCTAGGCGATGGCATCCTGGATGGGCATTGGTGTCCAGACTCGAGATAAAATAAAGTGAAAAAGGTTATACTTGGGAAGTGAAGTGTGTAAGACCAAGAAGGAAACCAAAAAGAAATAAAAGAGGAAAAAAATAGTGGGTAATTAGTGCTTTTCTTTCTTAGGAATCATATGAATGCAAATATGTGATTAAGACCTAGAAATATACACAAATTGCATGATTTAGTGTCTACACCTACTATTTTAGGATATATCACCCATTTTTATAAAATATGACCTTCTAAAACTTAGGAAAACTCTGTCCTCTTCCATTTATGATGCATTTCTATTCTTAGATACTTTTTATTTTTAGTAGGTTTCTTTTTCTAGACCTCGTTATTTTAGGAAATTTTCCATTTTGCCCCGCCTTCCATTTTACACTTTTTTATTGTTCTAGGTGATCCAAACTTGCAATATTGAGGGACTTACTATTTTTAGCCTATGGATGAGAATATAATATGTTATTTTTAGTAAGTGACAAAAATGGCCACTATTGTTGATGGAAACATTATATTTAGATTTGTCTCTTTGTCACAATCTTGTGCTCTGAATTTCACCGTGCTTCACCCATCAGAATGCTTGGAAATCAAAAAATAAATTATTCTTAGAAAAGGTTTAAAGTATGAATATATCATGAAAACCATTAATGGATTCACTAAGCTTCAAATATCACAGAGATGCTTCAGAGAATAAAAATCATCTCAAACCTTGTTACAATTAATTCTTTCACTCGCGACAATGAAAAATATTCATTCTAACAACCATGGATGCTTATGAGGGAATTTGACATGGTTTCTGAAGAATTTTTAATGTTTAATGGAGGCTTTTAAAAGTACTTCACGGATCTATAGAGGAAATATTAAGGATAAATGAGTTACAAATACTTTTATACATTCTTTTAGAACACCTTTCTCACACACACACGGAGGAAGAAGCATGACAACCTAGAATTTTCACAAAATTTTTGGGTTTTGAACAAATTAGACATGGGTGAATTTTTGTGTCCTAACTTTCCCAAGGGAATGAGACATATGTGGTAGAAAAATTCACCCTCACCTCCGTTTGAAAAGTGGTGGGTAGTGATTGCTTGGTGGAGGAGAGAGAGAGAAAGCACTTTGGGAATGTTCCTTAGGGATGAAACTGGGTCACATGGAAGACCTAGGAAAGGGATGGACTTGGGAAAATTTTTGTGTCCCAACTTCTCCAAGGGTAGGAGATAGTTAGTGTAAGAAAATACACCCTCACCCGGGTGAGGATAAGTGGTAGAAGTTGATTCGGTGAGGTGGAGAGGAGAGGGGGCTAAAAATTGGCCTATAGATCCTTCCCAGGGTTGTATGAGGAATTAAGGGAAAATATGGGCATGGGGAATTATTTTTATCCCAACTATCCCAAGGGCATAGGATATATGGGATAGGAAAGTGCACCCTCACCTAGAAGTGACAAGTGTCTCTTTGTGATCGTGCATGATCGAAAGGGTTGAGAAAAGGTGATAAGGGGCTTATTTTGCAACTTTGGGCTTCGTCGGACTCATATGATGATATAGGGGATTAGATAGAAATAAGTGAATTTTTTTCCTAATTATCCCAAGGGGATGGGATATACATGACATAAAAGTGCACTTTGATCCTGGCAGTGACATGTGTCCACTCTTGAATTTGGTTGTCCTAGAAGCTTACTTTTGAGAGAGAGTTGACGACGAAGTTTCTCGAGCATCTTGAGGTATTTTTTGGAACTTAATTATATTAATTTGACTAAAAATATCATTTTGGGAATAATAAGATGGGTCACATGCTTTGATTAGTCCTAAACTACCCGAAAAATATCCTTTTTATTAGGACCATATGATATGATTTTTGAAAATAGTTGTGCAAGGAAGCTTAAATGTCTTGTGAAAAATATAAAACCATAATTATTTAGAGAAATAGATTACCTTTACAAAGGTATTTTTTTACATCTAACTCATTACAGAGCTCACAAAATCACTTCCCAAATCTTAGGTGTTATTTTGAACTGCAAGCTCCTTCACCTTCAAAAATATGCTTTGACTAAACTTGTTCCCAAACCCTCAAATATTTACTAAATCTTTCTAAATAACTAGTAAAAATTATTATCTCCTTAATAGTTCTTCCTAATGAATTTTTTTCCTTCAACTCTACTTTTTGGGTGCACATATATCTCACAAAGGCTAAAAATAGTCCTTGGTTCATCAAGAATCTCCTTTGAGAAGTGTTGCATCAAAATACTTTCATGATATTGATTTCACATTTATAACACATTGGAAAGGTTATTTAAAAACATATGAGAACTTGGAGGATTGGAATAATATTTAAAAATATGGGGAACTGATCCAAAGGAGTGCTTGGGAGGGTTTAGAAGGAAACTTTTTAGACTAAGATATAGTTGTCATGTTTTCAACATTGAATTTTTCCCTTGAAAAACACATGACAACAAATAGCTCTAGCTTGGGGACATGTTCTAGATCAATAATAATGAGGAAAGATAAAGTAGGAACTCCATAATATCAATACATAATGTGGACCAGTTCCTTATCCATTGGGCTATACAGTCACCACGAGATATACAACACAACTTCCTTTATCAACACACACATACACAATAAAAACATACACAGAACGAGAAAGGAGATAAAAACACAAGAGAAACAAAAAAATGAGACAATAAAACATGACATCAAAGGGTGAAATATCCTAAATCTCTTATGCACATGTGGAGGATAACCCACTTTTAATAAAACATAATTTTGAATTGAGGACTTACTTGGTAAATGGGTATCACTGAATTTAGTCCTTTCACAAATATTTTGATAGTTTCACTGAAGTATGAACCCCTCCTTATCTCCTTGAGAAATCTTGCATGATTGCTAGTGCAAATAATGATCAACTCATTCATTTCATCTCCTTTTTTACTTTAAAACAATATTTTTGGCCTCTCCTTGGTTCTTAGGTTCGCTCCACTTGCTGATTTTTTGCCACTACCATGAAAATGGTTCTTAATTATTATTGAATTATCATTTCCATAAAAAGAATTTTGTTCTTCATTGTGAATTTTTTTCATGATCACCACTTTCATGGGTTGGTTCTTAGCATATATCTTAGAAAATTTGGCATCATCATCCACCTCTTATTTCTTGGTTTCTCAACTAGGTCCAAAACCATCCATTTTGGACTCTCAATTTTCCACAACATGCTTCCCTATGTATTTTGGCATGTACATTTAATCATTATCTTGAAAATAGAATGAGATCAATATTGGGCATACCACATGGAAATTTTCATCTTCTTTTCCTTGTCCATTTTGGGAGTTTTCATTCACTTTTCTTGTTAAGAGCATCTTTCTCTTTAGTAGGGTGAGAACTGAAAGGTTGAAGTCCATTAACAATATTTCCAACCATAGGATGAAGCAATATTCCATTTCTCCATTTTTCATTGAGAATTTTTTCATCCTCATGAAAAGGAAATTAGCACAATATTGGAGCTGAAATGTTGTCATCATCATTTCCCCATTCTTGGTCACTAAGAACCAAGAGATCCATCTCAACGAATGAAATCATCATCCTTTTGAGTATGTTCAAGTTTAAGAGGTGGAAACATGTTTCCATCCTTGCATTTCTTGTCATCTTCTTCAAATGAGAAAGATAAGATTTCAAGTTCACCAACATACTCATCACATGGAAACTCATACTAAGCCTCAAGAACATGATCAAAAATATTGAAGTTACCTATCAAGAAATTTTCAAGAATCATTCCTTATTCTCTATCCATATTTCTCTTTACTTCAATATTGATTTATTACAAGTCAAGGATCTCATCACTATCATCAGCATCCAATGGAACAAATTTGTTTATACTCTCATCCCATGAAAAGTACACCTTTTCAAACTTTGATTTCATCAACTCATCATTATACTCGTTGACTATTTTTGTGATGCTTGGGGAATTCTTCTACAAACATTGTAAGCTCGAGATATTCCTCAAAGGTCATGAAAATGTTTATAGATCTAGAATTATTACACAGATATTTGTTGTTGGATCATTTGACTTTTGAACAATATAATTCATCTTCTTAATAGGAAGAAGTTTTTTTGTCTTACCATTGACTTGGATAGTGGCATGTGACCAATCAAACTACTTATCTCCCTAAAATCTTGACGAAATCTTTGGCCCAACAACATACCATACGTGAGTCGTGCATGTTTGTTAATCGATTTTCATTGCTATTTTCTTGTTAGGGAATTATATCAATGCTATCTCATCATTTTTTATTTTTCCAATGAGAGGAACTTGTTTCATTTCCATGGAGAGACACTATTCTAGAGTTAGGGGAAAGGGAGAGGTCAAGGGATTTAGATAATTTTACGGTCATCACATTTTCTTTCGAGGCACCAGAGAAATGATTAAATTTTTTTATCTTATATTTGTTGAATAACAAGGCTATGTAAAAGGATTCTACCTTAATAGAGGTGGAGGTTGTGGAAGTAAGCCAATTTAAATATGGATTGGATTGAGATGCACGATGTGGTTCTTTGGTTATAGAATCTTTAGAAATAGATAAACTTTCTTTGATATGTTGAATGAGTTTCTCAAGTTACTTACGATGAATTATCAAGTACTCAAATTCAGAAATTTGGACTTTGGATCTTTGAAAATGGTCAATGATATCTATTGGGCTGAAAAAATATCCTAAGTGTTAGACACGCAAATGTAGGGTGCAGGAAGAGTGCGCAAAAAGATGCAAAGAAGGTTGAAGCACCCAGATCGAACTTATCTATTATGTTGTTAGGGATATTTTTGGAGAAGTACTGAGCACGAGATAAAATGAAGGCTTGTAAATCACACAAAGCTATTTTGGGATTTACAACAATTCAAGCGTCATGCATAGTCTTGATCTAATAATAGGATTTCTATTTAGAGTTAACTATTGAAAATCAGTTATTAGAGCACTTGAATGCTTTTGTATTCCTTTGTAAAGATGCATGGCTATTATTAGCATGTAGCATATTTTTGAAATGTACGTGGGAAGTGAAGGGAAAGTACCTACCCCTATATATATGTATTTATTTACATGGCTTAGACAATAACAATTATTGTAGAGTTATGTTGCAGATTTTTAGAGCGCATAACAATGGAAACTAGATCTTAAATGTATGAATCTTCTATGTTTTGCAAGTATATAATATAATGGATCATATTGGCTAGATATTGGTATTAGATGTGACTAGATTTGATTCTTGCATGGTAAATCTTATTATGATCATTTTTAGTCAATAATTCATATGGTTTAGATCTAGATCTTGTTTCTACACTACGCTTTAATTAATTATCTGTTATGGACCTAAATATATGCGTGCACAATCATTCTAACAAAGTGTGGAAAAGTAACTCTAAAGAGGTACTTGGTACCTTTGCACACTTCAGGTGAGCACTCAGTTCAAGATAAATGATGTGTCAAAGACACCTTGGGTTATTTACAATGAATTCTAGGCTACATCATTGGTTCTATTTCGGAGACCTCTTTCTCATCTTTTTTTCAAGATGTGCATGATGAAGACATACCGATTGACCTTGGCTAGTATTGAGCAGTGGTTAGTTGACCATGAAGAGGATTATGATCATAGATTTAGCACTAGACTTGTTTTTAATGCATGCGTGTAGGTCAAGTAGAATCTGTATGACTGATTGTATGAGACGTTCTTTGCTATCTTTCCCATAGAGTTATACGAGTGGTTGGTTGCTTATGCATCTAAGAGGAATTGGATGTTTCACATGCTTGTTTGGATGTAGGAAGAATTCCAGGCCTTATATGATGTAAATATGATTTGGATGTGCTCTGTGGATGTTTGGTTCCATGGTGTTTTGAATAGCTATATTTTGGAGTATGTAGTTTCAACTTACTCTTGCCCATAGGTTGTTGAGTTTTAATTCTTGTGTGAGCCTAGAGGATTGTATTTGTGTGGTATTCCACTAGCGATCAAGATCCTGATTGTAACCCTAGATTTGGAAAAGATTTCGTTGGCTAACTAAATACCACCATGTGCGGGGTAGGATCAGTTTGTTAAGGATGATGAATCTAACAAGAGAGAGACAGAGGGAAGAAAGAAAACTTAAGTTCAATGAGGCACGTGAGAGGGATCTAGAGAAGCAACGTGAAGTTGCAAAATGGATGGCATTATGGAGAGAGATGTCTCATGAAGGATTTGGAGCTCATGTAGAAGACATGGAGCCGATCATCTGGATCTCTCCCATTTGGGATATCATGGTAGGGAACCCTCTTCAACCTCAAATGAGAGCACACCAATAGAAATGACATGGGTTGCGAGATGCACATCTAAATATACCTTGTGATCTAGCCCTTGCACTTGGTTTTCTAGTTTCTATGACAATTAGTAATCAACAAGCTAGTGTGAGTAGTAGAGTTGTAGTAGATAGATTTAATTTATAGTCAAGTTTAGGAGTTAATCAGGGAGATTATTCAGCTATGGAAAAATATCCATCTACTTTATTTAGAGGACCAATTGGAGGTATATTTTCTGTGCATTATCAACATAGAACATAGGCATGCAGAACCTTGGCATCACATCTAGAAGTAGTGTAACTTTGCAAACTATGGGCATTCAATTTAGCACAACCATCGGAACACAAGGTAGTGCATCTTCTCACTTGTTACCTACTAGAGGTGGTAGATCGGGAGGATCGTGTGGCTTGGGTGTGGGTGGATTTGGTGGACCTTGATGCGGTGGAAATACAAGAGGAAACACAGGAGGCTCTAGATCTGGTGGGTAAGATCCACACCAACCTTATAAAATTTACAGGAGATGTCTCTCTATCTACCATAGTATAAAGGTATTGAAGATGTAGTTGAGAACATGTATATGTGTGAGATACTATGGCACACAAAGGGGATTACAACTCCAGAGTGTAAGGAAATCTAGTTCGCAACTAGGTTGTAGGGATGTGTACACAGTTGGTATAGAAAATTTGATCCTAATCAGACTTTATGGACTATATAGTGCTACCAGATGCTTTCTTGAAGGAATTTTATATCCCTGAGTTCGAGAAAAAAAAAACACACTTAAGGATATTAAGTATGACACTAGTGAGAGTGTTTGGGAATATGATGTTTGGTTCAAAACTCTTCTATTTAAGTTATTTCATGACATACATGCAAGAAAACATGCACAGTGGTTCATTGGAGGACTGATCACACCTTTTAGGAGGGCACTTTCACATAAGACTTACATAGATCCACGTTAAGGTACTTGGAGTAGATTTGTGCACTAAGTCGGTAAGAATTGTGGACACATGAGTGAGCCCATTCTTGGAAGCACATATTGTAGAAATGGAAAAAAATGGAGAAATAATATGCTAATTCAACACATGAGATGTGCAACAGGATTTGGTGTATAGATTGTGAAGTGGAGGGGAATACTAAGGATATTTCCCTCATAAATCAGTGCACTCCTTGTTATTCTCGGATTACAAAATAATTCACTTGGACCATAGTTTAAGCCAATTTCCATTATTGTAGTGTGGGATAAGAAAGAATGTGTCTAGTTACTATAAGATTTGCAAGTCCTCGACTCATGATACTGAAGATTGCAGGTTGATCAATCAAATCCATAATGTCATTGATGTTGGTGTATGATAGTCTGGCATTGCAAATAATTCCAAGGAAAAGGGAAAAAATTGTGACTACGATCGGAGGGAGGGGTGTTTTTATGGTGTTCATGGTAGAGGTCGAGGTTATAGAGGTGGATTTTGAGGTTGAGGTCATGGGGGAGGAAGAAGTGATTTCCTAGAGGAACTTTTTATATGTGTAGATCTCCGATTATTATAGGTGTGAATTTCCATAGAATATTTTGTGTTATTTCAAAGGGAAAGAATCATAGTTATGAAGAGTTCCCGACTTATATGAACACTTAAGAAAAAATCATAAATAGGAAAATAAGGGCACATTACTAAGGAGAAATTCATGCATGGTAAGTATCCGGACTCGATGCATCAGAAATAGGTTTATCAAGAAACTATGGAGGTAATTCAGAATTTGTAGGGTGAGATACAATGTTTAAAGGAATAGTCGTAGAAGTTGGAACAAAAGAAAGAAGTTGATCTCCATCAGACAAATGTTGATGATTTGAAATAATTTTGCAAGATGATGCGCCAAGAGAACATTATTCCTTTGTTAGGGAGATAGTTGAAGGGGAATACTCCATGTGTTGGAACTGAACATGAGAGACAAATTTTTCATGCTAATATTCCTCTGGAAAGTTTGGATTGTGATAAGGAGATTTCTCTAAATGTTGTGTTGATGGTTGGCTCTTGAGTAACATCTTGATTGACACAGGCACATAAGTAAATGAGCTCAATTTGGATGTCTGGGTTCATATGGGTAGGCCTCCATTACAACCATCTTCTAATGTTATGTTCATGGAAAACTTAACTAAGGAAATTCCCATTGGAGTTTTAAAAGATGCATCAATTAGTATACATGGGGCCATGTTCACTGGGTAGTTTGAGGTCTTAGAGCTTGCTGAAGTAGACAACTTTCTTGATTACTTGGGCACCCTTTTTGTTATGAAAATAATGTTGGCTTGTGTTTTAACAAGGGATACATCAGTTTTGAGAATAAGGAAGATTGTGTTATTATCCCTTCGACATATGGGAAATCTGCACCTTATGTAGAGCCTTTAAGTGAAGAAGTCTTGAACATATTTTTTTGCACACCATCTGAGATCCTATATTTCTTAATCCATCAAAGGAAGGAGTTATCCATTGGGATGATGTACGGTCCATGAGTGATACTACAAGTATTTCATGTGATAATTGGGTGCACGACATTTATGAAATGGTTTAGTGCGAAGTGTAAAGTACAGCTTCCTGCGTCAGTAAGCCCATCAGTACCAAGCATTTGGGTAGTAGCCAGATACCAAAGTACATAGGTGAAGATTATCCATTAGTATTCCTTATTTTTATGGAGGTTTAATGGGAATGTCAGGTAGAAAGAAGGAATATACTAGTATATACCTTGCATGGGATGACAACACACTGGTGGATTGTTCACATGGATAATCTCCTAAAATGGAGAGAAGTACGGATTTATTTATCTACTCGGTTTTCTAAAGAGAAACAAACCTACTCAAATATGTGCCTTTTATGGTAATGACCCTATTCAACACTATGTTTAATAATGTGAGAGACTCTAGACAATGGGTCATGAAGATTTACCACCTTCGTTGTGGGTGCACAAGTTTTAATCCACCTTACAAGGTTGTGCCCGCACATGGTCCATTTTATGCATAGTAGAATAGAGTGATTGGAAATGGACAAAACTTATTGAAGGTATGACTCACACCTTTGATTAATTTTCTTTTGAACCCCTAGTAAATGAAGTGTTGTAGGTTTTGAAGCACTTAACTATGGGAGACATTGCAAATGCTGAAGAGTTACTTCAGGATTTGTTAGTAGAATCAAACCTAGTGGTGCACTTTGAAGAGGAAGAAATAGATGATGAACAACTTGAGAATTCTTTCCAAGAAAGGGAAAAGGGTAAGATGATTTACATGGTTGATGATGAAGAGGTAGAGAATATAAATATTGAGCACACAGAGGGTACGCACGAAATCTTGGACATTGTAGATGATAAGGAACACGCCAACCATGAGCCTATGAATACCAAGAAAGTGAAAATTGGCACAGATGCTAAACCTAAGGAGGCTATTATAAGAGATTATGGTTTATATTTGAGGTTGCTAAGATCATTGAGCTGCTACATGACTTCTAGGATTTTTCCCTAGAGGCTATCATGAATTGAAAGGCATACATGAATCATTGGGAGAAATGAAGATAAAGCTAAAATAAGGTGCACACCTAGTCTAGAAGAGGCCTTACAGGATGAATCCAAACTTGTGCATCAAGGTAAAGGAAGAAATTGACAAAATGTTAATTTCTAGAATTATTGTGCTAATTGAGGAGTTAGAGTGGGTAAGCCCTATGGTGATCAGCATCAAGAAAGATGGTAGAATCAAAAATTTTGTGGATTACAGGGAGTTAAATGCAGCATGTTTGATTGATCCATTTTCCACACCATTTACTGAGGAAATCTTGGAAGGTGTTACAGGGTGCAAAATATACTCTTTTATTGATGGGTTCTCTGAATATCATCAGGTGAGGATAGCTATTAAGGATCAAGAGAAGAAGACTTTCACCACCGATTGGGGAAGTTTTTCATACATAGTTATGCCCTTTGGATTAAAGAATGTGCCTACAATTTTCACGCATAGTGGTATAAGCTTTCCAGGATTTTATTCACAAGTTATTACAGGTGTATCTAGATGATTGGATAGTCTATGGGCTCATGAAAGATCATGGTGATAACTTAGGCTGATGTTTGATAGATGTAGGAAGTTGAGAATATCCTTGAACATTAAGAAGTGTATATTTGCCACACCCTTTGTAATTTTGTTAGGGCACATCATCTCGTATAGTCTTGTTGGTGGACCCTACTAAGATAGATGTGATTTTGTATGTGGAGGAACCTACTAGCCAAAGTGAGGTGCACAAATTATTGGGTCACACACATCATTAAAAAAATTTATTATGGGATATGCTAAGATTTATGTGTCCTTAGAAGAATTACTCAAGGGAAAATGAAAGTTCTATTAGGGTGAAGCACAATAATGCACATTTGAGACTCTAAAGGAAAGGCTTACTACAACACCTATTTTGTGCTTTCCTTCATGGTCCAAGCCTTTTCACATTCATGTAGATACTTTTGGCATGGCCATTGGTGCCATATTATCTCATCCTAGAGAAGGGATTGTTGATCATCCTATTTTCTTTACTAGTATAAAGTTGACTCCAAAAGAACAAAATTATATAACAACAGAGTGTGAGGACTTGTCTATGATCTATGCACTCCATAAGTTTCAATAGTGTTTTCTAGCTAAACCTTTCATCTTTTATACAGAATAAATGACATTAAAGTAATTGGTGAACAATCCCATTTTGTAGGGGTGTATATGTCATTAGGTACTATTATTTCAGGAGTTCAATTTTATGGTTATGATTAAGCCTAGTAAGAGAAATTATGGTCCAGACCATTTATCATAGATTCAATCAGGAGAGGATGTGTAAAGCATTAAAGATAAAATTCCATATGTACAACTATTCATATTGAACCATGTGCCCTCAAACTTAGAAGATATTTCTATATTTTTACGTACATGTGTGGTGCCCGAAGGAATGAAGGATTTAAAGAAGAAACAACTTTCTATACACATAACGCCTTACATGTTGATCAAAGGAGACTTGTAAAAACTATACCGTGATGAAGTTTTGCACCAAAGTGTGCTTGAGCATGAGTGTGAAAATTAATGGAAAAGGAACATGGCGGTATTGTAGGTGGACACTATGCAAGGGATGCCACCGTGCATAAGATTTTATTAGCTAATCTATTGTGGGAAACATTGGAAAAGGATTGCAAAGCATATTGTAAGGAATGTGACCATTGTCAGGACCTTAGAAATCCTGGGAAATGAGATGAAATGCCTTTAAGGCCTATTACTAGTGTTAAAAAATTTCAGAAGGGAAATTGAATTTATGGGCCCTATTTCCCAAATAAATTATCTTACATGGTGGGCAAAAGCAACGTCTACAAAGGATTACACAACTACAACAAGATTTTTGTGGGAAAATATTATTAGCAGTTATAGCTTCCCTTTAAGTTTAACAAGTGATAGGGGTACTCATTTTCTTAATGAGACTATTAGGATATTATTGGATGGATTCATGATTGCACACCATCAGATAACCCATTATCACCCTTAGGAAAATAGAACTCATTGCCTTCAACAAGATATTGAGCCATACCTTGACAAAAAATTGTGATGTTGGAAGGTGAGATTGGGATGACAAGGTTTCTATAGTACTTAGGTGTACAAAACAACCTACAAGAGGTTGAATAAAGAAACACCATTTCAGCAGATGTTTGGCATGTAAAGCAGCTTCTTCCCATGGAATTCATGTTACCTTCTTTTCATATCATGCACACATGAGGTCTAGCTGATGAGAAATCACTAGAATAACGGATTGTCAAGTTGATGTAGCTAGATGAAAGGCGCGCCATAGCAAGATGGAGTCAGAAGTAAGAAAAATCCAGGTAGAAGGAATGAAATGACATACACATCAAGGATAAAAAGCTTGAGGTTTGGAAAATGGTACTTCTGTATGATTCAAAGTTTTTGCTCCATCTAGGAAAGCTTAAGGTACATTTGTTAGGACTGTATGTTATATAATTGACCTAGGTGCTTGCCAGTTAGAGGCACTAGATGGAACACAGTTGCCCGATTACTTCAATGGGAGTAGGCTGAAGCCCTACTATAAATAATTCTTCTTGGTGTTTGTAATAAGGTAGTATTGCCACTTAGACTAGGTTTCCCTTAATGTATTTCCTTTATATGTGTTTTCTTCATCATTTCTATGCTTTTTCAATTTAGTTTAGTGGTTTATGTAATAAGCACACTTGCACACCATAAGCTTATTAATATCTAAAGTGTTTTAATGCACAAAGGACCATGCATACCCTTAGTGTGGGGTGGATAAAGAAGGATCGAATGGTACATAAGAGAAACAAACTCACAGGTGACCATAAAAGGGACAGGATTTCAAAATAAGAAAAATTCAAGAAGATTTCTCAAAATTGAGACCATGCGTAAGGAGATGGGCACTCAATATAACACAAAGGAGGTTGTAGCATTGGAGACTACATAGGATGAGTCACATTGGATAAGTACTTTGGTGCAAGGAAGTGTAGGTAGAGGAGATCTATGACAGAAAGGTAGTAGGAGAACCAAAAATTTATGATTGAGGTGCAATAATTTAAGGCACATGAAAGTTTGAGGTGAAAAACAATGAAGCAAAAAACACATGGAAGTGGAATTAATCTTGTGTATGGTGGTTTTTAATTTTTTTATAAAGACAATGTTTGAAAATTCATTTTTACCTTGTGATTTTGAATAGAAGTGATAAGTGCAAAGACGAGATAAAGATGACAAGCACTCTGCAGATTGACCAAGCCTATTGGGAATTAAAGCACATTGTTGAGAATTCAGTGCAAAATTAAGATTCAGGTGGTGGTGCGTGTGTATGGAAAAGGGTTTAAGTGTGACTAGGGTTTGAGGAAGTTAGACAATAGCTAGGGTTTTGTTCACACTTATAGAATTGAAAGGAGAAATGGCACCATAGAGGGCTCTAGTTGTGGAGAAAGAGGTCGATGACCTAGTAGAAGAATGGTTGGTAGAAATTTTATACCCAGAAGAAGTGATCAAGGGATGGCCATGGAAATAAAAATAACACAGTGTAGGGTTTCTGATATCAACCACCAAACCAATAAGTGCATGAAGGATATTGTAGTAGAGGTCTATAGGAAGACTAACTGGTGGTTGGTAGATGGCACTAGGGTTTTGGATGCCTCTATGAAAAAGCTACTTGACAACATGGGGGTCATGCAGATCCTCAAATTACCCTACTTTGGGAAGCCCGAGAAATTATATCAATGGCTTATGTTGCACGTACATGAGGATTTCTTCTACTTCACGGGTAGAAGGATGTTGATTAAAACCAAGTTGATTGGGAAAGTAAAAGGGTTGTGTGACTCGGCTTAGAGATTTCCATTGATCTATCAATGATGATGAGGGCATCGATGCAACGACCACCTTGTATAAGTATAAGAAGGGGGCTAAGATTTTAAAGTAACTAACATTGAGGACATGGCCACTAGGGTTGCAGTACGTCTAGTGGGGGAAGCAAGTTGGGTGTCACTGAGTGGTGGAATGAGGTGAATATGTGTTGGTTACACATAGCACAAAAGATGGTGAATAAAACATATTATAACATTGTTGGGCACATTACGGAGAGCATAGTGAATGAATCACGTGTTTAGGAAGATAAAGTGAGAAGATCACTTAGGGTGCCATTCTTTTGCTAATTTTATTTAATGAAATTTATGTTCCTAATGGACCAAGGAGAACGTTTGGGATTTCCCTTTGGAAAACAAATCTCTAGCAAAGAAATTTATGAAGTATAATCTGCGTGGAACTATTTCCAATACATATAAGGAGCACTGGAGAAATGGTTTAGGAGGCTACACAGAGAATTTGAAGGAGAATGTCACATCTCATGTGAAATTCCCAAAGTGCTAGATGGAGAAGCTGAATTCGTATTCTACCAACATTTCAGCTTGGGACATTTCCACATGAAGACGGGTGAAAGAAGCCCTTGGTGTAAGTTGCCATTTTCTTTCACTGCGATATATTTCAGAGATTTAGTAAGAATATTTCACAATGCACACAAAATTTATTTTGACATGGATAAAGTAGGTACATATGTTTACATTCTACACAAGACTTATGTATGGCTAGGAAAGGAGGCATATGTATAAAAAATGGAGTTTGACAATGCGATACTATGCCAAAGAGTTTAGACATGGGGAAGATTGAACCAATGTGCTTGTACATATACTTGAGGCCACGATTCAAGGATGGTAAGGTGGTGAAAGGTGAAGATATGACTCTTCCAGGTCCTCTAAAGAAGGGGAAGATAGTGGGGACATCAAGCCCGATTACATATACATGCCCCCCTCAAGAGTATCTAGTGCCTACAGGCTTAGAGAATGTCATGTAATAGGATGAACAAGAAGAAAGCGTCGCATTGGATCAAAAAAGGAGAGTCTTGTGTAAGAGGTGCACATATAAATACAATGGCATAGGGAATTCATATCCGGTGAGGAGATCTCTCATGCATCACTCTAGTGAAGAATGAGGAAGAACAAAAGAAGAATCATAGAATATATGTTCTAGTGAAGGATAGTGAGGAGGAGAAGTCCCCTTAGCAAAGTGTGTAAGATGAGGAGGCCACTCCAAGTATGGAAGAGAGACGAGAAGAGGACACTTTGAGTTTTGAAATGCAAGATGATGAGGACATTGGGGACCAAGTAGTTTATGAGGTCATTGACCAAAGTATAAGTGCCCATGAACAATGCTTGGGTGGGGATGAAAGCAACGCTGGTGGTGACACCGAGGTCATAGAATGCCCCATGCCTAGAGAAGGAGAGAATGAGGAGGAAGTAGAACAAAATGTGGTTTATGTAGTGCACTAGGACATATGTGTTGAATTCCAAGTAAAATGAAGGCACTTCTATTCAAGAGAACATTGGGGAGCACCCAAGTCAGCATGAGGAAGAAAAGGTGGTAAGGACTCATAACTTGGGCTACGTGGATGACAAAACTAAAATTATTCGCACCCACTTTTAATGTACCCTACCCAATAAGTAGTTGTGTGGTTGGATCGGATGGACCTAGACATGGAAAATACGTGCACTCGAAAGAAGTTATAATGGATTTTATATACTCACATGGATGAGCTTGACTTTGATGTCTATAAGGAGTCGTGTAGTTCAAAGAAGGAAAGAAAGGTGCCTCATACCTACCATATAACCATAAAGCCCACACAGTTCTCGGATGAACATGTTAGTAATGCACTTGTCAAGGTGTCAACAGAGGTAGTGTGCTAGATTATTGATAAGGCAGAAACTATCAGGGTGCTCCTAGATGATAAAAAGGATAAGGACATTGAAGTCAAGTGACTTACCAAGGATCGGGATAAGCTATTGGTCGAGATAAATAATGTTAAGAAGATGGCCAAGTAGATAAATGAAGAAATTATGTATAAAATGTTAGATTATCAAGACAATGTTCCAAGGGATTTCCCTTACGTCATTCACTATTTGTGCATAATAGTCGATTATTATTAGAAGGACCAATGCACCTCCGATACAAAAGAGAGTTGCAGAGAAGTAGATAGGGACAAGGATGCAATTGCAGAGGAAAATATCCAACTATGAGGCTATTCTACAAGCCTTGAAGGATGAAATGAAGAAGGCAGATGTGATCTTGACCATGTGTGTAGTGCTTGATAGCATGGTGCAAACAAGAAAAAAAGGCGTAAGAAAAAATAATTCTTGTAGGCGAAAAGGACAAAACACTCAGGGAACATAGAATAGATTGCATTATTAAACAAATGCAACGTGCTTAATGCTTCTAGAAGTAGCACATGGATCAAATAAAGGACATTGGGAAGCTTATAGCCAAGAAGATGGATGTAATGGAAGGGATGGTCTCCAGTATGGCCAATATCTATCAAATTTTATAGAATGAGGGAGGTAAGATGACTCTTGACAAGTTAGATGGCGTAGTGGCAGACATCCCTGACAACACAAATAAAGCACTAAATGATTGGTATGCATTTGAGGCATAAATTCAGAGTGAATATCCAGAGTTAATTCTTCTAGAAGAAGAAAAAGATACCAAGTAGGTCGACTTAGCACCGGGAGGGTTATTCTTTGAATATTTATTCTTTCATTCATTATTGTATATTATTTGGAGTGACAATATGGTTACCCATTCTCAAGGTGACAATCCATTTTAGTGTGGGGTAATTTTGGGTTGAAAAAAATAGCCTAAGTGTTGGGCATGCAAATGTAGGGTGCGGGAAGAACACGTAATAATATAGTAAGGTTGAAGCACCCAGATTAGAACTTATTTTTTTGTTAAGTATTTTTTGGAGATGAAGTGCAGAGCATGTGATAACATGAAGACTTGTAGGTCATGCAACTACTATTTAGGATTTGCAGCAATTCGAGCATCATGTATAGTCTTGATCTAATAATAGGATTTTTACTTGGAGTTAACTATAGGAAATCTATTATTAGAGCACTTGCATGCTTTTGTATTCCTTCGTAAAGACAAATGGCTATTATTAGCATGTAGACTATGTTTGAAAGTTGTATGGGTGGTGAAGGGAAAGTCCCCACCCCTATATATATATATATATCTATTGATTTGCACAGCTTAGACAATACTGGTTATTATAGATTTGTGCCATGAATTTGTTAGCACGCATAACCATAGAAACTAGATCTTGAATATATGAATATTATATGTTTTTTAGTATATAATATAATGGATCATATTAGCTTGATATTGGTGTTAGATGCGACTAAATCTAGTTATTACATGGTAAATATTATTATGATCATTTTTTAGTCAATACTTTATATGGTTTTGATCTAGATCTAGTTTATGCACTATGGTTTAATTGATTATCTGTTATGGATCTGAATATATATGTTCACAATCATGCTAAAATTCTATAAAAGCAACTCTAAAGAGGGACCCGGTACCCTTGTGCACTTTGGGTGAGTGCTTAGTTCAGGTTGAGTGATGTGCCAACATGCCTTGGGTTATTTGCAATGAATTATAGGCTACATCAATATCAAAGGATGAATAAGAGGTAGGAACATCATGGGTTATGGAAATTTTGACATGTACATTTTTAGGACTTGCGAAACTAATTTTTCAAGAGATATTTTAGGATAACTACTTGGATAGTCAAAAGGATTTTTATTGGAATGGTCTAATGCTTCTTCTAACTTGACCCTACTAAAGAGGACTTCAATGGTCCTCCTTTCATTTTTTTCTCAAAATTTACATTTGAGGATTGAATTGCTTATCTTTGGTAGAAGAATAAGGATATTAATTCTCTTTTTTATAGGATAAATACCAAATATAAGTAACTATCTCTAGTTTCTTCATCATCAAGTTTGAATTCAAAAACCAATCCAAGCACATTCTATTTCTCCTCCTTATTCAAAATTTTCTTCTTCATCATCTTCATTTCAGTCGCACATTGCATTAACTAGAGGAGCCTCCAAGGAAAGTCTTTGGAGTGTTCTTGAAATAATATTTCATTTTTGGTTTGGACAAGGTGTTCATCAAATGTCTTCCTTTTTATCATATTCAATTCATTTTCTAACTTCTATAATATTGGAATAGTTACCTCATCTTTAGAACTTTAGGTTTTATCTTTCAATGAAGGATTATTGATCTTGACTAACAAGATGAGGTCATATTTTACCTCAAGAGAAATTTCTTGATCATTTTCCAAATATCATGGTTGAACTTTCCATAGAAATAAACTCACTTTAGGAAAATGAGCATTCAAAAATAACATATTCAAGTTACCCAGTGGGAAGAACAGTGGCAAGAATCTTGTTGACCAACCTATTGAATTTGGCCATGAAGTCTCTCATGGACTCTTGCAGATATTTCTTCATTTGAGTGAGTTGAGTAAGGAGGGAATGAGAATATTTGGTACTCCTAAACCTTACAACTTCTTCTTGATATCACCCCAATTGGAGATTGAGCGTGATGGAAAGTAGTAGAACCAATATGTTTCCACATCTTGCAATTTTTCTATAAACAACCACATAAAAACATCTTCATGTTGAACTCTAAGGATACCACAAGATATTATAAAGGATTTGATGTGATAATTAGTATGTTTCTTTCTATCTACATAGAACTTCAAAAAAAAAATTCCTGATCTTTGTGGAAGCTCATGAAGTGGTGGAGTTAAAGCCAACAGACTAGTGTTTTGTCCCCATGGTACGGATACTTGTGCTACCATTTCTTCCTCCTCTTTTTCTTCTTCCATTTCTTCCTCTCTTTCTTCTTCCATTGCTTCCTCTATTTATTATTCTTCTCTCTGGACTTAAAAATTTAATGGTGGTTGGAAGATAGGATAGTTTACTATAGTGTCAGTAGGAGTTTGAATAGGGTTAACAAGGGTACAACTCGATAAATCAGAAGGGGATGAAGTTTGAGACAAGTAGTATGGGTTATCTCTAACTTGATTTTTGATTTTGCAAAGATTCAAGAGTAGGGTCAATGATTCCTCTTAGCCTATTGAATATGGTATATCTTTTCTCAGCTAGGTTTTCTCAAGAGGTTTACAAAAACAATTTTTGATCATTTAAGTACTTGTTTTTATTTTTTAACTTTTTTTTTTATTTTCTATAGATCTATTCAGGTGCACCAAGGTAGATTTATCCCTATTATAGTCTCCAAAAAATGTTGGTGAGAAAATTTATTGATATGGAAAATTAGGAGTTTCCACCAACATTCATGGGACTTTTCCCCTCTACATTGAATGGTGTAACTCCTATTATTGAATATAAACTAATTTACTCCTATATAAGTGATGTGGGTTGGCCAAATAAGATAGAGATCACACAGAACACTTCCCTAAACCTGTGGCAAAGTTCTTGTATGGGGTATAATGGAGTAAATTGCAATAATGAGGGGGGAGGAGAGAAATTAATAAAGGAAGGCTATTATTGTGAGTAGGCCAATTGCAGATTTTACACAATAACCAGAGTAGTTCATCATTCAATATAGATGAAAATAACAATGAAGCTATTAGCGAGATAATTAAAACCAAAATAGACACATAATTCTCTTAGGCCCATTCATCGAAGATGCAAAGCTATTTTTTTATCACTATACTTACAAAGTGCATGTATGAGATAAATAAAAGAGCACATGAGCAAAGAAATGGAAGAATGTAGCTTTCATTCCTTGTGTAGTGATGAAATGTAAAACATCAATAAATCTACCACAATTCAAAATTGCTACCAAGAACTAAAATTTTCAGGATCTTCTGGAATGGAGAAGCCATCGTAACTTATAGCCTTGTGAATTGAACTTTCATCTCCCCTATATGAATATTTGTGTTCTTGTTCCACTTGTGACCTTTCAATTTCCCTAGGAGAGAGAAATTTAGTATTTCTCTTATAATTTTGAGAGAATGCTTTTACAAATTATAAATATTGTCAATTAAGTGACTAATAAAAAATATCATGATTTATTACAATGAAGGATTAAAAGAAAGAGGAGAAGAAAAGAAGGGAAGGTGATTGATTGAACTTGTTGAAGAAGCTCCTTTTGATGAATAATCATGACGATGATCATAGACCCCTCCTTGCATGATGCATAGATGCCTTATACCACCGATCGAGTGTTTATAAAAATGTTTTAATACCTCCCAATATGAACTCGAGATGAATGTGAACCTTACACATGATGATGCATTGTTGATCTCACCACGAGAGTGAGGATCACTCTATTACTCCTGAGGCTGTTACAAATATCATTCTTGATGTCATGCTTCTGGACATAGTTGAACTCAAGATGATGCTTTCAAGACCCATATGAAGGTTTCATTTCTCTATTTTATGTATGAGATAATTTTATAACCATGTGAAGAGTCCAAAAAGTGCAAGTATGAGTGAAAATGTAGCCATCTACAAATTTTTACACCCAAAATGAAGACATTCTATTTTTAACAGGTAAGACCAGGACTCGCTATTTTGGGACATATCACCTATTTTACTCAAATATGACCTTCTGAACCTTATGACACACTCCATCCTCTTTTTTTGATGATGCATTAATTTTTTTCAGTAATTTTCTATTTTTAGTAGGTTATTTTTTTTTGGCTCGTTATTTTGGGAAAATCAACATTTTCGTCTTGCCTTCCATTTTGCACCATTTTTACTATTATGGGTGATCCAAACTTAAAATATTAAGTATTTTACTATTTTTAGAATATGGAGGGGCATAAAATATTTTATTTTTATCAAGTGTCAAATATGGCATCGTTTAAGAAAACATTATTTTTAGATTTGGCTCTTTGTCACAATCTTGACTCCGAATTGAAATCAAAAATAAATTCTTCTTGGTGAGGGTTTCAGGTATGAATATTCCATTTCAGACATTAGTGGATTAATTGATTTTAAAATATCATATATATTCTTCAAGAAGAAAAATCATTTCAAACCTTGGTATAATCAATTCTTTCGCTTCTTGACGGTGAAAAATCTTCATCCCGCAACCACGCCCCACGATTCTTCTAAGGGAATTTGACATGGTGTCTAAATAATTTACAAGCTTAACAAAGGTTTTTCATGAGACTTCATGGATCTATGGAGTTAATATTAAGGGGAAATGAGGTACACCGAGTTTTATATGATCTTCCTACAACACCTTTCTCACACACGGAGGGAAGAAGCACGAAAGTTAGAATTTTTGCAAAACTTTTGTTTTTGAACATCTTATACATGGGACCATTTTTTTGTCCTAATTTTCCCAATGGGATGGGATAAATTTGGCATAAAAATGCACCCTCATCTTTTCTTGACAAGTGGCGGTAGTAATTTCTTTGCGGAGGAGAGAGAGAAAGAACTTGGAAAGCTCCAGAGGGCTAAAACTCGGTCACATTGAGGACTTGGTGAATGGATGGAATTTTGTAAAATTTTCATCTCCCAACTATCCCAATGGGATGGGATATTTTTTGTAATAAAATACACCCTCACCTAGTGAGGATAAGTGGTAGAAGCTAATTCAGTGAGGTAGAGAGGAGAGGAGGCTAAATATTGGCCTGCGGAGCCTTCTCGGGGTCACATAAGGAATCAAGGTCTAAGATGGGAACATGGTGAATTTTTATGTCCAAAATATCCCAAGAGTATGGTAAAGATGGGATAGGAAATTACACCATCACCTAGATGTGACAAGTGGTGCTTTGTGATTGCACAATGGGAAGGGCTAAGAAAAGGTGAGAAGGGGCTTATCTTGCAACTTTGAGCTTTGTCAAGGTCATATGATGATCCATGGAGATTAATTGGGCATGGTTGTATTTTGGAATACCAATTTTCCCAAGCTGATGGAACAGATGGGACACAAAAGTGAGCTTTGAGCTTAAGAGTGACATATTTCCACCCTTGAATTTGGCTAGTCTCATAATCTTACATTGGAGAGAGAGTTGATGAAGAAGTTTTTGGAGCATCCAGAGGTCTTTTTAGGAAATTATTTATATGAATTATAGTGAATTTTTTTTTTTTTTTGGAGAAGAATGGGATGGGTCTCATGCTTTGATTATTCCTGAAACCCCATGAGAAATAACCTTTTTCTCGGGACCACAGGATATACTTGTTGAAAACAGACTATGGAAGGAAGTGCCTATGTCTTGTGAAAAATATGAAACCATCATAATTTAGATCACTGAATTAAATTTCCTTTTTTTTTACTTACAACTCATTAAGGAGCACTCAGAATTCTTGAAGCTCGAGTGTTATTTTGAACTGCAATTTCCTTCACCTTCTTAAACCCGCTTTGACTAAACTTGTTCCCAAACCTTCAAATATGTCATAAATATTCCTAAAACAATTACATAATAATTTTATCTCCTAAATAATTCCTATTGATAATTTTGGGCCTTCAACTCTACTCCATTGGGTGCACACCTATCTCAAAAAGGCTAAAAATAGCCCTTCTCGGTTCACTAAAGAATCTTCCTTAAGAAGCGTTGCATCAGAAGACTATCATGATATTGTTTTCACATTTCAAATTAATGAAAAAGGTTTCATTATAACACATTTGATAACTTGGAGGATTGGGATAGGATTGATAAAGAGGGAGAACTGATCTGGAGGAGTGCTCAGGAGGGTTTATAAGAAAACAATTTGACACTAGAATATAGTTGTCATGTTTTCAACATTGAAGTTTCCCTTGCAAAAACACATGACAACATATGGGTAATTTTACCATGTTGGATTTTATAGTCCATTCATTGATTCAATTATTAAATTTAGTTGTGATAATTGGTATATTAATTCAATAAAATCTAGAGTTATTTTATTAAAATCAGAAATGTACAACTATGATACATGACACATAAATCAAATGTAAATGCTAAGTAATTTATTTGATATTTTAAATGGAATAAAATGAAAGGGGAAGGTACTTACCTAAATTTAACTTACCTCACAATGATCTGGGACTGAACAAAGTGATGGAATGATGGAACATAGTGTCACAATGATCCTCGAAAACTACAATAGAGGAAGATCAGTCGATTAGGATGCCCGGAGAGGGATAGGGAACCTGTGGGCACCTTGGTCTGAAATATGGGTGCCCTGATCTATGAAACAAGTTTGAATCTGATCCTAATATGGTCATTAGGTCTTCACAGTACTTCACCTTTGGTCGGGTGAATATCACACTTAGTTCATTGATGTATCTATAGACCTACATTGAAGAATCACCTACACAACCCCACACAAAGCATCAAACCCAGAGTCATACCATACATGGTGGACAACAAATTGATGGGTCTTTTGTTTCCATTGTTTATGGATGTTGCGGTATTACCACAGGGAGGAGGATTGGAGGGAAAATCACATGCCCCTGATAACATAGCGGTTGTGATAGCGGAGTGTGAGTATATATATAGTTATGTTGTATGATTCATTACTTATTTATGTGATGGTTATGGACGTCTAATTTGTTATGTTATTATTTTTAGGTGATCCTTATTAGAGCTTGATTATCAATACATCAATCCGTACATTAACATGGAATGTTCCAATCAATGTACTTAAGGATGGAGGGATGTTAGAGCATGTGGATGACATTGTGGATGAGCATGCCCATTTTTTTGGGTCATGGCTATATCGAGAATGATGTATACCATGTTGTTGAGTGAGAGGGATGAGGAATTCCAAGAGGCACAAAGATCTATAGAGGCGGTGGGTGGCATTTCATTAGAGTAGAATGTGTTTGCATAATTCATCACTCTTTAAAGTCTCTTTATAGAGAATTCCACAGAGGTGACACTACTATGGAGATAGGTGGAGAGATATCAATGTTTGTGATTAGTGACACATAGTTAGTGAGGAGGTGTTGATTTCTAGGTCACTTGCAATACGATATAGTGACAAAAATGATGAGATATGATTTGTATCAATGTGTTCGATATAGGGAGTTTCCCCGGTGATGATATGATTTGTAACTATGATTATAATCGATATATATATATATATATTAGCATATGATGATTGTATTTGGTGTGTATTGATGCTTATGATGTGATGATGATGTATGATTTATTTGATTTTCATGTATGATGCTTTGATGCATTGAGTATTGTTTATGTTTGTTGAGTTGACTTGTAATGTGTAGTTAGTGTGATGATGATATTATAATTTATGTGATGATAGAAAATGTATGATTGAAAAATAACCTTTTGTGATGAATGTTTGGTGATGTGTAAAAGTGTGATATAGTCGTAATATGTTAGCATGATAAGGGGGAATATTAGTGATACCCTCAAATGTATAAATGATGGGTTTCATTTAGACAAGACCCCTCAATAGTCAAGAGTGATCCGTAAAGAAAGAGTGCGTTATCAAGAAATAATTTGATAGGGTGAGCTAGATGAATCGATAGAGTGCATGAAGAGAGGTTATTATTGTAATATATTCATCAAAAGTCATGTAAGAACCATAATAACATGAGTGCATCATCTATGGGTAGGGTTATATCAATCACATACCATAGACCAAGGTGGCATGAAGTGGTGGAAGTATGTGGAATGAATGTAGTGTGAGCATATGAGCCAAACTGAATTTCATGTGGAGTGGTGGTGGGAGGTGCAAATGCCAAGGGCTATGGAAGCCAATATGAAGTAGTAACATGATGTGATGGATGAGATGGATGAGGTGGATGATATGGTGCAGTGATGGATGGAAATATGGAGACCACACATGAGTGATGACCTATGGCGATGGACGAACAATGACCTTAGCACTAGAAGAAGGAGATAAATCAATTAGAGTAGTAGCTCATGGATGAGGAAGAGGAGATATGGACCACTCACGTGAGTGAGAGATAAAGGAGATGATTCCCTTATCCTATAATTGCTGCAAGAGATCATAACAGGAAAATCAATCATCATCCCTATGGCTATTGATACGGTCATAGTTACAATATGGTCGATCATGATGATTTTATAAAAATGTCGTGGGTGATTTTGGTTAGAAGGAAAGTGAATTAAACACTCATTGAGAAAAGAATGTAGCACATCATGTGGTCAAGTGTGATGAGAGAAATGTAATGGATCATGAAAAACAAGTGGAGAAGAATGAGGTGTAGCACACACAAAGTAGGAGAAGAAGGATGCTTCTGTGATGTAGTGGGATGAAATTTCTTGAGAGGAGGAGATGGAGGTTGTGTAGGAAAATCAACTGATGGAAATGGAGAATAACTAGATGATGTAGTAGTAGTAACAATAGGTGGAGGATCTATAACATGTGTATCAATAAGGTCTTGTTCTAGATCAATGAATCTATAACATAGAATTGTGAATGATTCACATGTGTCATATTGTAATATTTGTTTTAATACTAGAATCAAACCACAATAGATTGTATTTTTTTCTCTAGATTGATAGGTTAGAATACTAATTCTTGAATACAAACATTTAATCATAAGATGTAATCTATGATAGGTTCTGTTTTTCCTTGATGTAAAGTAGGTAGATGATCATAGGTAACTCTAGGGCCATTGTTGATGATAAAGCGATGGAGAAAAGATTCTTCCATCTCATGATAAGTGATAATAGATTAAAATGGTAGGTGAGTATACCATTGTAAATCATCATCAGTAAGAATATGTCAAAAGTATTTAAACAATAATCGATCATTAGAATATGAATCCATAGCTATATGGAAAAATTTGAGGTGTAATTAGGGGTTTCCAAGTACCATCAAAACATGAAAATGTAGGCATGATAAAATACTTAGGAAATGTTGAGTTATGAATCTTCTTAGGGATAGGGTTTCCATGCAATGAATTGTTATCAATGGAAGCATAATAAGCCTTTCTTTCTAATGTGAGTGATTGAACCTGAGATTGTAAATGACCCACAACATGTATGAGAGACAAGATATCCTATGAAGGAATAATAGAGGATGGAAATAATGTGTTAAGCGGTTGTAACTTTCCATTATGAGTAATCATAGGGATGTCGAGAGGAGATGTAGGATAAGGTGATGATAAAGGCACACTAAGTGTAGGTTTCGAAGAATAAATAGGTGATGAAGTACATGAAACATCCATAGAAGTAGTAGGACTAACATCAAGAAAATCCCTAGGAGATGGAGTGTCAAATGGAGATACAATGATAGGAGGAGATGAACTAATAGATGGAGATGGAGTGATAGGAGGAGACAAAGTAGTAGGAGGAGATGAACTAATAGATGGAGATGAGTCATGCATATTATTAGATACAACCTCAGAAGAAAATGGCAATGGAGTAGGAGATTCACACTTAGTAATATGTAAATTAGTAAACTCATTAATATCAATTGTTTCATCAAAATAAGAGAGATACTAAAATATTAAAATTTTGTTAAGTGTATCATCAATGGTATCATCAACACAAAGTGTGAATGACTATATGAACTAGTATGCGATGGATTGTGAAAATTATTATCAGAAATATGAGATGCATCTATAGTAGTGGTCTAACTAAGAGGAGAATCAGTATGCACATGTGTACTATTTTCAAGACCAAACATGAAATCAATAATAGAGTCATATTGGATTTCCTTAGAAATGTTAAAAGGAGGATCATGGCTAGATATATAACAAGGGAGACAAATATAAAATCTAGCTAGATCCAAAAAAATGATAAAGGAATAATTTTCAAAGATAGTAGGTATATTGCATTTGTTAGCTAAGAGTAGTGTTGAATATCATTTGACATAGTAACATCACGATATAGAGCCGTAAGCTCAGCTATAGTTACCTCATCATAGATAGTATTGATACGAATAGGAGGCGTGATGAGCCATGAAGGAGAAGAGATATCCTTAGCCATTAGGGTTTTAGTGGATCCTAGGGCAAAATGTTCTAAGCTATAATCTCACCAAAATGATTCAATAAAATCTGGAGTTATTTTATTAAAATAAAAAATGTACAACTATGATAAATGACACATAAATGAAATATAAATGCTAAGTAATTTATTTTATATTTTAAATGAAATAAAATGAAAGGGGAAGGTACTTACCTGAATTGGACTTACCTCATAGTGATCTAGGACTAAAAAAAATGATGGAATGGCATTACATAGTGTCACAATGATCTTCAGAAAATTGCATCGAGAGGAAGATTTGGCTAGACTGGAACACTTAAAGAGGGATAGGGGCACTGTGGGAACCTTATATAGACATTTGGGTACCCGGTCTATGAAACAACTTGGAATATGATCTTGATATGGTCATTAGGTCTTCACAATACTTCTCATTTGGTCGTGTGAATGTCACACTTTGTTCGCGATGTCAAAGTAAACTGTAATGAAGAATCACCTGTAAAACACCACATAAAGCATCAAAACCTAAAAAAATAAAGATGCAAATGAAGGGGTCAGACTATCCTTAGCTGCCAAATGAATGGAATTATGACTGAGTGCTACACTACATCTCAGACCCAATGTATTTTTGTGTGCTTGTGTGTGCAATAATGTGCCTAGGTTTCCCTAGCGCTAATGACACAGAGATATCAAGAAGTAGCTAGATAAAATGTAAAATGGTGGATGGAATAGAATGAATACTCCCCTTCCTATGCAGTGTGTGATGTAGAATAATTCCCAAATGTAGTCCCTTTCTCTATGTAGATAGCTATCCCTTGATAATAATATTTTTCCTATAAGGTAGTATGTATGTTGTGTTTATATAGGGATCTCTTGCTCAAATTTTGACACTAATGACCCAACATGTCGACTAGTACCTCGGGAGATGAGAGGAAAACTGAAAAGACCGACCTTAAATAACAAAAATAAAACCAAGTGTGACGGGGACTAAGATTCCTATAATTAGGACTAGGGCATGACATGCGCCCTAATCCCTCTCTAGGTGCCCTAGTCAAAGACTAGTGATGACAACTGAGTGAATACTTTGGATGATATGAATTACTCTGAGACCTGATAGGAACTATGTGAATGAATGACAACTATACAAGACCAAAAGTGGTTAAGACCAACAAGACAGATGATAGGACTATGAAATGGGTCATTAGTGAATACTTTTCTCACACAATATCCATATATAAAACAACATAATTGGAAGCATAATAATAGTAGTAAGTGTGTGATTTTGTGACTAATTATATTTATTTCTTGGTTCTCCTCCCCCTTCATTAATTTAAATTTAGTTGATTATGTCTAACATTATTTTAACCGTTCTTACCTTTTTTAGTGGAGCCCACACTCGTCCCATGGAAACCCTTTCACCCAAATTCGGATTCAGGAAGAATGGGTTTTTTAGGAAGTGTACATGGCTTGTAAAGGGTCACATTTTCCCTGAGAATATCCTCTAAAGAAAAACCTATGGCTATGAAATAATGTTTCCAATGTAAAAATTACCTTTCTAACTCTGTAGGTGAATTTACTCACCCAAATTATTTATGATTCTTGATCTTTCCAAGATAACTTGAGGTGACTTCAATTCATCTCAAGTGGTTGAATAAATCTCCTTGGAGTTTGAATATCCTATTTTTTGACATTCTCTTTTGTCTTGGGTTTGGGAATTGTAGTTGACACGAAACCTATTTGGAAGATCACTAGATTCCATATGGAAGTTTCTCTATTGGTCCCGATTTTGGTGTTTGTTACTATTTATCCTCCAAATTTTGGGGAGTTGAGATACCACTTACTTGGATTCTTGTTTGGATTTCTAAAATTTGGGAGAACATGTGTGTTCTTGGATTTTTTTATTTCTCTTGGATTGGATTGGAGAACTTTGAAGCTTAGATTTTTAACTTGACTTTTGCAAGGTAGGCTTCTTATCATGGAAATTATGATTTGTTTATGGTTACATTGTTTGGCTTATTTTATTAAAATTTGTTATTGTTGCTGTAAATTTATAGTCCATCCTTCTCCAATTTGTAAGGGTATTTTAGAAAAGTGATGGATTTGAGGAGCCCCCATACATTGGTATTTCATCCCTCCATATAGTTAGATTGGGACAACCTCTTTCCTATGGTGTAAGGAGCACCTCCATCCTTGTTAACGAAACTTTGCATTTTGAAAATCCTTAAAAGGAGGATCTTAGGAGAAATAAGGTTCATGGAGGAATGGATACCCTCTTCTATATTACATAAAAATTTAAATACTTATGGCTATGTATAGATTACTTCTCTCTCCCTGGCACAAATAGGAGAATGGTAATCCTTACTTTGGTTGTCATGAAAATGCTTTGTGAGCTTGTTGTTAACAATTTTGTGAATGTATGTGTACCCTTGTGCTATTATGATGATAATATTATATCTCCCATGGGATTAGAAGGGTGATAGTATGCTCATCACCATGTGATGAGAATATAATGATGCCTCTAGGTTAGGAGGAAACTAAGCCTTGTGTTGATTTTGGATAGCTTGAAGCTTGTAATGGAGTTTGTTGGGATTATTTTCTGGTAAAGATAAATTCGATTAAAATTATGGCATGTTGTTCCCTCTTTTTGGGAATCTTGTCCAATTATATTTTTCAATTCAAAAAGTTGTAAATTTTTCTCAAAAGTTGGCTTTATTGTATGGGAGAAAAAGTGATTCAATTTTCATTGTGAGTGTGCAATGAAAGAGGTTAATTTTTTTTTCCTAAATTTTAATAGAAGTGATGTGTTTGAAATGTTGATGAAATAGTAGTATTCAAAATAAATTAATTTTGATTAAACAAGCCAAGTGGATAGTGAAGTTTTAGGATGTTCTTGTACACAATTTATCTCCTTATATCCTTTTAATTATTGAAAATAGAATTTCCAACATGATATTAAAATGGAAACATAGTTGCATTCTAATTTTGAAATGGATTGAAGAAGTTTTCCTTATAAAATTTCATATACATAATGATGTATTTATCCTTACAATTTCATTTCAAAATAAATGCCTATTTGATCTATTTAATAAATTGTGCTTATACACATAGATATACATGCATGTGTGTGTGTGTGTGTGTGTGTGTGTGTGTGTGTGAAATAATAATGACTATTTTTTCATTATGAAATCCCTACAATATTTCACATTGAAAAGAAAAACCACTTTTATTGTAAAATAGAGAGTTGTTCATACATACATACATATGTATGTATTATGTATGTATGTATGTGCACATGTTTGTGCACACACACACACACACACAAATACAATGCATATTAATTTTAGTAAGGGATGCATAGTATGTTATGGCTAGTTGTATTATACACATCTATTTCCTTAATACATATGCATATGCATGATTTTCCATACTTAGTTAACAAACACACACACACACACACACACACACACACACACACACACACACACACACACACACACACACACACAGAAATATATATAAGTATTGATAGTTTTTTTCATATAAACAAATACACAAATACTTGTATGTTGGATGAGACCTAAAAGGAGTAATTAAATATATATATATATATATATATATATATATATATATATATATATATATATATATATATATATATATATATGTATGTATGTATGTATGTATGTATATACCCATATGAGTGTGCATATACATTTTATCTCATCTATTTTTCCCCAACAATTCACCCTTTCCCATGATGTCGCGGTTCATATTTTTATAACCTAAATGGGACTTGTTATTTAAAACATATAAAATTAATTAATTAATTCATTATAGTTATATTTAAATACAAACCCCATGAAAACCATATTAGGGAGATAACAAAATAATAAACATGAAACAATAATACATTAAAGTGTGGATCCAAAATGGATATCTTATCTCCATTTTCGTACTCCCATGAGAGATCTAAAACCTTGCAAAAAAAAGAAGAGAGAAAGAGATATAAATTTAGGAGAAAACCTAATATATGAGGATATAATTATTTTTAGGGATTTGGGGTGATGCCCTAAGATATAGGGTGGACATAGAAAATATCTAGGTATGGGAGATAAATTCTCCATCTACCATCTAACTTAAATAATTTAGATAGAGAGTATAGTCTCTTTTAATTTTTGTATTACGGATAATTATATTCAATTTTTTTCTCAAGTTAATAATTTTAATAAATTAATTTAATTTAGGAAGTTAAATTTAACAAGTGGATGTTGGTCCCAAAATTAATAAACTTACTTTATTATAAGATAATTTACAAAAATAGAAATTAAAAGAATTAGAGAAATATTCTTCTTAAATTTTTAACGAGCATTTTGAGCCCAATCTTGGGTTAAATGTTTATAATGTTGAATTTAACCTAGTCACAAGAAATGATATCTAATTGAATGCAATGGATAGAATTAATTAATTATGTGACCCTTTTTACAGAATTTTTATTTAGGAATTTTTATTTAAGTCAAATCGGGATTGGTTCAAAACTTGTTGGCCCTTTTGTAACTAGGGTTGGATTGTCCTTAGAATATAATAGTCGTGCACAAGATCATTGGTGAGTTGTGAAACTATTTCATAACTTGTTTCCCTAGTAATTAGGGTTAATTTTCAGCTATCATGGAGTGAGTACTAAACATTGGTATCAAACTTGGATTTTAACACTAGGACCTTTAGGAATTTATTTTATTTGTATTGTTTTTTAAGGGATAAATTACATAATAATTGGATATGATAATTAGTCAACCCCCATTATGGAAATGTTTCCACAATGTGTTACTTAATGAAGTGACATACCCTAATCTATATTATGACCCAAAATTTGATTTAAAAACTTAGAATTAACCCAAAATCTAAAAAATGACCTTGGTTGGTAACCTAAGTTTGTTCCTTATATGCAATCAAAAGACACATAGGTGAGAGAGGATGTTGAGTGGCTAAGGGCCAAGGGCCGGGGTATGCATAGATGCCACCCATGTCACCACTTGTTTTACCTCATGTTGACTAAAATACCACATAGTTTGGGGCCTTGATTCTTTAGACCCTTCAATATATGATGGGAGTGATTTGATCTTTGTCGTACCCAAAATTTTATGGTACTACACCACCGAAAAGAGGTTACACATACCCAATGATTATACAGTCTCCTCACAAGTGTTTGGGATCCAAAAATCACACCAAGTATAAGTTTGTATCCCATATGCCTCATCTAGCCTCTATGTGCTTTGTTTTTCCTCTGCCCCTCTTTTTTCCTTGCATTTTGTTCTTGAGTGATGAGACCACCACCCTACTTGAGTGGCGGTCTGTGACCACCGCCCGGAAAGGGTGGTGGTCCTATAACCACTGCCTTACATAGGGTGGTGGTCCTATGCACATTTTCCAGAATGTTCTGACAATCTCGTCAAACATAAAATTCAAATTTCTATCTGCATTCTTCAGCTACTTTGCTTTGCATTTATGTTTTGGTCGCCATGTGAATAGTGTTTTCTCTTTGTTTATTGGTAAAAGAGTTCCATTCCAAGTTACCTTATAGTAACGGCATTAAACCTTTAAACCCTCACGACCCTCTCTGTGACCCTCTCTGCGACCTCTGCGAACCCTAAATGGTTAAGCGAAGGCATGGCGATCATGGAACTCTGAAAAACGGTGGGGATGATGCCAGACGTGCTCAGGAACTATCGTGAACTAACGCAGATCATGTCCTTTCATGGATTGATCAGGCATTTTGTGACACTAAGGCAGCTCCCAACCCTGCTGGTTCCTCTCATGGGGACGGATCTCATCTGACGCCTTTACAGAAGACACGATCTCCCTGTGCTGATCACTCTGCTGCTAATGGCGTTTGCAACAGTGGTAGAGCTGTAGGCGGCGGATCTCCATTACAACCTATGAACCACTCTTCTTCAGTGGATTTACACACGAAGCTCACTATGACAGACTGTCCTGATACCAGGGTTCATGTCCTGAATAATAACCCACACAGATCGACTACATTTAAAGATATTTTACAGGGCAGGGGTCTCGCACAAGGGATGAGCCCCATCACACCTTTGACCCCTGCGGTTACTAACCCCAGCGTTTCATTTGGGGATGAAGTCCTTGATTCAGAACGCTTCTACCTAGAGCATGCCCTGATCGGGAGATTCAGCGGGCTCTGGCCAAACCTAGCTACCCTTCATGATTGGATTACAAAGCACTGGATCCCGATTCTATCTAGTAAGTTAGATCTTTATCCATGTGTGAAAGGTACATTTATTGTTGTTTTTTCCTCAATTAGGGACAAGGAAGTCATAGATAAAAAACTCTGGGCTTTGCAATCCCACTACTTGGTTTTGAAACCCTGGTTCCTAGCTTTTAACCCAATCACTGAATCATTTTCCTGCAAACTAGTCTGAATTAGAATGCCCCATTTACTGCTCCAATTCTGGGACCGTACTTGTCTAACTGCTATTGGAAATACTTTGGGTCATACCCTTTTCATTGACCCCCAAACCACTGGTTTCACGCACACAACCTTTGCTAGAATCCTTGTTGAGCTGGACACATCCAAAAATTTACCTGCAAATATAGAGCTTATAGTCCAAAACAGAACTTGGACACAATCATTAGATTATGAAGGCTTGCCCTTTAGGTGCAGAAAGTGTTTTGCTACCGAGCACACCGCTGATGTTTGCGGAGTAGAAAAGCGAAAGAATGGAAAAAACAACTGGTGGAAAAATGCCCTTCCTGAACACCTAATTTTCGAAGCCAAAGAGGAGTCAAGTACAGATACTGAAGATGATTTTGTCTTGGAAACCCCTCTTTCAGAAATTCCAGTTGTTGAATGCGCCAAAGAATCTCATTCTGTTGGTGGCATTAAGAAAGATACAAATGAAGATAATGAATCCGCTGTCCCAGTTGGATCTATGGAGGATAAGGAAAATACGCCTCCTTGTTTCAATACCCTAATTACGGAGGCTTCTACAGGCTGGATTACGGTGCGTAAAAATAAAAAACTATTCTCCAAGAATACCGCTTCTCCGCCTTGCTAGTTTCTCGGTGCTCAGCTTGATCATCAATGTTTCACTTTCTTTGTCGAGCAGCAGCTGTTTGATCGCTGTAAACCAGTTGTTTTTATGCTGATTTGCAGCTGTTCGTCTTGTGTTTTATTATGTGCAGGTTTTTTCCTGCTCTTGTTCTTGTTCGTTGGGCCTTATTTGTTCACATCTGGCTTTTTGAGCCTTCTTGTATAAGGGTATAGTCCCTTTCAAAAAACTATTTGCCCTTAATAAAAAAAAAAGTTACCTTCTAGGGAATGCATTTGTTATAAATAGCCAACTTGTTTTCAAACAAGAGGCCCCTCTCCTTCTCTATTTAATCATTTAGTCTTTTGAGTTTCTTGCTTATAATTCCAATAGTTTCATGTTTTACATCCATTGTTAGTCTTCCTTTGTTGTTTAGAGGTCATTTGATCTTCTTGTTTCAATCTTGCTTCATTGTTGTTCCATGCAAACTAGTTTAAAATAAGGTATTTTCATTTTTAGATTGGAATCCATTTAGAGTTGTAGGTTTTATCTAGTTAGAAAAGATAGTTTCTAGAACTCTCGGTGTATTTGTGTTGTATTCCCATAATAAATCCCGCTAGGAATTACATAGTCAATCTCTGTTCACTTGCACTATCCCTCTCTTACTCACATTGTATTCGGTCTATATCCAAAGCTGCCATTATTTGAGTACCTTCTTCTGCTGATGCTATCATATACACACTTTTTCTGGATTCATGAGAACATGAAGGAATGAGGAGATCACACTAAGGGGAAAAAGTCACACACAACTAGATTTACCACTATTTTGTAAACTCCAAGTTTGAGTTGTCAAAGTTCTAGTTATAACATATCAAATAGAGTAGTAAATTATTTCATTTCAGTCAAAGCTTGCTCTCCATATCACCAAGGAAGCTATGGGGATTAATAGTTTATGAGAAAATGTGATTCATTCCCACTTCGAGGTAGGATCGAGATTCTTTCAATTTAAATTAATTAGTTGTTTAGATATTTTGGATAAATTAACAATGCAGAGGCAAATAGCTACACCCAGGATACTTTGTTTATTTTGATTAACATTACTTAGATTGATTGTTCATTTTCTAAATATATTAGAATATATGCTCTTTTAATTCCTTTAAAATACTTCATTGAAAATACAAAGATAAAAGAATACATACATAGTGTAGATACATATTTCATAATTAGTTTACTAGTTTTAGTTAAAGTTGAATCATCTTTGCATGACAATCAAGGGACCTAGGGAACTTAGGGAATATGTGTTTGAACTGATAGTGCCTCAACAAAATCTCCCCACAACACTAGCTGATATAGATAAAGAACTTAGGATTCAGGTTTTTTGAACAACGCTAAACCTATGAGCAATTAGTGAACAATTGAGAGAGTTAAATATTGAAGATGACAAGGCATACACATTTTGGTCAAATCACCCTAATTACATATTGCCTTGATAGGATGTCTGCATAAGCGTATAAGGATTCGAAGAGAACAAGTATTTGGTTGTGATCCTTTAGTTCCACAACCTAACACAGAGACCTCCTCATTGATATAGATACTAGATTACGCATTCAAGTTACTGCAACACCTACAAGGTATTCTCGAGAAAATTACACAACTTCTAGCTCCAAACATAGAGGCTGAAAAGGCATACGATTACTAGATAATTGGAAGGAGAAATTAACTCCTCATATGACCATAAGAGGTCTACCACAACCATGAACTTACGGTTGTGATCCATAGGTCCCACAACCCAACGGGCCTACCGATCAATCGAGACATTGATACTAGTTTATGAACACTAATATTCAGGACCTCACCACTCTCACTAGACATCATTACACAATTCTCTATATTAAACGTAGTAGTCAATCAAGTTAAAGATTTTTGATTAGACCATAGAATCGTCCATAAAACCCCGGAGGATCCACTACACATCTCATCATCATTTTTCATGACCTTGTCTAGAAAGATACGCAAAGCACTTATAGGTCACTTTCCACGTATCCAATAGCCAACAAATAGGATCTCGGTAGAAATCAACATTGATTGGAGCCTCGAACAACTATTATATCCTAGCAATCCATTATGCCAATTCAGGTTAGGAAGGCCTTTTACGCCTTAGATTCACAAATTCCACTATTACGTGTTGAGGATATAAGATTGCCCAACTAGTTTTTCTATATCCATACATATTCCTCATTCACCCATTGTCTCGGCATGACCTCGGAGGTCGGTATGAGGAGGAATTACTTGCAGATTATTATGCTTGCATGTCACTTTTCCATTGTACAAAATTGGTGAACCCAACGTGAAACAAACAATTTTTCCCTTTTATTTTCATTTCTTTCATCCACCGCTCTTTCCCATTATTCTGTGGGTATTCATATACCCCGAATATGTTAGGATACGATGCATATGGCAGACCTCTCTCAGGTCTTGAAGTAAATTATGGTCAAACAAATAAACAACCGTCACCCTCACTTTCTGCATGGGCTGATAACTATTCAAGTAATTACTTGTCATCTCAAACTCCCCCTCAAAGAACTAGTTCTATTTCTTCATTCCAAATTGAGGAGTTGGATTAGCTTGCACAAACACAACAACCAAAGCCCTCAGGCTCTAACAATACGGTGTTTCTTGGAGAATCCATTTCATCTCCTCGGGTCTTGTTCAAGCCACAGATCGGTAAATAGTCAGATCCACTCCCATTTTTGGATGAGGAGTACTTAGCAAACTATGCTAAAAGTGAACAATTCTTCCAAAATATGTACCCACCTATATGGAGTTTTCAAATACAATCGATACCCTACTCCAAGAAAACACCCCCATTCCTCCACATGGGAAATGCTCTTGGTGAAGCTTAGCGAGTTGTAATGATCAATTCATAGTAGGGTATCATACCCCTTTATAACCTCAAGGTATAAAACAAATGCCATTAAGGAAAAACACTGTGTCTTCACAAATAGAGGTCATTTCGGTCTTAGTTGAGAAGGTTAGAGGATTGGAACTTGCTCAAGCAAATCAAAATTCATATTTTGGGAAAGCAAAAATCCCCAACCCTTTGCATCACCCCATTCATTGACCTCCATTCAGGAACAGGCATGTTAGGCATGTCTCCTCAACATCCATATAATTACCCACAAAAAACACCAACTAGGACCGCATTTTCAAATGCCACTCCAATTGAAAATATGATACCTCTTGGCTTGGCACCAAACAACCCATACCAAAACAATGCTCCTCCCTACTTAAACATTTATTCAAAATCACCACAAGGAGACATGTTCTCTTCTCCCAGGATGTTCATTCAACCACAGGGATTCCCTTATGTCCCTACAAACACATATGCTATGCCATATCAACAAACCATGCCACCCCCACCCCTTAGCAAGCACCATTGATGGTTGAGGCCTATGCATTAGGGACTTATTCAAAATATTTAAAACAGCCCTAGATTTCACCATACGAAGTGTTATGCTTCCAAGACCTCTTCCTAATTTACCCAAATACAAAGGGGAAGGAGATCCAAATGCACACATTAAGGCCTATGCCATAGCCATACGGGAATTACTCCCTTGGGATGGGGTTGTTGCTAAGATATTCCCTAAAACCTTAGAGGTATTGCCCTTGATTGGTATTACAAAATACACGAAGCCTTGATACACTCATTTAAACAACTCATGTCGAGTTCATCAAAGCTTTCGATATGAACAAATTGTTATGAACATGAATCGGGGAATTATTGCATATTAAACAAGAACATAATGAATCCACTTTGCTCGGTTATTCAAAGATGGCGTATGGTTGTATACTCATTAGCAAGTGCTCCAAACATGGATCGGATGAAAATATGTGATTTATTCCTTCATTCTCTCAATAGAGAGATAAAGGAAGAAGTCCACACGTTCCCACTAAGAACTTACGATGAAGTACTCGAGAGTGCTCTCTGAATCGACCAAGCAGCGATAGATAGTGGTCGTAAGACATATGGAACAAATGGGAAATTAATCACTCCCAATCAAAACACCACGGCCTATCCTAATACCAAGAATGCTAATCAAGGACCTAAGATCCTTAACAAGAACCACATAGTTATAATAGATGGAGTAACCCAACAAGTTCACCACCCGTTAATAATCAGCGAAATAACAATTTTACTCCAATAATCAACACGGTGGATTTTAATCGTCCACCATGACCACAACAACAACAATGATGATGATGAAAATCTAAACACAAGGTCCAAATCAAAACCCAACTAGATATCAGAGTCAAAACCAAAGGCAATAGCCTCAAAATTTTAACTCTAACAACTAACAACCTTATCAGAATTTTGGGCCACAACAGGTCTCAAATGAACAACCTCGAAATTACAATCCCAATTTGTATTATGGTTTCCACAAAGTTCAAGGCCATGATACTAGGACTTGCCATGACTATAATAAATTCATGCATCGTTTTCCAGAAGATCAAAAACAACTCTTTATAGATATGTTCTTAGCAAATTCTATAGTACCTACACCAAACACTTACACAGGGGTAGTTTCCCCTCAAAATGCACCCCTTAAGATCTTTAATGATCCACTCCCAAACCATTCTAACAATAAAAGGTTAGATCCAAGTGGAACAACAAAAGGTGTTATAACAGGAAACAATGATCATGAAGCTTCAACTTCATTAAATCCACCAGTCACACCCCAATTAGGAACTTGACTGCAAACCAAGATAGTTGGTCAGTAGAGTTGGACACCGAGCTACCCGAAGAAACCATAACAAGAACACGGATTATTCTTCTCAACCAGTTCCAAGTTATCCATTAGAACTAGACAACATTCAACAAACATTAGTAAAACCCATAGGTGCTTATGATTTAATTAATGACTTAACTAAAACCTTCTCTCACATCTCCTTTTAGGATTTGTTAAATAACTCTCCCACCCATAGGACTGCCCTCTTAGAAGTGATAGGCCTTGGTCATTTAATCAACATCACTCCTCCTCTGGAAATTTAAGTAAACCATGTAGACTTTGACGTCTACCCTCCAGGAAGCCGATAGGGATACTGAGTTTATATTTGATATAAGCAAAATGCCAATAGATGCTAAAATTGAGCAAAGAGGTGACCCAAATTTACATTTATAAGTATGGGTTTACAATAATTATGTTAAATGCACAATGATTGATGATGGGGTAACAGTTAACATAGTCCCCTTCACTTTTCTTCAAAAGTTAGGATATAGAGAGACAAACTGTTCCACAACATGAAATACGCTAAGAGGTTATGATAGCCTCAAGGCCACCTCAATGGAACCATAGTTTTACCGGTCACTTTAGGACCCAAGACAGGTCCTCGCCAAATTTTATATTATAGATTGGGAAAAAAACTATAATATGATCCTCGGTCAGCCATGGATACACCGCATGCAGAAATCCCTTCCACGTTATTCCAAGAAATAAGATTTATACGATTAGGGAAAATATTTGTGAGACAAGGTGACCCAAAACACTTCAATATACACCTAGCTGTTTTGAAGAAAAGACCAGTGTTCACTCCGAGTTTGAACTCCCAAAAAATCAATTTAGCAAACCAATTAATTCAAAACCAAAAGAGAAGTTGATACCCATAACAAAATTGGAAATTACAAATCTGGTTGAGGGCATTCCAGCACTCAAAAATGAATCCAACGTCATATTAACAATGTCATTAGGGACTACCGCAAAAATTGTTGAGTTGCTAGAGAAAGATCTACCTATTCTCCTACCATTTGATTCTATGGGTATGGGATACACCCTAGGAATTGCTTCTCTTCCATCAGATGAAGTTTTTATGGTAGAAGTAATCAAGGCGGAAAAGAAACAAATATGATAAATATCTCTCCACTTCTATGGAGCTAGATGTCGCTTTGGAGCTAGGGCGGGAGTGATCTTTACTTCACTTGAGGGAAAGATCCTACCTTTCGCCTTTAAATTAAACTTTAAGTGTACAAAAAACAGGGCTGAGTACAAAGCTCTCCTCCTTGGCCTCATCCTAGCCAAAAGAATGGGTGTCGATAACATTAGAGTGCTAGGAGACTCACAACTAGTTACAAACCAAGTCTCTGAGGTATATGAAACTAGGGTTGAACATTTACAACTCTACAAAACAATGGTATTAGATCTAAGCAAGGGATTCAACTTCATATCAATTGAAGCAATCCCATGAGAGTAGAACCTTCTCGCAGATTCAATAGCAACCTCAGCTTCCCATTTCACTCCAAACAGTGAGTTGGAAGATACAAGTTTCACGGTATCACTTCGTACTAAACCATTAGTGCGTAAAATACCAACAAACCCACTCCTAACTCATGGAGAAGCTGAGAATGATTTTCCTATCCTGGATCACTTTGATGGTGATAGAGTCACTCTCGAATATCTAAACACCTATGCGGAGCTACACCTTGCTCACCGCATAGTGGATCTTTCCCTAATACCACATTCCTCTTCCTATTTTGGAAATCCCATGGTAGAGTCTCCTCCACAAAAGGATCTCAATATCTATGAGGTAGAAGATGGAGAAATTTTAGAACTACCTCTAGCCCCACCTAAATTTGAAGAAGGCAACGCTTCTTTAATAGAAGAAACCATTGACATAAACATCAAAACGGAGGAATAACCAAAATTTTTGAAGTTGGGATCCTCGTTAACTCCAGATGAGATAGAATACACACCCAAGTCCTCAAAGAACATCAAAAGGCTTTTACACCACACATCGCGGTACATAACCTTGTCACTAAACTAGATGCAAAACCAATTAAACAAAAGTCAAGACCAATGAAGCCAAAAGTGGCTCTCATGGTAAAAGAGGAAGTAATAAAACTTCTCCAAGTGGGATTCATCAAACCCATTGAATATTCACAATGGGTATCTAATATTGTCCTTGTTCTTAAAAAGAATGGGAAGATACACATTTGCATAGACTTTCGGGATATTAACAAAGCTTGTCCCAAAGATGACTTCCTGTTACCATCCATTGACATTATCTTTGATGCAATAGCTGGATTTGAACTATTGTCCCTCATGGATGGGTTATCAAGGTATAATCAGATTAAAATATATGAATAGGATCAAACCAAAACTACATTTATAAATCCCTGGGAACTTATTGTTACGTTGTCATGCCATTCAATCTTAAGAACACCGATGCTACATATCAGCGGGTAATGACATACATATTCCATGATCTTATCCATAAAATTTTGGAATCCTATGTGGATGACTTATTAGGTAAGGCCAAGAAGCACTGTGATCATCCAAAAGTACTCTGTATCATCCTCTCACGATTGATTGAATATGGCATCACATTAAACCCAAATAAGTGTGTGTTTGGTGTGATAGGAGGCAAACTTCTGGGTTACATTATATCTTCATGAGGGATTGATGTTGATCCAGCCAAAATCTAGGTTGTTCTCAAAATGATTCCACCATCAGATGAGTTTGGAATCAGGTCATTTCTTGGGAAACTCGGTGCAATCCGAAGGTTCATCCTAGATTTAAGTTTTGCCATTCATCCAATCAACAATCTATTAAAGAAATATTATAGCATTGATTGGACTAAAGAATGCAACGAGGCCTTTGAAGCAGTTAAACGCTTCTTGTTGTCTCCACCCACGCTAATGCCTCCCAGACCATACCACCCTTTGATCCTATACTCACAAGCCACTGATGTCTCACTATCCTGCATGCTGGATCAAGAAGACAATGATAAATGAGAACGTGCGGTCTATTTCATTAGCCGAACGTTGCTCGATTATGAAACATGTTATACATAGGCAGAGAGAGAATGCCTTTCCATAGTCTTTACAACAAAATGTTTAAGACATTACATGTTAAACCAAGAAACAAGGGTCATTATAAAGACAAATCATTTACGAACATTCCTCATGTAAGGGTCTTTATCTAAAAAGGTTGGGCATTTCATAACCTTAATGGGTGAATTTGAGTTAACATTTGTAAACCAAAAATCATTAAGGGACAAATCATTGTAGACTTGGTTAGCTAACAATCCATTAGATGGAGGTGATCTGGTAAATTTGAACTTTCCTAATGAGTGTATATACTTTGTCAAAACTAGGCCCCCGATCTCTACATGTCCCTGGTACACTGATATCATCAATTTTATCATGGACCACACATACCCATAAAGTGCCATGTCACAACAAAGAAGGTGGTTATGCATTATCACTACTAAATACGTTATTTTAGAACAAGTACTCTATCATAAAGCCTTCAACGGCATGCTTTTAAGATGTGTCGACATAGAAGAATCCAAGAAGATTCTTTATGAATCCCATAGTGGGATATGTGGAGGCCACTTCGGTGGTCATGCCACTACTCACAAAATACATCGGATGGGATATTTTTGGCCCACTCTCAAACACGACGTAGTAGAGTTTGTATGTAAGTGCCACAAATGCCAAGAATTCTCTCACGAGATTCACATGCCAACATAATCCCTACAACCAATAGCAACCTCGTGGCCCTTCTCCACGTGGGGTCTAGATTTGATAGGGAAATTCTCTCCCTCATCAACCGATGGCCATAATTTTATAATTACAGCCACAAAATATTTTACCAAATGGGTAGAGGCCATGCCTCTCACCACCGTACCAGGTTTGGTAATTTCCAAGTTCATTCTAAACCAAATCATTTGTAGGTATGGTGTCCCATAATTCATTATCTCAGATAATGGCACATCCTTTAAAAATGATGAGGTCCATGAAACCATCACATAACCTCTCTTTACTACCCTCAAGCCAATGGACAAGCCGAAGCAACAAACAAAAAATTAAAGGCTATTATCCTCAAAATAGTTAAGGAGAACAAGCGAGATTGACATCTAAAACTATATCTGGCCTTGTGGGACCATCAAACCTCAACAAGAACACCAACAAGATCAACCCCTTTCTCATTGGTATTCGGGCGAGGCAGTTCTTCTCCCACTTGAGGTTGAAATACCTAGTCTCCACATCTCATTACAAGGGATTTTGGATTAAGAAGATTACGGGAGGCACGCCTCTCTCAATTGGAAATCCTTGACGAGGCCAACCTAAATTCCGAACAACAACATAGAGCCTATGTTGACCGGATGTGCCAGTAGTATAACAACAATTCTATGAGTAAGAAATATATGAGGGAGATCTAGTTCTAAGACTAGACAGCTGGATTGATAAGAAAAATGGTGAAGGAAGGAAGTTTTGACCCAAGTGGTTAGGCCCATACCAAGTCATGAAAGACTATGGAAATGGTGCATATCTCTTGTGCACACTAAAAGGTGAGGAATTCAATGAAACTGTCAATTCCTTGCATCTTAAACGGTTTTACACATAAGACATCAAAATCACCACTTGTACATTATAGCTACCTACATTGCATTAGTCATTTAGTTGTTTCATTTTGTCCACTCATTTCATAAAAATTGTATTCAAGGAACTTACTCTTAAGAAATCTATTACAAATTTCTAAAAATATTAGCAAAATCATTCAAATCACATCTCTTCAAACATCATCAAGTAATTTCAAATCTTCTCATCAAGTTTGACAGACAAATATTGACGAAAACCATACCAAGGCTTGCATACTTGGTTTTTCTCTTTCTTTATACTAGGTGAAGTTTTCCTTACCTATAGTCTATTCTAGAAGCTTCTTGGTGTCACATCTATCCCTTTTATGTCTCTTTGAAAAAAGGATATCCCAAAATCACGGATCGGAAGTCTCAAAATCAAATAGAATAAAAAATGTCGAGTAAACAGAATATTTTTTTTTACACACTTCTTTGCCCCACTAACCTTCAGTGATAATCCCACACCTCTTAATAGTGGTGTGAGGTTGGGAAAGGAAATAAGTGCCCTTATTCGCCTATATCCTACCTTTGGTGACAAACCCATGCTTCTTACTAGTGGCATGAGGAAGGGTGTGGGGGGTCCATTCACATAAATTAACAAATCTTGGTATTATAGAAATACAAATCAAATTATATTAAGTGAAAACAAATGTCCAAATTCTAAAGAGATCAAATCCTCAAAACCATATTTTGTCAACCAGGTTGTCATTTATAGATCTAAGTCTAGATAAACTGGAAAGTAAGTTGCTCTTGAGCTTGATGGTAGTTTTGAGTAGGGTAAGTGTGTAGCTCTATGTTTGGTTTTTGTCACTGGTCTTTCTATCTCTCATCATTCCATTTATTCAAAATCATACAATTTGTGACCTTCCCAACATAAGAAGAAATCATAGACATTGCCCAAAGAGGCCAAAATTTCAATACTACAATGTTTTCATCATCACATGTCAGCATTACAAAAGCATATAAGGTAAAACATTTTGTTTAGTATTTTCTATCATTTTTCATCCATTGCATACATTCTGAAAAGCATGAAAACAAATACTCTAAAAACATCTAGTATACACATGGGAAACGAGTTACAAAATTCTAGAAACCAAAGAGTCTAGATCCAAAAAGAGATATATATATATATATGGTGTTTCATGTACAATGCCATCATTCACTAAGGCATGGTCAAAATGCTTAATGAGCCGGAAAATAAAAAACAATCGTACATGTATCCGACCAAAAGTCACTACAGAAAGAAACTATGATCTCTCAATCTTTGCAAGATCCCTCAAAAGTTGTATGATTGCGCCTAGGACTCCTACTTGTGATGACGCTCTAAATGGACGAAGGGCTCCCGATCATGGCCAGCATTTGTGGTCTCATTATGAGAGTGACTCCTCCTCATCAAATTCTCAAAGATTCCTATATCCAGGCCACTTCGGTGTGAAGGAGGTAATGATCTTTTCCGCCTTCCAAACAAGGGAAAAGACATCTACATGTCGACTAGCTATTGAGGGCTCCCCAATGTCCTCATGAGCTTGGACTAAGTACCATCGAAGGGAGCAATAGAGTGTCGGCACACCTAGTGAATCAAACCTCATCATCCATCGACAATCCTTACCGCAAATAAAAAGGAGAAACACATAAGTTAGAAAGTTGTCCAAAATAAGACCAAAGATAAACGAAACAAAAAAAGGAAATAACAACTAAGCAATTATAACTAAAACAAAGTCGAGAGAAGAGTAGTAACTCACTCAGATCTCTAGGCCTCCAGGTGGGATCTCTAGGATCTGCGCCTGCCACTAACGCTGCCACTGACTATCATCCCTCTCCCACATCTGGAGAAAAGTGACGGCCTACCACGGACTCATCATCTCCCCCTAAATCTTGAGAAGGTAACTCCTTCAAAATTAGAGTCACCTTCTCTACGCTCTGCTCCGCCCTCTCTGGCCCACAAGATATCCTGAGTGTCATGTCACTTAGAATCATTGTCATCCTCCTCACCTATCCCACCGGCTCCGGTCTCTACCTCCTCTGTCTCCCCTAGTGAACTCCTTAGAATCAAAGTCCACGTCAATGGGCTCATCTCTGCTATGAGCAGGACCGATGCCAATATGAAGTAAAGGTTCTTGAGGAGCACTAGCTACCCCTCAAGCATGAAACACCCTCCTAGCTGCAATGGGAACACCAGGAGTGACCGTAGTCCAACCTCGGCCTTTAGGACCTCCCCGAGCCTCACAAATAGATCTATACACTAACCTTGTTGGAGGAAACATGTCAATTTATGGGAGGCTGAACTACTGTGGTACTCTGTCAAAGGGGTGGATTTCTAACTTCCCCGTCCTATCTAGCAGCTGACTAGTAGTGTGGCAAGTGATCAATGTAAGTGTCTCCTCTCCCCATATGCCATGGACTGATAAGGAGTAGCCTCCATGTCTATAGTAGTCAAAGAATCCACTAGCTGGTGACGCACTCTAAGAATGGTCATCCCCGTCCACCTCACTACCCCGACAACCCCATGATCCTTTGCTTATACACCTCTCCCATACAGAATGATGTGCTCATACACCCAACTCATGAAAAGAGTAGGGTGGCTCAGTGACTATCTCTGTAGTTTGACCACCCTGTATAAATCATGGTAGGTGGTCCTAAGGATGTATGCTACCCAAGCGTAAACACGGCCATGGCCCTCAACTCGTGCAATGATGGCAGCCCAAAGAATATAAGAGAGTGTCCCCTCCTTGTACCTAATCAATCTCAAAGTAAGGATGCCCATGATATCCTTGTGAAGCATAGAAATATCTGACTCAACAATGGAGTGGACCTTTACCCCCTTCTTCGACCCCATGGAAACAACGACATCCCCCATATAAGTGGCCCACTGAACCAAATGAGATCTCGACACTGCTATCTTGAGAGACAACCACCTCCCAAGGATCGAACCCCCAATATACAGGTAGACATCCTCCAAGGTGATGTACCACTCACCCCTCACACCTAGTAATGGGAAAGTGTTTCGATCTGTGTCCCAATATGAAAATAAGTCACATAATATGTGACTAGCAGGCGCGACATGAGGGACCTGTGCAATCCTCCAAATGCTAGCCCTCTGTAGAATGTCTCTCTCTACCTGAGATAGTGCATCTAACACTACCGGAGCTAATCACACTCCCTCTCTCTACTCCATCTAATATACTCCTCCTTCGCATCCACCCAAAAACACAAAAAGAGTAAGTAACAAAATATGACTAGAAAAATTATCAAGAACATATAAAAATGCTAAAAATGTAAAGACAATCAAAATTTACATCCTTTTTGCATTCTATTCGAAACTACGCCCTATGTAGAGCGGCGGTTTCCTAACCACCACCTTCAGAGGTGATGGTCCCGTAACCACCGCCTTGATAGGGCAAAGGTCCCATGACCGCTGCCCCGTGCGGCGGCAGTCCTATCCCGAAATGTCAAACGGCTCAAAATCCCTAAAACACATTAAAAATGTAAGAAAACACCATTTTAAACAAAATAAAGACCTACCCTATGGGTGCCCCCTAGAGACTCATTTAAAACTAGCATTTTCAAAAATGATCCCCCCATGACAAAGATTTCAACATTTCTATGTTTTGGATTTAAAAATGATAAATTGAGAAGAACTAACTTGAGACTTCGTAGGCCGATGTTCCGCTCTCGGAGGCATGATCACATTCTCGCAATGACGTTTTGACTATACTCTCATCGAAAATGGTCACTATGGGTCCCAGAACTCAAAAACCACCAAATCGACATGCGTAAATGAATAGTAAAATGAGTTCATTTTTATATATATATAGCTTTCTAAAATTGATTTTGAATGTCTTTCGCAGGGTTGGAGCGTCGACAGAGGTAAGTTCTAAACCCCGCGCAGATGGTAAGTCCTCATTTCATATCAATTTAGTTTTATTTCTCAATTTATTATATCTATATGCACTTGAGTCCCCTTTTTCATTTTGCAAATAGCGGGATTTTGGATGGTGACTTTTTGACACACGGGTGTGTTAGGTATAACTCCTAACTCCCCATTTCGGGATTTTCATACTTGGATCCACTATTTTACACCTCTTCATGGCTAAGATGCTTCTCTGAGGGGGCAATATTTACATAACCAAAATTGTAGGGTACTTCACCTCTAGAAAGAGATTACACATACCCTAATGATGATACAAGTCTCCTCGCAAGGTGTTTGGGATCCAAAAAATCTCACCAAGTATACATTTGTATCCCATATGCCTCATCTAGCCTCCGTGTGATTTGTTACGCCTCTCTGCCCCCATTTTTTCCTTGCATTTTGGTCTTAAGTGACGAGACCATCACCCCTGCTGGGGCGGCAGTCCTATAACCGCCACCCTACACAGGGTGGTGGTCCTGTGCGTGTTTTCTAGAATGTTTCGATGATCTCGTGAAATGTAAAATTCAAATTCTATCCACATTCTTCAGCTACTTTGCTTTACATTTATGTTTTGGCCGCCCTATGAATAGTGTTTTCTCTTTGTTTAATGGTAAAAGAGTACCATTCCAGGTTACCTTCTAGTGAATGCATTTTTTATAAATAGCCAGCTTGTTTTCAAACAAGAGGCCCCTCTCCTTCTATTTAATCATTTAGTCTTTTGAGTTTCTTGCTTAGAATTCCAATAGTTTCATGTTTTGCATCCATTGTTAGTCTTCCTTTGTTGTTTAGAGGTCATTTGATCTTCTTGTTTCAATCTTGCTTCATTATTGTTCCATGCAAACCAGTTTAAAATAAGGTAGTTTCATTCTTAGATTGGAATCCATTTAGAGTTGTAGGTTTTTTCTGGTCACAAAAGATAGTTTCTAGAACTCTCGGCGTATTTGTGTTGTATTCTGCAATAAATCCCGTTAGGAATTACATAGTCAAGCTTTGTTCACTTGCACTATCCCTCTCTTACTCGCATTGTATTCGATCTATATCCAAAGATACCATTTTTTGAGTACCTTCTTCTACTGATGCTATCATATACACACTTTTATGGATTCATGAGAACACGAAGGAACAAGGAGATCACACTGAGGGGAAAAGGTCACACACAACTGGATTTACCACTATTCTGTAAACTTCAGGTTTGAGTTGTCAAATTTCTAGCTATAACATATCAAATAGAGTAGTAAATTATTTCATTTTAGTCAAATATCACTCTCAATATCGCCGAGTAAGTCATGGGGATTAATAGTTTCTAAGAAACTATGATTCATTCCTCACTTACGAGGTAGGATCAATATTCTTTCGATTTAAATTAATTAGTTGTTTAGATATTTAGGATAAATTCACAACTACACAAGCAAATAGCTACACCAGCTACTTTGTTTTGATTCTATTACTAGATTAATTGTCCATTTTCTAAATATATTATAATAGATGCTCTTTTAATTGCTTTAAAATACTTCATTGAAAATACAAAGATAAAATAATACATGCATAGTGTAGATACATCTTTCATAATTTGTTTACTAGTTTTAGTTAAAGTTGAATCGTCTTTACATGAAAATCAAGGGACCAAGGGAACTCGGGGAATATGTGTTTGAACCCATAGTGCCTCAATCAAATCTACCCACAACACTAGCTAATATAGATCAAGACTTTAGGATTCAAGTTTTTCTAACAACGGTAAACCTATAAGTAATTAGTGAACAATTGAGAGAGTTAAATATTGAAGATGACAAGGCATACACATTTTGGTCAAATCACCCTAATTACATACTACCTTGTTAGGATGTCCACATGACTATACAAGGACTCAAAAGAGAACAAGTATATGGTTGCGATCCTTTAGTTCCACAACCTAACGCAGAGAGACCTCCTCATTGACATAGATACTAGTTTTTGCATTCAAGTTGCCAGAACACCTGTAAGGTATTCTGAGAAAATTACACTTATAGTTCTAAACATAGAGGCTAAAAAGGCATACGATTACTGGATAATCGGAAGGATAAATTAACTCATATGACCATAGGAGGTCCACCACAACCACGAACTTACGGTTGTGATCCATAGGTCCCACTACCTAATGGGCCTACTTGATCAATCGACATTGACATTGGTTTGTGAACTCTAATATTCAGGACCTCACCACTCTCACCGGACATCATTACACAATTCTCTCGTATTAAACGTAATGACCCAATCAAGTTAAAGATTTACTGGACTAGACCAGAAATCATCCATAAAACCACTGAAGGATCCACTACACATCTCATCACCATTTTTCATGACCTTGTCGGAAATATCGCAAAGCACCTATAGGTCACTTTCCACGTATCCAACAACCAACAAATAGGATCTCAGCAGAACTTGACATTAATTTGAGCCTTCGAACAACTATTATATCTGAGTGATCCATTACGCTGATTTAGGTTAGGAGGGCCTTCTACGTCTTAGATTCACAGATTCCACTATTTCATATTGAGGATATAAGATTTCCCAACTAGTTTTTCTGTATCCATACATATTCCACATTCACCACCATCTCAAAGCATGACCTCGTGAGGTTGGGTTCGAGGAGGAGTTACTTGTAGATTCTTATGCTCACATGTCACTTTTCCATCGTATAGATACCTCTTACCTGCACCATAAGAGACTGTAGAGTCTAGTGTGTCACAACAAATAATAGAGGATATTTGGCATAATCAATATTCTTATGCTTCTATATCTCAATTCACTATCAAGAGGTAAGTAAGTTATCATAGCCCAAGATCACATGTGGATGAGGGTTGTCATAGTGTTGGATTCACTTGGTGAGATTAGCTAGACCAACATCACTAGTTAGGGAACCATCACCCATGATACCATCATCGCCACCTTTGGGAAAATTAGAAAATCCATGCACTCATAGTCTAGGACTGGTGGGCATGATTAAAGATCTTCTTAGGCTTCAAATACCCACTTTTTGAGGATATATGGATGGTTTTATTACGAGAGGCATGGTTTCTAATTTTGATTTTTTGTTTTGGCTTCATGTGTTTGAGAGTAACGTCAAGGCCAGATTGGGTATCATATCTTATGAGACACATCAGTCATTTGGTGGAGGTTAAAGGAGAAAAATATCCATCTCTCACATGAGATAATCACTTAGGAGCTGTTAAAAGAGTTATTTTGAGTGCGTGATATATCGAGAACTTTGTATAAAGGAGGATAAATGAGTTTCATAACCTTTGATAGGTTTCTCACATAATTGCACAATATGAGAGCCATTTTTAATACCTACTATAGTATGTGGACTATCTCGAGAGAGGACAAACTACGAGTGAAATTTTTATCGGAAGAATCAATGTAGAATTGGAAGGATAAGATAAGATATTTTCTCCTCCGAACCTTGAGCAAGAGGTGGAGAAGGTGTATCTGGAAGAGGAGATTAGGGAAAAGGATTAAGAGTCTATAGATAAGAACATGAGAATATTTTAGGAGATGTACCCTTTCCAATCGACACTAGACCCAAGAGTGTTTCACCACCTTCTAAAGGAGGTTTTAAACTTGCGTGAGTCGAGTTATGAGAACCCCACATTATTTTCCTTAGGAATATAAACATCAAAGAACAAGGAAACCTTAAGATGGTTAGATAGGTAGGATTAGGTTAGGGTGAGGAAAATTTATAGATAGAGGATAGGGTGGTTAGTAGAGACAGACACTAGGACTCAATAATTATCTAAGGAGGGGCCTGAAAGATTAATTCAATAGAGTGCGGGTGATTCTACATGAGGGAAAATATGTTTTATTTATGGTTAAACTCGTCATTATGCTCGTACATTCCATTATAAAGTACTTTTGCAGAGACCACTTGGTTCTCGCATTTAAGAAGAGAGTGGAAAATGTAGAGCGTGCTCATTACATATATGATGTTATAGATGACGGCTACATCAAACACTAGGCCACAATTATCGAATTTCAGGTATGATAAGAGATGTTATAATTTAATATTTATTTGATTACGGTGTATCAAATTCTTCTTTATTTCACCTAGGGTTTTAGAATAGTGTGGTTTGGTAGCAGCTAGGAAATTAGACCAATGGTAGGTAGATTTGGCTACTAGATCCAAAATCACTTGGGCATTTATTTCAAGATTTGTTTCCTATAATTAGGGTGTTTTCCACCAAGTTACAACCTTTGTATCTTACCCTTAGTATAATATGAGATATTTTTGGGATGTATTTTCTTGATGCTCATCAATCCAAGTTAGATTTTTAACTCAAAACCATAAAGTGTAGAGATGACTTGGGTAGCATGACCATGGCTTACAAAGTTCAGATACTAGTATCCCTACACATGATCTTTTCTATGAAACTCATTCTCAATATAAAAGTATATCATGTAAAATTGAAATTTTGCCAAGACACTTAAGGCCCCACTTGAAAATCTCCCCTCGTATTCACTATGGACTCTAGTATCCTTAATTTTACCCTCATTTTGGCTCATAGGAACATGTTGTGCTCATGTTAAATTTTATATACTAATTGAAAGGAAATAACACCTAGTAGCTCCAAAGTATATCTAAATATACCATTAACATTATTATTAGAGCTTAAAGGAAAAAAACTATCTTTCATAAACATGAATTGAATCAACTAATGCTAACCAGGTCTACTCTATTAATGTATGATTACTTCTAAACGTCTTTAGATAATGAGTAATAAAATTTGTGTGTTTGATTACCAGAGAGAGGGAAGGATCTCACCAAGAAATTGCTACAAGGTCAAGCCTAGATCATCCTTTCTACTAAACAATGGTACAATGGATGCATAATATGAATCAGCTATTCCAAATAATAGAGAAGGTTATTGGTCATGTCTTATATAAGAATACTAGAAAAATTATGGTGCAAGTGTGAGAGGAAGGAGCTTTTTCCTTTATATATCTTTCCATTTAGGACAATATTGAATCCCAATGAATGTGGGATAAAGGATAAAGTATATTTAGGCTTATTAAGCTTGATTAGAGGAACTAACAAGTGATTAACAACTCGTGGGAGTTGGAGATGGTTAATTTATCAACTAGGGTTAATTAATAGGCTAGAATAATATTTTTAGGCTATTTGGAAGTGATTTATGAGGACTTTGATATGATTTGAAGCATTTGAAAGAGGGATTTAGCCAATAAAAGGGTTTATTGATTAAATACATTATTAAAAAGGCTTAATTAACTCATAATAGTTAATTAATCAGTTCAAAGAGGATTATAACTAATGAAGTGTCGTTAATTAACATCTGGAATATGATTAAGGATAGTTTATTAACGAAGTGTTGTTAATTCACCAAAATAGAGGAAACATTATTTAATTAGCAGAAATCACTAATTATTAAAAAAAAGATAGGAAAGAGGATAGTACAATTTTAGCAATAAAACTACGTAAGAAGATTTTAGGTGTCTACACATGATAAAAAAATTCAATTGTTTTTAATGCTAATGGATGTATTCCTAAGGTAATTGAATAATTCAAAGGTGCATTTCAAGAAGAAACAACTATCTTCATAGGCCTAAAAAGGGGCTATTTTTTATCCATTTTTAACTCTTGACACCTTCTAGAAGGTGACAAGGAAGAATCAATAAATCTAGGAGTTTTTAGATATAAATGAAGTTATCAAAGGAATTTTAGAATAAATTAGTGGAAGAAATTGATGTTAGGAACAACTTGAGCAAGATATACTCATTTCAGGTGTAGGGAATGTTATACTCCAACACTTTGAAAGATGACTTGTCTTGATGATTACGGGAGTCCTAGGAGGATTTAGAATATCATAAAATACTTAATGGAAATTTATTATAATACTCCATGTTATGGAAACACAAATTGTTGCCTAAATCTTCAATATTTTTAGTGATAACTCAAGTCATTGCTACTGCTCCTTCATGCTTGAAAAGGTGAATTACACCAAAATTTGAATTTTAGGAAATATTAGATCATTATAAATTCTTTGATGATCTCAATATGTTATTTGGTGTCAAAATCATTTTATTTTTGACCCAAAAACACCATTCCATGCGCTCGTAGAAAATGCACTCTCAGTGTCCTCAAATGCACTCGGTGAGTGACATAATGGCTTGGTCATAGTTTTTCACCATTGTTATCCCCATGGATTTTCTTTGAGTTGAAAATGGAATAATGGGAATACGAAAGTGTCACCCTAATTCATTTTAATGTTTTGTCACTTAAAAACATGAGTTGAGGTGTTAGGTAGAAAAAATGAGTGAGCTAAGCGATGATGTACCCTTTTCATGATAGATGGACCCCTTGGTCACACTTTTTCACCCTGTAAATACCATTGGCTTATCCTCATGGTTAAAAGAGGATAAGGAGGACACCAAAGTGTGACCCTCAATCTTGAAAAACTTCTTGTAACTAAATTCTCACAAGTTTTACACTTTGAATCAACATGAACTTGCAAGTGACTCAACTAGATGCCCTCACTTCATGATCGGACCCCGATGGTGCATCTTCTCACCATTTTATTTCCCATTGGATTATACTATCTGTAAAGGGGACAAAAAAATGTTACCACCATCTAACCATTAAACCTTGTTCATGTAAAAATCTAGGGGTTTTTCCTCGAAGTTATTTTCAGCTCCCGCATCCCATTCACACAAAACAAGAAGCTACCAAGTGTCACCATCTAGTGAAAAATGCACTTATTTTAACCTTATGTATCACTTTCACTTATTTCACTCAATTTTTAGGTTGAAACTCCATGACAACCCTCTTCTAACCATGGTAAAGCTAAAACTAATAAAAACCAACATCCTTGTTATTCCATGTTGGTGAAATAATATGTCATGGGGAAATTTATTGGTTTCCCACAAACAATCACAGGGATAACCCCCTCCTTCTTTGGTATGGGAAGGATCTCATTATCTAATGTAAACTACCTAAATTTTTGGGGTAGCCAATAGGCTATGGATCACACAAGAACACTCCACTTAACTTGTGGAAAATTATTATACAAAGTACGGGGAGGAAATTGTAGAGAAGGGAGGTAAAGGTGAGTTGGAGAAACGGAGAGAGGGTTAATTATATTAGTAGGAACTATTATACTCTAACCAAAAATAACCAAAGTAGGTCCACATTCAATTAGAATACAAAATAAAACAATAAATCAATACTACTAACAAACTTTAGACACAAAGTTATTCAAATTCATCAATCAAGGACACATAGTTCCTTCTGGGTTATGTAAGATCACCTCAGCTAAAAAGTTAGAAAGTAGGGAGAGGGAGTAGAGGAACATAATCATAAAATTCTAAGAATTATAACCCTTATTTCTTTTTGTAGTAGTTATACAAAGCTCAATTATATACACCAATCCAAAATTGCCAACCCTTTGGAATGAAGAAGCCATTCCAATTTATAGAATTAAAAATTATCTCTTCATCTACCCCCCACATGAAATTTCACCTATATTCATCACTTGTGACATTTTACATTCCTAGGAGTGATTCTTTTTATTATTATTGAAAAGGATTCTTGTAATTTTGAATTTAGGGTCACTTACTTGTGAATAAGATGAAATAAGGAAAAGTGCAATCTTAATGAGAAATTAGAATATAGAGAGAGAAAAAGGAAAAGAGATAGATAGAAAAGGGTTAACCAATCCAATTAATATAAATCTTTTTTTGATGGAGAACTTTCTAATTTGAAGCATGATGATCAAAATTTCCTCCTTCTACAAGATGCATGAACACTCCAGACTATTGAATGAGTGTTTAGGAAAAATGTTGTGAGACATTACAATGTGAGCTGGAGATGATTGTGGAAATCATTCATGATGGCTATTTTATGATCTCGCAGGTGAGAGTGACAATCACTTTCTTGTTTCTTATGCTTTCAAAATTGACCCTAGTGATCACAAATCAGATTTATGATGCTTGAACCTTTTCATGTTTGTCCTTAAATTATTGAAACAGGTCTTCATCATGTGGGTGAAAGGACTACCCCTGAATGGAATTAATTTCATGTAGTCATCCATTGAACTAGAATGGGGTGATTTCGATGTACTTATTTCTCAAATAAAGATCACACTACAAGGTTTAAATTACTGTTTAAGAAAACTTCCCAATGAATGACATCAAATGTAATTGATATGGTTTCTTATTTTGTATACATTTTTATCCATATGATGATCATCCTCTTACCTTTCTTGGCTCTATAATTCTCCTTGAATGAGATCAAATCATACACCTCATGTTCACATGTTTCTAATGGGAATGGATCATTTCTTGATATTCACACACAATGGTTTTGAATGCCTTGGACTATATCTTCTTGACTTGATATTTAAATAATATTTAACCATAATGGTAGATTCACATTTTTAAGATCATCAACTCACTCCTTGAGACTCATATTTCATCTTTGAACATGATGACTCCTTCATAAATCACTTTCTAAACAAAGATGCCACATGGGTGAAAACATGTTGATGATACTCAAAAATTATTTTGTTTGATTTATCCTCAAGGAGATAGTATTCCTCTTCTTGATAGAAATAATGATCCCTAAATGTTACTTGAAGTAATTAATGTTTCCTCCAAACTGTGTTGAAACACTATAAATTCTACCTCGTCTATATTTACAAGATGTGAGGTCATTATCAAGCATGGATAGAGTTCTTAGAAACACACCTCAAGGTATGTATTGATTGAGATGACATCCATATTTTCTCATAGAGAAATTTTCACATCACAATAATGATTATAATATTCTTGGTGACTTGACCTTTAATTAGTCTCTTATTTTTACCTCACGATGTTCTCGATTTCTTCTCGCTTCCCAAAAACTCTCTTTTACACACTCAATGATTCATTTTGATTTTTTTCTTATCATAATTTGACTCATATGATGATATTCACATTTAGGTAGATGATAAGTTATAATGATGTAAAAATTATTAGGATTAATCTCTTCATTAATTGGAATGAGTTAACTTCTTTCATTGAAGCTGTGTTGTGTAGAGATTTTATGGAATAATGCTTTAAAAGCATGCAGAGTATTTATTGACATTTTCAAACCATGATACAACTTAAAAAAATTGATGATTGAAAAAATAAAAATATAATTAAAATGGGAGTTTCCATAGATATCTGGGCTCAATTTTGGAAGTTACTTATTTTTAGCAAGTCCTATGTAGGACTGATTCTTTTTATCAATGTTGCAATATTTTCACTTCCCAAATTTTCTTTCATATTCGGGGATAAAATATGATAATAATTCACCTATTTTGAAAACTTAATATTTTTATACATGCCCCTATATGAACACATGATATTTTTATTAAGTGCACCGTAGGTTTGAAATTGCGATGAAAACAATCTTGAAATTCTAGGTTTTATTCCAAGATCCCCTTCTCCAAGTTTCAGATAATTCCTTCATCTAGATGAGTGGGAAACTTATTTTTCATTAGAGGGGTTAAAATACTAAGAAAAACATATTCCTCTATATCTTCAAAAATCAACAACCCCACCATGCAAGAAATGGATTACGCAGAACTAGATTTTTTCAGGATCCTTCTCTCCAAATTTCGAGATCTTTTCACCTGCATAATCTTTTGGAAAGTGAGAAATTATTAGAGGAGGGGAAAATGTTGATAAGAAAAATAGTTCTCAATATCACTAAAAATCAGCTACTTTATTGTGTAAAATATGGTTTTGATGAAACTATATTTTTAGGGTTGTTTGCTCCAATTTCAAGTAATTTTTCCCACCAGAGGATCTTCAAGAAATGGAGAGAGATGTTTTCGTCCTTTACCTACTATGGAATGATATCCATTAATGGAATTTGGATGGTGTGAAAATATTAATTTCACCAAAATTAGCAACTATGTGAAAAAATTACTTCAAACTATGTTTTATTTCACTTTTGAATCTACTTGTTAACCATGGTTTAATTCTAGTTTGGAGTGGAGTCTGTGTTTAGTTATGAGATGGTTCAAAAGGGAAAATGGGGACATAAAAAACGAGGAACACAAAGTGTGCCTTGGAGTAAGGTTTTGACATGTGTCATGGTGGAAATTTTGCTAAGTATGAATTTGTAACTTATGTAGACACAAAATCTATGCACTTGGGTACATTTCTAGGTCCTGAAGCATGTTAATGCATACATGATTCCTAAGAAAGAAAACTAGTGATTGATAATGTATTTTGGGCCTTTTCCTTTGTTTATTATACTTTTATTGACCTTACACACCATACATCCATGTCATTATTTGATTTATTTATCTTTTATGCCCTCAGACACCAGCTCCCATTTACGACATAAGTGTCCAGGTATTCATGTCCCTTATGGGTGCTCCTAACTTAATTTACTTTCTTATTTCTTTTTAGGTCTCTTCTACTTTTGGGTCATATTTTACAACTATGGGTCGGCCTTTTAGTTGTTAATTATGAAAGTAAAACAAGGGAATCCTATATATACATATTTATAACTCTCAAATAAAGGGCCACAAACTAACATTATCTACTATCACCTAATCTTGCATCCAAAGGAACAAGTGCATTACAAAGCATCCATCTAGCACATCCATACAAGGGATGCATCACTCTTCATACACAACATAGGAGGGGAAGTTTATTCTATTTCATCTCACACATTTTCATAATTTGAGCATTCTATATATATCTTGCTATCATAGTATAACTTGGACAAGGGAAACCTAAGGCATCATCACACACACAAAACTACATGGATTATAAGATGTAGTGAAACAACCATTCATAAGATAACTCTTCAGTGACCTCTCGAGGCATTCCACCTCCCATTATGCATCTTATTTATTAGGTTTTATTTGGTTGTGGGTGTGTGAAGCTAGCTATATATTTTACATGTTATAGGTACAAATAGTTTCATTAGAGAAAATATGTAGTGAAAAAGGAAGACTAATAGTGAAGCTTATTTGGTCCTGAAAAGATCAAAACCTAAGCACCTAACTAGAAAGTATCACCTAGATCGATTCTTAGTGCACGGCACTCTTGTCCTCCCATGGGCATTTTTGTCTTGAAAATCTATGAGTTCTATAATATCCAAAGAGTCTTGATGACACTCTCCACAGATCTATTCCATCATTTTCTCAACCCATATCACTTCCTAATCACTCAAAAATCATCTAATCCATGTATCTCTCCCACTTGATTAGGGTTTCATAGTATTGCATGATTGTTTCTTGTCCATTATTGTAGTCTATTTCTTTCATATCATTCATTAGAACAGTTACTTTGAAATATAGATTTAATTCAATTTATATTAAATCATATGGTGAACCCATTTGATCGAACCTAACCTTGCTACGAAGTATTCTTCGTCCATGGATGAGACTTATGAACCCTTTACCGATGAAGACCTTCATGATCTCCAGGATCATATCATTGAACACCATCAAGACTTAGATCTATTATTATTTTCTGCCTTTCAAGAGACCACAAATTTAGTTGATATCAACCCTCTAGTATTCAATCATACTTCTATTTTTATGTCAAAACATCCTCCTAATTTTGCCACCACCCTTCCACCTATATCTACTATACTTGTTTATATGCATACTCCTACTAATCACTTTACCCCCTATTACTTCCCACACATGACATGTATCCTCTTTAGGCACTCATGACCTAGATTATTTATACCATGATTTATAATCCCAAATTCTTCAATTATAGTAGGCTACTTCACATTCCTCTCCATCCCTAGATTCCTCCCTCCTCCTTCATAGGCCTTTTGTAACCAACATTTCCTCTTATCTGCTCCCTCCCAACTTCATTTCACCTATGCTTCCCACCTTTAATGGCCATAGCGAGCCTCGGGATAACCTTTTATCCTTTCATGTGGCATGTCTTGACTATGTGGATGATCTTACATTATTGGATAAATTATTCCCTCAAAGCTTACAAGATTATGCTATGCAATGGTCTTATGATCTACCTATTCATTCAGTAACATCCTTCATGTCATTAGTAAATTCATTCCTTGTTCATTTTTCTATAAATATAGGTACTAATATATCCTATGCACAATTATCTCAAATCAAACAAGGATCCAATGAATGTTTTATAAACTATGTCTTATGCTATAAGAACAACCTTGCTAAGATAAACAATGTGCTAGATGATTCAGAATTATAAGATCTCTTTATTAAAAGTCTCTTACCATTTCAAGAGAGTTTCATCTTCAATACTTCTCCCTCCTTCAATCACCTATACCATACACTTAAGTTGTGTGAAAGAAAGCTTCTATCCATGGGAAAATTTAAGTATTCTAATACTTCTTCATCCACATCCTCTAACAGGTTTCAAGCTAAATCTACCTTCAAACCCTTTGCTAAGTATATTGAATTCAAAACCACTATTAACAATGTTTCTAAACTATACAAGATTTAATTGTAACCCACAAAGCATAATTTCACTAAGAAACCTTATGCACCTCATTTCCTATTATCATAGCTTATTGAAAGTAATCTCATTACTCTTCCTTCACCACTCAATCTCGATACTTCTCATCTTTATTTATGATGAAAATACATGATGTGGATACCATCAATGTAATGGGAATTATATTGATTGTTGCTTTAAAATTAAACACTTCATTCAAGATCTTATTTAAAATAATGTGATCAAGCTCCCGAGCTATCTACTTCTAAACTGGTCAATGAAAATCAAAAGCTTAAAATATTCAATGACCCATTACCAAAGCATGACAAGCAAGCTAGTGATTCTTTTGCAAATCACACATATCATGTTGTTCCTCCTCCTTCATCGAGGCTAGTTGAAATTATTATTTCTACTTCTCGATGTGCCACCGCTAGTTATCACATTCTCATATCATGATTATCATGATAAATTTTTCTCGATTCACTATGTATGAATTCTTCTATCAGCACATATATACTCAACAATACTTTGATCTATCCATTGGCACATTCCAATGTATAATTTGATCTATATATCAAGTGTACGAATTCTTTAATCATATTTCCAGTTCCTAATTCTTATGGTTGTTTCTTGCTTCCTATTATAGTTGGCCCCTTTATTGTGCTTACACCATTCCTTGTTAGATCTACAATCAAAGGTTGTGACATAATCTTAGGTTTTCCTTAGCTCCGCGCTACCTAGAAAATCCCTTCCATGAATCACTTATGTATCACATTCATCCATAAAAACAAGGTGTCACTATCAAAGGTATTCCACCATATATACCATTACCACAGCCTATTATTTCCTCTATCTTCACCCCAATCATGGTATCTCAATCTACTATGCATATTAAATATAAATCTATCTCTACACCTAACTCTCTTATTCACACATGACCTATAACATGACCCTATCGTCCTCATCGGTATGTTAGTACACATTATGGGTCTAAGTCCCTTCTTGGGAAACCAGGTCCCATAAGTATCCTCCACCTCCCTTATACCACATAAGTCTCCCTCACGTGCACATAGTTACTCTACTACATCACTTTGGTCCTAGATCATGGGTCACATGTCATTGTCTCTGCAACTATTAGGTGAGGGCCATCCATTTCCATCATCATTAGATAGTTTCCTATTCCTCAACTCCTTGGGGTATCACACTTCCCCCTCCATCATTATTAGTTGTCTTTAGTATCCATTCACAACCTCTCTACTACTCTCTCTTGCTTCACAATTCATGACTATCTTTCTGAGCATCACCACATCATTGGTTCACCTAGTTTATCCTCATTACCTAATGACACACTCTAGTTCCATATTTTATACTCAAATGTTGAGGGTGTAGATAAAAATCATGCTTTTGGGTACATTTCTAGATCCTAAACACATATTATAATTCATATGATTCCTAAGAAAGAAAATTTGTAATTGGCACCGAATTTTGCCTCTTTTCTTTGTTTCTTGTTTTCTATTTGGTATTACACAATTTACAACCCATTTAATATTTTACTTATTTATCTTATATGGCTCCAAACACCAACACCCAAATCGGGAAGAAGCACCCAAATTCTCTTGTCCCTTCTTGGTTCCTTTGACCCTTTTCTATCTTACTCACTTCTTTTGGGTATCTTTTATCTTTTAGGAATATTTTATACTTATGGGTTGTCCTTTCATTTTTCAATTAAGAAACCAGATAACTATATAACTATGTGTTCAAAATAAAGTACCAAGCTCTAAGAATTTCTACTATCACCTAATATTGCATCTAAAAGAAACCTGAATCACTTAAAATCATCCATCTAGAATTCATTCAATAGAAAAGGGAATAAATTTTCTACATATAATGCATAGGAAAGGGAAAGTTCATTATATTCCATCCACACGTGTTATACATTTTTACATTCTAGATCTAGTATGTTATCAAGTGAAACTTGCACCAGGGCATCCTAGGGTAGAAACCTTACACATTATCACAATATTTACATGGAGTATGAGATATAGTGCAACACTTGGTCATAAGTTCACTCTATCAGTAACCGCTAGGGTCGATTGACTCCACATATTGCATCTTTATTTTTTATTTGATGTAATTTTATGGGTTTTACAAGTGAACATATTTTTAATAGGTTACAAGTATCTTCTATGACCAAGGTCAAACATACAGTGATAAACAAGAGCTATTTGCAACACTTTTGTGACACAATAAAAACCAGTTCTAACCATTTTCACAGTCATAAGCACCCAAAGAGTTGAGACTCTCATTCCCGGGAGCCCCGACCCAATGCAGGATGCTCATGTCCATACTATTTTGTGACATGTTGAATTTATCTTGAGTATTACTAACACATATCACCTCCTGTTGGACAATTTTCCTAGTTCGAATTGTTCGAGGTCAAGCGTAAATTATCTAAGTAATTAATTCTACACCAATTTCTTAGGGTTTCATACTTTACTTTCTTATTTCTTGTGTCATATTGTATCTATCAGTTGCATATCATAGTTTACATTCAGTTACTCTACAATTAGGGTTTTATAAAAATATTTATTTTTGTTAAATCATTTGGTGAACCCCACTCGTGATCGATTACATAAGATCCTTATTTTATATGTTTTTTTTTCTTTATGGCTCTAAGGTTTCTCAAGTCTCCTTACATCAATTTCTTTAAATGCACTAACCTTGCAAAGATGTTCTCCAAAAAACCCTAGACATTATGTATCTCCTTAGTGATATTCTACTTTCACAAGTAAGTTTCATCTCAAATCATATTTCCGATGACTCTATTAGTCCTAATGTCAATTAATCCATTTGTAAGTAAATTCAAGCTTTACATTCTTTATTTCAAGACAAAATTCAGGCTATAAAATCCATGATCACATCTCTCATAGCTAAAATCCAACATATTAAGGCAACATCTCAGTCTGATGCTAGTTCTTCTTCTACATCTCATCCTACTTCTATGTCTTCTACATGTGCTTATATCATTAATCTCCAAATCTTACCACTATTGACACCTCTTAAGATTGATCTCAATGCTAAGAAATATGACATTTTTCCTTATGTCATTTATCATCAATTAATCAATTTTCCAACTACTCATTGTTATCCTCCTTATCATCTTACTAATTATCAAGGTCTCCCATTTTATAATTATAATAGAATTAATGGACATCATAAAAATGAGTGTTATGCTTTGCGATGAAGAATCAAGAAAATTGAGCATCATGGTTTATCTCATTTTGTGCACCACATAGTGCTACATGTTCATCTCCAATTTCTACATCCCAATGGGTTCCTAAATCTGATTCATCTATTTCTCATGAGCATCATGCTATCATTAATAATTTTCCTTCTACAGTAAATTTAAGAGCCTCCTAAGAAAATTCCTCTCAAAATCAGTCCAACCCCTCCTCCTCTCAAGTCTTCTACCACATTACCAACTCCAATAAATGAAATTCTTCTAAAATCGGTCCATCTCCTCTTCCTCTCAAGTATTTTACAACATTATCAATCCCACATAAGCTACCACCATTCAAGATCCCTCCCCACCCTACTCCACTTCCATTTCCAATTCATTTTTGTCAAACAAACTATTCCTTATATTTATGGCCAAGACACATTTCAAGATCCACCACCATGACATGGTCCTTCTCACATTGCTACATAGACATCCATCACTCACAAACTTGGGGGCATCGTACTTTCTTCCCCCTCCTATCATCATCAGTTATCTGTCATTTCTACTATTATGTTATGTTCTTCATACTTTCTATTTCTAAACATTCTTACGTAACTTGATACACACCTTGTATTGGCATTACCCTATAACGCACTCTATTTCCATGGTTCATACTCGACTACTAAGGGTTTAAATCTGAAATGAATCTCACCTCATTCATTCTTCACACTCTGCACTTCATGATACATCTATCTAGTGTGCCACTATCAAACCATTTCCTAATGATTCACTCTTGTTCTATGGTTCATTCTTGATTATTGAGGGGTATTTTATAAATGAACCTCATCTCATACACATATGTTTGGGTACACGTTGATCCTACTATCATTCACACATTGCATATGATTTCATTCCACTCACTCACTACATTTTCATATATTGGTTGCACTTACTCTTGCTTACTTATACTACTTATATGTTGTAATTTTCTTACTATGATAGCCTAGATATTCTATGTGCCATTATATTTCTATATACACATGCACGTTCACTTGGTCTCTAGTGGTGAATGTAGATCTTATAGGTTATTACATGTAATAATGATGCTTAACACTATACCTTTTAACAGATCCTATCGAGGCTCTTGGGAGCATATAAATTTCTACTCTTACACATCACATGTGTTATTGTTTCATTATTCACTACTTCTAATTTCTAGTACACTACCCTCAATTTAAATATACATGCTTTGACATAATTTTTAACTTTCTAATATGCTAACATATGCTTCATGTGTAGTATTTGTATTGTAGGACTATTTTCCACCATGGTTGTCTGATACATCTTGGCCATTTTTTGCATGGGCTATGCCTTATGCCTTGTTTTATCATTACTTGTATTCTTTTGGCCACTTTGGCCCTGATTGTATCATAACATTGTGAGTAATGTCCCATGTATGAAACCCACTTTTTACAGTCCACTTTTTCTATAAAATTGGTTTCTACATTGTCTTTTATTACATGCTTGCTAATTTTTCTATTAACACATGTTTCTAGCCACTTTGTTTTCATGTGCCTTGTTTTATACAATGCACATCCCATACCCTCTGCATGTATAAGTTTTAGATCAACATTGGGTCCTATCCTTTGGGCCACACACTCCTAAAAATTTTGCATGCACCACAAATGATGGGGGAATACAATGGGTAAAAAAATCATCCCTTATAATATCTCAAAGCTACGATTCGATTCAACACAATACATAGAAAGCATAGGCTATAGTTACAAAAAACGGCCTAGAATCTGACTTGGGTCCTTATCACAATATAAAAAATAGTTCCCATATTCAAACACTAGTACTTGGGAACTCTTAACCTCCCCAGGTACCTATTTCCTTGGGAATCATACAACCACTTTCTTATATCACCATAGTCTACAACCGTTTACAAAGAAATTTTTACAATACAAGAACAATCCTTCAACATAAGAATGCATTCTATCTCTATTTGAATTTTTACAACTTAGAATGAATTCAGAGAAATTGAGACAATAGGAACAAAACAAGGACACATCATCTGTAGTGGTTTTTATTGGGAAGAGTAATAGAAGGATAGTAACATTAGACCTCTCTCCCAACACTTGTTGTTTGGCATGAGATCACCAAAAAAAACTTGCACTTAGCGAGATCTCCCAAAAATTGTGTTTAGTGTGAGACCACTAAAAAAATCATACTTGGCATGAGATCTCCCAAAAAAATCACTCTTTGCATAATTTTTAGGACATATTTGTATCCTTTTACACTCTTACATATCAAGTGCATACTTTCCTTTTACACACTTTTACATACTTCTGTATACTTTACACATATTTTTCATAAATAAGACTTTGACTACTCCTTCCCTCTTATTTTGTAGGTCTTTCCTTAATATGCAACAATTAGTCTACTTTAGTGAATACAAGCACACAAAATAGTTCAACACAACACACATGCTTCACCCCTAAGGTGGCTTTCCTTTCCTAGTTTCCCCACTTCATTTTCACATTATTCCACACTTCACTTGACTCTTTAACACGTTATTGCCATCACATGCTACACAAACAAAAGGAACACATCTTCTAACTACTTTATGTTATTGAGTATTTAATCAACAACATAAATTTAGGGAAAATGTGGACACAAAATCATGCACTGGGTACATTTCTAGGTCCTAAACACATAATAGCATTCATATGATTCCTAAGCAATAAAACTAGTAATTACCGACTATATTTGGCCTCTTCACTTTGTTTATTATTTTCTATTTGGTATTGCACACCCTACAACCTAGTTGGTATTTTACTTATTTATCTGTAATTGATCTAGACACTAACACCCAACCAGGACAAAAGCACCTGGCACTCATGTCCCTCTAGGAGCCCCCCCCTTTTCTATCTTACTCACTTATTTTGGGTCTCTTTTATCTTTTGGGCATATTTTCTACTCATGGGTCATCCTTCTAGTTTTTAATTACAAAACTCAAACAATGGAATAACATAAATACATAGCTATGTGTTCAAAGCAAAGGACCAAGCTCTAAGCATTATAATTATCACCTAATCTTACATCCAAAAGGAACCTAAAGAACTTACAATAATCCATCTAGAATTCATTTAAGGGACAAGGGACTACATTTTTTGCATACCCTGCATAGGAAAGGGGAAGTTCATTTTATTCCATCCACGCATGTTAAACATTGCTACATTTTATATCTAGCCTGCTATCAAGTGTAACTTACACTAGGGAATCCTAGGAACAATCCTTACACAAAATAACAATAACTACGTGGAATCTAAGATGTAGTTCAATTCTCGTTTGTAAGTTTAGTCTGTTGGGTGACTGTTAGGGTCAATCTCACTCCCTATATTATGTCTTTCATTTTTGGATTCGATGCATTTTTTGGGTTTTGTAGGTGTACATCTCTTTTACAAGTTACAAGTATCTTTGATGACAAGGGTATGACATACAAGCAATCAAAAGAGATATTTGTGACACTTGTGTGACAAAGTAGAACTCGAGTTCGACCATTTTCATAGTCATAGGCACCCAAGTAGTAGACTATGGAACCCAAGTGCCCCGACCCAATTCAGTGCCCATGTAAAACCTATTTTGTGACATGCATAATTTCTCTTGAGCATTGACGGCACAAATCACCTTATTTTTAGTAGTTTTCCTGTTCGAAAACTTCAAGGTGACTCATAAATCATCTAAGTAATTCTTTCTACACCTCTTGCTTAGGGTTTCATTCTTTACTTGCTTATTTCTTGTGTCATATTATATCTAGCAGTTGTATATCATTATTTACATTAAGTTTCTATGAAATTAGGGTTTTACAAAAAAAAAAAAAAAATTTGTTAAATTTTAGGGTTAAATTATTAAATGAACCTCATATATTCTACACTTCATGCTCATTGCTTTATGATTTTCTAGAATCTACTCTCAATTTCATGCACTAAACTCATTTCCCAATGATGTACTCTTGTTATACAATTCATACTTGAATTTTGAGGGAGCATTCCTAAAGGAAACTCATCTCATAAATTTTTTTTGTGAGGTAGAGTGGTTCCTCTTCTCTTCACATCTTACAAACCACATAACACCATCACACTTACTAGGTATTTGCTTATCTTGGTTGCATTTTCTCTTTTTATATTCTTCTTCTTACATGTTACACTTTGTTTCCTATGCTAATTGGATACTTAGTATGTCATCATATTTTTCTATATACACCTGCACATTGACTTGGTATCTTGCAATGAATTCAAGACCATTAAAAAATCATAAATGGTGAATGATGCTCAACACTTCTCTTTACCATTCCCACCAATGATCTTAGGGACATCTATCTTTTCTAGTCTTACACTCTATACATCACATGTGTTATGGTTTCATTACTTCCTACTTCTTGTTACTATCATTCTTGTTTTCACTAATATATACACACTTTAACATACTATTTATCTTTCTAACATGCTAATGGGTACTTCATTTGTATCATTTTATTTATAGGATCCAATATAAACATGGTGATTTGTCATTCTTTTCTTGTTATTGTTTACTATTATTTTCAAGATATGCCCTATGTCTTACTTGATCATTATATGGTTTTGACCACTTTGGCCTTGATTGTATTGTGACATTATGAGTGATGTCCCATGTATGAAACTTTCTTTTCATGGTCCATCTTGTCTTCCCACTTGCTTGTTACATTGTCTTCCATTGCATGCTAGCTATTTTTACAACTAAAACTTGTTACTAGTCCATCTTGTTTGCATGTGCCTTGGTTTCTACCATGCACATCCCTTACCCCCGTAGGTATCCACACTCATATATGTATATCACCGTCACATCCTCTTCTTTTAGCCACATCCTCCTACAATCATCACATGCACCCCAAAAGAGGGAGAATCTATTGGGTGAACAAGCCACCCCTAAAACAAATTAGAGCTACAATATAACAAAACATAGTACATAATTGACACGAAACATAGTCACAAAATGTCTCGAGAATATGAGTTGGACCAAAAATAAAGAGTAGACACTAGCACCCAATCATTAACAATAGTGTTGGGCACATATGTCTTGGGGGAAAAAATAATCACTTTCCTAGTTTACCACAGTATCCAATAGTTTAAATCAAACTTTCTCTAGTAGCGGGAACTTTCCTCCAGCTTACACAATATAGTTAATCGATTACAAATACAAACAAAAATAACAATAGGAACAAATTAGATATGTACCATTTGCATTGGTGATTAATGGGAAGTTTCATGGATGGAGAGAAAAAATAGACCTCTCTCTCTAACACTCTTCTCTCATCTTGAGATCGCGTAACAAACTCACTCTTGGCATGAGATCGTCCAAAAAAATCACTCTTGGTGTGAGATCACCTACAAAACTCATTCTCAATGTGATATCACTAAAAAAAAATTATTTTATTATGAGATCACCCAAAAACTCACTATTGACATCCAAATCCAACAACATTTCCAAAACACAACATGATAATTTTCTATCTCATAATTTCTTACACATCATGTGCGCTCTTTCCTATACACACTTTCTACTTACACATACATTAATCTGATTCTTCATCTACACAAATTTTACTACTTTCTTTCTCTTATTTTATAGGTCTTTCCTTATGTGTAAAAATAAGTAGCCCACATCAGCAAACACATGCTCCAACATTACACACTTATGTGTATACACTTCACCCCTATGGTCTACCTCCCCTTCCTAGTCTCCAAGCTTCACATTACAATCACTTCATGCTTTACTTGTCTACTTGGTATGCTATCAAATATAATATTCTCTACAATATTACAAGGCATGCATATTTTATTTACTTTATGTTGTCGAGTATTCACTCAACAACATAAAGTGTGGGAAAATGTAGAAATAAAATCTATGCACTTGGGTAATTTTGATAACCTACATTTTTCTTGGCTTAGAATTGGGCTAACTAGAAAATTGTTAAGTTTTGGAGAGCGGTTGGAAGGCTTTCACTTCCTTGTTTAGTCCCAGTGCTTAGTAAGCTTGGGTTAAAATATTACTTTAAAATTGGGAAATGGATAAGGATGTCAAAAGTGGCTAGGGGACATATTTTTCATGTTTTCATGGCTCCTTGTCTTTGAATAAATATAGAAAAAATGGATAAATTTGGAGATAATTTCCTAAAATTGCCTCTAACAATGTATTACGGATCATTTAGGGTCGGATGTAACTCGTACTCAGAGAGTTGGAGTTTGCTGCCCCACCCTAATCACCAATTTTAAAAGAGGTTGGATGCCTCTCGGTGTTGTGTGGAATTTTTGGCCACCTTGAAGGAACAAGTGGAATGGTGTCGGGTTGGTCATTAGTTCCCAAAATAGTTGATATGACTGATGTGCAAATGAGGGCATAAATGTTGTGTATTACGGGCTAGAGGGAATTTTGGGGAACTTGGGTTTTTGTGGCCCAAGTGGAATGGTTCATGTGGGGCTCAAGTTCCTTACGAGCCAACTTTGTTGATAAAAAAGGGAGATTAGGAGGGATAACTTAGTAAGTTTTTCGAGTTCATTGAAATGGAGACAGGGTAGGCTACGGGAGTCATAAGGGTAGAGAGAATGGAGTAGTTTGGGGAACTAGTTCCCTACAAAGATAAAATATGTGCAAGCCAAAGAACATAGGACACTTAGGAAGGAGAAATGGAGGCACCGGTCAGTTGTGTGGAGAAGGTGGAGATCAAAGGAACTCGAGACCTTGTTTCATGTGTTCCCCTTAGGCCCACATTATCCAATTTTCCCATAAGATAAATGAAAAAGGTAAAAGGGGGAAAATGATAGAGTTGCGGACTATAGGAGTAGACAGAGAAATAAGGCCAAAAGATTTGATTTTGACAGCATCCTGAACCCCGAATCCGTATGGGTACATCTCGAGCTCAAGTGCACCAAATATAACAAAAATATTCTTTTTCGATTTGTTTTCTTGATCCCCACACTCGATTTCATAAAAAATTGAAGTTAGGTGGAATAGATAAGAAAATTCAAGAAAATTTTTCCCAACGTTCAATGAACACGTCCCAAGTAGGTAAAAATGTATTAATATATGTGTAAGATCAATTTTCTTATTCTACAAGTAAAAGGGGGATGATGGAATGGGATTCGACGGTTCTCCTTGTTATTTATAAGTAATTGAATGTTATCTATTGGTGATTGAATGAGAACTTGAATTTCCCTCCTCTCTCTCTCTCTTCCAACTTCTAAATAGTGTAAAAGGAGCACATTTGTACAAGGTTAGACATTCTCCAATTCCTCCTTTTCCCTCTACAGGAATTGCAGATGTACTATGAGATCAAAGCCTCCATTTCGAGAATTTTACAAGGAATATGTGCCTCTTTTATTTAACATAATGAACTACGTCAGTATTTGAAGCAATAAAATCAATTTTGTGGTGATCTTGCAACCCTTGTTTGTGTTTTATTGGTTCCTTTGGACTCTTCACTACATTTAAAAGTATTTTTTTGCATTTTATGGTTTATCAAGATCTAGATGATTATGTTTAATGGATATGGTAGTGTAAATGTGTGTTATAGAATGTGATGTTGTAAATATCCTCTTTATCTCCATTTTTCTCCATTTTCAGTATTGGAGAGTGTTGAAACTACCCTTCTCTTGGTGTTATCACCTCCCTTAGTGTAGGATTTCCTTATTTTCATGTTCTCTCTTCTCCCTGGTCCCTTGGAAATGATAGGATAAGGATTAGATAGTAGATTTTCCTTCATTAAATGTAGATTTTTATTAGATTAGGAAAAGGAACCAAACTAATTTGGAGAATTACCTCAAGTTCATGGTCCCACACCTAGAGATAACTCCATATTAGAAAATTACACTTTGATTTCCCAGACAACTCACTTGTAAGAAATTCATTGGGTGATGTAATTTTCACTAACAATTTTAGCATGCTCGGTGGGAAAGAGAAGTCAATTCTTCCATGTTTATCAAGATTGGATGTGTGTCTTGGTGAATTTATATCCTTTGGAGGCTCTGTATTAGCACATTTGACAACTCCCAGGATTAGAATTCAATGGTTTTAGTAGCTCAGGTATCACGATTCATGAGAAGGATCCAAACACGGTCAAGAACTAGAGAAGAAGGGATATTTTAATACTTACAACTATCTCTAGGAAGGGGAAGAAGAGGAAGACAAGTCCATAGATCTCCATCTCCACCAAACAAGACTCTTTCAACACCTCCACCTAGTAGGCCATTTCTTCAATCAACTAGAGTTCTTAGACCAATCAAGAATGGCTCAACAACCACCAAACCCATTTGTCAATTTTATGGGTAGTATTCCACTTAATCTTCATGCATAGAATCTAATTATAGTGGAAACATTGAAAAACATTCCATATTTCACTGGAGAAAATTACGCAACCCCAATTGATCACATCCAGACATTGTGAATGTCTATGTCATTCATGATATTGTTGATATGGATGTGATAGTCAAAGTTTTTATTTTTATCTCAAAGGAAAATATTTGTAGTGGTTTAAAAGCTTAACAAAGGAATCAATTAAAAACTAGAATGAACTATGCTTAGGACTTTGTAACTAGTTTAGGGAAAGGGTAGACAATTTATCTCTTTTAGAGAAATTGACTACAATCAAAAGAGTAACAAATGAACATATAGTTGATTTCAATTTCAAATTCCAAAGAATGGGACAGGATTCGGATTACTTTGAGCCCATCTGCTAAAGGTGTATTCCTCTATTTCTTAAAAGCTCTTAATTCTGATATATCTATAATGATACAATCTATAGGAGCGATAACTTTACCAGAGCTTACGCCATAACCATTTCAGATGATAATTACCTAATTCAAGCTGGTAAACTTACACCTATTCCACTTATTACTTTTAATCCAAAATGGGGAATCCTAGTTCTAGAAAGACACCTGAGTTAGCCCTTATTCCTGCCCCTAAAAATCATAGTTCCAATAAAGATTCTACTTCTTCTTCTAGCACATCAACTAAACTCTAAGAGGTTCTGAAATAATTATAGAACCTAGGGAATGAGTTAGTGACCCTCAAGAGGAAGCAAGCTCAAAATTTCATACCTTATCAGCCTCAATACAAACCCAATAATCCCTCATATCAGTCTAATAGACCTCCTTCTTAATCTCCTAACTAGAATCAGGGGACAACCTCAAGATTCTAGGCCATTTAATACTTACAATCCTAATGCATCTTCAACATTCGAGCCTTAGTTCTAGTTTATAATAACCTTGAATAGGAATATGAATGGTGTTTCCCTTGTGGTCAACCCCATAATCAAGAAACATGCTTTAATGGTGCTCTAAATCAGGATTTTATGGTACAAATTATTAGTACATCTCAAGAAACAAATGGAGAAGAAAATAAACTTCAAGTAAGAACACAAGAGGTACCCTGAATGATACTTCAGATAGTAAACGGCAAGTAGAGGATTTCTATGGTATAAATTAGTTTCCTTCTCAGGGTGTGGTAGAAAACACAAGGTCCAAGAAAAGGAATATAAAGCAAAGTAAATCATCATATACATGTCCTTCTCAACCTTCTATCACACTTCAAGTAATTAGAAACTCAAGTGTAGTCCCAAATTCACATAATCAACCTAAAGCACAAATTTTATCAGCTCATGTGCAAGAGAAAGTTGTGCTAAGAATAGGAGCAGCAAATGTACACCCCATATCCATTCAACATCATCGATCAGATGAAGAAAACAAATGTAAGAATATCTATGTGGGAGTCTTTGGATATTACAAGATAGATGGATCTATTGGAAGCATCCATGGCCAACTTCTCCATCACCAATGAGTCATCCAAATATCAAGAAAAGGTGTTCACCAATGCAACTCAACAAGAAAGAGGTTAACCATGTAAAAATATGAAACCTCCTCCATGTTATGTATCTCTAATCATTGGAAACAACCTAGTACATAACTACATGATTGATTTGGGGGAGAGTGGCTCAATCATTCCTAGGAAAATAGCAAACCAGGTTGGGTATTAAGTATGAAACTATCTCAAAAGGAGTGGTATAATTGGATGGCACAACAGTGGGAACAATTGCAATTGTTAGGAAATTATAGTTAGTGTAAAAATTATTAGTGTGTGGAATTATACTTGTGTTGTATATTGTTTATATGTGATTTGTTATTGTTAAAAATCACATCATTTATAAATCGATTACTTTAGAGTTTTTATGAATTTTTTAAACAACTCATATAGTTTTAGTGAATGGTTTCCTATATTTTAGGAAACATTGTACTATATATTCTATTTTGTATGTAATTTATTGATCAATTGAATATTATTGTGTTTATAATGTGTGAAACTCTATACCAAATTACATCTAGCATCGAGCAATTAAGGAATATTGAGGATTGGTAAGGGTGGTTTATCTAATCTGTGCTACCCTTTTAGATGAGAGAAACTAAATCACATAGAAATCATTGAGTTCTTTGTATTTGTTGGTGTTTTCAGAAAGTGATGTGTTGTATGTTGCATCTACATTATTTTTTAAAATTTTCATAGAAAGTTTCAATCAATATTGTGATCATTTGTATTTTTGTATTGAGGAATACAATTTTTTTTTTTAAAAAGAAGGGCATGCCCAACGATTTGTATTTTCTGGTCATTCTTCCAATACAACTGAGTAGATCCAATCACATCTCATCTGTTGTTTGAGTTTCCTTTACAATTAAGTGTGTAGCTAGTTTAGCGGGGTGGAAGCAATTCATAGGCCATTGTGATTATCAACCCAAGCCATTTCAAATCATTGTGTGCTTGATTTGTACATATTTCTTTCATTCTTTAGGCATTTGGTAAATCCAACAATATTTTTCTAAGATAAAGGGTGTTAAAATATTTGGGATAGCCCATCTTTTTAACATTCTAAAGTAAATGACCAATTTTTTACTCTTAGATCACAAATAAAGATTTCCTATTAAAGGATTGTCATGTTTTTAGAGGATAGGAAATGAATGTCATGGAAAATACATGCATTATGATCTTGATTTTCATGCACCAGTTTGCTTTAGATTGAAGTGGTGATCAAATATCATGCGAATCAAGTTGAGTTGGCTCTCCTAATAAGAATTGTCTACTTATGAGATTTCATGGAAAATGTGAAAAATTCTATTTTATAGTTTGGTTTAGAAATCCTATCATTATTTGAGTATAGTGGGTTGAATAGCCTTTTAGCTTGTTTTTTTTTTCAATCAATGTGCCTTGAGATGCAAAAAGAGTAAAGTGGTCTTTGTCTTAATATTAGATTTATTTAAAGTCTAGAGTTAACTCACTTCACAAAAGGTCTTGTAATTTTTGTTTAAATCCTTAAATAGGTTCCTTTTACAATTAGGAATATTGTATTGTAAAAGTATGAAGGTCGTTATTTTATTTCCAAAACCATCATCCTATTTGTCAATGTCTCTAGTCAATTGGTTTTTTCAATAATGTTTAGCATTTTCATTGTTAATGTCAAAATCATTGTCGATTGAGTGTATCGTTAATAGAGTCAAAGTGTCAAAATATTGTAAAAACATTTCCTTATGGATGCTTTTTCAGTTGTTACCTAACATCCACAATGACCATTTATACTCAAAAGCTAAATTTGCTGAGTTAGTAGCATCTGGCTAGAGGTTGGAGGCAATTAATGATGGAGGGTGATCAACGTCTCTCACAGTCACCAATGATGGGGCTGCATTTTTGTATGGTGGCACATTTCTATAGTATTTTCATTTGTGTGCTTTGAGTGGTGTATGCAGAAATAAAACTAGCTATACATTCCCTGTCAAAGTTTGAAATGAGGAGCATGGGAATTGTGGATGCTTTAAAAAGTTGTATAAGAGGGAAGTTGAACTGGAGTGATCCTCTGACTTCTAAGATTATTTTATCATGTTACTTCTAACATCGATCAACCAGGTGAAATAACGTTAATTGGAAGTGAAAGCGGGAACTATTGAGTTTGCATATGTAGGTGAATCGGTGGAAGTATGATCATCCAGTATGGGATTCACTTTGGTGAAGTGGATTGGTCATGTGTAGAAAGATCTAGAAAGCAAGATCCAAGCCGGTAGTATGTAAACCTAAAAGTATGCAGCGACATATGATTCTGTTTCCAATTCAATGGTGTAATTTTCCCCGTGTTCACATTAAGGGGGTGATATCAATAGTTAATAATGTTCACACTAAGGGGTTGAATGTTAGGAAATTATAGTTATTATAAACATTATAAGTGTGTGTAATTATATTTTTGTTGTATATTGTTTATATTTGAGTTATTATTATAACAACCCATGTCATTTGTAAGTTAATTAGTTTGGAGTTGTTACGAGTTGTTAAAATAGCTCGTATAGTTTAGGTGAGTGGTTTCCTATATTTTAGGAAACATTGTCCTATATATTCTGGTTTGTATGTAATTGATTGATCAATTGAAGATTTTTTTGTTTTGGATATGTGAAACTCTATACCAAATTACATTAGAAATCATCAAGGATCTAAATCTAAGGTTGCATGCATGCCCAAATGTCATAGTCCAACAATACATATCACTGATTGATTTACCATGACTCTTCACCTTGTGCTTGTCAAGAGATTTCACTGCTAATATTAGAGGCTAATTTTTTACTGATTTGTCACACATGCTCTTTATAACCAAATATGGAACTAAATCTACAATCAAATATGAGTCAATTGTAAATTATCACATTGATTCGTACATGCCAAGTCCATTCAATTCCAATTACACCATATTCAACCAAGAATATTGCTCAAATACTTAGAAAGTAGAAACTAAGGTTGGAAGTGTTCGGATTTGACACTCTATGAGTAGATCACAATAGACATGATTATGATCTATACAAAGAGATGGAGGAAGTTGAATTAGGAATCTATTTTCTACATGAAGAGAATACACCTCTTCCTAGCATCACAATATCAAAATTATGAAGATGACAATGAAGTCCAGCAATTGTTCTTTGAGGGTTCAAGGATCAAGAAAGGTGTGGGAGGAGGATAAATTATTATATCTCCAAAAGGTAACAAGTACTACTCAACTTTCTAGTTTCAATTCAGCTGCTCTTATAACACAACTAAGTATGAAGCACTCATCCACGAATTGCACTAGGTAAGGAAAAGAAGTATCGAGGAACTTACAAGTCTTTAGGGATAGTGGGCTAGTTTTCAACCAAGTTAGAGAGATGAACAATTTTAAAAATTATCTCCTAAAGAGTTACACATATCGAGTATGGGATATCAAAGAAGACTTTGAATCTTTTAAAATTGATTTCATACCAAGAAAGAAGAATGAGGCTACGGAAAGGATTGCAAATATTGAAGCACCTTTGATGTTATTGAAAATATGAACAAAGATCAAGTACAACATCATATCAAAGTAGTGGTGATACTAGTTTTCCCAGAAAATTACAAAAGCTAGCAAGTGTTTTAAAATGAGCAAAAATCATCAACTTCCTACAAGAAGAAGTTGATTTCTCTTCCAAGCTTCAAGACAAATTGGAGAGGCAATATGGGGATCAAGTAGTCCATCTGAGAATAAACAAACTCCTAAAAGGTTTGGTGACTCTAGAGTCAATATTCAATCCTAATGATCAATTCCAAAAGGATAAGGATAATATTAAGGTCAAGGGTGAAAATTCAGAACCAATTTTAGTGGGTGAAATAAAAGTTCTTTAAATTGGAAAAGTAAGTGCTCATCAAGAGAAATTTGATTTCATTCAAAATTTTCATGAGTTTTCAGATATCTTTTCTTGGATCTATGAATATTTAAGAGGATTTGGTCTAAGTTTGGCCCAACACACTATTGAAATAAATCCAAAAACCAAGTCCATTAGAAAAAAGCAAAGATCGGTGAACCCTCATATTGATCCTCTCATGAAAAAGGAATTAAACAAGCTCATTGAGGCAAGTATCATCTTTCCAATCAAGAACTCTTCATGGGTTTCTAATATGGTATCGGTCAGGAACAAAAATGGAGAAATCAGATTGTGTGTGGATTTTCGGGACTTGAATAGAGATTCTCTCAAGGACCATTATCCACTTCCTTCTATGGAGAAAATATTACAAGTGGTATCTGGTTCAGAGATATTTTCATTTCTAGATGGATACTCAGGTTATAATCAAATCATGATGAAAGAGGAAGACCCATTCAAGACATCTTTCACCACCAAATGGGGAACATAAACATATAGGAAGATGTCATTTGATCTTTCAAATGTCAGAGCTATGTTTTAGAGAGAAATGGATATGAAATTCAAGGGGATGATAAAAAATATGGTTCTTGTGTACTTAAATGACATTACTATATTCTCTAAGAATGCAACAGATCACCTCACTCACCTCGGAAATTATTTGAGAGATGCGGGAAATTTGGAGTGTCTCTCAATCCGAAGAAATGTATTTTCCTAGCTCATAAAGGAAAGCTTGTAGGAAAAATTGTTTCTAAGTATGGATTTAAAATTGATCCACAAATATTTGAATCTATCCTTTCTCTACCTTTTCCAAGTCACAAGAATGATCTCCAAATCTTCTTGGGAAATCAATTTTTAGAAAGTTAGTGCCATATTTTTCCACTCTTATTAATCCATTTTAAATGATGTTGAAGAAGAACCTTGAGTTCAAGTGGACAATGGAGGGAAAAGAGAGTTTTGAGGCTATCAAACATGCAATATACCAAGCTCCAACTCTCATTAATCTATACTTCTCCAACGACTTCATTCTCTATGCTTTTGGTGGCTTAGACACATACTCTTCCATTTTGTTACAACTAAACAAGGAAGGATCCGAGAAGATAATTTCTTTCTTCATTCAAAGCTTAGAAGATTATGCTATGAGGTAATATTTCATTAAGAAATATTTCCTCACCGTTATAAGGAGTTTGAATAAGTTTAGACACTTAGTCTCCAATAACAAAATCTAGTTGCTTTAGTGTCTCATTCCAGAGTTAAGAACTCTCCTCTCAAAAAGGAATTGAATGAAATAATGATAAGATGGATTACTCTTGTCATGGAGTATGAAACTGGAATCAAGGTAACCAAATTGGTCCATGGGAAAGGTTTGTGTGAGAATTTAGCTTCCAATCAACTGCGAGAATCAAGGAATGAAGAAGCTATTTTGGTCTTACAAGATGACCAAGAACAAGAAGTGGTGTCCCAGTTTCACCCTAAAATTTGAGACTACCCCATGTTAAAAAAATTATCTTTTAAAATAATGGGTTATTTTGTGTTTTTATTGCCAGAAAGTGTCTATATTGTGTCAAGATATTCCCATAGAGTCATATTAGCCAATTTCACCAAATACCCAGATGCCCAAAATTGTTATATTCTGTCGTTGGGGTTTTCCTGCGGGAAATTTGTATTTAATTATTTTGAGCCCCATTTGAGGTAAATTGTGCTCCGGTTTAACCTTGTTGTGGTCTTACATGTCAATATTCCCATATACCAGTAGGTTTTTAACCAGGAATGAATCATGGGCTTTATCTGTGACTTCTGGCAACGTTTTGTGTTTTTGGTGTTTTCTGTTTTGTTTTCTGTGAAATTTCTCTAGGTTAATTCCTTTGTCGGTTTAATCTAATTTCTTTCCTGGAGTATCTGGAGATCACCTATGGATGTTATGCCAGAAGGAATTTGTCACAGGAGGTTTGGTTCTCTCTGAAAAGATGAAGTCATGCACGAAAAAGCTTCTTCTGGGCAGGTCACATTTTTGGGAAAAGAAGATTTTAAGCTACAATGGGATTTTTGGTAGCAACAGGAAGGTGGGATTTTTGTACCTGCCTAGCAGGGTACTTTTTCCCATGGAAGCAACACCACTTAAGTCACAATGGGAAAATTAGAGGTAGCAGGCAAGTGGGAATTTCTTACCTGCCTTGCAGGGTGAAAATTCCCATTATGAAATAAAAGAAAATCACTTAAGGCATTGATGGGATTTTCTTACTTGCCTTGCAGGGTAAAAAATCCCATTATGAAAGTCAAACAACTTAAGTGGATCATGGGATTATTGGAGTTACAGATGCGGGGTGAATTCCCATTAAAAATTGGCTTTTAAAAATAGAAATGGCTTATGTCAAAATTGCGACCCTTTTGGGAAAGTAGGGAAACTTTAAATGCATTAACTAATTAATTATTTCTCCAAATTAGGTGCCAAAGCATGAGGAAAAGTCAAAAAGGGAAAGTGGATAAAGGGAAATTAGAATTAGAATTCTAAAAGACAACAATTTTAAAATGGTTTCTACGCGTGCCCATTCTGGCCTGAAATCCGTGCACTCTGACAGACCCCCCACGAATTGTAAATGGGCAATGGATCATGATTTTCATGGCAGCGGAAAACTACTGAGAAAGGCTACCATCGAAATGCCTTGGATCCACGCAAATCTGTGAGCCCGCCACGCAAGGATCACACGGTTGAAAGGGATGGAGGAGGTGCGATTTCGTGGATCGATCTGGCCTTCACAAATGCGGGAGCCCCGAGGATGGTGGCACAAACCATTTTCAAACTCCAGTTGGGGATGCTCTTGTGAATATGCCGGACAATGGCCCTCTCAAACCCTTGCTGAAAGGCTCTTCTTGTGGGGGGCTGGAACAGGGTACTTTTCCTGTTATTCCACCATTAGATAGAGAGAATAAATGTGGATCCTCCTTCAAAGACATTCTAAAGGGAAAGGAATCCTCCATGAAACCTACAGACATTACCCCATGTATTACATTTGGGGAAGATGTTATTTCATCTGAGATTTACTACAAAGAGCATGCTTTGATTTGTAGATTCGGGGGACTGTGGCCCAGCCTTCCTGCTCTTCACGCATGGATCTCTCAACATTGGACTCCAACTTTAACTGGTAAGATAGACTTACATCTGTGTGCTAAGGGAATTTTCATTGTGACTTTCTCTTCAATAGCTGATAAAGAAAACATTGCTTCCAAACTCTGGACTTGTCAATCTAAATATTTGGTCATGAAACCCTGGTTCCCATCCTTTAACCCGCACACGGAATCTTTCTCATGGAAACCTGTTTGGATCAGGCTACCCCACTTACCTATCCAATTCTGGAGTCATGACTGTCTGACAACCATTGGCAACACCTTGGGAATTACACTCTTTATAGATTCTCAAACCACTAATTACACCCATACTACCTATGCCCGGATCCTGGTGGAACTAGACACTGATAAAAATCTTCCTGCTACTATAGATCTTAGAGTGAAAAATAGAACTTGGTCACAAACTCTTGATTATGAAGGTCTACCTTTCCGCTGTAGAAGATGTTTTGGCTTAGGACACACCTCTACTGCTTGTGAGATGGAAAAACGTCAACATGAAAAGAGAAATTGGTGGAAAGATGCACTCCCAGAGCACCTAATTTTTGATGCTAAAAGGGATCTTGAATCAAAAGTAGAAACAGTGACTGAATCCAAATCTACCCTTGAAACCCCTCTATCCGAAAATCAAACTATTAGCAGCATGAATAATGCTCAAGTTGTTGAGGGCAACACGGATATGATTAAGGTTGTGGCTGTCCCAATTGGGACAAATGCGACTAAGGAGAATACCCCTCCTTTGACTTCTCCTCCAACAGTGGAGACTCCATCAGGTTGGGTTACGGTTAAGAAGAAGAAAAAAATTCACCCTGAAGGAGGGCTATCCGTCTGGATGATTCTCTTTGTTTGTGTTCGGCCGGAGTACATGGTTATCATTTTTGTGGCCAGATTACAGCATGCTTTCTTTCCAATGGTGTCGGTGTACTATTGCTTTGGGTGTTCGCTTGTTCAGCAGTTGTTTAGTTGCTGCTGAAGTTGATGGTTGTTGTTTCTTTTTGCAGACGATGTTCTGCAGTTGGTCCTTATTGTTATATCTGGATATTGATCCCTTTCTTTGTGCTTATTATTTCTATTCTGGCTTCTGAGCCTTGTTGTACAAGGGTATAGTCCCTTTCAAAAAACTATTTGCCAATAATAAAAAAATGTAGCCCCTTCATGTCAAAAAGTGCACCCCATATGGAAGAGGAATAATACTTTTTTAAAGTATTAATTGATGTAATTAATTCCTATTTTTAGTGGATGAGGTCAAAGCACTCTGTGAAGCTTAAGTGAACTGGAAGTAGAGAGCTAAAATTAAATAAATTTAATTTATTTAATGGTAGCCATGAGCATGCACAAAATAGGCACCCCAGTTGAAGAGAAAAGCTTATTAATTAATTAATTAATTGCCGAGAATAGGAGGAGCAATTATTAATTATAGAATGGTGTATGTTATATAAGCATGGGCTGCCATAAGGATGAATTAGTTAATTCTTTAGCAAGGAAGTGCAGCCTGTAACTTTGGTGCCCCATTTGAAGAGGAATTGCTTAGAAGAAGGTGTGTTTCTTCTGTGGAAGCTTCAAAATTTGGCACCTAGGTTTGAAGGAGATTAATTTTTGTCTAAATAATTATCTACATAGTGGTACAGTCCTCAAGTGAAGTTGATAAAATTTATGCTTTCTTTGCATGCAAAAAAACATCGAATTTACGGGCAAAGAGGCGGCTTGATATATGCAGATTTTATAATTAAAATCTAGTGTTCATATTCTGTCGCCATCTTTATCAGAATTAATTGTAAGAATTCATTACGGGTGCTTTTATAAGAAAAGGAGCTTAAATCAATGTCCAATACATTGAACATATCCTCCGAATATGAAGAAATCTCCAGATCTACACCGATTGTGAAGAATTCCGACCAATAAAGAGAAAAAGAGTTTCTCAAGATAAAGATTGCTCTAGCCATGGCGAAGCATGATGAAAGAAAAGGATCAGTAAAATCATGCATAGTTTCTAGATTTAGATCCAGATCCAGATCCATAATTGCAAAGGCTTCATCCTCTTGTTTCTAATGCAGCCTGTGTAGAAGTCAGTGTGTGGAAAATTCCTTCCAGGATCTTGTGCATGTTCTCCCAATCTTCTAGTTGAAGCCTTCATTGAATTTTCATTCACTGGAGTGCTTTCTATAATTTTTAATTGCTCATATGTAATTAAAAATAAAAATGATGAGTTATTTATGGCAAACATTGCATTGATGCATGTACTAGAGAAGAACTGCAAAAGCTTCAAGGATAAAAGGGAAGACAAGGTGAAGGCAACACCCATAAGAAAAATTCCAGATCCAAAGGTGCTTTCCAGGATCCAATATGGTGAGAATCAAGGGCAAAAGAATCAACTGCATGCAGAATATGAAAAAAGAACAAGACTACAACTTTCCTCTTCCTTCTTCTTTCCTCCGACAAAGTAATTGAGTGATCAATTAAATTATAAAACTTAAGTGATTGGTTTAAAAGCCATTACTTGAAGAAGTCGACTACTTGGAAATAGGTGGTAGACATGCAAAATAGAATGTTCTATCTTTAGTTGCAAATCATGCATGTCATGTAAAGAGGAATTCCATGAGGGAGATTGCCAATTGTTTCCTTTCCGACTTCCACATGTGCCGAGTTCACTAAAATATTCCGACTTCTAACTACCCCTCTACATTCTATAAGTAGAGGAAGAACCTACGGGTTAAAAGAAGATCAAAATTGTAAGAAACATTCTTGTGCTCCAAAATTTGTCTTTGAAACCCCGATAGCTATTTAAAGCAAAGGAATACAAAGGAGCAGATTTTTGAAGAACTTTGTGTCATGGTGCATTTTGTTTCTAGCTTTTTTCTTAGATCTACTTATAAACTTTTTGTTATTTTAGATCTAGATCTGAAGTTTCCTTTTCGTATAGTTCTATGTGTTGATATCTATTGGTTCCATCTATGTGCATGAAATCAACTATGTTATCTATTAATTGGGTTGCACATCTTCCTATTTCTTCCATGTGTTTTATTATTCCCTTCTTTAAATATTTTCTTTCTTTAAATAGCTACTTACTTGCTACAAAAGTATACAGCTATGGTTCATGAGTTGCATGGTTAAAATAAAACCCCATATAGATACTAGCATATTTTAATTGACAAATCTGACATGGGAGCCTCACCGGTAAATGAGGGAGATTTATCTCATGACTGCCTAGGTTTTCAGCTATGTAGAAAAACTAGCCAATAAGAAGAATATGGTGTACCAACTCCTTGTTAGACCCAAGACATGATATATTTCCTTTAAATAGTTTTATTCCCTACGTAATTTAGAAAATAAAAAATTAGGTATTTTAGAATCCAATCCATTCTATATGTTCTCCTTGATGGTATCTTATTCAAGAAAGACGTGAATGGATTTCTCTTGAGATGTGTTAAAACAAATCAAATTCAAAATGTGCTACATGAGTTCCATGATGGAGAAGTTGGAGGTCATTTTTCTCCATGAGTAATAACCCTCAAGATCATGAAGGTTGGTTACTATTAGCCCACAATGTTTAGTGATTTCTATGCATGGATCAAGAAGTGCAAGAAATGTGCATTCTTTATAGGGAAAGAGAAATTGACAACACTTCCACTCCACAAAGTCTTAGTTGATCAACCATTCATGCAGTGGGGATTGGATTTCATTAGGGTCATCAATCCAAACTCAATTCAAGTCCACAAGCGGGTTCTCATAGCAATGAACTACTTCACCAAATGGAATGAAGTAGTGGCACTCAAGGAAGCAAATGAGTCTAGTATATTGGACTTCTATGAGGGAATTGTTACTAGATTTGGTGTTCGCCATTATTATATTGGAAAATTCTCAATCATTCCTTGGAACTAAGATCTTTGAATGGGCTATTAGAAATGAGATATATCTAAGCACTTCCTATAATTATTACCCTCAGGGTAATCAACAAGCCGATTCCACCAACAAAATCTCTTGAAGATTATCGGAAGAAATATGAATGAAAATCATAGGATGTGGCACAACAAACTCAAATCAGCCCTATGGGCTAATATAATAACACCCAAAAGGTATATTGAAAACTCTCTTTAAAACTAGTCTATGGAAGAGAAGCCAAGCTGCCCATATCTCTTGAATTACTAGCACTTTGGAGCTTCTCGAGGAAATTGGAATTATTTGAGTTTGATCCCATGGAAACGAGATAAGCGAGATCTCATGGAGTTGGAGGAGATGAGAGACAAAGAAGTGCAATACATGGAGAAGGATAAAGCTTTGATCACAAGATGATTTTATAGAAGGTCCAAAAATAGAAGCTTCCAGGAAGGTGACTTGATACTAAAATGGGATATTGACGAGGAAAAACCAAGTAAGCATTCCAAATTTGATGCTTTATTGAGTGGGACCTATATGATCATAGGATGTAAGAGTAACAATGATTTCAATTTTTTCAAAGTTGGATGGGGAAGAATTGTTGATTCCATTCAATGGAATCCATCTTAAACATTGTTACTAAAAAGTAAATTCTGATCCTTGTACATATTAGTTTAGGATTTCTAATTCCTCTAAGTGCTTGTAGCACATTGTTTTATTGTTAGAGTAGGTTTCCCTTCCCTAAGTTTTTTCACATGTTCTATTGCTTCTAGTGGTCTCATTTCACACTTGATTATGTTTTGGGAAACAAAAATGTTTTAAGAAGCTCAAAGTTACAAGAAACAGATTGTAATTCTCAATAAATTTCAAATGCAGAGCAACTACATCAGATTTAGGACAGATTTCAGTATTTCCATTGTCTTGTCTCTTCATATCATTCATTGCATGAGCTTCAAATGCCTCTTACAGAATCAGAAAATCATTTTAAGAGGAATATTTTTGTGTTTTAGATGACATGTGTCATGGCAATTTGCATGTTCATGGTGTCAACAGAAGCCTCCTCAAGTTCATTCAAGGTTCTCTTCACTTTTGAACAAAATATCAACCTCAAATATTTATTTCTTACTCATTGGATGTTGATGAATTGAAAAAATTATGAGTTATGAATAGCTTGGGCACTTTCGATCGAGATCTGACATGCAACAGTGTGTTCCATGCAAGTTAAGGGACAAACTTTTACGGTTTCGGTCAACTTACAATGAAGAGGTAAATTTCAGCTCAAAACAATTTTCCACTCATGGAAAATTTAAGAATTTCTTATAAAAGGGTGGAAAATGTAAGAAGAAGATCAATTCCAAGTCCAATCAATGTTTCAAGTGACTCGTGTGATTAAATTTCAAGGGTTAAAATCAGATTTAAGATTACCGGGTTGACTCACTCGTGCTCAATGGATGTTGTAAGGCCATTGATCATTCCATCTGGTAGGAAAATAGCCTTGTTGAATCACCAAATTGTTATCCAAAATCCCCTCCTAGAGGTATTTTTGATAACCTACATTTTTTATTGGCTTAGAATTGGGATAATAGGAAAATTGGGAAGTTTTGGAGCAGTTGGAAGGCTTTCACCTCCTTGTTGAGTCTCAAGACTTGGCAAGTTCTAGTTAAAAGATTGGTTTAAATTGGAGAAAATGGATAAGGGTCTCAAAAGTGACTTGGGGGCATCTTTTTCATGTTTTCATGGCTCCTTGTCCTTGAAAAAATATTGAAAAATGGCTAAGTTCAAATAAAATTTCCTAAAATGGCCTCTAGCGAGTGTATTACGGATCATTTGGGGTTAGATGGAAGTTGTACTTGGAGAAATAGAGTTCCCCTCACCACTCTAATCATTGATTTGTAAAGGGTTAGACACCTCCAATGTTGTGTGGTATTTGTTGCTGCCCGAGGAACATGTGGAATCTTTGTCGGGTGGGTCGTTAGTTCTGAAATGGCCGATGTACAAAGGAGGGTGGAAGTGTTATGTATTGCGGGACGGAGGGAATTTTAGGGAACTCGGGTTTTAGAGGCCCAAGTGGAACAGTTCCCACAGGGTTCAATTTCCGCATGGGACCAAATTTTGTTATCAACAAAAGGCGAGTAGGAGGGATGGCTCGGCGAGTTCACCGTGCTTCTTGAGATAGAGATAGAACATGGTTTTAGATTTGTAAGGGTACAAAGAATAGAGAAGTTTGGGGGACTAGTTCCCCACGAGAACTAGTTCCCCAGAGAGCTAATAGACCCACAAGCCAATGAACATAGGATACGTGGCCAAGAGAAAGGGAGGTAGTGGTATTGTGTGGAAAAGGTGAAGATTAAAGGAAATCAGGACCATGTTCCATGTGTTCCCCTCAAGCCTGCATTATCTGATTTTCCTGTAAGATAAATGAAAAAGGTAAAAGGGGAAAAAATGACAGATTTATGGACTATGGGAGGAGACAGAGAACTAAGGTTGAAAGACTTAATTTTGAGCATCCCAGAACCCCATAATCCGTATGGCTATATCTCAAGCTCTAGTGCACCAAATCTAACAAAATTATTCTTGTTGGATTCATTTTCTCAAGCCCCACACTTAGAATTCATAAAAAAATGAAATAACGTGGAATAGATGAGATAAATCAAGGAAAATATGGCCAAAATTCATTGAACACATCCTAGGTAGGTAAAAACACATTAATGGAGGCATAAGATCAAGTTTCTTCTTCTACAAGCAAAAGGGGATGAAGGAATGGGATTTGACAGGTTCTCCTTGATATTTGTAAGCCATTTAATGCCTTCTATTGGTGGTTGAATGAGAACTCAATTTCCCTCCCCCTCTCTCTCTCTTCCAACTTCTATATATTGTAAAAGGAGCACATTTTTAAAGGGTTATACATTCTCCAATTGCTCCTTTGCTTTCTCAGAGTATTGCAGATGTATTGTGAGCTCAAAACCTCCATTTTGAGTTTTTTTCAAGGAATATGTACCTCCTTTCTTTAATGTAATGAAGTATTTCAATATTTAAAGAAATAAAATCAAGTTTTTGTGATCTTGCAATCCTTTTTTGTGTTTTATTGGTTCCAATGGAATCTTCACTACATTTGAAATTATTTTTGTGCACTTTTATGGTTTCTTGCAAGCTCTAGATGATTGTGTTTAATGGATATAATAGTGTAAATGTGTGTTATAGACTGTGATGTTGCAAGTATCCTCTCTATCTCTATTTTTCTCCATTTTTAGTTTTGGAGAATGTTGAAACTACCATTCTCTAGGTGTTATCACCTCCCTAGTTAGGATTTCTTTATTTTCATGTTCTCTCTTTCTTCTGGTCCTTGGAAATGATAGGACAAGGATTAGATAATATATTTTCCTTCATTAGAGGTAGTTTTTGTATTATATTAGGAAAAGAAACCAACCTATTCTAGAGATTTATGTCAAGTTCATGGTCCCACACCTAAATATAACTCCATGTTAGATAATTACAACGATTTCCCAGATAACTCACTTACAAGAAATTCGAGAGGATGCTGTAATTTTACACTAACACACCTCTAACATAGAGCGGGGCACCCGGAACTTAGACTAGGGAACCCATAGATGCCTTGATCCTCTCCCAAGAACCCTAGTCCACTTAAATTACCCAACTATGCACTTTTATGTACCTCGACATAGTCATATCCTCCTCCTATTTCTCCATCCATCTCTCGTGACACAACCCAACAAGATTGTTGAATCGGATAAGATATTTCTAACCGTACTTGTTAATTAGGGTTTCACATTTCATTTACTTAGTTGTTTGGGTCATTTTCCTTTATATATTTATTGATGTAATTCTTAGATTAACTTTAGAATAACCACATTTTAGTTAATAATTTTGGTGAACCCAAATAATTTCACGCTTAGGATCCTCATTTTTCCTCTATCATGGCTCCTACAGTTCCTCAAGTTTCTTTGTTTGACTTACTTAAAATGCATCCCAATTTCTAGGTTGTTCTTCAAAAATCCCTAGACACCATATATCGTCCTAAAAACACACCACCACATGAAATAAGTCCTATATTCGATTGTTTATATGATGACCCTAGTCCTAGTGCTCCTCCATCTAATCAACCCCTATTGGAATCAATTCAAGATTTACACTCTTTATTTCAAGAAAAGTTTACGGCTATGGAATCCATGATTACATCTCTCAAATATGAAATCCAATAGCTTAATAATTCTTCTCAAATGCATGTTTGTTCTCCTTCTCATGTTATTTCTATTACATGTGCTCATACTAGTGAGCCTCCTATCTTACCATTACCATATCCTTTCATCCTTGATCGAAAAACTAAGCAACATGACCTCCTTGCTGAGATCCTTAGTCACCAATTGATCACTTTACCACCTACTCATTGATATCTCCCTTATCAGCTACCCAAATATCAGGGTCATCTATATTGCAATTATCATTAAATAAATGGACATAATGATAATAATAATTATACCTTCAACCAAGAATCAAATATCTCAATCGTTAGGGATTTATCTCATTCACTAAACAACATTATGTTGCATCTCAATGGGCCCCTAAATCTTCTCCTTCTACATCGATGATATTTTTGCTATAACTTCTAGTGTTCTTTCTTGTCACTCAAGTTCCACCTATGCAACCTAATCAAGTCAAGAAACCACCTCTTAAAATTAGTCTAACACTTTCTCCCGCTAGATCATCTATTGTATTACCATGCCCATCTAAGAAAACTCCTCTAAATCTCAACTCAATCTAGCCTCAGCTCAAGTATTTCACAACATCACTAAATAAGCCACTATCGTGCAAGGTCCCTTCTCAATCACCACTTTAACAGCCAATCATTTTTTTATCCAAATAATTGTCCTAGTTATTTAGATAACTTATATTTTATCCTGATTCGATGTTTCACATTTCGGGTTGTACACACTCAAGCTTACTCCCTTAGCATAACTTTCTTGGTTACAGATTATTTCACGCACCATGCATGCCTTGTTTCCTTCTTGCTTTTATTCCCCTTCTCTTTGCATTCTGATATCTCCTTCCATTTCCTCTTTATTCCTGCCCTCTTCACACTGCTTTCTTTCCTATCTTTTTACTCATTCCTCATGCTTACCTCTATAGACTTACCTTTAGACATTGGTTAAGTCCCTATCATTCCTCCCACACACTTGCATGCATTCATCTCCTTTGTGGGCCAGTTTTCTTACTACCTCCGTATGACATTCCTCAATTGAATTCTTTTTTCCTTCCCCATACTTGTCTCCTCCTAGTATACCTCTCATTCCTCCTACATATGATACCTTTGTGCATGCCTTCCCTCTATTTCCCTTTCATACCTCCTTCTTCCATGCACATGTCTTTGCACATGCCTCGATCCATTCTTTGCCATGTCATTTTTTCATACTTGAGTATGCTACACAAAACTTATCAAAGCACGCCAATAGGGCACTAAATCCTAACAACCGGATGGTGTGTGACACGTGACAAAAGCGAAAAAATAAATCAACGGTGGCTGATTTATTCAGTCAATTAGCGTACACCACGTGTCACTTTATGTCATAGCAACTTTGTAAACTTTAGAAAGCCATAAATTCTCTTGCATTTATTAGATTCCCATGTGCCTGATCTCATTTGAAAGTTGTTGACATGGGCTACACGTTGGAATTTTCAAAATCAGATTTAGGTGGGATTTGGTAGGCAGAAAACAGGGAAACATCATTCTGATCATCAATGCACACATCTAATCGATCCAACCACCTAGATTTCTTCAGATCTTTCCTTCTTCCTTCTTCTACATTCCAAAATGACATGGGAAGCACATCTAACAGCCTTTTCGGTGGTTTTGTAGGCAACTATCACTTGATGTTGGTGGTTGAAGATTTGAATCTGAGTTTCCCTCCTTTTCTCCTTCTCTTCTCTCCTTATTCTTCTATAAATAACAGAGTTCTACTTTGTAAAAAGGATCCTCTCTATTGGAACAACACCATTCCAAAATGGTGGTTGACTTACCACCGGTTTTAGACCTTGACATGATCTCTGCAATGTATTCTTGATTCCTTCCATGAATGTAACTAACTGTACATCCCTTAAGAAATAAAATTATGTTTTGTGGAACTCTTGTCTTCCCTTTCTCATTTTCATTACATCTCACCTCTTTGTTTATGTTTTTTGGCATGTTGTGTGTGTCTCCTCTACTCTCAATCCCCATGTTCATGTGTTGCACATGCTTTGGAACAATGAGCCTACATGTTGATCTGTTACACACATCATCCATGTCCTCTTCTCCCACATCCTCTCTATTTCCTTCACCCTCATGGAGAGAGATTGAACCTTTCCCTGGTGTTATCCCCTTCCTTAGCTTAGGGTTTTACTTTATGTATATCCTTTTATCCCTAGTCCCTTATATTTTTTAGTTTAGGATTTTCTTTGAACATTAGGACTATTTGTAGTGTTAGAAGTAGGTAGAGGAACCAACCTTTTTGGAGATCCATCTCAAGTGTGCAAGGTCCCACAACTTAGAGACAGTTCCATTTTTGTCTCAAAATTTTTTTGTTCTCCTAGATTCGAGATGCGGTGCAAGTTTGAACAACCAACAATTTCGACACACCCGGTGTGAAAAGTTTGAAGAAATATACATCTTCATTCAACAAGTTTATGTGTATTGTTGAGATCTAGCCTTTAGAGGCATATTTCAACACATCTGGTGACTCCACTAATCCAAACGCACCCAATATTTAATTTGCGAGACAGTTATCTCCTCCTTCTTTCATTCATTTCTCTTTTTCCCATCATTCCACCTTCTTATTTTGAAGTTGTACAATCATGACTTCTTTCCCTTCATGAAATCCTCATTTACAATAATAGATCTATTTCCCTCCATCATCAAAGTTTCAAGTATCCTCCTCCAAATTATTTTTATAAGCCCCATTCTACTTGAAAATGCATATAACCCACTATTTCTAACCAAAATGTTTATGAAGAAAAGGTTTATGTAGATAATGGTGGTGAATCCATAGTAGAAGCTGATTTTGAGAGGAAATTACAAAACATGGAGATGGAAATGATCTAACTCGAGTCAAGCACTCTATATAGGAATCTAGAGTTAGCTATAAGGTCCCTTTTCTATGGGTAGGCCTTACAGGGCCTCCCACTCCCAGAGCCAACTTACATTGTCTCATCCCACTTGCCCATATTCCCGATTTCTATGCATTACTCCTACTAAGGATTCCATTGCTCCAACCTTCTCCCTTCCATCCCACCTTCACTCCTCATTCATCTCTCCCTCCACACATGATTTCATTCCTCCTTCTATGTAAGTGCCTTCTGCACTCATCCTCCTACCTTCTTTTGAGTCCCCTATGTCTAAGCTGTACCATAAATGAATATACCTTTACCTACGCTCCATCTCCAACCAATATCATCATGTTCGATGACTGCATAATGGTTAAAGAATGGTGTGACTCTAATTGGGATGATGAGATCATCAGGGCACACTTTCTAGAAGAAAATAAGTTAGTTTCACTAGGTGTGCTTCCAAAGGAGACAAAGTTTCTTTTAGAGGTAGAATCATATGCGCCCTAGCTTTGCATGATCCATCGAAAAGAAATCCCATTCGGGAGAGGCAATTTTACATGAGGATCCCATCTATGGGATTAAGATTCAAAGAAGTGGGAAAATAATGAGGATCGAGACCATGCACGATCACATATCGGCTAATATAGAGCCACAAATAGATTTGACATCAGTCATGCTCACTCTAGAGCATGAGGTAAAGTTTCGAAATTCCAAAGGTCAGCAACAAAGCCTCTCAAATCCAAGCACAGACCAATTTCAAGGGTATATATTTTGTTTGTTGATACTTTGAGGAGGGTGAAATACCATCTACAAGTTAGTTTTTCACTCTTGTCGACTACGTCCGGTGTCAAATCAGTTACATGGTCACAATTTATGAGAAAAGGAAACTACTTCTCCCTGCATGTTATAGGTGTTACTTGAGCGTCCTTTACCTCTGGTTAGTGTAGGGTAGTTTAGGTTTGATTTCAACAACACAAGTGATCATGCACATGTTTCATGTTCCCCTTTGGAACATGTATGATTTTAAGCTTTTGTAAATAGTTGTGCTTTTTGTTGTTTGATGTGCTCCTTTTGGTGATGTTTCCTTTTCTATGGTGCACTCTTGTGCACACCCCATTTGATTCTTTACGGGATCACGATTCGAGTTTTCAAGAGGAAATTCCAACAAATGCATAAATTTCCACTCTCAAAATCCTAATCGAGAATATCTTCATGAGAGAAGTGGTTCAGCTCATAGTTCGAGACAAATCTTTGAGAAACTCTAGGGTGTTATTCAAAGTTACGAGATCAGTCCTTAGGTTTCTAGGCTTGACTCCATGCAAAATGCATGCTTAGGGTTATTGGTCTCTTCATCTAACAAGAAGATGGTGCCCTTAAGTCACCAAAATGTTATCCAAATAACTCTCCTAGTTATTTGGATGAATTAAATTTTATTCGACTCGATGTTTTAAATTTTAGGTTACGTGCACTCAAGCTTGTTCCCTTTGCAAAATTTTCTTAGCTGTAGTTCTTCCATGCACCCCACGCACCTTGTTTCCTTCTTACTTATGTTCCCCTTCTCTCTACATTCTGCTATCTCCCTACATTTCCCCTTTGTTCCTTCCCTTTGTGCACCCTCTTTCTTTCCTACCTTGTTGCACATTCCTTACACGCACCTCCATAGACTTGCCTTCCAAAATTGGCTAAGCCCCTATCATTCCTCTCACGTGCTTGCATACATTCAACTCCTTCACATACCAATTTTCTTTCTACCACCGTGCACCCTTCCTCAATTGAATTTCCATGCCCTTCCCCATACTTCTCTCTTGCAAGTATTTCTCCCATTCCTCCCATGTGCGATACACCTAAGTGCACCTTCCCTCTGTTTATCTTTTGTGCCTTCTTCTTATGCACGAATGATTTTCCACCATTTTGTGCCACTTCATCCTCGTCAGGACTTGAGTGTGATAAACACAACCTATCAAAGCACACAAATAGGGTGATGAATCCTACGAAAACCAACCAGTGCATGACATGTGGTAGAAATGATAAAACATATCAACAAAGTGGCTGATTTCTTTAGTCAATTAGCATGCACCACATGTCATTCTATGTCGAGCAATGTGTAGACTTCTGATAGCCATAACTTCTACTACGGTGCTCATATTATCGTGCACCTAGTATCATTTGAAAGATGTTGACCTAGGCTATACGTTGAAATTTTCAAAATAAGATTTAGGTGGGATTTGGTAGGTAGAAAATAGGTAAATGTCCTTTTGGTCATCAATACACACATCTACCCAACAACCCAGATTTCTTTAGATCTTGCCTTCTTCCTTCTTCTACACATCAAACAGAGATGAGGAAGTACATCTGATAGCCTTGTAGATGGTTTTGCAAGCATTTATTACTTGTCGTTGGTGGTTGAAGATTTGAATCCAAATTTCCCTCTTTTTCTCCTTCTCTTCTCTCCTTCTTCTATAAATAGTAGAGTTCTGCTTTATAAAAAGGATCCCTATCTATTGTAACAACATCATACCAAAATGGTGGCTGACTTCCCATGGGTTTCAAACCTTGACATGGTCTCTGCAACTTATTCTCACCTCCTAGTGAATATGTAATCGACTATGCATCCCTTAAGAAATAAAACTGTGTTTTGTGGAACTCTTGTCTTCCCTTTCTCATTTTCATTATATCTTTCCTTTTTGTTTGCATTTTCGACATGTTGTGCATCTCCTCTACTCATATTCCCCATGTTCATGTGTTGCGTGCCTTTGGAAGGCCAAGCATTCTTCTTGATCCATGGCACGCACCATCCTCCATATTCTCTTGTTCCCTCTCTATTTCCTTCATCCTTGTAGAGATATTGAACCTTTCCCGGCATTATCACCTTCCTTAGCTTAGGATTTTCCCTTTCTACATATTGTTCTATCCTGTTCACTTAGCTTATTTAGTTTAGGATTTTATTTTAGTATTAGGAGTAGTAGTAGCATTATAAGTAGGTAGAGGAACCGACCTTCTCCAAAGATCTCTCAAGAGCGCAAGGTCCTATAAATTTCATACGGTTCCATTATTGTCTCAAACAACTCAGTTCTCCCAAATCCGAAATGTAGATGTATGTTTGAATGACCAACAATTTCTCTGCACACCCAGGTGGGACAATTTTGAAGAGCTATATATCTTCATCTCAACAATTTAATGTGTATTGTTGAGATCCACCATTTAGAGGCATATTTCAACACATCTGGTGACTCCACCGATCCAAACACGTCCATTATTTAATTTGCAGACCGAGTTTATCCTCCTACTTTCATTTATTTCTCCTTTTTCCATCATTCCACCTTCTTCTTTTGAATTTATGCAATCATGAATTCTTTCCCTTCCTAGAATTCCCATTTGTAACAGTAGATCTATTTCCCTCCATCACCACAGTTTCAAAATCCTCCTCCAAATCAATTTTATAAGCCACATTATCCTAAAAATACATATAACCCACTTTTTCTAACCATAATGTCTATGAAGAACATGCTTATGAAGACGATGGTGTGACTCCATAAGCAGAAAGTGATTTTGAGATAAAATTACAAAATATGGAGATGGACATGATGCAACTTAGAGTCAAGTGCTCTATAAAGGTAGCTAGAGTTGGCTACAAGGTCCCTTGTCCATGGGTAGGCAATATACCGGGATGGTTTAGCATCCAAGAAGATGAATTTTATTGTTGAGATACTACCTCAACTTACAAAGTTAGCGGAGATAATGAAGGCTAAAAAATATAGCATGTGGAAACCCTATCAATGGGGTAACCATGCACTACCATCTTACAACCCTCCCACTACCCCCGCACCAACTTACACCATCTCAAGCCACTTTGCTCATGTTCCCAAATTTATGCACACTACTCCCATTGAGGATTTCATTGCCCCACCCTTCTCTCTTCTATCCCACCTTCACTTCTTTTTTATCTCTCTCTCCATGTGTGCTTCCATTCCTCATGTGCACGTGCCTTCCATACCTATCCTTCAACATTATTACGAGTCCCCTTTGCCAATTTTTACCATAAATGAATAGTCCCTTACCCTGTGTGCCATATCTAACCAATGTCATGATGTTCATCTACAATAGAAAAGTTTAAGAATGGTGTGACTATGAATGGGATGATGAGATCATCGGGACAACTATTCCGAAGAAAAGTAGTTAGTCTTAGAGGGCATGCTTCTGAGGAGAAAATTTTTCTTTTAGAGGAAAAAACATATGCACCCCAGACTTTGGGTGACCCGGCATCAAGTAATCCCCTTTAGGAGGAAATTTTGAATGAGGATCCCATCTGCGGGATTGAGATTCGAGATAAGTTGGAAAATCATGAGGATTAGACCATGCTTGATTAGATATCTAGCTATTATAGAGAAACAGATAGATTTTCTCTTGGTCATGCTCACTTTGAGCATGAGGTAGAGTTTCAAAGATAGCAATTTTCAGCAACAACACCTCCCGAATCAAAGTGCATACAACCTTCGGGAGGTATATATATATTTTGATAATTTGAGGAGGGTGAAAAACCATCTACAAGTCAGTTTTTACTCTTGTCACTAACCATATACAACACCAAATCAGGTGACATGGTCGTAATTTTTGAGAAAGGGAAGTTACATCTCCTTCATGTTGCGGAGTTTTACTTGAGCACCCTTTGCCTCTGGTTAGTGTAGGGTAGTTTGTGTTTTCTTTTAGAAACACAAGTGCTCGTGTACACTCTGCATGTTCCCCTTTAGAACATGTATGATTTTAAAATTTTCTAAATAGTTGTGCTTTTTATTTTTTGGTGTGCTCCTTCTAGCATCGTTTCCTTTTCTGTGGTGCACTCTTGTGTACACCCCATTATTTGCTTTCCAAGATCACAATTTAGTTTTTGGGAGGAAGTTCTAAAAAATCCACATAGCTTTCCACTCTCATAATCCAATCAAAATTTCTTCATGAGAAGAGTGCTTTAGTTCATATTTCAAACAAAGCTTCAAGTGACTTTATGGGTTTCTTCAAAGTTGCAGATCAGTCCTTAGGTTTCCAGGCTTGAATCCATGCCTAATGCATACTTTTAAGGCTCTTTGGTCTCTTCATCTAGCAAACAGATGGCCCCCAAATTCGCTTAAAATTGTTATCCACATAACTCTCCTAGTTATTTGGATAACTTATATTTTATCCTTACTCTGATGTTTCACATTTCAAGTTACGTGCACTCAAGCTTGCTCCCTTGGCATAATTTTCTTAGTTGTGGTTCTTTCGAGCACCTCGTGTGCCTTGTTTCCTTCTTACTTCTTTTCCCCTTCTCCTGTATTGTGTTATCTCCTTCCATTTCCCCTTTTGCCTTCCCTTTGTGCACCATTTTTCTTTCATATCTTTTTGTTCATTCCTTACTCGCACATGTATAAACTTTCCTTTCAAAATTGGTTAAGTCCCTATCATTCCTCCCATGCACTTCCATATATTCAACTTCTTTGTGCGTCTCTTTTCTTTTTTTCCACCGCACACCCTTCCTCAATTGAATGTCTCGCCCTTCCCCATAATTGTCTCCTGTAATTATTCCTCCCATTCCTCTCACATGAGATACCTTTACACGTGCCTTCCCTTTGTTTCCCTTTTATACCTCTACTTCTTCCACACGCATGAATTTACACCTTCCTTTACACAAATCTTTACCACATCATTATGTCATACTTGAGTGTGCTACATACAACCTATCAAAGCGTGCCAATAGGGCACAAAATCCTAACAACCAACTAGTGCATGACACGTGACGAAATGACAAAACATATCAACGGTGGTTGGTTTCTTGATCAATTAATGCGCACCACATGTCATTACATGTCAGAGTGACTTGTAGACTTATGATAGCCATAAATTATACAAAAATGCTTAGATTCCCATGCATCTAGTCTCATTTTAACTCTTACCATCCCTTTCTCATACTCATTGCATCTCATCTATCTATTTTTGTTTTTGGCATGTTGTCGTCTCCTCTACTTATAGTCCCCATGTTCATGTGTTGCACGCTTTAAGAAACCAAAGCCTATGTTTTTATATGTGGCACATTATGTATGCCCTCTTCTTCCTCACCCACTCTATTTCCTTCACCCTCATGCGAGAGATATCTACCCTTTCATTAAGCGCTTATCACCTTCCTTAGCTTGGGATTTTCCATTTCTACATATCCTTCTATGACTGGTCCCTCGACTTGTTTAGTTTAGTATTTTCTTTCAGAATTAGGAGTAGCAGTAGTGTAAGAAGTAGATAGAGGAACCGACCTTCTCCGAAGATCCATCTTATGCGTGCAAGGTCCCATAACTTGGAGACAGTTCCATTGTTGTCTCAAAAAACTAGGTTCTCCTAGATCCGAGACACGGGTGTAAGTTTGAACAACCAATTTTTTTTTTCAAAGAAATGAATCCTCCTACTAATGGTCAAGACACATCTCACATTCCACCACTATCACATGGTCTTCTTGTTACTTTTTCTCAACATGCTTCCCCTTTACACGTAAAATTGGTCTTTGGTAGGTGACTCTTACCACCTCACCACTTGATGACACACTCTTGTGACATAATTAACTATTAAGGGATACATATCACACATGAACTCCACACACTACACAATAGTTACTACATGATGCATGTATTCACACATCAATCATCTTACATCATAGATTATATATTTAGTCTACACTATTTTGACATTTACACATCTACACAACCTACATCGTACTAGTATTTATCATATATGTTTCACATTACTATTGTCATTTTATTTATCATTACATCCTACTCATTCTACATACTACATAAAACACATCTCATGTTATTAGGCTATCTACACATCTTTCATTGCATACTATACATCATATTTTTCTAATCACGTGGTTGTATTTCATCATTGCACACATTACATCTACTTCTACGCACTGCACTCACTACCCTATGATGCACTTTAGTTGCTCAATCCATACTCAACTTCCAAGGGTTTATAAATCAAATGGACCTTATCCTACTCACGCATTCATCATTTAGCTTTACATCATGTGAAATTCCTATCTTAGTGGCAATCACTATAGGCTAAATGGTCACCTACTCTATCATCTGGTAGTGGTATATGCTATAGCCTACATCACCACTCCCCTATCATAATTTTGTGATATACAATTCAGCTATAAGGCTCATGTACACATCATTTCTAGGTTGCATCTCATCAACACACATACACTCATTACAATGTGTTAGAAACAACACATACTTCCACAATTTCCCGATGATGCACTCTCATTTACGGTTCATTTTTGATGTTGGAGGGTAATAATAAATGAACCTCACTAAATAAACTTCCATTCACTCATGAGACACACAACTCCTATCATCCATATTGCATTCCATTCCATCCATCCATAACATATTGCATATCTTGGTTGCTTTTACTCTTGCTTACATTTTCTTGTATATGTTCACTTTACTACGCATGTTAGCTAGATCTCTTATATGTCATTATATTTACCATCCACACATGAACATTCATGTATTTTTAGTTTTGATTGTAGATACATGTCTTTTACATGTAGCATGGATGTTCACCTTCTACCACTCCTACAACGGTTGTTAGGGGCATTCACATTCATCTCTTATAAGTGTTATTATTTCATTTTGTACTTAGCACTCTAAATTACTTTCTTATACACGATTTTTACATATGAGTTATCTTTCTAACATGCTAACGGGTGCTTTATGTGTAACATTTATTTGCAAGATTATTTTTTTCCATGGCTCTCTTTCTTTTGTCTTCTATTAATTGTATCATGTTCACTATTATATGCGGGCCTTGCCTATTATTTAGTGTGCACACTTGTTTGTTTGTATATGGCCACTATGGCCTTAAGCTGTATTGTGAAATCATGAGTGATGTACCATTTTGAAACCCACTTTGATGGTATTTGATTGTCTTCTTGCGTGTTTACTTTCATTCTAGCTTACACATTGTTTGCGTAACTTATATTGGTCTTGTATATGTGTGCTTGTTCGTACTAACACTTGTTTTCTATCTAATTTTTGTGTGCACCTTGGTATTTCACAAGCACATTACCTCCCCTATGGAGGGTATAGTTTATGTAGTTGGTCCTCTTTTGGGGCCACATTCTCCTATCAGCAATGTTGCATGTGCTCCCAAAGAGGGGGCATCATTTGGGGTTTATGTACTACACAATGCTTCTACACCGGTTCAATTCAGTTTAGTTTCTACCCTTAGCATTGTGGGTTATACAACAAGTGGGTTAGAACTAATCTATGAACCCCATACATAGTGTATTTTATAGGACATGGTTGTCTTTAGCATTCTAGGGAGCAATTACGGATTAGAGGATCTGATGGATTCCTCTCTACACTACTTTAGATTAATGGCATCGGATCGCCCAAAAAATCAGGTAGTATAGACATCTCTTCATAAATTCTTTAGGGAAGAAATTACAGGTTGGAGAATAATGCACATTTATCCCTACACTACTTCCTCCGGTGGTATCGGATCACCCAAAAATCCTGTCCGTAGGGAATATCCTTTCTACACCCTTTTTCTCATCAAGGATCAAGTGCACATGTTACTTTTACGTTTTCATTTCCATTACACACTTTTTACTATATAAATGTGTTTTTACATGCATTTTTGACATATAAAGATGTGTATTTGACTACTTGATCATCTTCCCCTTGCAATTACAACCGTATGAGAAGCAAAAATTCAACAACAAGAGACAACAATGGAGTCAACAACAACATTTTATGACATCACACACATCATACTAACATGCGGGTACACTACACACATTGGAAACTATAAACTTGTTTCCACCCTAGGTTCACTCTCATCATTTTTTTCTCTTTTGCATATTTAGTCTCCATACTCCATATTTTTTTCACTCCATGCTTTTGTCTAAGTCAATCGACACACTTTCTACTACAATATTCATGGATATCATGTACGCATCTCTATCTACTTTATGTTACCAAGTATTCTTCTCACTAATATAAAGTGGGGGAAAATGTAGACACAAAATCACAAAATTTGAGTATTATTTAGTCCTAGTCTCATACTACTATTCATATGGTTTTTGAGTGAATAAAGTACTAATTAACCCTTGTATTTTGGCCATTTTTCTTTATTTTTGTTGTCACTTCCGACCTCTCACACATACATGCCCAGTTTGATTTTGTCATTTTGTGTCATTTTATCCTTAACTAGGGCACCCACAGGCGCCCCAGTCCCAGTCAGGGTTCCCTGATCCTTTTTCCACTTTACTTCCATATTTTGGGAACTTTTTAGCCATTTGAACATTCTATATTTTTGGTGGTCATCCTCTTTAGGGTTAATTACAAAATTAGAACAAGAGAACCATATAAATATAAAGTTATGAGACCATAATGAGGGACCAAGCACTAAGTACTACTATCATCACCTAAGGTTGCATCCATCAAAGGCTTCATTTGCATCCATATAGCTCCATGATAAGGGATAAGGCTAGTTCATCTACATCACACCTGCTTAGGAGTGAAGTGTATTCTATTTCATCCACCATTCTATTACATTTATACATCTAGTTATTACTCGATAATTTCACAAAGTGTGGTGACACAAGAGTACCTAGGGAATGATTTTACACACACACACATAGAACTACATCGGATCTCGATATGTAGTCCGAAACTCGATTATTAAGTCCACTATTATGGCCGCTAGGTACAATCCCGAACCCTTCATATGCATCTTTCTTTTTAGGGGTTTGATATTTGGTTTGGGGTTTTATAGGTCTTCTCTTCATCAGCGATTAGTAGTAACATCTAGTGTGGTTCAACGACATTAATTTGACATGTGGCGAAGGATTCGGATAATCTAGATACCATACAATTTTTTTTTGGACCTCCTTCACAAACCAGGGTGTTCATAACTCAAACTATGGTGCCCACAGTTACACTTGATCCTCTCTCGAGCACCCCCATCCACTTAGATTACAGGATCTGCAATTTTTATAAATAGAACAATTATTTCCTCCTCCTGTTTCTCCATCCATCTATGCAACATAGTCCATCAAGCTTGTCAAATCAATTAAACTATTTCTAACTCTATATGTTAATTAGGGTTTCACATTTTCATTTACTTAGTTGCTTGGGTCATTTTCCTTTACATATTTATTGCTATAATTATTAGATTAACTTTAGAATAACGGCATTTAGTTAATGAATAGAAGCTCCCAACCTTATTTTATTTTCTTATTACTCTTTTGGGTCTCTTTTACTTTTGGGTCATCTTTTATAACTTTAGGTCGATGTTTTAGTTATCCATTACAAAATTCAAAGGAATCATATATATTCATAGTTATAGCTCTTAAATAAAGGGCCAAACACTAGTATTATCTACTATCACCTAAGCTTGCATCTAAATAAACAAGAGCATTACAAATAATCTATCTAAAACATCCATACAAGGGAAAAATGATTCATCACTCTACATACACAACATAGGAGGAAATTTTATTATATTTCATCACACACATTTGCATACTTTGAGAATTCTAGATCTAGCCTATTATCAACTTTGTGAAACTTGCCAAGGGAAACCTAGGGCATCACTACCCACACTTACACATAGATTTATATGGAGTCTAATATATAGTGCAATGCTTGGTCATAGATCACTCTTTGGCTGATCATCAAGGTAAGTCGACTACCCATCATGTATCTTATTTATTAGGTTTGATGTGGTTTGTGGGTATCTGCAGCTAGCTATCTCATTTATAGGTTACAAGTAAGACATAGGTCACTATATAAAATTCAAATCTCGAAAGGAAGACTAACATGAAGCTCATTTAGTCTAGAAAATATCATAACCTAAGAACCTAACTGGATAATAGCACTTGGGCACTTTTTTCCTCTCGTGGATGATTCTTTCCTACACATCTCTAAGTTCCATAACCTCCAGTGAGTCTTGAAAACACTCTCCATAGTATGTTCAAGCATTTCCTCAACCTGAGATCACTCGAAATCGGATAAGCTATCTATCTCTCTAATTTATATAGGGTTTCATATTATTGTGTGCATTTTGCTTATCCATTATTATATTCTATTACTTATATATCGGTCATTACGGTAGTTACTCTAAAACATAGATGTAATTAGATTTATATTAAATCAACTTCTTCCTCACTTGAAACCAACCTTAAATCGGACTAGAAAAAACTCGGGGTTAACTCAACTGCATGTTGATGGTTGGAGAGTTACAAAAATTTCATGGGGCACATTTTCTTTTCCCTCTTGTCGCTTTGGATAATGGGGATACAAGGGATAATAGGGACAACATGTATAACAAAGTGTGACTATGGAAGGAGTATGATGGTGAATTTTTCACTCATGTCTCCCACCTCCCCAAGGGGAAAAAGAGAATAAGAAAGTGTGCATTGCCTTAGTTGGAAATCCAAGTTTTGCACTAGCTGACCCGAAATAGCTTGAAAACAAAATATTTTCACCCCAGAGGCTTAGGATGGACTTTTGATGTCAAATTATATATGAATTTGAGTGAAAAATACATTATAAGACTAATGAAATAGGTTTCAAAAGTAAATCTTCCATGCTGATCGCCCTTTTGTTATCAAACCCATAAGGTACACCTATAAAGTTTGAACTACCTTAATAAATCATCAGACCATGGATCAAATTTGATGCTACCACCATGTAGATAGATCCACGAATATTTTTTTCCATACTTTATTTCTTCCTAACTCCTTATGAGCTCTAGGAATCAACAAGAGAGTTTCAAGTTCAAAATTTGAGTGTTCATTCCTTATACCTCAAAACCTTATTAAGAAAAATATGAATTTATGCTATGAAAATGATTAATCTGATTTTTATTGTAGCATTAAATAAATAAAAATCAAGTATAGAAATGTTTTCATGCAAATGTACAACAAATAAATCAATAATTTCCGAGCATGAAAATAATACCCTTGTAGAAACATTTTCATGTTTTATCATTCTGAGGCACCTCGGTTACTGTCTATTTAGTCCAAGTGACCTCCCAAATAATGTTATCTCATCCCCTAGGTGATTTAAAAAATTCCATTCATTCCCCTAGGTGATTTTAATAGTTCATTAGAAGTTGCAAGCTCTGGCGATCATGGGAAGGGCTATCACTAGCCTTGAAAGGGTGAAGTAACCCTACGAGAGCGAGAGAAGAAGAGCCAAATAATGTGTGGAGTTGATTCAAAGGTCTTGGGACATAATGGAAATGATTCAGGAAGATTTTGGAAGGTCTCAGAGAAGTTGGGGCAGTTTCACTAGAATTAGGGTTCACATGCCTAGTTAGTGCACATGCCAAAACAACCGCTGAGCTTCGAAAGGTGATTATAGGAGCTCTAGATGGATTTAGGAGTAAAAAAATCAATGGAAAGATAATTCCAATACCTACATGATGGTGAAATAATATTTTTCACAACACTTTGGTGCATCAAGTCTGCAGGTAGTTTTTCTCAGGCATATGTGGAGTACCAAATCAAAAATCTAATTTTTTAGGGATCAAATTAAAGAATCAAGACATATAATTCCCACCATTGGATTCAAAAGGTCACTTATAGTTAGGATCATATAAAAAATTTCCAAAAAATTCCATCGGGAGCTCAAGATATCATCGTTGCAAGTTGTCCTCTCGGAGCAAGTTCGAGACTTAGCTAATTTTTGGAGGACACGTGTCATCTCTAGGAGTGTGACAGGATTTTATGTCCTAGACACCCCTTAGGGTCAAGTACATCAACCTTTTAAAAATACACCCAGCCCCCAAGTGACCTTTGGAATCCCATACGACCATTAGGATTGTCAGTTCATCCCCTAGGTGCAATTTAGAGCTCAAATCCCCTGTCGTCGGATCTCCACCACATGTCAGCTCTAGGACCGTGTGGAATTTGATGTCCCTCATGTACCTCATAGGTCATGGATATCAAACCTTGAAAAATGTGCCAAAACTTATAGGAGACATTTTTTACCCATGTGAACTACTTCCAACCCTTCGGTGCTTTAAAGCTAATTTTGGAGCACTCATTCCCTGTCATGGGATCAATGCCACGTATCACCTCAAGGATCGTCATGGAAATTGATGTCCCTAACATACCTTTGAGGTGAGGGATTTAGGAAAATAACATGATCCTAGCCCTTTCTCAGCATGATTTCAAAAATATAAATCTTTACTCTTCCCCCACTTCTAACTTATTACACTCCCTTGCACTGACCATATCTCCATACTTCCTCTACAACCTTCTACCATCACTCCACCATTGTAAATTCTTAGACCAGCTCAACCAAGGCATTGAAATACCTTTCCCATGGTGATATGTAGGTCTCAAAAGGATTTTCATCAAGTTAAGAAGGAGAAATGAAGAACAACAAAGAAGAAAATAGTGAAAATCTTCATTACCGTAAAATGGAAATTCATACAAATCTTGCAAACTAGTGCATGAAGCAATGAACCATATTTTTTTGTTTATTCTTCTATCCAAGACCATAAAAACATACTTTCAAACTCTCCTCTCATGTAATAGAGCATTCACAGTGAATAAATCTCCTTCCTATCTCAATGAAGAAAAAGTTGAATTTCCCATCAAATCGGTTGTCGATTGAAGTAAAATTTCATGTGAAGCACCAAAAGTAAAAACCTATCACAATGGAGTTGATTTCATTACAAATGGAGAAAAAAATAAGACCTAAAAATTTCAATCTCCATTAATGGCTTCCATGACATAGTAGTGGAAAAAATCAGTGAGCTACCTCTCCACTTCTTAGGGTTATAGTGGGTGAAATTACACAAAAATTGGAGGGAACGATCGTTGAAAAATCTAGTTTTGCATGAGCTAGTTTTCGTGCCATGAAGTCCCTATTTTTAGGGATATGAAGGGCTATTTTTAATCAAAATTCTTCCCTTTTCAAATAATTTTTCAAATTCATGAAGATCCATCTCGGTGAAATCATCTGAAATTCAGAGGGAAGAGTTTCAAAAAAATCTAGTTTCTCTCAAACTATTTTTTACACGATAAATTTTCAAGTTTATCAAGATATGAAGGACTAATTTCAATATTTTTCCTTGGTAGATCCATACCCAAAGCTCTTAACAGACATAAATTTTCATTTTTCATTGCTGAGATTTCTAGAGAGTGAATCATGATGAAAATGGGAGCACGAGTTCGTGACGAAGAGTCAAATCCAAAAAAGTTGTTCCCATCACAAACAAAGGTCTTCTTCACAACTTAATAAAGATAACATATGTTATATTTCCTCACATGATATAAATGATGAGTCACACTAAATTGCAAGTTCTATCACTCAGGACAATCAGAAAAGGGGTAAAATGAAAAGTAAGACAGAAAATGACTTCTTCCCAAAATAGCAGATCCCCAAATAGCAACTCTCGCTAAAAATATAAATGTTCTAAAAATAGAAATATCTCAATAACATAGGAGTTAGGTTTAGAAGGTGAAACTGGAGCAAGAGAGATTATATGTCCCAAAATAGCATAGCATGGGCTCATATTCTAAAAATAGTAGGTTGTACTCAAAGGGAAGTTTTGACACAATGGGACATAGAGGGATGATCATTCAAGTCAACACCATCATTTGGGATCATCCATGGGAATTTATCATAAGTAATTCAAGACTCATCTCAGGGAATTCAACATTGTCTTTTGACACTCACTAGATGGTTTGGGTCACATGTATATCATACACAGAGCTTAGAATTATGGTCATCGGAAGAATAGTTCATTCAAATCAACAAGTGTCTGTGAGTGAAGATGAAGGAATTTATCAGGGTATAAAGAGTTTGGAGATGTAGAGTTCACTATAGTGGAACACCTCATCAGATCATCTAGAAGGAGATGCGGACTTCATCGAAGGTAGATTATTCATCATCGTGTTTCTTCCCCCTTATTCTTCCTTCTTTCTCTCCTCTCTTCTCTCCCCCTACTTTCTCTCTCCTCCATGTTCTAATTCTTCGTTGGGGTGAAATTTTTATATGTCCTTTAATGAAATTAAAAAATAAACTTTATGCTTCTAATGTAAAAGTCACCTTTATGTTATAAAAAGGGACTTAATATTCTCCTAGGAAGTTGAAAAGTTTTAAGTTGCGCGAGGACATATGAAAAGCCATTGGGGGTAGATGATGAGTCATCTCTCATTCTATAAATTGTAAAGCCATTCTCTTTTCAAAGGGTTGGAAATTGATCTTGTAAACTCAAGAGTGCATTGTACTTAGAGAAAGAAAAGGAGATAGCCATTTTCTTCTACTTTCCTCCACTCTCAAATTTCTTCCATTCCCACACTATGTACAACTTTTATTTAAGCATCAATATAAGAATAAGTAGTGTGTAGCCTTTTTGATGAGGATATTTTACAAACTTTGAGTTTACAATATTATCTCATCTTGTTTCCATTTGCAAGATTGTTTCTTCTCATAAATGCATGTGTTGTAGTTTTTAACTAGTGTGTGTAGGAATCTAATTTCCTACATGTAACATAAGTTCCCATATCTCATTTCTCACTTCCCTTTCCCGCTTTACAGAAAAAGTCCTCCCTAGTAATAAATTACCATCTTTTCCATATGGTCAGTGGAGTTCCCCTATTGGATCCTCGGTTTAAAGGCCACCATAGAAACCCACATTTTCTCGAGCATGCATATACGCAGTTGCACCGGTTAAGTAGAGGGAACTAGATTCCCAGAGCATTTGTAAGAAATCCACAAGTTTTTCCACCCAAAAAAATTATTTCCAATAGTTTTTGGCACCCACTATGGGGTAGACTTGGAAGCATCTGCACCCAAAATATGACCGTGAAGTCCAAAAATTAAAAAATAAATATTGAAAAAACCAAAAAAAAAGTTCATGAAAATCCATTTCTAAAAAATACACTGTCAATTCCTGCACATGACCTTTCATAATCTATATTTTCTTTTCATATTCCCACTTCAAGAATTTCCAAAATTTGGTTGAAGGAAGATACACCAGAGTTTAACTGAGTCTAGAGGTTGTGTTGATTCTAATTTTGAGGCTTTGCAAAATCAGCAAGAACGAATTAGAGATAATCCATACTTCTTCTCTCAAGCCTCTTCTTCATCTGACTAGATTTAATAATTTCACCTAGCAATCCTATCCAAACTCCTATTGATACTCCCCCTTCAAATTATCTCATTTTTAATCAACCTTGAGCATTGATTTCCTAAAAGAAAAATAATTTGAAGAAGAATTTGATGAAGTAAAAGTTGAAGCAGAAACAATGATGGAAAAAGAAGAAAGACCTCAACCCATTGTTCCATGGGGAAGAAATACAGGCCCGTTCACTCTTGAACCACCTCTTCATGATCTACCAATAAGTTCCCGCAAGAAATTTCCAAATTTCAAAGGTGATGGCACATAACTCCCTGAAGAGCACATATCAGCCTTCACCACATCATGTGGGATTCTTGGTGTCCAACATGAAGATGTCATTGTAAGATTGTTCATGGAGTCTCTCCAAGAAAAAGAACAAAATGGTTCTACCTCCTACCTTCCCAATCCATCACTTGCTAGAATGAAATCAAAAGGAATTTCAAGGAAAGATTGATTTATTGAGGACTATCAAGACCTCCTTGTTCAATTGGCACAAATAAAGAAAGGAGAAAATGAAACTATGAGAGACTTCATGGCTCGTTTTGACCAGTTTCTTCACAAGATACCTGAAGAGGATTTTCCATCGAAAAAAATGTCAAGAGATTCTTCATCAATGCTCAATCACCAGATGTAGGATTTCTTCTATAAAGAGTTCAACCAAGCATCATTGTAGAAGCACAAAGGATGGCCATTGAACTTGATTATGATCTCATCATGTTTGGAAAGATAAAGAATCCATCAAAGGGAAAGACATAACATCCTAGAGATGAGAGAATAGATCCATTGCTGTAAAAATTGGTGAATGAGATGATGTCATTGAAGAGGGAAATATTTGAACGAGTTTCTTCTAAAAGAAGCAATGGAAATCAAATTGCAGGAGCACCCCAAAGGCTTTCCTTAGAGGCCCCACCTATCAATGTAAATTGTAGGAGTAAGGAAAATGAAGAGGAGATTGAACTAGAAAGTGAAGGTGGTGATTTCCTATAAAGTGATGAGTTTGAGAATGATACACAAATCATATTCTATGAGTATTCTAGAGGTGATGAAGAAGACGAAGAAGATGCACCTAGTTTCTCATGTACGGTATTCAATTGTTATCTTTACGAGAAAGGAACATCTCCCTCCACTGCTGTAAATAAAACGAAGATTAACAATCCTCCTATGGCAACTCCACAAAAAAATCATTCTAGGGTCTCCACTCCCACCCTCCATGGAGTCTGCATTGTTAAATCCTAATCTTGTAGCAATTAATAAGACTCCCGCAATTCCATGGAAGTCTTCTAGTGCCTCTTCCAATTCTAAATCTAAATCTTCTCTTGTAAAATTCGGTACTTATAAATCTCCTAGTTTACCTTTCAAAATACCCTCCATTCCCAAAAATCTACTCTTGCTTCCAAACCTGTCCTAAATCCAAAAGCAGTCCCTTCATCACCTTTTCCCACATCTTCTCCTTTTGATTTCATAGAATATGCGAATAAATCCAAAGTCCAAATTACTGAAACTAAATATTTGTGGACTCATCCTAAACAATTTGAGAGGTTCGTCTAATATATCAGGAGTGGTAGTCTAACACCCAATGTTGTAACTTCTAGTTCCAAAGGCATGTTTCCAAACCCACCTATGCCTCCCTCATAGAACATGTTTTCCTTAAGCGCATCCAAGACTGACAAGGTCGATCTTTTCTACGTCTCCCTTCTTTTTGGAGAATATGTATTGAATAATTACATAATAGATTCTAGTGCCTCAGACAATGTGATGCCTTTGAAGGTTGCCAAGTCTCTCAAACTTACCATGATTTCACCCAGTGGCTCCTATTACTCTTTGGAAAAAAATAGGTCCCACTTGTAGGGAAGGTCAAAGATGCACAAGTGGCTCTCACCATATTTATAAATTAGAAAGTTTCAACAAATTTTTTTGGTAGCAAATGTCCCAACCTCATTCAGAATGTTGTTGAGTAGAAATTTCTACTTTGAGACTTGGGAGGGAAAATTCAATGAATTGGTCATCTACAACCATACCAGTGAAGGGAGACATGGAAAAATTACTTCTGAGAATAAGATGAGGTACACGGTATGAAATTCTAGAAGCCCATAAGCTAACATTTTGTACCAAGATAGCAGGAGGATGAATCACTTTGTGACAACCGAGGAGGAAGATGATATTCCCATCTTGATAGGGCTAGAAATGCCTTCCCAGAGAGGCATGGACCTTGAAGAAGCATTGAGGAGATTTGAGTTACAAGAGGGAAGCCCTGAATTGCCGGATGATTCAAACCATGAAATGGTTATTAATGATTTTCAAGCAGAAAAATAAACTTATGTTCTTATCCGTGATGAGGATTTATTCTCATTCCCATTTGGGGATGAATATGACCTCAACCAAACCATCTATGGAGAGATAAGACCATCTTGTGATGAACCCACAAAAGGTTTGAAAGAAATACCTATACAAGAACTACTTAGAGCCATAGAAGAAACTGAAGATCCTAAGCTTATTCTTGAACTCCTGATGCAATCCATGAACCTACAAGATAAGTGTGAATATGATTTGAAAGCTTCAATAAATGTGAAGATTGGCCATGTTGAAACAAATCAAGATGATAAATATGATGCCCCCTAAGCCAATTATTGATGGATGTAACGATGAAATGGAGATATTTTCTTTCCCATTTGAAGAAGAAGACTCTTTCCATGATGAAGAAATTGAAACAAGGAGTTTTAAGGCCTTTGAAGCTGAAGCTCCTCTTGATGAAGGATTGATAGAATGCAATGATTCCTAAGATAATGAAGTAATCCTCTGGATAGTTTCCTTGAGCTGAAAAATAAAGATTCTTTGAAGGCATAAAAATATGAGATGCAAGAAGTAACAAAGGAGATCTTTGTGCAAGGACTATTGGATGCAATGGAAGTTGTGAGAAGACCCCGAGCTGATTCTTGATCTCTTAACTCATGTCATGGCCATATAAGACAATTATGAGGTTGCTTCCAATCCTTTCGTTAGTACTCAAGAACCTCACAATGGAGTAGATAAAAAGGATAAATATGAGGTTTTCATGGAAAAGAGGACAACGAGCATAGACCTAGGGGAAAAAAAAATTGGAATGTTCAATTAATTTGAGCGAAAAGCATCCTTAGGGCAGTGATAGCATGCTTAATGAAGAATCATCTGTTATCCATATTTCTCCCCCCGGAAAAAATATTGGATCAACCAAGACCTTACATGGAAAGAATCAGAGAGAACATGTTTAAATCTTGCAAATAGGTTGCAGAGGGACTCTACAATGGAATGGCGGGGCCTGCAAAAGTTTAAATGACCCTGTGTGAAAAGAAAGAGAAGAAACGACTCTATCGTGTAAATCCATGTCTTAAATCTCTTTGATAGACTTGGGTAGGCTCTAAAATGAAAAGGAAGGGTCGGGGAAGGAGGTGAGTAGTTTAAGCATTGAAGAGGAATCGGGAGCAAGAAGGGGAGAAAATGGTGAAGTTTCAAATTTTTTCTCAAGACCGTGTTCAGGAAAGAGTCCAAAATCGACTAAGTATGGAGGAAGCGGTGGAGTGAACCATGTGTCCTAACGGCACTCCTCCAAAGGTGAATCCAAAAAGAGAAGGTCAAACAAGCACCACATATCCATGTGTCTCGGGATGAAATGGAGGTAGGGGAAAATGGTCAAATAGAGTCAAAAGGTGGACATGACGAGGCCTCAAAATTGGCTAAGTATAAAAATCTAAGAGAAGAATGCCAAGTGTTAGTGTGGCACATCTCCAAAGATTCAGTCCCAATATGGAGAACCAAATGAGTGTGAGCTCACCATGTAGCCCAAAGTCCAAAAGGGGACCCAATTTTTAAAATTGTTTTCCCACCCATTTTTGAGGCACTCAATACAAACTTTGGAGGGGCATATCTTTTGACTCATGGCTCCAAATATTGTAAATATGACACTATTAGAAGCGTCTTAATGTCTTCTACGCCATGGAAAGATAAACAATCATTTTTTTAGGCCCTGGTAGGTGAACTATGGAGAAATGTCTTCAGGAATTTAATACTGAGAATTTGATTGTCTTAACTACTAGATCTAATGCAATTTGATCCGCCATTCTTCTTCAACACACTAGATAGAAAGAGGGAGCCAAAATCGATAGATTTGGGGTGGATTTGAAAGGGGGCATTGATTGATGGTGTTTGAATCTTCAAGGTAGGATTCAATGCATATCCCGAGGTGGTTGAAATAGGATTTGACTTTTCCCTCTTCTCTCTCTTTTCTTTCTATATATACTGTAACACTTCTCGTTTGAGAAGGAGAGACATTCTAGGCATAGAGAAACTCTATCAAATTTGTTTCTCAATGCCATTTTTGAGCAACGAACCTTCTCCTACACCTAGAAAATGTATTTGTGCCTCTATTCCAAAAATGTAATGGTCTGTGCACCTTATAAAGTAATAAAAACGTGTTTTTGTGGTGTTCTTCAACCCTTTGCATTGTTTTGTTGTTTCTTCATGCCTCTCCCTTCCAGTTTATTTTTTTGTGCATGTATTTCACATTTATAGGTGCAGGATGTTGTGTTTCATGGAGTTTAATGGTGAATTTGAATATTTGGGTCATGTTACTTCTGTCTGACCTCCCTCATCTCCATTTTTTCTATTTCTTTCTCCCTCAACAGAATATCTCACTTCCTTTGTTGGTGTATCACCACTTTAGTGTAGGATCTATTTTTTTCCTCTTTCTCTCTCCTTGGTTCCTTGAAATGGTTAGATTAGGTTAGATTTAGTTTTCTGCACTAAAGTAGTTCATGGCGGGTAGTTTAGGAACAAGAACCAACTTTCTCTGGAGAGTTTTCCCACTTTTGCAAGGTCCCACACCTTGGGGAAAGTTCAATATTATACAATCACACCAAATGAACCTACCTTAGAAAATTAGATCCATAACACATTTAGGGGTGCTGTGATTTTGCACTAATAGTTTTGGCACACTCGGTGGGACCATGGGTATTCACTCTATTTCATCAAGTTGATGTGTTCTTGGTGGGATTCAACCTTTTGAGGCACATACAATCACATCTAGTGACTTCATCTGGTCAAAAACCCATTCTCCAAGTTGTAGACCTTTTCCATCCATTTCCACTCATTTTCATCCATTTTCTTCTTCCATCTCTCTCATTTTCTCCCATTCCATGAGGTTGTGCAATCATTACTTCATTCCCTTCATGGAACTCACACTTACAACAATACAGTCCACCTCCAATGCATTTCCCAACTCCTCCAGATTAGCATTATAATCAGATCTAGGACCATTATGCTTACCCTTATGAGCGGTTTTAAAACCAGGTTTGACTATGAAGCTTATCAAGGACAAGGGGACACATATGATGGAAATAGTTATGTAGAGGATGCTAGTCTACTGGAGAAGATTCAAAAAATGGAGGATTGAATGGTTCATTCAAGGGGCATAGCACAAATGAAGGCATTAAAGATTGGTTATAGGGCACCTTGTCCATGGGAAGGACCTTTTCCAAGACATTATAGCCCTTAGGAGAAGCTTGACTTCATGGTTGAAGTACTACCTCAGCTTATACAGTGGATTGAGGACATTAAATCTTATGAGCAAAGTGCAAGACAACCGTGTCAATGGGTAATTCAATCACCAACTCCTGTATTTTATTGTCTCTTCCTAAATCTTTATCATTTCGGTAGAGGAAAGAGCCAAGACCGTCACTTTCTACCCAAGTTTTGATTTGATTTCTCCATCTCCTAGTCTTCCACCTCATCTCAGTTCTTTTGTCCTTTTCCCTTCCAAACAATCATCCCCTCCAAACAAACAAGAAGTTACACCTCCCTTCCCACCACAAACAATTACAAATATGGTTGAACCCCAACCTGCCACTCCTCTTGCTTTCCCAAGCCCATGTTGGGAAGAGACTCAAGAATCTAGTCAAGGAGAACAACAAGAAGAGGAGCCCAAAAAAAAAAATGACAGACAATTTGAAGAGTTGGGCTGCCAAATTTGGGTTTTCAAAGATCCCCTTGATGGTCAAGCCAATAGAGTAGGTCAAGATTGAAGAACTAGTGGTGGCTGAGGCTGAGTTTGTAGTAGAAGAAGAAAAAACAAGAGGAGGAACAATTAGTCCCAAGCCCCATTAAAGAGGAGCAGCTAGGAGAGATCAAATCAGTGTTGAGGCCACTCAATGAAGAAGGCATCATTGAATATTTTTTTCTTTCATTTCAAGGGCTTGATTTGATTGATGAACCCATGATGGAGGAGGACCATATAGTTTCAGAGGCTCTAAGTGTGGAGAAGGCTACGGGGAACCTTCAATTCTTCCTCCCACTTCATCCCCTTCAAGCTATGATGTTGAAGAAGATTTTGATCTCTCAAACTTCATGTTTGAGGAAGAGAGAAACCATGGTGAGCAAGTTACAGATCAAGAGGACACCATGAAGGAGGTAGAGCACTTGCAACAAGACAACAAGGAGGCAGACTATCTGTCAGACTTGAGAGATTGCTTTGATGAAGAGGATCCCATGGAGATTACATCATTTGCTCCTCCATCCATCTTCCATGCACATGAACCTACTGCCATGAAGGAGAATATTCAAGTGCAAAATCCTACACTCCATAATGGCCCTCTGGAACCAAAGTTGGAAGATCTTGATCTTCCATGTTCTTCAAAAGAGGAGGAAGGAAAAAGGCAGGAGGATGTCATCATCTCTCTCACACCATCCACCCAAGAAGGTCCACAAGAAGAATCCATTTTTGGAGTTGAATTTTAGAGAAATGGGAACATCCAAAGGATCAGACCATGCCCAATCAGGTACTTGGCTTCATTTGAGCCAAAGGAGAAACCAAAACTAGTCATGCCTACTTTAGGGCATAATGATGAATACCAAAGCTCCAAGGGTCATCATAAATACCTCCGGAGTTAAATACAAGTCATCTTAAGGAGTTATTTTCCATTAATCTTGATACCTTGATGATTTGGGTGGAGGACCAGCTTATTGTCATTTTTTCACTCATACAGGTAGCTATATTTAGTGTCAAATCATTTGCATGGCTTCCCCTCTTGAGAAAGGGAAGCTACTTCTCCCTACCTATAGTAGGCTTTGTTTAGTATTATTTGTCTCTGGTTAGTGTAGGAATAGGAGTAGAATTTTTTTCCAATAGAAGAAGTGCTTATGCACACTTTGCATATATCATTTGAGGCATGTATGATTTGGTCTCTGTATATAATTTTTGTTCACATTGCTCCAAAGGTGCATAAAGCCAAGATCTTTAGTATTCATAGTAAGGAAACTCATAGTTACCCATAATAGTTTCCATCTTCAAAGAAAATAAATGCAGAGCAACTAAATTTATTTGAAAATAGTCCATTTTAGGGAAAAATGAAAGCCCCGAGCTTTAACAATTTTCTACTCTTAGAAATTCCATTTCTAAGATTTCCTTATGAAAATTGAGAGTGAGACTCAGGTCAGACAAAACATAGAAAAGGCATACAGTCAAGCTCTCGGTGACTCAAGAATCGAGATCTTCTAAATTTTAGATTATTTTCATGTTTTTAGGTAGACTCCATGCCCAATGGATGCTTCAAGGCCACTAGTCTCTTCATCTAGCAGGAAGATGTCCCCATGAGTCACCAAATTGTTATCCATATTTTGCTCCCAGAAAAATATTGGATCAGCCACGACCCCGCATGGAAATAATCAGAGAGAACACATTTAAATCTTACAAACAAGTTATAGAGGGACTCTACTGATGGAATGGCGGGGCCTACAAAAGTTTAAATCAACCTATGTGAAAAAAAGAAGAAATGGCTCATGTCACATAAATACGTGTCGTAAATGTATTTGATAGACTCGGGTAGGCTATAAAATGAAAATGAAAAGGGGGTTAGGGAAGGAGGCCAAGTAGTGTCGATGACAACAAAGGAATCGGGAGTAAGAAGGTGAGAAAATGGTGAAGTTTTGAAGTTTTTTGGGCTCAACACCATTCAGGAAAGAGTCCAAAATTGACTAATTATGGAGGAAGCAACGAAGAGAACCACGTGTCCTAATGACACTCCTCCAAAGTTGAATCCAAAAAGAGAATCTCAAATAAGTGCCGCATCTTACACGTGTCTCGGGATGAAATGGAGGCGGGGCAAATGGTCAAACAGAGTCAAAAGGGACATGGCAGGCCTCAAAATTGGCTAAGTATAAAAGTGTAAGTGGAGAATGCCAGTGTCGAGTGTGATGCATCTCCAAAGAGTCATTCCTAGGAAAGACACCCAAATGAGAATGATCTTGCCACATAGCCCAAAGTCCAAAAGGGAACCCAATTTTTCAAACTATTTTCCTGCCCATTTGTATGGACTCGATACAAACTTTAGAGGGGCATATCTTTTGACTTAGGGCTCAAAATATTGCAAATATGACACCGTTGGAAGCATCTCGACGTCTTCTACACCATGGAAAGATAAAAATAATTTTTAAGGCCTTGGTAGGTGAACCATGGAGAAATGTCTTTAGTCCTTTAATACAGAATTCAATTTTCTCATCTACCAGATCTAATTTTATTTGATCTACCATTCTTCTTCAACACGCCTGACGACGATAAAGAGAGTCGAATCGATAGATTTGGGGTGGATTTGAAAGGGGAATTGATTGATGGCATTTGAATCTTCAAGACAGGATTCAATGCATATCCTGGGGTGGTTGAAATAGGATTCAACTTTTCCCTCTTCTCTCTCTTTTCTTTCTATATATATTGTAACACTTCTCATTTGAGAAGGAGAGACATTCTGGGCATAGAGAAACTCTATCAAATTTGTTTCTTGACGCCATTTTTGAGTAGCGAACCTTCTCCTATGCCTGGAAAATGTATTTTTGCCTCTATTCCAGAAATGTAATGGTCTGTGCACCTTCTAGAGCAATAAAAACATGTTTTTGTGGTGTTCTTCAACCCTTTGCATCATTTTGTTGTTTCTCTATGCCTCTCCCTTCTAGATTTGTTTTTATGTGCATGTATTTCATGTTTGCAGGTGTAGGATGTTGTGTTTCATGGATTTTAATGGTTAATTTGAAGATTTGTTTCATGTTACTTCTGTCTGACCTCCCTCATCTCCATTTTTTCTGTTTCTTTCTCCCTCAATAGAATATCTCACTTCCTTTGCTGGTGTATCACCATTTTAGTGTAGGCTCTATTTTTCTCTCTTTCTCTCTCCTTGGTTCCTTAGAATGGTTAGATTAGGTTAGATTTAGTTTTCCTACACTGGAGTAGCTCATGGCAAATAGTTTAGGAACAATAACCAGCTTTCTCTAGAGATCTTTACCACTTTTGCAAGGTTCCACACCTTGAGAAAGTTCAATGTTATGAAATCACACCAAATGAACTGCCTTAGAAAATATAATCCATAACTCATCTGGGGTGTTGTGATTTCACACTAACATCATCTATGTCAATAAATATGGAAGGCAACTGACACTATAAAACTGATTTCAAAGAACATGAAGGAAATGGAATTTATATGTGAATCATGAGCATCAAGAAGCTCACATAGGATCACTCCTAAAATTTTTACATACAAATGTGAAAGTACCTAGCTTTCATAAGTAGTTGAGGAGAGGAGGATACTTTCTGGAGCCATTCAACAACTTCACAGAACATCATCATTTGGTGTTGCCTCTTTAGGGCTGACTTTTGAGGGATAAAAAATGCTTTAGTGAAAGTGGGTTATCCCCTGACTTGTACCATAGGTGATTTTTAGGTGTGTTTACCCTTTTTGTGTGTGTCATTTCCTTTCTGTGTGTGTTGTGTGTTTCCTTTCATTGTTCTTGGTGTGTGTGTGTTTCCTTCTTCACTATATTTCCCTCTTGTAAATTGTACATGACTTCGAAGGGCCCAATGGATAAGGCACTATTCAATGGATTATATGGTCTAAGGTTGAGATTCTTGATTCCCCATGTCATGTCTTCGCTACACTCAGTCCATGTCATGTCTCCAAGATAGAGCAAACTTTTGTCATGTAAATGTGTAACAAGGAAATCAATAATTTCTGAGCATGACAATGATACCCCTGTAGAAACATTTTCATCTTTTATCATTTTGAGGCACCCTAGGTCTATTTAGTCAGTCCAAGTGACCTCCCAAATGATGTTCTTTCATCCCCCTAGGTTATTTTAGAATTTTATTACAAGTTGCAAAGCTACGAAGTCGTGGGAAGAGCGATCACTTTGGCCTTCCTAGGGTGGAACAACCCTTTAGAGCATAGAAGAAGAGACAAAGAATATGTGGAGGTGATTAAAATGTCTTGTGACATCATGGGAATTATTCAAGAATATTTTTAAGGTCTTGGAGAAGTTGGGACAGTTTTGCCAGAATTAGGGTTCACAGGCCTAGTTAGTGCATAGGCCAAAACAACCGTTAAGATTTAGAAGGTGATTCTGAGCTCAGGATGGAGTTAGGAGAAAAACAAAACATATCTGGAAAGATAATTCTAATTCCTACATGATGGTAAAATCATTTTTCACAAAACATTTGTGTATCAAGTCTACAGAATTTTTCTCGGGCACAAGTGGAGTACCAAATTAAAAATCTAATTTTTTAGGGAACAAATGTAAGAATCAAGACATGAAAATGACACCATTTGATTTAAAAGGACATTTACATTTAGGATCATATAAAAATTTTCCAAAAATTCCATCGGGAGCTCAAGATATCATCGTCGCAAGTTGTCCTCTCGAGAGAAAGTTTGAGACTTAGCCAAATTTTAAGAGAACACGTGTCAATTCTAGGAGATTGGTGGGATTTTATGTCCCCGATGTCCCTAAGGGTTAGGTACATCAACCTTGGAAAAATGTTCCCAGCCCCCATGTGACCTCTAGAACCCCATACGACCATTAGGATTGCCAATTCAGCCCTCGGGTGTAATTTAGAGCTCAAATCCCCGTCTGTTGAATCTCCGCCACATGTCAGCTCCAAGACCACCATGGAATTTGATGTCCCTCATGTCCCTCATAGGTCAAGGACATCAAACCTTTAAAAATGTTCCCAGCCCTCTAGGATATATTTTTGGTCACCCATGTGACCCACTTCCAGCCCCTCAGTGCTTTAAAGCTGATTTTGGAGCACTCATTCCCTATTGTCGGATCAATGCCACGTGTCACCTCCAGGATCACCATGGAAAATGATGTCCCTCATGTCCCTTTGAGGTGAGGGATGTCAGGGACAAGAAAATGCACCCATCCCTCTCTCAACATGATTTCAAAAATTTAAATATTTACCTACTTCCCCGCTTCTAACTTCTTACACTCCCATGCACAACCATATCTCCATACTTCCTCTACAACCTTCTACCATCACTCCGCCATTAAAAATTCTTATAAAAACTCAACAAAGGCACTAAAATACCTTTCCCATGGTGATATGCAGGTCTCAGAAGGATTTTTCATCAAGTTAAGAAGGAGAAATGAAGAACAACGAAGAAGAAAATAATGAAAATATTCATTACCATAAAACAAAAATTCATACAAATATTGCAAACTAGTGCATGAAGAAATGAACCATTATTTTCTATTTATTATTTTTTCCAAGACCATCAAAAACATACTTTAAAACTCTTCTCTCATGTAACAGAGCATTAATAGTGAATAAATACCTATCGCAATGGAGTTGATTTCATTGCGAATGGAGAAAAAAACCAAACCTGTAAATTTCAATCTCCATTAATGGATGCCATGACGCATTAGTGTAAGAAATCAGTGAGCTACCTCTCCACTTCTTAAGGTTCTAGTGGGTGAAATCACATGAAACTTGGAGGGAATGATCATTGAAAAATATATTTTTGCATGAACTAGATTTCACGCCATGAAGTCCCTATTTTTTAGGGATATGTAAGGCTGTTTTTTTTATCAGCATTCTTCTCTCTTCTAATAAATTTTCAGATTCCCAAAGATCCAACAGGTGAAATCATATGAAATTTAGAGGGAAGAGTCTCAAAAAAATATAGTTTATCTCAAACTAGTTTTTGCATGATAAAGTTTCAAGTTTCTTGAGATATGGACTAATTTTTTATTAGTATTATACCTTGGTAGCTCCATACACAAAGCTCTTACTAGACATAGATTTTCATTTTTCATTTCTGAGCTTTCTGGAAAGTGAATCATGATGAAAATTGGAGCACGGATTTGTGAAAAAGTGTTGAATCCAAAAAAATTGTTCCTATCACAAACAAAGGTCATTTTCACAACTTACTAAAGATAAAATATGTTATATTTCCTCACATGATATAAATTATGAGTCACATTGAATTGCAAGTTCTATCACTCATGACAATAAGAAAAAGGGGTAAAATGAAAAGTAATACAAAAATGACTTCTTCTCAAAATAACAGTCCCCAAATAGCAACCTACTAAAATAGAAATGTGCTAAAAATAGCAATATCTCAGGAACATAGGAGGTTGGAATATGGTAGAAGGTTCAGAAGGTGAAACTGGAGCAAGACAGGTGATATGTCCCAAAATAGCAGAGCATGGGCTCATATTCTAAAAATAGCAAGTTGCACTCAAAGGGCAGTTTTGGCACAATGGGACATAGAGGGATGATCATTCAGGTCAACACCATCATTCGGGATCATCCATGGGCATTGCTCATAAGGAATTCAAGACTCATCTTAGGGAATTCAATAATGTCTTTTGACACTCACTAGATGGTTCAGGTCATAGGTATATCATACATAGGGTCGAATTGTGGTCATTGGTAGAACAATTCATTCAACTCAACAAGTGTCTATGAGCAAAGATGAAGGAATTTCTCAGGGTATAAAGAGTTTGAAGATGCAGAGTTCACTATAGTGGAACACCTCATCGGATCATCTAGAAGGAGATGTAGACTTCATCAAAGGCAAATTATTTGTCATCAGTGTTTCTTCCCCATTCTTCTTCCTTCTTTCTCTCCCCTACTTTCTCTCTCCTCCATGTTATAATTCTTCATTGGGGGTGCACTTTTTAGATGTCATTTAATGAAATTAAAAAAGAAACTTTATGTTTCTAATGTAAAAGTCACCTCTATGTTATAAAAAGGGACTTAATATTCTCCTAGGAAGTTGAAAAGTTTTAAGTTACACGAGGACATATGAAAAGCCATTGAGGGATAGATGATGAGTCATCTCTCATTCTATAAATTGTAAATCCATTCTCTTTTCAAAGGGTTGGAAATTGATCTTGTAAACTCAAGAGTGTATTATACTTAGAGAAATAAAAGAAGATAGCCATTTTATTCTACTTTCCTCCACTCTCAAATTTCTTCCATTCCCACACTATGTACAACTTCTATTTAAGCATGAATACAAGAAGAAGTATTTTGTACTCTTTTTGATGAGGAGATTTTAGAAACTTTGAGTTCACAATCTTATCTCATCTTATTTCCATTTGCAAGATTGTTTCTTCTCATAAATGCATCTGTTGTAGTTTCTAAATAGTGTGTGCGGAATCTCATTTCCTACTTTATGAACATTAGCTCCCCTATCTCATTTCTCACTCCCCTTTCCTTCTTTACAAATAAATTCCTCCCTAGTAAGAAATTACTAGATTTTTCATAGGGTTAGTGGATTTTCCTTGTTGGATCCCCTGTTAGAAAGGCCACCACGTAAATCCACATTTTTTTAGCATACATATACATCGGTTACCTTTGGTAAAGTAGAGGGACTTAGATTCTAGAGCGTTGGCAAGAAATCCACAAGTTTGTTCACCCAAAAAAATTCTTTCCAAAAATAATGTAACCCAAGAAAACTGAGCTATAAAATGTGAAACCCTAGTTTCAAATAGGGATAGAGTGACTTAGCTGATTTGCGAGTTCTGAAGGTTCACAAAGATAGAAAAATAAAAAATTTGAAGAACAGATTGTCACACTCGCTCGAGAAAAATGCATATCTAGAGGAGTAAGATGGATAAGGGCACCTAGAAATGGGCAGGGGTGCTTGCAAGTGCTACATACTAGTAGTGGGTTCTGTGACTTTGAAATTTGTCGAAAAATTTCTCATGTCATAATTTAATTTTTATCCTTCGCCTTTAATCACTATGATGTCGACAAATGATGGTCAATGTCACTTTGAAACATACATTGAAATAATGACCTACAAAACCCTCAAAGAGACATAAATTCCTTAAAAAAGAAGCAAAATGAGGGATCAAACTATATTTGGTTGTCAAACAAGTGATCTTATAACTCAACATTGCACTACATTTTAGACCAAATGTAGTTCTCTCTCTCTCGTGGAATTGTGCCCTAGGTGGCTACTGCGTGTGGTGTACTTGGATAGTGAGTAAGTAGCTAGATATAAAAGATGTAAATATATGTGTGCATGAAATAGAATAGACTCCCATCCTATGAAGTGTATGTAGAATATTGTAGTCCCTTTTCCCTTGAGTGGATGCTTGAATAGCCTTTGGATGCAACCTGAGGTGGTGATAGCTAATGATTTGTGCTTGGTCCTTTCTTATGAACACATAACTTTATATTTATATGTTTTTCTTGCTTGAATTTCTTAATTAACCACAAAAATTCCAAGCACTAAAAAGATAATATGCTTAAACGACTAGAAATGACCAAAATATGTGAACAAGGCATAAAGAGGTCAGGGGCACCCAAAGGGGACTGATCGCCTAGTGTTGGTGTCCCGACTAGGCATTGGTTTCCAAAACAATAAATTCCAAGATATTAAGATACATACTGAGCCATAAAGAGTATAAGACCAAAATTAACAATAGAAAGAAATCGAGAGATGGCCAAGGATATGGGTTAATTAGTACTTTTCTTACTTAGGAATCATATGAATAGTAGTATGTAATCATGACTAAATATATACCCAAAGTGTGTGGTTTTGTGTCTACATTTCCTCCCACTTTATGTTTTCAAGAGAAATATTGATAACATAAAGTAGATAGATATGCGTATGTGATAACCATGTAGATTGATGGCAAGATGCATCTTGAGAAATAAGGAAAGTGTGGAGTGATAAAAAGGTTGAGCGTGGAGACTAAAGATGAGAAAGCGCAAAAGGTGATGAGATAATGACCCTAGGGTGGAAATCCATGTTGTATATGTTGATAATGTATATGTTGTTAATGTATATGTTGATGTTTGTGATGTTGTTGATGTTGTTTTTTGAATGATGTTGACTATTGTTTCCCATACGGATAAAAATGCAAAGGAAAAGAATGAATAAGGAGTCAAATATGCATGTATATGTGAAAAATTATTTAATGAAGTATGTAAAATGAAATATGTGAATAAGGAATATGTGCACCTAATCCATGATGAGGAATATAATGTAGAAAGGATCTTTGTATATGTTGTAGAAGATTGATTTTTTTGGAGATCTTACGCCGGTTGTGTCGGCTGCCAATTCTTTGGGTGATCTCACACCAAGACACAGAAGAAGTGTAGGGAGGAAAGTTTGGTGTCATCCTCCATCCTTTAACTACATCCTACAATGTAGAAAACCACTTTGTATGGTGTGTAAAAATCCTATTCAACTCGACTAATTCTGATCTAATGCTTTGAATAAGAAAATATTAATGTTGTATGTATGGAGGATATTAAGGATTGTTTTCCCTAAAAGAGCCACTATGTGGAGTGTTATAGACTATGTTACATTGAAGAAATCTATGTAACTTCTCCCTAGTCACAGGAATCTAGGAAGGATTAGGGGTTCCCAGGAACTACTGTCTAGGTCTACGCATTGGTGTCTGTGATGTATCAAGGACCCAAGTCAGGATTTGAGCCTTGTCTAATGTTGATGACTGTGCTAAACCAATATTGTGTTTTTTTGAACTATGATTGTGAACTACTATATGGGGTGATAGATTCACCCAAATGATTCCACCTCATTTGGGGTGCATGCGACATCATTAATGGAGTATTCATCTCAAAGGTGGAATGACCGTTGTGTTAAAATTGTGCCATTGAAGGGGACAAAGTTTGTTTGGTAGAAACCAACTCACACATAAACAAAGTGTCTAGGAAATAATTGTTAGTGAAAGAAAATAAAAATATGCATGTAGAAGATATAATGTAAGCTATCAAGCAAGAAAATAATGTGAAAGCTAAGACGTAAGAAAACAATACACAAGAAGGAAATGTAGACCATGAAAATTTTATTTCAAACATGAGACATCACTCATAACGTCACAAGATAATCGAGGCCGAATAGTCCAAAAGAAGATAAGTGTGCAAAAAGATGAAGGAAAAATCCTAGAAACAATGGAAAACAAGGATAAGCAATGTAACAAACAACAATGGAAGAAAATAGATATACAAAGAAAATGTTACACATGAAGCACCCATTAGCACATTAGAAGTAAAAAAAGTATGTCAAGGAATGTATAATTTGATAAAGTAATGTGTTATGAAAAAAATAAACAATAACACCTATAATGTACAAACGTGGATGCCCCTAGGAGCTATTGTAGGACTGGTAATAGGTATTTTGCCAAGCATATGTGTTGCATGCATAGATATATAGAATATTTGATCACAACTATAAAGAAAATGAATGTGAATGTGTGTATGATAAAGATATTGGAATACAAAATATATGTCTAGCATGTGTAAAACGTGTACATGTAATAATAAGGAAGCAAGAATAAATGTGACTAAGATATGCAAAATGTTGTGTATGAGATGGAATGGAATGGAGTGTGGGTGTGGTAGGAGTGGCACGCCCCAAGTAAATGTGGATTAGTATGTAGGTGATGAGGTTCATAAATACATGCCCCCTCAGTAGTTAAGAATTAACTGTAGAACAAGATTGCATCATCTTGAAATGGTTTGAATGTGTGTGCTAGAAATATGTGATCAATAAAGCATAGAGCATAAAAATCATGTGAGTAAGTGAATACATGAGTTTGGTGAGGTCCATTTGAGATGTATACCCTCATCGAGTTAAGTATGGACTATGGAACTAGAGTTTGTCATAGGGTAATGACCGCATCATGTAGAATTAGATGTAAGAAAGATATTGGAATACAAAATATATGTCTAACATGTGTAAAATGTGTACATGTAATAATAAGGAAGCAAGAGAGTAAATGTGACTAAGATATGCAAAATGTTGTGGATGAGATGGAATGGAATGGAGTGTGGGTGTGGTAGGAGTAGCATGCCCCAAGTGAATGTGGATTAGTATGTAGGTGATGAGGTTCATAAATACATGCCCCCTCGGTAGTCAAGAATTAATTGTAGAACAAGATTGCATCATCTTGAAATGGTTTGAATGTGTGTGCTAGAAATATGTGATCAATAAAGCATAGAGCATAAAAATCATGTGAGTAAGTGAATACATGAGTTTGGTGAGGTCCATTTGAGATGTATACCCTCATCGCTTAGTATGGACTATGGAACTAGAGTGTGTCATAGGGTAATGACCGCATCATGTAGAATTGGATGTAAGAAAGATATGTCATGAATGCGTAAAATAGATGTTTAGTAAAAATAGATGAATGCAAAAAATGTGAAGTTTGTAGTGTGTAGTGTGTGAGGTTCATGATTATAGGATTCCCTCAAAAGTAAAGTGTGAACCGTAGCACGATAGTATGTCATGACGAAACTAGGATACAAGAGTGTCTCAAGATGTGTATGTTGTATGTGACAGACTATATGTGAAGTGATGAGAGAATAAGATGCATGTTGATACAATGGGGAGGAATAAATAGTTTGATTCCCCCAAGTGTGTGATGATGAATGTGTTCGATAAAATTGAAATATAAGGTTACTCCAGCTAATGTTTTTGTGATTAAGGCGTGTGATCATGCTCTAAGAGTGGTGGTATATGATATAGACATCGTGTTAGTGAATGAAGCCTATATTTATGTGACTGATGAGTATATAATGGATACGGTGGGCACCTTTGTGTAATACAATGTGGAGGTAATGGAGACCTATGTGAAGCTGAATATAGAGGTGATGAACACTTTTGTGGAGTGAAAGGAGGTGGTGAAGTATCCATATCTGAAGGAATTTTCCTAGTGATGGACTTAGACGATGTGATGGACTAGCATATCGATGAGACATGTGTCATCGACAAGTGAGCTATGAGAAGTTTTTGTTTTATTTTCAATGTAGGATGCTCTAGTTGATGCAGTCCAAATTTTAGGGTTAGAAGTTTCAGTTAGGTTTAGGGGTAAATATCACCATACCCACTCTCTAACAACATACTTTTCTTTTATCGTAGTTTCAACTTGATTTTTCACACTTAACACATTCAAAATTTCCCTAAATCATTCCCATTGGATAGGAAATTTTCTCACCTTTCCAATGATATAAAGAAGTCCTCCTAACTCCTTGTAAAACTCCAGTTATGGACCGCAGTGGACCTTAGGGGTCAAATTTTCCCCAAAAGGGACACATGTGTCGAGTGGGGAAGAAGACCCATTTTCGGGTTGGTGGGTCATGGGGTGGTGTTTGAATTTTTCTTGCGTGGGGAGAAAATTCTCATTTTCCCCATGTCGTCCACCCTCCAAGGACACGTGTCAGGCTCTGGCCAAGGTGGGGAGAGAAGAGAAAGGGAAGGGGCAGGGGTAGGGAGGTTTTGGGAAAATTTCACCAAAGGGAGGAAAAAATCCAATTAGCGCACACACGCCCGTGGGTCCGCGGGTCCACAGGGACACATGGTGCTCAACCAAACAATGTGGGGAAGGAAAGAGGGAGAGGGGTGGGAGCAGGAAAGGATTTGGGAAATTTTTCCAAAAGGGAGAGAAAGGGGAGAAAATGCACGCACGGGTCCATGCATGCGTCCATGGAGGGTATACACCAAGGCGGGCGGGAGTGCGGGGCCGTGGGGGTTTTAAAAAAAATTTTCCAAAACAAAAATTTCAAAAAAAAAAAAGGTTGCAGGGTTTCCCCACCCCACTGTCACCCCATGCTACCACATGGCAGCCTCTCTAAAAATTGGTTGGTCAAGGGCATGGGGGGAAATTTTAAAAAAATTCCCCAAAAATTTTTTTTTCCAAAAAATTCTAAGGATTTTTCAACGGGAAAATTTTTTTGGGCGGGCCGCTAGGGAAAATTTTCCCAAATTTTCCCGCCAAGGAAGGAAAAATTACAGAGGGCCATAAATTTTTGCTAGAAAGCTCAGTTTTGGGAAAACAGGACTTTCTAGAAATCTCTCTGATGCCCTCTTTGCACAAGAATCATAAATTTTACATTTTGATAAAGTTTAAGGGGTCAATTTTATGAAAATGGCTGCAGATTTTAAACAGCCAACTGGTAAATTTTAACTTATAAATTTTTGATTCAATTTGATCTCCTCCTTCACTCAACATGCCAAAAAACATGGAGGATTATTCTAGGAAGGATTTAGAATGTTTTAGGAAGGTAAATTTTCTCAATTGATTCCAATTTAAATTTTTCCAACAATTGATAAAAAACAATGACAAAAAGGTTTAGGCTTAAATTTTGCAATGTTTTAAATTAATTCTTAAGTGTTCTTTGTCAATTTGAGTTCCTTGATAATACAACATGCTAAATTTTAATGTTTCCAAGTTGATTATATGTGTAGGCCCGAACTGTGCATTTTAATTAAATTTATTTGCCAGTTTAAAATTTACAACAGAGATCCATTTCTAGAAAATCTGTTTATCAAATTCATCATTCAAGTGTGGAATTTAATTTCTATTCTAGTCCAAGGCATTTAGTTTTTATAAACAAATCATTTAAAAGCTAAATTGTAAAGTCTGGTTTCCAATTTAATATATTTCCAAAAGAGACAAAATAATATAATTCCTTCATACGTATTTCTTCTTTTCAAACAGAGATCTAACTACCTTTTTTCCATACAATGAAACATTTAATTCAATCCATGGTAGACTTAAGTGTTTTCCTTCTTCAAGCAATCATTAAAAAAAAGAATCCAGTTTCTTCTTTCCCAAAATCATATATTTGAAAACAAGGCAAAATAATACAATTACATCTCACGTGTTTCTTTTTTTTTTTTCATTTTCCAAAACAAGGATTCCAATCACAATTTGATATTCCAATTCAACACAACAATGCAAATGAGGGAAATTCTTGCAATTCTTTATTAATTCAAAAATAAATACATCTTTACATTCTTCCATTCCTTGAATGCAATTAACAGATTTCACTTTCTTTCTTTCAAATATACGAAAAAATATAAATATCTTTCACAATTCAAATAAGTAACTTTCATAACCAATTACAACATCTTTTCTTCACAAATATATTACAATTTCATCCACTTCAAAGTGGGAAAGGTTACAAATGAATTTGTTTCACAAGGGGCTGGCAAAAACTGTCTTCTTCTGCTCCAAAACAACAACATGCAAGTTTTCTTTTTCTTCCAAATTGATCACAACAAAAGTGGGGGAAAGGCAACGCTCTCCACCCAACCAAGACATCCAATGAAAGGAGAAGCCATCCTTCATCATTGGCCCCCGAGCCCCAACCACAATACAATAAGAAGGTGTGATTCAACCCATGGCAACAACTAGCTTCCACAAACACACAACATTCTTTCAACATGCATAATTCAATATAAAACATAGTCCAAACAAAAACAACAGTTTACAACTACATTTGAAAACATTCAAAAAAAACTCAGGCTTGATCATGCAAGCCAAAGGAGCAAGGACTATGGGGGAAGCTACTTATGCCTCCCAATGGGAATTGGGCATCCACCAATAACAAACCACCAATAAAATTCACCACACATATCCTTATGCCCCCCAATCCCTCCTTATGCCCCCCATAGATTTCCTTATGCCCCCCACAAAGTAAGAAATGCAAGCTATTTCTTTTCCATGGTGGATCCCAAACCCAAACTCCCTCCACAAAATATGATGCCACTGGCATTCCCTTATGCCCCCACATGGATTCCCCATAGCCTTCTCCTACACCATCCCTATGGCAGTCTACCCACCCAACCAACCAATAAAATAAAAAAACATGCACCATTCATACAAACACAAAAAAAAATAACAACAAAAAAAAGAGCTAAGCTCCTACCTTTCCATGGTAGCTTTTGTTTCCAAACAACAAGCTTCAATGCCAAAAACAGTCCCAAAATAGCAATGCCAAGTATGAAATTATCTCCAATCTCCTCCAAAATCCACAAGAGCTCCAAACAGCAAAAAATGCCCCCCAAAGAAGTTTGCAAAATGATTCAACAACCCAAAACAAGCAAAGAGTTTGAATTTTATAGAAGAGGGAAGAGAAGAGGATGATGTGGATCCATGTAGGATGCCACATCACACATCCTCAACTCCAATCACAAAAGACAAAATTTCATTCTCCCAAGCACAATAAAGAGGTGGGTGAAAATATGACAATTTACTTGCACACTCCAAAAAGCCCACACCCCAAAGGACTACAAAATAAATAAAATGTAAGAGAGTGCAATCAAAACTGCAACATGATTAATAAAATGCATTATAAAAGGTCTAAAATCACCCTCCAACCATAAGTATGGTTGGTAAATTAAATTGAGAGGTATGGGACAAGTTTTACTTGTCCCACAAGCCTCCAAAAATAGCCCCCAAGGACAAATTCGAATTTCCAAGGAGGTGGAGTGTTTCATACTCCAAAATCTGACTTACACAACTCTTACACAAACTTACACATCCCTTACATATTTAATACAAAGAGCCAACAACTTCCATTATTACTTTCCCATATCCCAATTTGATTTATTTAAATTTTAACCATATGATTTCTCACATTAATCTACCACAATTTTAATTAAATAAAAGAAAGGGACACATTACTAATAAAATACATACAACAATAATAAAAAAACCACATTAATAATTACACAAAACCCATGGTCACATATAAAGGTGATCCCCCATGGGAATCCCTAACAACAAAAAACAACACAATAAAACAAGTTGCCATGGTGACCTTGTCGAATTCACCTAGAATTCCATTGTGGTTGGTCTCCAATCTGCTATGTTTGTTGTGATTTTTTAACCTACAAAACAAAAATACCTCCTTTACCTCATGGCCATATCGTAAACATCCAAATGATATAAATATAATCACAAAATCATCTAAATATGTGAATCACAACAACATCAAGGCAATTTAACATTATCACATATAATTTATATCAACAACTATATCATCATCATATAATATCCATTTTCTAGATCTACTCATAATATCCAAAATCACATGTCCGAACAACATCCATAAAACATCCATGTCAAATAGTATATCATCATCCACATATGAGTGTCTCTAATAATCATCATGCATCATAACCAAATCAAGATCAACAATAATCCATGATCAAATGTCTAACATCATACTAAATCAAAACATAATAATGTCCATAATGTAATCAACCATATCAAAATAAGTATCAAAAGGTGTCAAAGGGAAGTGGGCACTACATCCCCTCCCCTTAGACTCGACTTCCTCCTGAAGTCACTGAACAAATGTGGAAACTAACTCATAATGAAGTAGCATCCTCCCATGTAGCTGTAGTCTCATCATATCTATCCCACTACACCCGAAACCTGATCAACCTCTCTACCTCAAAGGCCCAGGGTCCTATGATCTAGGATGTGAATGGGCTCCACCATCACCTACCCTTGATCCTACACCTACAATGATGTCCAATCTAACACATGAGAAGGGTCTGCAATATATCTCTTGAGAACTAAACATGAAAAACATCATGTATGTGAGACAAGATGGGTGGCAATGCTAGATGGTAGGCCAAAGGGCCGATACACTCCAAGATCTCAAAAGGACCAATGAATCTAGGAGCTAACTTAGAACCTTTTCCATAATGGATAGGGCTCTTGTGTGGCCTGACACGAAGGAACACCTTCATGCCCACATCAAAACTACGGTCGATCCTATGCTGATCTACATACTTCTTCTACCTATCCTGTGCCTCCTGCAATCTCTACCTGATCAACACCACCTACTACTCCATGTCCTATAAAAGAGCTGGTCCAAGAGATACTCTATCCTCTAACCTATCCCAGCTAAGAGGTGTCTTGCACTCTCTACCATACAAATCCTGAAAAGGAGCCATGCCTATGGAACTCTGAAAACTATTATTGTAGGAAAACTCCACTAAGTACATGTACTCCTCCCATTTAGACTACTGATCCATCACATACATCCTGAGCATGTCCTCTAAAATCTGATTCACCCTCTCGGTCTATCCATCTATCTCTGGGGTGATATGTTGTGTTGAAGTTGATTCTCATCCCGAGGACATACTACATGGTAGTCCAGAAATGTGAAGTGTACAAAGGATCATGGTCACAAATGATCTTCCATGGAATCCCGTGCAACCTGACAATCTCATCCAAATATACCCATGCCACTTGCTCTAGCTATATAAGTGGTCTTCACCAGAGAAAAGTGAGCCACTTTTGTCAATTTATCAACCATGACCATAATGGCATCATGGTGATATCTCGACATCGGTAGCCCAACAATGAAATCCATGGAAATGGTGTCCCACTTCCATTTCGGTATAGCATGAGGATAAAGAAGGCCTGTTGGATGTTGATGCTCAGCCTTAACTCTCTAGCACTCTAAACATCATGACACAAACTAGCCACATCTCTACAAAGTCCTCTCTCAATGATACAACTGTCTCAAGGTGGCATGCATCTTCTTCACCCCGGGATGGGCTGAATAGGGTGCACGATGTGCCTCTACCAAGATGTCCTACCTCAAGCCTCCATCTCTGGGAACATATATCTAGCCTCTGTGCCTAAGAAGACCATCTGTCTCTAAGGAAAAACCATCAAACTTCCCCTCAAGGGGTCTCTGTGACTCGATCTCTACTCATACTACAATGTAGAAGCTGTCAAGAGGAAGTTGCTTGAAGAATCCTACTCCACAAATCTGTGCTCACTAAGGTGGCCATAGCCACATGTCTCCATCTGCTAAGAGCATCTCTACTACCACATTCTCCTTCCCCTTCACATGCTCTATCTCCATGTCATACTCACAAAGAAACTCCATCCAATGCCACTGACGAGCATTGAGATTGGGCTACGTGAAGAGGTGACGAAGACTCAAATGATCTGTCCTGAGTGTGAATCTCCTTCCCAAGAAGAAAGTGCCTCCATCTAACCAAAGCATGCACAACTACTGCAAGCTCAAGATCATGAGTCGATAATTAAGCTCATGATCCTTGAGTTTGTGAGACTCAAAAGCCACTACTCTACCCTCCTACATCAACACACCTCCAAGCCCTACTAAAGAAGCATCTGTGCAAACAAAGAACTCACCTTGTGGATCCGGAACTACAAGAATAGGTGTTGTAGTGAGGCACTCCTTCAATGTCCTGAAAGGCCTACTCACATCTATTCCAACCAAACAAACTTCTTCCCTTTCCTCTGAAGGGAAGTGATAGGGTGCACAATCTGAGAGAAGTCCTGAACAAATCTCCTATAGTAACCTACTAATCCCATGAAGCTGCACCTCGGTCACCATAGTGGGTGCTGCCCATCCATAATGGCTCTAATCTTGGAAGGATCGATGGTGATACCTTCCCCAAAAATGATATGTCCCAAATACTACACCTCTATCTAAAAGAAAGCACACTTCTCCAAGTTCCCATAAAGTTGCTACTCCCAAGACACTGAAGAACCTAGCGAAGGTGCCCCTCATGCTCCTCACGCGTACGTGAGTATATCAAAATGTCATCTAGGAAGATGAGCATGAAGTGATCTAAGAAGGTCTTGAATACCCCATTCATCAAACTCATGAACACTACGGGGGGCATTAGTCAAACCAAAAGGCACCACTGTGAACTCATAGTGCCCATATCTCATGCGGAAGGTGGTCTTATGAATGTCCACCTCTGAAATCCTCAACTGATGGTACCCTAACTTAAGATCAATCTTAGAGAAAATTGTGGCTCCCTTCATCTGATCAAACAAGTCATCAATACGCGGAAGGGGATAATGATTCTTGATCGTTACCTTATTCAACTGGGGTAATCAATACACAACCACAAGGATCCATCCTTCTTCTTCACAAAGATCACCAATGCACCCCAAGGGGATACACTAGGATGGATAAGGCCTTTCTCCAAAAGGCCCTCAAGTTGTAACTTGAGCTCACAGAGCTCTGGGGTGGTCATCCGATAAGGTGCTCATGAGATAGGCTCTACTCCAGAACTAGATCTATATGAAAATCAATCTCACGTGGGGGTGGTAACCCCGGTAGCTCCCCTAGAAAGACATCAAAACTCTCTCAAAATGGGATGATCATCTAGCGATGGTCCACTAGACCCATCCTCTATCTCATCATTGACTATAACAACATATACATCTGACAACCCCCATCACACACACCGCTTAAGCTGCATAGTGGAGATGGTGTGAATAGAAATGGGTCTCCTAACCCCTAAAATCACCGACTCAACTCCCAAATCATCTGCACAAGATATAGTCTTGTGGTAACAATCCATCCTGGCCCTTGTGTGTAGATAACCAATCCATACCCAAAATGACTCCATACGAGCCCAAAGGAAGGATACAAGATCTGAGGTAGTGGTGAAAGGTCCCAAATCCACTACACACTCCTTAACTAAGGAGTCTACAGAGATCTTGGCTCCAAAAGCCATCTCGACATCCCAACTAAGACCCTACCTAACTACCACCAGCCTACATCACTCTACTAAAGATGGTGCAATGAAAGAATCAGAAGAACCAAATCAAACAATACAGAGGTAGGAATACCACCAATGCTACCTGTGTCTCAATGACTGTGCTCTATGCTCTACCTAGTGGTTCTCAACCACTTGCATAAATCCTATGGCTATGTCCCATGTCACCAACCGTAGGCTCAAAGATCTGTGTCTTACCCTTGTTGTTAGGGTTCTGTGGGTAATCTCTCCAAAAGTGTCCAGTAACTCCACAACCAAAACATCCTCCCGTATCCTCCCCAATGAGTAGCACCTCCAGTAGGTGCCCTAGAAGTTTGTGGCATGGATCCCGATGATCCGACTATGGTCTGCTGAGGTCTCTGTTGGTGAGCTCCCACTGACTGAGCTCTAGGTCCACCCTGTGTCCTGATGGGACCCCTAGGAGGAGGCCCCATACTCCACCTCTCTGTGCATCAACTCTCTGTGGAGGTCTATGAGGTGGGGATGGGACTACTTTGCTACTGCTGCTTTGTGGGCCTAAAGGATGACTATGCTTGAACCCTAGCCACCACGAGGGAGAGGTACTGACCCCCTCGATCTACTATCCTACATCTATGTATGCGGCTCCTGACTCGGTCTCTAGCCTGCTGGGTCTTCCCCCGAGTCTCCTCTACTATATAGGCCTTCTCGATGGCCTCAGCTAATGTCTGTGGGTAGTGGATCCACACTTACACCTCCAATATCTAAATTCAGGCCCCGATGAACCTGTGAATCCACACCTACTCATCCTACATATACTCAACATACTGGAGTAGATCCAGAAATCTACTCTCATACTCTACTACTGAAAGAGATGCCTGTCGAGGTCATGGAACTCATCGATCCTCTGTTGTATGAACCTCCATGACAAATACCTACTCCTGAATCTCTCCTCAAATAGCTCCCAGGTCACTATCTCTAAATCTACATGGAGCTTCTGCTCCTCTATCCTCCACCATACTCCTACTCCATCCCTCAATAGATGGATCACAACATGAGCTTTCATGTTGCTAGAACAAGGACAAAGCTTGAAGCAACCGCTCAAGCTCACTAGCCAGCCTCTACCTAAATCCACCCATGTCACCTAAGTAATGTGATGGCCAAAGCTTCAGGATCTCCCTGATGTGATCTCAGTGTGGTCTGATGGCCTCTAGGTCTCTCTACATGCTCATCCCTAAGCCTAGGGCTCCAAGACCTCTCTCTATGCTCTAAAACTCAGTCACCCTATCCCCTCTATGGTGACTCTACTCTAGCTGACTCCACATGGGAGTTCTCTCCTCTATGCTCCTCACTAGGTCAGGAGATACCTACCCTCAATGGAAGGGGCTCTATCATGACTAGCTGCATGTCCTCCTCCTAATCCTCCACGTAGAGCGGCATTGACATCCTGAAGAGTCTGCAAAATCTGGGGTAGGATAGCTACTACACCCTGATCCGGTGGTGGTGGTGGTGGTGGTGGTAAGTCTGAGTCTATGTGAAAATTCCCCCCCACCCCATCTTCACTGCCTCCTCCTACATAGACCAAAGTGAGAGTTAGTTCATTTTTCTAGGTTTTATTCAATTTCCATGTTTACTAAAATATGCAATTTCTAAACTAAGTTATTTTGTTTTAGATTTAAAAAAAAAATGTGCTAGGTTTAAGTTTCATGTCCCAAGTTTTCTAGTGTGCCCAATGGTCCAAGATTTTGAACCACTACTCTGATACCAAGTGTGATGCCCATTAAAACAACCCACTTGAGACCCAAGAAACAACCTAGGGTTAGTTAGGAAAATTATGGAATAATTTTTTTATTAGAAGTGTCTACAACTAGGTTGTAAGACAACAATTGACACTAACAAGTTTCAGAACAAGTTTAATCTACTAGAACATACTTTTCTTTATTACAATTATCAGAGGTCACAAGGTCCAAATTTTAGGGTTAGAAGTTTTAGTTAGGTTCAGGGGTAAAATATCACCATACCCACTCTCTAACAAGGCTCGAGTTTCAACTTGATTTTTCTCACACTTAACACATTCAAAATTTCCCTAAATCATTCCCATTGGATAGGAAATTTTCTCACCTTTCCAATGATATAAAGAAGTCCTCCTAACTCCTTGTAAAACTCCAGTTATGGACCGAGGTGGGCCCTTAGGGGTCAAATTTTCCCCAAAGGGACACGTGTCGAGTGGGGAAGAAGACCCATTTTCGGGTTGGCGGGTCGCGGGGCGGTGTTTGGAATTTTTCTTGCACATGGGGAGAAAATTCCACATTTCATTTGCCCACGCACCTCCACATGGGTCCAAGGACATGTGTCGGCTCCGCTGCCAAGCCAAGGGGGAGAGAGAGGGAAGGGGGGGTGGTGGGGAAATTTTGGGAAAATTTTCCAAAGGGAGGAAAAAGGAATTGGCGCCCACGCACCCGCAGGGTCCCAGGGACACGTGGCACTCAACCAGCAAAAATGTGGGGAGGAGAGAGAGAAGGGGGGTGGGGGGAAAGAGTTTGGGAATTTTTTCAAAAAAAATTTTCAGAAAGGGGAAAAAATGGTTGCACGTGGGGTCCGCCCCCTCCACGTGCGTCCATGGAGGGGTCTTCACCAAGGCGAGGGCGGGAGTGCGGGGCGGGGGGGGGAAAAAAAAAATTTTCCAAAACAAAAAAAAAAAAAAAAGAAAGGTCAAATGAGGGTTTCCCCACCCACACCACCCCCCATGAGGACCACGTGGCAGCCTCTCATTGGTTGGGGCTGGGAAATTTTAGAAAATTTCAAAAATTTTCCCCAAAAATTTTTCAAAAAAATTTTCTAAGGATTTTTCAACAAAAATTTTCGGGCATGGGCCCATTAGGGAAAAATTTTCCCAAATTTTCCCACCAAGGAAGGAAAACTTCAAAGGGCCATAAATTTTGCTAGAAAGCTTGGTTTTGGGAAAACGAGGACTTTCTGAAAGCTCTCGATGCCCTCTTTGCACAAATCATAAATTTTACATTTTGATAAAGTTTAAGGGGTCAATTTTATGAAAATGGCTCTGCAGGATTTTAAAAAGCCAACTGGTAAATTTTAACTTATAAATTTTTGATTCAATTTGATCTCCTCCTTCACTCAACATGCCAAATAGACATGGAGGATTATTCTAGGAAGGATTTAGAATGTTTTAGGAAGGTAAATTTTCTCAATTGATTCCAATTTGAATTTTTCCAACAATTGATAAAAAAATGACTGTGAAAAGGTTTGGCTTGATTTTGCAATGTTTTAAATTATTTCTTAAGTGTTTTTGTCAATTTGAGTTCCTTGATAATACATATCATGCTAAATTTTAACATTTCCAAGTTGATTATTATGTGCAGGCCCGAACTGTGCATTTTAATTAAATTTATTTTCCAGTTTTAAATTTACAACAAAGATCCATTTCTAGAAAATTTGTATATCAATTTCATCATTCAAGTGTGGAATTTAATTTCTATTCTAGTCCAAGGCATTTAGTTGTTTATAAACAAATCATTTAAAAGCTAAATTGTAAAGTCTGGTTTCCAATTTAATATATTTCCAAAAGGGACAAAATAATATAATTCCTTCATACATTTCTTCTTTTCAAACAGAGATCTAACTATCTCTTTTTCCATACAATGAAACATTTAATTCAATCCATGGTAGACTTAAGTGTTTTCCTTCTTCAAGCAATCATTAAAAAAAAGAATCCAGTTTCTTTCTTTCCCAAAATCATATATTTGAAAACAAGGCAAAATAATACAATTACATCTCACGTGTTTCTTCCTTTTTTTTTCATTTTCCAAAACAGGATTCCAATCACAATTTGATATTCCAATTCAACACAACAATGCAAATGAGGGAAAGTCTTGCAATTCTTTATTAATTCAAAAAAAATACATCTTTACATTCTTCCATTCCTTGAATGCAATTAATAGATTTCATTTCTTTCTTTTCTTTCAATGTAATAACATAAATATAATAATATCTTTCACAATTCAATATAACTTTCATAACCAATTACAACATCTTTTCTTCACAAATATATATTACAATTTCATCCACTTCAAAGTGGGAAAGGTTACAAATGAATTTGTTTCACAAGGGGCTGGAAAAACTATCTTCTTCTGCTCTAGAACAACAACATGCAAGTTTTCTTTTTTTCTTCCAATTGATCACAACAAAAGTGGGGGAAAGGCAACGCTCTCCACCCAACCAAGACATCCAATGAAAGGAGAAGCCATCCTTCATCATTGGCCCCGAGCCCCAACCACAATACAATAAAAGGTGTGATTCAACCCATGGCAACAATCAAGGCTTCCACAAACACACAACATTCTTTCAACATGCATAATTCAATATAAAACACAGTCCAAACAAAAACAACAATTTACAACTACATTTGAAAACATTCAAACAAAACTCAAGCTTGATCATGCAAGCCAAAGGAGCAAGGACTATGGGGGAAGCTACTTATGCCTCCCAATGGGAATTGGGCATCCACCATAACAAACCACCAATAAAAATTCACCACACATATCCTTATGCCCCCACAATCCCTCCTTATGCCCCCCACAGATTTCCTTATGCCCCCCCAAAGTAAGAAATGCAAGCTATTTCTTTTCCATGGTGGATCCCAAACCCAAACTCCCTCCACAAAATATGATGCCACTGGCATTCCCTTATGCCCCCACATGGATTCCCCATAGCCTTCTCCTACACCATCCCTATGGCAGTCTACCCAACCAGCCAACAAATAAACAAAAACATACACCATTCATTCATACACAAAAGAAATAACAACAAAAAGAAGAGCTAAGCTCCTACCTCTCCATGGTAGCTTTTTTTTCCAACAACAAGCTTCAATGCCAAAAACACAGTCCCAAAAAAAAAATGCCAAGTATGAAATTATCTCCAATCTCCTCCAAAATCCACAAGAGCTCCAAACAAAAAAATGTGCCCCCAAAAAGTTGCAAAATGATTCAACAACCCAAAAACAAGCAAAGAGTTTGAATTTTATAGAAGAGGGAAGAGAAGAGGATGATGTGGATCCATGTAGGATGCCACATCACACATCCTCAACTCCAAACACACAAAAGACAAAATTTCATTCTCCCAAGCACAATAAAGAGGTGGGTGAAAATATGACAATTTACTTGCACACTCCAAAAAGCCCACACCCCAAAGGACTGCAAATTAAATAAAATGTAAGAGAGTGCAATCAAAACTTGCAACATGATTAATAAAATGCATTAAAAAGTCTAAAATCACCCCTCCAACCATAAGTATGGTTGGTAAATTAAATTGAGAGGTATGGGACAAGTTTTACTTGTCCCACAAGCCTCCAAAACAGCCCCCAAGGACAAATTCGAATTTCCAAGGAGGTGGAGTGTTTCATACTCCAAAATCTGACTTACACAACTCTTACACAAACTTACACATCCCTTACATATTTAATACAAAGAGCCAACAACTTCCATTATTACTTTCCCATATCCCAATTTGATTTATTTAAATTTTAACCATATGATTTCTCACATTAATCTACCACAATTTTAATTAAATAAAAGAAAGGACACATTACTAATAAAATACATACAACAATAATAAAAATTAACCACATTAATAATTACACAAAACCCATGGTCACATATAAAGGTGATCCCCCATGGGAATCCCTAACAACAAAACACAACACAATAAAACAAGTTGCCATGGTGACCTTGTCGAATTCACCTAGAATTCCATTGTGGTTGGTCTCCAATCCCCCGATGTTTGTTGTGATATTTAACCTACAAAACACAAATACCTCCTTCGGCCTCGTGGCCATATCAGAACATCCAAAATGATATAAATATAATCACAAAATCATCTAAATATGTGAATCACAACAACATCAAAGGCAATTTAACATTATCACATATAATTTATATCAACAACTATATCATCATCATATAATATCCATTTCTAAGTCTACTCACAATATCCAAAATCACATGTCAAATAGTATATCATCATCCACATATGAGTGTCTCTAATAATCATCATGCATCATAACCAAATCAAGATCACAATAATCCATGATCAAATATCTAACATCATACTAAATCAAAACATAATAATGTCCATAATGTAATCATCAAATGCTTGTTTGTCGTTTTTGGAAGAGTATTTTTGAATATATTGAGCTTATGATTTTCATTTACAGGTGCAGAAGCCATAGGTTCTACAAGCTCAAATGCATTATTATCAATAAGATCTTGAATAAGGTTGGGAAGTTTAAAACATCAATTTGTAGAATTTCGACAAACTAATGATAGTCATATCAAAAATTTCATTGTAATTTTGACCTTTTGGACTAGATGTATCCAAGTTGAGTGGAGGAAGTGTAATAAGATTTCTCTTAATAATTTATGGTAATATAAGGTGTGGAGGGATGGTCAATTTCATATATGTACATTTAGGTGGTTGTTATTGAAGTTCCTTAGTATTAGAGGTGGATGGCTTGAAAGTTTATTTATTTTGAAAGTGCGCAAAGATAAAGATTTCTCCTAGTATTTAAGCTTACCAATAGATAACATTTTTGCTTCATGTAGCTTAATAGTATGACACAGTTGATCCAATGATGGAGATGTCTCAAAGAGAACACCCTCCTAGAGAGGTGGAAATATACTTTTTATGAATAGATATTGAAGTTCAAATTTGCAAGCACATTAGACATATTAGCTAGGATATTTTTATATCATAAGACACGGTCTGCTAGATGTTCATTATATCCTTGTTTAAGTTGCACGAGTTGATCATATGAGATCTTAGAGCTGATATTGATAGAGAAATTAGTGATAAAAATATCGAATAGATGTGTAAAATATGTTACTTATTGAACAAGTAGGTCATAAAACCAATGCATTCCATACTCATGAAGAATGTGAGGAAAATGTTTACCCAAGAGAGTATGGTCATCCAAAAATCTAGACATGCCGCATGGAATTTCAGATATGCTCTTGGGGTCACCATGGGCATTAAAAATGGGCATATTTGGAGTGAAAACATTAGGTGGAAGTGCGTAAGAAGATATGGCAGTGCAAAAGCGAATGAAACAAAAATGTGGAATCTAAAGATGCACAGCACATAAAGTATCTTGTTACAATTGGTAGATTTGAAATTAAAGTTCATCATGGAGGATAAATCATGAGTGTTTGTGGAGGATACTTGACATTTATGAGAAACAAGAGGAGGCATGAAGTGATTAGTGGGAGTAGTAATAAAAACATGCAAATTTGAAGTAGGAGGAATATTGGAGGTGGGTGATTGAGTAGAAATGGAGGTGGGGATAGTGGCGAAGTGTTAAGCTCCATGAGATTGGTGGCCTCCTCATGAGTAATGAATAAAAGCGAGTCTAGATCTTGGGGATTCTCAATGATATGCTTATTAATATATTTAACATGGGATTTAGTAACGTTGAAATAATATTGGTCCATAGTGATGATAGGGTAGGATCCCTAAAAATAAGGTGGATTCGAGCATGGGATTCACCAAAATGATTAAGAAAAATATGGATTTACACTATGGAAATTATAAATCTTATTTTTATTGTAGAAGAAAATAAATAATAATTAAGTAGATAAACTCAAGAAAAATAAGCTATAAAATGTGAAACCCTAGTTGCAAAGAAGGGGTAGAGTGACTTAGCTAATTTTCAAAGATACTGAAGGTGCATAGAGCTAGAAAACTAAAAATATAAAGCATAGAATATTGCACCAAATCTCATAAAAATGCATATCTGGAAGAGTAAGCTAGACATGGGTGCCCAGAAAGGGGTAGGGGCATCTGTAGGAACGAAAACCTGTAATGGGTGCCTATGATTGTGAAAGTTCATAAAAACCATCTTTCTCATCTCAAAAGTTATTTTTTTCCTTCACCTTTGATTGTTATGAGGTCACACAATGATCAACAAGGTCCCCGAAACCTACAATGAAATAATGACCTGAAAAAGCCTCTAAAAGACATCAAATTCTAAAAAAGAAAGATGCAAAATGAGGGGTCACATTATCCTCATCTATAAAAAAATTGATGTTGTGACTGAATGCTACACTAAATTTCATACCCAATGTAGTTCTATGTATGTGTGTGTAGAAGTGTGCCCTAGGTGGATCTTGTGTGTGTCACACTCATATATCGAGAAAGTAGCTAGATGTAAAAGATGTAAATATATGTGTACATGGAATAGAATAAAATCCCCTCCTATGAACTGTATGCAAAATAATGTAGTCCCTTACCATTGAATGGATGTTTGAATTCTCTTGAATAGCCTTTAGATAATACCTTAGGTGGTGATAGCTAATTCTTAGTGCTTGGTTCTTTATTATGATCACATAACTTTATATTTATATGATTTCCTTTCTTGAATTTCGTAATAAACCCCAAAAAGTATGATTAAAAAATATATAGTATTCTCAAATGGCTATAAATGACCCAAAAGATTTGAACAAATTATAAAGAGTCAGGATTGCCCATAGGGGATGGGAGCACTGGGCTGACATATTAGGCCGGGTGTTGGTGTCTAGAATGAGAAATGCTAAGGTATGAAGATACAAACCGAGACATAAAGAGTATAAGACCAAAAGTAGTAATAGAAATAAATTAAATATGGCCAGAGACATGGGTTAATTATTAATTTTCCTACTTAGGAATCATATGAATAGTAATATGCAATCATAACTAAATAGATACCCAAAGTGCGTGGTTTTGTGTCTACAAAATCTACTTTTTCATAGACTTCCCCCGAATCACCAAATATTCCTAAATTTATTCCAACACCTTCAATGATCTCAAATACCACCTATGGATATTTATAAAATTTTCATAACCCTTATGGAGATTGTATACAGAGACCTAAAAATGGCCAAAATTAGCCTTTCTAGGCTTGTCGGAGAGCTAGTCTTCTGTTACACTTTACTCAAGGGAAGAATTTACCTTATCACATCATTTTACAAACCTGTACATTTTCACCCGATGTAATAGGGATACCTTCAATGGAAATTTGACCATGACATAATAAGGAGAATGATCAAGAGAGGGATTCAGAAGATTTTGACGCAAGTTTGCATCTTGTGGCTTTGTTTTCATGGTGTAAATTTTGTGTTTTTGGGTTCATAAATTCACATATAAACACTACAAATAAGAAAAAACCATAAGAAAGTTAAATGGTGAAAATTTACTAGAAACGGTCATCTTAGTCAAGATCTTCTAAAAATATTAAGTCTTGCAATTGAGCTCAAGTCACTCTATAGACATAAAATCACACACTTGGGTATATTTATAGATCCTAAAAGTATACTTTGCATTTATGTGATTCCTAAGCAAGAAAACTAGTGTGTGAAAACTATATTTTTCATCTTTTCTCTATTTCTTACATTCTCCTTTTTTTCACACCCTACAACCCAAAATTGGTGCTTTACTTGTTTATCTTTATGGCTTCGGACACTAGATCCCAGCTAGGACAGTAGCACCCAGTACTCATGTCCCCTTTGGGTGCCCCTAAAAATTTGTTATCTTACTCACCCCTTTTGGGTCTATTTTTCTTTTGGGAATCATTTTCACTTAAGAGTAGGCCTTCCAATTGTCAATTATGAAATTCAAGCAAGGGAATCATATAAATACATAGTTATGTGTTCGAAATAAAGGACCAAGTACTAAACACATAATATCATCACCTAAAATTGCATCCAACAACACTAAAGAGCACTAAGGCATCCATATAGCATCCATTCAAGGTAATAGGGACTAAAATTCTTCAAACACTGCATAGGAAGGGAATTTCATTCTATTCCATCCACACATCCTATACAGTTCTACATTCTAGATCTAGCCCACTATCAAGTGTAACTTGCACTAAGGAATCCTAGGGCATAATTCTTACACACACACAATAACTACATGGAGTTAGAGATGTAGTGCAATGATCAATTGTAATTTCACTCTCAGAGTAACTGTCGGGGTCACTCTAGCTCCCCATTTTACATATTTTTTAAGGATTTGATGTGGTTTGTGGGCTTGTGTAGGTGAGCTTTTATTTTTCGAGTTACATTTACTCTTGGGGATTAAGGAGTGACCATTAAGATATCAAAAAGAAGTAATTGTGACACCCTTAATACACATTAGAGATCATATTCTAAGATCTTATGTAGTCACCATTTTCTAGGCATCCTTTCCCTATCCCAAGAGCCCATTCTTGACTTCATCCTTTCCTGTCGAATTTACAAAGGTGTGTAGAAACGACACTCTTCCTAGTCTGTGCATCACTTTTCGCTACCCATATAAGTTCCATATTGTGTGGATAACAACTAAGTCTTCTTTCTCCATCTCTTTGTTATGGTTTTATATTTCAAACCTTAGTTGTCTTGTGTCATTTTTGTATTTTAGCATTCATAAAAATAAGTGACTTATCAATACCCTTAGATTTAATTAATACAAATTAAATTACATCATTTGGTTAACCCCGCACTCAAACCCTACCTTCGAGAATGCATGGAAATATATCTCCTTATTTCAAATTCGTGGATCAATCTTCATATCCTTATTTTTCTTCAACCAAATTTTCTAGCATGGATGCTATTGTTATTGATATTATGCGAGTTTGTACTCAAAATCCTCCTCACTTTATTACTCCCACACCTAATCCAAACTTAAATGTGTTCCACTACTCACCACAGTCATCCTCTTATAGCTCCACCTGTCTTTATTCCACATCCTATCACTTCTATAATTCCTACCACCACCTCTAAGGGTTATGAAATCATTTAGCAACTTAAGAATACACCATCAAAAATATCTCTTTATTATCTTTTACGTAGTGCACCCAATTGTCATCATACACTAGAGGCTTCCCTTTGTTCCATTCACATTGAAAGTGATAACTCACTTGTTTCCTTTGCTCACCTCATTCAATCCCTCAAAAATATACCATGTGTTATATCTTTTAGTGATGAGGATATCCCTCCTCTATTTTTGATGATCCATTTTCACCTTTACTTATATCACTTCTACTATTGGTGTCATTTGTATTAAGTTTTGTACTCATTGATAATGGATCTGCTATAAATCTATGTGCTCTATCTCTCCTTAGGAAAATTGACATTACTGATGATTTAATTAATAAATCCTCTCAAGTCATTCGTGGCTATGATTCCACTACTCGCACATGCATGGGCACTATCACCTTACCTATACAAGTTGGGCCTAAAATTATTCCTATTGTATTATTTGTTAATGATGGCTCATTTTTGGATTATAGATTACTGGGTAGACAGTGGATTCATGCAATGCATGTTTTCCCTTCTATTGTTCATTGGTGCAATAAATTTCTGCATGATGGCTATGAACATACCATTTCTTCGAACCTAATCCATTCAATTTTTATCGTATATACCATTACCACTATGCCTATTCCTCCAATATATCATATTTCATACTAGAACATTAATACATATGATTTTTTTCAGTCTAGTGCTTCACATCCTTCTTCTATATTCAACATATATGCCATTTATTCCTACTCATACTATATATATCCGATCACCCACCATGTATACCCCTATGTTTACTAATTCTCCATATTTCATGGCTCCTCTCAATGATACATTTCCCTCTACCCCTACCAACATCCTTGATCATGCCATTCAATATGATAACTCTAGCACTGATGATTCTGATGACGAAGTCGATGTTGTAGAGCTTAATGATGACATATTACGTAATCTTAACTTTACTCTTCTTGAAATTTATTTCTCCTACTTTTAAGATGCTTTTTATTGTTATTGGTCATGGGGAGCATCAATTTAAAAAAACCCTTCTTACACTAATTTCATGATACTTTTTCAGGGGTTTATCCATCCATTAAACATCATACCACCTTCCTTATCTCCCCAAGTACACATTATATTTATGCTCCCTCCTTTCACATGAACTATTTTCATATATGAATCTTATTGGCCTCACATTCCATTTGATCCCACTTTCTCTGACACTATTTTCATGCATGATGGATTAGCCTGACTAGGATTCACACTTGATGATCTCTTCCCACCACCTCACTCTCCTCACCTTTATCATGGATGTGTATTTTTTACTACTTCTTATGGCCTCCATGTCTTCCACTTATCATTATTTATTACACGTACTCCTCATTCCTCTCCACTCACACTTGGGAAATATTTCCTTGACTACATTGGTGGCACTTTGGATCATAATCATATTGATATCACATTTCCTATGCCTTTTAGCTACATCTCTATCTGCAATGATTCATTTCTTGTCTATTCTTGAAATATCACCCGCTGGTATACACAAGATTTTCCATAACCACCTTTTAACTGATGAAGAATATGTTATGAGCATGTATAATTTATGCCACAAAGAATTTTTATATGATCAACCCCACACTAGTTATAACCAAGTTTCTAACCTAAATCCAATAGGCTATGATCCCAACACTGATTATATTTTAGATAAGTTCACTTGATCCTTCTATAATCACACACCTTAGGAAATCAAGCTTTCCCTTCCCCTCTTATTATCATTAGATCTCAATTATCTCTACTACTACACTTCGTGCTTCAAATATAATAATTCTCACTACTCTTATGCACTTTGATACACACCTTGTATCATCATTACCCTATGATGCATTCTAGTTCAAGTGTTCATACTCAACTAATGAGGGTATAAATCTAATATGAACCTCACCACATTCACTATTTATGCTCTACGCTTCATGATCTATCTTTCTATCACACATTATAAAATCATTTCCTGATGACACACTCTTTTTCTATGGTTAATTCTTGACTATTGAGGAAACATTTATAAATGAACCTCATCTCATACACATTCACTGGAGGGAAAGTTGTTCCTTACACATTCACATATTGTAGACCATTCCATCACACTTATTCAACACATTTGCATATATTTGTTGTGCTTACTCTTGATTGATTATATTATTTACATGTTGCACTTTACTTACTATGCTATTAAAATACTCAATATGTCATTATATTTATCATATGTACATGAGAATTCACTTGGTATTTAGTTGTGATTGTATATTTATTACATGTTTTGACATGCTACAATGATGCTTGCACTGTGTTTTTACCATTCCTACCGAGGATCATGGGGGAATCTAAATTTCATATTCTCACACATTACAAGTGTTATTGTTTCATCATTTACTACTACTTTCTAGCACATTTCTTTCCACTGATGCATACATGTTTTGACATAATTTTTATCTTTCTAATATGTTGATGGGTGCTTCATGTGTAGAATTTTATTTGTAGGACTATTTTCCACCATGGTTTTCTAATATATATTTTTTTCCATTATATGTTATTGTTTTTAGGCTATACACTATGTCTTGTATTCTTATTGTATGCTTTTGGCTGATTTGGCCCTAATTGTCTTGCAAAATTGTGAGCAATGTCTCATGTCTAAAAACTACTTTTCATGGTCTACTTTGTTTGTAAAATTACGTATTACATTATCTTCTATTGCATGTTTGTTACTTTTTCTACTAACACATGTTACTAGCCAATTTGTTTGCATGTGCCTTGGTTTATACCATGCACATACCCTACAACATAACATAGCATCAAGTCCTCTCTTTTGGGCGTAAACAATCCTACAATAATCACATGTGCCCCAAATTAATGGAGCATACATTTGGTGAAAAAATCACCCCTACAACATCTCGTAACTATAGTACAGTGCTCCATACTATACAAAAAAAACATAGGTAACTATTACAACACTAGCTCATAATCATACTTGGGTCGATATCACATCACAAATGTGCCTAGACTTGGACACTAGCACTTGAGTGCTCCCGACCTCCCCTAGGTGCTAATTTCCTAGGGGCACATATAATCATCTTCTCATATTGGCACATTTCATATAAGTCTTCATAGAATTTTTATAGTTACAGGCACAATCCTATAGTCGTAGAATGCATTCTATCAGTACAACTTGGAACTAATTCAAAAAATATAGGACAACATGAACAACAAGAATAAATCAGGGACATACCATCTATAGTGGTGATCATTAGATAGAGTCTTGGAAGGATATTAACACTAGAAATCTCTCCCAACCACTTTCTCTTTGGCGTGAGATCACCCAAAAAATTCATTCTTGGTGTGAGATCACCTGAAAAACTTGTTCTTGGCGTGAGATCACCCAAAAAACTCACACTTGTAATTAGATCACCCAAATAGTTCATTTTTGGCATGAGATCGCTGAAAAACTCAATCTTCACAACATTTTATGACACTTTTCTGTCATTTACACTATTTTACATTAGATGCACACTTTCCTTTTTACATACTTTGACATACTTATGCATGCTTTACTACAATTTTTATATAAATGATTTTGACTAATTTTTCACTCTTCTTTTATAGGTCCATTTTTAACATGCAACAAGAAGCATCCTACAATAGAAATACACACTAAAATAAGTACAACACAATTCATATGTTTCATCCCTAGGGTCACTTTCCTTTCCTAGTATCCACACTTCACTTTACATCATTCCACGCTTCACTTGTCCACTCAACACACATTCATCGCACACTCTATAGGATCATAAGGTATGCATCTTCTATCTACTTTATTTTATCAAGTATTCAATTAACAACATAAAGTGGGGGTAAATGTAGACACAAAATAGTGCACTTTGGTACATTTCTAGGTCCTAAAAGCATACTATCATTTATATAATTCCTAAGCAAAAAAACTAGCGGTTGACAACTATCTTTGGCCTCATTTATTTGTTTCTTACAATTTGTTTTGTCTTACACACCCTATATCCCATCCAATACTTTACTTTTTTTTAATATTTTATGGCTTCGACACCAACGCCCACCAGACAACAAAATTAGGTTCTCATGTCCCCTCTAGGTGCCTTTGACACTTTATTATCTTACTCACTTATTTTGGGTATCTTTTATCTTTTGGTAATATTTTTCACTTATAAGTCATCCTTCCGATTGTCAATTAAAAATTTAAACAATGAAGTCATATAAATACATAGTTATGTGCTCAAAACAAAGGACTAAGCACTAAGCATATACTTACATCACCTTATCTTGCATCCAAAGGCACTAAAGATCACTAAAGGTATCCATCTAACATCCATTCAAGGGACAAGGGACTTTATATTCTACTATAGACACAAATATTGCACATTAGACAATATTTAGTCTAGTCTTATACTAGTATTTAGAAGGTTATCAAGTGTACAAAGTATTAATTAATCCCCCCTTTGGACACCTCTTTATTATCTTTTATTTCCTCTTTTCCACATATTTATCGATACTTATCACCCCATTTTCTAACTTCTCAAAGATTATACCCCTAATTCCGGCATCCCACACTTTGTACTAGGGTGCCTTGGTCCCACTATGGGTGCCTCGATATATGATTATCCTCTTTCACTCCTTTTTGGGTCACTTCTAGCCATTGGTCATATTTATATTTTTCTTAGTTGGCATTTTCAATATTAATTATGAAATTAAACTTGAGATCCCTATAAATATAAAGCTTATAAGACTCGTAGTAAGGGTCCTAGGTCATTGCATCCTATCACTACTATAACTCCATCTAGGGTTACATCTATTGCATCACTTACATCCACATGGCACCATAAATTTAAGCTAGTAAGTCTCGCATCAAACACATTCTTAGAGGAGTAATTCTATTCATTATATTCTACTATCTACATCTTCTAGAGCTACCATACCTTGTTACTTCACAAAGTACAACTGGAATGAGCGTACCTAGGGCACGACATACACACTCTCACTAGAACTACATCAAGGTCCATAATGTAGTGCAGCGCTCAGTGATAAATCCATCGGTTTGGCACCGAGGTCGATCAACCCTTATCATTATTCTTGTGCGGGCGTCATCCATTTCATCCAGTGAATCCAATGTGACAGACTAAGAATATTCAGAGACACTTAGTGACCATACCAAATTAGGGTTTTGAGAATTTATATTGTTCGAGAGCCTAGAATGTAAACCACGGTGTCCCAATACACTCCCAGTACTGTGTCACTACATATAGTCTAAATATTCCCTCTATAGGACCTTTGATTGTTCTTCTACATTGCTTTGAGTTCCGCTTCTAGATCTACAAAAACCTCATGTGATACTCTCCTATTATCAACTAAGTCTTTTCCTTACTCCCCTCTTGCATTCTATGGTTTTATTTCCATTAGATCAAATCATGTAATTACTTTACATCACTTTAGCATATTAGTTTGTTGTCATTTATTACTGTTTAACCTCTTTATTATAGTGTTTTAGTCCTCCTATTTATATTAACACTAAAACCCTAAATACCCCATTTAGGACTTTATTTTTGTTAATCATTTTGGTGAACCCATCATTTCTTTATCGCACTTTTTGAGGTGTAGTTTCCCCTTTTCCCATGGCCCAAAATCATGAGGAATTTACTAAATCCCACCTTAAATCCATCAATGATCACCTTGTTAAACGCCCATAGGATTTAGATTTACTTCTGCATGTGGCTCATGAAGAGGCCACTAACTTGGTTGAGCTCAACCCTTCTATAGCCTTACCCACCCAAACTCTTTCCTCTATGCTTACATCCATTTGTAATGGTCGGGTTTGGTTCCCACTCCCACTAATCACTTTACACCTATTTTGGTATCACGTTAGTGGAAAACATCCTCTATTGGAAATCAAGATTTAACCTCCTTATATCACGATCTCTAGGCTCAAATTCACAAGTTGCAATAGGCCACCACATCTCCCTCTTTAGATTCTACCTTGTTGTTGCATACCCCATTTTCACCTCTTATCTCTACTTACCCTCTTCCTCCTAACTTTGTCACCCCTAAATTGCCCATTTTTAATGGACACGGTGACCCATAGGAGCATCTTCGTGTGTTTCATGTTGCCTATCTTGATTTTGCTGATGATCACCTCTGTTAGCCAAAGGTTTTCCTCATGGTCTTTAGGATTATGCCATGCATTGGTTCTACAATTTACCTATTCATTCCATCACCTCCTTTACTCATCTCTTGCCAATTCTTTTCTCACACAATTTTCCATCAACATTGGTTCTAAGATGACCTATGCCCAATTGGCACAAATTACATAGGGACCCAATGAAAAATTCATTAATAATGCTCTGCACTACAAACATCATCTTTCCAAAATGACTAATTTCCTTTTCGATTCTGAGTTATAATATTTATTTATACAAATCCTTTTACCACCTCTCTATGAAAGTGTTCTCTTTGAAACCTTTTCTTCCTTTGACCAACTGTGTCATACTCTTAAGCTTTGAAAATCTAAGATTCTCTCTATTGGCAAGCTAAAGTATCAAGAACAATCCTCATCCTCCTCTCGTTTTCCAACCAAGACACCATTTAAACCTTCTATGTCTAAGCCTATCGACACTAAAATCATAGTCAACATCTGTTACACCTTCTAAGGAGACACCATCCCAACTGCCTTGGCATACATTTACCACCCTCCCTATGAAACCACACCTCATCTTGCAACAACTCCTTGATAGAAACCTCATCACCCTCCTACCACCATTCGAGTTAGACCCATCGCAACGCCTGAAAGGATGCAATTACAATGAAAACTTTTGTTGTGATTACCATCACTTTGTGTAGGCCACTCTACTAACCATTATATGAAACTTTGGGCACTTATCCAAGATCTAATTGACAATGACCAACTCAAATTCCCCAAACCTACTATCCTTCCTCCCACTAAGGACAAGGGTAAATTCAAAATTTTTAACAAAGAATCCAACCAACGTGACAAAAAGCTACGGAATTCTCTAATAATCATGCATACCATGCCACACCACCTATCAATGTAGGAGCACTTGATTCTTAGTCGCCATCACTGATACAACCATACCTATTTTTTCTTTCTCTTACATTGACTATCACACTACTTTTACATCTGACCATTTATACATACAATTTACCCTTATCACCGTAACTCCCATCAACAACACTAAGGTTGACCTATCCTCTCCTATTAGCACATGTTCCTTGTCTCTTCTAAGATCTATTGGTTACCCTCCATCACAAATCGAATTTCTATTCAAGAGGCCTTATGGTGTCGTTAAGTTACCTATCATAGTTGGTCCTCTCACTCTTCTCCTCCCTTGTGTCATTAATCAATCCGTAAACCACTGTGACCTACTTCTTAGCTTAAATTGGATCTATAAATCCCAAGATATTATCTCCATCAACCACTTGTGCCTTAAGTTCATCTATGAAAACCAAGTTATCTCCATTGATGGCATCCCTCATTCACCTCCAACATCCTCACACTCTCATTCCGCTTCTCCTGCACCTCTTTCTCTCCCTCACACAGCTCCTATGTTATCACCACCTGTGTCCTATTCCTACTTCACCATTTTGATTGGGCCCTACATAACCATGTCATTCCCTTAGTCCTACACATCAACATAGGCCTATTATTAAGACCATTATTTCATCACACCATCGCTCACCAACTCGCTTTATCCCACATGGACCATCCTCCCCTCTGCACATGCCGGTGCCTTGGTATCCATAACTTACACACTATACGATGCCACAACATTCATATTATATATACCCCATCCATGCATATCATCTTCATTCTCCTTCGCAATGCTTATCTCTTATACCACCATTATTAGATCATCCTTCTCTGTCCTCCTCCTCTCATGTATGGGTCGATGGACATTATTGGTTGATTCCTCAACCTTATTGATTGATTCCTCTTTCCTACCTATCTGAGGGGGCCTATCCATTAGACAACCCCCATACATTTTCAATTTTTCATTGATATATCTCACACCCATACATTTTTCCTTTCCTCACATATCAACATTTTCATCATCTATTATCACACCCTTGTTACTCGATGATGCACCCTAGTGCTTCGGTTCACACTTTGGAATGTTGAGGGATTACTATTACACTAAACCCCACACATTACACTACCATACCTATACATATACATCCTACATCATCCTATACATACCTCATCTACTAGTCATTTCTACCTCATCTATCTCATACACACTACACTAGTCATCATCATATATGAGTCTAGTTTTCTATGTCATCCATACATCCTATATGTTATACTAGATTTCCTTATACTTGGGTCTAGTTTTATCTATTATCATTACACATTCTATTCCTATCTACACACTTATTGCATTACACCTTCCATACCCACATTGCATTCATACATCCTACCTATTATACATTCTACACTAGATTTCCTTATACTTGGGTCTAGTTTTATCTATCATCATTACACATTCTACTTCTACCTATGCATTTATTACATTACATTCACATTCTCATACCTTGGTCATCTAAAATACATTGTTCTATGTGCTGCACCCACCACCCTATGACACACTCTAGTTCCTTAGTCAATACTTGACTGCCGAGGGTTTACCAATTGAATGGACCTTACATATATGTGACATGACATCATACCACATTCATCAAACTCGTGACTAACACTCTAGGTTATATCATCACCCACACTCATCATCATATCCTATAGGGGTATAAACCTTAGGCTAACTCACCACTCCCTTAATTTATTCTACATTCTCCTCTTACATCTGATCATCCTCTTCTAAGTCATTCTACCACATCATCACTTCTACTCATCCATTAGTGGTATATGCTTCAGGCTAAATCACCACCTTATTCTTATTTATCACGTAGTATTCTATGATTAGTGCTAACATCACAACCTTTTTTACCTACCACCTACTCATATATGCTTCATACACCATCATCACCCATATTGTAGTGACATACACTATAGGCTATATCATCACCTTATTCTACCATCTTATAGTGATATACGCTTAGGGATAAATCATTACTCACCCATTCAACAAGTAATGGTATACACTCAAGCTATAGGGTACATGCAAATCTTTACATATATCTCATTACCGTACACTCCTATATAGTGACATATGCTATAGGCTAGATAATCACCTTCTTCTTCCATCTTATACTTGATATACGCTTAGGGATAAATCATCACTCTTCCTATAAACAACATCATGATATACTCTTCGGCTATAGGGTTCATGCACATCTTCTCCACCAGTCACATTTCATCACCGACTCGGAACCAACTTTAAGGTAGTGTAGACACAAATATTACACATTAGACAATATTTAACCCAATCTTATACTACTATTTAGAATGTTCTCAAGTGTACAAAGTAATAATTAATTCCCCCTTTGGCCACCTCTTTCTTATCTTTTATTTCATCTTTCCCACATATTTCCCAATACTTATCACCCCATTTTCTAAGTTTCCCAAGATTCTAGCCCTAATTCAGGGTGCCCCACCTGTACTAGGGCACCCTAATCTATGTTTAGCCTCTTTCACTCCTTTTTGGGTCAATTCTAGTTATTTTTCATCTTTATATTTTTCTTAGTCGATTAATTATGAAATTCAATTTGAGAACCCGATAAATATAAAGCTTATAAGACCATAATAAGGGTCATAGGTCATTTCATCCTATCACTACTATCACTCCATCTAAGGCCGCATCCATTACATCCACATAGCACCATACATTCAAGATAGGAATTCTACATCACACACATTCTTAGAGGAGGGATTTTATTCATTATATTCTACTATCTACATCTTCTATAGCTACCATAGCTCATTATTTCAAAAAGTACAACTGGCATGAGAGCACCTAGGGCATGACATACACACACTCACCGAAATACATTAGGGTTTGTAATGTAGTGTAATGCTTAGTGATAAGTCCACTAGTTTGGTGATCGAGGTCATCGACCCCTTCTTCTTCTTCTTATGTAGGGCATCGTCTAGTTCATTTGGTGAATCTAGTGTGACAAAGAGAGAATATTTAGAGGCACTTAGCAAGCATAAAAATTAGGTTTTGAGAATTTATCATTGTTACGATTGCATGTATCGTAGAGAAAGTCACCCTGGGGTGCCCTAGTACACTCCCAAGTGCCTTTTTACTTTAAACAGTCTGAATTTTCCTCCGTAGGGTCTCGAGTGTTCATCTGCACTACCGAGTTCTAGTTCTAGTTCCAGATCTATGATAACTTACAGGCGCTCTCTTGTTATTAGCTAAGTCTTTTCCTTACTCCCCTCTTGCATTCTAGGGTTTTATTTCCATTAGATCAAATCATGCAATTAATTTACATCACTTTAGCATATTAGTTTGTTTTCATTTATTACTGTTTAACCTCTTTATTACATCGTTTTAGTTCTCCTATTTAGATTAACACTAGAACCCTAAATACCCTATTTAGGACTTTATTTTTTTAATCATCTACATACTCTATATAGGAAGGGGAAGTTCATTCTATTCCATACATACATGCTATACATTTCTACATTTTAGATCTAGCTCGCTATCAAGTGCAACTTGTGTTAGGGCATCATAGGAAAAATTCCTACACACACACACACAGAACAACATGGAGTTTGAGATTTAGTACAGAGCTTGCTTGTAATTTCACTCTCACTTTGAATGTTGGGGTCAGTTTTCCTCCCCATTTTTCTTCTTATTTTAGGATTTGATGTGGTTTGTGGGATTATATAGGTGAGATTTTGTTTTACATGTTACAGGTACTCCTCGAGTCAAGGAGTGACCATTACAAGATCAATAAGAAGTAATTGAGACACCCTTAAGATGCATCAAAGGTCATATTATGGGCTCTTATATAGTCACTGATGCCCAAAAGAGGTCTCTAGTGCCCGAATCCTTTCCCTATCGTAGGTGCCCATGTCTCGCTTCATCACTTCCCCGCCGAATTTACGAGTGTGTAGTAACAAATTTATTCCCAATCTATGCATAACTTTTCTTTGCCTAGATTAGTTCCAAATTTCACAGATATCAACTTTCTTTCTCTGTCTCTTTCTAATGGTTTTATATTTCAAATATTAGTTTTCTTCTGTCATTTCTATATTTTAGCATTCATAACATTAAGTGAATCTGTAATACCTTTAGATTTAATTAATACAAATTAAATTAAATCACACTCTTATAATTTCACATTCCACCTATCTCATTACGTTTTCCACAATTGCAAGGATAAGAAGTTTTAGTGTAGTTCAAACGAGAATGAAATCTCTCATAAACTCTTAAAAACTTAGTCTCAAGGCCAATTCCAAGAATGTGTATATCTATCCACCATAAAAGTCACAAAACCAGATCATCATTTTCAAGTGATGTATACCATGAAAGGAAAATGATATCAAACAGGTTTTATAAATATGATCCCTAATTCTCAATCATATTCTTATAATCTAGCATGGTAGTGTGTTCGATGAGTATGATGGTGAATGTGGAATTTCTTCCTTCCTCATTTTTAAAAGAAGAAATTTTCAACAAGGAATTAGTGAACAAAGGTAATTTAATGTCATAAGGTTGATTCCATCTAAAAATAAGATATCTTGGTAATTAAATAGAATTGTGAATTTTTATAGATTTAGGAGGAGAAATGCTATCAAGGTATTCAAGACCATCATGTTTGCAGGATCAAGAAGTCATCTTTGGACGACTTGGTGCTAGTATGACAATAATTTTTCGAACACATTCATTCCTTTAGAGTGTGCCCACCTATCACAGGAGAAGGATATTATAACCATAATGTTTTATTGAAATGGTTTGTTAGAGGATAATATAGAGAAGTCCTTCTATATGGAGGAGAAAACTATTTCAACGAAGATTATAGGATCAAAAGTGTGTATATGTATCTTAAGTGCGTTTCCCTTAAAAAGAGACATCTTTATCATGAAGGTGATTTTTTTAGCCAAAAAGGATAAGGGGATGATATTTATATCCTAACTCTGATTTTGTGTCCAAATAAAATCATCATGTTTACATTAACGAGAAATCGTCTCAATTTCACATAGGCAATTAACCTAAGCAGTGTTATTGAAAAATCATTCAATACCTTAGAGTTTGTTTTTATCCCACAGAGGAAGCAATTGTAATCTCAATTTCCTAATTTAATAGGTGGTCAAGTGTGAGGAAATTTTTAATGACCCATCAAAAGTAGCTTCTTCATCAACAAGGATATTTCCCATCTTTGGATTTCACTTCTCTCTCTTCTTCTCTCTCCCCCTCCCTCTATCTCTCTAATATTATAATTTTCTATTATAAATGTACCTTGTCAATATTTTGTCTTAATAACTTAACTGATTTAATGTTTCATTGTAAAAGTCCCTTTTGAAAAATAAGAAAAGGACTTAGCTTCATTCCTAGGGAATTTTAAAATTCACATGGTGGTGAGATGAAAAGTCACATGGGGTGGAGAGGAAGATACATTTTTAAATATCTAAATTGGAATGGCTTCTCCATTCCAAGGGGTCAAAAATTATTGGTTTTTGTAATTTGATGGATTTAACTACTACTGCAAGCAATAAAAACTACATTTATTCAATCTCCTTATCTATGTTCCTCCATTCTATCTACTTTTTAAATTTTCAAGCATTGTAATTATGTATAACCAAGAAGAAAATTTGTGTCCTTGATTAATGGATATATAGAACTTTGTATATTTTATTTTTAGTCTTAATCTTAATTTCATGGTTGAATTATTCTAATTGAATGTGAACCTACTCTGGTTATTGTTGGTGAGAATATGCTAGTACCTACTCACAACATTAACCCTCTCCCCATTTCTCTTATTCCTTTTTACCTCTCCTTAAAGAATATTCCTCCCTTCTATATTGTAAAAGAATTTTTCCATATGTTTAGTGGAGTATCCTTGTGTCATCCTGCACCTAACAGCCACCCCACATTTTTGTTTATATTACATTCGATAATGGGTGCCTCCCATAACAAAGAAGGGGGATTAACCTCATGACCATTGGTGAAAACCAATAACTTGCCGCAACAAATTATTTCACCAACTATTATTTGTGAATATGATGGGGAAAATATTCCCTTTGTACACCCTTAAATTATATATTAAAATAAAAAATAATATATTTTAAAATCGCAAACACTGAAATTATACATTTAGAAATCTAGAAACTAATTGTTAAAAATTCATCATTGCTGATTTTAGCTATAAACATGTCATTTCTAGACTACAAATTTCCATTAATATATTGTAAACTATTGTACAAGTTTTCATAAAAGAGATATATGTGATATGATTGTGCAAGTTGAATTTTTATCATGTATTTGAAGAGAAACATCAAGCTTATTTAAGACTTCCCGTTATCTAGGTGGAAAGGCAAGTTTGGCAAGAGTACTCAACTAAATTTGATCCTAACTTTCCTTGTGAAGATCTTATTAAAGAAGAAATTATAGAACCACCTGAAATCATCCCTCTAGAAGAAGATGATAAATAATAATAATCAAAGGAAATATAATAAGTAGTGGATGTACCAATTTCGTGGGGATAAAACACTAGTACGTTATCATTGGCTCCTCCACTTCATGAATTATCAAAAGGATCAAGATAGAACTTTCAAAAATTATATGGAGGTGGAAAGTAACATCCAGATGATCAAATTACAAGTTTCATCACATCCTCTAGCATTATTTGAGTGGGGTATGAATATGTCACCATTTGACTATTTGTGGAGTCATTGCAAGATGCCACTATGGAATGGTGTTACTACTTTCCACCACGCTCCATTACCGATCGAGATGACATGAAAAACAAGTTTTAAAAATATTCACAAATGTAAAAGATGCACATTCCCTGGACTTTCTCAATTGGATTATATGAAGGACTTGTAAGATCCCATGAGATAATTTGTAGAAAATTTCAATAAGTTCGTAAAAAAATCCTATTTTTTTCATCTTACTATATATAGTCATAATAGGTTACTTGTTGAATGCTTAATTTCACAAGGTTGGTTTCATACTATGGAGATCTCAACCAAATAATCTATAAAATGATCAATAACCTACCATTGAAGTGGAAGATGACCTTGTCATGTCAGAGAAGATCAAGAATTATTTAGTGAGGAATAAGGTCTAAAGATGAAAGGGATGATCCATTTCTACAAAAATTGGTCAATGACTTGACTACATTGAAGATGAAAATTTATCAAAATGTCTCCTTTTAGAATCAAATTATAGGAGCACCAAGAAGGATTACCTTGGAAGCTCTAATAGTTAATTAAATATGTCAAATCTGTGAAGATGAAGGAGAAGAAATTGCTGAATCAAAAATTGAAGAAGAATAAGAAGATGGATGAGCTAGGATTTGGTATTTTGTATACACACCAGAAAAATATTTTGAAGAATTCATGGAAAGATAATTTAGTGTAGTGTTCAATCACTCACAAATAGATAAAAAAATATTCTTCTTCAGCTACTCAAGTAAAGCACTTGAATATTCAAATGGAAACTCTATGAAAAAAACAAAAAGAGGATCATCATTTTCCACTTCCATAGGGTCAAGCAAGAAGAATCTTGAAACTACTTTAGTCAAGACTCCTGCTTCTTTGAGAAATTATCTCTCATACCCTCTTCTAAAATCCTAAGAATAAAAATCTTGCTATTTTTAAGGCTATCATAGTTACCAATGTACCTATAACTTCTTCACCTTTTAACATCATTCACCATTTCAAGAAAGGCAAATTTCAAATTTCCAAGTATGAGTACCAAAACCCATCCTGAGTAGTTTTATAAAATTGTCTATTTTATCAAAGGAAGTAGTTCAAATTCATGTTCCATAAATCCCACTACCAAATAACTACCTCTTTCTACTCATACCACTCCTCAAAACCTTCTTTCTTACACATGCTCCTCTTCTTGGAAGGTAGAGACTTTCTATCTTGTTTTGATAGTTAATAGATATCAATTTGATAATTGTATTATTAACTTTAGTGCCTCTGAAAATGTCAAGCATGATAATTTTGTTAAAGCTCTTGGTCTCTCTCTAAACACCACTTCTAGGCATTGTTACTCCATGGAAACCAAATAATTACCTCTCATTAGCCAAGTGAAGGATTCTCAAGTATCATTTGCATATTTTCTTGACAAGAAGATCATGATGAAAATAATTGTAGCAGACATGCCAACCTCATATGGTATGTTGTTGAACCCAATATTTTGTATGGATGTCAAAAATATATACAGATGGATTTTTCACATTAAACCATTCAATTTAATGGTAAGATGAATAATCTCCTTCCAATAAGGAAAATGAAATACATGGTTCAAAAAATAGATGACTCAATGGTAGGCATACTATTCCACGATTCAAAGTATGGAAAAAAATTTATAGCTTCGAGGATTATGCTAAGATTCCCATGTTGATGGAGGAATACCCAAGTGTGATGGAGCCAGTTAGAAAACATCATGATGATTTGATGGATCCAAAATTTGATAGTGTGTACTTCCCATTGGATATGGATATAGGATCTTTCTTGGTGATGATGACTATGAAAATCTTAATTTACAAAAAAATGAATCCCAAGGTGATGAGTAATGCGTATCTTAAATAATAATTTATATCAAAAAAATATTGGTACGCAAGTCCCATGTTTCCAATCATGTTCTCAAGGTTCAACATGAATAATTTCTTGGTGAGTAGGAAAATTATTATAAATTTGAAAATTTATTTTTACCATTGGGAGAGGATGAATACCATTTCACTAAAGAACACATAGATGGAATGGTGGTTGATTCTCCCAAGGATAATTCCAATCAATATGAAGACCTTCTCAATGGAGAATATATGAATAACAATATGCTTGAATCCTTCAAGGTTTACTCCACTCAAGGAAACAATGTTCTCATCATGAAAATGTATTTTGAGACTCAAAATAACTAATATGGAGATGATGATGGTTTAAATTTTTCATATACAATATTTTGCGCATATGAATTCCTAGAGGATTAATATCTATACACATCACATCATAATGATAATTGGGCCAAAGTTGAGAAAAATTGTATGAAAGAGGCTTATGGAAACATCTAAAATATCATAATATTTACCGAGAGACAACTCATAACGACCATGGTCATGAAGAATATAACCAATAAAATCCAAATTCTTATCAAATACCATAATCCTTAGTGTGAAAATGGTAAGCTTGGTGTGATCAAGATTCACGTTGGTAACAAAGAATAGAAAATCAAAATCCAAATGAATTTGGAAATAAATGAGCAGATGGAAACACGATGTCAAATTAATGAAGGTAATAAAATATCTAAGTGGACCTCACTTAATAGAACAATAATGAAAAATTTATCGAGAAATTGAGAAACAGTCATATTACGTTGAGCTCACAATGGATTTATAGAACAAATGCTTTCAGTGATACCCATATGTGGGTAAACATTCATCAAGAATCAATGCTAGATTAAAAAGTTTGTCCCCATATGTATCATAGGTTATTTATGATTTTTTTTAATGTTTTCCATTTTTTCCTCCCCTTTGTGTGTTTCCTTTCTTTGTCATGTTTTTTTACATTTGTTTCTTGATTATTTTTATAGATTTGTTAGTTTTTTAGCATGAAAACTCCATGTCCTAATAGATAAGGCACTGATCTTCTACCCCATATGACATATGATGTTATTAAACACCCATTATGGTCTAATGTTCCCAATATAGACCTATATATTTTAATTCTAAATGTTTAAAATTCAAAATTGAAATCTTGGTCAGGATAACTAAGCCACCACTTAAAAATTTCCCCTCCCAAACGTTGTGAATCCTTCATTTGGCCAACCTATCCTCAATTTCACCATAATTTTGTCTTAGAGGAACAAGATAATAATATTTTTAAGTGTTTTTAATGTGCATGGATTTATTCCGAGGTTATTTAATAATTCACCGAGTTTTAAGGAGAAATAACTATATTTAAAGGCCTAAAAAGGGACATTTTTTCCATTTTGCAATTGGTGAACGCCCTCAAAAGTTGAAAAGAGGACATAATCCATCTAGGAGTTGTTTTGTATATAAATGAAGATATACAAGTAATTTTAGGGAAAATATATTGAATAAATTGATGTCTATAACAACTTGAGAAATATATGATCATTTTAGGTGTAGGGAATGTTATACTCCTATGGTGAAAGATGACTTGTCTAGATGATTCTCGGGATTTTTCGAGGATTTTTAAGCTCATAAAATACTCAATGGAAAGGTCTTTAATTAATCCAAATTATGGAAACATATTTTTTTCTTAAACCTTTAATATTTTCTACAATAGCTCAAGTCAATGTTTATACTCTTTCGCGATGAAAAGGTGAATGCCACAAAAATTAAAAATTCATGCATAATTGGATAATTATAATGATTGGTATGATCTCAAAAAAATGAGTTAAAATCATATACGTTTTGACCTAAAAACAACATTTCATGCTCTCAAGGTGGAAAAAGCACTCTCAATGTCCTCGTATCACTCGATGGGTGCCATCAACATTCAAAATGGATTGGTCACACTTTTTCACCCTTGGTGTCCCCTTGTATTGTACTTAAAGTTAAAATTGAAAAATAAGGACACCAAAGTGTGAACCCCATCCATTTTTAATATTTAATCACTTAAAAACATGAGCTAGGGTGTTATGCGAGTAAAATGAGTGAGTTAAGTGATGAAGTCCCTTTTTCATGATAGTTGGGCCCCTTGATTGAAAATTTTCATGCTTTTGTCACATTTTATTGTTCTTAAGGTTAAAAGGAACAATAAAGAAACCAAAGTGTGTCCCCCATCTTGGAAAAATTCTCGTAACTCACCCTCACCACTTTTACATCTAGAATAAAATTGAACTGTAAGTGACTCATCTACACGCCCCCTCTTCATGATCTGGACCCCAATGGAAAATTTATCACCTTATTTGTCCCCTTTGATTATACCAAGTTCAAAGGAGATAATGGGGACAAAAATGTGTGACCCCATCCAATCATTCACCATGATCACGTGAAAATGTAGTTTCTAGCCCCTAAGCCATTTTCAACTCCTCCATCTCATTCACATTGAACAAGAAGCTACCAATTTTCAACATCTTTTAAAAATTCCCACTTGTACCTCCTTTAGCCTATGTTTTAGTGTGAAAATACATGGTAACCCCTGTTTCAATTATGGTTAACATGTCGGGTTAAGTAGTGAGTTAAAACTTACAATCGAAAATGACTAACTACTCCTCTCAACACTTAATAATTTTTCAAAATACGAGCTATATTTTCCCTCCTAAAACATCTATTTTAATTAATTATTATGCTTAGTTTCTTCCAGGACATCCATACTCCTAAACAGAAAACTTCTCATATCTCCAAAATGGTGCACCTGATTTTGACAAAAAATTTATCATTATGATCGTACTCAAAAAACCTTCAAGTTGATTTTAATAGAGTTTACATGAATTATATGTGTAATTTTCAGAATCCATTTTAAATTTACATCCTAAGAAGTTTCCTTTTCATTTCTACAGAATTCTAGCAAGAGAAAAGCCTTAACAATTGTAGCAGAAGCTCCTAAAGTAAAACTTGAACTTTTAAAACTAGTTTCAATTCAATAAAAAGCCTAGAAGACATATGTATAAAAATAGTAAGTGTGAAAGGATTCATGTTTCCATGTATATTTAGTTTCCAAAAAGGAAAATTCACAACATCTTTGTTACTCCAAACAAGTAAAAATTGTCATAAAATGAAAATGGTGAAAACATAGTAAAAACGGTCATCCTAGTCATGACCTGCTAAAAATAATGAGTCTTGAAATTTAATTCAAGTCACTCCCATAAGTTCACATTCCACCTATATCATTTATTTTTACAAGAATTGAAAGGATATTATTTTTATTGTGGTTTGAATGAGAATGAAAACCCTCACAAACTCTCAAAATCTTAGTCTCGAGGTCAATTCCAATACTCTATGTTTCAATCCATCCTAAATGTGAAAGAACATGGTCATCATGTTCAAGTGATTTGTACCATGAAAGGAAAATTATATCAAATAGGGTTTGTAAAGATGATCCCTAATATTTACTCACATCCTCATAATCTAGCATTATAGTGTGTTTGATGAGTATGATGGTCAATGCAGAATTTCCTCCTTCCTCATTTATAGAAGAAGAAATTTTCAAAAAGGAATGAGTGAAAAATAATGTACTTGAATCTCCTGAGGTGTATTCCATACAAAAATAATATATCTTAGTCATTAAGGACAATTATTAATTTCAAGAGAGTCACTAGGAGAAATACTTCGAGGTGCTCAAGACCATCATGTTTACAAGATCAAGAAGTCATCTCAGTCCACTTGGTAAAAGTTTCACAATAGTTTTTTTAAACACTAATTCACTACTTGAGTTTTCCCACATATCATATAAGAATGAGATTATATCTAAAATATTTCTATTAAATGGGTGGTTAGAGGGAAATCCTTCTATCTAGAGTAAAATACCTATTTCAATGACGTTAAAATGAGAAAAAAGGTGTCCACGTGTTGTAAGTATGTTTCCATTAAAAAAGGAGACATCTTTGAAATGAAGGTGAATTTCAAAGTGAGTAAGGATAATGGGGTGATCTCCATGTCCTAACTTTGACTTTGTGTTCAAAGATAATAATCATGTTTACAAGAATGGACAATCATCTCAATTTCACATAGTGCAATTCACCTAGTAGTGTTTTTGAACACTCATTTAATGTTGAGTGTTTCCACATCTCATAAAAGGAAGAAATTTCAATCTCATTATTCTACTTTAATAGGTGGTCAAGTGCGAGGAAATTCATTCACGACCCATCATAAGCATGTTATTTGTCAATAAGGAGATTTATAATATTTGGATTTTACTTCTATCTCTTCTTGTCTCTCCACCTCCCTCTCTCTAATATTCTAATTCTCCATTAAGAATGTAATGTTTCACTCTTTCATCTTATTCAATTAAGCAAATTAATTTTGTATTGGAAAATTCCCGTTTTAAAATAAGAAAGGGACTTAGTTTCATTCCTAGGGAATATAAAAATTCACATGGTGGTGAGATGAAATGTCACATGGTGGTGAGATGAAAAGTCACACTAGGGGAGAGGAACATAAATGTTGTAAGCTATAAATTGGAATGGCTACTCCATTACAAGGGGTTGAAATTGTTGATTGTTAGAAGTTATTTTATTTCACTAATAAAATAAAAATAAAATAAAAATTTCTTCTATCTCCTTGTTTATGTTCCTCCATTATCTCTACTTTCCAAGTTTACAAGCATTGTAATCTTGTAAAACCAAGAAGGAACTTTGTGTCCTTGATTAATGGATCTATAGAACTTTGTGTCTATGATTTTTTAGTCTTTCTATTGATTACATTATTGAATTGTTATAATCGAATGTTGGCATACTTTGTTTAATATTAGTGATAATATGCTCGCTCATACTCACAACATTAACCCACTCCCATATTTCTCCTACTACTCTTTACCTCTCCTCAAATAAAATTCCTCACTTGTAAACTATAAAATAATTTCACCACATGTTTAGGTTAGTATTCCTATGTGATCAATAGCCTAACAATCTCCCCACAATTTTATTTAGTTTATATTTAATAATGGGATCCTCCCCATAGCCAAGAAGGAGGGACTTATCCCGTGACCATTGGTGAAAACCAATAATCTGAACAAAAAGTTATTTCACCAATAATGGTATATGTGTCAAGGATGTGAGATGTTTTCCATTGTATTCATTAATAGATTGGATGATACCCATAAGATATTTACCCTAGATGATTATCCACTTTTTATGGAGTTTACTAACATGTTCCCTAGGGAGATTTATGGGATGCCACCATGTCATGAGGTAGAGTTCACCATCAATCTTGTGTCGGGAAAAAATCCTGAATCCGAGAACCTTACTAGATGACTAATCTTGATCTTCATGAGCTCAAGATTCAACTAGAGAAGTTATTGGAGAAGATATTTTTTCATCCTAGTGTATCCCATTAGAGCACACTAATTATCTTCATAAAGAATAAGGATGGATCTCTTTGTATTTTTTTGGATTTTAGGCTACTTTGAATAAAGTAATAGTGAAGAACCATTACTCTTTACCCTTGATCGATGATCTTTCCGATTAGATGAAGGGAACCAGGGTGTTCTCTAATATTGATCTCAAGTTTGGGTACCATCATCTCTATGTTGAGAGACAAATATCCAAAAGTCTACATTTAGGACTCAAGTATCGCTATTATGAGTTCATATTTGTCCCTTTCGGGATGAATAATTCCTCGAACATGTTCATGAGTCTCATGAAAAATTATTTAAGTATTTCCAATACTTTTTGTGTTGATCTTTCTTGATGACATTTAAATCTATTCCTACATAGTATAGGAGCATGAAGAGCATTCGAGATTGGTTTTGGAGGTCTCGTGTGAGCATCATCTTTATGGGAACCTATATCATTATTCCTTGTTTCAAACCAAGATCTACTATTTAGGGCACAATAATTATGATAAGGGTATATATATATATATAGATCCTTCAAAGAATCAGGGGTATACTTGATTAGATTTTTCGTACTTTTTTCATAGAGGTTAGGAGTTTCATGGATTTAACATGGCATTATCTCGATGGGTTTTAGAGGTCTTGTGTGAGCATCATATTTTTGGGAACCTAGATAATTATTCCTTGTTTCAAACCAAGATCCAATATTTAGGGCACAATAATTATGACATATATATATATATATATATATATATATATATATATATATATATCCTTCAAAGAATCAAAGTTATACTTGATTGGATTGTTTATACTTTTTCACAGAGGTTAGGAGTTTCATGGATTTAACATGGCATTATCTGATGTTTGTTAATATTTTCTCCTATATTTCTAATTTGATCATTTATATTTAATAGAAAGGGAAGAATATTTTTAGTCCGAGATGTAGAAATGATCCTTTCATCTGCTTAAGTATTTTTTACTTCCACACCAATCTTGGCAGTTTAAGATCCTCAGTAAATCTACTGTTTTACACAAAGTATTCCTTGGAGTTACTTGGGGTTGTTCTTATGTAAGGAGAATGTTTCATTACTTATGAGTCTTGTAAGCTCAAGGAATCAGATCTTAATTACCTAAAACATGATATTGATATTGCAGTGGTGATGTATTCCTTGCAAGATTGGAGGCAATTTCTTCTTGGTAAGTATTTTGTTTTGAGGACTAACCACATAAGCCTTTAATATATTTTCACCCAGTCTAATCTCAACACTAGAAAAAAACAATAGATGGAGTTATTGTGTGAGTAAAACATGAATATTTTGTACATCAATGGAAATGAGTATGTCATCATTGATTCCTTTAGTATAAGGTGTCATGATCTTTTCACTTTGACCCTTTGATTGCATATTCAGAAAATATTTTGTAGCATATTCTAGGAAAATATGTTACCAGTTGCTAGAAAGAGATTTTAGGTAAAATTTCCCTGGTAAAATTTTTGCTAGGTATTATTTAGAGAAATATGGCCTTCTTCTCTACCATGGGAGAATTTATGTGCCTAAGATAGGTGATCTTCATAGTTTGATCCTATCTTAGGCTCATAAGATCGTATATGCAACACATCTTGGGGTGAAGGGGATGCATGAAAATATTTACCACTTATTCTTTTGGCATATTTTATGTTGGGCTAAATATGACTTTTTACCCATTTCATAGAGTTCCACCGGGAAATCCTAATCATTCCCATCTTGTTAGTATTCTTTATCCCCATGACATTCCAAAGTGGAAGTGGGATGTGATTTTGATGGAATTTATTATTGGTTTCCCTATGTCCTCCTACCATCATGATGTCATCATGGTGACAATGGAAAAGTTGACAAAATTTCCAACTTCCCTCCCACAAAAATAACATAAAATTTAATCACGATAGCTAGAGTGTCTGTTTTATGACATTGTGTAACTATATGGAATTATGAGAAAGATTATTTTTATCATGATACAATTTATACGTTGGACTTGTTAAAGCATGAGTGAGTTAGGTTGTTTCATTGATGTTTAATATCATTAATGAAAAATAGGGTGATATAGGATTATGTGCCATGATTATGACATGGTCAATCAGATTAGAGCATAATGACATGAGCATAAACAAGTGGGAATGGTTTGACCTAGTAGGCTTAATTAGGTGACCTAGTTAGCCTAGGTGATAGAGCATGATGGATATAGTTTCATGATGGATTTATGAGAATGGTAGAGGCTTGGAGATAATTATTGAATAGTTTTAAGACACTCACATGAGCTTTAGAGTGTAGGTATAGGTTTTGGACATAGTTTTAGGTGCCCATTTAGACCTAGTTTAGATGCTTGAAGATGAAATGGAGAATGAGAGTGAGTTATATAGATATGCAAGATCGTGGAATAATGCATGAGTGTGAGACATGTTTTTAAATTGTGTTATGTAATTTTAGAGATCTTGGAAGTAGAGGTGTGGTATCTACCAACTTGGTCTAGGTATAAAATGGACCTAATATTAGTGTATGGAGGCCTAATAAGGAAAGAGAGTCACTTGTAGAAGTATGTGATCCTTGGAGTCACTAAAAAGGTGATTCATATTATTTTCAGCATGTAAATGCATTTATTATAGGTATCATTCTTTTTTTGTGTTAGTTTACTCATCCATGGTCTAAATTAGGTAAAACCCTAAGGCCTAGTCATGTAAATGAGATGGGGTATGAATATGTAGACATATTTATGACAAAGTGAGCATTTTATATGTTATTAAAGGGTGTCATGGTGATGTGAGAAAAAATCAAGTAGATATGAAGATAATTTTAAAACTTTTGGTGTTTTTGGTCCTATCGAATTCTAGAGAGCATGTTTTCTAGCTCGATATGGGAGAAATGGACTTGGTTGACACATGTAAAATTTTCATAGGAACCTGATAAATTATTTTATGTTAATTCATATAACTAAGAATATCTCTTAGTTGGAATGAGGTCAAATGAGGCCCAAAAATTTATGAATGATTGTTAAGAAGGTAAGTCACTTTTTATGGTCTTAAAACTCTACTTCATGAGATATAGGAGATAACTTGATGTTGTGAGCATAAAATATATTATATAATCAAATTTTAGTACTAGATGATGGAGATAACTCTCCCATATTTCATATGGTGGTGGTTTTAGGTCATGACACTTAGTGGAGCCCACTCATAAATGTATATTTACAGAAAGAAGGTTTTACTCTCAGGTTTTCCATTGGACCATATGGATAATTTAGTGTTAGGATATATATGGGAGATATGATAAAAATTTAATTAATTTAATATCTTGGTGAGGTGTTTTTATCACTGTACAAGTCAAAATATGTTGATTGGTTTTTGTCCTAAATGGCATTTTTAGTAGTCTAGTGAATGGAAGTGCTTAAGAACTTGTGAGATTTTTTATGAATTCTAATAGAATTTTATGTGTTGTAGGAATATCATATGACATGGTTCATGATTTTATTTATTTATAAAATTTATGTGAGGAGGCATGGTTGAGGTCACAAATTGATCTAGTTTGACTGGTTCAGGAAAACATTGTTTTGATGGGAAGATTGATGTAGAAGACCAACTATTTGGCTTAGATGATGATGGATATTCATTGGAGAGTTAAGAGGGATGAATTTTTTTCATATTTAATGTATTTATAGTTCTTGAATGTTTTAGAAAGGGTGCAAGAAAGTTGATTTTCCAAAACCGGTTCTTGGGCACTTTAATTTAATGAAGAGGAGAAGTAGTTCCATTTACTTTGATGGATGTTTCATGAGGTATAACATGAATTGTGATGTTATAAAAATAATTATATTTCTTGAGTTGCTATATGGAATATTTTATTTGATTTTGTGTGATCTTGTGGTTAATTTTTGGTGACTAGGTCCTGGAGGTTCTTGATTTGAGTGGGAAACAATCCTACTTGTTGTTAGGATGATTAATTTTATTGGTGAAGAGTTATTTGAGATGATGGATGATGTTTTAAGGTTTTTTTGGAAATTTTTGAATCCTTTGTATGCATGAAATATCCACATAAATACATTATATCCCTTGGTTTTCTCGGTAGAGAAGGATTTAGGCTTCTTGGCCTAGTTGTGCATAGTTTGATGTCTTAGTGCATTTCCAACCCATATGGGTATTTCATGTTGTTTTATATGAGCTTGTAGTTATGCTTTTAATTTTGGATGACTGGTCTTAATGGTCATGTCCAACCTATAGTGTTTGTAATCATGAGTCAAGTATTTAAGTGCATGTATTTGGTTCATTTTGAACTAGTGAAGTGAGAGGGAAAAAGTGTGAGATAGGTGAGAGAGTGAAAGTGATATGAGAGAATCAAGAGAGAGATGATAGAGTGTGCGAATGTATGAAAAGTGATGAAAATATAGTTTTCAAACTTATTTTTCTAATTTATTCCATGTTTGAGTAAGTTTGAGCGAATTAGAAGACAATGTGTTTAAAGAGGGTTTGAAGGTGTATGAGTTGAATCTTATGATTGTTATCAGTTGTGTTTGCTGGAAGCATATCTTCAATGGTATTCTAATCAAAACTATCATGATGAGTACTATTCACATGAGTCCTTTTTGTGAATAATATCAACAACGGTTTCTAGGGGTTGGTGCTCCTTTGGAGCTGGTGCCCTCACTCAACAAATCTTGTGTGATGAGTCATATTCATGCAAGTATTTTGGTTTGAGTAATATAATCAAAAGTTTCAATGGGTTTTCTTCCCCTTGAGGGTTTCCCACTTACATCTTGTGTTATTTTGTACTTGTTTCATGGTTATTATCTTGTTAATGGTTATTATATGTTGTTAAACATACATTAATACATGGTTAATGATAAATCATTTATGCAAATTAATTTGAACTGGTTAAGGGTTTTTAAGGAATGATTCACCCCCTCTCGCCTATTTTAATTCCAAAAATTGGTATCATATCAAGTCCTTTTGAAGAGTTTTAATCACTTGAAATGAGATCCTTTAAAGCACAAAAATGGTGAGTTAGCATAGTGGCACTTCTTCCAAAGAAGGCATCCTTTTTGATGAGACATACTATGATTTTTGGAGTCTCGAGATGAGGACACACATCATTTCCTTAGGGTTTGATATTTGGCAATCTGTTTGGGATGGATATATTGTTCCTAAAAATCCTCCTATAACTACTATAGACAAGAATATTAGTAGTGAAAATTTTGAGGCTATGAATGCAATCATGTGTGGTCTAGTTGAACTTGGGATTTTGAAGGTCATGCATTGCACATTAGCAAAAGAAATGTGGGAAAAATTGCAGGTCATTTATGAGGGTGATTCAAAGGTAAGAATAGCTAAGATTCAAACTTTCATAAATCAACTTGAATATCTAAAGACAAGTGATGAGGATTCCATTGATGCATACTTTCTGACAAGGTTATCAATACCATGAAAGGACTATGTGAAGAATTTGTGGTGCAAAAGGTATTAAGGTCTCTAAATCTTAAGTTTGATTATAAATTATCTACCATTGAGGAATCTAAGGATTTTAAGGTATTGATAATGGATGAGTTTCATGGAACCTTGAATGCATATAAAATGATGGTTGTTGGCTGTAAACTAGTCAAGAAGGAGGTTGCTTTTAGAATTGAAATGAATACTAATTGTAAGAAAGTTAAGGATGATGGTGATAATCTAGAGAATGATGATGAATAACTATTTACAATGGAATATTGAAGGTTCACTCTAGAAAGTATAAGGGTAACATTCCTTTTAAATATTTCAATTATGGTGAAGTAGGTCATTTTTCTGGTAAGTCTCCTCCAGGGTTCATTTTAAGGGTGAATATTTGTAAAATGGTGAATATTAAGTTTTTTTAAATTTGAAATTGGTAATTTTTTCATTACCGTATGGTAGTGATTTCACCAAAACTTAATGGACCATAAATTAATTTGACCCTATTTTCACTTGTCTATTTTACTAAGGTCTTCCTAATGTTGGTATATTCACCATTATGTTATAATGTACTATTAGATATGATTAATTATCTATAATGCAATAATACAATATAATTCCAAAACTTGTTAAGTTTGATATAGGGAGTATAAGATGAAGGTAAAACTGATTAAGCTTGTGAAAAAGATAAAAGTACAATATATGGGTCAACGTAAAACTAATACCATACGAAAACGTAAAAATACTACTATGCGGTAACACAAAAATACTATCGTGCGGTAATATAAAAATGCTACCATGCGAAAAAAAAAAATTCATTACCGTGTGGTAGCATTTTTACATTACCTCACGATAACAGGTTTTTGTTGATGCATGGTAGCACAAAAATGCTAACATGTGGCAACACAAAATACACTACTATGTGACAACATTTTAGTGTTATCATGCGGTAGCATTTTTTCATTGCTGCATGGTATCAATTTTTCATTGAAACATGGTAGTGTAAAAAATGATATTGTGTATTAACACAAAAAATTATATCATGTGGAAATACAAAAATGCTATCGTGTGGCAATACAAAAATGCTACCGCATGCGGCAACACAAAAATTATGTCGATTGGTAATGATGTCACCATAAAAAAGGTATGGAATTTTTTTAGTTATGCCAATATTTTGGGAGGACATATTTATCATTGAGATGATCATTTTAACTTCTAACATCAAATTTTTTAAAAAAAAATCCAATAAAAAATTAGCAAAATAAACATTTAAAAAAATAACTTTTTTGATATTTTTCTTTGCACCATAATTTGGGAGGACAAATTTCTTATCAAGCCAGTTATTTTAAATGCTATTGTCAAAAAATGATTTTTCAAAAAAATTCATATGTTTTTGGCCCACATCATATACTATCAACTAACAGCATATACTGTTAGTCAAAAATGCTACCAACCACCACCATTATTAAACTGTTCGAGACCCATTTTCTTCAAATTCGCCATCATTTCAAAATTCATTTTCACATATTCACCAAGGGATCTATATTATATTTTTGGGGAGGGGTATTAAAATGAACCATGGTGTCCTCATAGGTAGGGAAAAGAAAATAATGAACATCATGAAAAGAAAAATCACAAGTATAGTAAGAGAAAGAATAACTTCAAGAAGTTTGACTACAAGAAGAAGGCTAAGAAGATATTCTACTTAAAAGAAGAGGATTGTTCATCGGAAACAAGTAGTTGTGATGGTGTTTCATATTTTGAATCTAAATCGAGCATGAAGATGTTGTAAATGAGGTCTTATTCATGATGAAGGATGCCATGAGATCTACAATTTGTGGCTCTACAAGTGTTAGGTGACTTCATATATGATTCTTTTAGGGACTTTGAGGAAGAATAAGATGACTTTGATAATAAATTTGTGTGTGATAAAACTAAGATAAATAATTCTAATATAAAAACAAGAAATTGAGATCTCAAGTCAAGGAATATGAGGAAAATATTCAAGATCTAGAGGAGAAACATTAGGATGTGACAAAAATATTGATGAGACTATAAAAATTCTAGAGATGTAGATGAGCTCTATTACCCTAAACTTGCAATCCAAGGAAGAAAAATTGATCCTTCTTAAGGGAGATTTATCTAATGTAGTTAGGAGATTTAAGATATTTGAAAAGTTTGAAAAGAGTACTAAATATCTTGATGTTCTTATAAGCATTCACAGATCTACGGGGGGATGGAATAGGCTTGGGATTTAAATAAGAAGTCAAAGGAAAATAGGTAATGAAAGAAGATAGTTCTCCAAGAAAGGAAATTTAAGAACCAGACATGAATACTTTTGAATAAGAGCTAAATGAGATCAAATACAATGTGAAGACAAAATCTATTAGGCAACCTAATGCTTCAAGGTATGAGAGATAATTTAATGGTTATTGTTTAACTTGTAATGGATTTGTACATAAAGATAAGGAGTTTAGGAGGTTTGTCAAATATTACCACCCTTGGAGGGATAATAGGTATGAGAAATCAAGGAATTTAATATGCTACAACTATCATGAGAGAGGTCATATTGTAAGAATTTGTCTATATGATCTAACTAGTTAGTTTTTGAGAGATGAAGGTTTCAAGGTGAGAGAAACATTGTATGGTTTACTTGCAATGAATTTTCTAATGTTGTTAAATAATTTCATCATAATTATTCAATATAAATAGGGAGGTCTCATAGTTCTAGAATACAAAAAATGAGGAAAAACATGTCATGGGATCCAAGAGTGAACAATAGATTTCAACCAAGAACTCATATGGATGCAAGTCAAGGAAGTTCTTAGGGTACGAGATCATAAGAAATAAGAACTTGGTGAGTTTCGGTATTCAAGAGGGATTGGGACCTCTTCAAGTCACTCTTCTAGATTCATTATGAATATGTATGTCTCTACTAGGATTCTTAGAGGCATAATCATACATATGAAGCATTATAAGAAGGGGGATGATTATTTTGGATTATGGTGCTTATAAGAGTGTTCTCATGGAGTCAAGGTATGTTTGTTATACTCTTGAAGGATGTGAATCAGTATTAAGATTATTGAGGCATTATCATGAAACAAGGATACTTGGCTCATATGTGAAGCATGTCAAGTGTGAAAGTATGAATAAGTGTGAATTATATCTAGATCTATAAGAGTCAAAGATGTAAGTCTTCTGGTTGTTGAGCATTGCTTCATACATGTACATGGTTGTGTATGGTCTATAGTATTGTCTCAAGAAAGAGTCTAGAGAAGAATGATACTCTATTGTCGTTTTATGGTTGATTTTAGTGAGTCCAAGATAAAACCAAGTGAAGGGATGTATATGTGTTGTCATGTGTTTTGCAAGGGAAAAATGCAGTGATGAAAACATGACAACTATACCTTAGTGTCAAAAACATTTCTTGTAAACCCTCTCAGGAACTTCCTCGGATCACTTTTCCCTCTATGCCATGCCTATCCTCATCCACCAAGTACTCATATTTTTCGTGATAACCTCACCCAAGTGTTCGAAATATGAAAACAAGTTCATAAAGTTCTTCTAATGATACACTTGTCAAGGAAGATTCATAAGTAAACCTAAAAATGGCTATTTTTAGCCTTTCTGAGACAGTACACACCCCTAAACCAGATTTTAAGTCCAAAATTCATCAAGAAGTGGTATTGAGGAGCTAATAACATTGTGAAAATATTTTAGGAAGATTTAGGGAAGATTTGAAGGTTTGGGAACAAGTTGAGTAAATGAGGGTTTTTGAAGGTGAAGGAGCTTATAGTTCAAAATAGCACATGAGCTATGGAAAGTGATTCTAGTATCCCCATAAAGAGTTAGTGGCCAAACAAGATACCATTGAAATTAAATTCTATAAATTATTATTCTTTCAAATATTTCACAAGACCAAAGCTCTTCTTCCCAAAATCTATTTTTAACAAGCACACCATGCGGTCCTAAGAAAAAAGGGTATTTTTAGGGAGTTTAAGGAACAATTAGATCATGAAAACCATCCCATTATTCACAAAAGGTTGTTTGGATTCAATTTCATATAAATAATTTCCCATTAATTCATCTTAGAGCTTCGAAAACTTCATCGTCAAGTCTCTCTCTAAGGTAAGCTTTCGCGACTTAGTCAATTTCAAGGGTGGACACATGTCATCACCAGATGAAGGCACACTTTTGTGTCTCATTTTTCACATCCCCTTGGGATATTTGGGATACAAAAATTTCCCATTCCCACTTGATCCCACCGGTTCACCACATGACCCTACTGAAGCCCAATGAAGTGAGTTAAGCCCCTTTTCACCTAATCATAGCCCTTCTCATCATGCAACCAAGAAGTGCCACTTGTCACTCATAGGTGAGGATGAATTTTTGTTCTATTTGTCTCATCCCCTTGGGATATTTGGGACATAAAAATTTCCTCATTCCCATGTTATCCCTTGATTCATCATGTGACTATAGGAAGGCTCCTAAGGCCCATTTTTCAGCCCCCTCTCCTCCCCGCCTCATCAAACCACTTTCCAAAGACTCTTCATTCCCATGTGAGGAAACATTTTTCTGCCCCATCTATCCCATTACCTTACGATAGTTGGGACACCAAAAATTTCCCATGCATAACCCTTTCCCAAGTTCCTCATATGACCCATTGCCAACCCCCAAGTGCTTTATGTTTGCTTTTTCTCTCCTCCTCAGTTGAGCAATCGGTGTCTACCCCTTATCAAGATGAGGTGAGGGAAAAAAACTCTTCCCCATTTTTCCCATCCCCTTGGGACATTTGGGACACAAAATTGTGCTCCCTCCTAATATGTAAAAACCAAAAATTGTAAAATATATAATTATCACGCTTCTTCTTTCTATGTGCGTGTGAGAGAGGTGTTGTCGAGGAATTCAAAAACAATTACAACTTATTTACATTCCATTTATTCTCCATGCCTTAATTATCATAGCTTAAAACCTCCATTAAACCTGAAAATTTTCCAGGACACCATGCCAATTTTTTTCTAGAATGACTCCATGACCAAAAATTAGAAAAATTAATATCTCCCAATCCAAGGTAGATAGAATTAAACGTAATTTTCATAGTCTTCCTCTTTCCTAGGAACCTTTAAGAAGAAATAAACATCAAACTCAGAGGTGAACCAAATATTTAATGGTAGAAAACCCTCATTTTGTTCCCTAACTTACTTTTCTTCAATTTCCCATCATTCCGGTGAACGGATCGTGCTAAGATTTTGAACATGAAGTCTAGAAGGAAAACCTAGTCCAAAGAAGCTATTTTAATTGTAATACGCGGTTTGGAAGGGTAGTTTCTAAAAATAGTAAGTCTCTAGTTCCCTCATGTACTATAAATAGTAAATTTCCCAAAATTGAAAAACATTTCAAGATAGTGAACAATAGAGATGACAAATTAGGCAATCGACCCAAAAAAGAAGAATAAAGAAAAAAGCAAAATACTTCTATATAAAAATATAAAGTTTCCAAAAATAAAAAATCATTCTAAATAGAGTTCAAATAAACATGTCGATGACCAATAAGTTCAAATGTGAGAAAAATATGAAAAACATCCCAAAATATCGGTCATGGTGCTTGCTTTCTAAAATTAGAAAGTATTCATTTTGAGTGAAGAAAGTTGTTGTAGGATCATTTTTCATCCATCTCTCTGATTTTTGATATCCTCACAAGGCTCAGAAAGTAATCTCATATCTCAAATGATATAATCCATCCTTCATGAGGTTTCGAGGAATCATTTTGGCTACATTTGTGTATAAGAGTGAAACAAAACACGGTAAGGCACAATAGTTGAAAACAAGAAGCATTGTGTAGATAGAGGAAGGAGTCGACATCTTAGTTTAAATTCAAGCCAAGGTATTCATCATAACATTTTAATCATGTTGAATTCATCATCATATTTCCTCGATGAGCTTAGGTGATCTTGGTTGGTGGGAAATTTGTCCAAAGTGAGTTGAGTTGTTTGAGTGAGCTCGGTACATTGTTCAAGGAAATTAGGATGAGATAAGAATTGCAAGAAGAATTTTTAAAACAAGAGTGTTTTATTATAGATCATACAAGTATCCAAGTATTCCTTAACCAATGGAAAATCCTCCTCATAATGATCAAAGTTAGTCCCACAACAAGCTATTAAAGGTGCTCCAGTAACGGGCATCATGTCAATTCCTAAAGAACATTTTCCATGGATCCAATAAATGCTCAAGAATGAGCCAAGGAAAACATAGATTACTATCATGCCTAGCCTTGCAAGTAATCTCAAGGACACTACAGATCCAAGAAAAGAAAAAAATATTAGACAACATCATACTTTTTCAAAGGAACTTCATAAAATTAACATGTTGAAATTTTCGGCCTAAGAATGAAAATCCCATCGAGACATTATTCTATCATATTATGATTTAACCCACATCTCATTGGTTTAAGCCTCACACGAGGGTGAATCTCATCTATTTAAAGGATCTAATTCTCACCTCCTTTCTCAAAATGAAGAATACATGTGAACAATTGTATAAATGGAGGATCAAATGAAAGCTCTTAGTTCTTACCTTCAACCATTTTTAGAACCCAAATCAAAATATTACCTTTCAATCAAAGAAATTCATCCGATCAGAATTTTTGATCCTGAGGTAGTCAAGAAATCACAAGGATACATAATGTAGCGAGAAGGCCAACGAGAAGTACATTCAAAAAGGAAAGGCATTGTTTGAAATGTCATTTCTCTCATCAAGTAAGTTCTTACTGAACCTTTTCAAAAGTAAAGAAAGAAAGAGAGGATTTTGAAAAAAGCGGTAAATGACTTGGATGATATTTTCCCACTTTATCAATGACAAGCTCCTTCCACTCACATACTTTCATGAGTAATAACATGTTTTCATCGGTTTTCAAGAAGTTTTCTCAAGTTTATATCCACATCATGGATGTGAGATATGCGATGCTCAAGAATGTAATCTCTGAATTATATTCTTATTGGCAACATGCTTATGAGATATTAAATGAGGCATATTACTTGTGTTCATAAACTTGTGTTCCCTCCACTCCTTTGAAGACTCATCATCCGAAGAACTTAGTGTTTCCTTCTAAGAGATATTCAAGAAAGAGGTAGGTGAATCTCTCTCCTTTAATCAAGATAACTTAGAGTCCCTATTCAATATCAAATTTTACATGTCTTAAATTGTAATGGATCATGGATGATGGATCAGTCAACGTAAGAAGATTGGTGATGTCTCGAGACATGGACTAAGGTGTTGGGATACGTGTGAATTCTACGGGTAGACAAATTGACATTTACAATAACTCAATTAAACAAGGAATTACAAACAAGGGCCTGCTCTAGAGACTCATCACCAGGAACCATGAATAATCAAAATCCTTCATTCTAGGGAGCTTCTCCATTAGATTTGGTTACTTATTGCCTCTACTCTTTTTCCCCCTCTTTCTTCTATCGCTCTTCTAATTATTCATTGAATGTAATCATTTTATTTTTTCTCATTCACTTAAGTGAATTTCTAAAGTTGAATTGTAAAAGTCCCGTTGATTTATAAAAAAGGAACTTATTTTCTCATGTCCTAGGAAGATGAAAAGTCACAAGTGAATAAGATCATGAAGATTCATATGGGGGTAGGTGAAAGGTCGGTCAATTCACATTGCTATGAATTAGGATATCTTCTCCATGCTAAAGGATCCTGAAAATTTTAATTTTATCTCTTTGTAGGGATTGAGAATTGTGTTTTGGGTGTTGAGATTTATATCACCAACACATGAAATTAAAGATACTTTTATTCCATTTCCCATTCGCATATGTTCCTCTATTTTCTCTCTTATATGCACTTTGTAAGTATAGTGATCAAGAAATATTTGTGTATCTTTGATAAATGAATCTAAGAACTGTGTGTTTGGGTTTGTTCTTCTCACTAAATGGCTTCATTGTTATTTATTAAAATTGAATGTTGAACTACCTGGGTTATTGGGTGTTAACTCCATGATTGACTACTCAAAACAATAAACTTCTTTCCCTAATTTCTCTCCTTCACCTCTCATCACTGTAATTTCCTCCCTTGTACCTCATATAATCACTTTTCCAAAAGTTTAGTGGAGTGTTCTTGTGTGATCCTTGGATTATTCGGCCAAGCCACAACATTCAAATAGGAGTATATTAGTTTACATTCAATAATAGGAGCTACTCCATTCAATACGAGAGGGACCTAGTCCTATGAGCATTGGTGGAAACATATAATTTACCATATGATAAATTATTTCATAAATAGTTTTGGAAAATCTTGTAGGGAGATATTTTCTCATGTGTACCCACAAAGATATCTCCAAAAAAAAAATTATTAAAAGGTATAAAAAAATTTAAAAAAATAGATTTTGAAGAAAAATCAATTTCTAAAGGTGACCCTATCAAGGCGAATCCATGTCACGTTCATTTCCCATAACACAATGAAGAAATTTCTAGATTGGAGTGAGGTACCAATGAGTTATAGTGAAGAATAAGATGAGGATGACTTCTCATAAATGTAGATTTCTTATCAACCTTCATTATGGACTAGTTTTTGCAAGGATAAGAATTCAAGAACAGAAAAAGGGCCTCTTGCTTCAAGTAATAATCTGTAATTAGACAAGGTAAATAAGGCTAGTGGTGTGTCTAAAAAAACCAAGGAAATATTTTTTAGAATGAAGAAAATTGTTATTTGTGAAGAACCTATCATCAAATCCTAATCATTTTAGTTCAAGCATATAACTACTAAAGGAAAGAAAATGAGATTTTCTAATGAGAAAGAATGAAATATCCTAATGAAAAATATGTAGATGAGGTACACAATGTTGTATGAGGTCAAAAATATGAATAATATGTTGAAGGTAATAATTTCAATATCACACAGATGAATGCGAAACTTGGAACCGTGTATTTTACCTCTCTTCCTTGGAATTATTTCCTTAATATACAAATGAGAAAATGACAACCTTGAAAAATTAATATGTTAAAATAATTGTGAGTATTGCATGAGGAAATTTGAATCCCCAAATATACCTTGAAATTATGGAATATGTTGAATCCATGCAAGAAATATACAAACAACTTGAAGCACTCCATAACAAGGAGGAAGAAGAGGATATTTTTCCTATAGAGGAAGAACTTGATGATTGTCCACACTATGAGGTATTCATCCCTAGAATATTCTTGGGAACTTCTGATGAATTTCATATCCTTGAACCTTATGATGAGAATCAAATCAACACTATGGAGGATGACGAAGAAGACATGATAGTTGAACCTTCATTCATCAACTCATTTTGGCTCAAGGCACAACTGACTTCGACTATGAAATAATGAATTTAAGTTAGGAATATTCTTGATGTGTAAAAAAAGACCCATTGCTTGCTAAAGACTCCACCAACCATGAAGATGTGACAAAAAACAAACTTGTATCCTAGACCAAAAATGATGAATTTGAGGTAATCATGAAAAATATCATTTCCAATTTTTATATTTCAATTGTTGGTGAAATGGAGATAATTGAAGATCCAAGCTCCTTCTCGATACAATCATGGATGAACAAATGGAAGAGGATAATTTATTTTTCAATGCCAAGGAGAATGAGTAATTTTAGTGTAACCTCTCTGAGGAGTTAACTCCACCATCCTCACTCACACTTGAGTAGGATAATGTTGATCATCACGGTGAGTATGAAATCTTTCATTTTCTATATGATCAAGAAGATACAATAATGAATGATTAATACAAAGTTAAAAAATCTTCCCATATTTATACACCAAAATGGTTCTCTACTTCTCATCCTAAGGATAATGAAATGGATCTCAATCTCAAAGGAGTTCCCTTCTTGTGAAGCTTGGATCTCTTCTCCTTGTCAGAGAATGTAAAAATAAAGTATGTCTTTTCTTGCAAGAAGGTGATCCTTGGATGAAAATAAGTTCATAAAAAGAGAAAAAATATGTTTCAAATGAAGTTTGGCCATGTATGGATCATATTTTCAATAATCTCTTTCAAGCTCAATGTAATGGATTTTCTAAGAAAGATGAAAATGAACATACAAAAATTTGGAAGAGTTGTCCTGCAAGACTGCAAAGTAACTAATGACCCTCAACTCAATCTTGAGATACTGACTCCAGCCATGGAAATGAATGATAGGTATGAGACATGTTTTTTATCCTTCCCATGCACCAATTTTTGAAGATGATATGGAGAAAATGGATGAGCTTGATTTCTTCCTCAATACATGGATGGATGAGAGAAAATGTGAAGGTAAGTCTTCCTCTTTATTGTTTTGTGAAAAGGAAAAAGATTGCAAAAGAAAAGATATTCTTGAATCTCCTATGAATATTATGAATTTTGAAGACAACATCTCTACCATAGAGGATGATAGTAGGGAAAATGTTGAGCTGATTTGTATTGAAGACAATGGTCCAAAACAAAGTGAAAAGTTACAAGAGTCTTGTGAGTGGATTCAATATCAACTTGTTCTCACCACCGTTGGATGTCCTAATAATTCAAAACAATAATATGCACTACAATATTCACTCAAGGGTGAAGAATTATTATATGACCAAATCAAGGATTGTAGTTCTGAAAATGATACCAAGACTGATTTTGAGCAGATAAGTATCGACAAAAGCTGTTACAGGAAGTAAAGTGAGACTTTACAAGACTCTTGTAAATGGTTTTCAAATCAAATTGCACTCACTATTTGTAAGGACTCTACTGGTCTTGAACATGTTCCCATGCTGCAAAATATTCCTGATGATGATGAAGATAGTTGTATCATTGACGTGGCCTCTAGTTTTGAAAACAATTTCTCTAAAAAACAAAGTAAATTTTTGGAGAAGCTATTAAATGGGAAGAAAATCATTTTTTTTCTCACTTCTTCCCATTTAATAGCTTCTCCAAAAAATTTACTTTGTTACATTAAGGATGATGTATGCTTCCATGAAAAGATTGATACTTCTAATTTTAATAACATGGAGTATTGGATTGTCATTTTCACAAAGCATCAATTTGGACCTATAATTTACAATAATTCCAATAACGTAACAAATTTTTCATTGGATGCAAGAAAAAATTTAGTACATTGTGAATATGAAGATAAAATATTGGTTGGTATCCTTCTTCTCAAACCTTTCAAATCCACCACGGGAGCATGGTATGATGAGATAGTCACCTTGAAACTTCGAGGTTGGGTTTGATACATTGTTCTTTTATGGTGTGTAATTATCTTAACTAGTTGTTGGGTTTGTGCATTTTTTTCCCCAACTTTGTAAATATCCCTCCCCTATAATATAATTTTCCTTTTCAATTACATGTTGTTTTCCACTCATGGTGTGTTTCCCTTAGTGTATTTTTCATGTGTGTGTGTGTGTTTACAAGAAATGATTCTATAATCTCAATGGATAAGGCACTAGTCCATGTTGTATATTAAAAGTATGTGGTTCCTACTTCCATTGTATTTTTTGCTAAATCTAGAACATGTCTTGAAGCTAGACCCAACTGTTTTCATGTTTTTTTGTAAGGGAAAAAAATAGTGATGAAAACATAACAACTATACCCTAGTGTTAAATTTGTTACTTGTAAACCCTCCGAGGCACTTCCCTGGATCAATTTTCCCTTTATGTCATGCTTATCCTCATCGACTAATTACTTATATATGTTTTGATAGCCTCACCCAAGTGTTCAAAAGATAAAAAAGTTCCTAAATTTATTTTGATGTAATTATTCTCAAGGAAGATTCTTAAGTAGACCTAGAAATGACTACTTTTAGCATTTCTAAGACATGTGCGCATTCTCCAAGACAGAGTTGAAGGCCCAATTCATTGAGAAGTGGTATTTAGGAGATAACAACATTTTTAAAGTAGTTTAGGAATATTTAAAGGTTTGGGAACAAGTTCGAGTAAAAGAAGGTTTTTAAGGTGAAGGAGTTTATGGTTCAAAATAGCACTGAGCTTCAAGAAGTGATTCCAATAGCTCCATAAAGAGTTAGAGGCCAAACAAGATACCATTAGAAATATAATTCAACAATCTAAATGAAAATTCTTTCATATATTTCACAAGACCAAAGTGATTCTTCCCACGATCTATTTTTGGAAGGTATACCTTTTGGTCATAAACCCATTCCATTCTTCTCAAAAGGTTTTTTAGAGTCAATTTCATATAAATTAGTGCCCAAAAATTCCTCTTGGAGATCCAGAAACTTTTTTGTCAATTCACTTTCTAAGGCAAGCTTCCAGGACTTGGTCAATTGAAAGGTTGGACACATATCATCACCGGATGAATGCACATAATTGTGTCTCATATGTCTTGTTCCATTGGGATATTTGGGACACAAATGCACCCATGCCCAATTGAGCCCCCTAGTCTAGCACATGACCTTGTTGAATCCCGATGAAGTCAATTAATCCCCTTTTCACCTAATCCTAGCTCTTCTCGTCATGTAACCACGAAGTACCACTTGTCACTCGCGGTGAGGGTGCATTTTTCTATCCCATCTATCCCATCCCATTGGGACATTTAGGATAAAAAAATGTTCCCCATGCACATTTTAGCCCTTGATTTATCATGTGACCACGAGAAGGCTCACGAAGGCAATTTTTAGTCCCCTCTCCTCTCTACCTCGAAAACCACTTTCCACCACTTATCACTCCTAGGTGAGAGAAAAATTTTCTACCGCATCTTTCCCATCCCCTTGGGACATCTCGAGCACAAATTTTTTTCCATTTCCAGTCCTTTCCTAAGTTGATCAAGTGAACTAGTTCCAACCCCCTGAATGCTTTATGTTTTATTTTTCTCTCTCCTCATCGAACAATCATTGTCTACCACTTGCCAAAATAAGGTGAAGGAACATTTTTCTTCCCCATTTTTCTCGTCCCATTGGAACATTTGTGACACAAAATTGTACTCCCTCTCAAGAAGATGTAAATATTGAAAATTGTAAAAATTCTAACTGTCGTACTTCCTCCTTCCATGTGCATGAGAGAGAGGTACTGCTGAAGGAAATCAAAAACCATTTCAACTCATATCCATTACATTTCTCCTCCATTCCTTAATTATCATAGTTTTAAAACCCCATTAAACATGAAAAATTTCCAAACACCATGCCAATTTTTTTCTAGAATGACTCCATGATTAAGTATTAGAAAAATTCATATCTCCCAATCTGGTAGGTTGAGTTCAACCAAATTTTTAGTCTTCCTCTTTCCTGGAACCTTTGAGAAGCAAGTAATAGTAACCTCATAGGTGTCCTAGATTTTTAATGGTAGAAAACCCTTTTTACCTAAATTATGTTTTTAATTTCCCATCATTCCGACAATTTGAACACAAAGTTTAAAAGGTGATCCTATTCTAAGGAAGTTTTTTTGTCGCATTATGAAGTATGGAAGGGAAGTTTCTAAAAATAGTAAGTTTTGGTGCCCTCACTTGGTATAAATAAAAAATTTCCAAAAATAGAAAAACCTTTCAAGACAGTGAACTCGGAAAACAACACAGATGGAAAACTAGGCAGATTCAGATCCACAAAAGATGAAAAAAACAAAAATTAAAAATCCATGGTCTAAAAATAGAAAAAAAAATTTCAATAGAGTTGTTCCAAGAAGACCATATGACTAATAAGTTCAAATGTGAGAAAAATAGGAAAAACATTCCAAAATAGCGAGTCTGGTCGAACCTACTAAAAATAGAAATTATTAATTTTGACTACGAGAAAGTTGTAGTAGGCTCAATTTTCATCCATATCTCTTCTTTTTGATATCCTCATAGGGTTACAAAAAAATATCATAGATCAAACAAGTTAATCCATCCATCATGAGTATTTTAAGGCATCATTTTGGCTATAATTGTGTACAAGAGTGAAGTAGAACACCACAAGGCGTAGAAGTTGAAAACAAGAAGCATTGTGTAGACGGAGGAGAGAATCAAGATCTCATTTGAAATTCAAGCCAAGGAAGTCATCACAACTTTTCAGTCATGTTGGAATCATCATCATATTTCCTTAACGAGCTTAGCTAAGCTCGGTGATCGAGAATGATATGTAAACTCTTCAACTTTGGAATTATCCATAGAATCACAATTAATTGTTGTTGTTCTACTTTCTATTAGAAAATAATAGAGATAGCTAGTGAATGAATTATACTTGTGCTTAGAATCAACAATTTGTAGAAAGGGAAAGAATATAGACTCATACACCAACAATTTTATCCTAGAAAACCTCCAGAGGAGGAAAAACCAGTCGGGAAGGGCAATTGCTCTTTCTTCCCACTTTTATTGGCCAATTCAATAATAAGTATAGAAATTACAATAAGTATGAAAGAGAAGTAGATAATATCTCACACTTCCTCCTAGTTACTTGTTTTCTCTAACTCAATTACTCCTTACTTCTACAAATCAAAATTCCAACACTAAGAGTTTCTTACTCACTTGTGAGTCCAAGACGCAATCCTCAATGGAAGGTAACAAGCTGTAGTTCTTCATCTTCATCTAGCATGGATGGCTCATATAGTTGCAAGTACTCACGGTTTCTGCTATAGATTACATCCTCATGAATGATGACAAATCAAGTCAAAATGAATTTTCTCCAACCTACTCTAACATGGTGAAGGGTCCACATCATAATGGCTTGAGCTTCCATGTTTGACCTTGTAGTCTCTCCTTTCTCAAGTAAATCCAAACTCTATCTCCAACATGAAGCTTATGTTCCCTTCTATGATGATCATGCCTAGCTTTGTACTTGGCCTGAGATTTCTCTATCATTCCTTGAATTTGAGATGGATTTTCCGGATCCTCTCAATGAATTTATTTTCTCTAGTCACCTATGTGTCTCATGTATCCTTCTCATCCTATTGTCTAACTGCTATGTCTAGCAGATTTATAGGTAGATATCCCAAGCATGCTTCAAATGGTGACTTCATAGTGGATGTGTGTACTACCTGGTTATAGGAATGTTGAATGTAGGCTAAGGACTCATCCCAAGTCCTTGGGTATTTGTTGTTATACCCTCTGATCAACTGTACCAAAGTCTTGTTTACCACCTCTGTTTGTCCATCTTTCTGTGGATGGAAATATGTGCTCCTCTGTAACTTGGTATCCATCTTGTCCCATAAAGTAGTCCAAAATTTCCCCAAGAACTTGGAATCCCTTTCAGAAACAATATAATTTGGCAAACCAAAATGCACCCATACATTAGAAAAGAAAAGATCTACCGCCTCATGTGATTTTACTATCTTTTTACATGCCATAAGAATAAACATCTTACTAAATCTATCGACAAATACATAGAGATAGTCATGGCCATGTTTATACATAGGTAATCCTCCTACAAAAGTCCATAGAAATGTCCTCCCGTGGAAGAGTAGGTACTGGAAAAGGAATCTACAAACCTTCCTTCCTATTCTTAGGCCTGCTAGTACAACAAAGTTTACATCCCTGTTTAAATTTTGATACTTCTTCTTGCATATTGAGCTAATACATGTACCTTTGCAAGTGGGCTAGGGTCTTACCAACACTAAAATGTCTCACTACTTTCGAGGTATGTGCTTCCCTCATCAATAGAATTTACTCTTCTTTTGGCACGCAAAGCTTCCCCCATCGGTAGAGTAGCCCATCTTTGAGATAACAATATTCAATCCCTATCCTTTCATTCCCTTGGGACTATAACTACTTGAAATGTCACCCCAAAGTCTTTGTCCTAGGAATATGCCTCTCCATAAGCTTCCTTCATGAAGGGATCGATCTGAGAGATAGTGGCCAAACAGGAAAACTTCTCCTATGTGGGTGGCCTAGACAACATGTCTACCACCAATTTTGTACTACCCTTCTTGTATTTAATCACCAGATGGAACTGTTGAAGGAACCCCATCCATTTGTAGTGCCTTGCCTACTGTAATTTAGACTATTCTTACAAATACTAGAGAATTTTTGGTCAATGTGCACAATAGTTTCTTTACCCAACAAATAATGCTTCCATTTTTTAATTTCCTGAACTAGTGCATACATTTCCTTATCATATACTGAATATCCTTTAACTGCTGAAGTGAAAGTTTCAGAATGATAACATGTGGGTTTACCTCCTTAAAGAAACACGGTGCCCATGGCGTAATCAACGCATATGTATCTACTTCAAAAGGCTGCTGAAAATTAGGAAGAGAAATCTTGGAGCATGACTAATCTTGTATTTCAAAAGCTTAGAGGATTTGTCTTGTTCCTTACCCCAGTAAAAACTCTTACTCTTTGCGGCCACTATGAGTAGAGGTGTTGTGATCATGGATAATCCCTGAATGAACTTCCGCATGTATTGTACTACTCCCACAAAACTCCTAGTTTATGTGGCTCCTATTGGTGTTGGCCAATTAGTGATGGCTTCCACATTATTTGGATCCACTTGTATCTCTCCTCCTCCAACCACGTGCCCAATATAGACAAGTTATTGTTTGGAAAATTCAAATTTATTCATATTACAAAGCAGTTGTTTCTCCCTGAGAACTTGCAATACTTACTGTAAATGAGTTAGATGTTCTTTCCATGTGGCACTAAATATCAATAAATCATCTAGATATACAATGACACATGAATCTATGAAATCTTGCAATACATCATTCATCAATCTCATAAATGTAGTGGGTGCATTGCATAACCCAAAAGGAAGTACTAACCATTCATACAAACCTTGTTTTGTCTTGAAGGTAGTCTTCCATATATCCTCCTCCTTCATTCTGACTTGGTGATAACTTGACTTGAGATCCAACTTCATGAAAAAATTGGCATGCTGAAGTTGGTCCAAGAGATCATCTATGCGGGGAAGTGGATATCTGTTCTTTATGATGATTTTTTCAAAGCATAGTTGTTGATGCACATTCTCCAAGAACCATCCTTCTTTAGCACCATCACAATAGGCAAACCACATGGTGAGGTGCTCGGATGTATCACCCCTTGGTCTAGTAGTTCCTGGAGTTGTTTCTTTACTTTAGTACTCTCGAGCAAGGATTTCCTATACAACCCAATGTTTGGTAGAGGGGATTCTGGAAATAGCTAAATCTCATGCTCTACTTCCCATTTTGGTGGTAACCCGCTAGGAGCCTGAAATAATTCCTAAAAAGACTGAATAATACTATCCAAATCATGCTTTCCCTGGTTAGAAATCTCTGCAACTTCTACCCCATCTTGTTTATCCTTCAATAAAAGTAAACAAAACTGATTATGATTTTCCTGAATAAGTTATTTTGCTTGGTTAGCACTTACCATAGTAACCCGTGTCTTATGTTGGTGTGCCCAAATGTTGTAGTTGATCCCATCCTTGACCCATCTATACTGATTTTCCCTCCTCATAAATATAGCATCCCTAACATACAAGTAAGGACTCCCAAATACAACATCAAAAGCATCAAGTGGAATAACGTCAGCTTTAAAAACATCAATATATTGGGAATTTATCCCAAACTTGACCTTACATCTTCTTGTTACCTAAATTTCAACACCCTTCTTCACCCAACCCAAAGGATAAGGGTGTGGATGCTCGTAAGTCTCAAGACCAAGCTTCTTTACAACTACTTCAGAAATCAAGTTAGACTAAGAACTGTATCAACCAAAGCATTTACCTTAGTTCTCTTGATCTGGATTTTGATCTAGAATAGTATACTCATCTCCTCTTCTTGGCTGTCCATGTTGGTGGTTGTGCATCTAAGCCTCTCGTCTACATCAGATTCATCTTTTATTTCCACCTTCCCTTCTGTTTTCACAGCTATCATGGACTTTTTCAAGTCCTTGGTTTAGTTCTTCGAATGCAACTCTTGATGCAACTTCCAACATGTAGCATCAGTATGACCATTGATATCATAGTTCTTGCAAAAATTATTGGGGTCTTTACAAGTATTCAAAGTAGTTGTATCTTTTTTACCTTTCCCTTTCCACTTACCCTTGTTACTTGTTTTCCCAAAATATTTCTTCTACTTGATTTATAGACTTCTTTACCCTTAGCTATACTTCTCCTTGATTCTTTTCATCATCTATGTAGTATACCTATATGCATGCTTTGTTGAGATCTTTGGGTTTTGTGGAGATGACTTTTCTTCAAAGGTGAGTGTGAAGTCCTCCCAAGTACTTGGTCAAATATCCTCATCCTCCAAGTCCATGTTAAGCAACATGGCTTGCCTCTCAAAACTCTGTAGTATAGTCCTACACACTTTGACCACTTTGCTGTTCTAAAATATCATCATTTAATCATTTGGTCAATCTTATGACCAATAGGATAGAAGTTATCTCTAAGTAGTTCTTCAAATTCTTGCCAAGATTTCACAATAGGATGCTTTTTCTTTTCACAAGTGGCTAGATGGGTTTCCCACCAAACCGAGCATGTCCCTCACTCTTGAGATGTGCAAAGGTGATCCTCTCATGCCTCGGTGACATTATGGACTCTAAAGTAGACTTCTAACTATTTTAACCATTTATCAAGAAACTCTTCATCTACTTGTCCTTCAAAGCTTTTAGTCTTAACTTTTATTTCAAATTTAAAAGGAGTATGATCAGATTTTACCTTTTCTCTTGTGTTAGAAGTCTCTTCTTCATGTTCTTCCCCATAACTTTCCTCATGGTGGCTCCTTCCTGTGCTAAACTTTTCAGCTAAACCTCGAACCACTTTGTATCCATGGAGTCTTGTTTGATAGAAGTTGTCTTCTGTAAATCAACAAGCTCTTCTTGCCTTCTAAACATCCTATCCATCATGGTCTCCAGCATCTTGATTCTACGGACCAAGTTCTCTTCCTCCATTTGTCCCCAAATTCTCTGTTTCCACTTCTTTGTAGAAATTTCTGGATCGCAAGGTAAAGCCTCTTCACCTTTAGATCTCGTCATTATCATACAAATCCAAGAATGAATACCATAGTCCTAGATAATTGTTAGCTCTGATACCAAAATGATCTGTAAACTCTTCAACTTTGGAATTATCCACAAAATCAAAATTAATCGTTGTTGTTCTACTTTCTATTAGAAAATAATAGAGATAGCTAGTGAATGAATTATACTTGTGCTTATAATTAACAATTTGCAGAAAGGGAAATAATATAGACTCATACACCAAAAATTCTATCCTGGAAAACCTCCAGAGGAGGAAAAACCAGTCGGGAAGGGAAATTTCTCTTTCTTCCCACTTTTATTGGCCAATTCAATAATAAGTACAAAAATTACAATAAGTATGAAAGAGAAGTAGATAATATCTCACACTTCCTCCCAATTACTTGCTTGCTCTGACTCAATTACTCCTTGCTTCTAAAAATCACAATTCCAACACTAAGAGCTTCTTACTCACTTGCTTCATGCTTCAATACCTTTGTTCTCTTCCATAACATGCATTTATAGTCTTTCTCATGTTCTCTCATGCACTGGAGAATGGGAAAATTCATGCAGAAGAAGAGACATGGACACCCTTTGGAATTTTGGGACTATTCACATCATATTTTATTTTTTGTCCACAAGAGCCAGGACCACCGCCCAATGTAGACCAGTGGTCCCAGGACCGCCGCCCTGGTGGGGTGGCGGTTTTGTAACCGCCGCCCTGCACAAGGTGGCAGTCCTGTCACTAAACAGATAGAACCTCTATGTATATTTTTTTTCTTATTCGTGTTGGCTAATTTGATAAAGTATAGTCATTTTGGATCCCTGTGGATCAAGGAAAGTTGAAAAAGTGAGTTAAGGATTCTAAGTGAGCTCAATACATTGTTCAAGGAAAGTTGGTTGATATAATTATTGCAAGAAGAAGTTGTGAAATAAGAGTGATTCACTACAAAGCATCCAAGTATCCATGTATGTATTTCCTGATGGAAAATCCTCCTCATAATGATCAATATTTAGTCCCACAACAAATTTCTAAAGGTGTTGCAGTGATGGGAATCATGTCAATTCTTGAAGAACATTCTCCATGGATCCAAGAAATTCTTGAGAATGAGCCAAGGAAAATGTAACTTGCTATCGTGCCTAGTCTCACAACAATCCCAGGGACACTAATGTCCAAATGAATAAAGAAATATCATATAACATCCTTTTTTAGTGGAACTTTGGGTAATCATTATGTCGAAATTGTCAGGCCTAAGAACAAAAATCCCATAAAGGACATGAATCCATTAGATTGTGAGTTAACCCACATCTCATTGGGTCAAGCCTCACATGAGGGTGACTCTCATATATTTAAGTAATAGGATTATTTCCTCCATTCTGGGAATAAATAATATATGTGAACAATTATAGGAATGGAGGATTAGATTAAAGCTCTAAGTGCTTACGTTTAACCCTTTTTGGAACCCAACTCGACATCTTCCCTTCTAGTTGAAGACATTCCTCTGATCACCAATGTTGATACTAAAGAAGTCAATATTGGCCATTTTGTGTTTATGTTGTCATTAATGTCAACTCCATTGATGGAAAATAGTGTTATGTGATCATGTGATTCTCCATATGGTGTTGTTCAGATGATAACCATGAAAATTGAGTGGTTGTGTCAAGTTTGGTGAAGGGCTATATTGTCCTTGTGTAGGGTTGAGTCGGTTGAGTCATAGTTTGAGGTATCCCAAGATGATTGGTTGATTTCATGAGGTCAAACATGGTTTTTATGACATATCATGAGTTCTATGAGTCTTTATGATGTCATCAAGGTCAGGTCATGAGGTTACATGGTTAAGTCAAGTCATTTCATGTTTATTTCTAGTCTTGAAACATGTTGAATGAGATGGATATGTTAGATTTGGACCTGGAAAATATTTTCCAATCATAGTAGAAGCATGGTTATGGTATACAAGGCATGTATGATTATTTTTAGGTCTACACTCAAAGGTTTGGTTCTTCTATGAGGTCCTTAGCAAGTAAACATTGAGAAAAATGTAGTTTGACACAAGTAAATGAGATTAGATGGAGAATTCTAGAAATAATTGAGATAAATGGTGATTATGGACAGGTAGAGGATTTTTTAATTATGCTTTATGAAAATTTTTAGATCGAATTGCTAAAGAAATTTGAATATATGCTTAAGTTTTGGTGAAACCGGGTAAGTTGTGGTGTGCTTTTTTGACAAAAGATGACCTTCGATGCTTGTTGTGGATTGTATGATTTAAATGGGAACATAAAATATTTGGAATATATTATAAGGTAATTTATGAATGCTTCTAAATAATAATGAGGTGTATTAATTGTTACATTTTTATGAACAACCTAGGTAAGAAGATAAAGTGGTTTGAAACTCTAGCAAAATATTAGCTAGGAGCAACTTGAAGAAGAGGAGATATACTAAGCATGTTTTGATTTCTTTTACAAAATTTAGGATTTTATGAAGTGTTGGACTCTTCCATATTTCTATAAATGTATGTTAGATCATGTAGTGATATGTGGGTTCCACCTAAATTTGCTTGTTTCTGAAGACTTCTAGTTCAAGGAGATTATGTTCAAAGAAGGTAAAGACTAAATTTCCATTTATGATATCCCAAGAGTGTATATTGATTTCCACAAAGGTTTAAAATCATGGTTTTGATGAAAAAGTGAAAAGTATGCCCTATTTAAGAAGACAAAGGTTTTGGGGCGAGTTTGGAGTAGCTTTAAGTAAAATTGAGATTACAGGGAGTTACAAGAGGATTTAGGACTCTAATAAAGTTTTTGTGTAAATCTAGTTTAGATATATTTCCAATGGTATATCAAACTTGATTATTGGACAAGGTATGCAAAAGTTATGAGTTGTTCTTTGAGGTCAAGTTTGAAGGATGCTTGTTCTAGTAGGGTGCAAATGGATTCATGAGGTAAAGTAACGATTTTAGAGTTTTTATGATTAGTGAAGGTTTCTGAGTCTTATTCATAATTTACAAGTATTTTATATCCTTTGGTTGAGTGTGGAAGTGATTTTTTGTATGATGGAGTATGTGAGGCTCATTGTCGATTCTTGAGTCCATGAAGACATAAGAAGTAGTTTGCAGAGATTGACTTGGTTAAAGGCCTTAAACTTGGATTTGGAAGGAGTTCCAATATGTTATGGAAATAGGATTTCAATATATTTATGTTTATGTATATATAGTGTCTTGGTGAGGTCATTTTGTGTGTATTTCAAGTTATTTTATGAATAATTTTTTATGCTTTGGATTTCGGGACATGTTTGTTTTTGCTAGAAGATTGAGTTGGTTAAGGCGATGAATCGGTTGATTTGATGCTTGATATCACTTGAAAAGTGAAGAGAGGTGTATGTACCATCTTGTGAAGGAATTTATAGATATTTAAAGTATCGAAAAGGGTGTAAACTAGCTGAGTTTACAAAACATGTTTTTATGCAAATTGATTTGGTGAAAAGAAACATTGTTGTGGTTTTAACCAATATATGTTTCATGAGATATAACTTTCATAGTTGTGTTTTAAAGGTATTATGATTTCCATATAGTGGTTAAATTACATAGTTTAGGTGTTCTTGGGTGGTCTTGAGGCCCAAAGGTGAAATAAGGATGCTTTAGAAACAAATGATCTCAAAGGTAATGAGTCAGTGGGCCCATTAAATGAAATAATCCAATTTGTTAAAGTAAATTTCTTCTATGGATGATGTTTAAATTTCATATTACACATGTGTGGTGATTTTTATATTTTTTTACCAAGTATGTTTTTATGTGAGTGGATTTTTCTCATTCCAATGGTAGGGTTTTGAGGCTTATTGGTGCATGATAAGTGGTTTTTGGCATGACCAACCTATATGGGTCATATGTGATTATTTTAATGATTCGAATGGGATATAATTAAGTTCATTTTGTTGTGAAAGAGGTGTAGTACCAACCAATTATGATTTTATGAGGAAGAGAATCCTATAAAGGTGATGTTTGAGTTCATTTTTGAAGTAGTGCTCTTGGAAGGAAAAATGTGACCTAAAGGAAATTATTTTGCAGGTATGTCTACATGATTTGAAGGCCGGGGAAGAGAATTATAGGTTGAAGATTGATTGAATACATAAGAGAATTTTTGTAGAGAAAATACAAGTTATGAAGGAACGTCATGTCCCAAACAATCACACCTAAAAAACCAGCTAATTTTTTTTCTTTTGTTTACAATATGATATTAGAACAATTCATTTCTTTCTTTCCACTTTTTATGACATCGGATGGGTTGCGTATCAATTAATTTATGCGTTTTTGCGATCTGTGAGAGATTTTGTCTCACATGGGACATGTTAATCTTCTTTGTATCATTCCAATTTTATCGAGATGACTTGAAAGAGACGAAACACACCTTACGTTAGGTTTCCTATCACACATATTATTCATGCGGGATGATGTTATAACTGTTGTAATTGTATTATATCATAAATGTTATCATCATTAGAGTAATACTATATTATATCTAATAATATCATTTTATAGCCAATGTATTATTACCATGGACATTACAAATCTTTTCTATGTTCACGATGTTATGGATGCTACAATTACACATTGTAGATATTCACGACATAACCATGATCATTATCACATTATAATTGTTGTCAATGTATTACAATAACAATAGAACCATTATGATGGTATTAATTTATATAATAATAAAGTTATGTATAATATGTTTTCTAACATTATATCCTAATATAACAATAATGCACTATATTTAATACTCATATTATAGTAATGTTGTGTCTTAAACATCATGGTCATAATAACATTATTATATTATCTATAATAATGATATTATAACTAATATAAAATTTTAGGAGTATAAGCATTAATATATAAATTATCAATTTATAATCGTTATAGAAGTGTCATATGATAATAACGTTATAAAATTTAGTGATAATTGTTTTAAATGTTTTAATCATCATAGCATCCCTTATAACTTCAAAAAAATTGTTAAATTATACCATTAACAATAATATGATGTTTATAAAGTGACATTATAATGAAACTAGAGCTACAATGTTATATCAATATTATTTATAATGTTAGACAATTATATATATAAAATATTACACACACACACACACACACACACACACACACACACACATAATCTTTTATATATCCTTCTAATCGTATTCAATTAAAATGGAATTTTAATATATATTATAATATTAACTTATTATATATTCTATTATTATTTATGTATTTATGTAACATAATCCTTATAATGAACATTATATACATAATCATATATACCTTACGATTTTTTATTTCATATAACAACTAATTTAATATTGTGCGGACAATCATAACAAATAATATACTTATTTCATAAAAAAATATACCTATAATAATAATACATATTATATAATATTATAATACTAATCACATCATATATAATATATATGATAGACCTATTATATAATATCATATAATAATATTATATAATAAACATTTTATGTGATACTACATCCAACAATAAACATATTATATATTAGTAAACATATAATAATAATAATAATTAGATGATATTATATATTATAATATAATATTAATAATACTATTTAATATAATATTACAAAAGTTAATAATCATCTCAAAATAACCAAAATTCCCTATACTAATTACCTTATACTATAATATAGATTATAAAATAATATAATATATTATATGAACATGTGATATATTAGACATTATATTAAAACCACTCTTATATTATCCAAATCTTAGCATTATATATATATATATATATATATATATATATATATATATATATATATATATATATAGTAATGAGATTTAGGTTGAAAAGATGTTATATGAATCATAGCTTCAAGATTAATGTATTGTTGTTTGCTTCTCCAAGTATAGAACCACAAAATAAAAGTTGAGTGGGAAGAATAGAGCCCAGTTAAACAAACCCACCAACAGAATTAAGTGATCTTCAAAAACCAAAGAAAAACATGGTGGCCGGCCCAACGAACACGTCTTTTCAGACTTGTCATTTATTGCACAATAATACAGATGTCAAGGCGTTAACCATGTTGGAATCCAAGTTAACGTTGGAAAATTAGCAGTGATTGGATAGTTGCAGCGAGTATATACTCAGCACTCTGAAATTAAATAAATAGAATGTTTCGGAGAACTGTGCTAAACGAATTTCTTGCTAACATTCGTCCTAAAATCAACTCCATTCTGGGTTAAATCCACCCTGCACGTGGATATAAATCTGCGCCTAATATCTCCTCATTTTACTACGTACAAAATGATTGATCTGGATCTATATCTGAAGTGGTTTCAATGTTTCTGAGCGGGGGATGTTGCTTGTGGGTGTTTTGTGTTTTGTTTCTTGTGTGCAATAGAAGGAGAAAAAGGGTTGCTTCTTCTGCTCTCAGCACTATGCTACGTGCGACATAACCTTTGCAGCACCTATCTCGTGGTGGATGAGGCTACCACGTAGTTAAATTATCTTTTATTTTTATTGATTAGAACATTGAAAGTGTCCTTTCTTGTCACCCCACTTATGTCTTTGCGAGATTTTTGTCTTTCACTCTTCCTATGCGTGAAACCCTCCTTATCAATCATCAACCCAAAAAAACTATGCTTCCCTATTACTATTATTATTATTATTTATTAATTTTTTTAAATTAAATATGGTGGGGTGGGGTAAGGTCAAGCCTCCCACCCATCAAATTAATATTATATTTATATTTTTTTAATATATATATCCTTATCTTATTATATATACATATTATGTGTATTAAATAAAATCATATATTTTATATAATGACTTCTTTATAATATTTTACAAGTTATATTATCTTATCTTGATATATATAATTATTTGGCACAACTCATAAGGACGAATTTCAATGTTGAGTTTATAATTTTAGGATAAATGTTTAAACCATTTGATTTTTATGTGCTAGTATGACATTTCCTTATGAAATTAACCCTTTCCAAGGGAGTAAAGGAGGTATGAACATACAACATTCCAACAACATTTGTATTTCCATTCAAGTAAAAATGAAAGAATGCAAACATCTACAATAATTATTCACTTTCTTCTTTCCCTTGAAAAAAATTTTCATTCTACACAAAATCAACTTATCTAATTAGACTTTCTTTCCATATCAAGGTACATAATTTGAACACTTTCATTTACAACTTTGTTTTTCTTACAAACCAACTTTTCTTCAACATTCAAGTAGAATAAACATTACATTGGTTCACAATGAGTATAACAATAGGACTATTGTTTACAACAAGGGGGGAATAATACACAATGTGTTCCATGAATAACAAGTCTTTTAGACAATACAAAAGGTGCTCAAGGCAACAATAACTATCTTCAACAAGGGTATTAGAACCATAATCTTCTTCACTTGATCTCCAACAAGGTCAACATGGAACAACCAAAAAGAGGAGGGAGAAACGCTCTCCACCCAGCCTTCTCAATGGAAGAGATTAACTCTCCCATTGACCCCCAAGCCCCAACAAAGTAGGAATGTCCACATGTTATCCCAAATGAGCACAACAATAAGAAAACAATCAAAACAAAGACAATCATTTCAAAGGAGCAAAAAACACAAAGGATTCTCAATAGAATCCCAAAGGAGAAAAAGTATTCATACTCTCCTTATGCCTCCCAAGTGAGATGGTAAGAATCCATCTCACACTCCCTCCAATAAAAGAATTTCACTCCAACCCTTTTACCTCCACTCTTCCGAAAGGCATCGATTTTCACTAAATAAAAAAATACAATACATCCCTCCATAAATCCCACACACATAAATAAAAACATTATCCCTCCATTTAATAAGATTTGATTATTGTTTTGTTTACCAAGTAAACACCTTTTTGCCTCCACTCTTCCGAAAGGCATCGATTTTCGCCAAGTTTGGCTACTTTTCTCCCACACCATTCCTATGGCCATTCACTACCCAAACCCAATTTCATGAAACAACACAAAAACAAACACATGTAAGAACAATCAAGAAAAATAAATAACTAAGGTAAAATAGGCCTACCTTTGGGGCCATCTTGTCCACTTGAGCAATCCAAAATCCAAGAAAAATTTCACAAGTTCTTCCTCCAAAAAGGCTCTCCAATCCAAAAATAAAAATTTAAAATAAATTTTCCAACAAAATGGCATGTACCCTCCTTCTCCAAAATCCAACACATATATACAGATTTAATAGGGAAAAGGGGTGATGTGAAGGGGTACAAAAGTCAAACCATCAATAAAGAAGGTGTAAGAAAATGTGTAAGAGAGGTATGGGGTGATCAAATCAAAAGTCACATGAGTGTAAGGAAGTTTCTTTCCACACTCCAAAAGGCTCATCCCAAGGCAATCACAAAAACCAAAAAGAGTAAAAAAATCAAATCAAATCAATCAATTGTGAAAAGGGGAGAAAAATCCCTCAAAAGTGATAAAAAGGAGTTTTTTTCCATAAAAAATCACACCTACCCCATAGGTATGGGATTGGGAACATTTTTTTGGAGTGTGGAGCAAGGTAACCTTTCTCCATACTCTTTGAAAAGTGGGCCTAAAGGACAAATCCAAGTTTTTACTTTGAGTGCAAATTACTCAACACAAAAACAAAGACAAGGCATAGTTAATTTGTCACAAACACAATTAACTAACCAAATAAAACCCACTTAACCAAAATAAAAAAATTCACTTTTCAAAGTTTTCACTAAAGAAGAAGTGACAAAATTCATTCAAAAATCAAACTCAAAATACATCAAAATTTAAAAGGTCACTTGACATAATTTTACACACACACACAAAAATGCTCATTAGGTGACCCCCGACTAACATGTGACATTCCTAGGTTGTTGGCCTTCTCCCTTCCTCAATTTGGTATTTTATATTTTTCTCTGAATTTACATGTTCGTCACCTACACACCTCAAACAAGCGTCATACCACACAACAAAATATACGTCCATATATAACCATGTGAAAATGAACTAAATCTAAACACAGACATCCAAACAACACATCATACAATTCACAATAAAAATCAATAATTAAGATGACATTTCAATTTCATTATGAACATCTACATATATGATTCAATTAGTAGATTTCAAACTTTTAATTTTGTCTCATAATTAAATTTAACTCATACATCTATAGATATCATGATAAGTTCATCCATAATCAAACATGCAACATACACATATAATTTTGATCATACACGTATAATCCTGCAAGGTTAGTTCAATAAATCAAATAATCATATAAATTCCAAAAAGTTATCTCTATATGGTTAGTGAAATAAAACAAGTAGGTCATACTAGTATAAAATGTCTATGACACTCTATGCCTCAAATCATATAACTCATAATGTCTATCACCCAAGTCATCTAGTGTATTAAAATTCAAATCATAAATAATGAAACAAAATGAAGGTTATCACCAAGGAGTAAACAATGTGTAAAGGAAGTAGGCCTGCAGGAAGAAGATAGAGAAATTTTGAAGATCTATGGTTTGAGAAAGGGTTTGTGAGCTGAATAAGTGATTTCCATCAGTTTTGGTAGCAACAAAATCAGAGATCAAACATTATTAGGTGGCTGAGTTGGTGCTTATTCATCCTAGGGGGTTGTATCCTCCTTGTGGAGTTGTTTGTTCACTAAATTAGGGAATGCTGCTCCTTGTAGGGTTTGTGCTCTACTAAAAAGGTTTTAGTAATCCTTGTGGGTTTGGTGCCTCAATAAATTTAAAACATGGATGAATAAAGTTTATGTTTTACCGGGTTTACATCCCCTTGAGGGTTTCCCACTTAAATCTTGTGCTTCTATGTGTTATGGTTATTGGTTATTTGAAAATATTATGCACACTTAATAAGATATGGTTGAATTTATGTGAATGGATGGATATTTATGTATGATTCAATTAATGGTAAATGAATTGAAGTAATTGTAGGATTGACTCACCCCCTCGGTCCATTGTTTTTCCAATAATTAGTATCGAATAGGTCCTTGAGAATTAAGTTTAATAACTTAAAGGAGATCTTAGAAGAAAAAATGGGTAAGTCAACTGATCTTTGGAGGAGAAAGTATGAGATTGTTGAGTATTTGGTTTTTGGATTACAAAATCAAATGAGTGAAATGGAGAAAGATCATGATCATGCTATCAAGAGTTTGGAATCACAGGTTGAAAGTGTGTCCAAATCCCTAAAGGAGAAAGAAGACACTTGTTCCAAGTATGAAGAAAAATTTAAAGCACTAGAATCAGATTTGGAGAGTGTATAGTAGGTTAAGGATGTATGAGAGGATTGAGAAGAGCTCCAAATCTCTTGATGGGGTTTTAGAAGGTCAAAGAGCCACATATGACAAAATAGGCCTAGGGTTTGAAGGAAAACATGTGAAGAGTGATGATGAAGTTGGTCCAAGTTCCAAATCAGATGTGATAGTGACCAAGAAGACTAATTTGATAAGGTCTAACTTAGTTAGAAAACCTATTGCTATGAGGTATGGTTCTTCATTTAATGGATATTTATTTATTTTTTCATGATTTTTTTCATAGAGCTAGAGATTGAAAAATTAGGTCTCCTAGGAATGATGTGGGATTCTTCAAGGGTGAATGTCATTAATTTTTTGAGTATGGTCATAGAGCCAAGGATTGTGGATGGAATCTTAGTGTGTTTGATCCAAGAAGAAAGAAAGAGGTTGTTTGCTTCAATTGTCAAAAATCTGGTCATATAACAAGATTTTGTCAAAGCAAGAAGAAGTGCATTAGAAGGTCCTGCTATTATGGTCAAGAAGGATGTTGTTCAAGCTAAAGATGTCAATAGATCAGATTCTCGGTATGAAATAAAACCTTATTCAATGAAGTTTGTCAAAGAGGGAGCTAGAGGCAGGAGGCAAGTTCAATCAAGTAAGTATTTTTCCTTAATTGAGGGGATCAAATATTAAGAAGAACACATGTTCCTAAATACAATCCATTCCCCAATGTATGATAATCCAAATAAGCTTAGATTTTGGAACACTTCAAGTGTTATAAGGTATGTGAACTGATATATTCTTGTGTCTTTGAGTTCTTCTCATTGATAGGTGTCCAAATGTGTTGTTGTCATCAGCCATGTGTCATATACATCCAAGTTATTTGAATGGCCACATGTTTGTATTCATAAATGTTGCACTATGTTCTAAGAGGTTTGTGGTCGTAGTTAGATACGTCATCATAGAGATTTAAATCTCTAATTCATTGTTTAGATAAATGATCATGTAATTATTGAGTCATTATCATAATGTTCTCTTTCATTCTTGGAGTTTTGATAGCGATTCTTAAGGTTATATGTTAATAATAGGTTTGTGTAGGTGCCTTTATGTTATTTAAATATGTAAAAAGAGTTGGAGGTTTTCCTTATCATGTGAGAATTATAAGATTTGTGCTCAGTCAATGTCTAATGTGTTTTATGGTTTTTCATTTGTCCCAAGTCTTGATTAGGTAATTCAACGACAAGGTGTGTCTAGTAAGGTCATCAGATTGCTTTAGTTGGTCTTAAGGTTGTTTGTAGCTCTATCATGATACATCCATGAGTATGATGATGTCCCCATGTATTTAAAGTGTCTTAGGTGTGTAATAATGAGGTCTTAATATTGTTGAGGTATGTGTCCAAGTGTTTTAGTCCACAAGATAAGATCTAAATATTTTAGGTTGTCATTTTGCATTAATAAGTCATGAAAAAGTGTTTTCTCGTAAGTGATTCTCGGTGCAATGATGAATTTGTAAGGATTTTGAATTTTTTAAAAATAATGTTAAATTATTGAGTCATGATTATATAGGATGTGTCAAGTAGTATTCAAGGTGTGCAAGTTACTCTATTAATATGGTTATCAAAGAATGAAACCTTGTAAACTCTATGGGCATTTGATTCATGTCATTTACTATGGTTCTTAAGAAACAAAAGCACAAGTCTACATCAAGAGCTCTAATTTAAACATGAATTGTCATTGTTCCAAGAAATGTGTTTTCTGTGTGTTTAAAGTGTAAAAAAACATCTCTTGGAGTTGTGTTTTAAGGGCCTTTTAGTTGAAATTAGGTCTCAGTGAAGTGGAATTGTATCCTACAAGGTACAAATGTCTAAAATTTTGAGCTATAGTGATATGAAGTCAAGTGATTTCCTTAAAAGTAAAGTTAAGGTATGTAAAATATAATGTTGACTTAAGAAGAACATGGAGAAGCCTCCAAAGTATCAATTGATTACATCAAGATGGTTTAATGATGAGAGTACCAAAGTCCGAGTTATCTAAATTGGTCAATATGTACGGTTTCATCTATCAAGGTTTGAAAATGGGACTTGAAGTCTAGGAATGAAAAAATTATGAACTTTTATCTCTTGTCACAAAAGGTTTGAGCCTTGTAAGATGTTTTTCATGTATTTTATGGGTGATTAGATGGTTAACAAGGGTCATGACATGCTTCGATTAGAAAAAGGAAGAGTTATGTTGATAGGAGTAGTGAATCGAGAGAGTACAAGTTAACTCGAGGTATGAGATGAAATTCATTCATAGAATTGTGAAACTTGTATCTTATTCATGGCTTATAGTGTTAGTACATGATTAAGAAGTGGCCACTATATTCAACATTGGCAGAGTATTTAAATAAGTGAATAAATTTTATCATTACCTCTTACTTTTTAAGGGCTTATGGTTTGGTAAAGTTTCAAGGATTTTGAGGAAAGCTTGGTTCAATTTACAATTTACTACAATGGTTTCAAAAAAATTGTGCAATATCATAAAACTAAGACAAGGGAAGTATCTTTGGGTGTAAAAGGAATTCAAAAAGTGTATGAGAACAAATTTTTAGTATACAAATGTCTATGAGACTTCACGAGAGAGAAAAGGAAAATACTATTGATAGTATAACTCATAATTGTGAAGACATTCTTGCAAAAATAAGAAAAATCTATAAGGGCAAAGTGATATTCTCAAATTTTCTAATGAGAAAAGTGTGACCCACAATTATATCACAGGTTGTGTAGAGGAAATATTTTATTATTTGGATCATCTATCATGAACAAGTATACATATGTGTTTGTGACTAGCTCTTCTTCATCCAAAGCATGAGAGTGACAAGGTGATCCTATAGGTTATAAAGACCTAAGCTTTCAATTAAATATTTGTGGCTTCTAGAAGAGGTATGAAATGTTGTTATCATGCTCTATATTATAATATATGACTATTTTGACATGTTTGGTGTCCCCATATTTCATCGTGAAATCTGTGACTACCCTATTCAAAAAAAAATTGTACTTTTAAAATAATGGGTCGTTTTGTGTTTTTATTGCCTGAATTCTTGTATTGCGTCAAAATATTCCCAAAGAGCCATATTAGCCATTTTTGTCAAATACCCAGATGCCCAAAATTGTTATATTCTATCGTCGGGATATGTCTGTGGGAAATTTGTATTTAATTATTTTGAGCCCTATTTGAGGCAATTTGTGCTCCGATTTAACCCTGTTTTGACCGAACATATCATTACTCCTATATACCGAAGGGTTTTAACTAGGAATTAGTTTTGGGCTTTATTTATGACTTTTGGCCATTTTTCGTGTTTTTGTGTTTTCCGTTTCGTTTCTCGTGAAATTTCTCTAGATAATTTCCTTTGTTGCGTTAGCCCAATTCTTGTCCTGAGTATTCAAAGATCACATACGCACATTTTTCCATAAGGAAGTCACCATCGGAGGTCCGGTTCACTGGGAAAAGGTGAAGTCGTGCACTAAAAAGCCCCTGCGAGGTTGGGCGCATTTTTGGAAAACAAAGGATTTAAGTGGATCATGGGAAAAATAGAAGCAGTAGGCAAGTGGGATTTTATTGCCTGCCTTGTAGGGTACTTTTTCCCATGATGAAAAAATCACTTAAGTTGTAGTGAGAAAATTAGAGGCAGCAGGCAGGCGGGAATTTATTCCCTGCCTTGCAAGGTAAAAATTCCCATGGTGAAATAAAAGAAAAGTGACTTAAGTGAAATCATGGGATTTTATTGCCTGCCATATAGGGTAAATAATCCCATTTTCAAAGTCAAATCACTTAAGTGGATCATGGGATTTTCGGGCTGCCTTGCAGGGTAAAAATTCCCATTGCCATAAATTCTTAAAAATAGAGTTCTTTTTGCCCAAAAAGTGTGACGCCTTTAAGGAGAACATGGAAGCCTTTAAAGTGGTTTAATTAATTAATTCTTCTCCTAAAATTGGTGCCCAAGTATGGAGAAAAGTCAACAAAAGCAAAGGGGAATAAATCAATTGGAAATAGATTGTCTAAAATTAAATAAATTAATTTATTTAATGGCTGCCCCCTTCATGACAAAAAGTGCGCCCCTTTTGGTATATATATAATGCTTTTTGAAGCATTAATTGATTAAGTTAAATTTTATTTTCAGTGGCTATGGTCAAAGCACACTGTGAAGCTTAAGTGAAGTGAAGAGTGGATGATTAAATTGATTAAATTTAATTTAATAGATGGTTGTCCTTAATCATGCAATTTTAGCACATCAGTTAAAGAGAAGATCATGATTTTTAATTAATTAATTGCCAAGAATAGGAAGGGCAATTATTAATTATAGAATTATGAGGGTTATATAAGCATGGGTTGCCATAAGGGTGAATTAATTAATTCACAGGTGAAGAAGTGCAGCCCAGAGGAAAAGTGCGCCCCATATTGAAGAGGATTTTGCTCAAAAGAAGATCAAATCAAGGCTAAAAGCTTCCAATTTTGGTGCATACATTGAAGGAGGATGATTTGTGTTTGCATAATTGTTTGCATAAGTGATACAGGTGCTCAGGTGAAGTTAGAAAAATTCATGTTGTCTTTGCATGCAAATAAAACATCAATTTTTGGGGTAACAAGCTTGAAAAGTGCATATTTTTATAATTAAAATTCACTATTCATGCTCCGGTGGCCATCTTTGTCTAAATTAATTGTGGGAATTCATTACGGTGCTTTACAAAAGAAAAGGAGTTCTAATCAATGTCCAATACATTGAATATATCCTCTCGAATCAAGAATTATCAAGATTTGCACCGGTGTTGAAGAAATCCGGTCAAATAAGAAGAAAGAGAATTATTCAGACAAAGATAGACAAAGCCATGGTAAAGAGGATGAAAAAGAAAGCACAACTGAGTCATGCATCTCTTTCAAATTTGACCTCTTTCCGAATTAATTGATAGATCCAAAGCGGAAAGTCTTCACTCATGCGTGCGGTTAAAAGCAAGTGGAATTATTCAAGTTGTAACCTTTCCATACACAGCCCGATTTCGAGTTTGTTATGGAGTGCGCTAGATCTTACCATCCTTCATCCAGATCAATGCGAGATGCTACAGGAAAACAATAATTCGATTAGACGCAGAGTTCATCAATTATTGTTTGAAGATTCTAGTGCGAAAGGTTATGACTTCCATTAGCCTTCAGGATGCCAGCAGCAGGTGGGATAAGCATAGAGTTGATTGCGTGAGCATAATGAATAGCAGATACATGAAGAATCCTAGATCTCCTTCTAAGTTCCCAAGAACTCTTCCACGGTCCAATTTGGTGTAGGAGGTCGATGATATTGTCAAATTGTTATGCAGGATTAATGGTGAGGTGAATGCTTACACTTTTCATACATGGATGTATGCTTTCATCAGGACCATTGAAGTCAACAAGGTTGATTCCATAATCAATTGGTCAAAAATTATTAGTGAAAACATTGGTGAGAAACTCCGGAACGTGAAGCGTACTTTCAGCTTCAAAATGACTTCCTACTTGGTGTACGCTGCAGCTTCACAAGGCATCTTCTCCAAGCTAGATAGATGTGGCGTTCTTTCTAAGGACCCCATTTTCGAGTGCTACCCATAACTTACTGTACCTACGTGTGAGAAGGATTTCAAAGTGGTCAATGATGGATTCTTCTATGATTTCATTTGCAGGCTAGACAAGGACCTAAAGGCCAATAGGGTAAGCAAAGAAGCGTGGGAAGCCGTATCTAGGATTGGTAGTCTATTCATTCAGTTTGTAGATTTCACATACCTCAGGGTTATGGGCTTTTCTAGAGAACCAATAAAGATGCCCAGATATCCAAATGATAGATTGATCACCATGGAGCTGAGCAGGCAACTTGTGGAGATACACGACCTTCAGTCGAAATGACACAAGTCTACGGGCTTCTTTCCAATCACTGTCAAACATTATAGCTGCCAGAGCATTCATAGAGCTTGAGGGATGGAGATGCAGATGTTATCCGAGTATGAGAAAGAGTTCTTCACGGCACGGCTGAACTTCAATCCATTTGGAGTAGCCGGGAAGATGATCTCCCAGGAGTACGCACATGTGCCTTCATTAGAGGATTTCTAGATGAAGTGCAAAAGTGAGTATGAGGTTAGAAAGAGGGATTTTAGCAGGCTATCAGCAAAGCAAGTGTTTGACTTTGGACTAGCATGGATACCTGCGGATCTTAAAGATGATGGGAATGTGGTACTTGACACTTACCATCAAATGGGAGGAGATAGAGCCATACTTCAGGATAATGTAGGAGGCTGCCATACAATTGAAGAAAGATCTGAACTGTTTTGGTGAATACTTCAAATTGGTTGCTGACGAAGGGATATTTCCTTGATGAAGCATTGATGAATCAAGTCACGGGAAACTTTGGCACAGGAGATTCCCTCAAGCGGAAGCACGGAGGAGAAAGCAACAGAAGGTCGAGAAGTTGAAAGTACACAAAAGATCTCAATCAAAGGAGAAGATCACTTCCATGGCCATGACTTTAGTTCCAGCTTCTCTAGCATCTAGTACTTCACCAACTATTGCACCTTAGCAGGACACTTCCATGCCTCCACTGAATCCGGAAACATTCATCTTATCTCCTCAGCCACTCCGTTTAGCACCTATTCCAGAAGAGACATTGAAGTTGTAGATGGTGGAGTTCGAAAGAGCTTTGTCCTTAGATGATTCAGAAGATGGCAACCATAACACTGTGGCACTTTTTGATGGAGAGGATGTAGAGCGGGAGATGGTAGTGTACTCAGTGATTTCTCATTCTCTGAGAAGTAACTTCTCGGAATGGTTGGCTCACCAGTTGGTTCCAGAAGTGAGAGTGGAGATGAACTTGGAAGAGTATGACTTGCAGCTACTCCAGAATCTGGACGGAAAAGACAGAAGACCTAAAGTTGCTAAGGTAACTTCAAGGTTGATCATCAAGGAGTCGGGCAGAATTTTGCTTTGAGATGTCGGGCCCAGGTGGAAGGGAAGAAGGAGGATGAGCTCACAATAGAAGATGTGATAGTAACCAGAGTACCCCTCGGTCAAGCCACCACAGAAGGATTGAAGCAGGATACGTAAACATTGATAGATGCTCTATTCCTTAGGCTTGATAGAGAAAAGGTAGAGAAATATGAGCTTCAGAAGCAAGTATCTCAATTGTGTGAGATCATAGCCAAGGTTGCTAAACCTTCCATTCAGCCCATTTTAGAGTAGGTGAGTGATCATCTTATGTAGGAAATGGAGGATGCAAGTAATCAAGTGAAAGCTATTGACGAATGGAAGAACCTAATTTTTGTCAAGATTTTGTACAACTTGGAGAAGTGAAAACCCACCTAAAGGTTATGAATGATGCAACAAATTGTTGGTCCGAAAATCTGTCGCGTGGACAGATCTATGGATAGACGAGCCAACAGTGTGCAGGGCTTAGCCCCTCTTTGAGACAGCAAAGCGAAACTGGTTTATTGCTATTTCTACTAGCAGGAACCTATGCAAGTCTCACAGATTCTGCCTTCGGGGGTTGGGATCTCATCCCAGTAGAGTGTTCCAGGCTGCGAAAAGAAAGGAATGAAAGAGGGAGAAGAGAAAGAACAGATCCGAAGGGAGAAAAGAAATGAATTCCAAAGCAGAAAGGTCAGAAGATTTATGTTTTTAGTTTGGTAGTAAACAGAGCCAAACCTACTTGCATAAATAAACAAAGCAATACTGATAAACAAATGACGGAAAAGTAGATATGAATCCAACAGATTAAACACATACAGATCTAACGTAAGAAAGATCTAATGTATAACACAAATGACTATTGAGCACAAAGTCCGAATAATTGTATTACTTTGTTCTCTTCATCTAAGAAAGCTCAAAGTCTTTCTCTCCTCACTTCTATTTCTATCTAAAAAATGTTCACCCTGAATACAACAAGTATTCTCATATTTATAGAAGATGAGGGAGAGAGAAGGCAAAATGGAGCCAACCACTTATTTACAAAGATATTTACAAAATATCTAAAAGTCATGTTGACTTTGACAACTTGGTGGATGACATCATCCCATGATGCAACATGGATGATGTCATCATTTGTGCCAACACATTTTAGACATTACGAAAAGAAAGTCGGAGAATAGAGAGAGAAGAAGAAGAAGAAGAAGAAGAAGAAGAAGCTACTCATCATCATCATCCTGCGGCCGAAAAGGGGTTGCCTGTTTCTGATGCTGCTCAGGTGATGATATGTGGAACTGAGCGCGGTATTCCAAAAACTTGCTGATCATTGGCCCAAATTGATCTTGTGACGGATCCTTGTGCCGTTCACTGATTGCTTCGCAAGTCTCCCGCTCGTCTATGAGCTTTTCCGGGAGTTTGGAATAATCTTTCTCCGCCTCGATAAGGAACCCGATGAAGTCCCTACAGGCCAGTAGGTTGTTGATAGATTCAGTGTCGAATGTGACCTCTGGCCCTGTCCCTTGAGAAGCTATCTCCTTGAAAATGCGGATAGTGTCATCAGCTGATCTCAAGGTAAGGGAAGGAGTGAGCAACCCTGGAGTCATGGCGAGGACAATTTTCTCCATTTGATGCATTGCATCCAGGGCCTCTTCCTTTACCTTGTCTATCTTTTCTAAAACAAATTCCAGCTGATCTATCTGATAGTCCAGAGTGGACATAGTTTTGTTGAGGGCCCTTGGATGACCGAAGACTCCGAACTTGACCAGATCTTCGACTGAACAGTCGAACATTTGTTGGAAGGTCTCGTGCTGGAGTCTAGCATGTTCTAACTCTTCTGATATCGGACCTGCTAATGCTTGGAGTTCCTTATTCGCCTTCTCGATGTTTAGGTATAAACTGATATACTCGTGATTACTCTTTCACTATCCTTGAGGATCTGGCTCCTCCAAGCAGAAACAGCCATACCTCTGCTCGCCGATCTTTGAATACTCATTGATCTTCTCCTGACTGAGCAGCTCAGGAGTCTCGGCGGCAGTTGTGGGAGGTGCACTTCCCATCTTCTGTAAGGCTTGAAGCAGGTATTTGTTCTGCTCCTTCAGTAGCCTTTTCTCCTCTTTCGTTTCCTGAAGCTTTTTGCAGAGTGCATCAACTGCGGAAAGAGCTTCCCCCTGGAGACTTTCAGAGGATGTCCCCATTGTGACTTGGGTCACGGTGAAATCTGTCGAGACAGATCTTCTTTCTCTTTGAGGGGGTTGGGGTACGCTATTTCCATGACTCTCTCACCTGCAGCACTCTTCGAGAAGCGTGTAACCGGCTTGTGCTTCTTTGCCCCTTTGGCTGGAATTACCGAAAAGTCCATCGGAGCGATGGGGACTTTCCTCTTTTGTTGGCTCAGCTGCTGAGAGATCCAAGCTGGTCCTATAGAAGAAGGACCAGAGACAGAGGGGGAGGCAGCAACGGTAGAAGAGGGGAAAAACGTGGAGACACGCGGCGGCGGCATGGAAAGAATAGCCGAAGAAATGTCCACGGGAGGAAGGGAAACCGCAACTGCAGAAGACATAGGAAGGGAAGGGAGCTCGGAGATGAGGGAAGAAATGGAAGAAGACAAATCAGCGAGGGAGGAGAAGATAGATGAAGAAGCAGGGGAAAGGGTAGAAGAAGGGGCAGAGGACACGACCAAAGGGGTGGTCGTTTGAGTCACTCGAGGAGGGGAAGGAAGAGAAGAAGAAGGGATAGAAGGGACCTCTGAAGTTGTAGCGACGCCGACATCCTGGGTGGATGGGCGTATAGGACTATCCTCTGTCAATTCCTCATCAAGAGTTATGACTTGTTCTGGCTCTGAGGGAAGAGGACTTTCAGGGGCTTCCTCCTGAATGGTGCTAGGTTCACCTTCTGCACCTTTGCCTTTCAGCTGCTTCTTTGACCTTGGAGGTGCGTTGCCCAAAGGGGAAGTTGTGAAATCTACCCCGAGGTAGATTAGTCCGTTCATGCGGCACCAATGCTCTGTTCTCCGCATAGTCTCCTTGACCCTCTCCTCAATTGTTTGAGGAGCCTTGTTCCTGTCAATGGCCGGGAAGGGCCAATTGTCCCCATCTGTGTCATTATACACCTTATCTACTTCATCTTCCGTAGTCTGGAAGCCTTCGGGGACAATGGCCACTCCGTATTGGATGATTTCCGCCAATGCTAAGCGAGAGTGATCCTTTCTTCTGAGTTCCGCCTCATGGAGAACGTCAATGTAAATATCCTCAATTTGAGGGACATGGATCGGATCGAGCTTCGCTTTTGGCAGGCAGCTTCTTGGGTCGAAGGTAGGCCTGGCTGGGAAGTCATGCTTCAAATTGAGTAGCTCCAGCTCTGCGAACATTTCCTTCACCTTATGGTGGGTGGAGCATGTGTATCGGCCCACTTTGAGGGGGAAAGGAGTTCCACCCTTCTTTCTTTTGAGGCACTTCTCATGGTATGTGACCAGCTGTCTTGACAGTTCTAGTAGAATCAGCTTAGGCCCAGCATACCTTGGTAGCCTGGTTGGCTCTCCCAAAAAGTTGGCAGCCCTCAGATAGGTGAACGTGGGAAATTGGGTGAACAGGGCCCCCCATTTCTCTGTGACTGCCACTATGTTTTTGGTCGTCCGGCTATGAGTCATGTTTGGCCTCAGTAGGCAGATGACATGATAGAAGAATGCATCGTTAACTTTTGCGAAATGTTGGATGCTATTCTCCAGCCTCAGCTCTGGGTAGTAATCAAATATCTTGGCCTGAGGCCATACTCCACTTCGGTTCAGCCCCGGATAATCCCTCGCCGATGCTGCAGCGTAGACTACATAGGAGTTCATATGGAACACTCCTGTTGTGGCGAACTGTTGTAGCTGCTCAGAGATGGTGCTGCTTATTATTTCACCCCAGCAAAAGCGCTGATCGGGTAAATTTTTATTCATTGTCTCCAAGTACCGCAGCATCCACTTATGGAAATAGTGGGCATCTGAAAGCCCGAAGACTCTGCTCAGGAAGGTGATAGTATCGCTGAGCTCCTCTGAGAAATCACTTCGGTGGATAGTCTGTGGCCACCGGGTCACCGCCTTCTTGTTTTTTAGGTAGACCTCATTCATCAACTGCATGCATTGGTCTTCGTTGTCTTCCCAGGCCTTGATGCATTCTCGTTGGCTAACAGCCACGAAGTTCCGGTGATGAGGGATGCCAAGTATCAACTCAAAATGACGGGCAGTGAGGTTTATGACTGCCTCGCCCTTACTATTTTCGACACATCTTGTGTCTTTGTTGTAACATTGCGCAATCACCATCATGAATTCGTTGTTGACAGCGCTGACGGGGATTCCTCCGGCGAAGTGCAGGGCACTGCCTATTAACTTGTCCATCCATGGACTTCTTGTAACTTTCTGAGTCCTAACCCAGAACTCATCCATGTCAATGTGACCCAATTCAGAGTCTCTGACATCCATACTGCACTCAGCCTGTGATTCGGGCATCCTGACCCTCTGATATTTGTATTTCATCTCTTCTTCTGTCAGCTTAGCCTTTCCTCTTGGTTTGGTGGGTTTCTTGCTTGACGTAGACATGTGTTCTTTCGAACTCAGCTGCTGATCTGCATGAAGAAGAAGTGAGACCCAATCCAAAAAGGTTGAATTAGTCATTTGATCTTCCATTGGAATGCTAGCAGAAGAAAGAGTTAGAGATTTTAAGGCTCAGGGCGCAGGAAAAATGCAACTGGCAGGCCAAATAGATAAGGCGCACAGAAAAGGAATGTTGCAGAGGTTATACTGGCGCCAAAGGCGCATGGCGCATGGATGAAGCAGGTTGCATTTTATAGCAGGGCGCATGGAAAGAGTATGTTACATGAAGGTTCGGTGCGCCCTTTGGCGCATGGATGGATTATGTAACATTAACAAATGGTGCGCCAAAGGCTTTGGCGCGGCGCATGAAGGGTTTACACAACATCATGTTACTGCAATGGAGGGTGCGCCCGCGCCTTGATAGCTTTATACTTGCGCGAATAAGGCTTGTGTTACATGAAAGCTGGGTGCGCCCTTTGGCGCATGGAAACGGGATGTAACATGGGTAAAAGGCGCGGGATTTACACTTGTAGCATGCAAAAAGGGCGCGCTTTGAAGGCGCATGAGTTCTAGATGTAGCAGGACAAAAGGCTGCGCCATTGGCGCGGGTTTTAATCATGTAACATGGCGGGTAGATGCGCCAAAGGGGCGCAACTGTTTTAAGTGCAACAAGACGCGCCAGTGCGCCATAGAACTAAGCTAATAGCTCAAACTTTACATTCTTTTCTCCATTTCAAAGGCCGCTTGGACATACAAGGTTTTTATAAAAAGATTCTTAGACCAAGCCATTTCAAAACAATACTCTTTACCAGCAGATCTGGAAAGAGGGAGGAGGAGGAAAAGAAGAGAAGAAAACAGGACAGCACAGGGGGGAAACTAGCTCAAACATATCTCATTTTAACACTGGCTAGCAAACCAAAATACAGACCAAGAACACCCAAGGAACCGAAAGCACAAAAATGGAAAAGAGGGAGAACCTCTCACCTTGAATATATAGCAAAAATTTGAGAGCGGGTCCACAGGGCGATGAAAACGACGGAGCAGAGGCTGACAAGTCCAGAGTGATCACGTGCTCGACAAAAAGAATGAAAATGACATTGGGCGCGCACTGATATATATAGAAAAACTTGTCATCAATGCGCCAACCACTTTTGAAATGGCGCATGAAAGATGCTGTCGACAGGGGAAAGCGTGCGCCCTTTGGCGCATGAAAGTATTCGACAACAGAAGAATGAGCGCGCCTTTGGCGCACCGTATGCATTGTCGACATGAAGTTATGTGCGCCCTTTGGCGCACCAAAACTTCATGTAACAGAGAGATTATAAGCACCCTTTGGCACACCGAAAGACGTGTTAACATGGAAAACCATGCGCCAAAGGCTTTTAAGGGGGCGCACCAAAAGTTAATGTTACAAGGCAAATCCATGCGCCCAGCCAAAAAAGGCTCAAAAAGACTAAGTTCGAAAACTAGATTTCCCGGGAAGGGATTTTACAATGTTTCGAACGCGGGATCCCTAACGAGGGATCGGAACAAAATTTTTGGTATGGTTATCGGTAAAATTTCCTTGTCAATTTTACGGATAACACAAATCAGTGAGGCAACTGGTGACGAGCATAGTAGACATGAACACAGTTGCTGAGAGTAACCTGAGTACTTTGGCCGAAATAAACAAGCTACCAGGAGATGTATTGGTTGTAGAGAAAATTGTACCAGATGGATCAGTCAAGAAGGGGAAATAGCTGGAGTTTGCAATATCTTTCCATTTAGACATCTCTAGAGTTTTGTTGAAGAGGATGCAGACACTTAAGAGTAGGACATCATCCTTACCAGACAATATCATTTCTTTCACTGAGGAGGACATGGTCAGAGGTGTTACTTCATATGTATGGATTGTTCCAACCAAGGTGCCTAATTTCCTGGAAGGGTCTCTTTTGATGGTACAAAAGAGAATTGATAAAGCTACTAAGCCTTTCACGATGAATTCTATTAACAGACTGGTGGCACTACAGGTAGATATTGTGAGGTTCGAGCGATCTTGGAAGATGTGGAAGCGTGCATCAAAGTGTTGAGTGAAGGATTGTTGCGATTCGGGACGAGAGAAGGAAGCAATGGCTAAATCAGATGGGAAGATGCTAAATCACATGTTCAACAAGTATATCCGATATCAGAACAAAAAGAAGACATAAATGTTATAGCTAGCTTGACTTCTTCTTCTATTTTCCATGTTCCTGGATGAAATTTTAAGACTTCAAATTTATTGGTTTTGAAACCATTAATTAAAGTCATGTGGAACAATTCTATTAGTTAAGTGATACATGTGTCACTTAAGGAGAAGTTAGTGGAAGATGATTGCCAAATGTCATCTTTACTTGTTGTTTGTGTTTTAGTTCAGTTAGATTTCCCATTTGTACTTTCCCTCCTGCATTCTATAAGTAGGAGAAGAACCTTTGGGTTGATGATCATAATTTGTAAGCAGTAACCTTGTGTTCCGTGACTTTGTGCTAAAACCCTTGAGAGCCACTTGAAGCAAAGGAATACACAGAGCAGATTTTCAGAGAACTTTGTGTCACGAAGTATTGTGTTTCTTGTTTTTTATCTTAGATCTTTTGATTGGGATGCACATCTTCCCCATTTCTTCTCTGTGTTTACATAATTTCCTTCTTCTATAAATACTTCCTTTCTAAAACAACTATTTACTTGTTGATAAGAATCATTTAATTTATGGTTCATGAACTCGAGTAGTTAAAGTAAACCCCCATTTATATATTAGCATACTTTAATTGACAAATCTGACATGGGAGCCTCACTGGTAAATGAGGGAGATTTATCTCATGACCGCCTAGGTTTTGTAGAATGTAGAAAATCTAGCCAACATTTTTGGTGACTCAAATTGGGGGAACAAATATCTTTTAGATCAAATCTTATCTATTTAAGATCGATTGTTTTCCACACAAATCTCAACTCAAGCTAAACATCCATTCACCCGATCCATGAAGGTGAAAGGAAGGATTGATCATTTCTTTATACTACAGGATCAATTCAATTTCAATCATCCTCCTCAAGTTAGAAGCCATAGATCTAGTCTCTCACTAGGAAGGAGAGTGCACACCCATCCGTGATCTGGATTGTCTTTAGCATAATCCAACAACCGGAATTATCCATCAAGTCTAAACAAGGAGGAGACGTGCCCCATTCATCATGTAAAATCATAATCAGAACTAGATAGTACCTGTCCCATGGGGAGCAGCTTTTGGGCCTTTGAAACCAACTCCACCTATGCATGATCTGCCAAAGGGATCCCAAAAGAATTTTCCAAAATTCTTTGGAGACGGAAAGAAAAACCCGGATGATAATTTGGCGGCCTTCTTCATATCTTATGGTGTGCTTGCAGTAGAACATGAAGATGTCTCAGTCAGACTCTTCATTGAGACTCTACATGACTTGGCTAGAGAATGGTTCTATCGGCTAGCTCCTGGCACCATAACCAACTGGGCGACTATGCATGAGCAATTTCTGAAAAGATTCAAGCCTACAGAGGATGCTAGCATGTTGATCACCCAACTGACATAGTTGAAGAAGGAGCCAAGCGAGAACATGCGGGACTTTATTGCAAGGTTCCAGAGGATTTTATATAAAATCCCCACTTCGTCGCATTGAGCGATGAAAATCAAAAGACTTTTTTTATAAACACTCTATTGCCCGAAGTTGGATATCAGCTGAGAAGGGAAAGACCTGTAAATTTACTTGAAGCACAAAATGCTGCCATGGAAGTTGAAGATGACTTGATCATGGCTGGAAAACTCAAACAACCATCTCACAAAGGTGATGGCACTTCTTCAAGTACTTCAGATCCTTTGTTGTAGAGATTGGCTAATGACATGCTACAGATCAAGAAGTAGATCTCTCAAGTAGGGAATGTAACCCCCTCAAGAATAGCTCCTACCGGACCTTTAATGGTCAAAATCAAAATTAGAACCGAAATGACTTGCTGTCTGCACCACCACAACTATTGGCAATTGAAGCTACTATAAGGAATAACTTGGAAACTAATGAAGAGGATCTCGGCATTGACGAATCATTTGATGATGAAGACTTTGTAGATCCCACTGGCGACTCTAATATTGGTTACCTGGACTATGAATCTGATGATGGCTATTATGAATCTTGTGAAGATTCGATGGTCACACATTTGCAGTGTTCAAAAGGTCTCGATGCACCAAAATTCTAAAGCATCCACAAGCGTAATAAGAGAAAGAGAAGATCCTAGCCTAGATCTGACTATCCTAAAAAGAGGTAGCCCTCTTCCTTCTTCATTAGTGCCTAAGGATAAATATTCAAATTCTTTCAATTTGTAGCAAAGAGCCAACACACATCCGGATGAAGCAATTCAAGATTTTGACATCATTGATCATATCAAGAAGACCAAGGTCTAAATGCCGGAAGCTAAATATTTGAGAACATTTCCGATCAAATTGAATAGATTGGTCAAATATGTGCAAAGTAATGGTCCCAACCCTTCAACAAATAATACTTCACAGGGTATCTTATCAAATCCAAAGAATACTCCTCCTTCAAATAATGCAGCTGCAAGTTCTTCTCCTTCTACCTCTTCTCCTGCTACATCAGAAAGGATCAAGCCATTTTATGTGTCATTGCTTATCAACGGATACAAACTAAGCAATTACATTTTGGACTCTGGAGCTTCTGATAATGTCATGCTTGCCAAAGTTGCTTGATGCCTTGGGTCTCACATTGACAAAAACCATCGGAAGATGTTATTCAATGGAAAGGCAAGTTCTTCTTGTGGGGCAAATAAAAGATGTGTAGGTAGTACTTTCCTCTTTTCCAGATAAAAGATTGAAAATGACTATCCTTGTAGTAGACATCCCAGTCTCTTATGGCATGCTTTGTTGAGTAGAAATTTCTGCAAAGAGCTGGGTGGAGAAGTCAAGATGGATTGGTCTTGTGTGCACATACCAATCAAAGGAGTAAATTAGAAGTTAGAACCTGAGAATAAATCCAAGTACACAATATCAAAGTTTGAGGATCCTAGATCTCATATCTTGTTTCAGAATCGATCACAGAGTCTATTATCTAGAAATGGATAAAGAAGATGTTCAACTAGTGATTCAAGAACCACATCAACTTGATAACAAGGTTTGGTCTCTAGAATTTGATGGTAGTTGTTCATTTGGATCCGGTGCAGGAATTTTTCTTATCTCTCCTGAAGGGAAGGTGCATGTGCATTCCTTCAAATTGATGTTCAAAAACACTAACAATACAACAGAATATGAAGCACTATTGTTAGGTATGGAGCAAGCAAGAACAATGGGAATCAAGCTCTTACACGCAAAGGGAGATGTTAAGTTGATCTTCAAGTAGATAAGAGGTATCTATCAAGTAAAAAAGGACAAACTTAGGCATTATAGAGATCGAGTCTACTCTGCCATTTTAGATTTTTCAGCTTTCTCGGTATCTTACATTCCGAGAGAACAAAATTCAAGAGCTGATTCACTTGCAGTGACTGCAACTTTGTTAAATCCAGATCAGCCTCCCACATTTTTCAAACAAGGGGACTACAAAGTTGAGATGGTCTTCCACCCAAAAGTTCCCAACAACATTCAACAATGATAAGTTTTCAACAATGACAAGCAGATTGTTGCATTTCTCCAATAGAAGGACAACTTTGAAGAGATCTACTATGAGGGAAGCAATTCACCTCCTACGTAAACTAATATGGGAGAAATGGATGTGGATGTCTTGGGAAGTCAGGAGATTATCCAGCTAAAGGGAAATAAAATTCCCAAAGGCTTGGTATCTCTTGAGGAAATGTTTGATAAGCATGATCAGATGCTTAAGAAAAATGAAGAAAGTGGGGAACGTTCTTCCTCCGATACACAATTACTAAATTTGGGAGTCGACAATGATCCCAAATTAGTAAATCTGGGTAATTTTTGTTCAGAGTCCGAAAGAGAAGCTTTTACTGAGCTTCTTAATAAATATATGGATGTTTTTTCCTAGTCTTACCAGGATCTAAAAACATATCATCCTGCGGAAGTTCAACACTACATCCCACTAAAAACAGACAAAACCTTTCAAGCAGCGAGAAGCTGCGGCGGCCTTACCATTTCGGGAACCATCTTTGCAAAAATCTAGAAGTTTTTAGATGCAAAGATTATCTATCCCATACATCATTCTGAATGGTTGGCCAACATAGTTCCTGTGAGGAAGAAGAGTGGCAAAATTAGGTTGTGCGTGGATTTTCGCAACCTTAATCAAGCTTCTTTAAAAGATAACTACCCCATCCCCATCATGGATCACACTCTGCAGGTGGTCACTGGATCTGAGATGCTTTCCATGCTTGATGGTTTCTCAGGCTATAATCAAGTCAAGGTGGCCGAAGAAGATCAATACAAAATGACGTTCATTACACCTTGGGGAACCTTTGCTTACCAGAAAATGCCGTTTGGCCTGATCAATGCTGGTGCTACATTTCAAAGAGCTATGGATCTAGCCTTTTCTCATCTCAAGGATATAAGCATAGTGGTGTACCTTGACGATTTGACAGTATTTTCCAAAGATAGAAGCACTCACATTTCAAATTTGGAAGAGGTTTTCATACAATGCCACAAACATGGTATTTCTTTGAACCCTAAGAAATCCATCTTTGTTGTAACAAAAGGGAAGCTGCTAGGGCACATTGTTTCAAAATAAGGAACCAAGATAGATCCAGTGTGTCAGATCCATTCAGACATTGCCATTGCCCACATCCAAAAAAGGAGTTCACTCTTTCTTTGGAAAGGTTAATTTTCTCAGGAGATTCATTCTTAACTTTACTGAGCTAACCCGTCATATCTCATAAATGATGAAGAAGACTTAGATTTTAAATGGAGCAAAAGAAAGGGAAGGAAGCTTTCAAGAATATTAAGGAGGCCCTGTCAAAAACTCCACTCTTGGTTTCACCCAACTTCAGAAAGAATTTATTCTTTCACTCGTTATTCCTCCGAACACACCATGTCAAAGAATATTGATGCGAAAAAATCAAGAGGACGCAGCGTGAAGCTCGATTTATTTCATGAGCATTCCCCTTAAAGCCTATGAGTTAAAATATACTCCCATAGAAAAGCACGTATACACACTAGTGAAGGTGTGTAAGGCTTTGGTATTATATTCTTTCCTCACACACTATGGTCTTGGTTCCAGATCATCAGAGTGAAATCTATCCTTACTCAACAGGAGTTAGGATTGTTGAGAGAAACATGAGTGATGAAGGTTCAAAAATATGACCTGGATATTAAGACGACAAAGCTGGTTCAAGGAAGAGGCCTGTGTGAACTAATGACAGAGATGAAAGCATCGGTGCAGTAAGTGGATCAAGGGCGAGATAGATGAAAATTTTCCTACGGAATTTTTATAGATCTCGGTGGAGGAGTGGTACAAGAACATTGCTTACTTTTTGATGTATGGAGAATGCCCGATCAAATTTCTCGAGAAGAGAAACAAACAATTAAACTAAAGTCCAAATACTTTGTTCTTTGGCATAATGGTTTGTACAAAAGAGGAATTTATGGCATATTTCTCAGACGCGTGGATAAAGCTCAACAGGATCAGCTATTAGAACAGTTTCATGACATGGCTTGTGGTGGTCATTTCTCAGCTCGAGTCACTACACACAAGATCCTCAGAGCAAGGTATTACTAGCCTACCCTTTTTCAAGATACTACAGAGTGGGTAGCTAAGTGCCAAGCATGCCAACATTTTGTTGGGCGTGTGAAATTTCCTGCATTACCTCTAAAACCCATTGTGATTGAAGAACCTTTCCAACAGTGGGGAATGGATTTTATTGGTATGCTTAACCCAACTTCTAGTGCCGGTCACCATTACATTCTAATAGCTACTGATTATTTCAGTAAGTGGGTAGAAGCTATTCCTGTGAAGAATGCCACTTCCACCGAGGTGTGCAGTTTTATAAAAGAAAATATTATTGTCAGGTTTGGCGTGCCCAGTAAAATAGTAGCAGACAACGCTCCGAATCTTTCTTCTAAGGAGCTGGTTGACTTCTGCTACACTCATGGGATTCAGCTGGTTCATTCCTCAAACTATTATCCACAAGGGAATGGCCAAGCTGAATCTAGTAATAAAAACTTGGTAACTATCGTGCGCAAGCTAGTAACAGAAAATCAAAGGACTTGGCATAAAAATTTGTTTGATGCATTATGGGCCGATAGAATCACACCAAAGAGGGTGATAGGCATGTCCCCATTTTAACTATTATATGGTAGAGACATGGAGCTGCCTCTTACCTTGGAATTGCCTACCCTGTAACTTTCTAAGGCCCTGGAGGATTCCACATTCATAGATGTTATTGATAAAAGAATTATGTACCTGACTGAATTGAGGGAAGTACAAACTCAAGTTGTAGATAGGTTGACAGAGCATCAAAGGAAGGTGAAAGTCATATTTGACAAAAAATCCAGGGAAAGAAAGTTTGAAGTCAATGACTGGGTCCTTTTATGGGACAAAAGAAGAAAAGCAAAAGGCATGCATAGAAAATTCTATTCATTATGGAAAGGGACTTTTGTGATTAAGAAGATTACCGGAGCAGATAGCTTCATTCGGCTCATCAGGATGGAATTGAACTGCCATTTCCTTTCAATGGGAAACACTTGAAGTTGTTCCGGATATGAGAAGCAGGGTAAAACTTGTATGTACATAAATAAAACTTTGTTTGTTTTTCTTTGTTTTGTTTTTGTTTTTGTGTTGTGTTTGTTTGCCTGACCCCGTGCCCAAAAGACAAGATACAAAACCAGAGATGTTGGGATCTCATCTTTTCCCTTATCATTCTGACAAAGAAAAAGATGTCCATAGACGGAGCCAATCAGTGTCCCATTTCATCCCGAAATCATGACTACCCTATCCAAAAAAAAATTATACTTTTAAAATAATGGATCGTTTTATGTTTTTATTGCACGAAAGTTCTTGTATTGCGTCAAAAATTTTCCCAAAGAGCCATATTAGCCATTTTCACAAATACCCAGATGCCCAAAATTGTTATATTTTGTTGTCGGGATTTGTCTCATGGAAATTTATATTTAATTATTTTGAGCCCCATTTGAGGAAATTTGTGCTCCGATATAACCTGTTGTAATCTAACATATCATTACTCCTATATACCGTAAGGGTTTTAACTAGGAATTAGTTTTGGGCTTTATTTGTGACTTTTGGCAATTTTTCGTGTTTTTGTGTTTTCTCGTTTCATTTTCTGTGAAATTTCTCTAGATCAATTCCTTTGCCGGGTTAGCCCGATTCTTGGCCTGGAGTATTCAAAGATCACATACGCACATTGTGCCAGAAGGAAGTCACCATCGGAGGTCTGGTTCACTGGGAAAAGGTGAAGTCGTGCACTAAAAAGCCCCTGCGGGGTTGGGCACATTTTTGGAAAACAAAGGATTTAAGTGGATCATGGGAAAAATAGAAGTAACAGTCAGGTGGGATTTTCTTGCCTGCCTTGTAGGACACTTTTTGCCATGATGGAAAAATCACTCAAGTTGCAGTGGGAAAATTAGAGGTAGCAGGCAGGTAGGAATTTATTGCCAGCCTTGCAAGGTAAAAATTCCCATGGTGAAATAAAAGAAAATGGACTCAAGTCAAATCATGGGAATTTATTGCACCATATACAGGGTAAATAATCCCATTGTCAAAGTCAAATCACTTAAGTGGATCATGGGATTTATGGGGCTGCCTTGTAGGGTAAAAATTTCCATTGCCATAAATTCTTAAAAAAGTTCTTTTTGCCCAAAAAGTGTGACCCCTTTAAGGAGAACATGGCAGCCTTTAAAGTGATTTAATTAATTAATTCTTCTCCTAAAATTGGCCCCCAAGTATGGAGAAAAGTCAACAAAAGCAAAGGGGAATAAATCAATTGGAAATAGATTGTCTAAAATTAAATAAATTAATTTATTTAATGGTTGCCCCCTAAATGACAAAAAGTGTGCCCCTTTTAGTATATATTTAATGATTTTTGAAGCATTAATTGATTAAGTTAAATTCTATTTTCAGTGGCTATGGTCAAAGCACACTGTGAAGCTTAAGTGAAGTGAAGAGTGGAGGATTAAATTGATTAAATTTAATTTAATGGATGGTTGTCCTTAATCATGCAATTTTAGCACATCAGTTAAAGAGAAGATCATGATTTTTAATTAATTAATTTCCAGGAATAGTAAGGGAAATTATTAATTATAGAATTATGAGGGTTATATAAGCATGGGTTACCATAAGGGTGAATTAATTAATTCACAGGTGAAGAAGTGCAGCCCAGAGGAAAACTGCACCCCATATTGAAGAGGATTTTGCTCAAAAGAAGATCAAATCAAGGCTAAAAGCTTCCAATTTTGGCGCATACATTGAAGGAGGTTGATTTGTGTTTGCATAATTGTTTGCATAAGTGATACAGGTGCTCAGGTGAAGTTGGAAAAATTCATGCTCTCTTTGCATGCAAATAAAACATCAATTTTTGGGGCAGCAGGCTTGAAAAGTGCAGATTTTTATAATTAAAATTCACTATTCATGCTCCGGTGGCCATCTTTGTCTGAATTAATTGCAGGAATTCATTACAGGTGCTTTACAAAAGAAAAGGAGCTCTAATCAATGTCCAATACATTGAATATATCCTCCGAATCTGAAGAATTATCCAGATCTGCACCAGTTTTGAAGAAATCCGGCCAAATAAGAAGAAAGAGAATTATTCAGACAAAGATAGACAAAGCCATGGCAAAGAGGGATGAAAAAGAAAGCACAACGGAGTCATGCATCACTTCCAAATTTGCAGACATAGGAGACACAGATCTAGGTCCGGAACCTCTTTCCAAATTGATTGATAGATCCAGAGGGATAGACTTCAATCATGCGTGCGGTTAAAAGCAGTGGAATTATTCGAGATGCAGCCTTTCCATACACATCCCAGTTGCTAGAGTTTTTTATGGAGTGCGCTAGATCTTACCATCCTTCATCCAGATCAATGTGAGATGCTATGGGGAAAACAATAATATGATTGGATGCAGAGTTCATCAATTATTGTTTGAAGATTCTGGTGTATAAGGTGGTGACTTCCATTAGCCTTCAAGATGCTTTGGTAGCAGTGGGATAAGTATAGAGTTGATGTGTGAGCATAATGAATAGCAGATACATGAAGAAGCCTAGATCTCCTTCTAAGTTCCCAATAACTCTTCCGCGGTCCAATTTGGTGTAGGAGGTCGATGATATTGTCAAATTGTTATGTAGGATTAATGGTGAGGCGAATGCTTACACTTTCCATACATGGATGTATGCTTTCATCAGGACCATTGAAGTCAACAAGGTTGATTCCATAATCAATTGGTTAGAAACTATTAGCGACAACATTGTTGAGCAACTCTAGAACCTGAAGCGTACTTTCACTTCAAAACGACTTACTACTTGGTGTACACTGCAGCTTCACAAGACATCTTCTCCAAGCTGGATAGATGTGGCATTCTTTCTAAGGACCCCATTTTTGAGTGCTACCCACAACTTATTGTACCTATGTGTGAGAAGGATTTCAAATTGGTCAATGATGGATTCTTCTATGATTTCATTTGTAAGATAGACAAGGACCTAAAGGCCAACAAGGTAAGCAAAGAAGTGTGGGAAGCCTGTATCCAGGATTGACAGTCTATTCATTCAGTTTGTAGATTTCACATACCTCAGGGTTACGAGCTTTTCTAGAGAACCAATAAAGATGCCCAGATATCCGAATGATATATTGATCACCATGGAGTTGAGTAGGCAACTTGTGGAGATACATGACCTTCAGTCAAAATGACACAAGTCTATGGGCTTCTTTCCAATCACTGTCAGACATTATAGCTGCCAAAACATTCATAGAGCTTGAGGGATGGAGACGTAGATGTTATCTGAGTATGAGCAAGAGTTCTTCATGGCACAGCTGAACTTCGATCCATTTGGAGTAGCCGGGAAGACGATCTCCCAGGAATACGCACATGTGCCTTCATTAGAGGATTTCTGGATGAAGTGCAAAAGTGAGTATGAGGTTAGAAAGATGGATTTCAGCAAGCTATCAACAAAGCAAGTGTTCGACTTTGGACTAGTGTGGATACCTGTGGAGCTTAAAGATGATGGGAATGTGGTACTTGACACTTACCATCAAATGGGAGGAGATAGAGCCATACTTCAGGATAACATAGGAGGCTACCATACAATTGAAGAAAGATCTAGAGATGTTTTGGTGAATACTTCAATCTGGTTGCTGATGAAGGGATATTGCCTTGATGAAACATTGATGAATCAAGTCACGGAAACTTTGGCATAGAAGATTCCCTCAAGCGGAAGTACAGAGGAGAAATTAGTAGAAGATCCGAGAATTTGAAAGTACACAGAAGATCTCAATCAAAGGAGAAGATCACTTCCACGGCCATGACTTTAGTTCCAGCTTCTCCAGCATCTAGTACTTCACCAACTATTGCACCTCAGCAGGACACTTCCATGCCTCCACTAAATCTGGCAACATTCCTCTTATCTCCTCATCCACTCCGTTCAACACCTATTCAACAATATCATTTCTTCCACTCGGGAGGACGTGGTCGAGGTGTTACTTCATATGTACGGATTATTCTAACCAAGGTGCCTAATTTCTGGAAGGGTCTCTTCTGATGGTACAAAAGAGAATTGATAAAGCTACTAAGCCTTTCACGATGAATTATATTAGCAGAATGGTGGCACTTTGCGGCAGGAAGATATTGTGAGGTTCGGGCCGAGCTTGGAAGATGTGGAATCGTGCATCAAAGTGTTGAGTGAAGGATTGTTGCAATTAAGGACAAATAAGGAAGCAGCAGTGGCTAAAACATATGGGAAGATGTTGAATCACATGTTTGATAAGTATATCCGATATCAAAACAAAAAGAAGACATAACTATTATAGCTGGCTTGACTTCTTCTTTTATTCTTTCTTCTTCTATTTTCCACGTTCCCGGATGAAATTTTAAGACTTTAAAGTTATTGGTTTTGAAACCATTACTTAAAGTCATGTGGAACAATTCTATTAGTTAAGTGATACATGTGTCACTTAAGAAGAAGTTAGTGGAGGATGATTGCCAAATGTCATATTTACTTGTTGTTTGTGTTTCAGTTCAGTTAGATTTCCCATTTGTACTTTCCCTCCTACATTCTATAAGTAGGAGAAGAACCTCTGGGTTAATGATCATAATTTGTAAGCAGCAACCTTGTGTTCCAGACTTTGTGCTAAAACCCTTGAGAGCCACTTGAAGCAAAGGAATATACAGGAGCATATTTCCAGAGAACTTTGTGTCATAGTGTATTGTGTTTCTTGATTTTTATCTTAGATATTTTAATAGACTGTGTTATTTCAGATCTAGATCTAGAGCTACCTTTGCTTATAATTCTATCTTTATATCTATCGGTTTCTTTCATGTGCATGCAATCAACTCTACTATCTATTGATTGCGATGCACATATTCCCCATTTCTTCTCTGTGTTTACATAATTTCCTTCTTCTATAAATACTTCCTTTCTAAAACATTTGCTTACTTGCTACTGAAGCTGTTCGATTATGGATCATGAACCGAGTAGTTAAAGTAAAAACCCATTTAGATAATAGCATACTTTAATTGACAAATCGACACAAGAGCCTCATCGGTAAATGAGGGAGATTTATCTCATGATCGCTTGGGTTTTGTGCTATGCAGAAAATCTAGCCGATAATGTTCATGATGATTTTGAATGATCACCTATCATAAGGGTTGTTGGAAAGGATTTATGTCTCAAGAGTTGAAATTTAGAATAATTGTGAAGTCCTTTAATTATTGGTGGTGTTATTGCTTGATATAATCTCTCCCTTGCACCCAACTATGTGCCTTTTAAAATTTACATTTGACTAATTTTCTTGTGTTAAAAACATATGCATTAAGGTGAAACTGTGTTGAGTCCAAATGAAATTTTTTTGTTTAGGGTGTGAATTCTCTTTTTTGGTCGAGGAAGGTGAATAATTCTTTTTCCTTGTGAAGTGATTGATTTAAGATCCTAATTACCCTTGAAAATTCATCCTAAATAGTTCTTATGATATCCAAAGTGCAAATTTTACTTAGTTCTCCGATGCCCAAGGACATGTGGAATAATGTAATTGATGGCATGGTGATATGTTAAATTTGTAATATTACGTAATATGTCTAAAAAAATCCAAAATGAATATGCAACTCTGAAGCCTGATGGAATATTCCAAGTAAGAATTGGGTTACAACTACAATATACGAAGAAGGTTCCACTTCCCAAAGGAGATACATGTTGAAATATGATTTGATTGGAGGAATGGATCATTGATGTAATTTTGCACCAGAGGCGGCTTATATTTCAAAATTTGAATATGCCTCTGAGGCCCTATAAAGGACATGTGTTGGTTTTCTATGCAAAGTCAATAGGCTGGGCACACAGTCAATGATGTAATCTTGCATTTATTTAAAAGCATGGTTAAAATGCAAATGCGATCCGTAGTTCTACCCTTTTCATATTTAAACACGTGGCGGTATTTCATTAAAGGTCAAGAGGTGGAGGCTTGGGAATAGATTCCAAATTTGTACTCAATTGAAAGGTAGTGCAAATGTGTAAAATAACTCCATAACCCCATGAAGAGCTAAATTAGTCCATGTGGATGGTTCACATTCAAATAAAAAATCACAAGGTGGATGACTAGGATGTAACACATTTATGGTTTCTACCATTAATACATTTTTTCACAAAGCAAAGTAAAATTCTAGAGGTTTTCAAGAATTTTAAATCATTGCAATTGCATAGCAAGGATATGGGTGCCATAGTAGTGATAATTTGTGAAAGTGAAAGAGAAAAAGTCAAATAGGAAGTGACTCAAAGGCACGGGAGCAAAAGATAAATTCAAAGAGATTTTAAATAAATGGGTAAGTGTTACTTTACAATACTTAATTCAAATTAGGATAGAAGGGAAGACAAATTGTATAAGATGAAGTATCTAGCATCATGTTTTCACGTAAATTCTAGTATTACCGATTATTTAAATAAGGTCATAGACACAAACTTGTTAAATGATGACTTGGAGGATTTTCATAGAAGATCGAGCATCCGAAATAAAAGTAAATGGATGACAGTCATTGATGCTTGTGGAATTTCCCTAGCAGATGATTTCCCACCTTCCATACATGTTCTTGAGCTTGTATGGTTATGTGTGGAGAGTTATAACCTAGAATTGAAGGAGGTATTGGGTGGAGGTGAAGAAATCGTTATAAACTTAACAACGGAATCCTTTAAAGCAATTCTAGGGTTGCCAAAGTTAGATCAACCGATAATTTCTACAGTTGAATCTACTTAAAAATACTATGAGGTAAGGCATGTTAAATATGCTATAATGTTGAATTCTAAATGGCTAAAAGATTAAAAAAACCATCTATTAAAAGGATTCCCAAAATATTAACCAAGGCTATGTTTTTTGAAGAGGTGGAAGACTTGATTTTGCTATTAAACATAATGGTAGTGTCAGAAGGAATAATGGACTTTCAAGGATCGATGTGCCCATTTATGATGATTATTTTAGAAGAGCAAGGAAAAAAATTTTGGGCAAGTTTCATATCAACATCTATTCAGGCTCAATTTTTAACAATGACTGTAAAAAGCAAGAATGGATAATCCAATTGATATTACTTTCTATATGATGTCCTACTTTATCTATAATGTTGCTTGCTTCAAATCATTTCCAGGACTCCCATTACAAGCAAGTTTTGATGATCATAGGGTATATGATGTATACCCACAATTGAGGTTGGATAATTGGAAAGGAAATGTAAGGTTGGTGAATGATGCATTTATTGCCCCTGTGACATGCCTTTTTAAGCTAGAATGGGAACAATATCGATTGTCTGCTACTGCCAGGGCAACAATTTAGGAATATGGCTGCATTTTCATATAATATAGGTTCTTTACATATTTTAGGGTGAGTGGATTTGAGGGAAAACCTTGTAAATTACCAAGGTATGTAAATGAAAAATGGGCCCTAATGGAATTGTCAAGACAACTTACTCCTGTGCATAAAATGATTGCAAATAAACACAAGATAAATATCAAATTCCCTCTACAAATTGGTAGGTTTTCATGCCAAAGTATAATAAAGGCTAGATTGATGGAGGAAGAAATGGAGATATTTCAAATGGAGATGTTCACACCAAGACCAAATTATGATATTAGATGGGTTATTAGTAATGGTGAACATGAATCTCATTTTGAAGATTATTGGATGAATTGTCTAGATGAAGAGGAGGTCAGATTGAGAGACTGATGACCTTAACCCAAATTATTGATTTCAAGATTGCAGTAGTCCCACAAGGGATTATAGATGACAAATATGTAATAGGGAAGTATTACCATGACCAAAAAATTGAATAAAAAACAATCAGTTTTGTTGATTGGAACGAGAAGGAATCAGATAGCCCTCATGTAAGGATTTCCAATGTATTAAGAAGAACATTAACTTGGTTAACTATAAAAGGTTTGGATCTATCCCTACAAAATTACAAAATATTAAATGAGTTCTAATACTTCAAGAGTTTTTAATGATATCTCCCCCATTGAAGGAGGGAGCAGAAAAAATGGACCCTTTAAATGGACAAGCTCCATAACTACCCAAAGATCGTGGCCCACCACATGAATTATTGATGAATGAAAATCACTAACTAGCAAGACTTGGACTTCAAGGTCTTTTTGGTGTAGAAAGCTGAGGGGATACTTGTTGAAATCCATGCAAGATGATCCCATCACCGAAGTAGTTCCAATCCAAGAAAAGGGAAAGGATTAATTTCATAAACAACCCCCTCAAAGGTATTACACGCACTATCCGGCACCGAAAATATGATGAGAGGAGCTATATAGAGTGCCAATATCCAATCCAAATTAGATGGTGCCAAAGAAATAGAGGCACCCGATTTCACACATTTTGAAAGAACCAAGAAGAAGGTTAAACTTGTATATGAACAACCTTTGGAAAGAGATGTTGGTGGTCATGTATCAAGAAAACATAAGCATAGAGAGCTTGAGGTGATTTATCCTCCTACTCTAACTGAAGATCAAAGGAGGGTTCTGCTTTATTATCCCATCAAGTGTTGCCATTCCAAATCCTTGGGAATGTACATTCTATTCAAAGCATAACATTGTCTAATGTTGTTGCATTTTCATCTTCTGTTGAAATAATTCCAAGAAAAATTAGTAGTACTCATATGTCTAGTCATTCAGCTGGAGTAAAGGAAAAACAAAACACAAGATAAACTAGTGATTGAGAAACCTGAAGAGCCACCAAAAATAATTGATAAGGTAATTGATTTTTAAGGAGGTTCCTAAATTGGAAATGATTGATGTAGATATTGAGACTTATACAACTGAGAATATAAGTATCCTTGAATAGGAGGTGTGTGTCCAAGATATTCATCAAGTATTAGCTGCAAGTGTGTGAGACATACCCAAAGCCACAAGCTCATCAATAGTTGTCATAGGACCATTCAATAAACTGAGAAATTATGATCTCCTATCATAAGAGGAAACCCATTCAGTCATATCCAGGCCTCCTTTAGGAAAGGTATTTTAGCCCTGTTTATTTGAAAGTGGAGGATGGATTGGCAACCTGATCTAGAAGTGCAATGACAGTTGATCCTGGATTAGATCTTTAGGAGGCCTAGAACTAGACTCTCCCCTACATTTCTTCACAAATACTGGTTATGCTTCAGAAGAATGAGAATGTATGGTCCCTGCTGGTTTCTTGTCCAAGATTGAGACATGTTTCTCTAGTTCATTCATTTTGTAAAAGAGAGTAGGCACAATACCTAGTAAAATCTCTCCATCAAGTACATAAGACCCTATGGGGATTTTATTCATAGTAAATGCTTCATTAGAAATGAAGGGGAATTTGTAATTGATCAAACCTTACACACTAGGCCTACTCACGAGCTAAAATTTCTTCAATGCATCAGGATTATTTTGATGTTCTAGTCTGAAGAGATGAAAATACATCATCTAGAAGGTAGAAAAGACAAGAATTATCCTGATAATACTTCTAACCAATGCAACCCAAAAAAATTGAGGTATTAGAGGCCCAAATAATCTTCAAGATCAACAATCTCAAATAGAATTCTTATGAATGCCTCATCAAGGCCTGAAAGATAAAAAATTGAGTGCAAATCCTCAGTGGATATGTCTTTCAAGATGGATGCTACTGGTGTTCTTGCCATACTACAGATAAATTTCCCCAAATTTCTTACACTCAAAAAAGAAAATGTGAGTTTGTAAAGGAAATAGTGTGCATTTATAAGAAATTCGAGGTAGACAAGGTCAATAAAGTATAATCATGGTGATATGACCTCTGGAAATTTGTATGTGATATCCACATTGGAGAAATGAGCTCGTAGTAAGTTGGCATTATGCAGAAGATAACGGTTGGCTTGATATGACATGATCCATGTGGGAAAAATCAGCCCAGAAAGACATGAAAATGAATGTGTGTTTCCCAAGACGGATTCTCAAAAGGTAAAAGGGATTACACATCAAATAAAATCACCTTGAGATTCCCGAAATATCTAAAAAGGATTTCTCTGATTTCTTTAAGGGATACATGATTAAACAAACATCAAAGAAATGACATGGAATCCTAGTAATTCTGAGAAAGTGAAAAATGTGAATAACTCGTGATTCTTTCACCTAGCAACATGAAACAAAATATTTTCAAGAGAATAAAGATGGATTGGACTATGTGCTATAAATAAAGAATATTCTTTAAATATTCATGCTTTTGGGGGAAATGGAAGATGAGTGAGTGATCAAAATTGTATAAATGCGATGAGAATACTCTCACATAAAGGGGTTAAATTTTTCTAAGTTTTAGAAAGATAAAGGAGAAAATCGATCTGTACTATCTTAAGCTGAATTAATCTGAGATACCTAAGTTTTTGTTCATCTATTCCCAAACCTTCATGCCAAGATGATTTCATTGTATAGTCATTGGTAGACACTGAGGTCATAGGTATTGTGTCCCCTTGTCAAATTGTTGTTGTTTCTTGAATAAATTTGTGTGTATTCTCATGAGAAATGTTATTTTGTTCAAGATGTGTTACTTTGAATCAATCATCTAAATTTCCATTACAATTTTATATCGTTAATTTATATGAATTACACAAAACCTTAGCTTAGATAGTGACAATTTAGCAGAATGCAACTGAATTAATGATATACCTTTCTTTCATCTTGTGATAAACAATTTTAAATTCAAGTTTTATCAGTTTGATTTGAATATCTTTGTCAGTTCTTGAGGGTATCTGGAGCATATGTGATCATAAATTATTAATATTTTATTGAGAATTTATCATGAGCTTTTATGTTTAAATTCTTGAAGTTTGTGTGAAATATTGTATTCTTGGGCTTCCATGAATACAAACCTTCTGGTTGAAGGAATGCTTAAGATTATGTGATTTTTATCTTGCATCAGGAACAATTATATACAACATTTTTCAAGGTTCATTTAAGTTTTTGTATAATCAACTTTATCCTGCTTAACTTCCCATCCATATATCAAAATTACAACCAATAACCATCAGATCCACCTGAATAGCCCCTTCTTGCACTTTTTTATGCACAAATGCTAAGGATATTTGTTGATTTTTTCCATCCTTTATCCAAAATATGCAGAAGCAAGTTGGAATTATGACTATCTTTAGTAACCTAAGCCTTCTTTAGAAGACATCTATATTTTCTAGTGTGATAACTCATGAGAGTTAGATGATGTTTGTATTGACCATGTCTTCTTGATACTTCCTTTTCACATCTCTCGAGAAAGAGATTCCTAATATTATAGTTTTATCCATTTCTTTCATAAATACAAGTTAAAAATGGGTACTCTCATCCTGGTTGTAGAAAGAACCTAAATTAGCAGGGTAGGTCATATCCTTAGTGAGGTGATATCTAGAATTCCCCAAGTCTAAGTGAAAAATAGATTACCAGATCCATCCCCAGCTATAAAATGACTCAAATCCTAGTAATTCTTTATCTAAGCATCTTTCTTAGCTTGTTTATGTTTTTTGGATTACAAAAAGGGATCAATTTGGGTACTAACACCCTTGTGGTGTCATTTCCTGGGACTATTTTCACAAATACAAAGAAATATTAAAATCTGGTAAAGTATAAAGTGTGTTTAGATACAAATACATGATCTAGACTTGATCCCTTATCAAGATTTATAAAAATGAGCTTAATCAGAAGTCATTTGCTCCATATTTTCCTATTCAAACAAGCTTTCCATTAAATTTGACTCTACTAGGGGTAAATATTGATAAAGGATAGTGAGATTTTCCAAGATTTGTTGAAAATAATTATTAAGTTTCAGTTGGAAAGTTGTTTATAGTTATTTACACATCTAAGGTGCAAGACCTTAGTGGAGAATCCAAGGCATTCAAAAGATCTGGTAAAAACCAAGACTTGAGTTTCAAATATTTTGATTTGTATTGAAATTTGTAAATTTGGAAGGAAGAAGGTATTTCTTCAAGACAGATCCTAGAAGAAAGTTATTCTTAGAGTTAGGAAGGACAAATCCAACTAAGAAACAAGTCTAGAGAGCTTTAGGTGATCAAAGGTCGAAGAGAAAGTGGTGCATGTTGTTGAGATTGATCAACCTTTGGTAGAAGATTACTCTAGTTCCTCAGACAGTTCTAGATCAAGCAGTCCTTGCATAAATTTTTACACTCCATCTTGAGAGGATCCTTCATTTTAAACTGATATAGGTATCCCTTGTCTCCCTCCTCTATTACTTAGAAATAACAAAGTGTTCTGTGAAACTGAATTGTTGAAGGATCAATATTTTGAAGATCATACCCCATTACCTCAAATACCTCCTATCCCATATCATTTTAATCCTCTTATTGGGACACCTCCTCAAAATAATATGGCTCATCCTCCACCTAGACCTCCCTTTGTTGTAAATTTTTTTAGACATATAGATTCTAGATGTATAGTGGGTTATCCTAACCCAATTCCACAAGATGTGAGAAATATGTTGCCTAAGTTTCAAGGAAATAATGCTATCAGTGGTGAACAACACCTCAGTATATTTTCTAATATTTTGGAAGATTTTGAGATTGAGCATGAACATTTGTACGTGGAATTGTTCATTCATACCTTAGAAGAGGATTCCCATGGTTGGTATAAATCCTTACCAAATAAATTCTATTCATTCATGGGCTGAAATGAAAAATGCATTTAGAATACAAGAATGATCCTAGGTTTCTCCTCTCAGAATTCCAAAATATCAAGAAGAATCCCAATGAACTGTCAAATATTTTAATACCAGATTTAACAAAATCCTTACTATATTTCCTATGATTTTAAGACCAAATGATGAATCTTGTCTTATAAAATACTCTAATGCCTTTGATAATAAAGATGTATATTATTTGAGGAAGAAAACCTTGGGAGTTTGAGAGAAGCTTTCTTTATGGAAATGAAAATTGAGAATAATATTAGGGCAGAGAAAATATCCTAAGAGGGATGGTGTCAAGATAGTAAATCCTAAAAATTCCCAGGCTAGTAATGGATTTGATATGGAAGAAGTAGTTAAAAATTTAGTTGGATCGATGAAGGAAATATCCTACAAACTTGCTAGGAAACAGAGGGAATAAGAAAATTTCTCAAGGCCAGCATTAACCTCAAGGTCAAGGTAGATTTGGTAATCATCCTAGAGGTGATCATAGATCAAATGAGAGAGGAAAAATCCCTATGGGCTCTGAAAATAAATAACCACAACCAAGGGAGAAAAAATTGGTCAATGATCCTTTAACTTCTAGAGTTTCCATGGTAGAAGAGAATCATGTTATTGAGTGGTGTGATAAATGTTTCTTACCACATTCCTCATGTGATCTTAATGAAGAAAGTGAAGAGGTTGATGATGATGATAATTTTGGTGATGTGTGCATGATGTAGTTCCCTAAAAGTCCACAACAAGGAGCCACTTCTACCGAATTACTTAGTTTGATCTTGTCGAATGTTTTGGGACTGCATAGACTAGATATCTCCTTTTCCTTCTACTAGTGATATTGAAGTTGATATGGTTCAGGATTTTGAATTTCCTAATCATGATTTTGAATACTTAAGGGCATTAATGATTAAGAAATATGATGGTGGAATTCCTTCTGAAGAGGATAGACAATTATTAATGAATGCAGTGGTGGCCCAAGAGAAGGAATATAATTTAAGAAACATAACTGTTAAAATGGGAGGGCCATAGGCCAAACCAAAGACTCCCCTCCTCACCAATATCCCAAAGGATCCCCTAAGAAAGATGTGCCAAATAAAGGCCCAATTAATGCCAATAAATTCAGTACCCTTGTCCAAGCTCAAGCTATGAAGAACCTTATTCCACAAGAGAAATCAATTACCCTTCCTCTCAATACAACATTACCCAAGTATACCCCTTTTGATATGGCTCAAATTTTGAGTCAGATCAAGGTTATTTTACCCAATGTTGAGCTTCTTAGAATCCTAGAGAAAAGAAGAAGATAATTTGTGTACTTGGGATTCAAGGAGGAAGGAATGGCCCCAAGTAAGGATGTTAATAGTGTTGATCTTCCCCATGTAATTCCAAAATTGGAAGAGCAACAAGAATTAGAAATTTTGGGGGAATCCCAAGTATGTATAGGAACTTCCCTTGTTGCATCCCATCTTGATTTTGATCCCTTTTACACCACTTTAATAATTAAAAAAACATTTTCACAACTGTATGTTTGATTCAGAAGCTTCATGTAATGTGATGCCCCTTGAAGTTATGAATGAGCTAGATATCAAAGTGATAGTAGCCTTTGGAAAATGCATTGCTATAGATTCAAGAGAAGTACCAGTGATAGGGTATGTGAAGGGTTTATTAGTGTAATTGGAAGCTTATCCTGGTAAGTATTTAACCATGAATGTAGTCATTATGGACTGCCCGCTAAATGGGGTATGTTGTTGTCAAGAAAGTGGGCTTCCAGTTTTGGTGGAAGTGTGCAAATGGATATGTCTTATGACACTATACCAATAGAATGGGTTTTGGTAAAGTTTTATGGGGAGAAGAAGATATTGCATTTGATTGAAAATCCCACCAATGTTTCCTATGAAGCTTTGTTTGCCTATGTGGATGTTAATAATTTTGTTGGTTATGTAGATTTTAAGGAGTATAGTATTAATGAAAGTAAATGCCTTGAAAAAATTGGTACCCCTTGGACCTTGATGTTTGATGGAGCTTTCTCCAATATGGGGAATGGGGTTGGGGTTGTGCTTATATCTCCAGGACAAGAGATTTTTAATTTTCCTTTAAACTAAAATTTGAATGCACAAATAATATTGCAAAGTATGAGGCATTACTTTTGGGTTTGAGGATTGCTTGGAGATATGGTATAAAATACATAGTTGTTAAAGGAGACTTTGAGTTAGTGGTCAAACAAGTTAGAAAATTATATGCTACAAAAAATCAAAGGATGAAACAATATAAGCATGTAGTATGGGATTTTATTGAGATGTTTGAATCCTTTAATATTTTGTATCATGATAGAACTCAAAATACTACAACAGATAGGTTGGCAGTGCTTGGATCTAGGTTTGAAAATTGCATTGTTTCTCCTTATTGTGATTATGATATTGAAGTATTATCAAGACCATATATTCTTGATAATGTGAAACATTAGAAAGTATTTGATGATGATTCCAAAGTTTAGATATTTTTGTAAAATGAAGGAGAATTTTCCAATCAGTGCATGGATTGGGAACCAATGGTCTCTATGTGTGATGGGAAAGAGACCATGTTTGGCAAGGATATAATTCAGTTGAAAACCAACACAATTCCCAGAGGACTAGCTGCTTTAGATTCTAATTGTGACAATGCATATGTGGTGGTTCATAGACATGTCTATTCTTCAAGGGATATTGAATAATTCAATTTGGTAACTAAGAAAATCCCAAAAAGTTTGGATAGGAAGTAATTTGAGTAAGAAAAGTAGTCATATGTTGAATTGTTAAAAAATTATCAAGAATACTTAGCATGCTCTTACTTAGAATTGAAATCATATAGGAAGATTTATTTCAACATGAAATACCTTTGGATCCTAATAATAGAGGCCAATTAATCAACTTATTTCCCTTAAGATGCAAGAAGAATTAAAAAATTTAAGGTATGGAGGGTTAATACAGGCCACAAGATATTCTTTATGGGTGGCAAACTTAGTGCCGTAAGAAAGAAAAATGGAGATACAAATATGTGAGTGAATTTTAGGAATTTGAATAAATCCTCAATTAAAGACAAATATTCATTGCCTAATATGGATAACATGCTATAATTTGTCACTGGATCTGAGTTTCTTTCTACATTGGATGGATTCTCAGGGTACAACCAGGTAGTTGTAAAGCAATAAAAAAGAATTAAAACTACTTTTACCACTCCTTGGGGTACTTATGTCTATGTAAGAATTCCATTTGGTCTGATGAATGTTGGGGCTACATTCTAAAGAGCCATGGATGTTGCATTCTTAGGATACATCAATGATTTTATTACGTTCATCAGGATGATGTGATGGTGTTTTCTAGAAAGAGAAGTGACCATTTGAGACATATGGAGAAGATGTTGATAAGATGTAGAGAATATGGCATCTCATTGAATCCTAAAAAGTGCCATTTTGGAGTTCAAAAGGAAAAATTTTAGGGCACATTATGTCAAAAGAAGGGGTTATGATTGATCCTGAGAGGGTGGAAGCAATTGGTAAAGTTCTTGGTCCTAAAAATAAGAAAGGAATTCAGTCCTTCTTCAGTCAAATAAACTTTATCAGGAGATTCATTTCTAATTTTGCTGAAATAACTATTCCCATTACAAACATGGTAAAGAAGGACTATATTATCTAATGGGAAGAAGGATGTCTCTAGACCTTCATGGGAATAAAAGAAGCATTGAAGAATGCCCCAAAGATTGGGACCCACACGATTATAAAAAGGATTTTTCAGGTATTTTATTTTGCATATGAAAACATTATTGTTTTTGCGTTATTACAAAAGGATGAAGAAGGAAATGAAAGGCCTATTGTCTTTTTCAAGTAAGGCCTTACAAGGTGCTGAATTAAAATATACCATCATGGAGAAGTAGGATTTTTCTTTAGTGAGAGCTACTAAAATTTTCAGGCCCTATATCTTGAGTTCCAAGATTGTAGCATATGTTCCTCATACTATGGTCAAAGATATCTTATCGAGATGGAAGTTTCTAGCAAAAGATGTCATTGGGTGAATAAGCTACAAGAATATGACATGGATATATAGACCACCAAGCTGGTTAGAGGTCTGGGCCTTGTAAAGATGATGGAAGAGAGTAACCTATAGGTAATGGAAATCAATGAAATTGAAGAAAGACATATGGAAGTCCAATAAAAGATAATTAATTCCACATGGTATACGGACATAATATTTTATCTCAAGAATTTGGAGTGTCCAAGTTATTTAGATAAAAATAAGAGAATGACACTCAAACTGGCCTCCAAAAAATATATCATAATTGATTATGGGTTGGCTTGGAAGAATCCTGAAGGGATCCTTTTGAGATGTATCACAAAGGAAGAATCTCCCATACTTATTACATAATTCCATGGGGAGTATGTGGAGGCCAATTTACTGGAAGAGTGACTGCTCATAAGATCTTGAGGGCAGGTTACTGGTAGTCCACACTTTTCAAAGATTCAGCCTTATTGGTCAAGAAATGTGAAAGTTGTGAAAGGTTTCAAGGAAGGATGAAAGCTTCAAGTGCTCTACCCTTGCAACCAGTGTCAATAGAATCTCCTTTCAAACAATGGGGATGGACATTATTGGAGAAATCTCAGATCCCTCAAGTGCAAGGCACAAATGGATACTAGTAGCCACATATTATTTCACCAAGTGGGTTGAAGCCATCCCCACCAAAAAGGAAACTCACCAAATAGTCATGGATTTCATCCTAAATCATATAATCTATAGGTTTGGAGTGCTTGCAAAAATAGTTATTGATAATGCTATGAGTTTTAGGGCTAAGCCATTAGTAACTATGTGCTAAGAATATGGAATCAATCTAACATATGCATCTAATTACAATCCTCAAGGGAATGGTCAAGTTGAATCAAGCAATAAGAATCTGCTCAAGATAATTAGGAGGACATTAGAGATTAATAAAAGAAAGTGGGGTGAGAAGTTGAAGTTTTCTTTATGGGAAGATAAAATTATTGCAAAAGAGCCACTGGAAAGAGTCCCTTTGAATTTTTTTATGGAATTCAAACTCTTTTACTCCTACATATGTAATTATCTTCTTATCGATTCATACAACAGCTTGAGGATGAGGAATTGAACCCCTATGAAGAAATGATTAATCAAATAATGGAATTGGATGAAGAAAGAAGAGAATATCACTAAAGGAACCTAAGGTTCGTGAGAACAAATCAATAAATTATTTGATAAAAAGGTGACTCCTAGAACTTTCAATGTTGGAGATCTTGTTTTTTTGTGGGACAAAAACATGAGGATAAAGGAAAACATGGTAAATTTGATGCCTTGTGGATGGGTCCTTACTCTATTGACATAAGAATTGGTGAGCACACCTTTTTCTGAAAGACCTAGATGGAGATTTTCTAGAGTTTCTGTTAATCGAAGGCATATAAAACACTTCCTGGATTAATCACAATCAAGGTACGAATTTTTGTACAATGTATAGTCCTTTTTGTTTTTGTTTTTGTTTTTGTTTACCTGGTCTAAAGTGACTAGTTTCCTTGGTATCTCAAAGTGTGTTTTTGTGATGTTCAAATTGGTTTGGTTTGAACTTTGTGTGTGTGCTTTAGATGAATCCATAACCTAATGGATTTAGGCACTTGGTTTGTTCAATGTTTGGTATGTGTGGTTCTTGTGGTACCCATCCCTAAGCCAAAGCCGATGTTGGTGCTCAATATGACCTCATCCTTGTACCCAAATGTGTGCCTTCAAAAATTTATATTCTATTGATTTGCTTGTGTTAAAAACATATGCTTTAAGGAGAAACTGTGTTGAGTCCAAATGAAAAATTTGTGTTTAAGGTGTGAATCCTCTTTTTTGGTCGAGGAAGGTGAATAATTTTGTTTTCCCTATGAAGTGATCGATTTAAGATTGCAATTATCCTTGAAAATTCATCCTAAATAGTTCTTATGATATCTAGTGAAAATTGCACTTAGTTCTCCGATGTCTAAAGATATGTAGCATAGTGAAATTGATGGCGCAGTGATGGGTTAAGTTTGCAAGATTACATAATATGTCTAAAAAATTTGCAAAATGCATATGCAACTCCGAAACCTAATGAAATATTCCAAGGAATATTCAGGTTACAACTGCAATATACGAAGAAGGTTCCACTTCCTAAAGGAGCTACATGTCAAAATATGGTTCGAAAGCAGAGGAATGAATCATTAGTGTAATTTTTCACTAGAGGCAAGATATCATAAAAATGTGAATATGCATATAAGGCCCGATGAAGGACATGTGTTGGTATTCTATGCAAACTCAACGACCAAGCATGTGGGTAATTGATGTAATATTACATTTATGTAAAAGAGTGGTTAAAATGTAAATGAGCTTTGTAGTTCCACCCCTATCGATTTAAACATGTGGCACCTTTCATTAAAGGTCAAAAGGTGGAGGCTCAGGGCCAAGATTGCAAAATTTTACTCATTCAAAAGGTAATGCAAATGTGCAAAAGAACTCCCTAACCCCGCGAAGAGCCAAATTAGTCCACGTGGATGGTCCACATTCAAATAAAGAATGCAAGGTGGATGGCTGGGATGTAACGTATTTATGGTTGCCGCCATTAATGTATTTTTGCATGAATCAAAGAAAAATTATAGAGGTTTTCAAGCATTTTGAATCATTGCAATTGCATAGCAAGGATCTAGGTGCCCTAGTCACGAGAATTTGTGAAAGAGAAAGAGGAAAAATCAACTGGGAAGTGACTCGGAGGCAGGAGAAAAAGAGAAATTCACAGAGATTTTGGATAAATGGGTAAGTGTTGCTTCACCATACTTAATTCAAATTGGGATAGAAGGAAGATAAATTGTATAAGATGAAGTATCTAGCATCAATTTTTACATAAATTCTAGTATTACCAGTGATCTAGATAAGGTCATGGACATGAAGTTGTTAAATGCTGACTTGGAGGATTTCTAGAGAAGATTGAGTGACCCAAATAAAAGTAAATGGATGACAGCCATTGATGCTAGTGACATTTCCCTAGCAGCTACTTTCCCACCTTTCGTACATGCTCTTGAGCTTGTATGGTTGTGTGTGGAGAATTACAACCTAGAATTGAAGGAGGTATTAGATGGAGGTGGAGAAAGAATGATAAATTTAACAACGAAAGCCTTTAAAGCAATTCTAGGGTTTCCAAATTTAGATCAACTGATAATTGCTACAGTTGAATCTGCACAAAAGGACTATGAGGCAAGGCATGTTGAATATGCTACAATGTTGAATTCTAAATGGCTAAAAGATAAAAAAACCATCTATCAAAAGGATTCCCAAAATATTAACCAAGGCTATGTTTTTCGAGGAGGTGGAAGACTTGATTGTGTTATTAAACAAAATGGCAGGGTCAGAAGGAATAACAAACTTTCAAGAATGGATGTGCCCATTTATAATGGTTATTTTGGAAGAGAAAGGAAAATTTTGTTGGGCAAGTTTCATATCAACATCTATTCAGGCTCAATTTTTAACAATGACTGTAAAAATCGAATGAATAATCCAGTTGATATTACTTTCTATATGATGTCCTACTTTATCTATAATGTTGTTTGCTTCAAATCATTTCCAGGACTCCCATTATAAGAAAGTTTTGATGATCATAGGGTATATGATGTATACCCAAAATTGAGGCTAGATAATTGGAAAGGAAATGTAAGGTTGGTGAATGATGCATTTATTTCCCTTGTGAAACACCTTTTTAAGCCATAATGGGAACAATATCGATTGTCTGCTCTTCTGCTAGGGAAACAATTCAGAATGTGGCCACATTTTCAAACAATTTACACATTTCAGGGTGATTGTATTTGAGGGACAACCATGTAAACTACTGAGGTATGTAAATAAAATATGGGGCCTAATGGAATTTTCAAGACAACTTAATCATGTGCATAAATTATTACAAAGAAGAACAAGACAAATATCAAATTCCCTCAACAAATTGGCGGGGTGTTTCGTGCCAAAGCATAATAAAGGCCGATTGATGGAGGAAGAAATTGAGAGATTTCAAATGGAGATGTTCACACTAAGACCAAATTATGATATTAGATGGGTTGTTAGTAATGGTGAACATGAATCTCATTTTGAAGATTATTAGATGAACTATCTAAATGAAGAGGAGGTCAGATTGAGAGACTTCTCCAAGATGACCTTAACCCAAATAATTGATTTCAATATTGCAGTAGTCCCACAAGGGATTATAGATGAAAAATATGTAATAGGGAAGTATTATCACATGACCATAAATTTGAATTAAAAATAATAAGTTCTTTTGATATAAATAAGAAGGAATCAAATATCCCTCATATAAGAATTTCCCATATATTAAGAAGAACATTGACTTGGTTAACTATAAAAGGTTTGGATCTATCCCTATAAAATACCAAAATATTAAATGAGTTTCGAGACTTTAAGATTTTAGAAGGATATCTATCCCCATTGAAGGAGGGAGCAGAAAAAATATAACATTTAAATGGATAGGATCCACATCTGCCCACCATAGGAATTATTCATGAATGGACATCATCAACTAGAAATACTGGGACTTCAAGGTATTTTTTTGTGTAGAAAGATGAGGGGATACAGTTGAAATTCATGCAATATGTTCCAATCACTGAAGAAGTGCCAATCCAAGCAAAAGGAAAGGCTTAGTTTCACAAAAAAATCTCAAAGGTACTACCAAGACTATCCAAAGTCTTTGAAAAGATGATGATAGAGCTATAACAATTGCTACTATCCAATCCAAATAAGATGGTGATAAAGAAAGAGAGGCACCCTATTTTAGGCATTTTGAAATAACCAAGAATAAGTTTAAAATTTTATATGAACATCCTTTGGCAAGAGATGTTGGCAGTTATGTATCAAGAAAACACAAGCATAGAGAGCCTCATGTGATTTATCATCCTACTCTGATTGAAGATCAAAGGAGGGTTACTGATTTATTGTCCCATTAAGTGTTGTCATTCTAGACCCTTGGGAATGTAAATTCTATTCCAAGTGTGCCATTGTCTAATGTAGCTACATTTTCATCTTTTGTGGAAAAAGTTCCAAGAACAATTGACAATACTCATATGTCTAGTCAGTCAACTAGAGTAAAGGAAGAACAAATACAAGATAAAATAGTGATTGAGAAACCTAAAGAGACAAAAAAAAATAAATGATAAGGTCCTAAATTAGAAATTATTTTAAGGAGGTTCCTGAATTAGAAATTATTGAGGTAGATATTAGGACCCATACAACGAGAGTATAAGTATCCCTAAACATGAGGTGCGTGTCCAATACTTTCATCACATATTAATCTGCAAGTGTGCGAGACATACCCAAAGGCATGAGTTCATCAATAGTTATCATAGGACCATCCAATAAAATGAGAAATTGTGATCTCCTATCATAGGAGGAAACCCATGTAGTCATGTCTAGATCTCCTTTAGGAAAGTCATTTTTCCCTAGTTCTTTGAAATTTGAGGATGGATTGGTAGCCTGAGATGGAAGTGCAATTACAATTGATCCTGGAGTAGATGGAATAGGATGCCTAGAACTAGACTCTCCCCTACATTTCTTCACAAATACTAGTGATACTTCAGAAGGTTGAGAAGGTATGGTCCCTGATGGTTTCTTCTCCAAGATTGAGACATGTTGCTCTAGTTCATTCATTTTGCAAAAGAGAGTAGGCACAATACCTAGTGAAATCTCTCCATAAAGTACATAAGACCCTAAGGGGATTTCCTTCACAGTAAATGTTTCATTACAAATTAAGGGGCATTTGTAACTTGTCAAAACTTATAGACTAGGCCCTCTTATGAGCCAAAATTTCTTCAATGCATCAGGAGTCTTTTGATGTTTTAGACTAAAGAGATGAAAATAGATTATCTAAAAGGTAGAAAAGATGAGACTTATCCTCATAAGCCTTCTAACCAACACAACCCAAAAAAATTGAGTTGTCGAGGCCTAGTATAATATTCATAATGAATAATCTCAAATAGAAATATTATGAATGCCTCATTGGGGTTTGAAAAATAAAAATTGAGTGCAAATCCTCAGTGGATATGTCTTTCAAGTTGGTTATTCTTGGTACTCCCACCTTCTCTTGAGATAAATTTCCCCAAATTTATTACACTAAGAAAAGAAAATTTGAGTTTGTAAAGGAAATAGTTTGCATTTATAAGAAATTCGATGCGGGAAAGGTGAGTAAAGTATAATCATGGTGAGATGACCTCCAAAAATATGTATGTGATATTCACATGGGAGAAATGAGCTTGTAGTAAGTTGGCATTATGCAAAAGATAATGGTTGGCTTGATATGACATGATCCATGCTGGAAAATTACCCCAAAAAGACATGAAAATGAATGTGTGTTTCAAAAGATGAATTCTCAAAAGGTAAAAGGGATTACACGTCAAATAAAATCACTTGGAGATGCCCAAAAATCATCAAAAGGGATTTCTCTGACCTCTTGAAGGGATAAATGATTAAAAAAACATCAAAGAAATGACATGGTATCCTAGTCATTTTGGGAGAGTGAAAAATGTGAATGACTTGTGATTCTTCCACCTGGAAACATGAAAAAAATATTTTCAAGATAATAAAGATGGATTAGACTATGTGTTGTAAAGAAATAATATTCTTCAAAAATCATGCTTTTGGGGAAAAAGGAAGATGAGTGAGTGATCAAAATTGTATAAATGCGATGAGAATACTCTCACATGAAGGGGGTTAAATTTTTATAAGCTTTAGAAAGATAAGGAGAAAACCAATTTGTACTATCTTAAGCCAAATTAATCTGAGATACCCGAGTTTTGTTCATCCATTCCCAAACCTTCATGCCAAGATGATTGCATTGTATAGTCATTGGTAGACACTGAGGTCATATGTATTGTTTCCCCTTGTTGAAGTGTTGGATTTTCTTGAATAAATTTGTGTGTATTCTCATGAGCAATGTTATTTTTTCAAGATGTGTTACTTTGAATCAATCATCTGCATTTCTATTGCAATCTTATATTGTTAATTTCTTTGAATTACACAAAGCCTTACCTTAGATAGTGATAATTTGGAAACTACAACTGCATTAATGATAGAGATTTCTTTCATATTGTAGTAAACAATTTTAAATTCAAGTTGTATCTATTTGATTTAAATATCTTTGTCAGTTCTTGAGGGTATATAGAGCGTATGTGATCAGAAATTATCAGTATTTTATTGAGAGTTTATCATGAGATTTTGTGTTTAAATTCTTGAATTTTGTGTGAAATCTTGTATTCTTGGGCTTCCATGAATACAAACCTTCTGGTTGAATTAATTCTTAGGATTGTGTGATTCATATTTTGCCTCAAGAACAATTATATACAAAAATTTCAAGGTTCATTTAAGTTTTCGTATAATCAAATTTATCCTACTTAACTTCCCATACATACATCAAAATTACAACCAATAACCATCAGATCCACCGAATAGACCTTGTTTGCACTATTTATGTACAAATGCTAAGGATATTTGTTGATTTTGTCCATCCTTTATCCACAATATGCAGAAGCAAGTTGGAATTATGTCTGTCTTTAGTAACCTGAGCCTTATCTTGAATAAATCTACATTTTATAGTGTGACAACTCATGAGAGTTAGATGATGTCTGTATTGACTATGTCTTCTTGAGGCTTTCGTTTCACATCCCTAAGAAAGAGAGTTCAAATATTGTAGTTCTATCCATTTATTTCATAAATACAGGTTACAAAATGGGTAATCTAACCCTTATTACAGTTAGAGTCTAAAGTAACAGGGTATGTAATACCCTCGGTGAGGTGCTATCAAAAATTCCCCAAGTCTAAGTGAAAAGAGATTTCCCGAGATCCATCCTGGCTACTGAAAATGACTCAAATCCTGGTCTATCTTTCACTAATCATATTGATTAGGTCATTAATGTTGTTTGGCTTACAAGGAGGGATCAATTTGGGTACCAATAGGTGGACTATGAATTTAAAAACTACATGTGGTAGGGGTATACAATTTTAGATTTAGCTCCAGAGGAACCTACAAGAAACATGATGTCTATAAGTTTTTCCATGCCTCATAAGGTCTCATTATGTAAAAGTATAATTTTGTGCACAATTAAGGAAAAGGTGTGTCTAATCACAATCTAAGAGGTCTGCATTGTATTAATAAGGGTTTCTAGGTTATTGGCTTATGATAATAAGAGCTAATGTGTTCTTTGACCATGTAATGTGATCTAGAATGGAAAATGCACAAATCTAAAGGGTAATGAGTATATCCTACGAGTCTTGGATTGGTTCAAAGTACAGTAGGCATGTAGTTATAGATAAGTATTATTCAAAGTCTTTGCAAGTGAATTGAGTATGACAATGTATCGATTCAAGACAAAGAAAGGTTGATATATCCTAAAATCGGGGGTTTTAGGTGTCTTTTGATGAGCTCAAGTAGAATAAAGGACTAGTTCACATGGTGGTTGGAGGTTTAATGGCTTGAAGAGAAAATTACTAACTCAAAATGTGTTTTTTCTTACCAAGAGGGTTAGAGAACAATGTGAATCTACTTCAAGACTATACTAAAGTATTTGACTCCTCTTGAGGCTTGGAATCAAGGTATAACTCTCAATTTTTTTTTATTTCAGTTAGAGATGGATGTAATGTTTATAGGGGAGAATTTGGAAGTGGTTTTTATGCTTCGTGTGATTCTATGGTTGGTACAAGTTTTCCAAATTACACTTAAGGTCTACTTTAGGGAACCTAGTCTCAAAGTTTTGTGGAGACAAGATGTGGAAGAATTAAGCTAATTTTGAGTTTCACCAAGCTAAGGTGGATCAAATGGAAGGTAAGTGTGATTTTTTTAGCCCAAAATTAGGCATGTTGTCATGAATAAGTGTTATATCCAGGGAACTCAAAGTTCTATTGTTGATAAGATGGTATATTGTGAGAAGATGACAGTGTTAGAAGTAATTTTGGTGCTTTCAAACATGGTTAAGACATATAGAGTGATATATGACATGAATGAATACTGAAATAAGGATTATCAAATTTAGGAGGATCTTTTAATAGGTCTACAGGATCTTCATTTTCTATTGTTAGAGTAAAAAAGGAGATTTTTCAATCCCATGGGAGCTTCTTATGCATATAAGTCAACTTTTTTGTATTGTTTCCATTATATCTAGTCATGTGTTGTCATTTCCCATGATGTATTGTCATAGTATCATTTTTCATAGATGCCAAAGGGGGAGAGAAGCATCAGAAACATGGGAATAAGGTCATGTGTCATATTGGTTTCCATCAATGTTTCAGAAGGTGGTTGTCATCAATGACAAAGGGGGAAATTATTGGCCATTGTGTGTTTATGTTGTCATTTATGATAACTCCATTGATTGAAACATGTTTTATGTGGTCATGTGAGTCTCCACATAGTGTTTTTCAGATGTCAAGATTGAATATTGAGTGGTTATGTCAATTTTGGTGAAGGTCTATAGTGTCTTGGTGCATGGTTGAGTGAGGCGAGTCATAGTTTGAGGTATCCCAAGATGATTTTTGGTTCATGAGGTCAAAAATGGTTGGTATGATGTGTCATGGGTGATTATGGGTCTATATGAGGTCATCATGGTTGGGTCATGAGGTTACATGGTAGAGTCAAGTCATTTCATGCCTTTTCCTAGTCGTGAAGAATGCAAAATGAGATGGAGATGTGAGATTTGGACTGATCGGTATTGTTAAATTATGGTATAAACATTTTTATGGTATACAGTTCATATATGGTGATTTTCAGGTATGCACTCAAAGGTTTTGTTCTTCTATGAGGTCCTTGGAAGAAAATAATGAGAAATAGAAATTTTATGACATGTAAATGAGATTATATGGAGAGTTCTAGGAATATTTGAGATATATGGTTTTTATGAATAGGTAGATGATGTTTTCATGATGATTCATGACAAGTTTCATGTCAATTTTCTTAATAAATATGAAGATATATAATGTTTTGTGAAACCAGGTAAGTTGTAGTGTGTTTTTGTGATTAACATTGAGCTTCACGGTGCTCATTGTGGATTGTATGATTTGCATGGGGACCTAAGATCTTTGTCATATATTATAATTTCAGTTATTAAGGTTTCAAAAAAATAATGAGGTGGTTTGATCATCATGTTTTTATGAATGATTGTTAAGAAGGTAAAGTGGTTTGAAACCCTAGAAAACCCTAACTAGGAGTATCTTATAGAAGAAGAGGTATATTGATCCTATTTTGATTCAGTTTTCAAAATTAATTATTGGATGTTAAAGAGGAATCTTTCACATATATAGAAATTCATGTTAGAGAATGTGGTGATATGTGGGCCCTACCTAAATTTTCTTGTTTTGAAAGAGTTCTAGTTCAAGGAGATTATGTACAAAGAAGGTAAATAGTAAATTTCCATTTATGATATCCTAGGAGTTTTTATTGATGTCCATGAAGGTTTAAAATAATTTTTTTGATGAAAATTTTCAAATTGTACCCTATTTATGAAGATTAGTTTCTAGGCAGTTTGAAGCATCTTTCATAAAATTGAGATTACAAGAGCTACATGGGAGTTAGAACTCCATTAAAGTTATTTTGTGAATATGGTTAAGAGATATTTCCAATTTTATATAAAAATTTATTATTAGAAAAGGTATGAAAAAGTTATGAGTTGTTCCTTGAGGGTCAATTTTGAAGGATGCTTGTTCTAGGAGGGTGCAAATGGCTTCATGAGGTAAAGTGATGATTTTTGAGTTGTTCATGATTGGTGAAGGTTTAATAGTGTTTAGGAATCATGTATAATTATTTTTCATGATTTGGTTGAGTGTGGAAGTGATTTTTGGTATGATGGAGTATATCGGGCTCATTGTTAGTTCTTGAGTCCATGAAGCCATAAGAAGTAGTTTCCATAGATTGGATTCGTTAAAGGCCTTCCACTTAGAGTTGGAAGGATTTAAAATATTTTATGGAAATATAATTCAGAGATATTTTCATATATTTATCGATTGTGTCTTGGTGAGGTAATTTTATGTGTCTTTCAAGTCATTTTGTGAAGAAGTTTGTATGTTGGATTTCAAGACAGTTTGTTCTTTAACTTTGAAAGATTGAGTTGGTTGAGGAATGAAATGGTTTTGTTGATTCTTGATATAACCTAGAAATTAAAGAGGGTGAATTTTTCATCTAGTGAAGGAATTTATAGATCTTTAAAGTATTATAAAGGGTGAAAACTAGTTGAGTATGCAAAATAGAAGTTTGGGCAGCTTGATTTGGTGAAGAGAAAAATTGTTATGGTTTGAACCAGTAGATGTTTCATGATCTATAACTTTAAAATATGTTTTTACAAGTATTTTTAATTTCCATAGATTTTTCACATTCCATAGATGAGGTATTCTTGGATGGTCTTGAGGCCGAAAGGAGAAATTAGGATCTTTAGAAGTAGTTGTTTTGTGAAGGTAATGATCCAAAGATTGGGACCTTTAAATGAAATAATAAGATTGTTTTAAGTAAATTGCAACCATGGATTATATTTAAATTTCATGTTACACGTGTGATTTTTTTTTATATCTTTACAAAGTATGGTTTTTATGTGAGTGTTTATTTCTCATTTCATTTTTAGGGTTTTGAGGCTTGTTGGTGCATGATAAGTGATTTTTGGCATGGATTACCTATATGGGTCATATGTGACCATTTTAATGATTAAAATGGGATGCAATTAAGGTTTTTTTCATGTAATATGTATAGTACCAACCTATGATGATTTTATGAGGAAGATAATCATATAAAAGTGATGTTTGAGTTTATTTTTGAACTAGTCCTCTTGAAGGGAATAGTGTGACCCAAAGGAAATTATTTAGCAAGTATGCGTGCATAATTTAAATTATGAGGAAGAAAATGAAATGTTGAAAAATAATTTAAGACATGAGAGAAATTGTTTAGAGAAAATATGAGTTGTGAAGGGATAATATAGAACAAGTTTGAATACCTAGGGTTTGAGCAAGTGTTTGTGAGATAAATAAGTGATCTCTCACAACATCGGTTGTGGCGAAAAGAAATTAGAGATAAAAATTATCAACTGGATGAGTTGGATTTTATTCATCTTAGGGGTTTTAATCCTCCTTGTGGAGTGGGTGCTTCATTAAATTATGGGTTGGTGTTCTTCGTAGGTCTGGTGCTCTACTAAACTAGTGGTAGGTGCTCCTTGTGGGGTTGGTGCCTAACTAAATTTTAAGCATGGATAAGTAAATTTTATGTTTTAGTGGGTTATATTTCCCTTGATTTTCCCACTTAAATATTGTGTCCATAACCTCTCTATTATGTGTTATGGTTATTTGAATTTATTGTACACAATTAATAAGCTATGGTTGAATTAATTTGAATGGTGATGTTAATGTATGATTAAATTAATGGTAAATGAATAGAAGGAATTGTAGGACTGATTCAACCCCACATATCATTCCATTGTGCTTCCAAAATTTGGTATCATAGTAAGTCCTTACAAAGATAGTATAATTGTGATGCAAGAGCACCAAACCATTTCTTCTAAGCTATTCATTTTAGTCAATACGCCTTGTTTATGAAGGTCTTAGACAGCTATACATTCCTTGGAATAAGTATTTAAGACAAGATGGAGGACTTAGTTTGTAGTATAGATCAAATTCAAAGTTCCTTCTAAAAGTAATATGTTTGAATTTTAATAATTTCATGTGGATTTTTGAGAATGACATGTAATAAATAGTGAAATGAGATGAGTTGTCATAGGCTGCAATGTAGCATCAAGTAGTTGGGATATTGAGATATTGTGGAGGTCAGAGTTGTGTGGTCTTAGTTGTCATTGAGGTGGTCAAAACCAACCCCTCCACTTTGTATGCATGGTTGAGTGATAATATCAACAAGGAAGATCATATTCTATCCTTAAAATATGAAATGAGGAAATAAGAACCATTAAGATAGGAAGGTAGTAGAGGTTGAATTTTTTCATTAAGAAGATAGAGGAGAAAAATGTGTGATTAGTGTTGGAGAAGGAGAGATGATGTTGTTATGCCAAAACAAGGGAAGAATTGTGTAAAAAGGATATTGTATGACATTCCCAAGGAATAAATAAAGTGATCTTTTGTTAGATAATTTAGATTCTTATTCCATGGTATGTCCCTTAAGAGGATATAGTGTTATATTGTTAAATTCATGGGCAAAATGTATTTGTTTCAATGAATTAGGAATGTTTCTAGTGAATTGTGTTGAAGAACTATGCCAAGGCAATGGGCTCAAAACCCTTGATCTGTGAAATTTGCACCAAATTATTTGATTGTTAACATAGGAAGGGTCTATAAGTGATAATGAGTGCATTCATAAATTCAAAAGCCTTGAAAATGCTTGACCAAATTAGTATGGTGATTTCTTCCTTCTCGGGCTTGTGCTAGGGCTTCCAATAACTTCTTAATGCACCAATGAATTTTCTATAAATTTAAAATTATTTCTATCTTACCATGAATTGGAAGACCTCCAAATTTTGAGAAGATCCACATAACAATATTTTTGAGCAAGATTGCATGTTACAGTCAACAGAGGTAGAGAGAGTTAGAGAGCAATTTGAACAAATTTTAGATGTTCCAAGGAAATGAAATATCTTAAACAGATCTCAAATCCTTAAGAAGGATTGGAAACAATATTTTTAATGAATTTAGGAAAGGAGTATTGCTAAAATGGGAGTAAATGTTGGTATACGAGTTTAGACTATACTAGACCTAGGAAGGAGCTAATGTGAAATATTAGTTGAGAAATTTTTCTATAGAACTAGTGGGTGAAAGATTGATATAACCTTAAACATGATGAGAAAACAATATATAACAGGTAATAATACCATGGAGATCTTCAAATCACATTTGAGGTCTTGAATTGGGCTTATATGAGCTATGGAAAGCTTGGGGTGAGTATAAAGAAGAAGGAAAGCTAATTTTTAATCACCCATAGGTGAGTATAGGTATTTTAGCTGATGGATACAATCTGATAAAATATGCATGAATTCCCAATAAATATTATGTGTAATATGATCATAATAGTGTCTAATGCATGACATAGAGGACCTAAGTGGTATCCTTTAAGAATTTGCATGATTTTGAATGCATAATGAGTATGAATATGATGGATTCATCATCCGCTAGTGTTGAACATGGTAATATTCCCTTTCTCCTAATTCATAAATGCATCCATCAAGTTCAAATTCTCCTTCTTGGGACTATATGCCTTGTGGACTATGAATGATGACGATGATTATTCCTAGAAGAGAAGAGTTCTCAGTGAATCCAACAGTGTGGAAGGTAAAAGAAGTCAAATCAAGGTAAACCAAGAAAGGGATTTCCCTACTAAGCACAAATGGTTTATGAATTCTTTCCCTACCTGATGAATGGAGAGATAAACTATAGGTATGAGATCATATGAATGTTTAGATCATTTAGTATGCATGGAGTCCAAGAATGAATGAGTGAAGTATTGAATGAGCATCAATTGAGGAAGGGCGAGAGTGTGAATTGTTCAAGGTTATGTTGCTTGGAGTAGGGGTCTATACTTTTTTTGGATGCCTAAAAAGAATCATATCATTCTTGAAACCACTATATTGAAGCTATAGGGAAAAGCATTGACCACGCATATTAAGTGAAGGCTTGAACTTGGACTTGGAAGGGACGAGGATCATAAAAGGAACAAGATGAGCTAAGACAGTTTGTGTATTAGCTACAACTAAGGTTATATGTATAAGAACAGTGGGGAAAGAGTTTGAGGACTTGAGGAGAAAAGTTTTGAGGTTGAATAAATGGATTCCTTGAAAAAAGGGTAATAAAACAGTGAGGGTAGTCAAGAACATCACTTAAGTGTTAGTCACATGCATGATAGGAAACAAAGATAGGTGCATGCATGAAGACAAGAGGAAATATTGTTAAAGGATAATCCTAGAAAATCATGTATAGACATGACATTAAGAATAATATGGATTAGATGAGCTAAGAAGTGCACCATTTGGTATCGGATGAGTTTTATGATTTGATTAGCTAATATATAGATGCTTGTATGATGTCAATTTTTTTTTGATTATATTAATGGTTGAATGAAGTGTGATTTCATATTTAGGTGAAGGAGAAGAGATACTCAAGTAGTCAAGGAAGAGGAAGAGTAGTGCTGCAATAAAATCCCAAGAAATAAACTAAAATTAGAAGAGAATAAGATTGAGCTAAGAAGATTGACATAGGTGCCACTTTGAAGCTTGCACAGTGAATAAGTTTTGAGAAAGAGGAAGAGGTAGCTAGATATCCAAGAAGGATCTTGGATAAGAGAGAGAAAGAAGGCTACAATCCAAGGTGATAGAGACTTGGATGAGAGAGAGAGACCATGGAAGCTATACCACGAGAGACAGGTGATGATTTTGGTGTAGAAAAGGAGAGAGATGAGAGTGACAGGAGGAAAGAAGAGAAAAAAATAAGAAAGAAAGAGAGATAGATGAAATAAGCATATAGGTTGAACTCCTTGAGAAAGAGATAGAAATAGTAGGGAAAAATATAGTTGGTAGAGTATATGAAGAAGTTGAAAGCACATAGGATGAGATGATGGATACACAGGAAGAGCTAAGATTCATGAGTGAAGCATGTGAAGAATCTTGCAAAGATGAGACAAATTTTGAGTGTGAAGACTTCATGGATCGAGATAATGAGTGGTCTAGTGAATATTAGGTAGAAACACAAAGATAAGAGAATAAGAATGATGTTCAAAGGAAATTTTTGAATGCTAATGCTATGTCTAAGTCTGATTTTGCAGGTATAAAAGATAGCCTTGCCAAGGAAGATATCATGACACCCGTGGAAGATGGATCAAGCAAAGAGTCCAGGATAGAAGGAAAAAAATATTCATTTGAAAGAGTTCAATAATGAATGTCTACAACAAGCAAAAGGGAAGAAAGAAAAATAATGAGCATAGAAGACCTTGCAAAAGGAGTATGGATACATAGTTCCCAAGTGGCTCAAGAAGACAACACCTAAACAAACATATGAAGGTCAAGGAGGTGCAAGAATATTCCAAGGAGATGCATATAGAGGTAAAGACACTAAAGAACTAGTTATTGTTCCAAGGAGCTGCTAGAAGAAGAAGGTTGAGGTCATTCTAAGAGAGGTAAAGGTAAATGAGAATCAAGAAACCATGAGCAAGGCAAAAGGTAAACAAATTGCATTTGATATACCAGCTGATGACATTATAAGCATAATTAGTGATAGTGATGAATGCATGAATGAATTTTGTAAGGAAAGTATGGGATGGAATAATTTGGAAGTAGGTGAATATTCTCATGAAGGAAAAAGGAGATAATAAAATAAAATATAGAATTCTGGAAGAATTACACCAATGTTCAAATGTAATTCCAAAATTTGATGAATGTCAAGAAGATATGGATGATTTCTTGTTGCAAGAAGAGCTAAAGATGATATAAAATTTTTATGCAAGTCATCCCATAGGTGAAGAAGTGGTGGAATCATGGAAGAATGATGAAGAACAGTCACAAGTTGATGAGGATGAAGAGGTAAAATGTGAAAATTTGAAATCAGATTTTGTTTATTTTGATGATAGTGTGAATGATGCAAACCTATCTTAGGAGATGTTACATTTTAAACAAGAATAAAATTAGTTTTTATTAAAGCATAGATAAATTACAAGTTAATTTGAGTGCATTGGAATGTGTTATACTCCATGACTATCCTAAAATAGAAGATATGGAGAGATTAGGTGAATGGAAGAAGGAAAAAGAGTTTCAAGAAGGAAGAAACAAATGCAACAATTGTAATGAAAGAAATCAAAGGCTCATTTAAAAATCCTAGGGATGAAGCAATGAAATTATAAAACAAAGATAAGAATACCAAATTGGAATTTTTCAATGAAAAACAAAAAGAGAAGAGGAGGAGAAGAAACATGGAGAAGCTTCATGGATTCCAAGTTTTGTGTCTAAGGTTACTTTTAGTATTTTGTATATAGGTCAATAAGATGAGGAGGGGTACCAAGTTAGCTATTACATGAGAGAGATCTTGAAAACAAGAGAAAAAGTTAATCTTGAAGAAATGAATGAAGATGAACTAGCAATATGAATCCTAGAGAATGAGAATCATACAAGAAGAGGAAAATAAAAGAAGAGAAAAAGGAGTAAGAAGGTGAGATATAAAGAATAATATGAGAAGACACAATAACTAGCATGGACAAGAAGAATATGGGACTCGGGTATAGGTCAAGGAGCAATAAAAGGATGAAGACTCATGAGTAGGGGATCATGAAAGCTTTCAAGGTGGATAGTCTGATGTAAGAGCATCAAATCATTTCTTCTAAGTTATTCATTTTAGTCAATACCATACATTCCTTGGTATAAGTATTTAAGAAAAGATAAAGGACTTAGTTTGTAGTAAAGATCAAATTTCCATGTGAATTTTAAGAATTCAAAGTTCCCTAAAAAACTAATATGTTTGAATTTTAAGAATTCCATGTGAATTTGGGAGAATGCCATGTAATAAATAGTGAAATGAAATGAGTTATCATAGGTTGCAATGTAACATCAACTAGTTGGGATATTGAGATATTGTGGAGGTCAGAGTTGTGTGGTCTTAGTTGTTATTGACATGGTCAAAACCAACCCCTCCACTTTGTATGCATGGTTGAGTGATAATATCAACAAGGAAGATCATATTCTATCATTAAAACATGAAATGAGGAAACAAGAACCATTAAGATATGAAGGAAATAGAGGTTGGCATTTTTCATTAATAAGATAGAGGAGAAAAATGTGTGATTAGCGTTGGAGAAGGAGAGATGATGTTGTTATGCCAAAATAGGGGTAGAATTGTGTAAAAAAGGATATTGTATGACAGTCCTAAGGAATAAATAAAGTGATATTTTTTGGAAAATATGGATTCTTCTTCCATGGCATTTCCCTTGAGAATATATAGTGTTATCTTGTGAAATTCACGAGTAAAATGTATCTATTTCAATGAATGAGGAATGTTTATAGTGAAGTGTGTTAAAGAACTCTACCAGGGAGCGAGCTCCAAACCCTTGATCTATGAAATTTCACCAAATTATCATTGTTAACATAGGAAGGGTCTACAAGTGAAAAGTAGGGATTTCATAATTTTTACAAGTCTTGAAAATTCTTGAACAAATTGGTATGGTAATTTCTTCCTTCATGGGCTTTTATTAGGCCTTCCAATAAATTCTTAATGCATTGATGAATTTTTATATAAATTTCAAATTATTTTTGTTTTACCATGAAATGGAAGACCTCCAAATTTTGAGAGGATTTGGGTGAGTGTAGTTGAAGATCCACATAACGGTGTTTTTGAGCAAGCTTGCATGCTTTTACGATCAATAGAGGTAGAGACATTTAGAGAGCAATTTGAACAAATTTTAGATGTTCCAAGGACATGAAATATCTTAAAAGATCTCGAGCCTTAAGAAGGATTTAAAGCAATATTTTAAATGAATTTAGGAAAGGATTATTGTTAAAAGGGGAGTAAATGTTAATTGTACCTAGTTTAGATTGTACTAGACTTAGGAAGGAGCTACTAAGAAAGATTAGTTGGAAAAATTTGCTATAGAACTAGTGGGTGAAAGCTTGATATCACCTTAAACATGATGATAAAATCATATAGAAAGGGTAATCATACCATGGATACCTTCAAATTACTTTTGAGGCCTTGAATTGGGCTTATATGAGTTATGGAAAGCTTGGGCATAGTTTAAAGAAAAAGGAAAACTAATGTTTGATCAGCCATAGGTGAGTCTAAGTATTTTAAATGATGCCTACAATCTGATAAAACATGTATGAATTCTCCAATAAATCCTATGTCCAGTATGACCACAGTAGTGTCTAATGCATGAGATAGAGGACCTAAGTAGTATCCTTCAAGAAGTTGCATGATTTTGAATGCATAATGAGTATGAATATGATGGATTCATCATCCACCAGTGTTAAACATGGTAATATTCCATTTCTCCTAAGTCATAAATGCATCCGTTAAGTTCAAATTCTCTTTCTTGAGAATGTATGCCTTTTTATTGTGAATTCGACTATGAGTCATCCTAGAAGAGAAGATTTTCCAGTGAACTCAGTTGTGTGGAAGGTAAAATAAGTCAGATCAAGGTAAATCAAGTAAGGTATTGCCCTACTAAGCAAAAATGGTTCATGAATTCATTCCTTAAGCGATGAATGGAGATATAAACTACGGTATGAGATCATATGAATGTTTGGAGCATTGAGTATGCATGGAGTCCAACAACGAATGAGTGAAGTATTGAATGAACATCAGTTGAGGAAGGATAGAGATTGTGAATAGTTCAAGGTCATGTTGCTTGGAGTATGGGTCTAGAATTTTTTAGATGCCTAACAAGAATCATATTATTCTTGAACCCACTTTGTATTGAAGCTATAAGAAAAAGCATTGACCACACATATTAAGTGAAGGCTTGAACTTGGACTTATAAGGGTTGAGGGATCATAGAAGGAACAAGATGAGATAAGATAGTTTGTATATCATATACGACTAAGGTTATGTGTACAAGAATAGTGAGGAAAGAGTTGGAGGACTTGAGGAGACAAGTTTTAGGCTGAATAAATGGATTCCTTGAGAAAACGGGTAATAAAATAGTGAGGGCAGTCAAGAACATCACTTAAGTGTTAGTTACATGCATGATAGGAAATAGAGATAGGTGCATACATGAATACAAGAGACAAGATTGTTAAAGGAGAAGACTAGAACATCATGTATGAACATGACATGTAGAATAAGGTGGATTAGCTGAGCTAAGAAGTACACCAAATTGTAGCTTGAATGATATCCTAGAAGCACAAATGGGTAAGTTGGTTTATATTTGGAAGAGAAAGTATGAGATTTATGAGTATTTGGTTTTGGATTACAAAAAGAAAATGAGTTAAATAGAGAAATATCGTGATCATGTTATCGATATTTTGAAATCACAAGTTGAAAGTGTGTCCAAATCCCTAAAGGATAAAGAAGATACTTGTTCTAGGTATGAAGAAAAATTAAAAGCCCTAGAATCATATTTGGAGAGTGCATTTAATTCGTTAAGGATGTATGAGAGGATTTAGAAGAGATCTAAAGCTTTTTATGGGGTTTTAGAAGGTTAAAGAGCAAAAAATGACAAAGCAATCCTAGGGTTTAAAGGAAAGAATGTGAAGAGTGATGATGAAGTTATTCCAAGTTCCAAATAATATTTGATAGTGACAAATAAGACTAATTTGAGAAGTTATAACATAGTTAGACAACCTAATGCTATGAGATATGTTTTTCATTTAATGGATACTGGTTTTTATTCATGATTTTGGTCAAAGATCTAGAGATTGTAAAAGGAGGTCTCCTTAGAATGATGTGGGATTCTTCAAGAGTGAATGTTTTATATATGTTTTGAGTAGGGTCATAGGGCCAAGGATTTTGGATGGAATCTTAGTGTGTTTGACCCAAGAAGAAAAAACAAGTTTTTTTGCTTCAATTATCAAAAATCTGGTCATATTGCAATATTTTGTCAAAGTAAGAAGAAGTTCATTGTAAGGTCTAATCCTATGGTCAAGAAGAATGTTGTTCAAGCTAAATATTTCAAAAGATTGATTCTTAGTCTAAAATACAATCTTGTACAATGAATTTTTCAAAGAGGGAGCTAGAGGCATCAAGATGGGAGGAAATTTCAATCAAGGAAGTATGTTTTCCTTAGTTGAGGAGCTCAAATCTAAAGCAGAAAACATACACCTAGATGAGAAGCTAAATAATATTGGAGTTTGGAACACTTCAATTTTTATAAGGTATGTGAAGTGACATTTTCTTGTGTCTTTGAGTTCTTGTCATTGATAGGTGTCTTAAATGTGTTGTTTTCATTAGTAATGTGTCATGATACCTCCAAGTTGTTTGAATGGTCATGTGTTTATCTTCATAAATTTTGTAGTATGTTATACTAGGTAAGTGGTCTGAGTTTGATATTGTCATAGAGATTCAAAGCTCCAAGTTTGTTTAGTTAAATGATAAGAAACTTGAGTTACTTCCACTAACTGACTATATATCTTCAAGAACTCATTTTTTCCTTCCAAGAGCTATTCAAAACAAAGGTAGGTGACTCTCTCTCCTTTAATGAAGATAACTTAGAGTCCCTGGCCAATATCATAAGTTGCATTGTTGTAATTTTAATGGATCATGAATGATGGCTTCGTCAACGTAAGAAGACCAATGACGATGTCAATACATGGACCAATGTGTTGGGTTACATATGCATTCTCAAGGTAGACAGCTTAACAAATATGATAGATCAATTTGGAAGGGAATTCAAGGAATAGGATCCCAATCCAGAGACTCATCACTAGGAGGCATGAATCAACAAATTCCTTCATTGCAGGGAGCTTCTACATCAGATTTGGAAACTTATTTCCTCTCCTCTCTTTCCCACTCTTTCATCTCTCCTTTTCTAATTCTTCATTGAACGTAATCATTATATTTTATCCCATTGATTTATTAAAATCAAATGTTATTTTATTATGTCCTAGGAAGATGAAAACTCACAAGTGAATAAGATCATTAAGATTCATGTGGGGGTTGGTGAAAGGTAAATTCACATTGTTATAAATTGGTAGGTGAAAGGTCAATTTTGAAAATTCTTAATTTTAGCTCTTTGTAGCAATTTTGAATTTTGTTTTAGGTGTCAATATTTGTATCACCAACACATGAAATAAAAGCTACATTTCTTCCATTTCCCTTTCTCATATGTTCCTCTATTTTCTATCTTATATGCACTTTGTAAGTATAGTGATCAAGAAAGATCTTTGTATCTTTGATAAATAAATCTAAGAACCATGTGTTTGGGTTTATTCTTCTCACGAAATGGCTTTATTATGATTTCCTCTAATTGAATGTTGAAATAATATTGTTATTGGGTGTGAAGTTTTCAATTTTCTACTCATAATAATAACATTATTTTTCTAATTTCTATCCTTCACCCCTCATCCTTGAAATTTCCTCCCTTGTACCCCATACAAGCACTTTTCCATAGGTTCAATGGATTTTTCTTGTGTGATCCCCTATGTATTTTCCAACCCATAACATTTATATTGGAGTATATTAGTTTATATTTAATAATGGGAACTTCCTATTCAATATAGAGGGACCTAGTCCCATGAGAGTTGGTTGAAATGCCTAATTTTCGACATGATACATTATTTCCCCAAAAATATGAAAATTCAAGGTCATCAAGAACTGTGAAGAAGTTGAAAATAGATATCGGAGGTACGTAAGGATAAAAATGAAGGATGACAAGTTTTAGATGCTAATAATTAGCAAGAATATGAGATTCATGAATTACAATTCAATCATTATGTATGATGACCGATCATACCATCGAGAGACAAGGAATTTTGATGTTTGACAAGTATGTGAGTTAGTTGACATGGTCAATGCCAAATTTTAGTCCTTGAGAAATTCTTAATATGTCTCTAATAATTGTTCATGCATCATCTCTAAGACATGTTTATATAAGTTTATGTTAGTGAAGGATAATCACAGGTGATTGGTTAGAATCGTCGGTGATCTGGAAAATATGGGGAAAATCTTGTATGTGATTCCCAAAGTGAGGTTTTTGTTTGTTTTAATGAAATATGGGTGTTGATAAGAGGTTATATGGGTTAGGAATGTTTGTTAAATGGTTAAGAAGGTGTTGATTTTGTTTTGTTTTATTTGATTTTAGTTTCTAAGTGGTTTGAGTGGTTTAGGGAGGATAAAATAGGATTTTATAGTTGTAGAATGATATTTACGAGGAGTAAATATAATGGGGAGAAATAAGACTTAGGATAAGGATTTAATAGATAATATGATGGTGATGTGATAATGGAGGGAGCTAGTAGACAAGGACATAGACATGAACACGAGACACAAATATTATCGAGTGCTAATTTTAGGTGTCTACATGTGTTTTAACTCCTAAGCCATGATTTGAGAAGTATCAAATAAGTTTAGGCATCATAGAGATTATATGGAGAAGAGTTAAGCAATGCAAGTATGTTAAAATATCAAAAATGGTTTTCTAAGATGATATGCATCATGTCCTAGTCAATGGTAATGTCCCAAAAAGGAGTATAGTGTGTATCTAGTGTGATTTTTCATCTAGGAGGTAGTATGAAGGGATGTAAAGCTTGATTATATATGTGGAATTAAAAAGATAAGGCTTTCAGGTGATAAAAATTATTTAATATTTGTTTGTGGCACATTTTGGGTCCAGTAGTAATATCTCTAATAGGTGCATGGGAAGATAACATGGTTGCACAGCTTATTTGATTCTTAGTAATCATCCACTAAGTTGTAAAAAGGTAAGAATCATAAAAATTCTGAGGTATTATTCTTTTATTTAATCCTAGAAAGGGTTGTAGAGTACGAAGGTGAAAAATGACATAACATTGACATTGTACATGTTCATTATGTTTCTATATGGGCGTATGTGTTGAGAGGAGTTTGTATGCTCTCAATCCCAAGAAAGATGAAAGTAGCAATATTGTAGAGCTACTTTGACTTATTTCTTGCATTATAAGTGGAAATTGTATCATGTCAAGCATTGTAGATTGTGAAGATGAGAAACAGGTGTGCTACTGAAGTCTATGGAATCTTCTTGAGGTAGGGGAGTGATTTATGTCCTTGATCCAACCGCTCTAGGGGGAAATATGGATGATTAGGAAAAGATAAGGGTATTTTCACGAGTATTATCTAGGAGAGAAAGTAACATGTTCAATTAAGTCACAATAGCATACAAAGAAGGAAAAATGCACTTTGAAGTGTTGATTCGGGACATAGGAATTGATTTTGATCACTCTACATGGCATATATGCAAGGTATGTGAGCTAATTTTTACCTTTCAGTTAGTTTTAGATGGTATGAATCTAGGGGATATATAAGGAGATATTTAATATTGTGTATGGACTTCTATAGCTATCAAAAGTTTGGTATTTTTGTTAGAAGGTTTGATTTAGGGATCTTAACCCTAAAAATTGTTTTCAATCATCTTATGGTAGAAATAAGTCCATTTTGATGATTTTCTCGGCTGAAAATTGTTTGATTAGGTTCTATGAATGATATTTCATGCTCAAAATTCTTGTTGGCATGAGTGAATAGTTTGTGTGCCTATGTCTAGGGGGAGATATAGTGACTAAGTGTTCTTATGAAAAAAATAGAGTATAGAGAAGAAAGACAAGTTTGTATTCTTGTATGATGACTTTGGTTGATGTTTCCAACCAAGAGGTTATCCAAATATTATTATGAATATGCATATCATGTGATACAAGTATGTTTTATCATTAATGTAAAAAGGAGAGAAGAACTAGGTGGTTTTTCATGAATGAAAAAGGGGAAGATTGTTGGAATGAGTGAGTTAGGTTGTTGTCATTGATGTAAAAGATCATTAATAAAAAATATGGTGATCTTGGAGTGCTAGAGTATGTGTGTCATGATTATTACATGGTAAATAATTTTGTAACATGATGACATGAGTAGAAACAATGAGAATGGCTTTCATAGTATGCCTAAAAAGGTGACCTACAAAGCCTAGGTAATAGATCACGATGCATAGGTTTTAATTATGGCTTGAGGAGTATGGTAGAGGCTTGGAAAACATGATTGAAGAGTCTTGAGATATTGACATGAGCTTTAGAGTGAAATTATAGGTTGTGGACATAGTTGTAGGTGCTCATCTAGACCTATTCTAGGTGCTTGAAAACCAAATAGAGCATGAGAGTGAGTTACTGAGCCATGTAAGATCATTGAATCATGTAAAGGTGTGATACATGTTGGATCAAGTGAGTTATGTCCTTTTAGAGAGATTAATCATAGGTTTGGTGTCTACCTACTTGGTCTAGGTATAAACTAGACCTAATCTTAGTGTATGGAGGCCTAATAATGCATGAGAGTCACTTTTAGAAGTATCTGAGCCCTTGGAGGCACTTATAAAGATGGGTCATATATGTTTAAGCATGGAAATACATTTATAAGAGGTATCATTCATTTTTTTGGTGTTAGTTTACTCAACCATGGTCTAAACTAGGAAAAACCCAAAGATGTAGTCATGCAAATGAGATGGGATATGAAGATACAAACCTATTTATGAGAAAATGAGAATTAGAGATGTTAGAAGAGGGTTTCATGGTGCTATGAGAAATTATTTAGATAGATATGAAGATGATTTTGAAAGTTATGATGTTTTTGGTCCTATCACATTCTAGTGAGCATGTTTTCCAACTCGATATGGGATAAATGAATTTTTTTGAAATGTGTAACATTTACATGGAAACCTAATACATTTGTGGATGTTGATGCATTAAAAGAATAAGATCTCATAATTGGAATAAGGTCAAATGAGGAATAAACATTTATGGACAATTGTTAAGAAGGTAAGTCACTTTTTATGGTCTTGAAACCCTAGTTCATGAGTGATAGGAGAAAAATTGATGGTGTGAGCCTAGAATGTATTGGATCATCAAATTTGAATATTTATGATTGATAAGAATCTCCCATCTTTCATATGGTTGTGTTTAGAGGTTATAAAACTTAGTGGAGCCTACTCAAAAATGTAAGTTTCCGGAAATAAGGTTTTACTCTCGGGTTAGACATTGGAACCTATGGATAATTTATTGTTCTAAGATCTATGGGATTTATCATACATTTTTAAAGTCATTTTAGATCTTGGTGAGGTGTTTTGATGACTGCACAAGTTAAAATAGGTTGACTAGTTTTTGGGCCAAAAGGGAAGTTTAGTAGTCTTGGTGAATGGAATTGATTCAACACTTGTGATATTTACGATGAAATATAATGGAATTGGAGGGTTTTTATACATCTCATATGATATTTTTCATGATTTTGTTGAGTTATTAAAGTGAGTTGAGGAGGCATGGTTGAGATCACAAGTTGACCTAGCTTGACTAGTTGAGTACAAAACTGATTTGGTGAGAATATTAATGTAGAAGAACAATTATTTAGCTTAGATGATGATAATACCCATTATATATTTAAGGTGGATTAATTTATTCCTATTATTTTAATTTATAGGTTTTGAATGTGTCGATGAGGTGTAAGTAAGTTGAGTTTCTAAAACTAGTTCCTAGGAAGTTCAACTATCTAAAGAAGAGAAGTGGTTCCATTTGATTTGATGGATGTTTCATGAGGTATAACATGCAAGGTGATGTGATACATGTAATTGGATGTCCAATTATTTGTTGCACGGAATATTTGAGGTGATTTTATGTGATCTTGAGGTTCATTATTGGTGACTAGTTCCTGAAGGTGCCTAATTTGAGTAGGAAACAATCCTACTTTATTGTCATGATGAATTTTCTTAGTGTGGGGTTCCTTAAGCTGATGGATGATTTTTACATATTTGAAGAATTTTTATGCATTCAATAGATGCATGAAGACCTTGGAGTGCTTGGTGAGATCGGTATACTTGATATGTCTCATGTTTTAGATTAATCGCCTTTATAGGAATAAGTTGATGGATTATGAATTTTGGAGCCCATGAACATCTTGAAGAAGAGGAGGCTAACCCTTTGATGGTGATACCTAGACTGAGGTAGAGTACAATGGAATAAGTATGACAAGAGTCAAGGCAATAGTTATTTAGGAGGATGTAGAGCCATTGAGGGTGCATTACCCTTATCTTTTTAGTGACATCTAGGAGGAATTATAATTCTTTGATAAGGGGATATAGTGCCCACCTATCATTGACAATGTTTTTGGATTCTACTTGACTCGTATCTTGATATATCATTTTGACATTGATACTATTATATTATTTTAATTATGATTCAAGAACATGGCATTTATATTATGATAGATATATATTTTTATTATGGTTTTACTAACTTATTGACAAGATGTATGATTAGTTTTTGACGTTATAAGCCTTAGGGTCTGTATAATATGTATTTTTATTTCATGATGATTAGCCATGGATGATCCTTAGTTTTCACCAATGCTTATGGTACTGTATATGATATTAGGCCTTGAATATCATGTTTTGCATGTACACACTTTTTGCATATTATTAGTGTGTCATGGATTGATAACATTTTAGCTACTTATTGATGTGGATTTTATGTTCATTTAGCTATATTATATCTATTAAGTATAATGTTTTTGCATTGATTATGCATATTTTAGAGATGTCTAACATGGGTTTTAGGATATTTCTCTCATAGGGGAACAATTAGCCATTGGAAAAATTAAACCCCATGACTACCGTATGTAGTACCATCATATTGTGTATCATATTAGTTTGGGAACCTTATAACTTTGTGATTATATTACATTCAATTTTTATTTTATACTTAATTAATTTGGTATGAGTAATTTTACCCTTGGGTTTCATAGTCCCTTTATTGATTCAATATATTAAATTTAATTATAACTATTGGTTTATTTATTTCATTGTTCTCCTTCCCTCTTCTTTAATTTAAATTTATTTGATTATGTATAATTTTTTTCTAACATTTCGTATGACATTTATTACCTTATTTAGTGGAGTCTACACTCTTCATAAGCTACCCATTTCACACAAAATCGGATTTGGGATGAATGGGATTTTTGGGAAGTGTGTATGGCTTGTTGATGGTCACATTTTCCTTGAAAAGTGCCCCAAAATACATACCTATGGCTAGGTAAGGATATTTACAATGCAAAATGTACCTTTCCATCTCCTTAGGTGCATTTACTCAACCAAATTCTTTATGAATCTTGGTCTTTCCAAGATAACTTGAGGTGTGTTAAATTCACTTGATGTGGGTGAATAACTATCCTTGGAATTTGAATATCCTCTTTTATGAAATTCCCTTTTTCTTTGGATTGGGCGTGATAAGTTGACATGGAAACTAGTTGGAGGATGACTAGATTCCACATTTATCTCTCTCCATTGGTCCATATTTTGGTTTTTGTTACTATTTATCCTCCAAATTTTAGGGAATTGAGGTTTCACATGTTTGGATTCTTGTTTGGAATTTTTAAATTTGAGAGATCTTGTGTATTCTTGGAGTATTCATGGATTGTTATTGGATTGGATTGGAGATATTGGAATATTGGATTTTTGTCTTGACTTTTGCAAGGTAGGTTTCTTTATCGTGGAAATTTTGATTTTTTACGATTGCATTGTTTGGGTTATTTTTATGGAATTTTTATTTTTGTTAGAGTTTTCTAGTCCACCGCTCTCAAATTTAGAAGGGTAATTTGGAAAAGTGAGGTATTTGAGGATCCCTCATACACAGGTACTTGGTGGATAGAGCATCCCCCTTCCCTATTAAGAAAACCTTACAAGTTTGAAAAGCCTTCTAAGGAGGAACTTGGGAGATATAAGGTTTATGGAGGAATTAGGAATTCAAAGGCATGGGTACTTATTATATATTACAAAAACTTAAATAACTATAACTATACAAATTTTGCTACCCTCTACCAATGGAACAAAGTGGATAATGGTACTCCTTACTTTGATTATCATGAAAATGATTTCGTCGGCTGTTGTTTGTAATTTTGTCTATGTATGTGTACCCTTGTGCTATTATGAGAATAATTTCCTCTCTCTGGTGGGCTTGGAGGGATGCTAGTATGCTCACAACCTTGAGATAGGCATATTATGATTCCCATTTTTAGGGAGAATTTTCCACTTGTATTTTCATTTTTAAAAGTTTTAAATTTTACTAAAAAATTACCTTTGTTTTATGGGAGAAAAAGAGATTCAATTTTCATTTTGAGTGTGTAATGAAAGAGGTTAACTACTTTTTTATTTTCTAAACTATAATAGAAGTGATGTTTTTCAAATGTTGTTTAAAAATTACTATTCGAACTACATTGGTTTTGAATAAATGATCTAAGTGGATAGTGAATTTTTTTGGATGTTATTGTGCATGATTCGTCTACTTAAATCCTTTAAATTATTGAAAAAAACATTCCTATGTGATATTAAAATTGAAACATAGTTACATTATGAATTTAAAAGGGATTGAACAAATTTTTCATATAGAATTTCATATACTAAATAATTTATTTTATCCTCACAATTTTATTTCAATCAAAATGTAGATTTGATTGATTTCAGAAATTATCCTCTCTCTCTCACACACACAATGATTATTTTTACATTATGAAATTCCTACAAGTATTTCTCTTTGAAAATACGGAACAATTGTATTTTAGAATAGAGATTTGTGTGTGTGTGTGTGTGTGTGTGTGTGTGTGTGTGTGTGTGTGTGTGTGTGGGTGCCCACACACACACACATGAAAAATAATTCGTATTTAATTTTAGTCGAGTGATATATACTATGTTGTAGATGATTGAATTATACACAACCGATTACTTAATTGGACCACCCTTGCATTCTTTTCCACATTTTTAATCCCACATATATATAATTATTGATAGTTGTTTGTATATAAATAGATTTAGAGACACGTGTATGATGACTTGTGACCAACAGAGTGTTACACACACACACACACACACACACACACACACACACACACACACACACACACACACACACACACACACACACACACACACACACACACGAGTTATATAATTATATATACCCATATGAGTGTGTGTATATGTTTTATCTCAATCATGTTTTCCAAAAAGGTCAAGAAAGTCCGTGGTGGCATGGATCTTGTTTTTAAATCCCTTAAATGAATTTTCTCTTCAAAACATATAAAAGAAGTAAAAGAATCAATTAAAGTTGCATTTTAATACGAAGCTCATGAAAACCAGATAGGGGGAGATTAAAAATAAATAAAAAAGAAAGAATAATTAATATCATTAGAGTGTGGATTCAAAATGGAGAGATTATCTCCAATTCCATGCTCCCAAGAGAGCTCCAAAACCCTCCAAGCAAAAGAAGAAAAAAAGAGAGAAAAAATTTAGAGAAAGTCAAATATAAGAGAACATAATTATTTTTAGGATTTTAGGGTGACTCCTTAAGATATAGGGTGTAGATAGAAAATATATTAGGGTGGGAGAAGGGTTATCTATCTCCCACCCAACTAATATTTATTATCTTTGGACTATACTCTCTTTTAATTTATGTATTAGGGAAAAATATCTTTAGGAATTTTTTGTTTAATCTTTAAATGAATTACTTTAATTTAGTAAAATTAAATTAATCAATGGGATGTTGGTCATGAAATTAATAGACTTAATTTACTAAAAGATAATTTATAGAAAATATAAACTAAATAAATTAGAGAACTCTTCTTGTTAAAGTTTTAATGAATGTTTTGACCCAACATTGGGTTAAATTTTATAATGTATAATTTAACCTTGTCACATGAAATAGTAATTAATTATATGTATTGGATAGATGTAATTAATTGCAGGACCCCTTTTACGGGAATTTTTTTAATTAATTTGAATTGAGATTAGTTAAAATATCATTAACCCTTTTATAAAGGGTTCGAGTCTCCTTGGGTTATGATGGTCGTGCGGGCTCATTAGTGAGTTACGTGGTTATTTCGTTACTCAACCTTACAATTAAAGTCCCAAATTTTCCTCCATTAATAATTACGGTTAATTTTTAGCTCTCTTAGAGAATGCGCTATAGACACATTTATGACTTAGCATGTGAAGATCCTAAAGGATGCACACATAATTTCTAAATAGAATGATTAGAAGAAGATTGAAATATTACAATAGTAATGAATTATTCACATCAAACAAATATTAATTTAAGGGAAAGATATCACACCTAAAAAACTATCAATAACTTAGTCATTCATGATTCCATAGAGAAGAGGTGTGTGAAACTTAACAAATGTGTTGCGAAAGGTTGGTGAACATTAACTATTTCTCAAAAGGAAGAGATCTAAAAATTAGCAAAAAATATCCTTTTCTTATGCCCATACAATTATATCTATGGAAAATAGAGAAGGGAGAAAGGAGAATCACATTGCACCCAACAATGGATAAATTTAACCTCTCTTCCAACCAATAAGGAACAATCAACATTTATTTTTGTATACCAAGTATGGTGCACGATGTTTCTCAAATCATACCCTATCGTGGCCACCTCGAGAAGAAGGTGGTATCCTTCATGATTTAATGCTTTGTTTTTGGGTGATTGGATATTTTAACTAAATTGTGCACAAATTTCCTTCATTTCACATATTTTAGAGGATATTTAACCTTGAACATGTCTCCCTTTTAGCACCATTTGGAAAATCCTATATTTCTCAAAAGGAAGAGATCTAAAAATTAGCAAAAATATCCTTTTCTTGTGCCTATACAATTATATCTATGGAAAATAGAGAAGGAGAAAGGAGAATCACATTGCACCCAACAATGAATAAATTTAACCTCTCTTCCAACCAATAAGGAACAATCAACATTTATTTTTTTATACCAAGTATGGGTGCACGATGTTTCTCAAATCATACCCTATCAGGCCACCTAGAAAAGAAGGTGGTATCCTTCATGATTTAATGCTAGTTTTTGGGTGATTGGATATTTTAACTAACTTGGGCACAAATTTCCTTCATTTCACATATTTTAGAGGATATTTAACCTTGAACATGTCTCCCTTTTAGCACCATTTGGAAGATCCTATATGATTTGTTGTTTCCTTTATGGTCCATGACTATGATTTAAATTCTACAACCTTCCATATTCTTCATTCCATAACACATTGTTTTATGGAGTCATTTGTTTTTTTCCTCTTTCACCTTATACTACATATCCTTCATTTGGAAACTTTTATTTTTTACAACAAATTATCATATTTTACTTCACTCTATAGTCTTTCAAACTTTTTTGGGTTGAAATCTTCCCACCGACTCTTCTTTTGTTCCACATATTTTTATTAATTTTCCAAGCTTCACTTATTTCCTTTCGATCCATAGAAATGTGAGGATTTTCTAATTTTCACATGATGTATAACTATGCAATTTCTTTCCTTTATTATGAAGCTTTTCTAATTTCTTTGGTACACTATTTATTTAATCCATGACACACTATGTTCCTTTATCTCACATTTTTACTTTACAAAGTTTCTTAAGTCTAGAATTTGAATCAAGTTATCTAAATAAGTATGAGTGATGATTATGTAATAGTTCCATTGGGTATGCTTTTAATGGATGTAATAACACTGTAATTTTATTCATTGGAGGGTTTATATGGTAGTTGGGTCACTTTTTTAACCTATTGAATAATGGGTTGGATATACATATTATTTATATCAACATGAAAAGTGACTTCATTCTCATATTATACCTCTAATTTCTCATATACGTATTTCCTTTGAACTACCATATAACTTATATTATTTCCCCATTATATTACTAAATTGACTCAATTAATAACACTCATTTGGTTGTGTTATATTTTATTTTTCCTAACGGTGAATTTTGCATCCAATTGAACCTTCCTTTCTTTTTCTAATATTCTATTGGTAAAGTACATCATTAAGAATATAAATAAGAATCCATAACATTAGTCATGTTCCCCTTATTTCATCTATTCTATGTCACTATTATAATCCTCAAAAAATATTAAACATAGATTTTATTTAAAGGTAGTGGTGACGATATCATATCTGCAACTATGACATTGTAGTGGTGTTCCAAATCATTTAGGTTGGTGTGAAAAACATTTCATATAAAAATTATTTATCAAGTATTAAAACATTGGATGATAAATTTTGATGATAGATAATCCATGCATATTTATCATTATACGAGAGGATTCTTTCATCTTCTTTCATTTTTTTAATGCCCTACTAGTCCAATCAATGAAAAATATCCCCTTTCTACATTAATACAATCACACTTCAACTATGATATTATATTTTTTATCTAGTTATATGATCCCACTATATATTATTATTAGAAAGGATTGGATTGGGTTTTTATTTTTGATAAGGTAATAAGGATCTTGTTTTGAAGAGACCAAGAAACCCTGTACATGAAAAGAATCTAGGACAAAGGACAACCAAGATGAAGCAAAAGTGATTTTGAAGGGATCATGAACCATGTTTAACTAAAATATAGTCAATAAATCTCAACAAGGAATGAAGAGAAGCAAGGTCATAGACCAAAAAAAAAAACCAATGGGAACACCACCCAAACACCAAGGCTAGGAAGGGACAAAAAATAAAAATATCCAACCAAGAAGAACTTCAAAAATACTTGACCCACCTTGATAACCACTCTAACTCCCTAATTTCACATCCTAACCAAAGATGAGGGATGGATTACCCCTGAAGCACCTAGCCATGAGATCTTAATTTCATCTTAAAGGGAGTAGTGAGGGCATTTCCTTTCTTTTTTCTGTGCATAACTATCTAACCCTCACTATTATTAATATTTGAATTTTCATCTGGATGGATTGGAAGTAAAAACTCCATTTTTTACCAATATTTGAATCCTTCAAGATTTCATTTTTAATGTAACCAGAGGTCGATCCCAAAGGAAACATCTTTGCCAAAGTAGGATGAGAAGAAAGCGACCCATCGACCCCCACATCATGAGGGGAAAGAGGAGTCCCAACCAACAGCTGAGTATCATATCCTTCCAGTTCTAAATCTTCTGAGGAATAATCAATATCACCTCCCATAACCAACATACTAGGAAGAACATCCTTCCACCAAGATTTCCCATTCATCTTATGTTTCACACTCTTACATTTTGAATCTAAGTGAACCAAACCAAATAATTTCCTACATTTGAAGGGTAACCCTTCATATTCCATTGGTTGGGACCAAATTAGTAAAAAAACTTGAGTTCCATCAGAGCCGATAGATTAACCAATGTGTCCAGATCTAGCAAAATAGGATCATAGGTTGTATGAGTATATAGTTTTGTTTTTGTGTCAATGTCCAAAAATTTCCCCAAATAATTTCTAGTTTAAATCAAGCTCTCCTCACCCCAAAATTGCAGCAGAAGGTGAGGCAACCAAACCCATATGGGTCTAACATGGAAGGTTTTAGTGATAGGGTTAAAGTAGTGAAACCATGGTTTCATGATCAAGAAATGATTTTAAAGTTCCCAAAGCATAAAATATATTTTATCTCTATCTTCAATTAGATTTAAAACCACAATAACAAATACTTTGGAACAAGGATAAATATCCACTCTACCTCCCATGACGGGTCTCCATTCTCAAGAGATATAAGAATTTAGTAGAGGTAATTCTAGATACAATCTATTAAACCTACAAATTAGGCCATTTACTGTAAACGTTTCCTCATCTTCAAGCACCCGAGCCCCAAAGGTAACTTTAGGAGATTCGAAGCCTCCCGGAGGGTTTGATATTCTGCTAGAGCTTGTTACCACTGCATAATATTTTTTCTAAGGGGGAACATTCAAAGGCCAAATAGTGGGTGCATTATGCATGTAACCCTTCACGAGGTTTAGGAGTGGGGTGCATAAAAATTCCATCGAGAAGAAGGCAAGGAGAAGAGAAAGGTACGCGTACCACATTGTTGGGAGAAACTAAAAATTCAAGATGGAACCCAATCTCCCTACAAAACCACCTTGGTCAAAACCCTAATCACCTCATATATTCAAAAATTCCCTGTGTCGGGGAGGAGAAAATTTTCACTCCACCACCGTCCACAACCCTTAGGGAAAGGGATTTCATTAGTAGGAGATTCACCACCTGAGAAAATGTTAGGAAACATAATCGACATGATCCCGGGGAAGAACCTCCATTGTTAGAAATAGGTTGGATAGGAAGGTTCACACCATCAAAACAAGTGATAGGGGAGGAGTTGCCTCCCAAGATGAACCCACTAGAGACAACTCCACCATCGACCCGAGCGTTAGCTCGCCACTACTCTGCAAAAAAATTCTACACAAGGATTCCCCCATCACCTCCATGAAGGTCAGTGTTATGGTTAGGGTTTCCTATAAAAAAATTTGGAGAAGGTTTTTGTGTAGGATTCATAGTAATATTTCATGAAAAATTATTTCAAGAATTTTTGTGGAAAATTTTTGATGGTAAACATTATCTCGTAAACCAAAGATACAAACTAGAGTATTATAGGAGCACCTTCTCTAAGTGGTACATGGTGTTGGGATAAAGTCCTTAATGTCCACTTTGATAGATCCGCATTGGGAGCACCTGTTGTGTTCCTCTTAGTCCACATAGATAAGTTCCATCCCTTCCTCAATGTGTCTCCATGAATACTTATTGAAAGTGACCAATGGACTCAATGTGAATGGAATTTATGTTGATGATTACAAACTACTTGTAACTCACTAGTAGACCAAGATCTTGAGTCCAAATTTTTTTGGTAAACCATGATGAGAGCCAAACCATAGATGTGGCACCAAGATCATAATCCTAACACTACTCCTTATAACACACCTTCATCACCAAATCATCTATCCTCCACCCTTATTTGATTGGGTTTTAAATGAATGAGAAGAATGAGGTTCTATCTAACACATCCAACTCCATCACCAAACTTTCCATCACACTTTCCTTCCATTCATTCTTATGTGTGATGATATTAATTTGATATAAAATATCCATATCCATATCCATCTAGGTATGATCACTTTTTCTAGTTTTGAATAGTCTTACTTATGTATATTTGTATAATTTCCTTCTTTGTATGATAATTCTATAAAGTATCATGTAGTATCCAAAAGGAATGATTTTAATGATTGTTTCTTGATCGCAGTCTCTATATATCATGTTTTATGATTATTGTTAGGCCACCATGAATTAATTTCTTGTACTACCAATTACTTAGCTAAGTGTTTATGTGAAATTTATTTGATTGTTTGAAATTTTATAAGTCACAAGTATCATTTTTATTCCTTACTCTTTATGTTCCTTTTAAAAATATTTTGAGTATATCTAATATTCCTTCATTTATTTACTATTTCATTAGATTTGATATAGCATAAATGGAATTTTTTCCATCATATGCCCATTTATTCATAATATACATTAAATAGTCAGTTTCTTCTATATTATTTTCAATTACTTCACATTACCATATTATATTGATATATCCCATCTTCATTTCACCATATTCAAATAGAATAATAATTTTAACTCATCTAAAGTGTTAAAGGCTCAATTTTATTAGACTATATGCAAAACTAGGATTACCCATGGATACCGAAGTGGACATGTCCACCATCTTTAGTATGGAACCCAAATTAAACACTTCATGTTTGATTTCATAAATTTACAAAATGATATTCAACCATGCATATATGTCCTTTGGTTTCATATTTTTTACAAACCAAAATTATTTATCATTGTTTTGGGAACTGTACATGCCAAAAAAGTGTAGGCATTTTTATGTGTGCTTGACTCTTCATAAGTTTGGGCCAAGGTAGTCAATGTAGAGGATGATAGAATGTCAGTGGGAGAATCATATTTATCACACAAAGATAGTGTAGGTTGGCGGGTGGGATTAAAATAAGATAGATGGAATTTTCTCTACATATACTTACGAGAGAAAATACATCCTTATTGAGCGAAGTGAATATTTTACAAACTTGTTTATGGTGGATTGTGTGATCAAGAAATATTATGGTGTATATTTATTGGTCTACGTCATGGTATATGAAATGAGATATATTGGGTTGTGTAACTTGGATGAAACATTTATTTGAGGATGATTGGCCTTGATCAAGAAATTTCATTTAAAAATATTATATGAAAGATTAGACAACATAAAAACATTGAAACCTCCAATGGGAGAAGTTGATTAATGAGATGGTGGATACAATTTTTCTTTATAGGGATTCTCCATCAAGAATAAAGAGTTAGGGAATGATGTATGTTGGAGATGGTGAAGAATGAAAAAATTCTCTCCTTAGTTTAGAAAAGATATCAACGTGGATGTTTTTTTATTCAAGTAGAGTAGAAACATGAGGAAATACCTAAATCTTCTTGGGAATATATAGTTATATAAATTATTCACAATGGATAAGAAATAACCATTATGTGGTGCTTGTTATGATCTAGAGAAAAGGATGATGAAATTCAGTACTTAGGCTATTTTTCACTGAAATTTGGTTATAACTATAGTCCTAAAGATGTGTTTTGGTTATGTTATTTTGAAATTATAACTTGCGATCATGCAGATTAGAAAGCATCCTTTTCTTGTTTTTTTCTTGCACCTAAAATAGTGTAACTATTTTTGTGGTTGTTGAAGGTTTTTGGGCTTGTTTTATGTGTAACTCATGTGCTTGGGAATGTTTAACTCAAATTTTAGGACTATTGTTCATGTTTTTTTAGCTAATTATTATGTGAATTATTTTAACAAAATGAAGTAGAATGAAGTGAAATTAAACACTTTATCAAAATATAAGTTTCAAATGTTAAAGTCATCAATGCATGTAAAGGAACTAACAATAAATTTTTCTATTTCACTACTTTGGATGATAAGAGTGTTAAATACTATATTTTTTATTCTTTGGGGTTTATATGATGTGATAACTTTTAGAAATATAATTAAATATTTAAACATGTAACAAAATAATAAATGATAACAAAAATTACTCTACTATTTTTAGATCTAAAATTTGTGTGTTATTTAGATGCAAATTTCTAAGCTAGATGCTAATTTTGACAAATATATTTTTTGCAAATAGAGATCTACTTCCTAAACTAGGTTTAATATATTCTAAAACTGAATGTGTTTAATCTAAAGATAATTTCAAAATAAAATATAATGGTTTAAGCTATATTTTGTGGTATCTTTTCTTATATGAATGCAATCTATGAAATTAAATTAATCTAGATCCTAAATATGAAGTGTTATACTTCTAATATAAATCTAGTGTCTAATTCCGAGAGTGAGAGAATCCTAGAGAGCAGATGTTTCATAATTTGAAATTACTAAGAACAAATTCAAGTAAAAAAAAATATAATACAATTTTTCCCTCTTAACAAGTTCTCTAAATAATTATATGAAAATAAAGCTAGATCTAAAAAACTATGTAAATAATAAAATGTAGTACAAGCCCAACATATTCATACCACTAGAATGGATCCAAATGTGGAATTTTTATTTATACCCTCGGTAGAATACTCCACATGATCCTCATGAAGAATGGTATGATGGAAAATTGTTCTGTTGGGAGAAATTAGATTCTAGATGTACCTTAGAATAAGATCAATCGAAAAGTAGTGGATTGTATAATCGGAAATCGACTGGTTTGTAAGCCCTTTTTTCTATTCATGTGTAAAAATAACAAAACATGGTCCTTGAGGTGCTTAGTCATGAAAACAATATCCCTTGAGATTGGTATTTCTCTCTCTAGATCAAAATAGTGGTAGTAACAATATTATTTGGAAAAATCTTCAAAAATATGGGAGGAATAATAAGTGAGTGTTCATTTTCGTTAATAAAAAATATTCTAAGTGATATCTATCTTAACTTAAGATTAAAAAATAAAATATATGGTTTAGATCATATCCCTAGATGGTGAACTCATGTGCTAAGTGTATGAGTTATGAACTAGTTATAAATATTGAGGTGAAACATGTGTATGGTCTAAAAATAAGATGAAAATGCATGCATGGTAAATGTGATTTAAAATAAAAAATAGGTAGAGACATAACTTACAATTCTTGTAAGTGGTGTTTAGACAATCAAAAATCTAGAGAACATAATCTTTGGTCCCTAAAGTGGAACATATGTGGGAAGAAACACTATAACCATGAAAACGAAGGAAACCTCCATGAAAAGAAATGGAACTATTATGACGGAAAAGGTACTTCCATGGTGGTAGTGTGTTGAGAAATAAAAAGGGACTGAAAAGTGTGAAGGAAGAAGGGAAAATATTTTTGGGAGAGTATCGAAGGGGTGAATATAAGTATAAAGGGGTCTAAGGGGCATAGAAGCAAATTTGAAATGGTTTTGATAATTTCAAAAAAATGTCATGTTTTTGAGATCCTCATCATTGCCATTGAGTATTTTTTAATATTACATCATGAAAAATGGGTTGGATACTAATTTTCCCTTACGGAAGTATTCCTACCATGAAGTGGGTAGGGTATGATTCCCAATAAGTAGAACTAAAACTAAGAGATAAAAATAAATACATGTCTTGCCTTTTAGAGTACCAAAATGGTTAGACCTTGTCTTCTTACAAGGCGAAAGATAATGAAATTAAGTGTTGTATAACAAAATAAAGTAGAAAAATTACTGTGTAATAAAGAAAAAAAAGAGAAGGATTACAAATTGAGTAGGGTTGGAGATACTAATTTTTCTCTGAACACCTCGACCTACAAAAACATTTGAAAACGTAAATATACAACAATAAAAGCTGGAAGGAATAGATAAACACAAAACAAAGAGAAATTATGTGGTCTTTATGGAATCTATCACACAAATAATACTAAAAACAATTTTTTTGCAAAATTTAGTCCAAATTACCACCTATATACTCATATTTTTCCAAATTTGGAAAAATTTGTGTAAGAGAGAAGTTAGAAATTTAATCTCTATATAAATAGTGATCATTTGGGAAATGGAGAAATGATACATGTTTGTGATGTAATTTTTATGGTAGTAGTACTAATGGCAGTGGGTGATTTACAAAAATTGAACATTAATCATAGGATTGAGATCAACTACATAATATCAAAAATACAAAGGATCTAATATGTAACAAAAAAAAAGTACATGCAATGATAGGATTAAAGTGAATTAGCTAATAACTCATTATCTATAGTAGATCTAGGCTGGAATACTAATGGAACATGATGGACATGAGTGATATATGCTTCATCTAGAATATAAATATTTTTAAATGTTCTAAATAGTAATGCCTAGAAGGTAAAAACACTTGCTACAAGTGTTAATGTTTGTATTGGGCACTAGTGTCCTCAAAGTGAGTCATGATCTAGTATTTTTAGGGTCGATAATATATTCTTCACTTCATTATTTGTCACTTTGACTTCACTTTATGGTTTCATTTTCGTAACTAAACCTACTAAAAAAACCTTATCTATCTACACAAGGACTAAGCACACATTATATTGAATAAACTATGCATATTATTTAGTCAAATTGACCTTAGAGGTAACCCCAATGTGATTTTCACTAAGTACTACACTACATTTTAGACTCAATATAGTTCTGGTTTGTAGGAAAAAATTATGTCCCTTAACAAGGTTTCCCAAGATATTAGGCTACAACTATTTTTCCCCCAAGATCAATATGTGTGATGGAATTCATAAATTTACCTTCCTATGTAGTGAATGATGCATCCCAAATGCAGTCCTTAAGTGTTTCTCTTTTTCCAAGTAGTTGATAGGAATTAATATCCCAATTTTCTAGCCCCTTAGAATAGACATTATGTTTTACATATATATGATTGTTTTACTTAAATTTCATCATTAACAAACCTAAAAGGTGACCCAAAGTTATAATATAAGTTTTAGAAAAGAAAATGGTCAATGTGGAATTTTAAAAAATAAGAGAAGAGGGAAAGAGGATAGAAGCACCCAAAGGGTACAATAGCATCTAAGTGATCTTGTTCATACTAGACGCTAATGTTTGAAAGTATCCCAAGAATAAAACAACAAATTTTGAGTTGGGAAATATACTATGCAATGTCCAAAAGTAAAGGGGTAGTTCTAGAAAGCGAAAAAGATGAAAATATAAAAAGATAATACAATGTAAGTGTAAAGTAAATAAGGTTTTGTTAAAGCATAGTCTTATTTCTTAGGAATCATGCATGTAATGACATATTGTAGGTATGATGTAATATTAATACGTGTATAATTGCATGTCTATATTTCCCCACTTTATGCTAGTGAATGAATAGTTGGTAGCGTAAATTAGATAATAAGAATATACCTTATAGAGAGCCGAAAGAGGTTATAGTCGATAGTGTGCCAAATGAAGATTGTAAGTAATAATGTACCCAATAGATATTGTAAGATGTGTATCATGGAATCTAAGAGGGGATGAGAACCCTAGGGGTGACCTATGTGCGTGGTGGAAATTATTCCTATGTTTGTAACTTGGATGTTGTCTTTACACGAGCATCATGTACTTGATATTTCTCCTTATTCCATTTGTGTTTTCTTTTTCAAGATAAAGAAAAACATGGAAAAGAAGACAAGTGTATCCAATGCTCATGGTACATGAAATTGAAATTTAACTTATAATAAACAGAATAAAAGAATTGACATGTGTATGAAAATAAGTGAATTGAGGATAGAATAGACTTGAATGTCATGAGAGAAATGATAAAATTGTTCCTTTTTTATTTCCTTGGATATGATTAGAACATTCAAGAGTGATCAAATCCCAAAATTGTTTGAATATACTGAGGATTTAGGTGTCATGTTGCTTTAGGAATAGTGTTGGTAGAGATATAGGTTTTCCCTCAACCTATTTATGCTTCACCACATATAAGTATCACTGCAGATGGTCACAAACTCAATATAAACTAGTCACAGATGACACATTGTTCCAACAATATCACTTTCCTACATATTCCCTAGGTGCCATTCCTTATTTGATACCGATAGAAAAGATACAAATGGAGAAAAACAATTAATTAGTTCCCTTTCTCAAAGTATGAAATTTACCACTAATATTTTCTTTTTGTACTAGATAGTAACCTATAACTAAGTATTTATTAATAAATTTTGATAAAACATGTCACTAATAACTTGTTCAACCTGTAAGGTACTTATTTTTCCCATCAAAAAATAATTTCCCAAGTGGGACACTAGTGCCCACCTTTTCTGCATTTTTAGGGGTGCTTTTGTCCCTATGATATTTTGACCCAAGTTTGATTCTAAAGCATTTTGTTAGCTTTTGTTTGGCCAATTTTTTTGTACGATTTTGTGTATCATTTTTGGACTATTAAGAGGGTAAAATAATCACTTGATGATTTTCCTTCTCATTTGGGGTGCATGAGATGAACAATATGAGTACAAACCTAATGAGGAAAAATGAAATGGATGTGCATATTTGAAGAATGAATCTTATAGGGGAATATGGAATGTGCACGGTAAAAACCAAGAAATATATAATGGGAGTAAGGCCAAAAAAAAGTTTTAGGGACAAACAAGCATGTAATGTAATATAAACTATTAAAATATCATAATAATACAATAAAAGATCAAGATAAAAGCTATTGGAATACATGGGAAGCCACTCAAGATTTCATAAGAAAATCTAATACTTCAGGATATACAATAAACCAAGTAATAAATAATAGATAATATCCCAAAAATAATGACAATCAAAACACAATCATAGAAAAGATAAAAATAAATCAGATAACCATGGTTGGGAGTAGACCTATAAGACAAATGTTGCACATAAATCATCCATTAGCATGTAAGGAAATTTTTTTATAGTATGCCACAATGTATATAAATGAAAATAGGAATGAAATTTTTATATATTACAATGATAACACCTGAATAGAGAAAGGTATGGAAAGGTATATGCCCAAGGATCCTCAATAGAACTAGTAAAGAAAAAGTTCAAGCATCAAGAATCATGTGATAACCTATAGATAATTTATATACACCTCAAAGTTCCATATAAATGTGAAAGAGTATATATATAAGGATACAACATACAATGATTCCTAGTAACATAGTAGGAAAAAATGCAACATAGAATACTATAAGAAAGTAAGATACATGTAACCAAGATCTAAGATTTTTTTTTGTATTTTTTCCAATATTTTAATGTTTTTAAGTATTAGAATGTGAAATACTATGACTAGGGGAGGGGAGACAAGTTTTCCCCTAGTGTATGTGTGTAAAGTGAGGTTCATTTAGGTAATTGTGCCCATAACACTCATGTTTGAACCTTAAAAAGAGTGCATCATTGGGAAGTGAGGGATAATACAAAAGCTACCAAAGAAAAATTTCAACATTGTGAGGGGAGAATCCTAAAGAATCCTATAGTAGTGAGTGTAATGACACAAACAATAATATTGTGGTCATTGGAAGAAACTAGAATAGGTAGAATATTAGCAAGAAATATGTGAAATTTGTAAAGATTGGAAGCATTAAAGTTGTATGTACTATCCCCTGAATATAGAAGATACCATAGAAATAAGTGTTGAAAGAGGGGAATTTATTTCCCCCATGGATGTAATAATATGAGGTGCAACCATAACATATGAATCATGCATAGAAGTTTGGAAAATGAGTAAGGGTAGAGCATTAGGGATCATTATCAAATCAACACACTCCATTATTAATTGTGGTGGGGAAACTATAGAAAGTTATGTATCATTGGATTTAGTAAGAATATAATCATTAGAATTACATCGAGAGGTGTTACAAGAAATATATTTTAAATCCGTAGTCATGGTGATAGTGTGAAAGGGGATATGAGTGTCCCCTAACACCTTAGGTATTGTAGATATAACAACAACCATAGGGGAAAAATTTGTAGAAATAAGTAAATGTGAAATAATATGCATTAGGGATCAAGAGCCATTTTAATGAGAGTGAGACATAGTAGAAGTGTTATAATGGGTGCCAATAGATATTCCATCATATAAACCAATAATATTGTAGTCTATCACATGAGGAGAATGGGTTGCGAATTCAAGTTGTGTTGTAGAAACACTAAAATTACATGTTTATTCCTTTTAGCTAAGTTTTTCACCTCCCATAACTACTTATTAATTATTGAAAATTTTCAATGCTTTTCAGTATTGGTTTAAATTAATTTTTCAAATAGATATTATTTTTACAATATACAAAAATTTGTAAGGATAGAGGTAAAATATATAGTGAAATAATCCTATTACATTCAAAATAAATATAATGTAATAATGAATCTCATTATTATTATTATTTTTGAAATGGGTATGAAGAAATGTTTTCTTGTTCTTTATTTAGAAGGATTGTTAATTCAAAAACATACACGTAAAAATCTAAGCACATTCAACTAAGAGGATATGTTCTTTGTTATCACCGAATCACAGCACCCCTCTATTTATACAAGTGCATATACTTGAACTCACGGTGTGATTGGATAACATGGGTACTATCTCCAAGTTGTGGGACTTGCTACTTGAGATAGACCTCCAAAGAAAGCTGGTTCTTACTCCTAAACTACCTGCCACAATCTACTCTAATGCAGGGGAAACTAACTATTCTAATCTAAATTTCCAAGGGACCAGGGAGAGAGAATGCATAAAATGAAAGCCTACACTAAAGCGGTGATACACCAGAAAAGGAGGGGTGAACACTTCTTGTTCATGCAAATTGACACAATTTCATGAAATGCAACATGAAACATCATACACAGGCTGATAAGATGCAATTAGAGGTCTGAAATGAAGCAAGACAATACAAACAAAGGACTGAAAACTGATCACAGAGTCTGCACTGCTACTTTCACTGTCAAAATCCTTGCATTTGCAACATCAAAGAGGTAGAAACCTGTTACAATCATGAAGAAGGTCTAATACTTGCAAAAATCACTTGTTGAAGGTGAAAGAAGAAGCTTTCTATCCAAAGAAATGTTCTCTCCCTAAAAAAATGAGCCAAATCTGGCTTTTACAACGCATGGGTCGAGCCCAGGAGAGAGAAAACACGTAAAAACATTGGAGCCATTCCTCATTGAATGAAGATGCATTCAAATAGCATGGGAATCCTTACATACCCATGCCCTGACATTTTTGGCCATGTTGGAGAAGAATACGACCCATTTTGCATTAAAACTGGTTGTTGAAACGTCATTTCTGGCCATTACCACATGCCGAGACGTTTCTTTATTTTTATCTCTCTAAACTAAACCAAAATGAAAAAATGACTATGGAATCATGTAGATAATTTCATTAGCTTTCCATTGATATAAAGAAAGTGAAAATCGAGCTCTGGATTGAAAGTTATGGTCATTTGAAGATTTAGGGCAAAAACAAGCCTAGAACGGATCGGCGGGAAAAAGTTTGAATTTTTTACCCGTTTGGTCTTTGGAAATAAATTTCAAATTTTCCCCACGCTCTGCCACTTGGATGACATGTGTCAGGCCCTGATTGGCCATGAGCTCATCCTTTGAAATTTTTCTTTCGGGCCCTTCCTTAAAATTTTTGCCACTTGGACACGTGGCACTATTTTATTGGCTCGGGCCTGAGGGGCGCAATTTTACCTTGCGTCAAACACTTAGCAATTTTTTCAACTTTCTTCCCCTTCTGACATGTGGCACATTCTGATTCATCCATGGGCCTCCTTGTCTCTTTTGCGGCCTTTTCACCTTTTTGCGTCCCACGCGTCCCTCGCGTACTTTTGTCCCAACTGTCCCGGACGAATATCTCGAACTGCCCGAAATGGACTGTCTTTCAGTAAACCGTCCGATTCACGTCCCATGCGTACTTTTGTCCTGGCTATCCTCGATGAATATCTCAAAGCGCTGAAATGGACTGTCTTTCGGCAAACCGGTCGATTCACGTCCCACGTGTACTTTTGTCCCGGTTGTCCTAAATCAGCAAACAGAGACTTGGCGATTTTCCTTGCTTTCTATCATTTTGGCTTTTCGCATCCCTCGCATCCCGATGTCCCAACTATCCCGCAGACCGCCTGGGACAAAAATGTCCAACTTAGCTGATTTTCTTTGTTTTTTTGGCCCCAAACTTGGTATGACGAACCTCGGTACAACCCGAACTGGTACGACCTAAACCCTTCAGACCCGAAATGCTTTAAAACAGTCCTGCAACCTTATTTTTACATTTTTTCCATTTTTTCTAACTCGTTGGGATTTCTTCTTGGATGGGAGAGTTAGAAAAGCCAAGGGGACCCCAAAAAACATGATTTTGGGCCTCGAATCAATCTACTTTCTCGAGACTGAATAATTTGATGCATGTTATCAAAATTACCTTGAGGGTGAATTTTGGATAACAATTTTGGTGACTCGGAGGGTCATCTCCTCTTTGGATGAAGATCAGTGGTCTTTTAGCAATCCATTGGGCATGGAGTCATAATAAATAACCTAAAACCAACCTGATATCTTGAAAAATTCCCTCTGAGCTACTTGAAACCCATTGAACTTAGAGTTGTTCTCACTAAAATGCCACTTAAAATGAACTGTGCAAGAGAAAAACCAACATCACCAAAACTATGTACAAAACTGAAAAATCATACATGTTCTAAATGGAACATGCAGAGTGTGCACAAGCACTTCTTTTACTAAAAGCAAACCTACCTACTCTATTCTAATGGAAACAAAGGTGAGCTAAACAAACCTACTAATTGGTTGTGTAAAATAGCTTCCTTTCTTCAAAATTGGCAACCACACAACTGATTTGGTACTTGAACATGGCTGATTGGATGAGTGGAAAATAACAAGAAGTGGTCTTCTACCCAAATCATCAAGGTATCGAGTTGAAGGAAAATTCAATACCTCTTTTAGTTGTTACGCATCTGGATTGGAGAGGTATGACAGGTGATCCTTGGTTCTTTGTGCATGACTAGTTGTGACTTCTCCTTTGACTCCAATAAAGCCAAATACCTGATTGGGCAAGGTATGGTCCTTTGAATATGCCCATTTCCCTGATTTTCAACTCCAAGAATGGAGTTCTCTTGTACACCCTCTTGAATGGATGGTGTGGAAGCAATGGTAGAACCTTTTTGCCCTTTCTCTTCCTCCAATGAAGGACATGAAAGATTAAAATCTTCCAATCTTGGTTCCAAAGAGCTGGTATAAGATGCAGGCTGCTACAAATGGGTGCTCTCCTTCATGACAGTAGGCTCAGGTGTTTGGAACGTGGATGATGAAAGAGAGAATGGTAGGAACTCAACTGGTTCTTCTTTATCAAAACAGTCCTCCAAATCTGACAGATACACTACCTCATGGTTGTCCTGCTGCAAATGCTCAACTTCCTCCATGGTGTCCTCTTGATCTGTAACTTGATCATCATGGTTTCTTTCATCCTCCAACATTGAGTTTGAGAGATCAAACTCTTCTTCAGCACTAGAACTTGAGAGAGATGAAGTAGAAAGAAGAACTGAAGGTTCTCTTGTAGCCTGCTTTGCACTCAAAGCCCTTGGATCTGCAATTTTCTCCTCCACAACTAGAATGTGCTCCTCTTCTTTTGGATTTGGAGCAGATTCTTCCTCCTCTACTACTTGAAGACAATCTTGCTCTTGATAGAACTCTTCCTCTAGCACGAAGTTTGTCAAGTCAAACTCTTTGATCTGCTGCTCTAGAGGACAAGTTGGGACTGCAAGATCTTCTTCAGAGCTTTCTTCCTCCATGGCTGATTGTGTAACTTGAATTGAATCAGCATTCTCTTCAAATAGAATGCTAACATGGACACTACTTTATGAGCAAACTGATTGCTGATCTGCTTCTTCTTTTTGCTCTTCTCCTGCTGTAACAAATTCAGTCCTAACCACCACTTGTTTTCCAACTCCAACCTCTTCTAAAGGCTTAAACATCAAGGGGATCTTTGTCATCCCAAATTTAAGATCCCAACTCTTGGACTTTGAACTTGTTCATCCTTGTTTGGCTTTTCTTTTTGCTGTTGTTTTCCTTGACTAGAATTCTGATTTTTATCCTCCCAACATGGATTTGGGAATGCAAGAGGAGAAGTGGATTGTAACTCAATTGATTTTACAATTTTTCATGGTGGTGGAGGAGGTAGAAACTCTTGTTTCTTTGGAGGAAGGGTATTTCTGTTAGCTTTTGTGGAGGGGATGACTATTTGGAAGGAAAGGAGAAAGAAGAATTGAGGTGTGGTGGGAGACTAGGGAATGGAGAAATGGAATTAACTCTTGGGGTAGCATTGACTGGATTTAGAATTTGAAATTCCAAATGAGATGATACTTGCTTGAGTAATGGGAAGTGAAAAACCGATGATGGTGTAGAACTTACCCATGGACAAGGTTGTTCAACACCAAGTTTATAGGCTTCTATTTCTATTGTCCATTGTGCAAGTTGGGGCAGCATCTTCATCATAAATTCTAGCTTCTTCGAGGGCTAAAGTGTCTTGGAAAAGGGCCTCCCGTGGACAAGGAGTCCTGAACCAATTAAAAAGCCCTCATTTGAGCTGCTGCTCTTGATTGCACCATCTTTGCCTCCATCTTTTGGATTTTTTCCACAAAATCTGCATCTTCCATTTGATTGTCTTCATTGCATGCGTACCCTTGCTCTTGATGTGCTTCATAACCAAACCGAATTTGAAATCTTTTAGCTCATATGGGTAGACATGCTGATTTTGAATTTGATCAAAATGTTGATTTAGAGGATTTGTAAAACATGTTGGAGGTGTGATATACTGCTATTGTAAATGTGAATTCCATGATGGAAATGAAGTCATGATTGCACAAATTCATGGAATGGAAAATAATGAAAGAGATGGAAAGAAAGATGGATGGAAACGGATGGAAAATGGGTCTGCAACTTAGAGAATGAGTTGTTTACCAGATGGAGTCACTATATGTGCTTTTGAAAGTGCCTTCAAAAGGCTAAATCTTTAATAGGAACACACCAACCTGTTAAAGATAAAGTGGAAGACCTATAAGGTCCCACCGGGCGTGCAAAAATGTTATCACCGAATCACAACACCCCTCTATTTATACAAGTGCATATACTTGAACTCACGGTATGATTGGATAACATGGGTACTATCTCCAAGTTGTGGGACTTGCTACTTGAGATAGACCTCTAGAGAAAGTTGGTTCTTGCTCCTAAACTACACCTTACAATCTACTCTAATGCGGGGAAACTAACTATTCTAATCTAAATTTCCAAGGGACCAGGGAGAGAGAATGCATAAAATGAAAGCCTACACTAAAGCGGTGATACACCGAGAAAGGAGGGTGAACACTTCTTGTTCATGAAAATTGACACAATTTCATGAAATGCAACATGAAACATCGTACACAGTGATAAGATGCAATTAAAGGTTTGAAATGAAGCAAGACAATACAAAACAAAGGATCTGAAAACTGATCACAGTGCAGTGCTTTGCACTTTCATTTGTTAAAATCCTTGCATTTGCAACATCAAAGAGGCAGAAACCTGTTACAATCATGAAGAAGGTCTAATACTTGTAAAAATCACTTGTTGAAGGTGAAAGAAGAAGCTTGCTATCCAAAGAAATGTTCTCTCCCTAAAAAAACTGAGCCAAATCTGGCTTTTTACAATGCATGGGTCGAGCCCAGGAGAGAGAAAACATGTAAAAAATGTGGGAGCCATTCCTCATTGAATGAAGATGCATTAAAACAACATGGGTGTCCTTACAGACCCATGCCCTGACATTTTTGGCCATGCTGGAGAAGAATGCGACCCATTTTGCATTAAAACTGGTTGTTGAAACGTCATTTCTGGCCATTACCACGTGCCAGAGACGTTTCTTGATTTTCTCTCTCCAAACTGAACCAAAATTCAAAAATTACCATAGAATCATGTAGATAATTTCACCAGCTTTCCATTGATATAAAGAACGTGAAAATCTGAGCTCTGGATCGAAAGTTATGGCCATTTGAAGATTTAGGGCAAAAACAGGCCCAAAACGGATCGGCGGGAAAAAAGTTTGAATTTTTTACCCGTTTGGTCTTTGGAAAAAATTTCAAATTTTCCCACTCCACCACTTGGATGACACGTGTTAGGCCCTAATTGGCCACGAGCTCATCCTTTGAAATTTTTCTTTCGGGCCTTCCCTTAAAATTTTTTGCCACTTGAACACGTGGCACTATTTTATTGGCTCGTCCTGGGGGGGTGCAATTTTACCTTGCGTCAAACACTTAGCAATTTTTTCAAATTTCTTCCCCTTCTAACACGTGGCATGTTCTGATTCATCCGTAGGCCTCCTTGTCTCTTTTGCGGCCTTTTCACCTTTTCGCGTCCCACGCGTCCCTCGCGTACTTTTGTCCCAGTGTCCCTGGACGAATATCTCTGAACCGCCCAAAATGGACTGTCTTTTGGAAAATCGGCTGATTCGCGTCCCATGCATACTTTTGTCCCGGTTGTCCCAAACCAGTGTGAAACAGAGACTTAGGTGATTTTTCCTTGCTTTCGGCCGTTTTGGCTTTTCGCGTCCCGACGTCCCAACTGTCCCGCGGACCGCCTGGGACAAAAATGTCCGACTTAGCTGATTTTCTTTGTTTTTTAGCCCCAAGCTTGGTATGACGAACCTCGGTACGACCCGAACTGGTACGACCGAACCCTTCAGACCCGAAATGCTTTAAAATAGTCCTACAACCTTATTTTTGCATTTTTTCCATTTTTCTAACTCGTTGGGATTTCTTCTTGGATGGGAGAGTTAGAAAAGCCGAGGGACCCAAAAAACATGATTTTGGGCCTTGAATCAATCTACTTGCTCGGACCGAATAATTTGATGCATGTTATCAAAATTACCTTGAGGGTGAATTTTGGATAACAGATTACCAAATTTATAATTGTTGCATCTGTATAGTTTCAAATAAGATTTTAGTCTACATTTGATACAAATGTCAAAGTAAATAAAATTGTAACAAAACTACTACAAATAACTAAAGTGGAGGCATGTCATTTATTTTGTTCAGTTTTGAGAACTATGATAAAAGGGGAATTTTTATTTAAAATTTATATACAATTTGGAAAGAACTAGAAATTCCATACAATTATGAAATTACTATTATATTTAGTGCAATAAACAAATCCATACCTAAAGAGAATATATTTGTTTCCCTTAAGGTGGACTCTAATAAAGAATTTAAAAATGGAAAATGGATCTTGATGTTGTTGTTTCCACAACTAGCCTTAGCAGGTGATGAAGATGATGTAAGAAAGGTTTACAAAACAATGTATTATATCTCATTCAACTATTGAACAAGGAAATACCTAAAATTATATTTATAGTAACTACAAAATTATTATTTTTATAAAAATCATATTATATTACTATCTAATGATTAGAATATTATTGGTAACTATATGTTTTCATTCATAATTGTTTGAATTTATAATTTGAATACAAATAATTGTTAAATTTATGTCCTCTATTCATAGTTAGCTATTGATTAAGGAAATTATACATGAAATTGATTTTATACTTGATAAGATAAAGTTGAAGTGTGTAAATATATCGATACTAGTGAATTCTTATTAAAATCTCATTGTTAATGTTTAGAAAAATCAAAATGATGGAAATAATATTATATTAACAAAATCATACATTATAAAATGTTATTTGATTTATTGAAAAGGAATTGTTGTGTATTGGTTGACTTATCAGATATCGTTCCACTTGGAAGGAAGTTATTGGTTTTGGGAGTAGAAGGGATGTTATTGGGAGTTCTAGGGAATAATAAATTTATATTTCCAATCATACAACCTAATTTTTCATATTCATGCTACTAATACTTTTTCATACATATATCCTGGCTTGTTAAAGATAATAAGAAAATATTTCTATTTTGGATTTTTGTTTACATACTTACACTTAAGAGAATAATGTTCTTTCATTCAAAATTTGACATTCTACGAAATGTTGAATTTGTTTTTGTTGAGGCATAATGTAATGTGAAGTCAACAACATTTTTTAGGTAAAATAAGGGGGATATTGTGTCGGTTTACATAAAAAAACATATAAACCATGAAAATCATTCTAGATAAATAAACACAAATATGGAATAGATAACATATTTTTTATAGGTGAAAAAACATGTTTTTTCATAACATAAAATAATCCCTTTTCTTTGGATTACTTACAAGCTAGAAATTTGATGACACTATGCATTGTAATAGAAAATAATTCATACGATTATGTACATGGTTAGATCATGTGGGTGGTTTAGCAAAATTTAATATTTAGATAAGGACAACGATGATATGATAAATATAACAATAAATACCCAAGATCAAGATAAGTAAGTACAAACAAGATTGATATATAGGGTTTGTAGAATGACTCAACCTATTTTCGTAGGTCTGAAATAATTTTTGGTTGGTGACTGATCTAGAGAGGCTATTTCTATACTATTTAAGCTCTATTTTTTATTCTATAAAGTGACGATAATAGAGATGAAACCTCTTATAACAGAATAGGGTCACTCAAACACTAGTTTCTATTATGAGAACTGGCATATGTGAAATAGCTTTAGTCGTAGTTCTTTTTGTGTCACTTCTTATTCACTATAGGTCACATTAGGTTTGTTATAATTCTTCCTAGTTACACCGATATATGTAAAAGAAACCTAACTAATTGCACAATACTTAACCACACATTATACAAATAAATAATTCATATGCTTAAGTAGGTATGACCTCGATGGTCACACCAATATGATTGTCATCAAGTCTTGCACTATACTTCAGACTCAATGTAGTTCTTGTGTGTGTGTGTGTGTGTGTGTGTGTGTGTGTGTGTGTGTGTGTGTGTGTGTGTGTGTGTGTGTGTGTGTGTGTGTGTGTGTGTGTGTGTGTGTGTGTGTGTGAGTGAGTGAGTGAGTGATTGGAATAATTTCCCTTGAGCTAGGTTTCCCTATTTCTAGTGGCATAAATAATATTGGGATATAAGTAATTTTTCCCATTGCAAAATGTGTAGTATGGAATTCAAAATAGTTCCCCTATGTCGTGAACAATGTATTACTTTGATGACATACAATAGGTTGGAAATATTTATCTCCTTGTGGTAGTAAGTTCCTCTTGAAATGTTCCCCCTTAATGAGGTTAAATAAGTCATGTATATATATGATTCCTTCATTCAAGGTTCATTGATAACAAGAGAATATCGACTAAGGGTGATAACATAAGACAAGAAAGAAGAACATCTGAAAAGTGGGAAAACGAGAGAAAAATTATAGAAGTGCCTAGATGGACAACAACACCTTGGAAATATTGTCCGTAATGGGTAGTTCTCTAAAGGGTATGTAATCATAGTAAGATAAATAGTGAAATCAGGAGAAATATAGGATTTCAGGTTGGTATATAATAATATAAGTTAAAAATTAGAAATAAAAAGAAATAAAGATGAAAAGGATAATAGTAATGTCAAAGAAAAGTAAAGGGTTTTTAATGAATAATTATCTTACTTAAGAATATGCATATAATTGAAATATATAGAGGATAGGTGTATATAGTGAGTGCATGATCTAGTGACTAGAATTTCCCCCAATTTATAATGGCGAATAAGGATTTGATATAATAAAGTAGAACGGAACAACATACCTTGGGAGTCAAAATAATATTGTGCCCAATAACATGAGAATGAGTGTTGAAGTGTGTAAAATGAGTTTTGTAGTATGCCAAATGGAACAATGTAAAATGTGTACCATGGAATTCTAAGGGAAGGGAAGGATAATGATCCTAGGGGTGACCTTTGCGCCTATGGAATGATAATGATGCATACGTGTAGTTCCTTGGAATATTATCTTTTCCAGAGTGTGATTGAGATTTACTTCATGATTTATTTTGTTTTTTTCCTTAATTAGGATAGGATAGGAACCATGAAAGAAAACGTGTATTCAATTCTCTAGGTAAATGAAATTGAACTTTAACTTGAAAAATATCTAATCTTAGAAATGTGTATTGGGAAAATATAAACCAATGGGGTAGAGTACATCTTAATTTCTGAAAGAGAAAGGGGTAGAAATTTGTTCCTTCTTATAGACTTGTTTTTTAGGAGCTGGTTGGAATAATACGAAGGATTTTGCAAACTTGTCACCAAAATAGAGATTTGAGCATCCCACTACTAAATTTTAGATTTATCCATTCTTTCACTACTAAGAGAAAGTGTATTGGGAGAGATAATAGGATTTTACCTCTAACCATTAAATATTCTCCATGAATAAGTGCCAATAAAAAATATTACAAATCCTATTTGTAACTTTCCTCTCATGACACATCATTTTAGGAATATCGTTGTCCTACATATGCCCTAGGTGTCACTTCTTTATTTGTTCCTATTTTAGTTCCTAAGTTAGTGCTTTATGACATGCCATTGACTTTAGTTCATGTTAGTAACTGATTGTAATATGAAATTCACTATAACTATTGAAACTGGAGAATATTGTAACTATGTAACTATTGAAAACAACTCTATAACTATTTTTTTCCTCGAGAATGGGAATTCTCGGGTGAGACACTATTACCCACGATTTACTGTCTATACTAGGTGGTTCTGTCTAGGATATGAATTTCGGCTAAGTCATTTTTTAGCCATGTTTTGTAATTAAGTATTACATTGATCATGTTGATTATGATTTTGTAGTTGTTGGGAGGGTGAAAAGGTTCACTTAATGTTTTCCCCCACTCTTTTGGGGTGCACGAGATGAAAAAAGTGAACAAATCCCAAAAGAGGAAGGTTGAAACTAATATGCATATTTGATATGAGGATTCCTATGAGTGGAATAGGGATTACACATGGTAGTTACTATGGTGTTAGGAAAAAAAATGGAAAATACTAGCATACAAATGTTAGTGATAAAAAAGCAATGTACATGGAAATAGTAACTAGTAAAAACATATAGATAAAAAAAAATTAAGGGCGCAATGAGTAGCAGATTATATACAAGAGACACCACTTAGGATACCATAAGACAATCGAATCTATCAAATATTGTAAAAATAAAGAAACAATAAAACATAGTGCATATCCCACAAATAATAACAAATAAGATACAATCAAATTAGCCAACCATTATTAGAAGGAATCGTCTACAAGATAAATAATACACATGAAGCATCCATTGACATGTTAGGAAAGATAATTACTATGACACAATCTAAGGTTTTAATATAAGAATGAAAATGTGAAATATTACAATGATAGAACATAATAGTAAGTGTGAAAAGCTAGATGCCCCTATAAGCCTAAGTGGGATTGAAAATGGATAGGGCTAAACATCATACACCGTGTAATAATTTGTAAGTGACTATAATTCACCTCAAGATACCATGTGAATTTGTGTGTGTGTGTATGAAAAATGATAAATCATACTATGAACCATAGTAACATGATAAAAAATGTGAAACATATAGTATTATAAGATGTAGACACAAAATCTATGCTCTTGGGTACATTTCTAGGTCCTAGAGAATACTAATAAATACATGATTTGTAAGAAAGAAAACTAGTTATTGAAAACATATTTTGGGATTTTTTCTTTGTTTATTATATTTTTATTAACCTTAAACACCCTACAACACTTTGGAGGTATTTGAATAATTTATCTTTTATGTCCTTTAAAACTTGTTCCCATTTAGGACATAAGCACCCAGAATTCCTATCCCTTATGGGTGCTCCCGACCTTATTTTCGTATTCTTACTCTTTTAGATCTCTTGTACTTTTGGGTCATATTTTAAAACCTTGGGTTAGCCTTTTAGTTGTCAATTATAAAATTCAAATAAGGGAATCATATATATACATAGTTATAGTGCTCAAATAAGGGCACAAACACTAGGCATTACCTATCATTACCTAAGCTTGCATTCAAAATACATAAGAGAAATTCAAACGAATTCATCTATAAAAATTATATAAGGGATAGGGGATGCATCCCTTTGCATACATAACATAGGATGGGTAAGTTCATTTTATTCCATCACACACATTCTATACATTGTTACATTTTAGATCTAACCCATTATCATTGTGTAAAATTGCACAAGGGAATCCTAGGGCATCATTACAAAAACATTCACATAGAACTACATGGAGTCATGAAATGTAGTGCAACACTCGGTACTAAATTCACTCTTTGGGTGACCATCGGGGTTAGTATGACTCCCATTCTACATCTTTATTTTTAGATTTGATGTCATTTGTGAGAATATGTATCTAGGTATCTCTCTTTATAGGTTACAGGTACAATAAACAAGAGTACATAAAAAAAAGTGACAAAAGTAGGCTAACAACAAAGCTCCTCCTACATAGAAAAGGATAGAACTTGAGCACTGACTAAACACTAGCACCCCGGATCGAGTCACTAGTACTCGGGTTCTCCCTTCCTCCTATGGGTACTTTTTTCCTACACATTCATGAGTCCCATAACTCTCGGTGATCCTTGATGACACTAATTAAATTTTGTTTCATAAATTCTCTTACCCAGATCATATCCACATTTTGTGAAATCATCTAATTCACACACACTCTATCTTTCTTAGGGTTTCATATTATTTCTTGTCCATTTCTATACATTTTTTTATTTTTATATCATTAGTTATATAAATTACTCTGAAAATAAGATTTAATTCCATTTAGATTAAATCATTTGGTAAACCCTACCTTCCTTCACACCTTCTTTCTATGCCCATCACCTATCATGGCCATTTTTGTACTCTTACACACATTGAGCTTCTTCTAGGTACCCATACACTTTCTAAACCAATGGCTACGTCTAATAATCCTTTAATAAACTCAGCCCATGTTCCATTTGAAAACATTGAAGCTTATGATAGTGAACATTCATAGGATAAAGACACCAATGTTGATCGAGAGCAACTTGAAAAGCTCACTAACTTTCATTTTACCTTATGTGGCCACCCTACATATATTCCACGTGTAAATTATCTCCTTGCTGTAAAACATGCTCGAGATGACACCTCTCACCATATTGTAGGTTCCTACTCAACCGCCATGGCCTCCACACCACCCTCAACTATTCATATTTCTATAGCTCCAACTAACACTCCCCTCTCTCCTCCTAATACTTTCCATACAAAACCTAGCCCCTCTTTTGTAAATCATGACCTAGCCTCCTTTTCAATGACTTGCAAACCCATTTTCACCAATTACAACTATCTACTTCCCATTCCTCTCCATCTATAGAATATTCAATCCTACTTCATAGCCCTTTTGTACCCATAATTTCCTCTTATTTGTTTCCTCCCAACTTGATTACACCTAAGCTTCCCCCTTTAATGGATATGGAAAAAAAGGAAAATAGAAAACAACACCGAATCAAATTGAAAGGTAATTGAGAATAAATCATAGGAATCACTCACGATTTTAGGGAATTGCTAGAGATTTACTGCAATAATTGGTGATTATAGAATAGAGAGCCAAACATATGAACAATTAAATAAAACTAAGGGAACGTATCCCACTTTGGGTGTGCGAAGAGGTAATGGTGTAATCCTAGTTGTGAAATCGAACTTAATTAAATAAGACGCGAGATCACCATGCCTCGAATATGGCATGGATTAAGAACATATAGGGGATGGTAAATGCAATGTATTTCAACTGTGTGCTTGTTTCAAACTCTAAAGAGGGTTGGATATACAAATCGAAGATACCTTTGAATAACTAAATCATTAGACAAATTTAAAGTGAGATGCATAGAAAATTAGTTATCCAGGAAACAAAGGGATTCCTTACACGGGTGGTCAATCACATTTTCAATTAATATATGGATGAGCAATAATATATGATAAAATATAAATGATAATAAATAGAGGTAAAAATAACACAATATTTTTCACTATATTTTCCAATGTTTTATGCTAGATAATATGCTAAAGATGAAACCAACAAAACCGTTATATAATTAAATAGGTTCTTCTAGATGTTGATCATAGTAAATGATCCATGAGAGAGTGATGAAACTAGAAATATTTTCAAATTAATCTTCCCAATATTGTTCATCCTAATCTATTTCCTCACATATGATGTACAAATTATTCTCGATGTCATCAGGATCAAGGGTGAGTACAATAGCACATAAGCTTAGCTCACGAGCAATGTCCTATTGTTCCCAAAAAAATAATTGTCGAATGATCAAGAGATCATGAATGGAAGTGACACGATTTATGAAACGTAGAAAGTTCATCTAAACATATCCATACTTAGAATAGAGGATTAGTGACACAGATATGATAACATATGATAAGAACGTGAGGAACTTAAAAGTACAAGTAATAAACAAGGAATCATTTAAATTGGAAATAATCACTAGTGATTATTGTAAAATGAAATTTGGATTAATAAATAAATAAATTTGTGAGTCTTATTGCAAATAATAATGGATAGCTTCTCTGGTTAAACAATCAACCCGAGAAATGAGAATATGAAACATAAAACTAGAAAAATGATTACCTCGGTGAATTGATATACATATAAGGGTACTTTTTTCCTACACATTCATGAGTCCCATAACTCTCGGTGATCCTTGGCGACACTAATTAAAATTTGTTTAAAAAATTCTCCTACCCAGATCATATCCACATTGGGTGAAATCATCTAATTCACACACACTCTCTCTTTCTTAGGGTTTCATATTATTTATTTCTTATTTCTAGTCCATTTCTATACATTTTTTTATTTTTATATCATTAGTTATATAAATTAGTCTAAAAATAATATTTAATTCCATTTAGATTAAATCATTTGGTAAACCCTATCTTCCTTCATGGCCTTCTTTTATGCCCATCACCTATCATGGCCATTTTTGTACTCTTACACACATTGAGCTTCTTCCAAGTACCCGTAGGCTTTCTAAACAAATGGCTACGTCGATAATCCTTTAATAAACTCAGCCCATGTTTCATTTGAAACCATTGAAGCTTATGATAGTGAACCTTCATACGATAAAGACACCAATGTTGATCGAGAGCAACTTGACAAGCTCACTAACTTTCATTTTACCTTATGCGGCCACCCTACGTATATTCCACGTGTAAATTATCTCCTTGCTGTAAAACATGCTCGAGATGACACCTCTCACCATATTGTAGGTTCCTACTCAACCGCCATGGCCTCCACACCACCCTCAACTATTCATATTTCTATAGCTCCAACTACCACTCCCCTCCCTCCTCCTAATACTTTCCATACAAAACCTAGCCCCTCTTTGGGAAATTGTGACCTAGCCTTCTTTTACAATGACTTGCAAACCCATTTTCACCAATTACAACTATCTACTTCCCATTCCTCTCCATCTATAGAATATTCAATCCTACTTCATAGCCCTTTTGTACCCATAATTTCCTCTTATTTGTTTCCTCCCAACTTGATTACACCTAAGCTTCCCCCTTTAATGGATATGGAAAAAAAAAAGGAAAATAGAAAACAACATCCAATCAAATTGAAAGGTAATTGAGAATAAATCATAGGAATCACTCACGATTTTAGGGAATTGCTAGAGATTTACTGCAATAATTGGTGATTATAGAATAGAGAGCCAAACATATGAACAATTACATAAAACTAAGGGAACGTATCCCACTAGGTGTGCCAAGAGGTAATGGTGTAATCCTAGTTGTGAAATCAACTTAATTAAATAAGACGCGAGATCACCATGCCTCGAATATGGCATGGATTAAGAACATATAGTGGATGATAAATGCAATGTATTTCAATCTTTGTGCTTGTTCCAAACTCTAAAGAGGGGTTGGATAAACAAATCGAAGATACATCTTTGAATAAATAAATCTGTTAGACAAATTTAAAGTGAGATGCATAGAAAATTAGTTATCCAAGGAACCAAAGGGATTCCTTACATGGGTGGTCAATCACATTTTCAATTAATATATGGATCAGCAATAATATATGATAACATATAAATGATAATAAATGGATGTAAAGATCACACAATATTTTTCAATATAATTTCCAATGTTTTATGCTAGATAATATGCTAAAGATGAAACCAACTAAACAGTTATATAATTCAATAGGTTCTTCTAGATGTTGATCATAGTAAATGATCCATGAGAGAGTGATGAAACTAGAAATATTTTCAAATTAATCTTCCCAATATTGTTCAAATTTAATCTATTTCCTCACATATGATGTACAAATTATTCTCTATGTCATCGGGATAAAGGGTGAGTACAATAGCACATAAGCTTAGCTCACGAGCAATGTCCTATTGTTCCCAAAAAAATGTCCAATGATCAAGAGATCATGAAAGGAAGTGACGTGATTTATGAAACGTAGAAAGTTCATCTAAACATATCCATACTTAGAATAGAGGATTAGTGACACGAGATATGATAACATATGATAAGAACATGAGGAACTTAAAAGTACAGAATAAACAAGGAATCACTGAAATTGGAAATAATCACTAGTGATTATTGTAAAATGAAATTTGGATTAATAAATAAATAAATTTTTGAGTCTTATTGCAAATAATAATGGATAGCTTCTCGGGTTAAAAAATCAACCCGAAATGAGAATATGAAACATAAAACTAGAAAAATGATTACCTCGGTGAATTGATATACATATAAGGGTACTTTTTCCTACACATTCATGAGTCCCATAACTCTTAGTGATCCTTGACGACACTAATTACATTCTGTTTTAAAAATTCTGCTACCCAGATCATATCCACATTGTTTGAAATCATCTAATTCACACACACTCTCTCTTTCTTAGGGTTTCTTATTATTTCTTTCTTATTTCTTGTCCATTTCTATACATTTTTTTATTTTTATATCATTATTTATATAAATTACTCTAAAAATAATATTTAATTCCATTTAGATTAAATCATTTGGTAAACCCTACCTTCCTTCATGGCCTTCTTTTTATGCCCATCACCTATCATGGCCATTTTTGTACTCTTACACACTATGAGCTTCTTCTAGGTACCCGTGGGCTTTCTACACCAATGGCTATGTCGATAATTCTTTAATAAACTCAGCCCATGTTCCATTTGAAAAAATTGAAGCTTATGATAGTGAACATTCATACAATAAAGACACCAATGTTGATCGAGAGCAACTTGACAAGCTCACTAACTTTCATTTTACCTTATGCGGCCACCCTACGTATATTCCACATGTAAATTATCTCCTTTACTGTAAAACATGCTCGAGATGATACTTCTCACCATATTGTAGGTTCCTACTCAACCGCCATGGCCTCCACACCACCCTCAACTATTTATATTTCTATAGCTCCAACTACCACTCCCCTCCCTCCTCCTAATACTTTCCATACAAAACCTAGCCCCTCTTTGGGAAATCATGACCTATCCTCCTTTTCAATGACTTGCAAACCCATTTTCACCAATTACAACTATCTACTTCCCATTCCTCTCTATCTATAGAATATTCAATCCTACTTCATAGCCCTTTTGTACCCATAATTTCCTCTTATTTGTTTCCTCCCACTTGATTACACCTAAGCTTCCCCCTTTAATGGATATGGAAAAAAAAGGAAAATAGAAAACAACACCCAATCAAATTGAAAGGTAATTGAGAATAAATCATAGGAATCACTCACGATTTTAGGGAATTGCTAGAGATTTACTTTATGCAATAATTGGTGATTATAGAATAGAAGGCCAAACATATGAACAATTACATTAAACTAAGGGAATGTATCCCACTTTGGGTGTGCCAAGAGGTAATGGTGTAATCCTAGTTGTGAAATCAGCTTAATTAAATAAGACGCATGAGATCACCATGCCTCGAATATGGCATGGATTAAGAACATATATCATTTGTTAAATGCAATGTATTTCAATCATGCCCTTGTTCCAAACTCTAAAGAGGGGTTGGATAAACAAATCGAAGATACACTTTGAATAAATAAATCATTAGACAAATTTAAAGTGAGATGCATAGAAAATTAGTTATCCAAGGAACCAAAGGGATTCCTTACATGGGTGGTCAATCACATTTTCAATTAATATATGGATCAGCAATAATATATGATAACATATAAATGATAATAAATAGAGGTAAAGATAACACAATATTTTTCACTATATTTTCCAATGTTTTATGCTAGATAATATGCTAAAGATGAAACCAACTAAACAGTTATATAATTCAATAGGTTCTTCTAGATGTTGATCATAGTAAATGATCCATGAGAGAGTGATGATGAAACTAGAAATATTTTCAAATTAATCTTCCCAATATTGTTTAGCCTAATCTATTTCCTCACATATGATGTACAAATTATTCTCGATGCCATCGGGATCAAGGGTGAGTACAAGAGTAGCACATAATATTAGCTCACAAGCAATGTCCTATTGTTCGAGAAAAAATAATTGTCCAATGATCAAGAGATCATGAAAGGAAGTGACGTGATTTATGAAACCTAGAAAGTTCATCTAAACATATCCATACTTAGAATAGAGGATTAGTGACACAGATATGATAACATATGATAAGAACGTGAGGAACTTAAAAGTACAGTAATAAACAAGGAATCACTGAAATTGGAAATAATCACTAGAGATTATTGTAAAATGAAATTTGGATTTATAAATAAATAAATTTGTGAGTCTTATTGCAAATAATAATGGATAGCTTCTCTGGTTAAACAATCAACCCAGAAATGAGAATATGAAACATAAAACAAGAAAAAGATTACTTTAGTGAATTGATATACATATAAGGGTACTTTTTTCCTACACATTCATGAGTCCCATAACTCTCAGTGATCCTTGATGACACTAATTACATTTTGTTTCAAAAATTATCCTACCCAGATCATATCCACATTGTGTGAAATCATCTAATTCACACACACACACTCTTTCTTAGGGTTTCATATTATTTATTTCTTATTTCTAGTCCATTTCTATACATTTTTTTATATCATTAGTTATATAAATTACTACGAAAATAAGATTTAATTCCATTTAGATTAAATCATTTGGTAAACCCTACCTTCCTTCATGGCCTTCTTTTTATGCCCATCACCTATCATGGCCATTTTCTACTCTTACACACATTGAGCTTTTTCCAGTACTCGTAGGCTTTCTAAACCAATGGCAACATCTCGATAATCCTTTAATAAACTCAGCCCATGTTCCATTTGAAAACATTGAAGGTTATGATAGTGAACATTCATAGGATAAAGACACTAATGTTGATCGAGAGCAACTTGACAAGCTCACTAACTTTCATTTTACCTTATGCGGCCACCCTACGTATATTCCACGTGTAAATTATCTCCTTGCTGTAAAACATGCGCGAGATGATACCTCTCACCATATTGTAGGTTCCTACTCAACCGCCATGGCCTCCACACCACCCTCAACTATTCATATTTCTATAGCTCCAACTACCATTCCCCTCCCTCCTCCTAATACTTTCCATACAAAACCTATCCCCTCTTTGGGAAATCATGACCTATCCTCCTTTTACAATGACTTGCAAACCCATTTTCACCAATTACAACTATCTACTTCCCATTCCTCTCTATCTATAGAATATTCAATCCTACTTCATAGCCCTTTTGTACCCATAATTTCCTCTTATTTGTTTCCTCCCAACTTGATTACACCTAAGCTTCCCCCTTTAATGGATATGAAAAAAAAGGAAAATAGAAAACAACACCCAATCAAATTGAAAGGTATTGAGAATAAATCATAGGAATCACTCACGATTTTAGGGAATTGCTAGGATTTACTGCAATAATTATTGATTATAGAATAGAGAGCCAAACATATGAACAATTAAATAAAACTAAGGGAACGTATCCCACTTTGGGTGTGCCAAGAGGTAATGGTGTAATCCTAGTTGTGAAATCACTTAATTAAATAAGACACGATCACCATGCTTCGAATATGGCATGGATTAATAACATATAGTGGATGATAAATGCAATGTATTTCAATCTATGTGCTTGTTCCAAACTCTAAAGAGGATTTGGATATACAAATCAAAGATACACTTGAATAAATAAATGTTAGACAAATTTAAAGTGAGACGCATAGAAAATTAGTTATCCAAGGAACCAAAGGGATTCCTTACACGGGTGGTCAATCACATTTTCAATTAATATATGGATGAGCAATAATATATGATAACATATAAATGATAATAAATAGAGGTAAAGATAACACAATATTTTTCACTATATTTTCCAATGTTTTATGCTAGATAATATGCTAAAGATGAAACCAACTAAAAAGTTATATAATTCAATAGGTTCTTCTAGATGTTGATCATAGTAAATGATCCATGAGAGAGTGATGAAACTAGAAATATTTTCAAATTAATCTTCCCAATATTGTTGACCTAATCTATTTCCTCACATATGATGTACAAATTATTCTCAATGTCATCGGGATCATGGGTGAGTACAATAGCACATAAGCTTAGCTCACGAGCAATGTCCCATTGTTCCCCAAAAAAAAAATGTCCAATGATCAAGAGATCATGAAAGGAAGTGACGGGATTTATGAAACCTAGAAAGTTCATCTAAACATATCCATACTTAGAATAGAGGATTAGTGACACGAGATATGATAACATATGATAAGAACGTGAGCAACTTAAAAGTACAATAATAACCAAGGAATCACTTTGAAATTGGAAATAATCACTAGCGATTATTGTAAAATGAAATTTGGATTAATAAATAAATAAATTTTTGAGTCTTATTGCAAATAACAATGGATAGCTTCTCTAGTTAAACAAGCAACCCGAAATGAGAATATGAAACATAAAACTAGAAAAATGATTACCTCGAAGAAATTGATATACATATAAGGAGAGGAGCGAGATGTTTGGTGGATGTAAAGTGTGTTTACAACTAAATTGTTGCTTCTCCAAGATTTTGAGAGTAGATGAGTGTGTCATTTGGTTATTATTCAAATATCATAGAATCAAAACTTCATTACAAATGCTTGATGATCCAAAACCAAGGGGAGGGGAAATATTTATAGGGTCACTAGTGATTACCTTAATTGCTAGTGATTCAGAGGGATAAGAACTCCCATTTGGTAGTGGTTTTTACCACCTCCACATGAGGTGGATTCAGATGATGATACAAGATTAAGTATAGGAAAGTGTGTTCTCGTTGATAGGGATGATAATCACTTAGCTATTTCAGGTTTTGGTATAGGATCAAGGTAAATGGGGGCTTGTATATTTATTAAAATATTTATAGGATGTAAAAAGAGGTTATGATAGGATTTTGGAGGGAAATAAGTTTGAATTATAATTAGGAGTGATTTCAAATAAAATGAGGGAATATGTGGGGAAGGAACTAGTGCACAATTTTTAGTGTCCACATTTGACCCTTTTCTTGAGTAAGTTGACTAGGAAAACTTACGAGACAAAAATAAAAGGTGAATTTGGACTAATGATGCAAAGGTGTATAACCTGATGTGAGGAAGGATAACCACCTTGATATTTTATGAAAGGTAGGCTTTAATATGATTCCTATCAAATTAGTAACAAACAAATTATGTTAATAGGTTGAAAAGAGTGATTGGGAAGGAAAAAAGATAATGTTTTGCAAAAGTTTGCACAAATTCCTAATGAGGAATTAACAAAGGAGAAATTACATGAAAAAAATAGAAGGTAGCTACCTGGAAAAAAAAACTATAGGGTACACATGATCAAAGGGTGATGTGATTATTGATAACCTATAGACAATTTGTATCGATAAGGTAACTACAATGAAGGATCCAATGGGAACCTCGAATAGATTATGGGACCATGGAATTGGTCATAAGAAATAAATAGTATGTTGGAAAATAATATGTTGCAAATGAGAATAAGTAATAGATTATTGAATGTGGGGTAAAGTGGATGAAGATCAAATTGTGGGCGATTAAAGTGCATTCGATGGTGATAAGGGAATTGTTAGTGATTGGGACACATGAAAAATATGGGTCCTATAAGTAGGACGAAGAGTGTGTTTTGGGTTCATTACACCATGTAAGAAAAACATCTTTAGATTGTATCATTTTGTGTGTTTTTGAGGAAAATGGAGGTAGGTGGTTACGATAGGAGGAAACGACAACCTACAAACAATAAGGTAAGTGATATTTATTGGATTTATTATTTTATTTTTTCTTTGTTTTCAATTTTTTATTTTTTGCACCCATATTAAGGCATGTCAAATGTCATGTAGGAATCACGATGAATCATGTGAATCACCTACATTTGTTCCAAATGCTAATGATATAATTGAATGACCTGCGATTAGAGGAAAATAACTATGCACTTAAGTTTTAATGAGTTAAAATTATGTTAAATGCTTATTTACTAAATTTTGATTATACGGTTGTAAACAGATTTTTATGTCATCATGGATGCAAGCGAGGAGAGATTGACCATACGGGATAGGACTATGAATGATGATGATGGGTGCATTTGGAGGATGTTGGATTAGGAGGGATGCACTATTATAGGCATATCTCTAGAGAGAGGGGTTTATCTCTTGCTTTTCTAGAGAGATGTGACCACCAAGAGAGATGACCGTCACTTTGTAAGAATGTGCATAGGATTTTCAATTTATCTATGTAAGGAGAGCCGATATACCTAGTTGATGAGAGACGGAGAGATGAGATGATGTAGAGATTATTTGGGGATGAGGAAGAGGATGTGGAGATAGTATCATTGTAATTATCATACAATCCATTATATATTATGTAGGTAGAGGGGTGGACATTACTGATTATGATGATAATGGGAATCAATTGTTACTCCTTACCCGATTATTTTAGAGGTTAGTTTCCTTAGATGATGACATGGGTGTTTACCAACATGATTGATGAGAGGGCATGTTATCACTGAATCACAAAGCACCCTTATGTTTATACAAGTGCATATACTTGAACTCACGGTGTGATTGGATAACATGGGTACTATCTCCAAGTTATGGGACTTGCTACTTGAGATAGACCTCCAAAGAAAGTTGGTTCTTGCTCTTAAACTACCTACCACAATCTACTCTAATGCATGGGAAAATAACTATTCTAATATAAATTTCCAAGGGACCAAGGAGAGAGGATGCATAAAATGAAATCCTACACTAAAGCGGTGATACACCAGAAAAGGAGGGTGTGAGAGTAGTTTTCAAATGCGTGAGATGCAAAAGCAAAGTGCACACTAGAAGGGGTGATGATAGTTCTCCACAATCTAGCAAAATGCATTCACAAAAATACCTCAAACATACACAATGATAATGGATCACTGCATGAACATAATAATAGATACAATATTCTTGTAATCAAGGTTGAAGGGGGCAAGAAGAATGCAAGAAAACACAACAAGGGAAGTTACATCCACAAACTTATATTTTATTGCTTCTGATATGCGCGATTCAATCGGTTACAAGGTAAGGGCCTGGATCACCATGCAAGGAGTCCACAAAAAGGGCCTGTAACACATTAGCTTCACAAAGCAATTTTGTGAGCTTTGCTACAAAAACTACTTCCTTACAATGAGCCCAACACTCCAATTTATAGAAGAAATGAGAAGAGAAAGAGAAGGAAAAATGGAAATCCCAAAATCTGTCCTTCAACCACTTGTAAGAGGCATTAAATGGAGTAAAATGATTGTATATTACTTGTAAAAGGCTCCCCATACTATCCCAGGTGCTTTGCAGCAGAGAAAGAATGATGACCATGCCTCTTAATTGCACTCCCAACTACCAAATAAAACATTGTTATGAATCCAACCACGTTTTATGAAAAATATCCATTGATTTCTCATCAAATCCAAAATTTATTGATTTTTGTATGTTGGGCTTGGATCCAAAATTCCAATAGTACCAATTTTGTGTGATTTCGTTGAGAAATGCAAAAGTTATGGCCTTCTGAGTGCGGGCAACTATTTTGGGTCTGGGTATTTTCTGTCATTTGACGGGAATGAGCATTAACTGATTGGAGCCGAATATGTTTCTTTTAATTAAATATATCTACCCTCATAATAAATAATAAATATATCTACGTTGTGCTCGTTCGGAAAGTCCAATTTTGTGAAAATCGGAGCTCGAGTCAAAAGTTATGGCCGTTTGAAGTTTCACGGGTCAAACGTTCACTTTTCTTCTTTGCCTTTGGCCGCTTCGGCTTTTCGCGTCCCTCGTGTCCCACGTGTACTTTTGGCCTGGATGTCCCAAAAAAATCTCTTACTTCGGCTGATTCAGGCTTCCTTGTTCCTATTTGAGGTGAAGACACGTGGCAAGATTCCATTCGTTGGCGGCTCTTTCAGCTTTTCGCGTCCCACGCATACTTTTGGCCCAACTGTCCCAGACGAAAGTCCCTGTTTCAGCTGAATCGGCCAGTTCACGTCCTCCGCATACTTTTGGCCCGAGATGTCCCAAACTGTCAGGACAAATATCTCTAAACCGCCCGAAATGGACTGACTTGCGCCAAACCGCCGATCCGCATCCCGTGCGTACTTTTGGCCAAGTGTCCCAAACCGCCCAAAACAAAAGACTTAGGCAATTTTTTCCCTCTTTCGGCCGATTCAGCTTTTCACGTCCCACGCGTCCCGACATCCCAACTATCTCGTAGACTGCCTGGATTAGGACTTAGCCGATTTTCTTCATTTTTTCGGCCCCCAAGCTTGGTACAACGAACCTCGACCCGAACCCTTCAGACCTGAAATGCCTTAACACAGTCCTGCAACCTTATTTTTTGCATTTCTTCCATTTTCTCAACCTGTTGGGATTTCTTCTTGGATAGGAGAGTTAGAGAGAAGCCAAGGGGCCCCCAAAAACATGATTACGGGCCTTGAATCAATCTACTTTCTCAGGACTAAATAATTTGATGCGTGTTATCAAAATTACCTTAAGGGGTGAATTTTGGATAATAGGGCCATATTTTCATGGTCTCGTCCATTGGTTTCTCGATACGTAGAGATTTATGGTCATGTAAGATAGGTAATATATTTAGTATCCATGTAGGATTCCTACTACAATGTTGGGAATATGAGCATATCACAATGAATCGAGTCAAGGGTACTACCATGGTGTGGTCAAGCACATCTAGAGGAAATTCTAAGCTTTATGAGATGGAGATTTGATAGAGGAGTGACAATTATAGTGAGGAGAGAGGATTATTATAGAGGAATTCTCACTATATTATAGGATGGAAACATGATATAGAGGGCATACACAAGATTTTTTTCATGGCGGGGTGAGGAGGGTGAGATTAGATCTACCTAATAGGATACATGGGTACATGATAGATAGTCATGGGAGTGGGATTTAGTGAGATTCAATCATGTGAGGTAACTATTTGGTCTGATACATGATGTTCCACTAGTACCTATTACATATAGGAAAGATGATGGAGACATGGAAACACCACTCCCTATGGTCACAAATCCTATGAAGATGTTAGATGAGGAGGAAGTAGATGATGTCGCATCACCGAGGCATATGCATAGTGGTGGGAGAAATGGAAGGATAATTTCAATAGGAGAGTGTGATCTCTAGTAGAGGTTCGGGAGGTAGATGGGGATGATGAAGAGGAGAGACTACCTATGTTGAAGGTTGCAGTCACTATCTTGTTGGAGGATTAAATCCTATGGGATCCGGTAAGGACATAGTTTACCACGAGATAGGTATACTCTCACTTAGGATAGAGATGGACTTAAGTAGTAGTTAGCAGTAGCACAAATAGAGCTAGCTCGGACAAGAGAAGATAGAGATAGATATGCGTCGACAAAGGGAGGCGTTGTGGGATGGATATGGAGATGATGGGGAACTATTATAGGACACGGGTGGGGGAGTCTAGGGATTTATAACACCATCAAGATGAATAACATCAATAAGTGGAGGAGGGATGTAGCCACCTAGGTTCTTTGTGATGGAGAAATATCAATATCTAGGAGAGGATGCAACTTTATTACAAGCTCATAGTGATTATGATGCTCTCGAATGTACCGCAATATGTGGCACATATAGTGAGTGAGAGGAATGTGACTAGGCAAGAAGCCTCAATGAGTACAAGTAGTATGGCTTAGTCTCGGTGGGTCCCGTGAGCTTGATGTAGGACATGGATCCGCATACAGGAGAGGCTCTAAGAGAAATATTGTCGATTTTGACTTCACCAAATAGTGGTTGATTTATTTTATAGTTGATTTTGATTGGATAGATCTCTTTTAGAGGTTAGGTGATGATGTATAAACATGCTTAATATATATATATATATGACTTTATCGTACTAATTTTTTTAATGATGATATCAATGTTTAAAATGTTATTTGATATAAATTATATGTTGTGTATACTGGGAATGTATGTGATAGTATAGATATGAATCAAATGGAGGAATATTGTTTTTATATAATGTGTACTTAATTGGGTTGGGAGTACTTCATGGGATGCTTGCTTCTTGCTATGGCTTGTCATATATATATGGGGTAGGATGGTAAACAAATGGTGATGCACCTATAGCACATTATCAAAGATAACATATAACTAACAATAATTAGTCATATTAAGATTAAGTGGGATGAAAGAGAGGTATGTATGTATGAATAGTTTACCTATAATGTGCATGGGAAAGGGGGTTTTTCGAAATGGTAACCGGGTTCCACCTGATATTTTATTTAATACATGATCTAATTGATGCAGGAAGCTTACATTTTATGGGAAAGATGACTAATGTGGGAAGATTTATGGAGATGGGTATATATAGGAGTTAATCAAGATGGGAAGATATTTTTCATTTTGATATCTTATTGTGTATCCATCCTTCAAGGGAGTGGTATACATTTTCTTGTTGAATTAATTGAAATAAGATATTTTTCCTTGAAGGGATTAGTCCATGCCTTTGATTTTATATGAGTAGCCATCCTTTAAGGGAGCAGCTTCCTATTTTTATGATAATTTTACATGAATGACAACCTTCCTTTAAGGGAGTGGTCTATATTGCGACTTTTACTATCTCATGGGTATTTTGATTTTTTAAGCTAAGGGAAATCCTAGGAGACCACTTAGGAAGGGATGAAGTAAGTATGCACACTACGTGCACACTAATCAACATGATAATGAGAGTAATTATTATGGGATTCTTAGCTGCATGTAGGGAAATTTTCCATGTAGAAGATGTTATAGGAAGATTCATGATACCTATATTTAAGGTCGTAATTTCAAAGTGATGGAAGACCACATGATTCTAAATCATTATGGTTTGAGGAATTTGGATGAAGGGATGATAGAAATATTTCTAGCTGACTAAAGTCATGCTTGTAGAAATGTTAGAAATAAAATGGTCATAAGTGCAAGGCATTAAAAGGATCCTCTTTAGGTTTACTATAAAGGGAATCCCAACGATAAGCTCCGATCCATACTCTTATGTGATTATATATGGTCCAAGATTATTTGGAGAAAACTTCCCATGTTGACTCCTTTCCAAAGTAATGAAATTTTGATTTTATTTCTAAACAATATCACCAATATTAAATTCACATTGTTTGACATGTTTTTTATAGTCATGTTAAATATGATCTTGGTAAACGTGATGATGCTCAAGGGATGCTAGATGGCATTTGTCTAAAAGTTCAAGTTGTGTTAAGTGTTCTTGGTGATAATCTTCATCCGAGATGAGCTCACAAAGAGAGACATAGAGAGATGGAATTTGAATTTTGAGAGGAAGATTGACTTGAGCTATAAATAAGGGAGAAATGAGTAGTGCTCACATATGTTCGATGCTAGTCGATAAGCCCATAAGGAAAAGGGGGTGTTGAGATGTCAATCCCTACAAAATTTGTCAATGTTTTTGTGTTGATCCCTAGTGCAATGGCGTTATAATTGATGTCATCTTGAATTTATGGAACAGGTGTGAGAGGTGAAGTGGGGCTCATTTCGGGGTCATGAAGGTTGATTGATAATGCCTTATTTAGTTTATTGAGCTTTCGGGATGGTTTCAAAATAGTCTCGAAGTGCTCCGTGGCTTGTCCACCGAGATTGTTTCCCACTTTGAAGGTATGGATATGATTGGTATGCTTGTATCAAGTGTTATACAGGTCATAGATGTTGTCTCTAGTATGTGCAAGAGCTTTTGAAGTGATCTTCGGGTTAAATCTTGGAAGTATGAGTTGAAATTGGCTCATTTAGGCCTAGTTCTAGAACCTAATGAGGTGTATGGGCACAAACAAGGCCATGAAAATACTAGCTGAGCCTGGTAGGATCCTAAAAAAATTCCTATGGAATTTTGGAGCATTTATAGGGTTTAATTTATCTTTTGGAAGCAAAATTCAAGTTCTCACCAAAACTATGTTTGAGGACTAACAAGTGAAGTCATGGGAAAATGATATTGGTTTGAAGAGTAAAATCTTATTTATGAGAAACAAACCTATGGATCATATAGAGGGGTGTTTTTTAGTTCTTCATGTCAAGTTTCATCAATTTTTAAAGAATATTGTGGAATATATTTAAGTTTTTCTAAAACCGGTTTCTTGAGAAACATAATCTGAGCACCCTATCTTCTTAGCATCCAAATAAAATTTTCAATCCTCCTTCGGATAAATAATAGAAATTTTTTTGAGAGAACTCTAATCATGAAATTTTGCAAAAAAATTGATGGAGTTGGACAAACAAAGAAGTTGTGTTTATTTTTCTAACAAGGTTTCTCTCTCCATAAGCCTCCTTGAAACGGTAGGTAAAAAATGAATTGTCTTGAATCCAAATGAATTTTTAAAGGTGATACACCCAATAAGAAGTGTAAAACACTCTCTCCATGTAAAAATGGTGATATGTGTATTATTTAAGAATAATTTTATTGTACAAGAATGCTCTGTCATCCTTCCTTTAAAGATTATAAGGTGAACTATCGGATGTGAAATATTGTGCTTAAGGTCTATTCACTGCTCTCAAAGTTTCTTAGGAATTTACCTTAGTATTTTAGTGTAAAATCATTCTTTTTCTCATCCTACCACCAAGGTGTAGTCATGAAAATTTTTCTATGAAGGTTTTGAAGGTTCTTGAAGGACATCTTAGTGAAATGACCGATAATTAGACTAAGAAATGAGTGTGGTCATTTGTTGAAGATAAAAAAATGAAGTGTTGAAGTCCCAAATGGATTTTGTGAAGAAAAGTTTTAGTTTTAGTAGGTAATGCCTCTGTTGTGTTGATATTTGTAATTGATTTTTGTAATTAGTTGGAAAACATTGATATGTGATTGTGTTCTGGATGGTTGTGCTCTTTTGTACTATTTAATCATGTTTGCTAGAATGATATCAAGTGCTTATAAGATCTGGTTTGTTAATCATTCTTATGGAAATATTTTTACTTGTGTTTTTGATCATGAAGTACTTACTTAACTGGTTTTTGGAAAGGAACTTAGTGATTTCAGCTTGTGGAAAGTGTAAATCAGAGTTCTTGGAATAGTTAAGCAATCAGGTAATCTGGTAAGCTATTTAAGGTTTTGATATAATTGCTACTTCGAGACTATTGTATCAATATTGGATGTAGGATAACACCTTGGATCAATTGCAGTGATCCAAGGTATTCTCCTAAATTGATATGTGATTATGACTTTAAATTTAATGAATATTGGGCTTCTTATTGATTCTGGAATTGCAATTTTATATGCTCAGATCATGTGGACTATGAATCTAATTTAATTTTTGGGTTGCACTACTAAATTGAAGGCATGTAATTGTTAAAGAAAGTCTAGTTTGTTCTTGATAAACTGCTTAGTGGCCTTAAGAAGGTTAGTATGCAATAAGGTCTTGGTTGTTTTCATTTTTATTAGGTAACCTAAGCTAACCTATGCTAAGGTGATGTTTAAATTCCTAAGTGACTCTATGTGCATTTGATTAAATGTTGACAACCTAACCTAAGGTTGATATATCAATGTTGATTTAATTAAATCCTAACCTATCTAAGGGATCCTATGACCTAACCCTAAAGACCTAACTGTGGTTAGCATTTATGAAAGGGGTTAGTGGAATGGTTAAGTGAGTTGGGTGTCATCCCATACTCATACTTGGTAAATTAAATAGTTTTAATTGATGGCCACCACCACCCTTTGGCAGAAGACCAAGTCAGACTTGGCCATGCACGCTAAGTTCATGGCTAATGGTATAGTGAAGGCTTGGAAAACTATTAGTGTGATTACTAATTTGAAATAGTAATATGGTAGTTGACAGGATTCAAGGAGGTAACTGACAGTCCTACCTTGGCATTAATGGCATTGGGTAAACCAAAAACCACCTTGGGAAAACAATGATGGTTTTTGGAGAAAATAAAGGAATCGGGTTTTGTTTCTCATTTGGTCATTCATCTATTTTTCTCTGCATGTTGATTTTCTGTTTTTTGAACTCATAGTTCATTTTTGGTTAAACATGGAGTTATCAATTGCATGGTGGAGGAAATAGTGGAAAAATTAATGTGATGGCTATTAAATTGGAAAGATGGAGAAGGAAGGGTTTCTGTGGAAGCCATTTCATTTTCTCTGTGGGATTTTTCATGAAAGCTTGGAGAAGAACTTGGAGAGCTTGGAAAGGAATTGTAGGAGCTCTACTAGGCATGATAGGATCTAACTCTTGAGATATTTTTCTCTATTTAATGGCTTCATGAAAAGAACTCTGCTCTTATATGAAATCTAGTTCTCTAGTTCTGGGTTTTGTATATTTGTTTCTAAATTTGATTATCTGAGTGTATCATGAAATATTGCTCCTGAATGTGGTTGTATTTCATTATTATTTCTTCTGGGTTGTGTGTGTTTGAATGTGAAGTAATAGTTCAAATTATGGAAATGTTGGGTTGTGTTTGTATAATCGAATACCTTGATAGTTACATTCACGTGATTTGTTGGGGCTCTGTATCCTTGTTTTGTGGATACTTATATTTCGTAGAGTTTAATGCATGTTTTGCATGAGATATTTTATACTTGAAAGATGGTGTTGATGGGAATATGAATCGATAGGTTTATGTTTCTGAATATTCTCCATTTTGACCTGTTAAGGTAATGGGTGTTTGTGTATATCTCTGCAACCAACCTATCTCTTGCTTGAATTTGAATATCAAGTCGATTTGTTTAATATTAATTTTATAATTAGTTGCCATGGCTAAAGTTGAATGGAACTTCTTTGTCAAATCGATACCCTTCCTGGTTGTTCGAATTTTCATCCCTTGATTATCACCTTGGAAAATAATTAGGTTTTTCTTATCCAGTTGTGTTAAATCCATTGGGAGGTTTTTAGTAGGTTAAGACATTAACAAAGTATTATCACTTTGTATCGTATCCCATGAATGTAAGTCTCGAACTTAAAATAAGCCTTATGTTGATGGCTTGGTGAGTAAATGTGGCTTCTTAGACACCAAACTATTTTTATCATTGTTGCATCTTATAATTAATTGTACTTTTTTTGGGAGGGATTCAATATTTGATGACTGTATGATTAGAACTCCTTCACTTGGTTAAATAATGAAGGGAATTTTGGTTTGAGTTAAGTTAATACTTGATTTATATTGAGCCTTAGGCTCACTTAGGTCAAAAGAATACCATCATATGCCTTATATTATTTGTTGTTATCGAATCGTATGGATCGATACTGGTTGGTTAAGTGGATGATTTATGGGTATAAGTTAATGGGAAGTTCGAGTTTAACTCGACTTCATACATATAGAGTGTTAGATTAATCCACCCATTCTCAACAAAGTTGCATCAGTTTTGATAGTCTCTTAATTTGATGGATATCCGTAGATACTTAATACTTGTTATAAACTAGTTTGGAGCTCATATAGAGTTTGGAATTTAGAATGTTGATCGATTTTCATTAATCTGTTGATAGTATCTTGCTTGTTTGGATGATCGCATAGTCTTTATTCAAAAGAAGGGATTCTTTACTGAAATGAAACATTGATTTGTTTTCTTGAGTTTCGGTTGATCCATTTAAAGTGTGACTATTTGTATAGTCACTTAGTCACTTATACTACTTTCGTTCAAATAGAATGGTGGCTTCATAACTTGAGTTATGAGATAATTGTTTGATCATAATATGTTTCTCAGGTTGATGATATAGTTGAGTGTATTTGATTCTATATCATCTATAGTTGCTTGGTTCATATCTGTTTTCTATGAATACTAATGAAGTATAAAATTATACCTCCTTTCGAACAAGTTTCGGTTTGTAATGACCCTTACTTGAATGTTGAGTTATACTTTGTGAGTAACTTATGGAAAAAGTAACTCATTATGTTATGTAAGTACGTGGATTATACTTGACTGCCATGATGAGTTAAGAAGTATATCTTATCTTAATTTCATACAAGTTATTATGTAAATATATGTGTGTGTGTGTGTGTGTGTGGGTGTGTGTATAACTTATAAGATTAGTTGAATAAGCTATTACCTTGTAAGGGTATTACTTGAATGAAGTATAATAAATGTTGATTAAGTTATGTTTTATAAACTTCATTAAACTGGATATAAAACTATAGTTATACAAGTATGGGCTTATATGACTGTAATATTATTATATTTGTACTTGCATTATTTTGATTGATTGTGATCAATTACATTTGCTTGGGTTACCTATGTGTGCCTTAAATTAATACTATATTAGATTTACTTGAATGGATTACTTAGTTATCTTATCTTCTTTAGATGGTTTCATTTATGATGTCCTTGTAGCATGATCAAAAGAGTTGTGTGTTTTATTTTGAACCTTAGAATAATTTCATTTAAAAGCAGTGTTCCTTTTATGAAATTATTAGTTAGAGCATGTTGTTCTGAAGATTTAGTTCCTATCATGCTCATTTCGTATGAACTAACAAATGCTAACAATCTTGTAGATGGACTTCGTGAAAGATGAAAGAAGAAAGACATATAAAAAAGTTGCATTTTTTCCATTGATTGAAGATAGATGATTTGAATAAATGATTATTGTATTCATTTCTTGATGTACTTCTGATTTGGAAATAAGAAAGGCCTATGGCCCATTTATTGTAATTACTTGGAAAGATGTTGATTTCATTGATAGAAACATGATTTTTGATATTGAATTTGGAATGAAATAAATATGGTTTACTTTATTTACATTGTTTAAATGGAAGTGATTGGTTGTAAAGTGTTGAACTTAGTTGTGAATCCATTTATAAAAGTGAGGTAGTTTGTATTTATTTCCATTACTATACTAAACATATGTATCATCTATTGAAGTACTACATGCTTGATGTGATTGTATATCATTATGAGATAAATGAAAAGTGATTAAATACCTAAGTAACTTATGTAGTATGACAATTATATGACTGTTAGACTAAGTCCATTAGCTTGAATGGAATTGATTGTACTTATATGATTTGGAATGGTCCATGAGTTTTAACCTTGTGTGTGTGTGTGTGTGTGTGTGTGTGTGTGTGTGTGTAACTATTTTAGTTAATTAAAACAACTATGATAAATAATTATTATAATGAAGTTATGAATAAGGGGATACTTATTAGATATAACTAAATTATAAGTAAAGGGTCAATTAATGGTATAAAGATGTTATGCTTATGATTGATGTGTTTTGGGTTGCATTTGATAGGTTATGTTACTTTGTAAAAGTATGAAAACATACCTAAACATAATAGTTATGAATAGTTAAACTATTCCTAAGATATTTTGTGTGAAAATGATAATGTATTAATGTTGTCCTACATTAAATACAACTAAAATAAGAACACGACACTTATTTGTTTAAAAGGAAAATGTATGCTTAAATGATTAAGCATAATGCAAACTTAAATCTGTAATCCTACACTTAAGTGAATAAAACGTTACGATCCTTACATAAAGGAATATTCATTTTCAAACCCTAGTTAATCCTTAGGCACGACACCTAACGATGAGAATAATAAAGGGTGGATTAACAAGTTGTGAATTAAATGAATTAATGAACTTGTTAAGTTATAATGTTTCACTTAGCGGAACTCAACGGACTATCACAACATAGTCACTGCTACACATTACCCATTTAATGACGTGATTCATTAATTGGTTACTATGGAGCAGCCACTATGGCTCGATTATCTACCTAGATCCCTTAAGTGTTGTTATCGTAAGTTTTGGATCCATGTCTATGTTATACACTAATTAGTGATAGCAGTATGGCCTAGTGTCGATGTCATCTTATGATGACTATGGGTAATGAAGTGGATCTGAAGTGACACAAGTCGATTCGGATACACTTGATTTCCCATAGTCTTCTTAAGAAGACTATCAACACTAGTCTATGTGAGATATCCCTACTTAGTATCTAACATGAACATGGAAGTGGTTGACGTAAGTCAAGATAGTCTAATCTAGATAATAATTTCAAGTGTGGTGAAAGACATATTCCTTTCAATGAGTATGTCGTCTAGGAATAAAATCATGGCATACATGTCTTATAAATTTGGCCAAAGTATCGCAAGTTGTTGATTATGTTGTCTTGATTTCACCTGGACTAAAGATGCATGATATCAGATGGGTATCCGTAATAGATACCCGATAGGATCTTTATATATTTACACTTGATTGACCCTTAATGGAATAAGGGAACCAAAAGTATACTTAGTATACGCATTGATATAATGAAACATGAGAGATTGGTTTAATATTGAGTCATGATAACTACATATGGTTTATTGTTGTGTGATGGATTATCTAAATGAATGTTTGTTCTAAATTATGTGAATTTAGAACAGTGAACATTATGAAAAAAATCCCTTGTTATTAAAGTATTTGTTATCTCTCGAAGTGCACCCTTGTTGAGAGATGATAGTAGGGTCCTAAGATTGTTGTATCTCTCACTTCCATAGATATAATGGAAACACCTTAGGTATATGGGTATAACTATTATTGAGGTGAGTCTCCAAAGATCAAGGTCCATGTCCTTATTAATGTATCCTAAACTAATTTTTTGGGGTTTTTAGGGTAAAAAGATTGTTGTAATTGAATTTAAATGGGGTGATACACCGAATTGATTGAGGGATTTGATTGATTTTATGCACAATAAAATTGAGAACAAATTACAGATGTATGAACCAATGGGTTTTCAATTTGATCCTAAGGCAACACTTGTGTGTTGAGGGAATAACTCACAACAACAAAGTAGCTAACATGCACACTAAGACTATATAGAAAGCACCAAATTTACAGCAAGGTAAGATAATTAATCATGGAATTAACATTCACAAGAATTAATGGAAAGATACACACCACTGAAAATAATTGGAAAGGAAATAACTAGTTCTCATTCAAGGGAAAAATTGACAAAAATATGCTTCAACACTCCTGTGTCCAAAAATTCCCCTTTTGTGCCTTGTTAGTGCACACAATATATAGCAAAAATAATTCACCCAACCCCTCCTAAAAATAGACTACATTTTATACTCGCCCATGCATGCTAATTTTACCCATTTATCATGAATAAATAAAGGAATAAAATAACCATGCTTTTACAATGAGGCATTAATAGCCTTAGTTACAAAAATACACTTAGTCAAAGTGTAGTTGACTACTCTATTTCTAATACAATAAATAATCTAGGTGAATATTTTAGCTAATATTAGCCCTTGCTTGATGTGTAAGTCTTCTCCAATGCAAGTGCATGATATTTGTATTCTTTTACATGATGTGACACTGACACCTTGTTCTTTATCCACGTTGCATGATAAATATTTCTTTTCTCACTATTTTTTCTCCTGTGATGGCACATAAAAATAATAATTCATGTGAAAAAAATAATACCTTTTCTCTCACTTATAAAAAAATTCAACCGTATTGTAGGGGACCACCTGTGTGTAGGCATGTGTAAGAAAATAATACCTTTATTTTGTGAAAAATAAGGTAATTCAACCTTCAAAATGATCTTCATGAGCTTTGATGTTGACCTCCATATCATGTAGTGTCTTCTTTGTCTCAATCTCATCATGCCATGCATATAATTGGAAAGATACTCATTCCCACTATGGGGGCCACCTTTTTTATCAACACATAGTATATGCTTTGACTTTGGCATATGCATGGAATGCCATCATTGATCCCTTCCTTTGATTTAACATATAAATTTTTATTCGACCCTCTTTTGATTTATCTTTGGCATGAATTATGTTTATCATACCTTATGGTTTGATCATTGCATATGGGCATTTATTAAAGTTGGTAATTAGACAAAGGTCCTTTAACGCAAATGATTTTGTTAATTGGGACCTTGTCCCCATTCATGTGATGCTCAACCTCATCATTTAATGTCGGTGATTTACCAACTCCACCATGATTAGGGTTTCTTTGAAGCTTGACGCATATAATTTTTTTAAAATATGATAGAATTTTAAGCAATCATATCAAGGTTGAAGTTTGCATAGAAGTTGGTGAATGATTCTTAACAATTGATCTCTATACTTTCCTGATCTACAATTTTGATAATTTAACTCTTTGGGCTTGAGTTAGTTAACTCATAAAGTTTGGAAAGGGAAAACTTTGAAACGCTAAGTTACTTTTGCATTTTCAATGTTGAGCTCTACTGAGCTAGAGAAACTTTGTTGAATTTTTGTGCCACCATGAAAAGAAATGGAGCTCTTTCGTTCCGTAGAGGCTCACTATTTTTAATGCATATATTTCTCTCTTTGAATCTCCACCATTATTTATCCTAAGGGTGTGTTTGTTCTAAGGATGCCATTTCTATGAATGGTTGGGTTCGAGCTTTGAAAACACTAGTTTCTTGTAAGCATTTCAAAACTAAATCAGTATTTTTATACTACTCCATCATCGTTTTCTTCTCTTCTAGTGGATTCTATTTTCTAACAATTGTTGGCTTTTGGGATCACTATGTAAGGTAAATATGAACCATATTTTGTGTTTATTGGGCAAATCGAACCTTTCTCTTCATATCTACTAGCCTACCATTTTCTCGGGTACTCGTTCCTTGATTGCTTTAAGCTCTGAATTTTAGTTTTAGCTCACCATTTTTTATTTGTTCCATCTAGTGAAGGGTGTTTGAGCTCTTTGTTTTAAATAAACAAACCTATATTTGGGGCTCGTAATCGTGGTTTGCTTGGAAAAGTTCATTTTTTTGCGTTCAAGAGTTCTAAAACTCCATGGCCACTATTCCTAAGGTAAACCTATGCTTTCCTCTACTTTTAATGTTATATATTTTATCTACACGAGAATTTGGTGGTTACAATATTGTATTCCTCTTTGTGTTGATTCGATTCATGGAGTTTTGTTCTTTGAAAAGTGTGCATTCTAGGTTTTTCCTTTTGAGTTGAGTTGTAATGCCATTTTTTTGAAAAATAAAATGGGTTATGAATTTGTTTTTACTCCGAAAAAACCTATTGGGTTCCATTCTTCATTTATCAGAGCTATGTATCCCTTATGAACTCTATTTTGAGTTGTTATAGAGAAACCTAAAATCCATACTATTCTCACTTTGTTACAATGTATTTGGTTATGTATTTGTTCGATATTGATTTTAAGTGAAATCATGCAATTTTTTGTATTTGTTCTAGATCTCGGTCTTAAAGACATGTACTTAAACCTTTTGTTAGCTTTTTTATTTCTATTATTACATGAATATTATTCTAGGTTTGAAACTACTTTCCGTGGACTAGAATTTTCATTCCCTTGGCTTATAGATCTAAAATGATTACTATATCCTGCAAAAAAAAAAACTTTATGGGTTTGATGCTCTAGTTCACAGATACTCCTAATTTTCACTTGAGCTAATTGATTCTTTTCTTTGGGATCATTTTCAATGAGCTTATTGTTTTTTTTTGTATTCCTTTCCATTTCTCTATTTCAAGGCTTGAGTTGTGATATTCCATAGAACATGATGTCATATGTTGTCCATCCTTTTCGAGATGGTAATAGGTTTATTTGTTTCTCACGCTCTAAGATAATTCTTCTAAGTTTTGCACTTGAAATTTTTTCCTTTTGTAATTATAGACACTTGATTACATGCTTCATACATGTAGCTTGCACTAGAAATATGATGATTTCATCTTTGTGTAACAACTCGCTAATTTTTTTCAATCTGTATTTTTGAATCTTGAACCTTTGTTTTCTTGTTGTTTTCACACTCTAGGTGTTGTAAATGAATTTTTGCCTAGGAAATTTTCTTACATTGTGATTTGTTTATATTGCTTGATTCAAAACTCTTTGTTCACCATTTATAGCTCAGGATTGCTTATTATCATGTAGATCAGTGATTATTTTGTATTTTTACTTCTAAAGCTCAAGGAGCTCAAGATTATTTTGAATTATTTCATTTACCATGATAAATATCTTGATTTTTTTAATGATGGGTTCCTTCATTGCTTTTATAATATCTTAATCATAAATGAAATCATGTAATTCGATGAAAACTTCATGTGATATATTTCATGGTATAATATTACTTTGTACTTTTGTGAAGAAGAGAATATACTTCCCTCTCTAGAAATTTTTTTGAAGTCTGAAAGTTTGATTTACACTTTGAATACTATGCAACTTTTAATCAATTATGAAATGACAAGTTTCTAAAATATTTGAAACGTCTCTTTGATTTGTATTCCTTTGGATTAGATCCATTACAACATGGATTCATATTGTGACCATGTATACTTCTTGCTCTTTGAATCATAATCTTGAAGTTGTTTTGTAATGGTAATATGGATTTTCTTGACAAGCCTATTTCCTTTGAAAATGATCATTAGAACTGATGGAAATTTTGGAGATGTCTTAATAGTTGAGAAAAGTTACAAAATGCATCTTCATTCCTTAAATTTTATCAATAGATGTTGTTCTAGAAATAGGATCTTGAGGTATTATTATGGCATTTGTATTTTACTTCTTATACACTTCATATCATCATTCTTCTCCTTTTTCATCTAGACTGCAATCTATTTTGCTATTATCATGAAAATACATTCACTCTAAAAATGGCTCTTAAGTGATTGTAGTTGTTAATATTTATTCTCCACTTAGATGTTGAGCTCTTGTTGACACCATTGTTAACCTTAAAACTTGTGTCTTTTACTTGATATTAATTCACTCTAAACATTATTTCAAGGCTTGATAGTACTTAAGTTGTGATTTTTATCTAATGGCCTTTCTAGATAATAATGAAATTACTTTACTTAGTTGTATCCATTTCTTTATTTCTTGAACATGTACTTTGACATTGGCAATTAAAATCACCATCTTCTAAAATTGTTGAAATCTATTGTATGAATACAACAAATAATACTTTGTAAATTGTTTCTTTTGTTATCTATCACCATTTTCTCTCTTTGAGTTCTTCATGCATTGAAACTGTACCTCTACTTGATCAACTGTTTGATTTTATGTCATGCTGATTTCAAATTCATTTTTGAAATTTCATCTACTTAAAGTTGTGAATACAACAAGATTGAAATCCGAGAGCTCTAATAAAATCTCTTTTCACTTTTAGGTACAATGGAAGCAACTAGTGAAGATGGTGGAGAGGAGCAACAAGGACAAAAATCAAACCCAAACTAATGGAAATCCAGGAAATGATGGATTCCATTCTTCCTTTGTTCACAACTTTATGTATATGTACTTTCATTATTGTTCTTGTTTTTAGAGTTATTCCCACGGCTTGTGTGGGTTCATTGTACTTTATAATTATGAAATAAATGAGAATTTCTTCATGTGATGAGCTATAAATTTATTTGTTTTTCATTATTCTTTCACTTACATGATGTAAAATGAAAATTTACAACTCATACACACTAGGAAAATTTCATTTAATCATAATTAATGAACTTAAGATAACTAATAACAACTGAAAAGTGAACAAAGATAAGTTGAAACCTACTTCATCCATGAAGTGGATTGTCCCTTTGCAAACTTTGGGTTGTCCATCTTCTACTTATTGCATCCTTCTTGTTTGTGTCAAGATTTTACACCATCTCCCAAGGGATCTGGTACATGATCATGATAGAGATGTGATGGAAATACATGCTAAGCAGTAGATAGACATTCAAAACTGGAAAAGTGACATTCCACTTCTCTTTTCTTTCTATGTTAGGTCCATCCATCAATCCTTTCCATCTAAAATGGAGTTTTGAGTTTCCCATTTTTACACAAGTGCAAAAATCGTCAACATTTCTGCCACTCCTGTGAGAAAATGTTCTACTAGCTTGTAAAAATAGTGCCTTGCTCTATTCCATTGGGCATGGAGTCTAATCATATAACCAAAATTTTCCTTTTTTGAAAAACTGACCCTTATGAAAAAAAACTAAAGTTGGAAAGGATTTGGTAAACCAGATCACGTGCATAAATGCACTTATTGAAATTGAAAAAAATGCAATGTGCATGAAATGCACTTATTGAAAGGGAAATCCTAATCTAACCTACTCTAACCAGAAAAAAACTAAAGCTAAACAAAGCCTAAAATAGGCAGCAAAAAATAACTTCTTTTTCTCAAAAACCAAGGCAATGAATTCAACATGTAAAACCAAGTAACATGATAGAACTAAAATGAGATGTGTACCTTGAATTTGTTCCAAAAATCATCCCAAAACATGAAGAATATTTCTAATTGATCTGCAAATAGTTTTGAGAGGTTTTGGGACTTCTTCTTATGAACTTGATACTTGTTTTTGTGCTCTAAAACAAGCATGAATTATGGTATTGTTGTAACTGGTTGAGAACCAACCAAGTACTAAATATGACAAGGCCTCCAAATAGCTAAAAAAACTCTTTTTCTGATCTGACCAGATTCTATGACCTCTTTGACAAGACTAAGCACATTTTGAGACTATTTTTGAAGTTGTTTTTCTTCTTCAAGGTGTCGTTTATCATCTTCAAGATGTTGTGATGAACTTTCATCCTTTTTGAACTATTGTACTATATCCTTTTGAGATTGATTTGGATTCATTTCAGCTTCTTCAAGTTGTTGTAATATGACTATTACGACTGATTATTCAGCTTCATCATTCCAATTTGACCTGAAAACTATATATTCCATTGCATCCTTATTATTTAGGATCACTATGCATGCTGAATCTTCAAAAATTTCTCTTATGATAGATTGTTGATTTTGGTTGATTATAGTGGCTTTTGATTTTCTTTATGAGGCAATCGTAATCATCTAAAAGGGTTTTAATATCTATGCATGCATCAAAATAAGGATCTTTACTCTCGATTGCATCCTTTGAATCATCTTGAAGTTGTTCTATCTTTTTCCTCATCAAAACTAAAATATGATAAAAATGATGTAAACATGCGATCATTCCCAAATATGTTGATTTATCTTCAAAATGTATCTTGAAATCCTCATTTAAAACTATGGAATATATAGATTGATGATAATAATTTCAGTTGTATTTGATTTGGTGAAAATAACACCATTTGCATGGATTTTTTCTTCAACTTTGGAATATGATCAAACTAAAATTTTGTAACCCATTCTTGTACACTCTGCAAGAAAATTCAACATATTGTTTTCTTCAGTTGGCTACCCCTCCTAAATAATATTTTGATTTCATCCTTCATGAATTGGAATTATGGTGAAGGAGGAGAAATGGGATTGAATTCAACTTGAACTGGAAATTTTTGAGCAAAGGATACATTTAAGTTATGGATTTGGAACAATAATAGAATGGAAAAGCTTGAAACTTAATTTTTTTTCAATATTTTGTTGTGGGATAGAAAGAGTAGTATTTGGAACAATGTGAAAATTTGGAAACTGATGAATAGGTTACTTTGGCTGAAAAGGGAATATGTAGGTACTAGATTCTGATAGGGAAGGTATGTGGGAAAATATTTTAATGGGTTCCTCAACTTGATGCCTATCATTTTCTTCACGCTTGTAATTTTCATAATGTTTTATGACAGCTAAAAATTATTGCTTAAGTTCATTAAACTCAATTTAAAGATCTCTCTACCTTTCACAAAAAGAATAACCCTATACATAACTTTGACCTTGAATAACATAATAATAATCATATTGATTTCTAAGGTTTGGGTCATAAAGATATTCATTCTGATGGGGCTCATAGAATTGATCTGAAGGGGAAAATGGATAAAAAGGTTGCTGATTTGGCTGATAATATTGTTGAAAATGGGGATTCATGGTTCCATAGACCTCATTAAATATAGAAATATGAAAATAGGTTTTCTACTCATGAAAACACTTTATAACAACAAAATAACATATATGTTTATTCTCGAAAAATACCTAAAAAAATTAGCAGTTGAATAATTTGATGATGAAAAGTATTGTACGTCTATCTAAATTCTTCACAGAGTCATTGGATGAATTCTTCTCTGAATATTCAATTTTATGAATTCATCAATAGTAGTTCTAGTCCCAAAATTGAAATGTAGATGGTTGATCTACTTGAATAATGTAACACCTTTGAAAAGTAAGACTTTAATCTCTCGTTAGTGTCCCACCATGTGTGCCAAAAATTGTTATCTCTCATAAGTGCACCCTTGTTGAGAGATGATAGCAAGGTTCTAAGATTTATTTATCTCTCACTTCCATAGATACAATGGAAACACCTCAGGTCTATGGGTATACCTATTGTTGAGGTGAGTCTTCGGTATTAAGGCTAATTCCTTATTGATGTATCCTAAACTAATTTTTGGGGTTTTTTAGGGTAAAAAGATTGTTGTAATTGAATTGAAATGGGGTGATACACCAAATTTATTAAGGGATTTTATTAAGTCTATGCACAATAAAATTGAGAAAAATTATAGATGCATGAACCAATGGGTTTTAGTTTGATCCTAAGGCAAACACTTATGTGTTGAGGGAATAACTCACAACAACACAATAACTAACATGCACACTAAGACTATGTATAGAAAGCACCAAATTTGTAGCAAGGTAATATAATTAATCAGGGAATTAAAATTCACAAGAATGAATGGAAAGATACACACCATTGCAAATAATTGGAAAGACAATAATTGGTTCTCATTCAAGGGAAAAATTGGCAAAAATATGAATTAACACTCCTCTTTCCAAAAATTCCTCTTTTTTGCCCTCTTACTAGTGAATAAAATATATAACAAAATTAATTCACCCAACCCCTCCTAAAAATAGAATGCATTTTGTACTCACCCATGCCTGTTAATTTTAACCTTTATCATGAATAAATAAAGGAATAGAAAAAACCATGCTTTTGATGATGAGGCAATAATAGTCTTAGTTCCTCATAATACATGCTTTGAATTTGGCGTATGCATGGAATGTCATCATTGATCCCTTCCTTTTATTTAACATATAAATTTTGATTTGAACCTCTTTTGATTTATCTTTGGCATCAATTATTGTTTGTCAGACCTTATGGTTTAATCATTGCATACGGGCATAAATTAAAGGTGGTCTTTAGACAAAGGTCAATGCAAATGATTTTTGTTAATTAGGACCTTTTCCCCTTCATGTGATGCTCAACCCCATAATTTAATGTTATTGATTGGAAAAATCCACCTTGATTAGGGTTTCTTTGAAGCTTGACAAGTAGCAATTTTTAAAATTGTGATAGAGTTTCGAAGGAATTGCGGTCAAGGTTTAAGTTTGCATAGAAGTTAGTGAATGATTCTTAACCATTTATCTTTATAATTTCTTGATCTGTAGCTTCAATCCTTTAACTCTTTTGGATTGAGTTATTTAACTCATCGATTTTGGAAAAGGAAAAACTTTGAAATCCTAAGTCAATTTTACATTTTCACATTTTGAGCTCTACGGAGCTAGAGCAAATCTGTTGAAATTTTTGTGCCACCATGAACTGAAATGGAGATATTTATTTCACTAGATGCTTGTTATTTTTCTATTTCTCTCTATTAATGTCCACCATTATTTATGTTGAGGGTGTGTTTTTTCTAAGGATTCCATTTTTGCAAATGGTTGGTCTTTGAGATTTGAAAACACTAGTTTCTTGTAAGCATTTTCAAAACTGAATCTGTATTGTTTATACACGACCATCATTGTTTTCTTCTCATCTCATTCGATTCACTTTTTGAACCAATGTTGGCATTTGGGCTCACTATGTAAGGTAAATCTAAAGCTGTGCTTTGTGTTTCTTGGTAAAAACCCTTTCTCTTCAAATCTACTAGCCTTTGCCATTTTATGGGTATTCGTTCCTTTATTTCGTTAAGCTCTTGTATTTTGAGTTTCAGCTCACCATTTTTTCTTTGTTCCATCTAGTGGAGGGTGTACGAGATCTTGGTTTCAATGAAATGACCCAATATTTGGGGCTTACAACTATGGGTTTGCTAGAAAAGTTCATTTTTCTAGATTCAGAGTTCTAAAACTCCACGACCACTATTCTTGAGGTAAACCTCTACTTTACTCTACTTTTAGTGTTGTATCTTTTATCTGCACAAGGGTTTGGTGGTTAAAATATTTTATTCCTCTCTATGCTAATTCGATTCATGGAGTTTTGTGCTTGAAAATTGTGCATTCTGGGTTTTTCCTTTTGAGATGAGTTGTAATGTCATTTCCTTGCAAAGAAAATGGGCTATGAATTTTTTTACCCAACTCTAACCTGTTGGGTTCCATTTCTTTATTTATCAAATCTATGTATCCCTTATGAACTCTATTTTGAGCTATTGTAGAGAAACCTAAACTCCATACTATTCTCACTTTGCTACAATGTATTTGGTTATGTATTTGTTTGATACTAATTTTAAGTGAAATATATGAAATTTTGTGCATATGTTCTAGATCCGGGTCTTAAAGACATGTTCTTAAACCTTTTTGTAGTTTCTTCATTTTTGCTTTATTACATGAATATTATTATGGGTTTGAAACTGCATTATGTGGAATGAACTTGTTTTTCCTTGGTTTATAGATCTTAAATTATTACTATATCTACAAAAATATCTTTATGGGTTTGATGCTCTAGTTCACAGATACTCCTACGTTTCACTTGAGCTAATTGATTCTCTCTTTGGGATCAATTTGTAACGAGCTTACTGTTGTTTTCCATTCATTTCCATTGCTCTATTTCAAAGGCTTGAGTTTTGATCTCTCATAGAACCGTCATATGGTGTTCATCCTTTTCAAGACGGTAATAAGTATTTTTATTTCTGTATTGTAAGTTAATTCTTCTAAGTTTTACACTTGAAATTTATGCTTGGACACTTGATTACATGCTTCATACATGTAGCTTGCACTAGAAATATGATTTCATCCTTTGTGTAACACTTTGCTAATTTTTTCTATCTGCCATTTTTGAATCTTGAACCTTTGTTTTCTTGTTGTTTTTGTACTGCGGTGTTGAATGGAATTTGTGCCTAGGAACTTTGTTTACATTGTGATTGGTTTATATCACTTGATTCAAAACTCTTTGTTCACCATTTATAGCTCGGCTTGCTTGTTATCATGTAGATCTATATTATTTTGTATTTGCTACTTCGTATCTCGGTGACCACTGAATTATTTCATTTACGATGATAAATATCTTGTTATTTTAATGATGGGTTCCTTCATATCTTGTGAATATATCGATCATAAATTGAATCTTGTGATTTGATGAGAACTTGCATATGAGATATTTCATGGCATAATATTAATCTTGTACTTTTTTGAAGAAGATAATATACTTCCTTTCTAGAAATTTTGCTCTTGAAAGTTTGATTTACAATTGGATTATTGAACTTCAATTCAATGGAAATGAAAAATTTCTAAAGTATTCAAAATATCTCTTTGACTTGGTAAATAGATTTTTACTCCTTTAGATTAGAGCCATTACACTGGGTTGTGACCTACATACTTCTTTCTCTTCGAATCATAATCTTGAAGTTATGTAATGGTAATATGGATTTTCTAGGTCATATTTCCTTTGAAAATGATCATTAGGAGTTGATGGAATTTTTTGAGATGTCTTAACAGTTGAGAAAATTTGCAAAATTCATCTTCATTCCTTAAATCTTATTAGTAGATTTTTTTTGAAAAGAGGTTCTTGAGGTATTACTTGTGGAATTTATATTTCTTCTTCTTATGCACTTCATATCATCATTTTTCTCCTTTTCTAGGATATATACCTGCAACTATTTTTCTAGTATCATCAAAATCATTCACTCTAAAAATGGATCTTGAGTGACTTTAGTTGTTAATGTTTATTCTCCACTTAGATTGTGAGCTCTTGTTTATAATGTACTAACTGAAATATCCGTCTTTTGAATATCAATTCACTCTAAACTTTATTTATGGGATTGATAGTACTTAAGTTGTGATTTTGATCTAATGGCATTTCTAGATAATAATACAATTCATTTACTTAGTTGTATCCATTTCTTTATTTCCCGAACATGTACTTTGACATTGTCAATTGAAATTGCCATCTAAAAGAAGAAGTTGCAATTTGTATTATGAATACAAGAACTAGTACTTTGAAAATTGTTTAATTTTCTATCTGTCATGATTTTATCTCTTTTAGTACTTTATGCATTGAAATTATACCTGTAATCAATCAAATGTTTGATTTTCTTTTGTCATGTTGATTTCAAGTTCATTTTTGAAAGTTCATCTACTTAAAGTTGTGAATACAACAAGATTGAAATCCGGAGCTCTAATAAAATATCTTTTCTCTTTCAGTACAATGGAAACAACTGGTGAATATGGTGGAGAGGAGCAACGAGGAAAACAACTCAACCCAAACTAATGGAAATCCAGTAATGATGGATTCCATTCTTTCTTTGTTCACAAATTTACGTATATGTACTTTCATTATTTTTATTTTTTTAGAGTTATTCCCATGGCTTGTGTGGGTTCACTGTACTTAATAATTATGAAATAAATGAGAATTTCTTCATGTGATGAGCTGTAATTTTTTTTTGCATTATTCTTTCACTTACATGATGTAAAATGAAAAATGTACAACTCATACACACTAGGAACATTTCATTTAATCATAATTAATGAACTTAAGATAACTGATAACAACTAAAAAGTGAACAAAGATAAGATAAAACCTACTTCATCCCTGAAGTGGACTGTCCCCTACAAACTTTGGGTTTTCCATCTTCTACTTATTGCATCCTTCCCATTTGTGTCAAGGTCTTGCACCATCTCCTGAGGGATCCGGCGCATGATCATGATAGATATGTGATGGAAAGACATGCTAAGTAGCAGATAGGCATTCTGAAACTCGCAAAGTGACATTCCACTTCTATTTTATTTCTATGTTAGGTCCATCCATCAATCCTTTCCATCTAAAATAGAGTTTCAAGTTGCCCATTTTTGCATAAGTGTAAAAATTGTCAATAGTCTTAAAATGAGGATGTTAAATTTTGGCATCAGAGCTGAAGGTTATAGCTCTTGGACCTATTTTATTCCATCATAGATAAAACTTAAATTCTTGTTAATAGAAAATGTTTATAACAAGGGGACATGCTGCAAATAACCATCCTCTTGGTGATGAAGAAGTTACTGACTCAAAATTTAGATGAGATGCTTGTTGTTATATTAGACATAAGGGATCATCTTGTTGTACTTGAATAATAAGTGTATGGAAATAATGCTTAGTATGAAATTTAGATGTCCCAGGGACAACCACATATGGAAAATAATGTACATGCTAAAGATTTCAATGTTGGAAATAACAATAACGTTTCTAATAATGATGCAAATGTACCCAATGGCCGAAAACAAGATCTCAAGGTTAGTAGCTGAAATAAAAAGTGACATAAAAAGGATAATTCCACTAAAATTTGATTGTACCACCCTGGGAGATGGGGATGAGAATTGGCTTAGTGAGATGGAGAAGTACTTTGCAATAAGGAACTTCTCTGAAGAAACCAAAGTAGTATGGGGAGCTTATCAACATCGTAAGGTTTAACTTAATGTTGATGAAGAAAGCATCACTTAGGAGAAATTTAAAGGTTAGTTTAGGTAGCGTTGGTCCTCATAGCTATACTATGACTATAAAATGTATGAATTTAAGACATTGACTTAAGGAAAACTAATCATAATTGAGTATTAGGAGAATTTTACTAAACTTATCAAGTATGTGTCGCATGATACCAAACAGATGAAAAGTTTAGGATACGTAAATTTAAAAAGGGTCTAAATCCTGTTATATGCAGAGAGGTGGATGTACACAATCCATCCACTATGGAAGGAGTCACGAAAAAGCCATAAGGCAAGAAAAAAAATTGAAAGCAATTTATGCACATAAAGAAGAGAAACGTAAGAAATTTTCTAACTCTCCTTCACCCCTTGCACCTAAAAATGTTACATGGAAGAATTTTGGGACTAAAATCATATTTGGGGCTGAAAATAGTAAGAAAACAACATCAAATAAACTGTTGCAAATAACTTGAAACAATGGGTAGAAAAACAACAAGTGGCCAAAATAGTAATTTTAAAGCTAAGAATAAGTTTAAGCCTAGGAAGGGACATGTTGGGGGCTATTATAATTATGGTAAGGACCATTACACAAATCAATTCCCTCTAAAGATAAATGACAGCAACCAACATCACAATATACATGTTGTGGTAGTTGAAAAGTAAGATGCACCCATAGAAGTTCCAGGTAAGTTGTTTGGCATACCTGTAACTATACTTTTGGATATTGGTGCTACATAATGCTTTATTTCTAGTAAATTATCTTAAAAATTAAAAAAAGATGGAATTATGGAAAAATCATGGACTGTCCATTATGGGAACAACTCTGTCCACATAGTTGATAAATGTCTTTTTGGTGCATCCTTGGAATTACCAAGCTTTACAACATAAGTAGACATTTATGTTGCACCTTTAGGGTCTTATGACATTATAATTGGTGTGAACTAGCTTTATGATCATAAGGAAAACATACATTGTTACGGAAAACACTTAAAATATTTATACGATCTACGAGAAAATAGTAGACATTCACGGTGTAAAAATAGGTATTACAATTAGAGAAATATCAATCATGTAACTTAAAATGGGAAAAATAAAGACTTCATTTTATATGAAGTAAAAATATCTGAATAAGTAAAATAAGGTAGTGATTAATGGAAAAATATCTACCGTACGAGTACATCAATGTGTTTCCAGAAGAATTACATGTTCTTCCACCAAAACAAGAATTTGACTTTGAATTGAAATCAAACCTGGAATAAAACCTATTTCCAAAGCACCATACCGCATGACTACAATAGAGTTAGTTAAAATAAAGACACAATTACATGAAATTTTTCTAAGGGTTAATAAGACTGAGTGTCTTGCCTTTGGGAGCACTAGTTATATTTGTTAAAAAGAAAGATGGAAAACTTAGACTTTGTATTGACTAGAGAATTTTAAACAAATAAATAATCAATAATAGATACCCTCTTCCCAGAATTAATGATATGTTTGATCAAATGCCCAGTGCATCGGTCTATTCTAAGATAGATCTCGTGATTTGGGTACCATCGATTAATAATCAAAGATAAATACATACAAGAAACAACCTTTAGAACAAGGTATGGGCACTATGAATTCACTGTTTTAGATTTCAATTTAACAAACATACCTGCAACTTTTATGAATTTTATGAATAATATTTTTCAAGAATACTTAGACAAGTTTGTGCTTGTATTCTTGGATGATATTCTTATCTATTCAAAAAGAGTGAAGGAGCACAATAAACATTTAAGTATTGTACTTGATATTTTAAGGAAAAGAAAACTGTTTGGAAAGTTGTCAAAATGTTTTTAATGAAAGATAAGTACATTACTTAGGACATGTGATTAAAAAGGATGGAATCTATGTATATCTATCAAATATTATAACCATAATTGAATGGCCAACACCTAAGAATGTTCATGAAGTTAGAAGCTTCATGGGGCTTATCGGATACTATAGAAAGTTTGTAAAAGATTTTTCAAAGGTTTCTACCCCAATTACTTCACTATAAAAGAAAGATAAAAAGTTTATTTGGAATGATAAATGCGAGAAAAATTTAAAACATTGAAATAACAACTAACTACAACACCTATTTTGATTGTTCTAGATCCTAACGGAAGCTTTACAATTGTCACGGATGCTTCTGGAGAAGGATTAGGGGGTATATTACTACAAAATGATCATGTAATAACATATGAAAGTAGAAAGCTCAAGTTACATGAGATAAACTATGCTCCCCATGACTTAGAGCTTTCTCCATAGTACATGCACTACAAGTTTGGAGACATTATCTCTTAGGGAATCCCTTTGAGTTAAAAACATACCACCTTGGGCTGAAATACATCTTCACTCAACCTAATCTTAATGTAAGGAAATAAAGATGGTTAGAGTTTTTGTCTCAGTATGACTTTGACATCAGTTACATTAAAGGTAAAGAGAACAGAGTGGCAGATGTGCTAAGTTGTAGGAAACATATTTCTGCACTTGTAACCTTGAGAACTCAATTCAAAGATGAGGTAAAGAAAGAAATGTTAACTAATCCATTTTATCAAAGGTGAGTAAAAACAAAACTTACTTGTAGATTCTAAGGATGTAAGATATAAAGGATTATAAATTGATGGTGAAGGAATCCTAAGGTATGAAAATTAGGTGTATGTACCCTTAGAAAATGATTTAAGAAAGAAAGCGATTACTAAATTTCATAGTACACCTTACTCTGACATCCCGAGTGACAAAATTGTTTTTGATATAAAATAGCAATAATTTGGAAATGGATGAAGAAAGATATAATTGATTATGTATCTCATTTATTAGAATGCCGGCATGTTAAGGATGAACATATGCACCCAACTGGTTTCTTGTACCACGATAGCATACTTGTAGTATAAATGGAAAGTAATAACCATGGATTTTATTCAAGGGCTACCTATGTCTAAATATAAACATGATCTTATTTTGGTTTTGGTTAAGAAATTAACAATAGTAGCTTATTTCATTGTTGGTAATCTGAAGGATGATTCACTTGTTCTTGTAAAAATATTTGTTCATGAAATTTTCAGATTACATGGTGTACCTGAGTTAATTATATCTGATAGAGATCCAAGAATGAATTCACGTTTTGGAAAAATCTAAATGCAGCCTTAGGAACAAAATTGAACTTTAGTTCCGTGTACCATCGAGAAATGGATGGGCATACCGAAATATTTAATCAGGTAATGGAAGCCATGCTTATAATGTATTGTATGGATTAGTAGTACAAGTGGGAATAATATCTTCCTTTGGTTGAATTTGCATACAATAACACATATTATTCCTCTCTAAAAATGACACCTTTCAAAGCATTATATGGAAGAAAGTGTAGAACCCTTGTTGGTTGGGATAACATAGAAGATAGAGAGGTAATTAGACATGAAATGCTTACTTTGAAATGGAACAACAAGTAAAATTAATCCTTGAGTGATTAAAGGAAGCTATTGATAGGTAGAAAAGCTATGCAGACCTGAAAAGGGTTGATAGGAAATTTGAACTTGGTGAAAAAGTCTTTTTAAGAGTCAAGCCTAAAAATATTTCTATTACTTTTGGCAAGGCAACCAAGTTATCACCTCGATTTGTAGGACCCTTTGAGATTATAGAAGTGGTCAATCTTGTTTCCTATCACTTAGCATTACCTCCCACATTAGCACGGATGCATGATGTTTTTCATATTTCCTTTCTTAAGAAATATGTTTCATATTTGTCACATGTATTGAATTGGAATTCTTTGTAGGTCCAAGACCCATGGGTAATCATGGTTGAACCCATAAGGGTGTTGGAAACTCACAAGTTGGGCATGTGTAACTAGGAAATAAGATAATGCAAGGTTGAATGGGACCGGTTTAGCAAAGAAAGTACAACTTGGGAGAATCTAGAAGACATGAAAACTATATTTCCCTATCATTTTAGTAGAAAAATTTCATTTTCTATGATACTTGAGATATTTGATTTTAAAAATATCTCTTATTTTACTATTTTTGATAAAAACACTTTTATTAAGTGTTGTTACATTCATTTTTATGTTTTTATGAACCTCTAGAAACTTTAATTTTTACGAGTTCTATTGATTGTTTGAGGATTTTATGGTTGAATAAGTTATATTATTACTTGTGTTCTTAAACTGTGCTAAAATTAAGTTATTGTTCAAGACAATGATGCTTTTTAGAGGAGGTATGTAATGCCTTTTTGTGTTGATATTTATACTTAATTTTTGTAAGTAGTTGGCAAACATCGACATGTGATTGTGTTATGGATTGTTGTGATCTTTTGAATTGTTTGATCATATTCACTGGAATGATATCAAGTGCTTATGAGATCGACTTGTTAATCATTCTTAAGTAAGTGTTTGTACTTGTGTTTTTTATCATGAAGTACATACTTAACTAGTTTTTGGAAAGTAACTTAGTGATTTCAACTTGTGGAAACTGTAAATCAGATTCTTGGAACAGTTAAGAAATCAGGTAATCTGGTAAGCTATTTAAGGTTTTGATTAATTGCTACTTCTGAGACTATTATATCAATATTGGATGCGGGATAACACCTTGGATCAATTGCAGTGATCCAAGGTATTTATTGATTAGAGAACACTTTAAAAAACTCACACAAGAAGTCTGCATGGGAAAATAGGCCAGGTTTAAGGGCACAAATGGACGGGAAGAACCCACACATGGAGGAAAAGTTTAAAATTCAAGACTTAGCCGATTTTGAGCATGAAGACCTATTATTAGAAATGGCATGCGGAACACACAAACGATGCGAGAGACGTGCACACCACATATTGTATATCTTTAGAGGATCGGATCGAAGAATTTTGCATGGAGATAAGCTAAGAATAAGATTATCACTTTAGTTAACTATAAGAGGTCTATAGATAACACACTTGCATGTTTGGCTATGCACTGTAAATGGTGGTGGATATTAGTAGCATGCAGCCTATTTTTGGAATAGATAAACGATGAAGGGCAAGTCCCACCTATATATATATATATATATATATATATATATATATATATATATATATATGATGTGAATCACATAGTAGTAGATATAGATATAGAGAGATATATAGGTATATGCAGAGCGTAAGAGGTAAGCATAAAGAGATATGTGCATATGATTGGATTATTGTATCAGATCCATGCACGCATTGGTATAGAATGCCATTATTGTAAGGATCTTCTGTGTTTATTAATAGATGGAAGTTATTGGTTGAATCTAAGTGTCATTACTATGTGTAATTGAGTAGTGCATGTTCTTGATTCAATCATGATTATTGTTTAAGCTTGTTCTTTCATAGATCTAAATATGGCATGCATTATAGAATGATGGATTAGTTATGGATCTATATGTTTCTTCCTTCATCATACTAACATCCTACTACAAAGAACCCTAAAGAGGGACTGGTACCTTTGCGTGCTTCGGTGAGCACTTAGTCTAGGCTGAGTGATGTGTCAGTGCGTCTAGGGTGTTATCTAGTAAATTATAGGTTGCATCATTGGTTCCATTTTCGAGACCTTTTTTCAGTTATTTTCAAGATGGTTCACAATGAAGACGTCTTAGGTTAACTCTAGAAAGTATTAAGGAGTGGATACATGATCGGAGGAAGAATATACATGATGGTTCAACATTGGATCTGAGTTTAAAGCATGCGGTTGGGTAGAATAGAATTTTTATGATAGCTTATATGAGATATTTTTGCCATCTTTCCAATAGAATTATATGAGTGGGCTTGTGCATCTAAGCGGAATTGGAGGTATCGTGCACTTATCTGGACACAGGAATAATTTCAGGCCCTTTATGATGTTGATCTAATCTGGACTCGCACTGTGGATACATGGTTTTATGGTGCTCTAAATAGTTATATTCTAGAATATTCAATTTCGACGTATTACTTCCCGCAGAGGTAGCTGAATTCTAGTTTTGCGGTATCCTGAGAGTATATCTGCAAGGTATTCCACTGGTGATCAATATCTTGATGGTAATTTTGAACTTAGAGAGTAAACCAATGGCTAACTAAACTTCACCACACATGAGGGCAGAACGAGGTTGGGTGAAATATGGTAGACCTAGCAGCAAAAAGTAGAGAGGAAAGGTCGCTCAAGTATAATGAGGCATGCAACAGGGAGATAGAGAAGTACCGTAATATTGTAGAAAGTATGGCGTTGAGGAGAGAGATGGATCATGAAGGATTTAAAGCTCACATAGAAGACATGGAGCCAGAGCATCAGGAACTCCCCCATCTTGAAAATCATGATAGAGATCCCCCTTGGCTTCACACAAAAGTGTGCCAACAAAGAATACCTAGGCTGCGGGCATGCATCTTAATCCACCTGGTGACCTAGCCCTTGCACTTGGTTTTCCGAAGATCTAGGGCGACAAGTAACCAGATAAGCTAACTTGGGAAGTAGGAGAGCAGAGTAAGTCGGGAGCAAGTAAATCAATTATAGGAAAAATGAATTCAATTTTATTTGGAGGAACATTTTTCGAGTGCATCATCCGTACATAATGTAAGATCGTAGAATGTTGGATTCTCCTGTGGAAGTGGAACTACCTCACGGACTATAGGGGTTCGAGTATAGTACTACTATCGAGCATAGGGAGTACATCTACGAGATCCTATTCCAGCTATAGGTGGAGGATCGGAGGTATAGGTGGTTCTAATTCGGTGGATCTCGGTAATTACGGAGGTAGAGGAAACACAAGAGGTTTTGGATCAAGTGGTTAAATCCTGCAAGCAACCACAAAATATTTATATGAAGATGTCTCTTCATCTTCGGAGTATAAAGGCATAGAGGATGCTTTGCTGAGCATGTGCACATGTGTGAAATATTGTGGCGTGTGAAAGGGATCATGGATTCTAAGTGTAAGGCAATTTAATTCACTACTACCTTGCAGGGACGAGCACACAAATTGTATAGGAAGTTTGACCCTGATCAAACTTGTGTGGATTATGTAGCATTGAAGGATGTTTTCTTAAAAGATTTCTATATCCCAGAGTTTGAGCAGAAGAGTATCAAACTGCACTCAAAGATATCAAGCAAGGCACTACTAAGAGTGTACATGAGTATGATGCCCATTTTAAGACATCTAAGTTTTCTTATGATATTCATGCCAGCCATCATGCACAATGGTTTTTTGAAGGATTTATTACACCATTCAGAAGAGCACTATCACATAAGACATACACTAATCTAATTGAAGCACTGGAAGAAGCTTTGCATGCTAAGGTAGTTAGGAGCATTGCACTTGGGTGTTAGTCCATTATTAGAGTGCAGATTGCAGCTATGACAAAGCAACTAGAAAATCTATTGGAAAATTCAGCTCATGAAATGTGCTCAGGGATTTGGTGTACAGATTGTGAAGTGGAAGGTCACACCAAGGATAGTTTCCTTGTAGATCTATACATTCATTTTTGTTAGACTATGAAATATTTCATTTGAATCATGATGCTAGCCACTATCCTTTGTTACAACATGTAATAAGGAAGAATGTATCCTACTTTTGCAAGATTTGCAGGTCCATGACCCATGATACTGAGGATTGTCGATTGATTGGTCAGATCCATGATGCTATAGACATTGGGGTATGAAAGAAAAGTGTAACGGATAACTCTAAGGACAAGAATGAGCACTAGGATCGGGATCATAATCAACCACACTATGACAAGAATGAGGTCCGTTTTGAAGGAGGTCATGGAAGAGGATATAGATATCGAGGTGGATATGGAGGATGAGGCCATGGTGGAGGAAGAAGTGATCTTCCTTAAGGAATTTTTTATACATGTGGATCCCCTTATCGTTATAGGTGTGAATTTCCTTAGAATGTTACGTGTTCTTTCTGTGGAAATAATCATAGCTATGAGGAGTTCCCAGAGACTTATATGAGCATCTCGGTAAATAACATAAGAAGTAAAAAAAGGTGCATGGATGGTTACGTTCCAGCACATAGAGGAGAATCATTGGATGCTCAAGATAACACTAGAACCTAAGGCCTTAAGCGTGAAGATTACCACACATACCGAAGCAACATGCGTAAGAGATGCATCGTACCATAAGAATACAATCATTGAGGAGGAGGTTCTACATGAAAGGTACCTATATCTTTCCCATCGAAGAAGAAATTCTATCAGCAGACCATAGAGGTCCTCAGAAATCTTCAAGGTGAAATACAATGTTTAAAAGAGTAGTCCAGAAAGATGGAACAAAAGAAAGAAGCGGGAAGATCCCCGATATTGATGACATCAGAGAGGTGTGTAAAATTTTGTGCCAGGAGAATATTATTCCATTATTAGGGAAGTGGTTGAAGGGGAACACTCCATGTAAAAACACTGAGAATGAATGGTAGATCCTACATGTAAATCTTCCCCTTGATAGCATTGAATATGATAAAGATATCACTTTGAATGTTGTTGTAGATGGATGGCTGTTGAGAAATATTTTGATTGATATAGGTGCGGAAGTCAATGTGCTTACTTTAGATGCATGGGTACAAAAAGGGAGACCTCCATTACAACCATCATATAATGTTTTGTTTATGGAAAATAGGACTAAGGCCACTCCCATAGCAGTTTTGAAGGATGCATATATAACTATACAAGGGGCCAAATTCACTGGGGATTTTGAGGTATTAGCATTTGTAGAAGCAAACAGTTTTCTAGCCTTGCTTGGACGCCCTTGGTGTTATGCGAATAATGCTGGTTTTAGATTCAATAAGGGGTATATTAGCTTTGATAACAAAGAGGAAAGGGTTGTGATGCCTTTGACAGATGGGAATTCTACACCATATGTTGAGCCTCTAATTGAGAAGTACTTAAATAGAATTTATGTACGTACTATTCGGGACCTAGAGGTCAATGAGCCATCAAAGGAAGGCATCCTACAGTGGGAGGATTCTCACTCTATTAGTGATACTATGAGTATTATTTATGACAATTATTCTTATGGTACATATGAACTAGTAGGATGCGAGGTAAAAAACGTGGTTACATGCAAGAATGGACTTCATTCTGTTCGACGGATAGGTGGCGTAGTACCTTGGTATACAAGAGTAGAAGATCTTCCTATATTTTTGAAAGCCATGGAAGCACAGTGGACAGATCAAATTAAGAGAAGAGACATGTTAGCATATATCTTTCACGGAGACAAAGAGTGCCGGGTGGGTAGTTCATAGAGATAATCTTATGGAGTGGAAGGAGATTAGAATCACCTTATCTACCAAGTTTGTAAGAAGCAATGCACCTATGCATATTTTCACTCAAAATGGTGATCAACCTATTCAACACCACATTCAAGTAGTGTGAGAGAATCTGGGCGACATGACATGAAGCATTACCCCCTTCACTGGGTACATAAATTGTAATCCACTCTACAAGGGTTCTCATTCGCTTGGTATGTATATGCGAACTCCATTGAGAGACTGGAAACTAGAAAAATTTGACTGCAGGAATGATCTATACCTTTGACTACTTTTCTTTTCAACCTCCAACAAAAGAATCATTAAAAAAATTTGAGCGGTTAACCATGGGAGATAGTGCAAAGGTGGAGGAACTCATACAAGAATTATTTGGTGAGACAGAATCAAGTGCACATTTTGAAGAAGAAGGAGAAGACTCCATATTGCTTGAATGTGCTTGCCTTGAGAAAGAAAAAGGAAAGATGGTGTACATCGTGGATGATGAGGAAGTTGAAAACTTGGATATTGACCATTCACGGGGGCGCGTGAGGTCTTGGATAGTGTAGATAAGGATACACGTGCATACCATGAACCAATGAAGATAAAGAAGGTCAATATAGGATCGGAGACTAAGCCTAAGGAGGCCATAATTGGAGACTACTAGTCAGACTCAGAGGTGGAAAAGATTATTGAGTTACTATGGGATTACCAGGACTTATTCCCTCGAGGGTATCATGAACTTAAAGGCATGCATGAATAACTTGGGTAAATGAAGATAGAACTTAATGAAGGTGTGCATCCAAGGTGAGAAAGAGACCTTACTGAGAATGAAACCTAATTTACACAAAAAGTTTAAAGAAGAGATTGATAGCATGTTAAAATATAGAATTATCGAGCCCCTTGATGAGTCGAATGGGTTAGTTCAATGGTGATTAGTATCAAGATGGATGGTTGAATTAGAATATGTGTAGACTACGAGGAGCTGAATGCGGCATGTGTCATAGATGCTCTTTTTGTGAAAACCATCTCGGTTTGAGAAAACTATACATGCTCTTTTTGTCTCGGCCTATGAATATGATTGATAATATCTTGACCTTTTGGTAATTTTGTTTGATTCAAATTCTTTCAAATCATCCTCTCTTATTGTGAATTTTTTTAGAAACCTTCTCACTACTTCTTTTCAAGGTTATGCTAGTCGAGTTTTGAGGTTTCTTTGGTTATGAGATCTTTACGGTGAATAAGAGTTGGTAAAGTAACTTCAAAATCTATTTGGTTATTTCCCAAGCCTTGTATTTTTATGAAGTCTTCATGCATATTAAAATCCTTTAACATAAACATGAGATGAGCTCAAATGAACATTCATTCCACTTGTGCAAATCGAAAACAAATGTACAAGATTTAATGCACTCTTTTTGCTTCAATGAAGATGAAAAGGAATATAAAAGGTTGAAATTTGAAATGAGGTTGTAAGTAATAATTGAAGAAGTTGTAATTTTCTTCTATGATGACATCCTCGATATACACATCAATTAGATTCAAAACAAGAATCTCTCGGTGAAGAGATATTCAATATCGTGTAATCATTATAGTTTTTATGAAAAGGTTAGAAATTGATCTTGGTAGTTGTGGTAGAATGCAAGGAATTTCATAAGAATTCCTTAGTCATCATTATAATTCAGGGAATCAGTAAGACTCTGTAAAATATAAAGGAACAACTGAAACATAATATTTTATATCATGACATCTCAAGGGAGTTACATTGAAACACTTATTTATCTCTCCTTTGTACAAGTTATTATAGGATGTGTTATGAAAAGTGCACATAGAGAAATTTTAAAAGACAAGAGACTAAGTTTTGATTGTCTATAAAAGGCCATCTTTTAGTTTTCTTATATATGGTTTAATCTTTAAAGGATGTAGTTATGAGTTGAAAAATTTACTGAGAGATAGTTGATGATGCTTTAACATACATGAAATGAACTTGAAATAAGTGAATAATGAAACATGATATAAATTAAAATAGGAGTGTGATTGAATGAATTCCAATAAAATAATGCAGTGATATATGAGCTTTAGATAAGAACATGATTGATTTGATATAAAGGAAAATTAGATAATACATTATTTAACATGAAAAAAACATATTTGAAGGTACGAGATCAGATAAGTAAGGTTAAGAGTATGAAATCCAAGTGCAAGTGAATAAAGAATCCAGAGCAAATGACTCGAGACTAGGGGAAGATAAGTTCTTTGAAAGGAGAGCTAAATAGGGTATTTAAACCATGAAATGTATGAGATGAATAAGTAGTTTCTTCATGACTGAACTATTGTAGCAAGAATGGGTGATTCAATGAACAAGAGAATGATTTGAAATTACTAGTGATTATGAGCCTTGTATGACAAAAATAGGGTGCTGATTTGATGAGAAGAAGAGAGGCTATTTGTGGTGGCGAAATGAGTAGAAAAGTGAGATAATCTAGTGCTCAAGTATAAATTGTAAAAGACAAAAAATGTGTATTATCAAAATTTGTACAAAGTCTAAGTTATGGCTTAGTAAGAGGGAGTAGTGGCTTCCTTGTGAGTTGTAGCTTCTAGAAGGAAGAAGTAGAAGCTGATTGAGACTTGGGAGTTAAAGCTTATAGGAAATTTCAAGCTTTTCAAATATTGAGTAGTAAATGGGTTAAATTTTAGGATTTACAGCTCCATGTTGAGTATATACTCAACTTTAAATCAATGTAACACATACATGACATTCATTTCCTAAGCTAGTTCTTGATTTCAAAGTGAGTTATTTTCTAGATTGGGTTTCCCACATTAAATCATGTATTTTACGCTCACTCTCATTGTTTTGTGTGTGAATTTTGATTTGAATTCATTATCACTAACTAATAAAATTGAATAGTCTGTCAAAGTTTAAATAAACACTAATTCACCCCCTCTTGGTGTCCTAGTTTCTAACAATTTGGATGAATATTTATAATTGTGTTGTTGGTTACTTCACTTGTCTATTGGATTACAAATAGTATAGTTTTGAGAAAATGATTTTAATGTTGAATGTTTCATAGAGTTTCTTAATATATTTATTTTTAAAATACTTTCCATTATTAGTTATGAGTTTATGAGAGATGTCAAAGTGATATATAATATGATGATATGCGAAGTCTATGATTTTATTAGCTTTTGTTGGGGTGAGGGGAATTTTTCCACGCATTTTGCAAAATAATTGGTAGCAGATGATGATAGATATGTTTATGAATGTGGGTTAATAAGGCCGATAAGATTGAGCCCCCATTTGAGAAATGCCATAGGCTTTGATTAGGTTCAAGTCTTGGGCTGGGATATGTTTAATATTAGAATGTTATTGAAATTTTATACACTATTTAACGTGTTGATAGTAATCATGATTGAGGGTAGGCTAATAATATCTCATTCACAATAAATTCTTATAAATGGATAAGCCATTAAAGTTTTAATCACATATGTCATCGTAGACTTATTGGATATCTAAGATAGACTCATGGGATTTAAGGCATCTAAGGAGGAGACCATCAAATACTCATTTTTAAAGGATTCTACCTAGGATCACAAAATGGGTGGCATGTTGCATGAAAGAACTCTAACTATTTTTGGATAATTCGGAGGGGAATATAGACTAAGAAAAATAGTCATATATCCTGTGTATACTAAATATCTAATTGAATATTTTCAATATTATTAAAGGAAGGGAGTTTATTTTAATGGGAGGGTTGCTCGAGTTTGTGAAAACAAAGTGTTTCAAATCATTAGTTGACCATGGTATGAATGAAGTGAGAGAGGCCATGGTGTCTACATAATTATTAGATGAATGGGGGACTTTTTGAATGGTAAAACTATTGAGTGCATCTAAAAGGAAGTCTAGGATTATATCACCAAGCATGAGAGTGGTTTAGAGACCCATGATTAAGGCCTAATATTCTACCATATTATTAGTGCAATTGAATATTAATTCGAATGAAAAAGGATAGGATTCCCCCAAGGAGGTATGATGATGATACCATCCCCTCTACCTTACCGACATTTAGATTCTTTAAAGAAGAGAGTCATTTTAATAGAAAGATCATCTTGTTGATCAAATTAAATGACTTATTCATCGAGGAAATGTTTACTAGGAAGACAATTTTTAGGGAGGGGGATCTAAATAATTGATTGATAACACTGGACCTTGATAGGATTTAATAGGAGAAAATCTAGGTAAAAATATTTCATGAGCATAAGCCATCAGGTAATGCGATCATTATGGTAAGGTTTTGAATATAAAGCTTTGAGTGGATTAACACTGGTGACAATGAAAGTTTTATGAGTGAGGAGATAATGGAAGATTTTGGAAATCAAAAATATAAATAGAAACACAAATTTTTAACTTCAGTGTAATACGTTTCATAATCATGGAGATTTTGGCTTATATAATAAACAATTTTTTTCTTTACCATGCTCATCTCTATGCATGAGCATGGATCCCGAGGCATGGTTGGTAGAGGATATGTATAAATAAAATGGCTCACACTCTTAGGGAGGTGTGAGAAAAAAATATGATATGAGATATTATTTAAGTTGATTGAATGCTTCATGGAAACCCTTGTCCCACTTAAAGTGAACATCATTGCAAAGAAGATGGTGAAAAGGTTGACATCGCTTAGATAATTGTGAAATGAATTAATGAATTGACTGGAGTATTCCTTTAATACTACAAAGGTGTTTACAACTATTTGGAGGTGGAATTTTGATAATGGATTTGATTTTAGTAGGGTCTACTAAGGTTCCTCAAATGGATAATCTAAACCTTAGGAGCTTACCGGTTAAGACACCGAAAATACACTTAGAGGCCTTAATTTGAAGGAAATATTGGAGGATTCAAGTGAAGATGATGTCGAGGAAAATAATATGATCTTTCGATGTTTATATTTTTCTAAGAGATCATTCGCATTTCTAAATTTCTATGGATGAGGTCATGAAATATGTAATTCATCAAGTGTTGGTAAGTAGTTCTAACATTTTTTAGACCAAAGGAATTACTAGATAGCAGAAGGTTCCTAAATGAATGATGATGGATGTTTTATGTTGATCATCAAGTGTAATAAGAATTAGATTATAGTCATAAAATACATCCAGAAGGACACAATTTCATGTCCTACCGTAAGATCAACAAGTTAATCAATATTAGGCAGTGGGAAATTGTTTTTGGGAATGTGAGATTAAGATCTTAGAAATCAGTGCAACTACGTAAATTCCCTTTAGCCTTAGTCATAGGTACTATGTTGGAAACCTAGTTTTGAAATTTAATGAGGAGGATGAATATTTTGGAAATACTACACTAAAGTTCTTCTTTAATGAGTAGAGCAATGTGATGATGAATTTTAGAAAGTTTCTATTTAACTAGTTTAGCACCTAGGATAGTGGCAATATTTTGAATGAAAATGTTAGGGACAAGGTTAGGCACGTCACTTTAAGAACATGTAAAATATTGACTATATTTAAATAAGGAAGTGGTGAAATCTCATAATTCATGTGAATCAAGAGATGGGCCAACCTTGACTATGTAAGGATCATGTGAGGTACCTATGTTTATGTCAATAGAGGGATCATTAGGTACAATGGTCATGGAAAGAGGTAGATTTTCCCGAGGATGATGATCGTATATGCCCATGTAAGCTAGGATAGAATCATCGTTGCACAACATTGGAGACTATGAATAGTAGGAGAATCCTCCATTGTTATATCCGGGAAAACTAATTGAATAGTTGTGGTTGTTCCATTAGTTTGGTAGGTCAATGGTTCTAATGTAATGGAGTTAACTAATAAAAAGTAAGGGGAATGAATATAGTATCATTTGTGTTGGTGATTCAATAGGAGGAGTTGGAGAGGTTAATTCCTCTATTATTACGGTTTCAGATGTGATGTTTGTGGAGTTGTAAGATGAAGGATTCTTAAAACCTAACCCAAGTTTTTCATGGGGCTTGAAGTTTGATTGATGGCCAGCTCATGGGTACCTTGTCCATAATGACCTAGGAAAAAACCATTCCATGTGTAACAATGGACATAGGTCTGAATGAAGGATGGGTTATAGAGGAATTAAAAACCATATGTGTAACATTTAGCATGGGTTTTATTGTCGAGGTGGGAGGAAGGTTGATGAATGCCTCCATAGATGATGTTGGTTATCAAATAAGGACCAAAGGATATTATTCCATCAAAATTATATCGGTACCTAGGTTATTGAGGGCCAGAATTGATAGTACCCTAGTGAGAGATATTGTAGCATGTCATCGAATGTTTGATCATTATGAAGTTTGGATGTAGGGATGGCGGTACTAGTATAATCCTCCCGAGTTGAGTCCTTCCAAGGAATAAGTACATCAAATGGCTGATATGTCATGTGGCATGTTTTAAATGGATAAGGGTTAGTGGGGAGCTTATGGATTTTCTCTTTGTATTTATATTTCAAGAATTAATGTAAGGTGGAGGGAATGAAGCACATATTGTGGATCCACAAACTCCCAAGAAATATGTTGTAATGGAATTATTCTTTAACTATGTAAAAGAGTTTGTGAAGAATTTTACAATCTATGTGGATAGGTAAGATAATTATACCTATGAAAAGGGCGACATATTCATTAAAATTGTACATTACCACTGGCGATTGGGATACAATGTTATCACGTAGCTTGAGTTATTTGAATGTGTAAGAAGAAATGATAGTAATACTAGAACCATATTCAATCATGGGTCTTTTGACATAGGTGTCATTTATTTGGATAGGGATGAAGAAATAGAGGTCATATTCCTCTGGTTGAAGAGAAGGGGGTTTTGAATTGTCAAACACAATAGAGGCAAAATCCTATAATGCACTACCAAACCGAGCTAGTGGGAAAGGTTCATCTTCTTGGATTGTAATATTTCAAATATCATCAATCATTTCCTAACGATGTTGAGGGGAATTTTAGATAAACTCGTAAAGAGACATATTTACAGTGTGTGGTGTAATTTTTGAGGACTATGTGCTATAATGTTATTGTTATTTGAGCATGAGGGGATGTAAGGATGGATACCTTAGTTTTAGGATTCAGTGATTTGGAAGACTCTAAAGAACTAGATTACATTCATCTTGTATAAGGTTGTCAATATCACTTTTGATATTTTTCAAGATTTGTGTTGGAGAGGAAGGGCCAGAAGAAGATGAAATTATGACCTTATACTTGGTCATTGATGGTAAGGTATTGTTATATAGAGCCCTAACAAAGATGTCCTTGGGGTTTTCTTGATTTTGGTCATATGCAGGATGTGATGGTTATGTAAATGACATCAACATAAAGGGTTGGGTTACAAGAATAAACACGATCCTATTGAGATGAAGGACTATTGATTTAGATGTGGTAGGTTTGGGAGATTTTAAGATTGGATATTTGACTTGGTGTTTTTGATTTAACTCTAGATGATTGAATGGAGGAGTATAATGGTCTAAAAAGTCATCTTTTTGGATCCACTTTTAATGCGGATTGTAGATCTTTACAATGCTTGATATCATGTCCTATTTTCCTGTGATAGGAAACAATGGCATTATGGTTGAACCATGAAGGTTTCCATCCATAAGGGTCGAAGGGTTTTATGGGTGTTAATGTTATGGATTTTGATTGAATAATATTCTAGAGAATCACAATGTAAGAGACTTGAGGTGGTGGCGAAGTAGGTCTATAAGAGGAGGAACATCCTTAGTCATTTTTAAAGGAGAAGGCATTGAAGGTAGATTACGAATAATAGGTTTAGATATGGATTTAGGAGTGATCGTAAGCTTCGTAATGATGATAGGATCCTATTTGGTGGAGGGATGAGGTCCAAAAATAGAAGGTAGGGGAGAGGTATTTTTAGATAACTCAAGTTTAATAGATGGAAGATCAGTTTTATTATGGGGATGAAGAAATAATTTTTTGATAGAATTTCTGCTAAGATTTTCTCGATAAGACATTGAAAAGATTTGATCTTAGCAAAGATAATGCTAGTTTCGCAAAAGGTTCCTTTTTTGTATTTGTGATGAAGGATAGATAGAGACTTTGGGAAAGAGGTATGTCATGGTTGGATATACTACACAAGATGACTGAGTGAGGGTTTCCATAGTAGAATGGCAATCTATGTAGGTTTGGGTGATGTCAGAGTGTTTGGAAGTAGATGTGGATGTTTCAAGAAATTCATTTTGACCAATTGTGGTAGATGTAGAAGACTCCAAAGATTGGATTGGATTAACAATAGTGGATATAGAAGATTCAAAAGTTTGGATTTGATCAACTACATGAGGTATGAAAAATTAAGTGGGCACTTCATAAACAATAAAGGATGTAGAAGTATCGAAAATTGGATTTGATCAACTACGGTAGATGTCAAAGATTCGGGGGTGAACTTGATCAATAATGCTAATGGTATGAGCTCCAAGATTTTGAGATCCAAAGGCTTGATTTTGAATGATGTTATTTTTGGGAGAATGATTGGGAAAAGTATTTTTGAAGATGTACAAAGATTGGTTTGGAAGTGTGTTGGGGTTTTCAAGCTGTAAATCATCTTGGTCAATAATCTTTTGGATAATATCTTTGAAATCCTAACACCTTTCAATGTCATGACCTTGGACTTGGTGGTATTTACAATATTCTTGTTCTCGATACCAAGTGGGTTTAGGACAAGAATATTTGAAGGTTAAAATAGGGAGAGTTATATCATGTGGATGCCCATAAGTTTATCAAAATTATAACTATAAGATTCTCCTAAGGGAGTATAGTTACGAGGATTTATAGTTCATCTCGAGCTTATTCATTGTTAAATGTGTTTTTAGAAGAAGTTATTTCAACCACAACATATGTCGTGCCTTTATATTTATCATTGTTGGAAGAGGGCTTAGAAAATTTAGGTTTATACTTTTGGATTGTTGTTTAACCTTACCATCCTTAAGAGCTTGGGTCTCTAACTTACAAGCCATGGTAAAGGCTTCTTCAAAGGTCTGAAAGGATTGAATTTGAATGGTTGATGAAATATGTTTAACATAAGACCGAGAAAATAATTCAATTAACTCAATTTGTGAAAGATCGAATGATAACTATTTAATATCTCCATGCCATCTGGTGATGAATTCTTCAATAGATTATTATTCAAATTGCTTGATAACATAGAGGTCTGTGATAGATATTTTAAGGGAAATATTGATAGAAAAATGTTCTAAGAACATTTGGGTGAGTTGTGTGAAGGTAAAAGTGAATGTTGTGGAATGTTCCCATACCAATTAAGAGTTGGTCCTACTAATGACATTGGGAAGGTGTGAAGAAGGAGAGTATCATTATGAGATATAAGATAACATACATGATGATAGGATCTTAGATGTTGTTGATTATCTTCTTTACTATAAAACTTGGTCAATTTTGGGAGCTCCCAATGAGTAGGATATGGATGGATAGGAACAAATGGGTGGATGGGTGTTAGATTTAGTAGGGGAAATGTAATCCATAGATCATAGATCCACCATTAATGCCAAAGATTATAGATTATGATATGCAGTCGATTTAGACACAAAGATAGCTTGAAAGAGATAGTGAATAACAGAGCATAATGAGAAAGAGATGAAAGAAAGTAAAAATAACAGAGACAAATGACACCAGATTTAAGTGGAGAAACTTAAAGGAAAAAACTCCACTAGTAAAGCATTGTCTTTATTAAGAATTCACACAAGTTTAACCTAGCACTTCCACTTCTAGTTCGCAGTCTTTTACAATGTCTACAGAGCTATTTTTCTTGATCAGATCATACAATGATAATCGATTGTATATTACAATAATATCCTAGTATTTAATTCAATTTGTACAACATGTATACATTGTAGATAGCCAATATTGAGAGGGATCAACCAAATCAATATGGGTGGGTGAATTGGTCGAGTCGCTTCACTTTTAAATGTGAAAGACCTTCAAAATAAAGTTTTATTAACAAAATTTTAATTTAATGTTAGGGTATACTGCAATGGTGGAATCCACTTAACATTATCACCCCAACACTCCCCCTTAATGTTAAGTGGGAAGAAAAACCAGACATGTCAAATTAACCTTTTTAGACAAAAGGATTTGGGTAAGTGCACGAAGTTGGTGGAAAATTCCGTGGACATAAAAACCCGAAATAAAGGTACCGTGATCGCGGTTTTAAAACCGCGATCGCGGTCGTAAAACCGTGATCGCGGTTCTTGAATTCTAGGTTCGGTAATTACTAAACCTAAAACCGTGATCGCGGAACTATGAGACAAAATTTAACAGTCCCACGACTCGTTATTTTCCTCATTTTTCATTTCGAACCGCGACTTTTCCTAAACGTTTTTCACTCGAGCTTTCAATACTATCTCAAAATTGCTCATCGTACTTCTAGATAGTGATAGATTCAACCATGCCGCCAAGATGAGGAGGTAAGTCCCCGATTGTAATCATTTTTTTGCTTTTTCATGGGTTTTTTGAAATGTTTGTTTATGTATACAATTTTCTTGTTTTATCAGTTGGTCGGCAAGCTCGAAATCATGCAAACCATCAAAACATTCCTCAAAACCCTCCGAACATTCCTCAAAACCCTCCTCCAAACATAGATCTCGCCTCCTGTGGCTCCTTCTCGTCCCCCACCGAGCCGGTAGGGAATGCAAGTTAATATCATTGGAAGAATCCAAGAAAATAAAATTGTCATTGAGAACCTAATTCAAACTATAAGACAAAATCATGCTACAAATCCATCCCGCATGACTTTAGCCAATACATTGCAAACATTGATTGGCGAAGTCAAGTCAAACCAACCAAATGCATAGATGGAACACCTTTAGAAGTGACTTGTAGGCGGTGGTATGCGGATAAACTATCCCACGCCGTTAAAGACAAAAATTTGGAAAAGACCTCATTTGTGCATTATTTACTAACCCTAGAACCAATGCCCCCTGCAGTTACTTGCAAACGGTTCCCAATCCATTGGTGCCATGATGATAGAATCAAAAACAATTTTTGGGACTGATGGTGGATGGTTTTTTATTATCCACCATGCAACAACAATGAGGTTCCTCTTTATTTTTTGAAGAAATTATATTGTGAGTTCATGCTCAATGAGGTCCCGAATTATTTTGACTTTTCTAGACTTTTTGGTCGAGGAGGTGGCTCTGCACAGAGCAGACCTGGTGCACGTGTAGGTCAACCTAGGATCCCCCATGCCCCAAAACCCCCACTGCCTTCAGTTATCCCTCCTACAGTGAAGGAGGTTGTGGAGATTGATACATTACATGCATTAAGGGAGCTCACTGACACTCTCACCTAGCATAGCACCTAGATTGCATTCGGTGATGTTGGTGGAGGCGCCAATTCTAGTGCACCACACCACTGTGGATCATGTGGTGTTGTATGCACTCAGGTGAGACATCATTTGCTGGTTCACAGGATTTCTTTTCTATAGATGAGATGCTGGGGAATGTTTTTGGAACTGGAGCCACTGATATTGGTCTTTCACAGGTAAATTTTAAATAAATTTAAATAATATATATATGTACAATAGTTTAATTCACATGTTTGATATATATATATATATATATGATTGTACGTCATGTACATACATGTAAAAAACTAATTTTTTATTTTATTTTAAATAGCAAGAGCCGGTGAAGGAAACATCCGGTGTCGACATGCTAGCTACTACGGTTGGGCGTGTTTCAAACGTAAGTTTCAAGTTGTACAAACTTACATTTTTAATAAATCATTTAATTGCACTAGATTATTATTATAATTTGTTTCACGTGTATGTTGTACATGTATTAATATTTTTCTTTTATACACAGGAGCCTAGCGGGTCATCATCTGCTCGAGGCGAGGCTCTTGCACGCCTCACATGAGTTTTACGCAGGTTAGTTACAAATCTCTTTACACTTTGTTTCTAATTCTTGGACCTCTGTACATGAGTTTCACTTTCTTATACTCAACCTATATATTATTTCTAGTAGGAAATGCCAATTCATTTGATATAACTAGCCATGTATGTAATCATATATTGGTTTTACATGTCTCGGAGTACCACCACACAAATAACTCCTAAAAAGTCAAGTAACTCCTATGAAACAAAGAACATATAAGCAAGATGAGTCACGATATATCTACACGAAATATTCTAAGAAATAAATAATTACAAGGAAAATCTATACCTACACGAAAACACCCTGAAGTGTAGCTTAGGTTGGTAAAAATGAGGGTCCTTGAAATAAGACCATATGAGCTACCCAAATTACAATGAAACTCTCCAAAAGTAGAGAACATGAGAAAAACCAATGGGAAAAACTCCTTTAATTTAGAGAAAAGAAGAAAGGATGGATAAAATGCTCCCTCAGAAGATGACTATGGGTTACCTTGATTAAATACAAAACTTTGTCAAAATCTTATGAAGATAGATGGCCTTCGTGCTAACATTTATAGATCCTATGTATTTAGCCTAAATAGAAGATAAAATAATAACATTTTTATTCTTTCTTGACTAACTAAATATTGATTTGTACATGTTTTTTGTATAGCTCTTAAGTAGATTTTAATATTGATTTGTACATGTTTTTTGTATAGCTTATGACTACTAGAGAGACTCCTCCATATATGCAGACTATGGAGGCTTCGTAGATCTTTGCCATAAAGCATCTCGCATATACACAATTTTTTAAATTTGTTAAATTTTGGAGGTTCATTATTTCTTATTAAACTTAAATCTACAATATCAAATTTTGTAGGTATATATGTGAAATATTTAATTTGAAAATTAATTATTTGTATGTACAACTTACCCCTCGTGAGTCTATTGTTGTCCTCGCGACGTCAACAACAAATTGATAGGGATCATGACATTGCGGTAAGATTTCACATGCATTTAACTAAATTGTACAAGTTTCTAAATTTTGAATGTATCTTAAAATTTTGGGTGTTAAAAACTTGTTGTTATGAATGTGCAAGTTAGGTTGCAGGCATGCTTAGAGACACCTAGGACCACACGGATGAAATCCGTAGTGGCGTCTCCCTCCACTACATCCCCAGGTCGTGGACGTGCTACTTCTAGCAGGGTGAAGAGAGGGAAGATGTTTCATGAGTAGATTTATAGTCCACCCGGATGACACAAATGTGGTCATGAGTAGATTCACACCATTCATTGTATATATATATAGCCTTTTGCGACCACATGCGGTCCCATATGTACATTATGACACGTGCTTAGTTCGAGATGTATACATACATTATGAACTTATGTACATATATATTTTCAGAGACGTGCGCGTCTGGAGCACACTTTGTTTGATTCTTATATATATATATATATATATATATATATATATATATATATATATATATATATATATATATATATATATATATATATATATATATATATATATATCCATGTGTGTTGGTTAAATCATATTTATTTTGGTTATTTTGGTATTATTGCTAACTCTGAGAAAGTGGGTTTTGATCTCTGTTCGGTGGATTTAGTGTATTACTTCTAGTTATATATTTTCTAGTATCTTTCTGATTATTATTTGTGGTATATTTCACCATGGGCATTTTGAATTTTTATTTTTCAAACTAAAACAATATTGTTAGCTCTATTGCCAACTTAAGTATTAGTAACTAAAGCTTATTTGAGTTATGGTTCACATCCCTCCATCTTTTAACAACTCCCAAAATAATAATTCCATAACCTATGGATTTAATGGAATTCATCAATATCATCCTGTTGTATTTGGAAAAGTGTGCTTGAAACTCTGGTGTATTTGACTGTATCTTGATAATATTACAGGTATACCCAAAATTGGGTCTGCATTGTTTGTAACTTTTGTGTGTACATATGAGTTAATCCTTGAAGTAACTGTATTGATTTTCCAATCCTGTTCTTTTGTAACTCATAATAATCCTGAAATATTGTTAAATCTGAATGATATGTGGAGTTGTATCTTTATATTATTTTTATTTGCATCATAAGCTTGTACTGTTAGATGTGCATTACTGAAACATGCCATTATAGTTGCAATCTTCTTCTTCCATATGAAACTAATACCATGAAACTACATTCTTTCAATTGCTAAAAGGATTTGAGATAAGGTTGATACAGTGACAAGAAGAGAGACAAAGAGATAGATGAAAATGATGGGTGAAGTAAAGAGTGACCATGGTTACAAAATGCCACATTGGATGGAGAAGTTAGTATCAGAGAGATAAGATGCTAGACTAAAGCAATTACAAGAAAGGATAAGAGAACAAGAACATATGTGAAAAATAGAAAAGATGATGGAAACAAGGAAGAAACGTAGAGAAAGATAATTTTGAAGGTTATTAGGCCTCATGAATCAGACTTGATATATATGGTGAAGAAGAAGAAGAACTAGTAGGAGATGTGATTCAAAGGTTGATAGAGCTTTAATGAGGTACAAGAAGAGAGAGAGAGAGAGAGAGAGAGAAAGGAAAGAAGAAAGGAGGAAGAGAAGATAATTATGGTTTCACAGGAGGTCAGAGAGTTGAATCAAGAGAGTTGGGAAAAGAAAACCGTAGAACAATTTACTACCCATAATATTATAACAAAACCAAGTGTTAAGGAGAAGGTAGAAAATAAGATTCATGAGCCCTGGATGTATATCATCCTACCAAGGACAAGATGACAACAAGAGATAACATAACAACCAAGTCATTGTAATTTAATTTAAATAAATAAGGAAACACTATATTTTGCAAATGGTGGGTCGTGGCACCGAACCGACTATGCCGGCATGTCTAGGTGGCCAGGTGAACACTAGAGGAGGTGGTGTTTTGGTGCACGAAAGGGTCATTGCTTCGGGCTACTTCGTTCGGGCATAGTCCCTTAAGAGCCCTGAGACCAAAATATCGTTCAACTTTGACGGGTGACTACTCGAACTCCATGGCACCTAGAGAGGCCTCGTCTAATCTAGAACCTCAATGTACAGACCCTCTACAATAGCCTCTCTCATTTTTTTCCTTCTCATTTCGGTGCTCTCGCTATCCTACTGTTTGCAAACGCGTGAAATAGTGTAGTTGGAGCCAGTGTAAGGTTGTCAAACGCTATATTTTGCAAATGGTGGGTCGTGGCACCGAACCGACTATGCCAGCACATCTAGGTGGCCAGGTGAATGCTAGAGGAGGTGGTGTTTCGGTGCGCGAAAGGGTCGTTGCTTCCAGGCTACTTCGTTCGGGCGTAGTCCCTTAAGAGCCCTGAGACCAAAATATTGTTCAACTTTGACGGGTGACTACTCGGACTCCGTGGCACCTAGAGAGGCCTCGTCTAACTGAACCTTGGCATACAGACCCTCTGAATAGCCTCTCTCGTTTTTTCCATCTCATTTCTCTGCTCTCGCTGTCCTACTTGTTTGCAAACACGCGAAATAGTGCATTGGAGCCGCTGTAAGGTTGTCAAATGCTATATTTTACAAACGGTGGGTCATAGCACTGAACCGCCTACGCCAAAGCATGTCCGAGTGGCTAGGTGAATGCTATAGGAGGAAGTTTTTAGGTGTGCGAAAGGGTCGTTGCTTCCGGCTACTTGTTCACCGTAGTCCCTTAAGAGCCCTGAGACCAAAATATCGTTCAACTTTGACGGGTGACTACTCAGACTCCATGGCACCTAGAGAGGCCTCGTCTGATCCAGAACCTCACCGTATAGACCCTCTACAATATTCTCTCTCATTTTTTTCCTTCTCATTTCGCTGCTCTCGCTGTCCTCCTGTTTGCAAACGCATGAAATAGTGCGGTTGGAGCGTATAAGGTTGTCAAATGCTATATTTTACAAACGGTGGGTCCCGCACCAAACCTCCCGCCTTTGGAACATTTAGGTGGCTAGGTGAACACTAGAGGAGGTGGTGTTTTGGTGCACGAAAGGGTCGTTGCTTCCGGGCTACTTCGTTCGGGCGTAGTCCCTTAAGAGCCCTGAGACCAAAATATCGTTCAACTTTGACGGGTGACTACTCGGACTCTGTGGCACCTAGAGAGGCCTCATCTAATCCGAAACCTCGGTGTATGGACCCTCTACAATAGCCTCTCTCATTTTTTTCCTTCTCATTTCGGTGCTCTTGCTGTCCTACTATTTACAAACACGCGAAATAGTGCAGTTGGAGCCAGTGTAAGGTTGTCAAACACTATATTTTGCAAACGGTGGGTCGTGGCACCGAACCGACTACGCCGGCATGTCTGGGTGGCCAGGTGAACACTAGAGGAGGTAGTGTTTTGGTGCACGAAAGGGTCGTTGCTTCCGGGCTACTTCGTTTGGGCGTAGTCCCTTAAGAGCCATGAGACCAAAATATCGTTCAACTTTGACGGGTGACTACTCGGTCTCCGTGGCACCTAGAGAGGCCTCATCCGATCTAGCACCTTGGTATACGAGACCCTCTACAATATCCTCTCTCGGTTTTTTCCTTCTCATTTCAAGGTGCTCTCCTCTGTCCTACTGCCTCGCAAACGCGTGAAATAGTGCAGTTAGAGCCAGTGTAAGGTTGTCAAATGCTATATTTTGCAAACGGTGGGTCGTGGCACCGAACCACCTACGTCGACGCGTCTAGGTGGCTAGGTGAACACTAGAGGAGGTATTTTTTGCGCGCGAAAGGGTCGTTGCTTCCGGGCTACTTCGTTCGGGCGTAGTCCCTTAAGAGCCCTGAGACCAAAATATCGTTCAACTTTGACGGGTGACTACTCGGACTCCGTGGCACCTAGAGAGGCCTCGTCTAATCCAGAACCTTGGCGTATAGACCCTCTACAATAGCCTCTCTTATTTTTTTCCTTCTCATTTCAGTGCTCTCGCTGTCCTACTGTTTGTAAACGCATGAAATAGTGCAGTTGGAGCCAGTGTAAGGTTGTCAAATGCTATATTTTACAAACGGTGGGTCGTGGCACCGAACCACCTACACCGGCACATCCAGGTGGCCAATTGAACACTAGAGGAGGTAGTTTTTCGGTGCGCGAAAGGGTCGTTACTTCCGGATACTTCGTTCGGCGTAGTCCCTTAAGAGCCCTGAGACTAAAATATCATTCAACTTTGGCGGGTGACTACTCGGACTCCGTGGCACCTAGAGAGGCCTCGTCTCATCCGAAACCTCTGCGTATAGACCCTCTACAATATCCTCTCTCAATTTTTTCCTTCTCATTTCGGTGCTCTCGTTGTCCTCTGCTTTTGCAAATGCCGAAATAGTGCGATTGGAGCCAGTGTAAGGTTGTCAAATGCTATATTTTGCAAACGGTGGGTCGTGGCACCAAACCGCCTATCTTGCGGCACATTCGAGTGGCTAGGTGAATGCTATAGGAGGTGGTTTTGGTGCGCGCAAAGGGTCGTTGCTTCCGAGATACTTTGTTCGGGCGAAGTCCCTTAAGAGCCCCGAGACCAAAATATCGTTCAACTTTGACGGTGACTACTCGGACTCAGTGGGCACCTAGAGAGGCCTTGTCGATCCAAAACCTTAGATTACAGACCCTCTACAATATCCTCTCTTAGTTTTGTCCTTCTCATTTCGGTTCTCTCGCTATCCTACTATTTGCAAATGCGTGAAATAGTGTAGTTGGAGCCGTGTAAGGTTGTCAAATGCTATATTTTGCAAACGATGGGTTGTGGCACCGAACCGATTGTGCCGACACGTCTGAGTGGCAGGTGAACGCTAGAGGAGGTGGTGTTTTGGTGCGCAAAAGGGTCGCTGCTTCCGGCTACTTCGCTCGAGCGTAGTCCCTTAAGAGCCCTGAGACCAAAATATCGTTCAACTTTGACGGGTGACTGTTATCCAAAATTTGCCCCAGGGTAATTTTGATAACATGCATTAAATTCTTCAGTCCTGAGCAAGTATATGATTCAAAGCCCAAAATCATGTTTTCTGGGGTCCCCTCGATTTCCTTCTAACTCTCCTGTCCAAGAAGGAATCCCAACAAGTTGATAAAATGGAAGAGATGCAAAAAATATGGTTGCAGGATTGTTCTAAGGCATTTCGGGTTTGCAAGATTAGGGCCGAGAAAATGAAGAAAATTGGCTAATTCCCGGTCCGTGTGTCACGGCAAAGAAAGGGACATCCGGCCGTGTGGACGCGTGGGGGTGAAAGGCGAACCGGCCAAGGTGAAAAATTTGACTAACTGTTGTGTAGATAAGGCTGGGACATCTGGGCCGTGAGGATGCGAAGGACGCGAAAAGGTGAAGTGGTCGAGAGCAAAGGTAGCCCATTTCAGGCGGTTCAGAAGAATTTGTCCTGCATAACGATGGACAGTTGGAACAAATGTACGCGGAGGATGCGAACCACCCGGATCGGCCAAAATAGGGAAATTTAGTCCGGGACATTTGGGACAAAGGGATGCATGGGACGAAAGAGCCGAAAGAGCCGAGAGCCAATGGAAATGTGCCACGTGTCTTCACCTCAAAGAGGGACAGGGAAGCCCGAATCGGGTGGATCAGAGAAATTTGTCCCAGAAGGTTTGGGACATCTGGGCTGAAAATACGCGAGGGACGCGAAAAGCCGGGAGGCTGCGCAGACGAATCAGGAAACGCCACGTGTCCTAAGGCGGGGGGAGTTCGGAGCCAGGGAAAGACTTAGAAAAATTTGACAAAGTCTTGGGCCAAAAAATTAAAAGACAAGGATGCCCCCGCACCCCTGTCCTCCAACCAGATCATGCCACGTGTCCCAAGTGGCGGGAGCGTGGGGAAAAAATGGAAAATTTTCCAAAGAGTTAAAAAGGTCGAAATTTCAAGGGAAAGCCCGCGGAAAGGTGGAGGAGAGAGAATTGCTCAGTGAACCAGCCGACATGTGGTATCCGACCGTGGAGCGCGAAATTTTTCAAATTTTTTTCCAAAATGTAAAAAAGTCAAAATTTAAAAAAATTTGCCCGACATCTTTTTTTCTAAGTTGTTTTGCCCTAAAACTTCAGACCTTCATATCTTTTGATCCAGAGCTCAGATTTGCATGTTCTTCATATCATTGGAAAGCTTATGAAATTATCTATAGGATTTCATGGTCAATTTTGAATTTTGGTTCAGTTTCAAGAGAGAAAATTCAAAAACGGCTCTGGTACGTGTCCATGGGCAGAAATGACCTTTCAAATGACCAAATTTAATGCGGATGGGTCGCATTCTCCTCCAATTCGGTCAAAATGACAGGTATGGGTTTGTAAGGCCCCCATGCCATTTTAATGTATTTGTAGTCAATGAGGAATGGGCTCCCACATTTTGTACGTTTTCTCTTTCCGGCTTGACCCATGCAATGTAAAAGCGATTTGGCTCATTTCTTCAGGGGAACACTTTTGGCATAACAAAACTTCTTCTTTCACATCCAAAGCAAGTGATTGTGGCAAGAATCAGACCTCTTCAAAGATTGTAACAGGTTTTCTACCTCTCTGAGGTTGTAATGCAGTGTTTTTTGACATTGGAAATGATAATGTAAACTTTGTGAATGGGTTTCATCCTTTATTTGTATTATTTGCTTCATTTCGATCATAAATTATATCTTATCACTGTGTATGTTTTATGTTGTAATCTTTGGTTTGTGTCTATTTGCATGAAAAAATATTCACCACTCCTTTTGGTGCATCACCATCTTTATTTAGTTTCAATTTTTGCATTTCTATCCATGTCTCCTTGCAATTTAGACCGGATTATGATCTCGAACCTCTGTAGTTGTGCAAATATAGATCTAAATCGAGAGGATTTTGAGGAACCAGCCTCTAATCTAGAGATTCCTCTCTCAGTTTCACAAGTCCCACACTTGGAGAGAGGTTTCCATGTTGTGCAATCACACTGGATGCCTAAGACATCATTTAGAACCTTGATTTACATCCAGGGGTGCTGTGATTTTGCACTAACAGTTTTGGCACGCCTGGTGGGACACTAGAGGTCTCATTTTTATTACAACAAAGTTGATGTGCATCTGCTGTAATTTTCTTGCTTGGAAAAAGCTATTATTTGCATATCTGGCGACTCCAAGGGGAAGAATCAACTGGTTTCAGCAGTGCAGGCCTAAAAACTCATGAGAAGAATCACCACAAGGTCAAGAGTTGGAGAAGAAGAAGTGATGTTTGAATACCTGCAATTATCTCCAAGAAGAAGGCAAAGAGGAAGAAGGACTCAAAGGTCTCCATCTCCACCAAACAGAACTCTCTCAACTCCTCCACCTGGTAGGCTTTTCATCTAGTCAACAAGGGTTTTAAGACCAATTAGAATGGCACAAAATAATCCCTATGTCAACTTCACAGGCAGCAGCCCACTTGCCCTTAATGCACAATATCCAATTCCTATTGCAGCCTTGAAGAACATTCCCTACTTCACTGGAGAAAATTAGACTACTCCAGGTGATCATGTTAAAGATATTGCTAACCTTTGTGCAATTCATGAAATCAATGAGATGCAAGTGGTTGTCAAGTTACTGGCATCTTCATTCAAGGGTAAAGCATTGCAATGGTTTAGGAGCCTTGGAGCTAGTTCTATCACAAATTGGAATCAGTTGTGTATAGCACTTCATGAGCAATTTGGAGAAAAGGGAGATAACTTGTCTCTTTTGGAGCAGCTGACAACCATCAAGAGAGCTCCCAATGAGCAGCTGACCGATTTCAACTTCAGATTTCAAAAGACTTGGGAGAGAATTCCAGTGGCAGTCAGGCCAACCACAGAAGGTGCTTTTCTCTACTATCTCAAAGCTCTAAATTCTGATATTTCTATGTTGATTCAGTCCATGGGAGGCATAACTATCCCTATGGCTTATAGCATTGCCATTAGGGCTGAAAATTGTTTGATCCAAGCTGGAAAACTTGCCCCTAGACCTCCCATGCCACTATTTCCAAGTTTAGAGAGTCTAAACACCAATCAAGCACCTAATTTGGCTCCTTCTCCCACTCCTAGAAATCAAAGTTCAAATGAAGCTTCCACTTCATCTCCAAGTGACCCAAATGAGCTTCAAGAAATCATGAAGCAATTGCAAAACCTAGGCAATGAGCTGGTTACTCTTAAGAGGCAACAAGCCCAAGGTTTTAGACCTTCTTATCAACCCCAAGCTTAGCCTAACAGGTAGCCATACCAACCACAAAGGCCACCTAACCCAGCTGCAAATATGAATCAAACAAGGCCTCTTGTCAATAGACCATTTCAACCCTATAATCCAAATGCCATATCTGCCTCTAAGGCATTGGTGCCAACACAAAACAACATTGCTCAGGAGTATGATTGGTGTTTTCCATGCAATGAGCCTCATAACCAATCCATGTGCTTCAATGGTGCTTTGAATCAAGCATTAATGGTGACAAATACTGGTGTGGAGGGTGAGGGCAGTCAAGGAAACAACAAACAATAAGAAACATTCCAACAGCAATCAGCCCCAAATGACACCACATTGGTAAATTAGCAAGTAGAGGATTTTTGTGACATCAACCAGGCAGTTTCTCAAGGTGTTGCAGCCAACACAAGGTCAAAAAGAAGGAATTTGGGTGAAGAAAAGCCATTAGCCCCAACCAATCCATGACCTTCTATGGTTCCACAAGTGGTTGGCAAATAGAATCCAATTTCAAATGCACAAGGGCAGCCAAGGACAGCCCCTAGGCCAACTCAAATACCAGTTGTTGCTACCCACATGCAAGGAGTGAATGTGCAAACCAAGGGACAGCAAAGAGATCCTTCATCACCATTCAATATCATTGATCAGATGAAGAAGACAAACGTCAATATATCAATGTGGGAATCCCTATCTATCCCAAGCCAAAGAGATATGCTGCAAGCTGCCATGAAGGACTGGCCAACTTCGAATCAATAAGTTCAGATGTAAGACAAAGTGCTCACAAATGCTGCCCGGCTGAGGGAAATCATGGAGGACAGCAAGGTAAAATTTTGAAGCCCCCTCCTTTCTATGTTTCATTAATCATTGGAAATCAGCTAGTACATAATTGCATGATAGACTCCGGGGCAAGTAGCTTGGTAATGCCTAAACAGATAGCTGATCAGCTAGGGCTCCAGTATGAAACAACATCCAAAGGGGTAGTGCAGCTGGATGGGACAGCAGTAGCAATGGTTGGAGTGATTAGAAATTTGAGTATTACCTTGCATGCATGTCCAAATGTTGTTGTTTTACAAGATGTATCAGTCATAGACCTTCCACCACTCTTTTCCCTATGCTTGTCAAGGGACTTCACAGCCAAGATTGGGGGATATTTGTCTGCTGATTGGTCACACATGCTGTTCAGAACGAGGTATGGAACTAAGGCTACAATCAGGTCAGAACCTATTGCAAACTTCCATATTGAGCCTTACACTCCAAGTCAGATTAATGCCAATTGCTTAGCATTTGATCAAGAAGATCACCCAAGCACTGATGAAGCTGACACTAAGGTTGGAAGCATCCCGGATCTAACTCTTGATGAATGGGCAAACAAGATACATGCATTTGATCCTTATCAAGAAGTGGAAGAATCTGAGCTAGGGGTTTATTGCATACACGAAGAAAATCAGCCTATTCCTAGCATCACCAAGCCAAACCACAAAGATGACAATGAGGTATGGCAGCTATTTTTTGATGGATCAAGGAGTAGACAAGGTGCAGGAGGTGGAGCTATGCTTGTTTCACCTCAAGGAATAAAGTACTATTCCACTTTTAGATTTCAGTTTGCATGCTCCAATAACACTGCTGAATATGAAGCCTTGGTGTAAGGGATGCATTGGGCAATCAAGAAGAAAATAAAGAACTTGCAAGTCTTTGGGGACAGTGAATTGATTGTAAATCAGGTCAAGGGACAGCATGCTACCAAGAATGATCTACTCAAGTGCTACAAGAATAGGGTATGGGACCTCATGGAAGATTTTGAGGGTTTTGGCATCAAATCCATTCCTAGGAAAGAGAATCAAGCTGCTGACAGGCTTGCAGCAGTAGGGGCAGCCTTTAACATTGTGGAAAGTATTCAATGAGACAAGGTACACCAAACATCCATGTGATTGTGAGGCCTTCAGTGCTGGATAACAATGTCAGTTGGCAAGTGTTTGAAAATGACTAGCAAATCATCCATTTTTTGCAAGAAGAAGCTGAGTTCTCAGCCAAGAATCAAGAGAGATTGGAACGGCAGTATGGTGACCAAGTAGTACAGCTGAGAACTAACAAGCTGCCCAAGGGACTTATCACTTTGGAGTCCATTTTTAACCCCAATGATCAGTTTAGAAAGGAGAAAGCAAACATTCAGGTCAAGAGAGAGGATTCAGTATCCATCTTGGTAGAAGAGAACAAACCATTGCAAATTGGAAGGATGACAACTGAACAAGAAAGGTATGAGTTCATACAGCTGTGTCAAGAGTTCCCTAACGTGTTTTCTTGGAGCTATGAAGACTTGAAAGGTTTCAATCCCAACTTAGCTCAGCATACCATCGAATTGGATCCAAATACTAAGCCTGTTAAGGCGAAACAAAGACCAGTCAATCCACACATGGAGCCTCTCATGAGGAAAGAATTGGACAAGCTGATTGAGTCAAGGATCATATTCCCAATCAAGCATTCTAGTTGGGTTGCCAACTTAGTTCCAGTCAGAAAGAAGAGTGGAGAGATCAGATTGTGTGTTGACTTTAGAGACTTGAATAGAGCCTCTCTCAATGACCATTACCCACTCCCTTCCATGGAGAAAATATTGTAAGTTGTGGTTGGCTCGAGAAGTTTTCACTACTTGATGGCTACTCTGAGCTACAATCAGATTATGGTGAAGGAAGAGGACCGGTTCAAGACAGCCTTCACAACCAAATGGGAACTTTTGCATACGGGAAATGCCATTTGGGCTGTCCAACGCTGTGCTAACTTCCAAAGGGCAATGGACATGGCATTCAAAGGTTTGATTAACAACGTAGTGCTGATTTACCTTGATGATATCACTATTTTTTCAAAAATGCAGCAGACCACCTCTATCATTTGAGGAAAGTCTTCACGAGGTGCAGGAGATTTGGAGTGTCTTTGAATCCTAAGAAGTGTATCTTTCTTACACATGAAGGAAATCTCCTTGGCCATATTGTCTCCAAAGAAGGATTAGCAATTGATCTAGAGAGGGTTGAAGCCATAAGAGCACTACCATTGCCAAGCCACAAGAAAGCCCTTCAGAGTTTCTTGGGAAGGATAAACTTTGTTCGAGAGGTTTGTCCCAGATTTTGCAGCCCTTGTCAAGCCCATCACCAAAATGTTAAAATAGAGCATGGCTTTCAAGTGGACAGCGAGAGTCAAGGAGAGTTTTGAAGCAATCAAAGAAGCTATCTCTCAAGCACCAACTCTCGTCAACCCAGACTTCTCCAAGGACTTCATCCTCTATGCATTTGGAGGTAATGACACTATTTCTGCCATTTTGGTACAATAGAACAAGGATAATGATGAGCAGCCAATTGCCTTCTTCAGCCAGAGCCTAGATGACTATGAGGTGAGGTACTCTTTTATTGAGAAGCATGTCTTTGTGATGTCGAAACTTGAAGAAATTCAAGCATTTAATCTTAAACAACAAGGTCCAGTTGCTGGTCTCACATGTTGGGGTTAAGGACTTCCTCCTCAACAAAGATTTGAATGAGAAAAGGGCAGGTTGGATCACCCGTGTCATGGAGTATGACATTGAGATCAAGATCACCAAGCTGGTAAGAGGGAAAGGATTGTGTGAGCAGCTGGTTTTGGGGAAGCAAAAAGAAGTATGCAATGAAGAAGAGGTTGTTTTGACAGTTCAAGACAGCCATAAGCCATGTGGCACTCAAGAAGAAAACAATGCTGCCCCCACTCCTTGCTGGACCCAAGATATAATGCACTTCCTAGGCACAGGCCTATGCCCTCCGGAGATGAACAAGACCCAAAGGAGACACTTCAGATTGCAGGTTGTTCCGTATGCCATTGTTGATGGAATTTTGTTCAAGAAAGATGTGAATGGAGTGCTGCTAAGATGCATTAGCACAAATCAGATTCAAAGGGTGTTGGAAGAGTTCCATGGTGGACCAGCTGGTGGCCATTTTGCACCAAGAGTGACAGCTCTAAAAATCATGAAGGCTGGTTATTATTGGCCCAAAATCTTCAGTGATTGCTATGCATGGATCAAGAGGTGTAAGAATTGTGCATTCTTCATAGGAAAAGAGAGACTTGCTGCCCTTCCATTACATCCAATCTCAGTTGACCAGCCATTCATGCAATGGGGTTTGGACTTCATTGGAGTCATTAATCCCAATTCAAGCCAAGGGCACAAATGGATTTTGACAGCCACGGACTACTTCACCGGATGGACATGACGTAGCACTCAAAGAGTCAAATGAGTCTAGCATCTTAGAATTTTATGAGGGGATAACAACCAGATTTGGTGTACTGCTACAATAATCTCTCGATAATGCATTGGCATTCATTGGATCTAAGGTGACTGAGTGGGCTATCAAGAACGGTATCTACCTAAGCACTTCATCAAACTATTACCCTCAAGGTAATGGCCAGGCTGAGTCTACAAACAAGAACTTGTTGAGGATCATTAGGAGGACTCTTGACGAGAATCAGAGGTCTTGGCATACCAAACTGAAATCAGCCTTATGGGCTGATAGGATAACTCCCAAAAGATCCATAGGCAACTCTCCATTCAAACTTGTCTATGGAAGAGAGGAAATCTTGCCCATGTCACTTGAGTTGCCAACATTGGAACTCATGAAGCAGCTGGAATTGCTAGAGTTTGAGCCCATGGAGGTGAGGTATGCATAGTTGATAGAGCTGCAAGAGATCAGAAATCAGGCATCCCAAGCAATGGAAAAGGATCAAGCTTTGATCAAGAAGACCTTTGATAGGAAGGCCAAGGATAGATCTTTTCAGGTTGGAGATCTAGTGTTGAAATGGGATGTGGATAGAGCAAAACCGAGAAGGCATTCAAAATTTGATGCCATTTGGAGTGGCCCATACATGGTCACGAAGTGCAAGAACAACAATGCTTTCCAATTAGCCCCATTGGAAGGTAAGAACTACGATTCCATTAAATGGAATCCATCTCAAGTGTTGCTTCTAGAGGGAAATTCACTACCTTGTAAATATTAGATTATATTTTCATTCCTCCAAGTGCTTGTGCACATTGTTTTGCTTTGTAGGGTAGTTTTGTTTTCCCTAAGTGCTTTGGCACAACTTGCTATCCATGGAGGTGTTTTGTAGTCCTTGCTTCCATCAAATGATATTCCATCTTCCTCCTTACACATTCTAAGTCAGGTTGGGGTTCTAAACGTAATATCCGACGACTCCATGCCCAATGGATCGCTGAGCACTCTTGGTCTTTTCATCCAAGAGCGGATGACCCCGCCGAGTCACAAAATTGTTATCCAAAATTCACCCCCGGGTAATTTTGATAACATGCATTAAATTCTTCATCCCAAGCAAGTATATGATTCAAAGCCCAAAATCATGTTTTCTGGGGTCCCCTCGGTTTCCTTCTAACTCTCCTGTCCAAGAAGGAATCCCAACAGGTTGATAAAATGGAAGAGATGCAAAAAATATGGTTGCAGGATTGTTCTAAGGCATTTCGGGTTTGCAGGCTTGGGGCCGAAAAAATGAAGAAAATCAGCTAAGTCCTGGTCCAGGCGGTCCACGTAGCAAAGGGACATCTGGGCCGTGGGGACGCGCGGGACGCGAAAGGGTGAACCGGCCGAAGGTGAAAAAATTGACTAACTATTGTGCAGATAAGGCTGGGACATCTGGGCCGTGAGGATGCGAAGGACGTGAAAAGGTGAAGCGGTCGAGAGCAAAGGCAGCCCATTTTGGGTGGTTCGGAATAATTTGTCCTGCAGACGATGCAGGGCAGTTGGAACAAATGTACGCAGAGGAGGGCGCGAACCGCCTCGGATCGGCCGAAACAAGGAAATTTAGTCCGGGACATTTGGGACAAAGGGACGCGTGGGATGCGGAGAGCCGAAAGAGCTGAGAGCCAATGAAAATGTGCCACGTGTCTTCACCTCAAAGAGGGACAGGGAAGCCCAAATCGGGTGGATCAGAGAAATTTGTCTCAGAAGGTTTGGGACATCCGGCCAAAAATACGTGAGGGACATGAAAAGTCGGGAGGCCCGAGACGATCGAGAAACGCCACGTGTCCTAAGGCGAGGAGTTCGGAGCCGGGAAAGACTTAGAAAAATTTGACAAAGTCTTGGGCCAAAAAATTAAAAGACAAGGATACCCCCGCGCCCTGTCCTCCAACCAGATCATGCCACGTGTCCAAGAAGGAATCCCAATAGGTTGATAAAATGGAAGAGATGCAAAAAATATGGTTGCAGGATTGTTCTAAGGCATTTTGGGTTTGCAGGCTTGGGGCCGAAAAAATGAAGAAAATCAGCTAAGTCCTGGTCCAGGTGATCCACGTAGAAAAGGGACATCCGGGCCATGTGGACATGCGGGACGCGAAAGGGTGAACCGGCCGAAGGTGAAAAAATTGACTAATTGTTGTGCAGATAAGGCTGGGACATCTGGGCCGTGAGGATGCGAAGGACGTGAAAAAGGCGAAGCGGCCGAGAGCAAAGGCAGCCCATTTTGGGTGGTTCGAAGAATTTGTCCCAGATAGTCCGGGACAGGTTGGAACAAATGTACGTGGAGGACGCGAACCGCCCGGATCGGCCGAAATAGGGAACTTTAGTCCGGGACATTTGGGACAAAGGGACGCGTGGGATGCGGAGAGCCGAAAGAGCCGAGAGCCAATGGAAATGTGCCACATGTCTTCGCCTCAAAGAGGGACAGGGAAGCCCGAATCGGGTGGATCGGAGAAATTTGTCCCAGAAGGTTTGGGACATCCGAGGCCAAAAATACGCGAGGGACGTGAAAAGCCGGGAGGCCCGCAGACGAATCAGGAAACGCCACGTGTCCTAAGGCGAGGGGAGTTCGGAGCCAGGGAAAGACTTAGAAAAATTTGACAAAGTCTTGGGCCAAAAAATTAAAAGACAAGGATACCCCGCGCCTGTCCTCCAACCAGATCATGCCACGTGTCCCAAGTGGCGGGAGCGCGGGGAAAAAGTGGAAAATTTTCCAAAGAGTTAAAAAGGTCAAAATTTCAAGGGAAAGCCCGCGGAAAGGTGGAGGAGAGAGAATTGCTCAACGAACCAAACACCTAATACATGGCATCGGACCGTGAGTGCGAAATTTTTTCAATTTTTTTCCAAAATGTAAAAAAGTCAAAATTTAAAATGTTTTGCCCGACATCTGCTTTTTTTTGAATCTGTTTTACCCTAAAACTTCAGACCTTCATATCTTTTGATCTAGATCTTAGATTTGCACGTTCTTCATATCATTGGAAATATTATGAAATTCTCTATAGGATTTCATGGTCAATTTTGAATTTTGGTTTAGTTTCAAGAGAGAAAATTCAAAAACGGCTCAGTACGTGTGCATGGGCAGAAATGACCTTTCAGCGACCAAATTTAATGCAGGATGGGTCGCATTCTCCTCCAATTCGGTCAAAAATGATAGGGTATGGGTTTGTAAGGCCCCCATGCTGTTTTAATGCATTTTCAGTCAATGAGGAATGGGCTCCCACGTTTTGTATGTTTTCTCTCTCCTGGGCTCGACCCATGCAATGTAAAAGCCAGATTTGGCTCATTTCTTCAGGGGGGAACACTTTTGGCATAGAAAAACTTCTTCTTTCACCTCCAACAAGTGATTGTGGCAAGAATCGGACCTCTTCAAAGATTGTAACAGGTTTTCTACCTCTCTGAGGTTGTAATGCAGTGTTTTTGACATTGGAAATGATAATGCAAACTTTGTGAATGGGTTTCAGTCCTTTGTTTGTATTATTTACTTCATTTCAGATCCTAAATTATATCTTATTAGCCTGTGTATGATTTTATGTTGCAATCTTTGGTTTGTGTCTATTTGCATGACAAAAATATTCACCACTCCTTTTGGTGCATCACCATCTTTAGTTAGTTTCAATTTTTGCATTTCTATCCCTGTCTCCTTGCAATTTAGAGTAGGATTAGGATCTGAACCTCTGCGAGTTGTGTAAATATAGATCTAAATCGGAGGAGTTTGAGGAACCAAACCTCTAATCTAGAGATTCCTCTCTCGCCATAAGTCCCACACTTGGAGAGAGGTTTCCATGTTGTGCAATCACACTTTGGATGCCTAAGACATCATTTAGAACCTTGATTTGCATCCGGGGTGCTGTGATTTTGCACTAACAAAGTGATTACTCGGATTCTCGTGGCACCTAGAGGCCTCGTCGATCCGGAACCTCGGTGTACGGACCCTCTACAATATCCTCTCTCATTTTTTTTTCCTTCTCATTTCAAAGTGCTCTTGTTGTCCTACTATGTCGACACATCCGGGTGGCCAAGTGAATGCTATAGGAGGTGGTGTTTCGGTGCACGAAAGGTTCATTGCTTCCAGGCTACTTCGTTCGGGAAAAGTCCCTTAAGAGCCCTGAGACCAAAATATCGTTCAACTTTGACGGGTCACTACTCAGACTCCGTGGCACCTAGAGAGGCCTCGTCTGATCAGGAACCTCGGCGTCGCACCCTCTACAATAGCCTCTCTCATTTTGGTGCTCTCATTGTCCTACTATTTGTAAACGCGTGAAATAGTGCAGTTGGAGCCAGTGTAAGGTTGTCAAATCCTATATTTTGCAAACAGTGGGTCATGGCACCGAACCGACTACTGCCGGCACATCTAGGTGGCCAGGTGAATGCTAGAGGAGGTGGTGTTTCGGTGCACGAAAGGGTCGTTGCTTCGAGCTACTTCATTCGGGCTTAGTCCCTTAAGAGCCACCGAGACCAAAATATCGTTCAACTTCAACGGGTGACTACTCGGATTCCGTGTACAACTTTTTCAAAATTTACAACATTTTCAAAATTTACAATATTTTCAAAATTTACAAGTGACTTTTTCAAAATTTACAATTTTTTCAAACAATGTTCAAGCTTCTCTTAGCTTCGAGAATTTAAAATTCTCTACTAACAATGCCAACCACGTGAAGGTGGAATCTTTTCTGGCACCACTAACCTAAACATAAAATTATTAGTCAAAGAAATTTAAGTTTCAAATCAAAACCATATACTATCTATATACATGACACACAAAATACACAAATTTAAAATAAAATATATTCAAACTTAAATCTAGATCTTTAAACTAAAAAATTATATATATATATATATATATATATATATATGAAACTTGAAATTAAATATATACTGAGACATGAGCATTGTAAATTCATTCCAATGAACCATCAGGATCAGATCTACTCTGAATAGCAGACAAGATTGCTTCATGATCTGACTCTCGAACCTTCCAAAGAATCTTGTTATTAGGTCTTCCTCAATATCTATACAACTGAATATTTGTCGCTAGAACTAGATGTGAATATAAGAGTATTTTCCTGTGTGTCTCAAAGTCTTCAAACACCCAAACAGAGGAGTTTTTTAATGGATACCGTCGAAGCCAAGTTCCAGTAACTACCACTGACCCTGTAGGATACTCAATCTCTTCGCCATCTATAATAGGAGAAGTCAACTTCTTTCTTTCCTCGATGCAATGACATAAGAAATAGTCTGTTCCTTCTTCATTGTCTTCTATCGCAATTACTGCAAACACATGTCCTACAAAAAAATAACCAAGGTTGAACAACTCAAATTTAAATTACATATTAAAATTTCAATGGACATAACTCAATACAAAAATTAAATAAATAACCATAAATACCTTGTCGCACCAAAATCAAAATTTCGTCAAAGTCCTTGGATGTTGTAACTTCATCTACGTAGAAACAAGTTGTAATGCTTGTGGAGGTTGATAACTAGGAAGCGAGTTAGAGGCCTACAAATCCATCCTTCTACCCATTCTTGTGAATCACACTCAGCAGTGAAAAATTCGATATAAGATGCACAAAAACATGTCAACTTTCTTGTCCATACGGCCCACGAAGTAGCGTCTGAGCTACAAAATGAGTGCATATCACTGGACCCAGTGAGTGTCATACAATCCTCGTAGTTAGCAATATGTTTTTCCTCTATCAACCAAAAATATTTGCAAACTGTGGAATTTTCTTGAGAACCTCAGGCCATGTTGTCAGTACACCATTCCACTATGCTCTTTGCATCTTTTAATTTAACACCATATTTTTACTTCAACTCTTCTCTTGCAAGAGCTCTTTTCACACATTCCCCTGCACCGTCATGCTCTCCTTTTCCATGTCTAGCCTTAGTGAAACTCCAAATATGTTGCACACCCATCTTGACATGCATTCTTCTCATCCAATAAAACATTCGTGCATTCTTAAATTGAGACGTGTAATTATCTGACCATATATAATGTTGTTTGAAGTGGATGTCCCTATCAGACAAGTTTCCATAAAATAACTGGAAACACCCTTGCACAAATTTAGTAGAATGAGTACGATCATCACTGATATAAAAGTGGTACTCTCTTAAAAAAATTGATCATTCTTTGTACTGTTAGGAGAATGTAGAAATGCTATATGCACAAAAATGGCAACTTGTACTGAGTTGTAATATTGCGATTGAACCTCCATTTGTGGTTGCAATGTGTAATTCTCTACAAAATCAACCACTGAAACAATAGTACCAATAGGAAATGTGTCTTTGCATAGCTTGAATTGTTCATCCAACCATCGAGCTCTATGTGTATGCCTCGCATACTCATAAACAATTTCATCCTTAAATTTTCTCATAAATTGAAAAATGGGCATTTGTTCTGTAACTAGCTCACACCGTTTCGACTCTTTTCCATCTTTCAACTAGTATGCAACTGATTTATATTTATCAAATTCAACTAAATTATGTCCTATTGTACCTTCAATTTGCTCATGGATGTAACTTTCCAATTTAGGTAATCCGCCGCATGTACTACAACTTCCATCTAAACAATCCTGACTATAAAAAAATTGTCCAACTTCTTTTTCACAAAATATAGTAGGAATGAAATCCTGGAAGATATTGGTGAAACTTGAACACCACATTTAGATAACATAGTTTCGAATGAAAAATAGAATGAATACGTAAAAATTTAGCATAATGCATCACAAATTCAACATGTTGCCTACAATGACAAGTGGTGCAAGCATGGTTGATTTTCACATAGAATAGTTTCAACATTTAAAAAAAACATTGACTAATTTTAATTTCCAGATTCTCTTGTTCAAACTTACGAAAAAATTGAGTTTGAGTCATATCTAAGAAATGCCTTGGATGTGGTTCACGATTAGTAGAACCAACTCTTTGTTTTCTTGTATTAGGTGAAACTCTAGCGTTATCATGCCAAAATTTAATAACAACTTCTCTCATAGCATCAGAATTATTTTTGTCCTTACGCGGTGCTCTAGCAGAAAATGCCCAAAAATCGACATTATTGAGTGATTGAAGGATATTACGTCTTTCAATTGCTTTCATTAAATTTTTTCGATTAACTTGCAACATTCGACTTGTTTGCGTAATCAAACGTTGTTTTTTTATTGATTCACTTACAACACTAGTAGCAAGTACACGACGCACGATATTACTATCCCTAGTGCATCTCTTGACACCAACAATGTGATATGCATCATGAAGGTTTTCAACAATTGTAGAGGTTTGACCACGTATGTTAGATATTGTCAATCCTAAGGTGTTTAATGTAGGTCTCATTTTAATCAATTTCATCAAACTAACCAACAACTGACATCTTTGGGAATCATTTAAAATTTCAAAATGATTATCCCAAATTTTAGTGGATTTTTCTGATTTTTTGTTTGGAAAGTTTGTCGGACATTGGCTTCAAAATGTTTTCATCAATTTCAATAAAAAAATTAGGTTTCTTATGTAAAATCCTAGGAGGTGTTTTTTCAAATTTTGCTTGTCTACAGTTTCAACATGAATTTCCTTATTCACATTTTCATTGTCTCCTTCAATTTCAACATTTTCTACATCATGAGTATTTAATTCTTCTTCAACATTGACAGTAAAAACTTCTTCATCGCGAGTATTTAATTCAACTTCAACATTGACAGTAGAAACATTACCTAGTTCTTCATTGCTTACAATAGTTGGGATTGAAGATGAACCTCTTCTAGATTCACGAAGTTTCCGCATTCACTCAGCATTTTCAAATTTTTTGGCCTCTAATTCGTTTGGTGTTTTTTTACTTAATGAATTCCTTTTTTGACTTTGTTTTTGTCTCCCATGATGTTTTGCTTCCGGTGATAAGAAAACGTGCACGAAAAAAGACATAATTTCACGATAATTAAATGCACGGTAAGGTCGAGAGTAAAAATCACATGGTAATTCGAGACATTGGGATGTGTGTAAATATGATTTATGAACTGCGAGCATGCTTTATAAAGCGCGCTCGTGGTATTGTTAAAAAAACCACGATCGCGGATCTATCTGCCAAACCTAAGCCTCGGAAAATCTTTGTTTTTCCCAACCAAAGCTATGGAAGGTCATTATGAAGTGTAAAAGGTCAAAAAACCTCAAATCTACTCTTCTAAAGACTTGAACCATGCTAAAAACTGAAAACATTTCACAAAAATGGTGCCATCACGTAGGGTAGACTTTAGCTTTGTAGAAATATTGTTTTTAAAGTGAATAGAATAAGATAAATATCATTTTATAATTTCTTACTAACAATAGGTCTTTAAGACATTTTTTCCCGTGAATGTTCATGTCTACGTTTAAGACTGTAACTTTTGTTTCTCTTATCAAAATATGATAAAAATTATACCATCCCAAGTGTTGATAAATTCTATACACCTTAAAAAAAAATTTGATTTCGATATTTTTTGATATAGTTATGGCGGGCAAACGGAAAGCGCTCCATTTTCTAAATATTTTCAGACCACTTTCACGGAAAAAAGCATAAAAAAATATATTGCTAAAAAAAATACAAAATAAAATCCATCCCAAGATAGACAACTACATCTAATGTTTCACCAAAGGAAAAAAAAAAAAAACAAGATTTGGTCATCCAAAATGTGGGCAAATGGACTACAATCTTATAAGTTTTTTCAAAAAAAAAAAATAAGTCATATAATTTTAAGTGTTTAATATAGCTAAACTTGTCTGTTTTTTTACAAAAATTAGTATTTTAGAAACTAGATTCTGAATTCTACGATTCATATTTATATAAATTTTTCTAATTTAGAGTGCGTGTATAGCTAATAATCCCTACAAGTTGAGATTTTGCTATTTTTTGCAATATGACGTCCACGAATGACCCTATATTTGTCCATCAACTTCTTGCACTTACCCATTTATAGAACTTGAATAGCAATAGTGATTCAGGCTAGCATGAAAACAAGGGAAATCTATAGATCTTCCCATACAGAAATTCTTAAGACCAATGCTTTACATATGAAGACTTACATCAGACTATGGAGCCTTTTATAAACTAATGCATACCCATAACTAAATCTTCGTTAGGATTTACAAGTAACTTCACATAATGTGACACATTTACTTATTACAAACTGGAATAAGTATTGAAATTTTTTTAACAGAAGTTAAGAGGTGGCATTTTCATGCACACTCCCCCTCAAGGGAAACTCTGATAGGCCCAAAAATTCACAAAATTTGAAAAACTTTATAGAACACAGTGGTTTTGTGAAGATATATGCAACTTGATTTTTAGTTGACTATAACTTCATAGCAATACCACCATTTAATACTTTCTCTCTAATGAAGTGCATATGAACTTCAATATGATTGGTCCTTTGATGCTAAACTGGATTCTTTGTAAGAGAAATGCAGCTCTAGCTTTCACATAGAAGAGTATTACTTCCTTTGATTCCCATGTGCAACTTATCCAATAATATTTTCAGCCACATAGCTTCTTTTGTAGCTTCCATAGTGCTTTTATACTCTACTTTAGTAGAAGAGATAAACATTGTTGGTTGTTTCTTGCTACTCCAAGTGATGGCACCTGCACCCAACTTGAAAATATATCCATAAGTAGAATTCCTATCTACAACATCACCAACATGATCAGAATCACAATATCCAAATAATTGTGCATCATTACAAGAAGAATAAAAATACCATAATTGATCATTCCTTTAATATATTTCAAAATCCTTGTTGTCATTTTCTAATGATATTCATAAGGTTCTTGCATAAATCTTGAAACTACTCCTATTGCATAAGAAATATCAGGTCTAGTAATAGTCAAATAAATTAGACTACCAACTAGCTTCCTATACAAAGTAGGATCAAATTTAGCACAAGTTGGTTTAGGGTCTAACTTAACACCAACTTCAATAGGAATGGCAACAAGCTTACAATCAATCATGTTAAATCTTCTAAGTAAATTCATAACATACTGAGATTGAGATGCAACAATAGACTTATGATCTTGAAATATAATCATGCTAATAAAATGATTTAATAAACTGAATCAATTATTTTAAAACGTTGTTTTAACCTTTCTTTATTTCTAACAATTAAAGTTCTATCATTTCTAGTAATCAAAATATCATCAACATACAAGACAATAATGATAATATGATTATTTTCAACTTTAAAAAATAAATAATTATCAGAAAAATAGTTAGAAAAACCAAGATCCTAAAAGAAATTGTTAATTTTAGCATACCAAGCTCTAGGAGCTTGCTTAAGACCATACAAATAATTTTTAAGCTTACATACATAAAGTTCCTTGTCGTACTTCAAAGCCTTTAGGATGACTCATATAGATTTCTTATTTTAAGTCACCATTTAAAAAAGAATTTTTAACATCCATTTGGTGAATCTCCCAACCATATTGGGTAGCCAATGCAAGAAGAATTATAACAATTCTCATCTTAGCAACAGGAGAAAAAGTATCAACATAGTCAATTCTTGGTTTCTGAGTGAAACCACGAGCTACCAACCTTGCCTTGAAATTTTCAATCTCTCATAGAGAGTTATATTTGATTTTGAACAACCACCTAGATCCTACAATGCTTTTTTAGAAGGAGGAGGGACTAGTTCCCAAGTGTCATTTTTTATTAAAGCATTGTATTCATCCTTCATATCCTGAAGCCATCTATCATCTTGAGATGATTCTTCAAAGGATTGTGGTTCTACCTCATAGAGGGTCATCAAGGCATGATAAGTATGTTGACTTCTAGTTATTTTTCTAATACTATCAGGCTAAGAGTTTTAAACAATATTTTTAGCCCATTTAGGAATATTAGGTTGTAAGACATTTTGGGATGACTCCCCCTCAATCTCCATCATATCTAGATTAGGATAATCATCCTCTTGAAATTATGTTTCCATAATGTCAATAAGAGGTGTTAAACGCTTTACTCTACCTTGAGAAGCAAATGTCAAAAGTGGTCGATATTTTTGAAAAAATCCTCGGTATGGGTATTCTGTGATGTAAATTGAAAATTCTCTAAGTCTCGATCCAAAATTTCAGACTTTGGATTTTAGAAATTTTCTCTTTGATTTTAATGGTGTGAAATTTTGTTTGCGAATATTTGAAGTCAAAAACCCCAAAAGTCTGAAATTTTAGACTTTTGAGAAATCGGGGTTCAGAGTTTTTACTTAGTAATTGGCAATTTTTAAAACTAGAGTTCCAAGTCTGAAACACCAAAAGTCCAAACTTTCAGACTTTCAGGATTTCAGGTTTCAAAACTTTTGGTCACACTTTTGGTTAAATCCTTTCAGACTTCCGAAATCTAAAACTTTGAAATTTTGGACTTTCCTCTTTCGTGTTTCAGAATTCTCTAAGTCATTTTTGATATTTTTACTTTCAAAATTCTCAAGTCCAAAATTCCAAAATTTTGGACTTTCAGATTTTGGGTTTCAAAACTTTTCATTTCCAATTCACATTTTTCATCTCCCAATCTCCGAAAGTCCAAAACCCTGAAATTCCAAAATTTTAGAATTTTGGGCTTTCAAGTTTTAGACTTTCGAGAGTCCTTCGTGCAATTAATTTTTCACCAACCTCTATACGGATCATATTTTCACCATTAATGTTGGGTTTTCTATTTAAACTCATTTTTACTCATCATTTTTTACCTAACACTTTGCTCTGACATTCCGTTTTCTTGTACTTTTCAATGTCATTCTCGAGGTATTTTTACTTGGTTATTTTCCTTTTGGTTTAAGATCTCTTATTTTCATTTTTCTTTATTTGTTTTCTTTTGTTCCTCCTCTATGTACCTCTTGAAATGAAAAACTCATTGCCCACCATGTTTCTACATTTTGAGTTTCCACAAGCATTCAGAGTTTTCAGAGATCTTCTCAAAGTTTTCCATTTCTCCCTCTCAGACTTTTTGGGATTTGGAGATTAGCATTATTTGGAAATTTTCTTCTCAGATTTTGAAGACTTGGTGGTGCGTCTCTATTTGGAGCTCTTATTTTCAGCGTTTCGGAGGTTACCATTTTAGAAAATTTTACTTTTTAGAGATTTTTAGTGGTTGGGAACTGTGTGACTTTGAAACTTTCAATTTTGGGAATTCAAAACTTTCAACTTCAGAAATTTCAAATTTGGAAATTCGGAACTTTCAACTTCAGAAATTTAAATTTCAAAAATTCAGAACTTTCAACTTCAAAATTTCAATTTCAGAAATTCAGACTTCTCTATTTCAGATTTTTCACTTCAATTTTTCAGAAGTTAGTAATTTTCAAGATTTTTCAACTTTGGCTTTCGAAATTCAGAAAATTCATCATAGCTTGATGTCTACTTCTACATCAAAGGGAAAAGAAAATATGAAGTATTCATTTCTTGGAGTTGCTCCTCACTCCTGCCTTTCTTTCGACACGGGAATATAGGGGACACCGACCTTGGACAGATTGATTTTCTAGATTTCTGGGAAAGAGTAAAGGTTCCAAACAAGAAACCATGGATGTAGGCCATCTACGACAGTGGGCTTGCCCTTGCTACGGTTTTTTCACATCCATGCATTGCCCAAGTTTTTTTAGCCATGGCATCCCACTTTGACAAAGAATCTATGTCAATTAAAGATGATGATGATAAGGTGGTAATCTGTTTGGACCCAGACTTCTTCGAAGATATGCTCAAACTTCCCGACATTGAAGATTACACCACAATTTCTCTAGAGTCGGTAGTGGAGCACTGGGAAAAGGAGGAAGAAGTATGCATGAAATTCATGATGAAAACTTATCTTGCTAAGAGCATTGCCAAATTTCCAAAGACCATGCATCGGTCGATTTTATTCAGGAGGTCAGTGACCTTATTGTGCTATTAAGTAGAATTTCAGGTCTTCCTTCTATAAAGGAATTCCAGGAATGGATGTTCTTGTACATCGCTACCATCAAGAAAAATAAGGAATTTATCCGATGGGGGAACATATTAGTAGCTCCATTTTCTACTAGTTGAGCAGAGTGCTTTCCACAAAAAGCTTCTATATGACATCCTTCTTGGTTTATGTTGCCACTGCTATGGGATATTTCTCTAGGTTGAATACTAAAGGTATTCATAGCACCTCCCAAATCTATGATTTTTATCCTCAGCTCACACTGAGTGAAGGGAGCAGGCATTTTTGTAGGGTCAATGATGCCTTCTTTACGGTTATCCTCTACCGTTTTGATAAGGAGTTATACAACCAAAGGATTTCTGATGAAGCCTTCAAAGAAGTGCGTGAGTGGGGAGCCATTTATTTATAGTTCCCTACATTCAAGTTCCAGGCTTCATAGGTGCTCTTAAAAAATTGCCAAGGTGCCCCACTGATAAATGGGTTCTACTAGAATTGGTCTCGACAATTATTGGATTATCATCGAATTCAAAACAAATGCCACAAAGCGGGAATGCATTTCCCTATTTCAATTAGTAGATACACCTACCCAAATATTCATAAGGCCAAAAATGTGGATGCGAAATGGATGAAGTGACCTTGCAAACCTTTCATCCATAAACTAGTTTCAATTATTGGGGTAAATTCAGTGAAACAGTGTTCCAGTTCCCACATGCCCCAATTAGAGGATATTTGGATTCATTGTCGAGGATGAATACATCATCCGACAAAGGGATTATGAGAGGTTGACCTTGGATGAGGTTCGGTAGTTTGGTTTGGTGATGTCCCAAAGGATGCACAAGATAATGATGAGGTTTTGGATGTGGCATACAAAAATGATAATATTGTCAATCAACCATTGTCATGGATTGATTGGTATGTAGAGGAATGTTGCAATACAAAGGAGAGGGTGGGGCCCATTCTATAGAGAAATTATAGCTGTTGGTTACCTTGGGAATTTCACCCAAGGGAGTAGAGCAACCTACAAATACAGAGGCCCCACCAACCATAAGCCAATCAACACTCACAAAAGGGAAAAGGTTGACCCAAAAAACCCATATGACTCCAAAAAATATTTCATTTGTTGTTGGTGGCTCATCTCTCTCCAAGGCTTCCATTTCTAAGGCCATGTCCCCTGTGACAGCACCTGTGACAAAAGTGGTTGAAGTCAGTGACTCCCCTAGTATCTCACAAGATCCATCATCTCCTCCTCCTCCATTATCACTTCCAATATCAGTTCCTTCCACTTCCATAATCATTTCTTCATTCCCATCTCCTTCTATGGCCTAGGTATTCTCATCCCTTCCAGTTCTCTCAGCTAGAGAAACTATCGGGTCACCCATTTCTTCTTCACTCCCCTTAACACTTCCATTTCCCTCCATCTCATTCCCCAACATCATTTTATCAACTCCTATGGCTGTCCTTACGTCCACCCCGTCCATCATTACCACTTCTACCCAAATGCCAACTAATGTTTCTAGTGCTCTTGTCATAACTAATGTTTCAGGTATCGGATCTACTATCCCATCTTCATCAGCATTAGCCATTCCTGAATGGTTGTTTAGACAGACTCCAAAGTAGAAGAAGAAGGTGCCTCTGGGAGATTTCATAGATCTTAGTATATTGGAACATACACCCAAAAGACAGGCCAAGAGGCCAAGAAGCTGCTTTCAATTACAACAATGAATCCATCTAGGGTGCGAATTGTAGAGGTTATTGTGTCCCCATTTCACCCTGAAATATGAGACTACCCCATGTTAAAAAAATTCATTCTTTTAAAATAATGGGTCATTTTTTGTGTTCATTTCCAAAAAGTGTCTGTATTGTGTCGAGATATTCCCAGAGAGTCATATTATCCAATTTCACCAAATACCCAGATGCCCGAAATCGTTATATTCTATTATTGGGGTTTGCTGCGGGAGATTTTTATTTAATTATTATGAGCCCCGTTTGATGTAAATTGTGCTCTGGTTTAAATCGATGTAGTCTTACATGTCAATATTCCCATATACCAGTAGGGTTTTAACTAGGAATGAATCCTGGGCTTTATCTGTGACTTCTGGCAACGTTTTATGTTTTTGGTGTTTTCCCATTTTGTTTTTTGTGAAATTTCTCTAGGTCAATTCCTTTGCTTTGGTTTAGTCTGATTTCTTTCCTGGAGTATCTGGAGATCATCTATGGATGTTATGCCAAAAGGAATTTTCCACAGGAGGTCTGGTTCTCTCTGAAAAGACAAAGTCATGCATGAAAAAGCTTCTTTTGACAGTCGCATTTTTGGGAAAAGAAGGTTTTAAGCTACAATGGGATTTTTATAGTAGCGGTGTGTGAGAAATTTATACTGCGCTAGTAGGGTACTTTTTTCCATGAAAACAAAGTCACTTAAGTCACAATGGGAAAATTAGAGGCAGCAGGCAGGCGGGAATTTCTTACCTACCTTGTAGGATGAAAATTCCCATTGTGAAATAGAATAAAATCACTTAAGGCATTGATGGGAATTTTTTACCTGCCTTACAGGGTAAAAACTCCCATTATGAAAGTCAAACAACTTAAGTGGATCATGGAATTTTTGGAGCTGTGGTGCAGGGTGACTAATCCCATTAGAAATTGACTTTTAAAAATAGAATTCACCCTTGCCAAAAAGTGTGACCCACCTTGGGTGAATAATAATGCATTTAATAATATTTATTAATGTTTATTCACCCAATTTTGTCACCCAAGCATGAGGAAATTCAACGCATGATGAAAGGATAAAGAATATTGGAAATAGAATTCTAAAATTAAATTTAATTTATTTAATGCAGCCCCCTCTCATGTAAAAAAGTGTGAACCATATTGAGGAGAAATAATACTTTTAAAGTATTAATTAATGGAATTAATTCCTATTTTTGGTGCATAAGGTCAAAGCACACTTTGTGAAGTCGATGTGAACTTGAATTAGAAAGCTAAAATTAAATAAATTTAATTTAGTTAATGGCAATCATGAGCATGTAGAAAATAGGCGCCCAAATTGAAGAGAAAAGCATGTTAATTAATTAATTAATTGTCGGGAATAGGAAAGGAAATTATTAATTATATAATGGTGAAATTTATACAAGAAGAGGCTTCCATAATGAAGAATTAACTAATTCTTCAACAAGGAAGTGCAGCCTAGGCAATTTTGGCACCCAATTAAGGAGGAATTTTGCACGAAGAAGGTGTTTTTACTGACTGGAAGGCTTCAAAGTTTGGCACCTAGGTTTGAAGGAGCTTGAATTAAGTTTGATTAATTGTCTGCATAGTGGTATAGGTGCTCAGGTGAAGTTGAAAAAATTCATGCTTGCTTTGCATGCAAACAAAACATCAAATTTTGGGGCAGCAGACTTGATATATGCAGATTTTTATAATTAAAATCAAGTGTTCATGTTCCGGTTGCCATCTTTGTCTGAATTAATTGTAGGAATTCATTACAGGTGCTTTATAAGAGAAAGGAGCTTAAATCAATGTCCAATACATTGAACATATCCTCCAAATCTAAAGAAATCTCCAGATCTGCACCGATTGTAAAGAATTCTAGCCGAATAAAAAGAAAAAGGGTTGCTCAGACAAAGATTGCTCTAGCCATGGCGAAGCATGATGAAAGAAAAGGATCAGAATAATCATGCATAACATCCAGATCCAGATCCATAATTGCAAAGGCTTTATCCTCTTGTTTCGAATGCAGCCCGTGAAGAAGTCAGTGCATGGAGAACTCCTTCTAGGACCTTGTGCATGTTCTCCCAATCTTCCAGTTCAAGCCTTCATTGAATTTGCATTCACCCGGAGTGCTTTCCATAATTTTTAATTTCTCATATGAAATTAAAAATAAAAATGATGAGTTATTTACGGAAAACATTGCACTGATGCATGTACTTGAGAAGTACAAAAGCTTCAAGGATAAGAAGGAAGATAAGTCAAAGGCAATACCTGCAAGCAAATCACAGTCACTTGCTTCTAGATCCAGTTTCTTCCAAATCTAGCTACTTCCAAATCTAGTTTGGTGAGAATCAAAGGCAAAAGAATTAGTTGCATGCAGAATATGAAAAAGGACAAGTCTACAACTTTCCTCTTTCTTCTTCTTTCTCTTATTTTCTTCGACAAAGTAATTGATTGATCAATTAAATTATAAAATTTAAGTGATTGGTTTAAAAGTCATTACTTGAAGAAGTCAACTACTTGGAAATAGGTGGAAGACATGCAAAAGAGAAGGTTCTATCTTCATTGCAAATCATGTCATGCGCAAAGAGGAATTCCAGGAGGGAGATTTCCGAGTTGTTTCCTTTCCGACTTCCACATGTGCCAGTTCAACTAAAAGCTTCCTATTTGTAATTTCCCCTCTACATGCTATAAGTAGAGGAAGAACCTATGGGTTAAAGGATCAAAATTTGTAAGTAGCATTCTTGTGTTCCAGACTTTGTCTTTGAAACCCCTGATAGCTATTTAAAGCAAAGGAATACAAAGGAGTATATTTCCATAGAACTTTGTGTCATGGTGCATTTTGTTTCTAGCTTTTGTCTTAGATCTACTTATAAACTTTGTGTTATTTTAGATCTAGATCTGAAAGCTACCTTTGCTTATAATTCTGTGTGTTAATATCTATTGGTTCCATCTATGTGTATGAAATCAACTATGTTATCTATTGATTGGGTTGCACATCTTCCTCCTTTCTTTCCTATGTTTTATTATTTCCTTCATCTTTAGATATTTCCCTTTCTTAAAACATTTTCTTACTTGCTACAAAACTATACAAACTATAGTTCATAAGCTGCATGGTTAAAGTAAAACCTATAAATAGATACTAGCATACTTTATTGACAAATATTACATGGGAGCCTCACCGGTAAATGAGAGAGATTTATCTCATGATTGCCTAGGTTTTCAGCTATGCGAAAATCTAGCCAATAGGTTCTTTACTCCCATTGAGGGAAAAACTAAGGAAAAAATTACTATGGAAGATTATCGATCTCTCAATTTTCATTGGGAAAATCTACTCACGAAGGATCCAAACAATATGTGCACACTGCTCTTGGGGCTCTTCTTGAAAGATATGACAAAGATAAGGCTACAAAAGATGAGCTCAAACTCAAGGTCAAACAACTCACTTCATTGTTACACAAAGTAACCCAACCAACTCCATCTACCGAAGTCTCAACTACTACGGCCATAATAATTTTGTCTACCATCGATGACATTTCTTATCATGAGCTTGAGAATCTAGGCTAGAAAGGGAGATCGGTAAATGGATGGATAGAATGCATATTGCAGGAAGTTAATCCCTTAATCAAGGAGGCTATCGAAATATATAATGATCTACAAGTTTGGGAAGGTCATTATTTGCAAAATGGATGAGGAATTTTCCAAAGATAATAATAATCTAAATTTAAATTTGGCAACATGGAGTGAGATCAGAGAAGAAGACCCTAACTTGATCCTTCAAGAAGAGGTGATCGATGATGTCATGAAGTTATTTGAATATCAAAAGGCCATGGAATTCGGTGCCAAGTGTTGCAAGATTTAATTAAGAAATTGGAAGATAAATGAGTAGAAATCACGGATGCCCTAAATGACATCTCAGAAGAGTTTGATATTTCTAATTGCAAATTCTTCAATGAAAACATCGATGCTCTTCCCGAAGATCAAATTAAGGAAAATTTCAAGGATTTGGTGAAGTATGATGATGAGGTCACCAAAACTTTCAGCAGTGACTCCATTGACCGATTGGTCTTGTGCCAAAATTTCATAGGGAGGCTAAAGAAAATTGTGAATAAACTTCAAAGAGTGTTAGCCAAGATCAAAAAGGAGATCAAGATGAATAAATTTAGGGAATCATCAAGCACTTCATTGATTATAAGTATCAAATGGTTGTGTGGGAAGGAGAACAACAGAAACTTGCAGGAGAGGAAGGTGTAGGTAAACAAAGCCAAAGCTGAGCGGCCATGAAAGGTCAGATCCAAGCTCTGGATCGGTTGAAGTTGTAGGGTTGACGAGTCAAACCCTTGCGCAACAAATTTTCTATTTGATTGGAGCATGTTCCCTTAATTTAATGAAATTTCTATTCTTAGTAAAATGTTAGTTAAGGGCCCAACTGTAATGGCTCAGCCTAATAACTTATAAATAGTTGAATGCTTCGAGCTAGGAGGGAGAGATCATTTTTGGTGAGAATTTTCTCTTCAAGCTTGGAAGAGTGCTTCAAAGATTTCTAAAACCTTTTAATTATATTCATAGTTATACCTTGCTATTGGAAATCTGATTTATTGTGTTGGATGGTTAATCAATGCTTACTTTGTGAATGTATGGTTCCTTAGTGTGAGTGGTTAGCTTACCTTTATTTTAGGTTATCTATTTCATGTTGTGAAGGAGTAATGTGATTATCTTTTATGTCAGTTGTGAAAATATTATTTTCCTTCTGTTGTTAAAGTTATATTATCATTATTCATAGTTGCTGAAATAGATGTTTGACATGTGCATGTGTTCTTTCCTCATGATAAATTAATTGTGTGTTGAATCAAATTTGATCTATCCTTTATGTATGCTCAAGTTTAACGAAGGAATGTACGCCCGGTTTGTGGTATTTTTGGTATCCTTTCCAAGTTGCAATAGGTGAAGGTGGCCAACGATGCAAGCATCCTGTCCACATTAACCCTTCCAGATATTAAACATCCCTTTATTTGGTGCATCACTTCCTTAGTATAGTTTCATTTCTACAAAATCTCTTTCCTTAAAACTCATGAAGATGTTAGCCTAGGATTAGATGGTCATTTTATTACACTAGGAGTAGTATAACACTTAGTTTAGGAATATGAAGTCAACCTTCTCTGAAGGCTCACCTTGAGCCCAAGTCCCATAGTTTGAGAGGTGATCACATGTGTCCCAATCACACCAAACTTTGTAACAACATGCTAGCGATTCAGGGGGTGCAATGATTTGGTGACAATAGGAGGATTATCAAGATCTATTTCTAGAGAAATAGAGGAGGGTTCATGAGAAACATCAAAGAAGGTTTTCTCTAAGACTTGAACATTTCTATTTTCAACAATTTCATGCTTGAATGGATCATAAACTCTCAATCCTTTAGTTCTACAACCATAGCCAACAAAAATACAAGAGAAAGAGGTTGGATCAAGCTTCTTCCTTTTTTATTTTGGAATGAAGATAGAAACATGACTACCAAATATTATTAAGTTTGAAATATCTGGTTTTTTCTTTGTCCATACCTCATGAGGAGTAGTTTGATGAAGAGATTTAGTAGGTACTCTATTAAGAATATAGACAACAATGTTCATATCTTCATCCCATAAGAACTTAGGCACATTAGATGCATGAATCATAGTCCTAGCCATTTCTAAGATAATCTTATTCTTTCTTTCTATAATACCATTTTTCTAAGGGGAATAAGGAGTGGTCAATTCTCTTTAAATCCCACATGACACATAAAACTCATCAAACATTTTGCTGACATATTCACCTCTATTATCAGTCCTAATTCTCTTAATTTTAAGATTAGAAGAATTTTCAACTAGAGATTTAAATTCTTCAAATTTAAATAAGACATCAGGGTTCTTCTTAATGAAATAAGACCAAGTTATTCTAGAGTAATCATCAATAAAACAAACATCATAAAAATAACCACTAAAAAAAGGAACCTCAAGTGGACCTCTCACATCACTATGAATCATCTCTAATAACTGAGAAGAATTTGGATCATGATGTTTGTGAAATGCTTGAACATGTTGTTTACCACAGGCAAATTTCACAAGTTTCATGTTCTGACTTTATCTTAGGAAGACCAATAACAAGATTCAGTCTAGACATATCATACAATATTTTGAAATTTACATGACCAATTATTTCATGCCAAAGTTGACTATCATTCCTAGAAGAGGAATAAAAGCAAGACTTAGATACAAAACCATCAAAGATATAAGGGACATTTTTATGAATGCCAGAAGCAATAACATTTTTAAACTTATCTTTTACATACCACTTATCTTGTAAAAAAATAACTTTATAGTTTTCTTTGGTTAGTTGAGATAAAGACAAAATATTATTTTTCAATTGAGGAACATACAAGACATTCCTAATTACACCATTTGATAGCTTAACATTGCCACAACCTTCAAATATAATGATAGAGTTATCTCCTAGATAGATATTCTCTTCATATTTAACTACATATGAGAGGATACCAAGAGTACAAGTCATGTTCCTAGAGGCACCACTGTCAAGAATCCATTCATTGTCATTTGAAGCTGAAAGGGCAGTATACAAAGCAATAGACTTCTCAGTCACATTTTCTTGATTTTTCTTCTAATTTTTCTTATGATTATTAGGCTTGTTGTTCTTAGCATTCTTAGCTGATTTGTTAATCTTTACTCTATAATCAAACTCTTTATGCCCAAATTTTCCACACTTATTACAAGTTCCATTAAATTTGACTTTAAATTTCATATTGTTATTAGTAGAACTAGTCTTATTATTTGATTTAAATCTAGTTCTGATATTAGACTTCTGATTATGATTGTTGTTATTTCTATTATGAGAAAAATTATGTGAGAACAAAGCTTGAGAAGCAATCTCTTTTGAATCAAAGTTCTCCATGACTCTCTCTTCTTAAATCAACAAAGAAGACAAAGTGTCCAGATCAGGCAGATCATTCTCATTCTGATACTTAGAATTAAGAAGTGAGATGTAATTTCTAATTTTTCATGAATATTAATCTGAATTATGAAGTATAGAATCTTATCTTGAAATAATTCACAATTACAACCATCTAATTGAGCTTTAATGTTCTTAATTTTAGCTAAATAATTGACAATTTTCTCATCCCCCTTCATGGGTGTTGTAAACATCTCTAAAACTAGTTTAATGATCTTAGAAAACCTACTTCCTTCATGCATGGTTTTTAATTTCTTCCATGCATCTACAAGCGAGTCCATATGGCCTATATGCATCAAGAATTCATCTCTAATGCTTTACAATAGGATGGACAGAGCTTCCTGAGATCTTTGAGAGAAGGAGATGAGGTTTTCAAGGGTAGCTTGTCTCCCTGTGGGGACATTTTTCTATACCAGTCACAATATCCTAGAGCTTCCTAGCCATAAAACAGGATTTTAAACGCACTTTCCAAATGCTATAATTTGTTCCATTCAAAAACTAAGACTTATCCATCAAAAATTAGTAGAGCTATCCATTTATAATGCTCGAGATAGCAATGGAGACAAATATAGCTAAAAACAAAATAGGGAAGCTAAAAAGAGACAAAAACTAGCTACATATCCTTTTAATAGCTATATGAAAGCAAACAACTCGAGTTTAGTCAAAAATAACTTGATTTGATTGAATTTAAGATCAATTTGACAGAGATTAGTCGGGTCAATTTTATAAAGCGAGCTAACTAATCTCAAAATGAGTTGGGCTATAGTAACTTGACAAGTTATTTAGCAACTCGAAGGGGTCAGCTCAAAATTGAGTTACATGGGCTCAAAACAAGCTACTTAGTAAATAAAAACAAGTTAAAAAATAGCCAAGGCGGGGGTGACACATGGCACAAATCAACAATACCAAGAAAGACACATGTTGGCTTTAAAATAGATCCTTGGACGGATGAAAAATATTTAAAAATAAATTCAAAGCCTTTTCGAGTCCGTGACAATAAAAAAATAAACACACATCAAAAAAACTATGACAAGACTAACAACAACAAAACACAAATATATGTGTCACTTTTTAATTAGCTTGCATTTTACAATGTAACTAATAAGTCAAAAGATAATTAATTAAAAAAGAACCATATACACGTGTCTTAAATTAATTGGATCATTTTTTCGCATTTTGACACAATGCGAAATCAAAGTCTTAGTCAAATAGAGACACTTGTCGAAATTTTAACGGATAAAAAATAGACATTTAGCGACTTTCTGCCAAACTTTACAAATTATATTTGAGTGGGCTTAAAGTCCCCGAAATAAACCAAACTTAAAATAAATTTTGGGTCCAAAAGAGGTACAAGATAGGTGTCACAATTTAAGTGGCTAAGCCAAAGCAAAAACTGACACCCTAACACTTGTGAAGGCTAACACAATTAAAAAGATTAATATACGTGTCAAAAATAATTGGTTCGTACTTCACAAATCTAACAAAGACTACACCAAAAAAAATATGTGGAGCCTTTTAAATGGCTCACACTTCACAAGTCTGACAAAGACTGACAAATGTGAAAAAGAGATGTACATGTCCAAATGTTATTAGTTTGCACTTCGCAGTGTAACCAAAATGGATAAAGTAAACTGAGGACATGTGGAGCCTTATAAATAGCTCAATTTTCACAAGATTTTCACACAATGATAAATGTGAAAAGGTGGAAAATTATTATTGGATAACTACTACCACAAATGAAAAAACTGATAAATGTGAAATATAGAGCAACTTGGAGCAATCTTATAGGCTCAAATTTTGCAAATGTCAAAAATAGATAACAAGGGACAAATAATGAAAAATATGGAATAATTATATTGGCCTGTATTTCATAAAGACATAAAAAATTGATAGCACGAAATATCAAGTGACTTGGAGCTTTCGACTAGATCGTATTTCATAAATAAAAAAGGATAACTAACCCAAGTCTGACAATGTGGAGACACGCATAAAGCCCTTATTAGCTTGCGTTTTGTGACAGATAATCAGATAAACAATAAAACTAACACCACGAAGGAAATGGAGCCTTTTATTTGGATCAAGCATCGAAAAAGACATAAATTTATATTTAGAATACTAACAACATGAAGCTAGCTGGATAAAAATGATTGGCTCAAGCTTCGTAGTCAAAAGAACGTTGCAGAAATGAAAAATTCAAAAAAGAATGGCAAAGCGAAGCTAGATGGCACTAGACAATTGAATCAAGCTTCGTAAAGACAACGAGGTGTCAAATTGAAGCCACTTGGTACTATAACAGTGGGTATGACTTTGTAAATGAGAAAAAAGGAAAAAAAATCTATTTGGAGAAATTATATTAGTCTAAGCTTTCTAAAACTGATAGGATCTAAAGAAAGAATGAAAATTGAAGCTAGATGGCACAAAATGATTGGCCTAAGCTTTGCAAAGACAAAAATAGAAAAAAAAAGATGTTTACTACTAGAACAAACTTAGAATCCCCAAATAAACTAGATCTAAATAGATCTTTCAGATCCAAAGTAAAAAAATGACCCAAACGGCTATAAACGGTGCGAAAACTTAAAATAAGCTCATGACAATGGATTTAAACCATAAATGACTGAAACAAGATGTAGAAGAAAATATATAAGCATACACAAGCTCAAACATGATCTAAACATCCATTTAGCCAATATTTCACCTATATTTCAAAAAATATTTGGGTGGGAATTGGAAATATAAACCTAGTTAGCTTGAAGAACTACGAAACTTTTAAGATTTCATAGATCCACAAATAAAATTAAAGCTTCTTCACCTCTTCAAGTTAAAAAATTCTAGATTGATCTTGTACATGCACAATCACCATATCTAATACCATGTTATATTTAGTAGGGCAAATATATTCCATAGATCACAAATCCACCATTAACTCCTAAGATTATAGATTATGATATGCAATCGATTTAGACACTGAGATAGCTAGAAAGAGATAGAGAATAATATATCATAATGAGAAAGATATGAAAGCAAGTAAAAATAATAGAGACAGATGACACCATATTTAAGTGGAGAAACCCAAAGGAAAAAACTCCACTGGTAAAGCATTGTCTTTATTAAGAATTCAAACAATTTTAACCCAACACTTCCACTTCCATTTCGCAGTCTTTTACAATGTCTACAAAGTTTTTTTCTTGATTAGATCATACAATGATCATCAACTGTATCTTATAATAAGATCTCAGTCTTTAAGTCAGTTTGTACAACATGTATACATTGTAGACAACCAATCTTGAGAGGGATCACCCAAATCAATGTGGGTGGGTGAATCGGTCAAGTCACTTCACTCTTAAATGTGAAATACCTTCACAATAAAGTTTGATGAACAAAATTTTAATTTAATGTTGGGGCGTACTATAGTGGTGGAATCCACTTAAAATTATCACCCTAATAATGGGATCACCACATATTTCTCGTAAGATAACTAATTTTTGACTAATATTAGGAGACTTCCAAAGTGTTTATCTTACTCCTAAGGTCTTGTAAAAGGTTAGACAAGGGTATATGTTGACTTGAGTGGATTGAGGGGTATGGGATTTGGAATATACTAATAAGGGAGTTGTGAAGAATGATTATATTTAAATTGTGGGAAATTAGTGGGGATATGATTGGTAGCATGATATGCAACAAGAACAAATTAAGAAGGGTTATATTGATAATATTGAGGTACCGAGGTAGCAATAGATGGTTGATAGGTAGGTTGAGGAGGGATGAGATTTTGGGTTGTTGAATAACTTGAGGTGGAATTTATATTTGGGGTTGTTGAAGAGGTTGAGGTGGGATCGAGATTTGGGGTTGTTGAAGAGGTGAACTACCAACATATTGAATGGATGTGGTGGGTAGTGTTCGAGAGAGATCCCGAACAGCTTATAATGTGATTACTTTGTTAATGGGTGGTAAGGATAGGGAAATGGACACAACCAAATTCTGAAGATGAGTAAGATTCAATGGGGGAACATAGGATACATTATCTTGAGGAGGTGATGGAGTATTAAGACTTACGTATTATTGTGGTGGAGGAAGAATAGATGCGAAGTAGTGGAATGGGAAATTATCTTGGGCTAACTACAAGTTGATAACTGGTGAGATAAATTTATCAATACATGATTTTCAAATTGGTGATGGAGATATTCTTGAATAAATAGATTAACCTTCAACGAGAATATGTTTTTGGATATTAGGATGAAAATGGTTTACTAATATCAAGGGAATCATCTATGTTGGGGTTATATTAAAATCTTATGGCAGGAGGTATTTACTACAAAGGAAGGGGTGGTGGCTCCTATGTTGCATTATGGGTCAAAGGTTTAGGAACATATATCGCCATAGTGGCAAGATATTATTGCAATAGTATGGGATTTTGATCTATAAGTTCCTCGAAACTCATGGCCATGCTTTGATGATTTCCAAGTATGGAAATAAATCCTCGTATGGAAGGGGTTGTATGAGGTTGAATAACTTATTATTTAGAAAGATGAGAATGAGGTGAATCTTGGATATTTAGCATCATGTCGATGGGGAAACCATTTTAATAGGAATGAGTGTGGATGAAGCAATACTTTCAGATTTTTATAAAGTTAGAACCATATAGGAAGGGGATAAATAACAAAAATAGAAAATAAAATATGGTTGTTGAGAAAACACACACAATTAGGATGAATTAATTATCTGAAACTAATTAGAAATGTGTGAAGTGGGAAATTGGATAATGAAGGAATGAAACCTAAAATAAATCTAGAGCTAGTTTCAGGTTGTTTAGGATGGGGTCGCCAATATACTTGAAGGTACTCGATACCTAATTTTGTGATGGTTACTAGTACATGGTGTGATATTGGGGCCTACCCCGCACTTCACACACCGCAATAATAAGGGTGTTAGGTACTTGGTTAAAATATCAAAACCAAAAATTTATTACTTGTCCAGAACACCATGGTGGCTTCCCTATTGGGTGATGAATTTCTTGATAGTTTCACCTCAAAGGAAGTGTTTTGATGTGATGTTTATTTAAGTGATTTGGAAGTGTGTGTAGGAGAAAAGAAAAAGGAGGTGGGAATGCGAAATGTTAACCACCTAATTAAGCTAAGTGATCAATAAGTATGCAAAAAAGGAAAAGGTTCGTTTTAGAATCCCAAAGTGAAGTATGATATTTTGATGAGAATAGAAAAAGAAGAAGGAAGAAAAATGCAATAATAAAATCAAAAAGGTGTAAATCACGAGAAGAAAATTTGTATAAATTATTTCCTTTTTATCGACTTATGACGTGTTGTTGAGTATTCCAAGTAGTACCTTGCCCAACAAAAACTCCAAAGAAAAAGCACCAAATTTATGGTGTTAGGAGAAGACATGAAAAAATAAAGAAAATAGAAAACAAAACCCAATGAAATTGATAGGTAATTAATAATAAGTCACAAGAATCACTAGCGCTTTACTACAATCATCGGCTATTACAAAACATAGAGTTAAACAAATGAAAAATTAAAAAAGCTCAAGGTAATGTATCCCACTAGGCGTGCCAAAATGTAATGATGTAATCCTAGTTCTCAAATTATCTTAATTAAATAAGACTCAAATCACCATACCTCGAATATGATAGGGCTTAAAAACTTGTAGTGGATGACAAATGCAATGTATTTTGATCCGTGTGCTTGCTCCAAACTCCAAACAGGGTGTGGATATGCAAATCAAAGACACATTGAATAAAAAAAGATGTTATATGGATTTGAAGTGAGCTGCATGACAAAAGGTCACCATAAGAAGCAAAGGGATTCCTTGCACAGGTGTTTACTCATAGTTTCACTTAAGATATGGATGAAAAATAATACATGTGAACATATAAATGATAATAAATTTAGGTAAAGAAAACAAAATATTTTTCACTATAGTTTCCAATGTTTTATGCTAGATAATTTGTTAAAGATGAAACCAAATAAACTAATCGACAATTCAACGGGATCTTCTAAATGTTGATCGTAGTAAATGATCCACTAGAGAGTGATGAACTGCCAAAGGTTTACAAAGTAATCTTTAAAATATTCGTTCACCTGATTTCTTTCCTCACCTATGATTTTTATTTGATCCTCGATGTTGTTGGGATCGGGGGTGAGCATAATAGCAAAAATCTCAGCTCATGAGAAATGTCATATTGCTCTCAAAAAAATGGTTTTGAATGATCGAGAGATTGTGAATGGAAGTGATTGGATGTTGGACACCAAAGGACATATAAACAAAGCCATACTTGGAATAAAGGATTAGTGAAAAATATGTGATAATGCATGATAAGTATGTAAGGAACTTAAAAGTAGAGTAATAAAGAAAGAATTACTAGTGACTAATGTAAAATGAAAGGTGGATTAATAAAACAATATTTAGTGAGTCTTATTGAAAATAATAATAGATAATTGATTTGGCTAAATAATCAACACATAAATGAGAATATGAAACATAAAACTAGAAAAATGATCACCTCGGTGAATTGATATACGTATGATGAGAGGAATAATATGCTTGGTGGATGTAGAATGTGTTTACACCTAAAATGTGGCTACTCCAGGAATTTGAGAGTGGCTAATTGTGTTATCGAGGTTATTCTTCAAATATCAAAAATCATAAATTCCTTGCAAATTCTTGATGATCCCAAACTAAGGGGAGGGGCCATATTTATAGGGTCGCTAGATATTACCCGAATCGGTAGTGATTTGGGAGGGATAAGAACACTCATTTGGAAGAGGTTTTTGACCACCTCCAAATGAGGTGGATTTTGATGATGATGATGAAGGATAGGAAATCATTTTCCCTTGAATGGGGATGATAATCACTTAGTTGTTTTGGGTCTTGTGATAGGATTGAGGTAAATGGGGGTTAGGATAATGATTAAAGTATTTACATGGTGTAAAAACAAGTTAGGATAGGATTTTGGAGGGAAATGTGTTCAAATTTGAATTAGGAGTGAGTTCAAATAAAAATATGGAAAATGTGGGAGAAGAAAGTAGTGCACAATTTTTTAGTATTGACACCATACTTACACCATTCCTTATTACATATTAAATACAAGTTTGTGACATTGTCTTAGGTCTTCCTTGGCTCTACACCACACATGTTATTTATTCCATGCTTCACCATTGTCTTAAGTTAATCCATAAAAATAAATTTATCACCATAAATTTATCCCACCATGCACACCATTTCCTTGGCCCAATCTTGAAGCTATTTTTTCACCAATCACGACATATAGTCCTCCTACATGGCTCAAGTCAAGCTCTTTCCCTACACCTACCACTCCCATTTTTATGCACCCTCCATCATAACCCCACCATCCTCACCACTCCAATAGTCCACCTCAATGGCCTAATTCCTTTGCTCAAGTATCCCATTTATCTCGATGTTCTCCACCCCCTTTACCAAATCGGTCTCCCTCATATACACATAGGTATTATCCTACATCATTGATCACCAACCATCATCACACACCCTCTCTTTATTAGATTCCAATTAAGGGGCCTTCACTCTTTACCATCATTGGATATATCTCCATCACTTGTACACTTGGGGGTATCGCATTATCCCCCACTCTCCATCACCATGTAATGTCTTTATTTTCTACATTTAGTTCAAATGCTACATCTCACGATTTGTGCTTCATGATCACACTCTTCTGGAATATATTCTTGACACACTTATTCTACTATCATTACCGAATGAAAACTATGGTTCCTGTTATCCACAATAACTCTCCTAGTTATTTAGATAACTCATCTCCCCATTCTGGCTCTATGGTTCTACATGCGGTTGCATGCACCTTGTTCACTTGGCACATTTCCATTATTGCAAATTCCCTACATGTCTTGCATGCATCCCTTATTTTTCATGATTTCTCCCCTTCTTTTCCTTTTCCTTTTCCTCTTTGTTTTATCTTCCCCTTTTGTGAGCTCTTTGTTCTTCCACCTTCTCTCGTATTGCTTCACCTTCCACATGCACCTTAGCCTTTTCTTCCCAAATATGGATAAGTCCTTGGTATCCCGACGCACCCTTTCCTCATGACCCACACATCATTATATAATGATTGCTCCCTTCACATATGTCTTTTCCTCCCCTATTCATCCTTTTCCTCCACACGCATTACAATTGCATGCACCTTCCTTTTGTCATTCTCCCACGCCACATTCTTCTCGTGTGTAAAGCTTTGTGTCCTCCTTTGTGTTAATGTGCCACATCATTCTCTAACATGCTTGAGTGTGTCATACACAACCTATCAGTACGTCAACAAGGAATCCGAATCCTTGTAGAATAAATCAATGAGTGACACATGATAGAAACAAAAAGAACATTTGCACGCGATTGGTCATCCTTTCAACCATTTGCACATGCCACGTGTCTTACGTGTGTAAACATCCTTAATAGTCTTATGACAGCCATATCTTTTTGCTACAAAGCTCCAATTGACATGCACCTTCTCACAAGTGATAGGCTGGCGCGTAGACTATAATGCTAGATATTTAAATTCAAATTCTTGGCATATCCGGTAGGTGAGAAATGGGAAAACATATTTCTTGGCATTGATGAGCAGATATAATTTCTCCAACCACCCATATTTGATCCAATTTTCCTTCTTTCCTTCCACAACATGCCAAACAGACTTGGGGAAGTGCATTTGACATATTTGTAGGAAGATTTGTAGACATTGAATGCTTCTTTTTGGTTTTTGTATTTCAAATTCAAGTTTTCCCTCCTTCTTATCTTCTTCTTCCATCAATTCATCTATAAATGTAAGAGTTGGGCTCATTGTTAATGTTGGACATTTTGGATCCTTACGCATTTTCTAAGGACTTCATATCTTTGTATTTTGAGTTGCAGACCTCTAGATCTGACTCATGCATGTGAATATTGACCTTCAGTCACCATTGTAATAGTCTGTGCATTTCTAGAAGTAATGGAAGCATCATTTTTTCATTATTCATTATCCTAGCAATTTTGCATTCTTTCTTCTTTCCTTTATTTTACTCTATTTTTTTGATGTGTCACTTTACGTTCCTTGCATCACCATTTTCTAGTTATGTTTCATGAAAATTGATTGTGTAAATGCATGTTGGTCTATGTTACACGTACCTAGCCTCCCTTGATGCTTTTCCCTTCATTTTCACTTAGAACAGATAGTGTTCATCCCTCTTTTTTGGTGTTATCACCTTCCTTAGATTATTTTTACATTCTCTTATCCTTCTATCCCATTTCATTTGGCATTTTTAGCTTATTTTTCCCTTCCAGCATTAGGAGTAGCAGTAGAAAAATAAATATATAGGAACCGACCATCTCCATATATCTATCTCAAGCACGCAAGATCCCAAAACTTGGATACGGCTCCATTTTTTCTCAAATGACTCGTTTCTTCTAGATCTAAGACATGGGTGTAATTTTGACAACCAAAAATTTCTGGTACACTTGGTGGGACGAGTATTGAAATCTTAAATTTCATTCTACTGAGTTTTAGTGTGTGGACTTAGTATTCCAATCTTTGGAGCTCATTTCAACACATCTGGTGACTCCCAACATTTCCAGATCTCTTGTTTTGTAGTCCTGAGCACCTTTCATGAGAAGAGTACATACTAGACAAAGTGTTACAATGAAAGATCCTTTTAATATCTCTAGGTTTCACAAGAAGCACATGCAGTAGATCTTCCACATACGCATCTCCATCTCCAATGCGTCGCACACACACTCTACTCCTCATAATAGACAACCTACGTGTGTTTCCATGGTGCATCACCACCTCCTCCAAAGAAGGAACTTTTCCAACTTCACCGGAGGAATTCCTCTAGTTCTATCTCATGTGCAACATGATATACCAAATGGCACACTCAAAATTATTCCATAATTTACTAGTGAGAATCAAGTCACTCCTCATGAGCATATCGAGGATATAGCAAATGTGTGTTCACTCTACCTGATCAAACATGATGATTTAGTAGTTAGGCTACTTTCAGCCTCTTTCAAAGGAAAAATGATTCAATGGGACTGCGACTTGAGACTTAGATCTATCACCACTAGGGATGAGCTAAGAATATCTCTATGTAATTACTTTGAAGACAAGTAAGATCATCTGTCTTTGGTGGAGAAACTAAAAACAACAAGGAGGGCACCGAACGAGTAGATGATTGATTTCAATATTAGATTCCAAAAAAATTGGGACATAATCCCTCTTGTGGTAAGGCCTATAGCTCAACATGCTTTCCTATATTATCTAAAGGCATTGAATAGTGACATCTCAGTCATGATTCAATCCATGGGAGGTAGGAATTTACCATCTTCTTATAATATTGCGGTAAGGGTAAAAAAATAGTCTTATTCAAGTGGGAAAGTTATCTCCTAGACTACCTATGTCGTTATTCCCGAAATGTCACAATTATCCTAGTCATTTGTTACTCTTGTTCCCGTTGTTGAGTAAATTGTAAAACCTACTACATCCACCTCTTACTCTCCATATTAGTAGAAAGAATATGAAGAATTGAAGACCCTAATTAGAAACTTGTCCAATAAGGTCATATCATTGGAAAAGCAACAGGTGCAAGCCTATAAAGGAAATTCTAATTATGTGTATAGTCAAAGTAATTAGTTTAGGAGGAATCGGTATGGAAATAAAAGGTATGCATAGAACTAGCGAATGATAGATGACATGGTAATGCACATCTTCCCTTGTAAGTTGTTCCTCCCATGCCTTCTCTTATATCACCAAGTATAATTCAAGCACATGTTCCAATTTAGAACAATTTGGTGTAGGAATTTGAATGGTGCTTCCCTTACAACATGTCTCATAGTCAATATCATTGTGTCAATTTTGCACATGTGTAAGCCTATATGATCCAGAGTGCTTTTAGTTGTAAGCCATCAACAAGCACACCTCAAGAAGATAACCAAGAAATTCTAGAAGCTCTTCCAGAGGAAAATATGATATTCTTTGTCACCGAGGACTTCATGTAATCAACTAACCTACATATGATACAAATAGACATGTGCGCCTGTGTTACGAAAAACACATGGTATAAAAGGATAATTCTATATTCGGCACATATGTCACAATTCAGCAACACAGGCTATCCTTAAAAGCATAAGGAAGTAGCTAAGGCATATAGAAGTAAAAAATCACAAGCGCCATCACACGAGGTTCTACACAAAGTTCCTCTAAAAGTAGTACGCACCCATCCTTTGGTAGGTCAAGCCTCTGTTTCAGCTAAGGCCCCTGCCTCCATGCCTGAAAAATCAAGAAATGATGTTGTTGTCCCTCAAATGCACAAGTCATTGGGCCTTCCATTTAGCATTGTGGATCAAATGAAAATGAAAAACATAAAGGCCAAAATGTGGGATTCCTTAACCATTCCATCTCAGTGCAACTTGTTGCATGAAGCTTTGCCCAACTTCTACGCCTTGATCCATTGTTCATGCACTTATGTAAATATCTTTCAAGCAAAGGAGAATCAAGTAAGTAATGTTACTAAAACCCCACCTTTTATATGTCCTTGATCATAGGCAAACACCTAGTGCATAATTGCATGATAGACTCGGGCACTAGTACGTCTGTTATGCCCAATAAAATTTTTGATGTCCTAGGTCTTAAGTATAACCCCTTGTTGATAGGAGTCCTACAACTTGATGGCTCAACTGTCACTATCTTAGGAGTCATTAAGGATCTTGAGTTAACCCTCCATTTATGTCTAAGCCTTATCATAACTCAATATGTTTCTATCATTGACCTACCTCCTTTATTTTCCCTATGTCTATCGAGAGATTTTACTACAAAACTGGGTGGTTACTCATCTTTCTATTGGTCCCATATGTTACTCAAGATAAGGTATGGTACCTGATTCACCATATAAGTTGATCCCATGTTTTCCTATCATGTAGAGTCATATAATGCATCCCCTCTCTAGGCTAACTACCTAATCTAAGAAATTCAAGACTAAGTTTCGATCAACAACTTGTTCCTCCTCCTCTACCTGACCTTGTGCTAGATGAGTGGGTGGAAAGGCACCACAAATTTGATCTATATGCTAAAGAACTTGAGCCTTTGAAATTGGGCTTGGTACTTATTGCATCCTCAAAGAAGAAGTTATATTGCCATGCATGCTAAAAAAAAAGATGAAGTTGAACCTAGTCTATGGAAGTTATATTTTGATGGTTCGAAAAGTAGAAATGACACAGGCACAAGAGTTGTTCTCATTTCTCCTAAGAATGAGAGGTTCTTCTTCACGCATAGGTTGTAGTTCACATGCTCTAACAATGTAGCAAAATATGAAGCATTAGTGCATGGCCTTCTCATCACTAAGAAGAAATAGATTAAGGTGCTATTGATATTAAAGGATACATAATTGGTTATCCATTAGGTCACCAATAAGTTCCAAGAAAATAATAAGCTTCTAAAAGCTTATAAACACAGAGTTTGGGACCTCCTTGAGAGATTTAATGCTCTAAATCTGCATGGGGTGGCATGAAAATTGAATAAAGAAGTTGATTAGATGGTCACGCTTAGTTCAGAGTTCTCTCCTATTGAGGAATTTTTCAAAGGAAACACTTAGCACATCAAGATGGTGATTAGACAATCTATTCTAGAAAACAACACTAGATGGAAAGTGTTTGACAGTGACACACATATCATCCAGTTCATCCAAAATGAAGCTAGGTTATCATCAAGAATGCAAGTTGAATTACATGGAAGCTATGGTGACCAAGTGATTCAATTGAATTAAAATAAGCTTTCTAAAGGGCTGGTCACCTTATAAAAAATGTTTACCCCTGATGATGAGTTTAAGGGTGAAGAAAAGTATATACATTCTAAATAAGAAGAGTGTCTTCCAATCAAGATTGCACGCAGAAAGGAGTTGTTTCTTAGTAAAGATTACACATAGAAAGAAAAACATGCCTTCATATCTCTATACCAAAAATACAGTGATATATTTTCATGGGAGTATGAAGACCTCAAAGGTTTTTTATCTAAGTGTGGCTCAACACTCCATCGACCTTGATCCTGGTATCAAGCCCGTTAGATAAAAACAATGATCATTCAATTCAAAGATAGAGCCCTCATGAGGAAGGTTTTATCTAAAATTATTGAGGAAAAGATTATTTTCCCATCAAGTACTCTACCTGTGTCATTAATCTAGTTCCATTATGTAAGAAGAATGGTGAAATCAGACTCTGTGTTGATTTTAGAGATTTGAACAAGGCATCATTAAAGGATCATTATCGTTTTCCTTCTATGGAATAGATTTTATAGACTATGGACGACATAAAAATATTCTCAATGTTGGATGGGTACTCAGGCTTTAATCAAATCCTAGTCAAGGAAGAGGATCAATTCAAAATATCATTTACAACCAAGTGGGGAACATATGCATATCAGAAGATGCCCTTTCGTCTGTCAAACATAGGTGTAACATTTCAGCGCACCATGGATATTGCCTTTAAAGGTTACATGAATGAGTTCATATTTGTTTACCTTTATGACATTCCAGTCCTCTCAAAGTAGAGCACGGATCACATAGTGCACCTAGATAAATTCTTTGAGAGATGAAGAAATTTTGGGGTATCCCTTAACCCCAAGAAGTGAAATTTTACAGTGGCATAGGGAAAGATTTTGGGCCATATAGTTTATAAGGATGAAATCACAATCAATCTTGAGTGCATTTCATCCATCCTATCTCTTTTCCTATTAGTGCACAAAAATCCTTGCAGTCCTTCCTTGGTAAGATCAATTTTGTTAGGCACTTCATTCCTAACTTTGTAGGACTAGTTCAGCCCATCACCCTAATGCTCAAAAAGGACATAGCCTTCAAATGGACAATAAAAGGAAGAGATATATTCAAAAAAATCAAGAAAGATATTTTTGCATGTCAACACTCATCAACTTGTATTACTCCAAGGATTTCATCCTTTATTCTCTTGGCGTTGATGCGAGTGTTATTGTTGTCCTAAACCAAGAAAATGAATAAGGAATTGAACAACGCGGTAGTGTTCTTCAGCCGAGACATTCTTGAAGGATTATGATTTAAAATACAGTCACATGGAGAAGAAGGTCTTCTCCATAATGCATGAACTCAAGAAGTGCAAGAGCATGATCACTACAAATCATATCAAGGTATTAGTCTCCCACTCTTCTGTTAGAGACTTCATCATGGGAGCATAGATTAACAAAAAGAGAGCTTGATGGGTGACTAATATTATGGAGTATGATGTGACTATCAAAGCCACCAAGATGGTAAGATGTATCACACTATGTAACTAGATTGTAGAGGATGCATAAAATGAACCTGAAACTTCATTGTTTCTAGATGAAGATCTCTCCGCATGTAACTTGAACAGTGCGAGATCTTGGCATGGGAAACTGGATGAAGGACATGATCACATTACTTTCTCGAGGGTACATACCCACTTAGTTCAAACAAATAAAATAGAAGGCATATAAGGTTTTAATCCATCCCTTATGTTTTAATTGATGGTCTTATCTTCAATAATAATCTTGATGGCGTGCTATTAAGATGTATCAATGACACACAAACTAAAAAAATGTTAGCATAATTTCACGATGGATTCTCTAGTGGACACTTCTCTGCCAAGACTACGAAATGAAAATCGAATGGTAGGTATCTTTTAGCCTACACTATTTGTATATGCATACAAGTGGGTCATAAAATGCAAAGAATGCACTTTATTTATAGGAAAGAAAAAATATGCAGCGCTTCCCCTCTAACCAATCCAAGTGGATCAACCTTTTGTGCAATGGGGTCTTGAATTTATAGGCATGATCAATCCACCTTTAAGTATTGGACACAAGTGGGTGTTGATAGCTATAAACTACTTCACCATATGGACAGAAGCTATTGTGCTCAAAGATTCAAGAGTCAATCATCCTTGACTTTCTCGAAGGTTTCCCCGACAAGGTTTGGCATTTCTCAAACCATTATTTTTTATAATGTAAAATCCTTCCTTGGGACTAAAATCACTGATTGGGCTCTAAATCTGGGTATTTATATGAAGAATTCTTCCAACTATTACCCTCAAGGAAATGTTTTAGCAAAGCCAACAAAAAGAATCGATCATGATCATGAAGTGCACAATAAACATCGAGACAAAGACAAAGTGGCATATAAAGGTATCACACACACTTTGGGAAGACAATTGCGGTGAAAAAGGAAATAAGAACTTCACCTTACAAGCTTTGTTGGGCCCTAGAATATTTCACAAAGTACAAGAAGGCACATGGTTGCACGTGACCTAATTGAAGAAGTGTGTGCGGAGTGAAGCGTGAAAGCGCGTGGTTCTAGAAAGGTTTAGCATAATACACTAAGCGTGCTTGTAAGACAAGACGGGTTTTGGGATTTATCCATATTCGGAGTTCTAGATAACACACAAGGAAAGTGTGACCCATGTAGCATGCAGAGCGGATAAGGTGCTAACCTGGAAGTTGTAGGATCAAGAATGGAATATTACATTCATGCAACGGAAGGATCCAGAAATACATCATTGCAAAGAGTGGAGAGCTCGATCAAAGGAATAATTCTCTATTGGAGGACAAATTAGACAGGTTGATAGCTGATCTGTTACCTCGAAGGCATGGTAGTGAAGGAAAAAAACTATATATAGAGATAAGTGTGTAGTAGAAGTGGTGTGTGGCGAGTAGCAGAGAGGTGGGGGAAGAGAGGTGAATCTCTATAGAAATATAATATAGGCTTTTATGGGTTGGGATTAGAGGAACTATAGGAGTGATAGCATATTTAGAGTGATGGGTCCGTGTTTATCCTATCAATATGAAGGATGTAGTTTAGTTTCGGATGCATTACTTGTGCTCTCGCATTATTATATGGGTATGTTATGACCTTAAATGAATGTAATGTGGTTATGGAACTCATCAACATAAATATAAGGTTTTTTTCCTAAAGCATATACGTGCTCATGAGAATAATCCTAGTACATTTCCTTTATGTTATGAATCAGTTCTGTATTTTGTTAGATACTTCTCTTTTATGGATGCATTAATATGATAACTCATCCTAGGCTCTTAGAATGAATGCATGGTTCTTTTCCATTCTTTTTCACTTAAGTATCTATCATAGATGATGTATTCTTACACAACTCACATAAAGGAGGGGCTCGGAACCTACGTGTGCCTCGGTGAGTGCCCAACACCTAGTGGGTGATAGCCCGATGTGTATGGCATTTGTCTATTTCTCTAAGGGCATAAAAATGGCTACATCTTGGTTCCATTGTGGGGACATATTTTTGAAGTTATTATGATAAATGGCATACATCTTTGTCCTTGTGATGCGTGATGATAGAACATATGACCTTGGAAAGTGTTGAAGCATGGTTCAAGAGCACAGAGGACAAATTTTCTCAAAGATTCAACACTAGACCTGAGTTCAATACACATAGATGGGTAGAAGAGAACTTGTACCATAAGTTGTACGAGAAATTCTTATGTTGTTTTCCAGTGGAACTATATGACTGGATTTCAGCATATGCATCTAAATCGATTTGGTATTATAGATCACGTGTATGGACCCAAGATTACTATCGAGGTCAGTAGGATGCAAATCTGACTTGGACGTGTGTTTTTATCACCTTTGGTGGAAAGGAGTCCTAACTAGTTATACTTTGGAATACACCATTTCTATGTATTCTTGCCCGTGAGGTTACTGAATTTGAGTTTCTAAGGGAGACCAGGAGGATCATTTTTACGTGTTATTTCTTTGGATATGAAGATATTGGTCATTACCCTAAGTTTAGAGGCATTCCCCATGGTCAGCTAAGCTTCTCTAAGTGTTGGGCAAGGAAACTAGGGTGGAGGAAGATGGCAGACATTGTAGTAGAAAAAGAGAGGGAAGAAATATGACTCAAGTATGGTGAAGCGTGTGAAAGGGATATTGCTAGACAATGCAAGGTTATGAGTGTGATGAATCTATGAAATCATATGTTACGGGAACGAGTTGAGGTTCATGCAGAGGACGTAAGAATATGAGAAGTATTTGTTACCCCATCTTGGAAAGTGAGGGAGAGATACCCCTTCATCTTCTAATGAGAGTTCTTCACATGGATAAAGAAGAGTCGTCAACATGCATCTGAACCCACCTAGTGACCAAACCCTAGCACTTGGTTTCCCAAATAAAGAAACAAGTATTACTAACCTAATTGGTATAGGGGAAGTAACCAATCTACACCTAGGAGATATAATTTCTCATTTGGGAAATCTATGGCTGCACAAACCATTCCTGTGTTTGGAGGAATTTTCAAACAAGGTGTAAATATTCAAGGTTTGGGTATCACGTATGGAAGTGGTGCGGGACACACAACTGGAAGTGGAACAATATCACAAACCATCGCACAAAGGCACAGCTTCATTGGGACATTGGGAACACTAGGTGCAATCACTTTAGGCCATTTTCCAGCTATATGAGGTGGATCTAGTGGTGTAGGAGCTGGAGGACCTGGTGGACCTAATGGATCTAGAGGATCTAGTGGGTCAGGAGGAACATGACCTTGATGGATCTAGTGGATTTGGTGGAGGAGGAAACACCAAAGGAAACCAAGGCTCTGGATCAATATGACAAGGGCCTTAGCCACCTCCTCAAGTATTTTTTAAGATGTCTCTGCACTTTCCAGACTACGGGTGTATTGAGGATGTTGGAGAGAATGTGCAAAATTTTGAATTACTATGATGCGCAAAAGGGATCACTACCCCAGAGTGGAAGATAAGTCAGTTTGAAATGACATTGCAAGGGCATGCACATAGTTGGTACCAAAAATATGACCCCCATCAAACGGTGGTAGAATACACTGCATTAAAAATTCCTTACTATCAAAATTTCATATCCCAAAATTTGAACATAAGGGCTTCAGCCCTGAAGGAAATCCAACAAGAAATGGAAGAGAGTGTGTGGGAGTATGATGGAAAATAACTTGTCAAAACTATCCTATGACATTCACCCTTTTCAACATGCTCAATGGTTTTTTGGAGGATTGATAACACCGTTTAAAAGGGCATCGTCACACAAGAGTTTCACAGACCGCGCGTGAGGCATTGGAATTTACCCTACGTGTTGTGGGAGAATTGATCACCGGTGTTAGCCCCATTCTAAAGGCTCAAATTGCTGTAATGGCCAAGCAGTTGGAGAAGTTGTCTAAAAACTTAGCACATGAGGTTCGTAGTGGGATTTGGTGTACAAATAGTTAAGTTGAAGGGCATGTAAAGGATAGTTACCCCTGAAAGTCAGTATGCACCATGGCGTAAGATTGTCGATTTTCCATGAGGATCATGATGCAAGTAGGTTCCCTCTACTAGAACATGTAATCTGCAAGAATATTTCTCTTTATTGTAAGATGTGTACCTCTATGACCCATGATACCAAGGATTGCGAGACTAATTTATCGATTCATGATGCTACCGATCTTGGTGTGCGGTAGAATAGTCTTACAAGAAGTTCGAATGATGATGATCGTCACTATAAAGGGCATGCGGATGGAGGAGCGAGTGGAAGAAGTTTTCACAGAGTATTTTTTGGTCACAATAACCACAGCAGAGGATGAAGTGAATTCCCATGAGTAACATGTTATAACTATGGATCTACAGAGAATTACAAGCATGAGTGTCCTGATCTGTTGCAATGCTCATGGTGTGGAAAGAAACATAAGTATGAAGAGTGTACAAAGATTTATGAGCATATGAACCAAGAGTAGCACAGAAGGACAAAGGTGCTTTGGGATGGTGAGTGTAAAGAAGTATGATTCATATTGGATGTCCAGAGTAGTGCATGAGTCAGGACTAGAACCTGTATTGGTGACAATGCGAGTAGAGTTCGTGTGCACCAAGGAGATTCCAAGAAAAAGGAAACTAATTTCAAAATAATAAGTGGTACATGGGAAGTATCCAAACCCTACTCGTCAGAAGGAGGTGTATTAAGAGACTATGGATGTGATTCGGAGTTTGAAATGGGAGATCTAATGTCTAAAGGAGTATTCAAATAAGTTAGAGCAAAGGAATAATTATGAGGCTCCGAACGAGGACCAGGATGGATTTAAGGAAATATGTAGGATGGTAAGGCAAGAGAATATTATTCCCTTGCTAGGAGATTGGTTGAGGGAGAAGATACCATGCACCTGAGTAGAGCATGAAAGGAAGGTTCTACATGTAAACCTTCCTCCTCACAACCTTGACTATGATAAGGAGATTACATTGAATTCAATTATTGATGGGTGACTTCTAAGCAATATCCTCATCGACACAGGAGTGGAGGTCAATGTTCTTACCTTGGATGTCTGGAATCAAATGGGAAGATCTGCATTATATCCATCTTTGAATGTGATGTATATGGTGAACAAGACAAAGGAAATTCCCATTAGAGTCTTGAAGGATGTGGTTATCATTATTCAAGGGACTAAGTTCATTGGGGACTTTGATGTCTTGGTGCTTGCCGAGGTAGATAATTTCCTAGCATTACTTGGGTGCCCTTGGTGTTATAAGAATAATGTCGACCTATGGTTTAACAAGAGGTATATCAACTTCGATAAAAAGGAAGAAAGGGTGATTATCCCTTTAATAGATGGGAAGTCAACACCCTATACCGAGCCCTTGGGAGAGGAAGTCCTCGATAGAATCTATGTGCGCTTCATCACAGATCTTAAGATAATTCATCCCACAGAGGGAGTTATCCAGTTTGAAGATGCCCAATCCTTGAGTGATATTTTTGGTATCCAAATTGATTCTCCCTTGGAAACTGAGAAACATCAAATATTTAGCAGGACACTGAGAGATAGACATATCATATTATGAGTCATTTTATAGCCGGGGAGGGGATTTGTCTGAGTCTTTGTCACTCGGGCATCAGAGAAATGGATAACACCTTCATTAAGGATTTCATCTATCCTCACTTCTTTAGGCCATGCCTTTCAACCAAGGTGAGAGGACCCATTTTGTAACCTCTTTTGGTGAAGGAGAATGAAGATATACTTCTTTGTACAAATTTGAAAGGGGGCCCTGAGAAAATATGATCAATGGACCACAATTTAACTCGCATGAGTTATCACTTCTAAAGAATGGTGATATTTCCTAAACAGGGTTGAAGGTTACTAGAGACATTATGGAATCTTGATTGCTTCGACATATTTTGGCAATACAATTTATACATTTTGGACATACGGGGAAATAGGGTAGTTCCGATAGGATTCATTGTTTTGAATAATTTTGGTGGGAGATTAAGTAAGATAAGATTCATTATGACATATCTTTGAGAATCTTCACAAAAATTAGAATACTAAATGACAGAGAGCTTGAGAATAGCTAAAATATCCCTTCAACCGAGAAGGTGTGCATCAATGGAGGCCCACATTTGTACAATTTCAAACAATCTCCAAGAATTTAACATAAAGGCTCGAGCTAAAGACTTAATTAAACATTAAGACCCCTAGTTACTCACACCTAAGATACACTCAACACTTACAAACAATATTTATCAACAAAATGACAATAAAGAGATTTTAAATTGTTTATCTCATTACAAGATGAAGGATTTTCTCGTAATGAGATTGAAAATGCCACTAAATTGTCATAAGGATGAGATCTTGTGTGATTCGGAGGGACTTTAACACAAGATTGTAATAGGAAGATGAAAAACTACTTACAGACATTTTGAAATAAAGTGGACATAAATTGGTCCAAGACTCGACACAAATTAATTCAAAATTGATTAGATTCATCAATAGGGAAAGTTTCTTTGAAGGTGTCGAGATATTTTCAATGGCTATATACTTACAACCAACTTGATGTGATTGAAATCTAAAACACAAGAAATCAACAAGTTTCTCATATTATTCTCTCGGAAGATGGGCTCTCTCAAATTTTCTCTTAAAAATTCAACCCCGACCCTTTGAAGAGTATTATCATTGCATTTATACATTTCACTTGCTCACTCATCCCAAATTTTCCCCCCAAAAAAGAATAATATTTGAGGAACATTTGCTTCTTACCAATTTGTCTCGGAAAGTGATGTTTAACAAATTTACACCCGCAACTTCCAAGTGGACAAATCATAAATTGGTCACATTTCTTAGGCCCTCAACTAATGACTAGGATGCTATGCCATAACTTATTTATAGTTCTTCTAATCATTCTTATTCTGTCATGCAAGAAATCCCGTTTTTAATCATTTTACAGTGGCTTTGTATAGTTGGATCTGACAAGTAATCCTTTTCACCCTCGAGGTAACACCTTAAGAAATGAATGCCCCCACATTGATGCCTACATTTGTGCCTCTGAAAAGTGATTTTCTGTGCATGGATTATTCCACATACCTACATTGTGAGTGTAATTTGCAAGAAAAATAATGCGTATTCACACCTCTTGGAGTCTTGGAACAAAAATGACACAAAATTAGAATCAATGCACAACAACCATTGATTCTTCCCCTTCTCAACTTTAGATTAGAGTCATCTTGTGTTTCCTTGGCGCAACTACAAAGGATAAGTACAGGGGAAAGTTTCCAAACAAGCACAGACCTTCCACATGCCCTGGGCCCAAGAAAATTGCCTTTTAGCCTTTGAAAAGTATTAGTATAAAAGGAGCCATTAAAATCCTCCACGTGTCTCCCTAGTGCAACTTTGAGATGGTTCCCAAAAGCGGAGACCCCAAACAAGCGCAGGCTCACCACATGTCTCCTTAGCGCAACTAATAAGGTAGGACCCAAAGACGGATCCCCAAATGAGCACCACACCTCCACGTTTCCATGTTCAAAAAGCTACATCAGCCGCATGAAAAAAAATGTCTAAGTCTGGGCAAGGCAGCGGAAACCTCCACGTGTCTCCCTGGTGCAACTCCAAAGGTCAAACCAAGAGGTGAATTTTCAGATGAGCACATGCCCTTCGTGTGAAAAATAATTAAGTTGAATCGGGCCTTAAGAGATTTAAAGTGCCCCACCAAGCCACATTCAATCAGAAAGGGCCACATTTCCACAAATGTTGAGATATAAATTGACGGGAAAACACAAGTCAAACCGTAAAATGCAGGGAAATCACCATTTGTGCCTAGAAATGAATCTTTCTTTAAGGATAGAGAATTTGGAAATAATATAAGGCCCAAATTTGATCCATCGAGCCACATCTAATTAGAAAGAACCATGTTTCTACAGATATTGGGACAAAATTAACATGGAAAACAAGACGAATCAGTGGAAAAATGGAAGGAAGGGAAAAAAACTTGAATTTACGCCCAAGTTACAAATTATTCCACATGGACAGAGGAACAAAAACAAACTTTGGACTTAAAGGGATCCTCGACCAAAGGAAGGGACTGATCATGGCAACCAAATGAAGGACAGAACTTTCATGCATCAATACGGGGAGATAGAAAACACGACAAAGCCCACAAACTAAATAATTTCAAGAACAAATGGGGTGAGATCAAATTGAACACCAAAAATTACCACTAGCATGGCATGTGATAATTGTACATATGGGGCTTATCATTTGATTGGGTGATAGTTGAGGGATCATGTAACAAGGGTAACTAAACTAAGACATGCTCACCAAGCACCGAGAGGGAAGAAGTTGGCAAGTTACTCGGAGGATCAAACCTACAATTTTCTTGTGAGAAATAGAAGCCCATTAGAAGAATAAGGATGAGAGAAGGGGAATGCTCAGTTATAACCTACTTGAAACTATAGCAGGTTGGTGGAATACACATCGGGAGAGCCTCCTATAATGACGTGAGGTAAAAATCACATTTTCTGTAAGGTTCTCCAGGAGCAACGCACCCATTTTCATACAAGATTACCATGGTAAAGAGACCACTAATAAGGCTTGAATGGGAAGTGCAGAAGTGTTACCACCTTTATTATGGGTGCATAAGTTCTATTCCACCTTACAAGCTTGTGCGTGTGCATGGTAAATTCATTCTGAGATGCACTGTCAAACAGGTAATTGGCAAGATTTGGCAGATGATCTCATTCAAGCTTTCGAGTATAGGAGTACCAAGCCATCAGTGGATAAGGTGTTATAAGTAATTAAGAGCCTTACGATGGGAGATAGTGTTATGGAAGAAGATGGGTTACTAGATTTTTTGGGTGAGCCTTATTTGGAGACACGGCTCAATGAAGAAGAATCGGAGGAAGTAATCCTTGAGCACGCGTGTATGGAAAAAGGTACAGGAAAAATGGTCTATGTAGTAGATGGTGAAGAAATGGAAAGTTTGGATATTAACCATTCTGAAGGTACATGTGAAGCCATAGATAGTGTTGATGAGAAATCATGTGCCTACCATGAGCCATAGAAAACAAAAAAGGTTAACATTGAGATAGAGAAAAAACCTAAGGAAGCCATCATTGGGGACTATTGGTCAGAAAAAGAAGTTTCAAAGGTCATTGATCTATTTCACAAGTTCCAAGATTTGTTCCCTTGCACATACCATGAACTCTAAGGTGTCCATCATTCCTTAGGGGAGATGAATATCAAGTTAAAGGAAGGTGCGTGCCTAATCCAAAAGAGGCCTCATCATATGAATCCGAATTTGTGCATACGGGTCAAGGAGGAAATATACAAGATGATAGCATCTAGTATCATTAAGGAAGTGGAAGAATCAAAATGGATAAGCTCAATGATCATCAGTATCAAGAAGGATGGAAGAATAAGGATTTGTGTTGACTACAGGGATCTGAATGCAGTATGTGTGATCAATCCTTTCCCAACCCCCTTTACTGAAGAAATTCTGGAAGGAGTGGCTAGGCATGAAGTCTACTCTTTCATGGATGGGTTCTCAGGGTATTACTAAGTTAGGATTGCAAAGGAATACCAAAGAAAGATAATTTTTTCCACTAAATGGTGAATTTTTTCCTATAAGGTTATGCCTTTTGTATTGAATAATGTGCGTGTTGTGTTCTCACACATCGTGGTACAAGCATTTCAAGAGTTCATCCATAAATTTCTTCAAGTTTACCTGGATGACTAGGATATATATGGGTTGGTGAAAGACCATTTTGACAACTTAATGATGATGTTATAGAGATGTCGGCAATTGAGGATATCCTCAACATTAATAAATGTGTCTTTTCTACTCCATTTGGAACCCCACAAGTTAGGACATATTATATGTAAGGAAGGATTACTAGTGAATCCCACCAAAGTTGCAGTTATTGTGGGATTAGGGAGTCTACTAGTCAAAGCGCACTATGTGGATTCCTTGGACATATGGGGCACTATAGTAAATTGATCAAGGGGTATGCAAATATTGTTGAGTCATTGAGGAATTTATAGAACACAAGAGTGTCTTTCATTGAGGAGAGGCACAACAAAAGGCATTTGACACTTTGAAGGATAGGCTTGTCGTTATGCCCATACTATGTTTTTCTTCTTGGGATAAGCCTTTCCATGTGCATTTTGATGCCTCAGAACAGATATGATAGCAAGATTAAGCACAACCTAGTGATGGGATTATTGATCACCCCTTGTGTTTTGTAAGTAGGAAGTTGACACCAGAGGAAAAAAATTACACAACTACTAAGCACAAGGCATTGTCAATGATTTATATGCTGCATAAGTTTAGACACTATCTATTGGAAACACCATTTATATTCTACACGGACCATATGGAATTGAAGTACTTGGTGAACAAGCTCATTTTGCAAAGGCACATATGACGTCGGTCCTATTATTCCAAGAGTTTGAGTTCACGGTGGTTGTAAAACCAAGAAAGAGTAATTCAGAATTGACCACTTATCAAGGATTAAATCAAGGGAGGATGCACAAAGCATTGAGGATACCATGCCGATGCAAAAAAATTAGGTTGTGGCACGTGCCTCGGACATGGAAGATATCACATTATTCTTGAAAATTAGTGTGGCACTAAACGGGATGAACAATGGAGATGAAGCAATTAGTAATACGCACTACACCCCACACATGTTGACAAATGGAGATCTGTATAAGTTAGGATGTGATGAGGTTCTGCACCAATGCATATTAGAACATGAGTGCATGGAAATTATGGAGGAAGCGCATGGTGGGATTACAAGAGGACACTATGCAGGAAATGATATAGTGCGAAGATTCTACTAGTAGGGATTTGGTGGGAAACCATCTACCAAGATTGTATTGAGTTTTGCAAGGCTTGTGACCATTTCAATGCCTTGGAAAACCTGGAAAGAGGGATGAGATTCCCTTATGACCAATACCCAACACTGAACCATTTGAAAAATGGGAAATTGACTTTGTCGAGCCAAGTTTTTTCAGCCACGCGAAGGACTGGTTTGTGATATATCATTACTTGCACTGATTACTTAACATGATGGGAAGAGGAAATGCCTAAGAAGGATTGCATTACAGCGACAATGACAACTGCTAGATTTTTATGGGAGAACATAATCAGTAGGTATGGTTTTCCTTTAAGCTTAATAAGTGATAGGGGTAAACATTTTCTCAATGAAATGGCCATGATTCTACTAGCAAAATTTATGGTGGCCCATCAAAATATTACCCCTTATCACCCTCAATCGAATGGAAGTATTGAGGTATTTAACAAAATACTAAGTCACACATTGACCAAAATTTATGACGTCGGAAGGCAAGATTAGGATGACAAAGTATTAGTCATTCTATGGGCATACAAGACAACCTACAAAAGGTTAAACAAAGCCACACCATTTCAATTAGTGTTTGGCACAGAGGCTATTTTTTTAGTTGAATTCACGTTACCATCACTGCATATAGCGTGCACAAGAGGGTTGGATGATGAACAAGTGTTGGAAGAGAGGATTAATAAGTTGATGTAGTTAGATGAAAGGTGATCACTTGTTAGATGGAGTTAGAAGACAGAAAAAGTAAGACAAAAGGCATGACATGATCGTCACATCAAGAACAAGCAATTTGAGGTTAGGAAGATGGTTCTGTTGTATGATTCCAAGTATTTTCACCATCTTGGGAAGTTGAAAGTCCATTGGTTGGGACCTTACATCATATCATGCATCCTTGATTCAATCACTTACCAGCTATAAGTGCTAGATGGGACGAGATTACTAGTTCGTTTCAATGGGATTAGGCTAAAGTTGTACTATAAATAAGTCTTCTCAGTGTTTGTAAATAAGGTAGAATTACTATTTAGCTTAGAATTTTCCTTTATTGCTTTGTCTTTTCTTATGTTTCCCTTTCTTGTTACTTGTTCCTTTCTTATTGTTTCTTTTTACATCTTGTGCACTAGTAACCACATTATTTTCCAAGTTTTTGTATGTGCAGAGGATCGTGCATCTATTTTAGTGTGGGGTGGAGTAATGCAAAGCAAAGTATAAGCCAATAGTAAAAGTTGAGTGGCCTAGTAGAAGGAAGCACGTAAGATTGAGAAAGCGCATGGGGAAACGATGGATAATGAATTATGGTGTCAAGAAGGTTGTAACAAATACCACGTACAAAGGATGAAGAACGCAGAAAAACATGAGGTAGGTGAGGGAAAAATAAGGTAAAGGATAGAAGAAGTGCTTTCGGTGTTGTAGACGCACATGTAAGAGTCTTTAGTCAGATTGTATTTTTACGTGCCAGAAGGTTGTAGAAGGTTTTTACATAGGATGTGGTGCATGGGTAAGGGTGCTTAAAGTCATCCTAGTGGAAAAATTTGCATTTAATGTTAAGTACATTGGTAGGTGGTATAGAATTTATTGCTGGAGAGGAGAAAAACTATAAATATGAGGTCGGGAAATTCATTATTCTACCTTGTTATTACAAATTTGAAGCACTCTTGCAAACTAGGGCATCCAGAGAGATTTGTACGAAGAAGAATCCTATAAATCTAAGTGCGTGACCAGAATAGATCTATAGACTAGAGTGGAAGGAGTACACGGGCGTGGGGAGAATTAGTTTATAGTGTACCATCTTGTGGAAGGTTTTCCTAGTTAGGGTTTGGCAGCTAGGGCACGAAGATAGAAGGATTTCTTCCAGGAGTTGAGTTTTGAGATTGAGCAGAGTAGTAGAGTAGAGCAAGGAGTTTTAAATTTTAAACCACAAAAAGAATGGCACCAAAGAAGGTGACCATTTCACCAAAGAAACAGAAGGGAAAGGGAAAAGGAAAATAAACTACTACCATCGCGAGCTCCAATAAGGAATGGTATGTAGAAATGTAGTACCCAGATGGAGTGTTGTTGGAAAAAAGTGGGTGTCACACTTGAGAAAAATGGCCATGAACAATTACAACCATCGCATGAGCACTACAGAGAAAGAAATGGCGTTGGAGCTGGTTTGTCCAACTAACAAGAGGACACCAGATGGAATGCCAATATACAATGACAAGGTGAAAGTAAAGTTGGAAAGGTAGGGCTATTACAACTGTATGAGTTGCCTTACTTTGGCAAGCCCGAGCAGCTATATCAATGGTTGATGTTGCGCATGCATGAAGACCATTTCTAATTTTTAGGCCATAAGATGTGCATAACACCTCAGTGATATCCAAATTCACTAGCTTTGAATTGTGAAGGAGAATCCATATATGACAATCTGAGTGATAAGGAAGCCATCAAGGAAATAGTAGCAACTTATGACTACAAAAAGGGTTTGTGGTAATTTGACATCATAAAAATTCCAGACCCTATTATGAGGATGGTTGTGCGCTTGGTCACCAAGCTTAATGATCAATAAATATGGATGCAAGTGAACAAGGAATGGTTGAATGTTTTCCAAAAAAACTTATAAGGGACCATCTATAACTTGTCCACCTTTATTGCAGATGAAATCATAAGCAGTGCACATGAAGGAGAAAAGATCTTATTTGGCAACGTCCTCCTCACAATTAGCTTCTCAAAGATTGGAGTACCAGATGGGTCAGAAAATTTTGTTTGGGAGTATCTAGAAGAGAACCCCTCTCCTGAAAAAGGTTCAAGAAGTACACTTATGAAAACATGACGGTCACTCACAAGGCGCGCCTAGAGAAGTGGTACAAACAAATGCATGATGCATTTAGGGCAGAGTGGAGGATCCTAGAGAAGTTTCTTGCACTCATGGATGGAGAAGAAGACTTTGCAGTTTATCAACATTTCTGCATTTGTAGGTTTACATTGACAAATTGGACTAAGAGCCCATAGTGTAAGCTACCCTTCTCCTTCACCGTGCAATACTTCCAACCAGGGTTCAACCAGATTCAAGTAAGCCAAAAGGCTAAGGTTCGACCTTAGTGAGGTGGACCAAGATCACCGTGAGCTATGCCGAAAGCTTATATACCCTAAGAAACATGCATACATGGATAATTATATCTCCCACAAAGTACAAATGATGAATCGATGATGCTACCAATCACCGAGAAGGGCTATAGTAAGGGTATATCTCAGTGCATAAGGCCTAAGTTTGAGAACAAAACCTATCTAGAGAGTGGTGCATCCATTCCGAAGACCCCACAAAGTTAGTTAGAAAATGTCTCATGTCAAAAAAGAGGGAAAGAGAAGAGGTGCTAGAGGAAAAGGAACCAAGTGTGTAAACTGTATAATCGGTGGGCATGCTAGAAGTAGTCATGAATTGTAGCACTTACGTGCACAGAAAGAAGTCCCAAGTCAAGGAAAATACCCCAAAAGAAGAGGTTCCAGAGCATGAAGATCCCCTCACACATGAAGAGTCACCAAAGAATATTTTTCCTATTAAGGAGAAGGAGAAAGAAGAATATCCTATATTGGAATCACCAGTTAGGAAGAAGCAGAAGGTGGCAGAAGAGGTAGACTTGAAGGAGATAGAAATCTTAGAGGCCTACATTGGTGACAAGGATGATGATGAGCCTAAAGGAGGTGAATACCACCTGGTATATGATATACATGACTCAGAGGAGGAGGAAGGTGAAGATAAGTATGACAAGGGAGATGAAGAGGAGAAGAATGACAAGGAGGAAGCAGAGGATCAAGGCAAGGGGGTGAGTGAAGAGGTAAGCACCAAAAATCATAGAACCCCAAGCCTCACCAAGGAACAAGTGGAGAAATCTGTAGAGAGAGAAGTGGTGGGAATCATTAAGGATTTGGTGGAGCAAGAGTTGGAGCAGAGCACAAATGAGATTTTAAAGGAAATAAAAGAAGAAAGCATTAGAAAATAATATGGCAGCATGGGTGGGAATCCCAATTTGGCGGTAAGCTTCCCAAAGGCTACACAAATAGGTGGGAAGGGTGTAGTGATAGCACAAGGAAAAGGAATGGGATATATTAATGAACAAAGAAAAGTGTTATGTGTGCAATTCCAAAGCACCGTACCAATGGAACAACTCTTGGTTATGTCTTAATTGGATGAAGAAGGTTCATATCCCCGAACTAGGAAGTTTCTATCTTGGGCATTTGAGTCCCACGTGGATGAACCTGAGTTCAAAGTAAGTCAGGGAGTGCTAATGAAGGTTCCAGAAAAAAAGGAGTTAATTCCTTGGTGAATGCTCAATAATTATCAGATGAGCAGGTCTGTAACATGCTTAAAAAAGTATCAGTTGAGATTGAGGCCAGAATGTTTGGAAGGAATGATAGAGTGAGATTCCTAGAGGAGGAATTAGAGAAGGAAAATAAGGATATCACTGAGAAGAGAAAGGAATTGAAGCAATAAGAGCTTATCGCCCCAGCTTAAGGCATGAACTAAAAGAGGAGAAAGCAAGGGTGTGCGAGCTACACAAGAATATTGAAATGATTATAAGTGCTATTGTTTTAAATCATCCTGACCTAGCGCCACCCAAGAAAATATATGAATCAACCTTGTAGTGTTTGGAGGATTTTACCCTCATCCTCAGTATGGAAATTTGACCACTTACCTTAGAATATACAGAAGAAGCATTGGCATGCCAATAAAAATAAGAAAAGATGAAGGTTGTCAAGATTGTTGTTCGATATACTAAACTCTTTCTTTGAGGTAAAATTCATCACGCAAGTTACGTGAAGTCGTATATGACAACTACACTAATAGAGATAGAGTGGCAAGCATCATGGTCACCACTCATGAAATGGAGCTCAAGGATTTTCAAGAAAATAATAAGGGAAATATGGTAGAGAGATAAAATCCTATCCGAGGTAGAAAAGAAGTCATAAGCTATCGAGACCTTGTGAGGCTCGATCAAAATCCGGCTAAAAGAATTATACCCCCAGATCACCCGCATGATGGATGTGCTTGATGACTTGGGAAAATAATTGGAAATTATTGTTGAATCATTAAGCGCTAAAGGGGAGGAATTAAATTTTGAAGAGGTGAGCACTTTAGTCGAGACCTCTATAAATAAGCGCAGAGTGAGGTTGATTCTGGAAAAAGCTAGAGGTAGAGATATGGAATTATTTCTCTCTCCTCCTTCAAAAATAATAATTTTTTCTCCTTTATTCTCCCGTTATTTCTCCCAAATATTCATTCCTTCATTCTTTTTCCCCTATTCTGAGACCACCATTCTTTATTCATTAAAGAGAAGTGTTTCCAAGGACAGAGAATAGGTGTAGTGTGGGGTGATATTGGGCCCCAAAATATTTGGCTAAGTAAAAGAAGGTGCATGGGCCCACGAGACCTAATTGAAGAAGGGCACGTGGGTTGAAGGTGTGCAGAGAAGGGTTCTAGTAGGGTTTAGCGAATACATGGTGCATTTACGTAAGACAAGATGATTTTTTGAATAAGCCATATTCGAGTTCCAGTCATCACACAAGGAAAGTATGACCCGTCCTAGCATGCAAATTGGATAAGGTGCCATCTTGGTAGCTGTAGGATCAAGAAAGGAATATTCTATGCATACGATGGAAGGATACGAGAAAGAAATCATTGTAAAGAGTGGATAGCTCGGATCAAATGAAGCATGCTCCAATGGAGGACCACTTGGACACTTGCAACCAATGCATTACCTCTAAAGGCATGGTGGTGATTGCAAAAAGCTATATGTGTGTGTGTGTGTGTGTGTGTGTGTGTGTGTGTGTGTGTGTGTGTGTGTGTGTGTGTGTGTGTGTGTGTGTGTGTGTGTGTGTGTGTGTGTGTGTGCACAAGTAGTAGAAGTGGTGTGTGCTAGAGTAGCAAAGGTAGGGGAAGAGAGGCAAAGCTCTGTAGAAATATAATGGAGGAATCTATGGGTTGGGATTAGAGGAAATATAGGAGTGATAGCATATTTAGATTGATGGGCCTATGTTTATCCTTGTAATATGAAGGATGTAGATTAGTTTCGATGCATGGCCATGATCTACATTATTATATGGGTCTTTATGACCTTAAATGAATGTAATGTGGTTATGAAACTCATCAACACAAATATAAGGTTTTTTCCTAAAGCATATATGTGTTCATGAGCATAAGCCTAGTACATTTCCTTTATGTTATGAATCAATTTTGTATTCTCGTTAAATATGTTTCTTTTATGGATGCATTAATATGATAACTCATATTAATCTCTTAGAATGATTTCATGGTTATTTTCCATTCTTTTTCACTTAAGTATTTGTCATAGATGATGTATTCTTACACAACTCACATGAATGAGGGCTTGGCACCCACGCGTGCCTCGGGTGAGCACCTGTGGGTGATAGGCCGGTGCATATGGGATTTGACTATTTATCTAAGGGTGTAAAAATGACTACAATATTGTCTATGAAAAAGAGGCTACACTTCCTTTAACACTTGAGTTGAACTCTTTATCACTTTGCCAATAGCTAGAATTTGAATGCGTAGATTAGAGAAGTTAGAAGGAAAAGTTAGTTAGTCTTTAAGAAGCAAGGAAATCTATCATGATCAAGCCAGAACAACATCAACAAGTAACAAAGAAGTGGTTTGACAGAAAGGCTAGGCCTCAAGCTTTCAAATTTGGGGATCTTGTCTTAAAATGGGATGCTAACAAAGTTGAACCAGGGGGCATCATAAAAGTTTGATGCACTTTATAATGGCTCGTATACTATCAGTTCATGCAAGGAGGCTAACTCTTTTGAGTTATCTCATCTTAATGGAGGCACACTACCGATCCCAGTGAATGGGATCTATCTAAAACCATTCCATTAAGTTTAAAGAATCATTTTATAAATATTAGAGTAGTTTCATTTCCTCTAAGTGTAATGTGTGCACATTGTTTGTTTGTACATAGTTCTTTCTTTTTGCATGCTTCTCTGCATGCTCTGTTGTTACTTCTAGGATTCCAGTTATCTTCTAGAAGTTTCAACAGATCTTACAAGCTTCATAATATGTTTGAAAGTGACTTCAGGGGTAGTTCTTCAAAATTATAGATAAGATATTTCATATCACAGACTTCATGCCCAATAGATGCTTCAAGCTACTGATATCCTTCATCTAGTAGGAATATGGCCCCGAAAGTCACCAAATTGTTATCCACAATAACTCTCCTATTTATTTGGATAACTCATCTCCCCATTCTGGCTCTATGGTTCTACATGCAAGTGCGTGCACTTCACTTATTCACTTGGCACATTTCCATGGTTGCAAATTCCCTATGTGCCTTGCGCACATCCCTTCCTTTTCATGATTTCTCCCCTTCTTTTCTTTTTCCTTTTCCTCTTTGTTCCATCTTCCCCTTGTGCGCACTCTTTGCACTTCCACCTTCTCTACATTGCTTCACCTTCCATGTGCACCTTATCCTTTGCTTCCCAAAAATTACTAAGTCGTGTGTATCCCCGTGTGCCCTTTCCTCACACCCCGCACATCATTCTCAGTAATGATTGCTCCATTGACATATACCTTTTCCTCACCCGTTCACCTTTTTCCTCCATGCATGTTACAAATGTGTGTGCCCTCATATATTCCATTCTATGCCATGACATTATCTAACACACTTGAGCATGCCATACACAACCTATAAAAAGCATGCCAATGGGGTGCTAAATTCTTGCAAAAAATCAATGAGTGACACATGGCACAAATGACAAGAATATTTGCATAGTCAAATTATTTTTAGCCATTTCACACATGTCTTGCATGCTTAAGCAGCCCTAATAGTCTTCTGATAACCATATATTTTTCTACAGAGCTCCGATCAACATGTGTCGAGTCTCAATTGATAGTTGTTGATGTAGGCTACAGTGCTAGACATTCAAATTCAAATTCTTGGGAGATCTAGTAGGTGAGAAATTGGAAAACTTCTTTCTTGGAATTGATGAGCATATTTGATTTCTCCAACCACCCATATTTGATCCAATTTTCCTTTTTTCCTTCTCCAACATGCCAAATATACTTTGGGAAGTGCATTTGAAAGATTTACAGGCATTAAATGCTTCTTTTTGGTGTTTGTATTGTAAATTTGGGTTCTCCCTCCTTCTTCTCTTCTTCTTCCAGCAATTCATCTATAAATGTAAGAGTTGGGCTCATTGTTAATGTTTGACATTTTGGATCCTTATGCATTTTCTAAGGACTTCATAGCTTTGTATTTATAGTTACAGACCTCTAGATCAAACTCGTGCATGTGAATATCAACCTTCAATTGCCATTGTAATATTCTATGCATTTCTGGAAGTAATTGAAGCATCGTTTTGTGGTTGTTCTTAGTTCTAACATGTTTGCATTAGTTCTTCTTGCCTTTATTTTACTATGTTTTCTTGTTATGTCACTTTACGTTCCTTACATCTCCATTTTCTATTTGTGTTTCATGAAAACTAATCGTGTAAATACATGTTAGTATATGTTATGCATGCCTAGCCTCCTTGACGCATTTCCCTTCATTTTTCATTTAAAGCAGATAGTGTTCATCCCTCTTTTTGGTGTTATCAACTTAGATTAGTTTTCCATTCTATTATCCTTTTATCCCTGGTTCCTTAGTATTGTTAGTTTTGTTTTCCCTTCCAGCATTAGGAGTAGTAGTAGCAATAGAAATAGATAGAGGAACCAGCCTTCTCCTAAGATCTGTCTCAAGCACGCACGGTCCCACAACTTGGAGATGGTTCCATTGTTGTCTCAAATGAATTGGTTCTTCCAGATCTAAGATACGGGTGCAATTTTGACAACCAATAATTTCACAATTCATACTCAACTATTGAGGGTCTATTTTTTAAATGAAACTCATATCACCTACTCTTTACTATATGCTTTGTGTTTCACAAATAACATTTCTCAAAGACTCTCACATGTCTAGTATACACATTGTACCATCATTTACCGATGACACACTCTTGTTCTCAAGTTGATTCTTGACTGTTGAGATGGAATTTCTAAATTAACCTCATCAAACACATATCCACCGGGGAAATTTTGCTCCTCCTCCCTTCACATATCTCACATCACAAAAACCTATCAAAATTTCAAAGCATTTCCACATGACTTGGTTGCATTTACTCTTGTTAGCTTATTATTTTTACATGTTACACTTTTTTTCCCATGCTATTTGTATACTTAGTATGTCATTATCTTTCTCTATATACTTTTTGGAGCTCAAAGTTACACTCATCCTAGATCAAGATGAACTGGTCATTGAGGCAATATGGGACTGTCTCCAAGATGTGAAACCTTATGTGCTTGAGACGAGCTCCGGAGAAGGATGGTTCCTCTACCTATTAATACTACTATGGATACTCCTAATGCTAAAATCAAATTCTAAACTAATCATGCCAAGGGTCCAGAGTTAGAAGGATGTGTGGAAATGGAAAACTAATCTAAGAGAGATGATAGCACTAGAAATAAAGGGTGTGAACATTATCATCTTTGAGTGAAAATGAAGGAAATGCACACAAGGAGGGAAGGCAAGCATTCCATGGCCTGAAGCACACTTAAACATCCATTTTCAAGAAACAAAATAGAAGAGATAACTGCGAGGATGTGAGAATGCACAACATCCCACTAACATGAAAATAAAGGTAAGAAAATACAATAGAGAATAGCCACAAAACAACTTTTATTAGTTCCAAATAACACACTGTCAATTATAATAGTATAAGAGGTGAGTATCCACATGAAAAGAATCAGATCCAAAGGTATGCAACTTAAAAATTCAAGATAATACCTAGATAATACCCTTATGAACTGAAAGAATCCAACCCTTACAAAGATCAAAGCTCTACACTATAAAATAAGGAGAGAAGAGGAAGAGAAGAAGAGGTAAACTTATATTTGAATTTTCAACCACCAACAATTAGAAATGAATGCATGAAAATCCACCTACAAAGTTGTCATATCTACATCCCCATGTATGTTTTTATTGTTGGAGAATAAAGGAGGGAAAATCGGATCAAATCTGGGTGGTTGGGTCAACTAGACCTATGCATTAATGGTTGAAATAAATTTCCCCACTTCTCACCTACCAAATCCCACTAATAATTGAATTTGAATGATCTAGACTATAGCCCACATCAACATCTTTCGAACAATACTAAGTGTGTATTAATCTTAGCTCTATATCAAAAGTTATGACTTTTTAAAGTCTACAGGGTGATCTGGACATGCAATGACACGTGGTATGCACTGATTGGATGAATAATTGACCAATAGTTCACCTATTTTGTCATTTTTGCCATGTTTAATGCACTGATTTTTTGCAAGGATTTGGTTCCAATTTGAATCACTTTGATAGGTTACGTGTAACACACTCAAGTCTTACAAGTTGCCACGTAACATAGTGATTGGCACCAAGAAGTCATAATGCACACATGAGAGTAAGAGGTGTGAAAGACAAAAGAAGAAGACAAACGTCAAGAAGTTACACACATGGAGGGAATGCACGAGGCACTTATCCAATTTGGAAGGTAGGTCCAGTGGTTCACGTGAGATGATGCGCATGACTAGGAATGGAAAAGGGAGCACGTAAATTCTACGCTACGCACAAAGGGAAATGGAAAGAAATGGTGGAAAATGGAGGAAATTAAAGCATGCGAAGGTGTTGCAAAATTGAATCAAGTAGAGAAGGTATAAGGAATAATCGGGAAGAGCATGTAAGGGCATGGGAAGGAATTACAACCAAGGGAAATGGGCCAAGAGAACTGGTAGAGTGTGTGCAACCTACGATAATGAACTTGAGAGCCATAATGGGGATACAAGTTTTCAAAATAACTAGGGAGTTATTTTGGACAATATTTTGGAAAATTTTGGGGCCATCTTCCTACTAGATGAAGGATATCAATAACCAGGAGTATCCATTGGGAATGGTTTTAGTCTAAGCATATGATATTTTGATCTCACGTAACTTGAAGAACTACCCTTGAATTCACTTGAAAAATTGTCTATACTTTGTATAAGTACTTAAGACTATATAAGATTTATGAATCAAGCTAGCATCCCCGGAAGTAACAAAGAGTGTATGCGAGAAGTGTTGGTGTAGCAGCTGATTAACACGATTAGATCCCTCTCCACCATAAGTTCAAGCTTTTGGTGTGATAACAAATCGTTTGGTATCATAGCTACACGACTTGTCGTCACACCAAAAGCTCGAACTGATGGTGGAGAGGGATCTCATCGTGTTAATCAGTTGCTACGCCAATACCCTCCCGCACGATGGAGCCGGTATACACCCAATTAGGCCCAATGACATTAGGAGGCAGTGACACCGAGAATTTCCCGGGAGGTCACCCATCCCAGAACTACTCTGGGGGCAGCGCGCTTAACTACCTGGTATCAGAGATGCACGACTTGCCATCACACCAAAAGCTCGAACTTATGGTGGAGAGGGATCTCATTGTGTTAATCAGCTGCTACGCCAACACACCCCCACACGATGAAGCCGGATGCAACCACATGAGCTCTGGGCCCACCACGTATACACCTAATTAGGCCCATGGCATTAGGAGGCAGTGACACCGAGAATTTCCCGGGAGGTCACCCATCCCAGAACTACTCTGGGGCTGGTGTGCTTAACTACCTAGCTCTGATACCAAACGATTTTCCATCACACCAAAAGCTCGAACTGATGGTGGAGAGGGATCTCATCGTGTTAATCAGTTGCTACACCAATAAGAAGCACACGAGAAGAAAGAACTATACAAAAACAAACAATGTGCACATAGCACACTTGGATGAGTTAAAACTAATCTAATATTTACAATGATGCAACAAAAGACTTAATAGAAAGGTTTGAGATAAATCCCATTGACTGGGATTAATAGTGCACCTCCATCAAGGTGATTCAACTCAAAAGATTTATCCTCCTTGTAAAAGTTGATATTGCATGGGCCATTCCAAAGTGCATCAAACTTTGAATGGTGCACTATTTTAGCTCTGTCGGCATCCCATTTTAAGACTAAGTCACAAAATTTGAAATCTTGAGGCCTAACCTTTCTGTCAAACCACTTCTTTATTGATTGTTGATGTTATTCTAGCTTGATCATGGTAGAGTTTCTTAATTCTTCAAGTTCAACCAATTTTGTCATTCTGATTTCTCTCTAATCCACACCCTCAAACTCCAAGTCTTGGGAAATCTCTAATGAAGGAAACTTAAGAGATAAAGGAAGCATGGCTTCATTTTTATAAACAAGTTTATAAGGTGAAGTACTTATTGCCTTCTTCACCATGATTTTTCTACCTAGAGTACACGTGAAAAATTTGTGTGTCACTACCTCTTGTTGATATTCATCATCGCTTTCATGATTTTGATCATGTTTTTTTAGTAGACTCTATCAAGCCATTACCTTGAGGGTAATATTTGGAAGAATTCTTCGAGATAGATGCCAAGACTTAGCACCCAATCATAAATTTTAATACCAAGTAAGGATTTTGCATTATCAGAGATAATGGTATGAGGACTTCCAAACCTTATTACAATGCCCTTGAGAAATTCAAGACAACTAACTCAGTTGATTCCTTGAGTGCGACAGCTTCTTTCCATCTAGTGAAGTAATCCGTAGCTGTCAACACCTATTTATGCCTAGCATTTGAAGGGGGATTGATCATGCATATGAATGTGAGACCCCATTACGCAAAAGGATGATCTTCTTGGATTGGTCAAAGGGGAAGTGCTACCAATTTATTCTTTCCTACAAAGAAAGCACATTATTTTCATTTCACAACCCACTTTTGTGCATCTACGAATAGGGTAGGAAAAAATTATCCTTCCTTTATGATATTCATCATTGTTTATTTCGTAGAAAAGTATCCACCAGAGAATCCATCATGAAATTTTGCTAACAATTTGTCAACTTTCGTACCTTTAATGCACCTTAGCGGCATGTCGTCAATATTTTTTTTCAAGAGAGCACCATCAAATAGCACATATGGAATAGACTGCAACATTAGATGTCACCTCTTTTCTTTGTTTAAACCAGGAGGATATGTGCCAGTGGAAAGGAATTTGATCATGTCCTTCATCTAGCTACGCATGCCAGGATCTACACTTTGTTCAACTTCAGGCGCACGGGCTCTTCATCAATAAATAAAAAGTCTCATAATCGACTATGTAACCTCAAAAATACATTTGCGATCACATTGCCTCTAACAAGCTTAGTGGATTTTATAGTTACTTCATAATCCTTTATTTTTGTCACAAACCTTTCTCTCATCTCACTAATTTTTTCTCCCATGATGAAGTGTCTCACACCAGTGTGAAACTAATAGCTTAATATGATTTTTGGTGAGAATACTTTTGAATTTCTTTAGCACGTGCATGATGGTGAAGACCTGATTTTCCATGTGAATGTATTTAAAATCATAGTAATTTAGTTTTTGACTGAATAAAGCCATTGGATAATCCAATCCTTATTCATTTTCTTGTTTCAAGACATCAACAACACTTGCGTCAACTCCCTAAGAATAAAGGATGAAGTTCTTTGAGTAATCTATATTGATGAGTGTTGGTGCAAAAGAAATTTCTTGCTTGATTTTTTGGAAAAAAATTCCTTTTGCTATCCATTTGAAGGAAATGTCTTTCTTAAGAATCGGGGTGATGGGCCTCACTATCCTGCAAATTTAGGAATAAACTTCCTAAAATTTGATTTTTCCTAGAAAGGATTGTAAAGCTTTCTTGTGTCTTTGTCAAAGAGAGAGAAAGGATGGTTGAAACACACTCATGATCAATAAAAATACCATCCTTTAAGACCACATGGCCTAAAATCTTTCCGTGCACCACAAAAAAATTACACTTCTTGGGGTTGAGAAATGCCCCAAATTAATCACTTCCTTAACCATGATCTGGTTAAAACCAAAATATCCATCCAACATGGAAAATATCTATGTGCCAGCCATTATCTTCATAATTTTATCCATAGAAGGCAAAGGATAGTGATCCTTCAAATCTTTATTACTCAAATATTTGAATCGACGCAGATCGATTTCACCATTCTTCTCATGTAGTGGAACAACATTTACAACCCAAGTAGAGTATTTGATTGGAAATATTATCTTTACCTCAATGAGTTTAGACAACTCTTTTCTCATGAGGGGATTTACTTTTGTCGGATAGGTTTGATACTAAGATCAAGGTCAATGGAGTGATGAGAAACACTTAGATCAAACCCTTTTAAGTTTGTATACTCCCGGAGAAAATGTTACTTTATTTTTGACATAGGGAGACAAAGTCCTACTTTTCGTCACGCACACAATCTTTAATGCGAGCAGCAGCTCCTTGTCATGCACAATACTTGACTGGATTACAATATTCTTGTGTTGTGTGCATATAATTTTCTTCAACCTTGAAATCATCATCGATCTAACCATTTTCTCTAAGGTGACCAACCCTTTAGGAAACTTATTTGTCTTGAGTTGAATCACTTGGTAACCAAAGTTATCATGCAAGTCATCTTGTATGCTTGAAAATAACTTAGCTTCATTCTAAATGGTCTAGATAATTTACACATCACTTTATCGAATAATTACCATTTGGTGTTATTATTTGGGATAGATGGCCCGATTACCATTATGACATGTTGTGTATTTCCTTTAACTAAATTCTCAAAGCATGAGAGAACCGTAAACCAATCACAGCCATATGATCTATTTCTTTATTCATTTTTCTTTGCACCACCTATAAATTTAGAGCATCAAATCCTTCAATGATGTCCCAAACTCTATGTTTATAAACTTTGAGAATCCTATTCTTTTTGTGCACTTTTTGTGACACAGTGAATGACTAACTGTGTGTCTTAGAAGATCCGCAACGCCTTGATACTTTTATTTTCATCAATGAGAAGACCATGTACCAATCCATATATTCTACTACAATGTTAGAGAAAGAAAATTGTATCCTATACATGAAGAATAATTTCTCATCCTTGGGATGAATGATAAAAACACACCGTGCCTATGTCGTTTACTCGCTTCTAGAACCATCAAAATACATTTTTCATATACCAGAATTTTCTTGATTTTTCTTGAGCGTGTGTGGCGATACAAATTCTTCTTTGAAGTTGTAGTAAGTACCAAGGAAAATTTCAAAGGCTTCAAGATATTCAACATATGGATCAAATTTTTGATGTCTCTCAGCCCATTCATCTAGCAAAAATTATGTATGGGAGGAGGAATAGGCCACTCTTAAAATGAAAATGAAACTTGTTCTTGGCCTTCTTGGATTAGGAAATTAGATTAGAGAGGGGATGGGTCATATGACTCAACATGATAGGAAAATATTGGCTCAACTTGTATGGTAAATCAGGTACCATACCTTGTTCTTAATAACATATGAGACCAATCAGAAGACAAGTAACCATCCACTTTAGTATTAAAATATCTTGATAGGAACAAGGAAAAAAAAGGGAGGTAGGTCAATGATTGACACATCTTGAGTTATGGTTAGGCTTGGAGATGCATGCAAGGTTAGCTTAAGATCCTTGATGACTCTTAGAGTGGTGAAAGTTGAGCCATCAAGTTGCAAGACTCCTTTGGACATAGGGCTATACTTAAGACCTAGGACATCAACAATTTTCTTAGGCATGACGAAGTACTAGTGCCTCAGTCAATCATACAATTGTGTACAAGGTGTTTACCTATGAACAAGTAAATATAGAAGGGTGGGATTTTGACAACCTTACTTGTTTCTCCTCTGCTTGAAAAATATTGACAGAGTATGAGGTTTTTGGATGACAAGATCAACACATGGGAGTTGTGACAGAGCTTCACATAATAGGTCACACTAAGATGGAATAGTCAAGGCATCCCACCTTTTGACATTCACATTAGTCTTATTCATCTATTACACAATGTTGAATGTAAGGCCCATTGATTTGTGCATTTGAGGCACAAGAGAATATTTTCTTGATTATTCATATGCGGGCGGGGCCTTAGATTACACATAGGCTTGACTTACCAAAGGAGGGGCACACACTACTTCTAATGGAGCATCACATGGAACCTCACGCACAGGAACCTACACACCATGACTACTAGGATGATGAGATGTATCTATTTTATTTTGAGGATTGGATTTCATGACATGAGCTAAAGGTTGTGTCATATTTGAGCATTCTCTTCTTGTATCTTGTGTTATCAACAACCTAGGTGCGCGGTCTATTTGGACTATCTGTAGCTTGATTGATTGCATAGAAGTCCTTGGTGCCAAAGAACATAAGGTTAGCCTCAATAGTAACTTCGGAATTTCTTGATTTTCTAATTCACTTGCACTGGTGGAAGGTTCATAGTTTGAATCAACTTAAATCATGTAGGATTATGCATGCATAGCATTTGCATAATGATATTGATTGTGAGGTATGTTGTAAGGAAAACACCATACTGAATCTTGAGCCATATTATTTTAAACTGGCACTAGTGTTTGGCTTGTATTGGGTGTTGGAAGGGGTTGTACAAGAGGAACGACTTACAATGGAAGGTTAGGGAAATAGAAGGTTGAGCCACGTGATCCATTTTGAGGAATAAGGGTGCACGATCCATTTCTAGGAATAAGGCCACGAGTAGTCTAGGGCCTAATGTTCTCACCTAAATGATCCTATTCTCTGCCCTTATTGTAATATTATAAGCAATAGGTAAGGTTATACCCCCTATATACCAAATCATGATTGAGATGTCACTATTCAAATCCCTTAGATAATACAAGACAACATGTTGGGCTATAGGCATTACCACTTAAGGGAGTCTATCCCAAGTCTTCTAAAATATGATATTAAAATTAGGCATCTACTCATTAGGCATTCTTTTTGTTGTCATCAGTTTCTCCACCAAGGAAAGATGATCTAAATTATCTTCAAAGAAGTCATAAAGAGTCATTCCAATCTCATCCCAAGTGGCAATAGATGCAAGTCTTAGACTTTGGTACCACTGAAATTTTTTTCCCTTGAGTGAAGTCGCAAGTATCCTAACTTCTACATCATCATGTGTGACCAAATAGATAGAGCACACATTAGCCACATCCTGGATGTGCTCAACAAGGGTGACTTGATTCTAACTAGTGAATTATGGAATACTTTTGAGCACGGTTATTATAATATCATGTTATGCATTCAAAAGGAGAGGACTTCTACCACCAAATTTTTTTGGAGGTGGCGGAGCTGCCATAGTAAAGTGAAAAATTCTATTGAGAGGAGAAGTGGAAAGTGCGCGGTGCACTAGAGATGGAAATGCATGCATGGGTGTTTTAGTGACTCTTATTCTTGGATAAATGCGGAGATACTCAAAAGATTCTTCAGCTATTGCAATTTTTCTAATATGCACTCTTTTCATGAAAGGCGCGTGGACTGCTAAAATAGTAGATCTGAGTGTTGGGAGTTGTTATATGTGTTTAAACAAGCCTCCAAAGGCTAGAAATCACTAAGTCACACACCATAAGTTAGTAAAGATAAAATTTAATCTTTCAGGTGTTTAGTCCCGTTGGGCATGCCAAAAACTATTGGATCTCAAACTTGTACCTATCCCAGACTAGGATGAACTAGGTTGTTGAGGCAACACAAAAATATCTCAAAGTTATGGGACCTTACACACATCAAACAAACCTCTGGAGAAAGTCATTTCGTCTACCTATTTCTACTACTATGACTACTCTTAATGCTAAAATAAAATTCTAAACTAATCATGCCAAAGAACCAGAGTTAGAAGGATGTGTAGAAAGGAAAACTAATTTAAGGGAGGTGATAGCACCAGAAACAAAGTGGGTGAACACGATCAACTTTGATCTAAAATTAAGGAAATGCATACAAGGAGGGTAGGAACACGTACCATAGTTTGAAACACACTTAAAAATCTATTTTCATGAAACACAATGGAAAATAGAACTTAAAAGGGATGTCAGAATGAAAAACAACCCACCAACATGAAAAGAAAGGCAAGAAGATACAATAAAATGAGTTAAGGTAGAGAATAGCCACAAAATAACTTATATTACTTCCAAATAATTCATAGTTGATTACAATGGTAAAAGAGGTGAGTATCCACATATAGAGAACCATATCCAAAGGTTTACGACTCAAAAATGTAAGGTAATACCTAGATAATACCCTTACAAATTGAAAGAATCCAACCCTTACAAAGAGCAAAGCTCTGCAACACATAGAAGAAGGAGAGCGATACGATAATAAGAGGGAAACTCAACAGAATTTTCAACCACCAATAATCAGTAATGAATTCCTACAAATATTCTTGTAAAACTATTAGATCCACCTCCCTGTGTCTATTTTTCTAGTTGGATAAGAAAGAAGGAAAATCAAATCAAATGCGGGTGGTTGGGATGACTAGACATGTGCATTAATGGCTGAAACACGTTTCCTCATTTTCACCTAAAAATCTCACTAATATTTAAATTTGAATGATCATTACTATAGCCCACATCGGGATCTTTCCAACAAGACCAACCACACATTAATTCAAGATCTACGAAATTTTATGATGTTTTGAAGTCTATTGGGAAATATTGACACACAATGACACATGGCGAGCCTCGATTAATCAAGGATTGACCAACTGTTCACCTTTTTCACTTATGCCACATGTCACACATTGGTTTATCACAAGGATTTAACACCTAGTTAGTGTACTTTGATAGGTTGAATGTAACACACTCAAGTCGGACAAGCTACCACATGGCACGGTGGTCGCGTAGAAGAAGGCACAAGGCACATGCAAGAGCAAGAGGCACAAAAGAGGAAATCGAAGACAAGTGCAAACAAGTGATGCACATGGAAGGAATGCATGAGGAACTTATCCAATTTGGAATGAAATTCTATTGGTACACATGTGATGATGTGCGTGATTGGTAATGGAAAAGGGAGCACGTGAATTCTAAGCACGAGAGGGAAAATGGAAGGAAATGGTGGAACATAGAGGAAATGGAAACATGCTAAGGAATTCTAGAAGGTAATGAATCATGGGAAGTTATAAAGAAGAATTAGGAAGAGCACGCAAGGGTGCGTGAAGGAATTGTAACTAAGGGAAATGTGCCAAAAGAACTTCCAGAGTGCGCATAACCTACAATAATGAACTTCAAAGCCGAAAGGGGATGCAAGTTATCAAAATAAATTTGGGAGTTATTTTGGAAAAAATACATGTGCACGTTCACTTGGTATCTTGAGGTGAATACAAGAACTTTCATATATTCATACACTATGCATGATTCTTGACATTCCTCTTTACTAGTCTCATCGAGGCTCCTGGGGCATGTACCTTTACTCTCTCATACTCTACACATCACATGTTTTATTACTACATTATCTATTACTTCTCATCACTTTCACTTCACATTTTTATGATCTATACACACTTGGACATATTATTTATCTCTAAACATGCTAACAGTGTTACATGTCTAACATTTTCCTTGTAAGATTACATACAATAATGGTTATCTATCACGGTTTGCTTGTTATTGTTTACTATTGTTTTCTACTGTGTGGGCTATGCCCTATGTTATGCTTTACTCTTTTTTATGGAAAATTCATCCCTAATTGTCTTATGACATTGAGAGTGATGTCCCATATATGAAACCCATTTTCATGGTACTTTGTATTTTCATTGGTGCTTTTTATATTGTTTTCTATTACATGCTAGATATTATTACACTAACACTTATTCCTAGCCCATCTTGTTTACATGTTCCTTGGTTTATACCATGCACATACCCTACCCCCTGCAAGAATCCATTATCAAATATGAATATCAATTTATGTACCTCTCATTTGGGCCACCTCCTACTTTCATCGCATGCACCAAAATGAGGTGAGAATCTTTCTAGTGAGAAAATAACCCTTATAGTAGCACAAAGTTACATATTATAGTAGAAAGATAAAGAATTGGCAACAAAACATAGTCAAAAATAGACTGAATCGAAATTGAGTCATGGAAAAAGAGCAGACACTAGCACCCATATCAGATAGTAGCAGTGTGTGCTTATGTCCCACCCAAGAACTTGTGTCCTGGGGGGAAAAATAAGTATTTTCTCAATTCATCACAGTTTCCATCACAGTTCTATAGTAGTTGTCACTGGACTCTAGTTTCAAAATTCAGTTTACATTCATTTTACATTCAGTTGCAAATAGTTACATACAATGACGTGTCATCTGTAATGGAACTTATTTGGGAAGCATCATGGAAGGAGAGTAAAACAAACCTCTCTCCCCAACACTCTTCTCATTGTATGAGATCAACCAAAAAAATCATCCTTGGCGAGAGATCGCCAAAAAATCATTCTTGGCATGAGAACACCCAAAAATGTAACCCATTTGGTAACAAATTTAGTAGCATCTCCAAGAAAGTTAGGAAATTTTTCTATCTTCTACTCTCTTATACATCAAGTGCACACTTTTCTCTTACAAAATTTTACACTTTTATTTACTTATACACAGGTTACTCGAATTTTTCATATGCAAGACTTTGACTACTTTATTTCTCTTCTTTTATAGGTTTTTCTTTATACACAACAAGAAGCAACTCACATCAACAAGCAACAACTCCAACACATACACTCCACCCCTAGGGTTTACCTCCCTTTCCTAGTTTCCACAGATTCGCTTTTCAATCACTTCATGCTTCACTTTTCCACTCAAAGCATGCTATCGATTATACTCTTCTCTTCATGATCACAAGGTACTCATCTTTTATGTACTTTATGCTATCAATTTTTCACTCAATAGCATAAAGTGGAGCCAAAATGTAGACAAAAAATCTATGCACTTGGATACATTTCTAGGTCCTAGAGTATACTAATATATAAATGATTCCTAAGAAATAAAACTAGTGATTGACAACATCTTTTGGGACTTTTTCTTTGTTTCTTATACTTTTATTGACCTTACACACCCTAAAAAAAAAAGCCGATATTTGACTTATTTATATTTTATGGTCTCGGACACTATCTCCCATTTAGGAAAAATGTGCACATGTGCTCCTATCCCTTCTAGGCACTCTTGACATTCTTTTTCTTCTTACTCTTTTTGGTCTCTTTTACTTTTGGGTCATCTTTTATAACTTTAGGTCACCCTTTTAGTTTTCAATTATGAAATTTAAACAAGGGAATCATATATGTACATATTTATAACTCTTAAATAATGGGTCAAGCACTAAGAATTACCTTTCATCACCTAATATTGCATTCAAAAAACACAAGAGCACTTCAAAGGAATTCATCTATGACACTCATACAAGGGACAAGGGTTACATCACTCTACATACACAACATAGGAGGGGGAATTTCATTTTATTCCATCATACACATTTTATACATTGCTACATTCTAGATTTATCCCACTATCATTGTGCAAACTTGCACGAGGGCATCTTAGGGCATCATTACACACACATTCATACATAACTACATGGAGTTTGAAATGCAGTACAACACTTGGTACTAAGTTCACTCTTTGGGTGACTTGTGGGGTTAATCTAACTCCACATTATACATCTTTATTTTTAGATTTTTTATGGTTTTTGGGAATGTGTAGCTAGGTATATCTCTTTTTAGGTTATAGTTACAATCAATGATAATAAACCAAAACCAGAGTGATAACAAGAAGCAAACAATTAAGTTACTCCTGCACAAAAAGGAAAGAACTTGAGCACACAACTAGAAACTAAAGCTTGGGTGCTCCGTCTTCCCGTGGGTGCTTCATCTGCACATTATGAGTCCTAGAACTCTCAAAAGAAGCCTTGACGATATGTCTTACATTCTATTTTAACAAATCTCCTTCTTATATCATCTGTAGATTATGTGAAATAAGATAAGTCACTCTCTCTCTTGTTTAGTGTTTCATATTATTTCTTTCTTATTGATTTTCCATTTTTGTACATTTATCATTTGTATATCATTAGTAGCATAAATTACGATGAAAATAATAATTACATTTATATTAAATCATAAGGAAGAAAGAGTACATCCAATCAAGATCTAATAAAACATGCATTTAGATTTTTAATTGTAAATACATGAAAGAGAACAACTATAAAGTAGGAATAAGGATGCCCCCGATGTGTAAAGTGAGAGATATATGTAAGAATTATCTCAACGATCAAGTATGAGCTAGGAATAAGAGTGTGTAATTAGGTGGTCCAGGGAATTTAACATGCCCCCAAATATGAATTCCAAATATACCTATGTAATAAGAGTACTAGGAAAGGGCCCATGATCAACTGATGTAAAATAACAACACATGTGAACATGATCTAGGAATCAATGGTCACTAGATAATACATGAGGCTAAGTATATGGAATAGGTCTATACCGAGCATGTGGAGACAGAGAGTACAAAATATGTCTAGATAAAGCATGTGAAGCATATGACCTATGTGAAGTGCTACTCAAATGAGGTGGTCTATGTGATCTACAACTACGAAGAGGCCTATGAGAAGGATCCATATGTGAAATAAATTTATATGGATGTGAAAAATATCCTACATGAGGAGAAAGGGGTCCAAATACCATATGAGATATCAAGGATGAGGAGTCATCACTAATAGGAGAAGATGCACTAGAAGTAGGAGTAACTGAATATGGGATGGCCAAAGGAGACAAGGACAAATTCGTCTATATTGGAAATCCTCAAATAATAATAATATTACACTCGTGGATGAACTTAAGGAATAAGTGAAAAATAGAAGGCGAGAGTTTGGAATCCTAGAGCCAAGGGAGTCCTAAGACCATGTCACAATGCATAACAAAAGTTCCAATAGTAAATGGAATAGATATAGTAAGAGGCCCAATAGTAATTGATAGAGATATTGTTCCCAATAATTTCTTAGGTATATCATCAATGCCATGAATGCAAAGAGTAGATTGATTGAAATGAATAGATGAAAGTATTATTTAATAGAGAAAGGAAAAATTGTATATATTAAGACTAGATCTACGATCAAATAGGACACACTTAACAATGAGATTATGTAGTTGAACCTATATATAATGGGTAAGGATTGGAATCAATGGTATAGAAATCCATGCAATATATGATAATGGTTATGTAAGGAAAAGGTTCACTAAATGATTTAAAATTTAATCTCTAGATAAAGACACAATTGATCGGATAAATATAATAGTAAATATGAAATATCAATCTAAAGTATTACAAACAAGAGTGATAGATAGATTTTATAGAATGAATCATCTTTTCTACATAGGTTTGAACTAGTTTGGGTCGGTGACTGATCTAGAAAAGCTAATTTTGGACTTTTCAAGCTCTATTTTTATTATGGGCGGTGATGATCACAAGTAATAGAACCACCTAGAATAGAACACATCCTCCCACGTACTAGTTTCTATTCGGGTGCTAACATATGTGGAATATCTTTAGTTATGGTTATTTCTATTTCATTTCTTGTTCACTATAGGTCACATCATGTTTTCTAAAATGTTTATTAATTGTACATGTACCTACAAAAGAAACCCTATCTACCTATAAAATACTGAAGTTCACATTAGATGAATAATTAGAATATATTTTTGAGTCAAAATAACCTCGTAAATCACCCAAATGTGTTTTTCACCAATAATTATATTGTATATTAGACTCAATGTAGTTCATGTGTGTGTGTGTGTGTGTGTGTGTGTGTGAGAGAGAGAGAGAGAGAGAGATTAGAATAATACCCCTTGACCTAGGTTACCCTAGTGTTAGTGTAGTGCCCACACTTTTTATAGCTCAGTAGCTTGTTGTTTCTTTGCTCATAGACATGTTTTGACAGTGTTTAGTTATATCTTAGACATTATATTTAGATATTTGATCTTATTAGACATGTGTGGACATTTAGGCGTATAGCGCCAATTTAGCTTAATTTCTATATTGTCGCATTTTCTTATTATGTCATGGATACTAATGGATATGATGTTGTGTTTGGAACATAATTATAATAATGGATAGTTGTTGCATGTGGAATTCTATGGTTATATGTCACGTATCATCTTGTCTAACTTTTGGAATATTGAGTATAATTGTGCACGTTGTCGCATCTTGATTTCAGTAGGATGTTAGGTTAGTTTAGAATGCATTGATATCTTACTATGTCATTGAATTATATTGTATCGGACAGGTGCGGTTAATGTGTGCAATGAGTGTGCAGGTGACAGGTTTACAGGAGAACGTGGGATTCAGGCCAGCTACTCAATCTTGCACAAGCAGCCCACGGGCTGAGTCCTAGCCATGTTCATTGTGTGAAGCCTTAGTATAGGAGATTATTATTTTGGGCACTATGAGTGACCCCAATTTATGTAATGTATTGTGCTTTGAATTATTAATTTTGTTTAGGGTTGCTAGTGAAGTTGTAAACTTGTTTTGGGAGTTAATAATTCCACTTTCTTTTAAATTTTTGATTTTTTTATTGAGTCACTTAATCACAAGGGTTTAGGGTCACATGTGAGACCCTTGGGTGGTCCCCACACCCTCTACCCTTGTGCCAAAAAATGCAAAACCCAAAATTAAGGTATATTGGGCATTTTTGGGGACCCCTTTTTAGCTTGGGAGTTCCCCTAACATAAAAATGAGCCCTTGGACCCTACCTAATGGGTAAGGGGGCTTATTTTCAAGGCTAGAGGGATTTTTCCCTCCCTTTTTACCTCTTGTTTAGTCACATCCATGTAAGGGATGTGGATTTGAGTGTTTATCAAAAGTTTCACAAATTTTGTCTTGCTTACATATAAGGGAATTTAGGAGAAGATGGCAAAAAGACAATTTTACCCTTTCTCTCTTTTGTTTTGGCATCTTTGACCTTGAAGAAGGAGAGGGGTGACACATGTCACCCCCTCATTTGTGAGGATGCTTGCTTGCTCCTCTTCAAATTCCCATCCATGGGAAAAGAGAGGGACTTTTTTTGGGAACTTCTTGCTTGGGATGCTTGTGGATTTTGGAGCTTGGAGATTGGCTTGAGTCAAGGTGTGGAGAAATTTGAAGTTGGAGAGCTTTTTGGAGAGCTTTCCTTGAGGTAGGCTCTTATGCCTTTGCTTGTGTTGCATTTATCTTAGTTGTTAGATGGGTTGCATGGTTTTGTTATTTGGTTGTTGTTTTTTTACTCCCTCCATCATATGGCATGATGGAGTTTTGGAGTGTGGGGAAGAGAGGGAATTTTCCCTCTCAATCCTCAAGGCTTGATGGACAAGCCTTGTAGGGTCTTATTATTTTCCCCTCAAATGGTTGAGGTGGGGAAGTTGATTCATTTGGCTTGAATCTCCTTCCCCATTCTTGGTAAGGAAACCCCTTTGGGGTTTGAAAATCCTTCCAAGGAGGACTTGGAGAAAGGGGGAGGAATAAGGAGGGCTTTGATTGAATTAGGAGCAATAAGGAGGATATGGAGATGTTTATTTTGTGCAAATAATTTTGATGTATAACTTTGGAGAACTTTCTCCTCTCTTCCCCACTTTTGAGGATGAACATGGGTTCTCCTCCTTGTAAATTTTGGAGTCTTGTTTTGTATTTGTCCTATTTTTGTGTGCTTGCATCATTGTTAGTGTACCCTTCATCTTGTGCAAGTTTTGGTTAGTTATCCTCTTTCCCATGGGCTTGGGGGAGGCTAGCATGCCTTCCAACCTTGGAAAGGCATGTAATGATGCCTAAAGGTTGGGTGGTAAAACAAGCCTTGTTCTCTTTGTGTTTGGAGACTATGTGGAGGAAAAGTTAGAGCCTAAAGTTTGAAGATGGTGGGAGCATTCTTGGTTATCTTGGTATTTTGTTTTCCCAAATTTTGGGAGATTCCTAATTCTAAATCTCACGTGGATATTGTTATACCAAGTGGTTTCATTTCTTTTTAAGTTTACCATGTTGAGGTTATGGTTTGTAGCTTTGAAACCATAAGTGTTGTAATAGTATTGTGTATCCCCTTCAATCATGAAATGGAGCCTTGCAAAGTCCTATCTTGTGTATTTTGGGCATCTTGTAATTTGTTTAATATGTTGTAATAAATTCAAGCTTTAATCTCTCTTTTGATATAAACCATTCTTGCATGGTAAATGTTGAAATAACTTTGTATTTTTAAAAGCCAATGAAATGATTAAAATAAGTGGTTTCTTCTCTTGAGAGATGGTTTTGTATGTTGATATTTTGACCTTCAAGTGAAGTGAAATTTTTCACTCTTGTTATAGGAGTTTAAATGTATTTGGGGATTACTAATGTATCATGGTACAAAGCTAATAATATTTGTATATTATACACACTTTATTTAATAAAATTATGAATTCAGTTTTGTTGTAAAAAGATAATATTCAAAGGATCATATCTGCTATTTATTTCTCCATGCTTTAAATAAATAAATAAATATAGGCATATATTAATGGATTATATAATCTATATATATACATAGAAACAAATATGTGTGTGTGTGTGTGTGAATATATATATATATATATATATATATATATATAAAGTTAAAATCAGGATATATATATATATATATATATTAAAACCAAAAATGTTTTTATTAATTTAAACTTATAAATAATATAAAATATATATATATATATACAAAAACAAAAGTTTGGTGGGGGTTCGGCCCCCACCCCCTAGCATACAGACCAAAGAATAATACAAAAAATGCAATGGCGGGGGTTAAACCCCCACACCCTATGACCGCCAGTGGCGCCGCTGCCCCCCCTGACAAACCTCCATTGCCCTAATGCGCACCGCCTCTCTCTCACAACCACGGCCATTCCGGCCCGCGCAACCCCGTCCCCGCCGTGACCCTACTGTCCACCCTCCCCTTCACCCTCTACCTACCATGACTCACATTCCCACTCTGTCCTCTCTCTATCCTCGAGATCTACCGCCCTCCACCCGAGAAAAACAATAAAAAATAAATTAAAATATAATAACAAGAATAAAACAAAATAAACAATAATAATAACAAATAAATAATGATATATATATATATAGATGTGTGTGTGTGTGTATATGTATATATACATATATATATATATATATATATATGTATATATATATATATATATGTATATATATATATATATATATATATATATATATATATATATCTCTTCTACTTCAAAAGTAAAATATATAATTGCAGCCAGGGTTTACAACAAAGAGGCTCCATAGCTTTCCATTACCTTGCTTGAAGAAACAAAGAACAAGCAAAACAAATGAGAAGAGAAATGGAAGGAAGGAGAAGAGAATAGCAAAGAGATAGTTAGGGCAACTTTAGGGCTTTCTTCTAAACCAAGGGACAAGATTGATTTAATCTTAGGGTCATTATTCAATCCTGCACCTTTTTTTTATCATGGGGTCTTAATGGGAAATATAACAAAAAGGAAGGGTGTGATGAGTTTAATAAGTAAGGAAAGGGTGAATAGAATAGAAGGGGTGTAGTCTTATCTTTATGGCCCTAGTAAGTTTAAAATAAAATCAAATAATTAAATCGGGTTTAGGCTAGTAATTAATTTAATTGGGTAAATTAAAATAGTATAAAATTAGTAATCAAGAAATAGTTTAAAAGATGTATTAGTATTAATTAAACACTTCAAAAAAAAATTTACCCTGAAATTTTAGGCACGTTTGGTACATTTTCCTGTCCCAGTGAGGGGCACTACAATCAATGACACAAAGAATAAAAGGTTACAAATACTTTGTACCAATGTAAAATGTGTGGTATACAATATAGAATATATCCCTTTATGCAATGAATAATGTATTCCTTTGATGATGTAGTATATTGGAAATATTTAGCTCCTTGTGGTGGTAAGTACCTCTTGAAATGATTTCCCCCTTAATGAGGTTAAATAAGTCATGTATATATATATATATATATATATATATATATATATATATATATATATATATATATATATATATATATATATATATATATATATATATATATATATATATATGATTCCTTCACTCGAGATTCATCATTAACAAGGTAAGAACTCGACTAAGTGTGATAACACAAGACACGAAAGAAATAACAAATAAAAAATTTGGAAAAGAGAGAAAAGGGATAGAAGCACCCGGGGAATAACATTTCTGGGCACTCATGTCCCTAATCGGTGGTTTTGTATAGGTTTCCTAAAAGGATAAACAATGAAATTCAAGCAGATAAGAAGTTGGTGGGTATATATAATTGTAATTTTAATATAACGAAGAAGAAGCAATAAATATGAAAATGATAATTTGGAAATTTCAAATCAAAGTAAAGGGTTGTTAATGCGTAATTCTCTTTTTTAGGAATCATGCATATAAATGATATATTTTGTCACACCCTCAAATTTCATATATTGTTCATTGTTGTGTTTTATTGATGATAATTTAATTAACTATAAATGTTGATTTAATAATTATACATATATGTATATTGGAAAACATATACATATACATATATAGATTTATACATTTAAGCATATATGTGTAACTATTATGTTTGTATTATTTTTGTTGATGACTGATTTCTGGTTTACATCATTACATGATAATTATTTGAATAGACTTCTCTATGGTTTTTTATTGTTAAGGTTACTTTACAAATTAATTATTTGATGGTTATTGTTTAAATTTTTTAATTAATAATTTGATCCTCCTTGGCATTACAATCATTGGACCATAGGCAAGGTAATTGTAATGCTTAAACCTTATTACAATGGTCATAGACCATGGGAGTAATTAAATTGTTTATGTTTGGATAATGGTCTTAGACCATATTGCATTGTTTATTGTTTAAACACTTGGAAAAGGTTTGGTCTTAGACCATGAGGCAATTAAATTGTTTAATAACTTGTGTTGAACCATGGTCATCGACCATATTACTTGCATGTAAAATTTTTAATCTTCTTGGAGATGGTCACATACGGTAAGGCATTTTATAAGGTAATAGTTAATGTTTGATGTTGTTGGATTGAAATTGGTCTTAAACCATAATTCATTATTTTTAGCACCATTGAAATTGCATGTAAGTTAATTAAAATTTGGACGGAAGTCTACATAGAACTGATATTCATTTAATGTTTTAAATTTAAAAATACGGTTCTTGGGAACCATAAGATTTCTTAGCGAGACAAAATATATGCAAACTCCCCCTCTCTCCTCCATTCACATTTTTTGGGTATATTTTTGTGTCTGCTAGAAGTTCTATGGAGGTTTGGGAGAAAATAATGAAAATCTATTTTTTGGAATTCGCATGCAAATATGATGATTTACTTAAATGGAAAAAAAATTATTATCGTGGTTTTGGAAATTTTTGGGAGTATTTTTTGGCATACAATTTGTAGGTTTCAAGGAGAAATTTTGAAAAGGAAAACAAAGCAAGCAAGTTTCAGACATGAGTTACTCTCACCTTTCTTGTTGTCTTATTATGAAATTTGGGAATAGGTTGTGTTTTTATTAGATGTTTGTAAATCTATAACTAGTCTTGAGTTTTGTTAAGAAAATTTTAAAAGAAAATGTGAAGGAAAATAAAGGAAACAAATGGGTTTTCGTGGTTGCTTAAAAATATGGATTTTTGCTTTTTTAGTTTTTTTAGTTTGTTAAATTTGAAGGGAAATACATGCATATGGTTTGTATTATCAAAAAAATCCTTTGAGATTTATGTTGATCATAATGCCATGGAAATGGTTGTTTGAGCTTAGTTTATTTAAAGTGTATATGTTCCTTCATTTTCCTAAGAAATTTTAATGAAAAACTTGAGATGCAAATGGGTCGTATGTGTTTGATATGTTGGATGAAATATGGGTAATATGCACGTATTATGTATATTAATCTAAATTGTGAAGATATTAGTTCCTTTTATAAAATACGGTTATGGCGTGAAAATATTCTATTAGAAATGAAAGTTGGAAGGAGATGGTTTTCATTTTCTAGGCTCATTGTAATTAAAAATAAATGTTGTTACCATGAGTTGTTTCGCAGTCTTTGGGATTGTTATGTGAAACTATTTTGAATAATGTTCTTTTGATGGAATCTTCATTTATTGGGTGAATTAAATTTTTATTTGGGTTTTTGATCTAATAAGTGAGTTATTTTCAACTCTTAAAGGGGATTAGTTATTTTAAGTTGTTTCTAGCTCATTTTGAGCTCACATTTGTTGGTTTATTAAGCCAAGTGAAGCCCGTAATCTCTATAGCATAGTTGAATAGTTTTTGAAAAAGGAATGCACCCTTGTAGTTTGAATGATAACTCCTTTTCTCTGAAGTTGTGTTAAGACTTGGACAATTGGAAAAAAATCAATATAGGTTGATTGGTTGACAATGTTTAGCTTCTTATTAGATTTCTAAAAACATTATCGGTTTGGTTCATGAATGAAATTGGGCTACAAGAACCCTTCCTTTAGTTAATATTTGAGAATGATTATTTAGTGTAATCTTATCCTGAATGGATTATTGTTAGTTGATTCAATGTGTGGTAAATGATTAATTGTTTAATATTAAGTTGACATTAACTTATTATTGTATCATCTTTTAGAAATGATCATGAATTTTTAATCATGATTGTATGACCTTATGATTTAAGTAATGATAGTAGAAAAGTTTTGGAATTGTATGATGACTTGTAAAAGGATGATTTTGTTCCTCCTTTGCAATATTTTCATAAAAGGTTGATGAGATACTTTGAATCACAAAAATATGAATGTTGATCATTAAAGAAGTCTACTTTGTTGATTTTATTCTTATGAGATGGTATTAGGGAATTGATTGTTGCTATATCATGGTAATATTAAATTTATTTGTAAGTTGTTCAAATAGTTTTAGGATGTACTTATTAGTTGGAATCTTGGATAGTTTTTCTTATAACTTATGTTATGCAAAGATCATTAATTGAGCAATCATAAATAAATTTAATTAATGAATTGTTAAGTTTATAAGTTAAGATAACCTTAACATATTATTTTATTTCATTTTAAATACAACAAGAATATGAGTTAGATAACTCGTGTCAGTTCTTAGAATTGACCCATGTATACATTTTTCTCTCTCTTGTAGTATGCAAGATGGGGTGACATTTATGAATTAATTTATTGGATTATATACACATGATTACATCATGTATTATTGTTTTAAAAATATTAAGGATTATAGTATTTAATTGTAACATGAAATTAGTATCTTCATGAGATCATTTAAGGAATTTTCCTATATTGTACTATCATGATTAAATGTCTATCAATTAGTACAGAAAATAAAGATGCATCCTTATTAAGTTTAAATAAAAATAATTGTTGTTTTTTTATCGCATTTTGTGAGATATGAAAGAGTTTAAATGTTGATTCAAATAAGAGTATCGATAAAATTTATTGATATTATGTCATGTAATGTTATATGGTTTTATTTATTCATTATGGATGAAAAATATGGCCATTAATTAACATAGTATGATATAGAAAACAATACAATTATAATATCATTAAATTATTAATGTACCTTAATAAATTAAGTACACTATTAATAGCAAATGGTGATCAAATGAGATTAAGGACTAGTTCAATAATTATGAATGGATAAAATTTATGCAAGAAATAGTTAATTAAACCTATATTTAACAACCAACACTATGTTTTGATTAATTGATAAGAGGAAACCACGAGGGATAGTAACTCATTGAGTTACTATAACTCCCTTTTGATAAACATATATCATCTAACAATACAAAATAACCTATTGTAAAAATGAAATTAATTACTTACCTTTAATGGATAACAAAATATGTAAACAAATTATGGGCATCATGACCACTCATTCCTTTTGATAAAATTCTAACCCTTCCATCTTATGATGGTCATGCGGGAAGGATAATGAGTATTGTTATCCATTTTTACCTCCTGGGTGAAAATGGAAAGTTGAGGAGAATTGCATCGAGACAATTTTCAATGGACCCCACAAGTCGATCTGGAACATGCAGAGAGGTATCGGTGTATTGAAGGAATAAATAGGGTCTCATGGAGTTAGAAGCAATCGAAGGAAATTTTTCCTCTTCTGGGTTTTTCATGAAGTTTAAGTTTTATTCGATGGAATATAATGAGCATTGGAACCCACTTTCTAGAAGAAATGGTAAAAAAATCCAATAATTCATCGGGGCCACCCACAACACTTTCACAGATCCCTTGAGAACTAAAAGACCCCAAAAAATTATGAAGTTTTGGGGTAATATGAAAAATGTTTAAAAAATTGAACTTAGGCCCCACCATCTCGTCAAACCAAACCGGGGCAAGCGGCTCCCGACTTAGTGAGTTGAGATGTTACATCGAGCTGGTTCGACCTTTATGATGGTGGGCTAAGTTGTTCAATGATGAATATGGTGAATAGATATATCATGAGATCCCCCAATGAAATACTCTCTCAAGAGAGTTATTGTAGAAGGGATGGGCGAGCTAGGTCGAACTCGTCCCAACATACGTGGAATGGTTCAACATGTAGCTAGGGGAGAGCTTTGGTGACCTAGCACTCCATAGGGTAGGATGATTGTGGACATGCTAAGAGGCATCATGCAATGAAAGTTGGCTGAGTCACATATCAAGCTCACGAGAGGTAGATGGTGATTTGTAGGTTTAGATCAAGTAGGTGAGTTAGGGACAGAGCTCCCGAGCTCAACAGGATGAAGTTATCGGGGAAAAATCAAAGAATCGAGGCCTAACAGTGAGCTCAACTCAGCTTGAGCTCTAGGTAAACAAAATTTAAAGCAAGCATGGTGGTCGGGACTTATCAAAGAAATGGCATAGGATTAGAGTTGGCTTGCCAAGCCAAAAGTAAGTTAGCAGAGTGAAAGTGGGAAATTGGGTCCCAAACAGCCCGCTTGAACTTAGGTCATGAGTGCACACAAAACCACCAACCCCGCACAATTGAAGGATCGATCCCAAGTGGCTCAATGGAATGAGGGATTCGAGTGTGTAAAATACCCACTTTCACCACATGATAAGGTGTTACAAGAAATTAGCGAGTTAGAGGCTTGTATGGAAATGGGATAGAAGGGTGAGCGAGGCCTGATGTGTGCAAATCAGCCAAAAATGACACATATGGCACATGTGCTTGGGGATGATGTTTTCTTCATGTATAATAAAATCCCGAAATGCATTATGGTGGGATCTTTGAGGGGAACTTGGTGGGTCAACTCTAAGGTAGTGATCGGAGTAGTTAACAATGCATTGGGTACAGGAACTGAGAATACAATGCAACATGGATGCCAAGATGGGAGATATAAGATGTAAGGAATTTTTTTGGGGTGAGAAAAGAAACTATCTCGATGCATGAATAAGGGCTCGACAATGCAAAACAAGGTGCCGGCTTGGCAAGCTAGCCAAGCTAGCCCTCAATATAAATATTAAAACTCCCACTTCCCCTAGCATAGAAATGATAAAAGTAGTGGGGCCCAAAACAAGTTTTTTAAATGCTCTCTAAGCTATTTAAATCACACACAACATTTTAAATGATGAAAAAATAAAATCGTTATTACCAGCTACCCAAATTAATGCACACTCCCATGAAATGAAGTATAAGCATGGAAATGCACAAATAGATGCCCACACTTAGAAGGTTGTAGCTTTTACATTTCTTGATGAAATCGTGTGAAATTGGACTTGTTAGAATCATATCTCTAATATATACACTCAAAAATAAAAATAAAAAATCAAGATTTGTTGGGGATTTTATTATGAAAATTGTAGAAAATGAGCCAAGCTTAAAATAATGATTCCTAGGTGGTTGAAATGGAATTTAATGAGCATGGGCAGCCATTTTTTTGTTACAAGTTATGGGACAATATGGGATGGATCTTACAGGTTTCCCATCATGTTTTTACCCATGTTTGTTATTTTTCAAGTAGGTGGAAGGAAAAATATGATTTTGACAACTTCTCTCTCTCTCCCCTCTATTTTTCTATAAATTGAAGTGACCTCTCATTTGAGAAGGGGGTTTTACTATAACAAAACTTTGACATTTTTGTTTTGTAACACCAATGTATTATAGGCCTTCATATTATATTTCTTGCATTAATATCCAGGTATTTATCTTACTCTATAAATGGACTATGTGAACTCTTGAAGCAATAAACTCAAATTTGTGGATATCTCTCTTCCCTTGTCTGTGTTTGTTGCATTCCCTTACCTCTCCATCTTCAGTTGCAGGTGTATTGTGTTTATTTTACTCATCTTATAGGTTTATTATTGTTGTGTCTCTATGGGAATGGTGTTGTGAATGTTGTTGTTAGACTTTGTGGTGACTGTTTCACCCTCTTTAATCTACATTTCTTTCCATTTCCACACATTAGAGAGTATTTTCCACACCCTTCTCTTGGTGCATCACCTCTTTTAGTGTATTTTTCTTTCATTTTCATGTTATTTCTCTCTCCCGATCCCTTAGAAACCATATATTAGGAGTATTTAGCAGACTTCTTTTCATTAGAATAGTTGTTGCATTAGTTTAGGAAGACGAACTAGCCTTCTCTGGAAGAAATTCCATGTTACACAATCACATTGCTTTCCTTAACACACTCACATGCTAAGCAATCAGAGGGTGCTGTGATTTGGTGATAAAAAGTACTTAATGATGAAATTAATTACGTGGTAACTATCTTTCCCATAGGGATCCTAATATGGGTCAGATAGGATCCTACCAATTAGAAGGATGAGTCAAGGTTCGTAATTCTTCAAAATAGGAACTTAATTTATTAAACAAAGAAATGAGATATAGATAACTATGTAGAGATGGTTGTGCAATGATGGAGATGATTTTTACTTAATAGTGTGTGGTCACAAAACTAAGCTTTCATTGCACACTTGAATCTTTTGCCAAAGTAGTGTAACTAGATGATTACATTGTTTGTTCACCATACCCCTAAATTTTTGTGTAAGATACCAAATTGATTACAACTTGTATTTTTTCCATGTTAAAACTTAGGAGTTTTACTTAGTTCCCAAGTCCTATTAAAAAGGTTTAACTAAAAGTATACAAGTTTTACACACTCAGTTAGAGTGAATTAATGGGGATCAAGAAGATATAGTTTACCCTTATAGTTATACATGGTTATCGTTTATTATTAGATGGATTGTAATTAAGGTTTTTTTTTAATTTCCATTAATTTGGATTAATAATGTCAAGGGTGTTACATTTTTGCATCAGATTTTAAGGTTATCATCTCTTGGACTTAATGGGTTCATAACGCTAATAGAACATCTTATTATTACTTAACAAAATATGATGGTTAGAACAAGATAAAATAATGAGGCTCAATGTACAAAAACCCAAAAAATAGATGAAAGTGTAGAAGTTCTTCAAGATAGCTGAAACCAAATAGCTTCCCGGAGTAGAAGGTGATGGGTGATGAAGAAGAGGATGAAATAAAGGTATAACAACCTATTCATCCTAATGCTAGAAATCATAATGTTTTAAATCAACAAGAAAACAAAAGAGCTCCCTTACCAACAAAACTATCAAGAGATATTAAACATATCAGCCCACCCAAGTTTGATAGAAAAACCTTAGGATATGGAGCTAATAATTGGTTGAGTGAAATAGAAAAATATTTCTATTTCCATATTATATTTCCTTCCAAATCCAAGTTTAAGGTCTTCAACCAAGACCATATCTGAAAATTACTTATCTAGCCTTCGAGGACTCAAGAACAAAGCTTGAGCTCAACTTGTTCCATCACCTCCAAGCTCACTTCCATACTTTAAAAAATCATGGAACACCTTTATACATGATGTCTAAGCACTCAGAAACCATCAACAAGCATGAAAAACTTATAACTATCACTTTACCTCATAAAGCCACTTGACACCCTGCTAGACAAAACATCCTCCAAATTTAACCTTCAAAGATCAGGTCATAAATTTTTCATACCATATTAAAAATACAAGTTTGTACCACTATATATCTCTTTTAATGATGATCACAACACAACTTGAATGGATTCCTAACTCCTCTTGTAGCTCCTGTGATTCCAATTTTACCACTAACTTCCCCAAATTGTCCCAAAAATTAGTCTTCATAAATAGGGAACAATTTACCATTTAGAAGCGCCACCATAATATGAAAATATCATGGACATCTATAAAAAATCAAGAGATAAACAATTTGAGTTTATTTTTCAACTCCTTTGGACAATCTTTCCTTAAACTAAACTTCTTTAGAAACAAGATTTTTAGGTGGGGCCCACAAATAGTCACAAGAACTATCTTACCTTTATGGAAATATGGAAGAGTCCTATACAACATAAAATTATCACTTTTTCAAAACCAATAAAAATTGGGCTGGTATAAGAAATTTCCTCTAAGTCTCTTTTAGCTAGGGTTTAGTTAGGGTTTCAAAGCAACTTATCTTCTTAACGATCATTCATAAAAATGTGACAATAAAACCACCTCATTATTTTTGTTAAACCTTATTATTTCCATGTAAAAATATCCTTTAAATTCTCTATCTCTCATTCATAGCACACAATTCACAGCAAACATCAAAAGCTCTACTTTTTCTCAAAAACACACTCTAAATCACCCGGTTTTACTAAAAATGGCATATCTTTCAACTCCTTCAAAATGACCTAAAAATTTCATGAAGCATCATGACAACATCATATAAATTTACATACTCACCATCTAGCCAAAATAGCTCTGAAAATCTCCATCCATTAAGACTTACTTATCCCAATTTTCTTATTTCCACCTTTTTTCTTCCCAAGGACCTCATAAATTAACTAAACCTATGAAACCTAACCTGAAACTCACCATAAATTTCATGTATACCATAACCATGCTATTAAAATTCTTCTAAAATATTTTTCATCTCTAAATATCATACATCTAACGCATTCGCATGTACTAGGACTAGGAATAAGCTTTGAAAAGACCTATCTCAACCATGAAACCTCGTGACCTAACCATGCTGGCCTCTTATAGAATCATTAACACCTATAACACACTTATATGACTATGTATGACCTCATGAACACCTTCACTTAGCTTAGGAGAACTCAAACTATGACTCAACTCACTAGACTATGCACTAGGACCTCATAAAACATTACCAAACTTAGACACGCCAATCAACCTTCATGTTTGACCTTGAATGACACCATTTTTCATCAATGGACTTGGAATGAATTAAAATAATAACATATAATTTCCAATAGAATTTAGTACTTGACCATTGTACTACATCTCGGACTCCATGTAGTTTTTTGTGCTTGTGTGTGAAATGGTGTCTTTAGGTTTTTCCTCACGCCAATGATGCCAAGATAGTGGGTTATAACTAGTTTTGATATAAGAATGAATATATGTGCTATGTAATTTAGCACTTACCTTCTTATGTAGTGTATGAATCCTAGAATGCAGTCCCTTTGAGTGATAATAGTAATATATAGATGTGATAGTCCCTCTTTATTTTCTAGCCGATAATAGTAATCATGTTGTGTTTATATATGAGTCCCTTGTTTGATTTTTGACATTAGTGAAATGGAAGGCCAAATACGAATGCAAGATAAGGATAAGAAAATAATCAAGGTTGTACACAAATTATGAAATGTGTAATATTAATAAGGAGGACAAGAGCGCCTAGAAGGGACATGAGCGCTTGGGCGCTAATGTCTAGAGTGTGCATTGGTGTCCCGAGACCAAAAATGATAGATGTGACAAAACAGATAGACATGGATCCATGTGACCTATCCAAAAGTTTACATTTAACTAATAGGTGTAAAAGAGAGTCACAACAGAAATTGATCAAAGGACACAAAGGGACAAGGGAAAGTGTCACCAATGTGTACTTTTCTTACTTAGGATTCATGCATATAACAACATACCGATGACATAATAAAGTGATGATACGTGCATAGTTTTGTGTCTACACATCCTTACCCTTCTCCATGTTTCTATTTTGAAACCGAGTAGAAAATAACCCTCTAACCTTGTATAATAGCTTTATCTCTAATGTCTAGCTCTTGTTAAAACAGAGTTTCCCAACATGCAATGTCTTCAATGTTTAAAATTAAGTTAAGCTATCAAAATATGTTTGGAAATACTTTAACCAAGTTGGTATAACCTCTTCAATGGACTTAATGCAAGTAAAATTATTTTAATAATAAAATACTTTTCAAATAACTAATCAATCCAACAATATTGCAATCTTTTCATACATGAGTTTTCCATTCACAACTAGTAATATTATTACAAACTCTTCTTGGTTTCTTTTTGGAGCTCGTTTATTTTTTTATTCAAATGAATCATGATGAAATATTAGCTAAAAAACATTTTATCTCATTTTAAATCAAAATATTCTCATAACTAACTGATATGGTCATAGGAAAAGGTCACATCTTGTAAAAAAGGGCCAAGAGAGCATTACATGAATTCTATGACCAACCATACAACATAAAAATAACCTAAAAGATGTAAAAGTGATTCTCAAACCCATAACAATCTTACAAAAACCTTTTATACCCTTACACACAAAATTAGCAAGCCAAATGGCTCAAATCAATTCAAAAATTAAATTTTCCAAAAAGGAGGGAACACAAAAAATTTGATTTTTTGAATGAATAGATCAACATGACATTACCAAATGAATTATAATGCCTGCTAAAAGACTCCTAACCCATATAATAAGCCAAATTGTCATGATAGCTATAAATTATGACTTAAGAGAGATTATCTTACATCATGTGTAGACATTTATCCTAGTAATTCATGACTTATAAGAACACAAATTGTCAATGCTCTTGTACTTTAGTCCACACTTGTTCAATTTGGCCAATTATCTTATCCCTTGATATATCTCACTAATTCTTATTTGCACATGCAACCTATTTTTAGTATAACTTTCATATTACTTTATCAATTAAGGCTACACCCTCATACATTACAATTCAAACTTTAAAATTACTTGTACACACCTCTAAGACCATAACACCCACAAAGGGCCATAACAATCGCCCACTATGGGCTAACCTAGCCACTTTGGTCCTTTTCCCTCCAATGGAATTTTTCTCAATTTGAATTAATTTGGTACACTTATAGTTATCCTTATTCAATTTTTCTAGATCCAAAACACATATATAAGAAATTTATTAACCTCTCATAAAGCATGACATTCATTCAAATTGACACCTAGAATCCTAATGAGAAAATACTAAGAGAAATCATAGGTAAAAATAATCCAAGACTCATATAGTATACATAATCGTTATAGGGAAATCATCCACTTAGGTATGCAAGTACAAAGGTAAAATTTCCAAATTCAAGTCAATATAGGGAAAGCAACAAGTATAATCCCATTGTTGTAATGTCATCGATATCAATTTTGTTGCGCACATGCTAGATAGCTTATGCTAGGAAAGAACGATGTGTGGTTTGATCCCTCATCATATTAGTGGCAACATTAGCATGCGTAAGGGTACCACAACCCACACAATATTTGTTTTGCAAGATTCTCTCACCATCTACAATTTTTAAGATTGAGCTAGTTACATGGTGAACATATCACACAATATCAAAGCTCAAGATTCAAGATAGGATCGAACATGAAGTAACGAACATGGATAAATATTTGTAAAAGATAAAAGTAAAGAGGGAAAATGGTGTACAAAAAGAGTTATAGTAGGGATACTATTTGGTATGCACCATACACTTTGCTTCGGTAGTTTTTAGAAAATATTCTCGTGGAGAAAATATTATATGATTTCCATCCTTTTACAAGCAAGCATGTCATCTCGGATCAATAAATGAACTAGAATATCAAATAATTCCTCTTCTCCTTCTCATTTCTAGTACTACATTTAATTTATCTATCATTATCTATCTTATTTCATGTATTATCCTCATATTTATGTAATTAGATTTGAAAACTATTTGATTATGATAACATTCAATTGCTTACTACCACTCTAATAATTAACCATTTAGGTTAAATTAGGATATTTTATGTTATTAGTAAATCAAGTGAAGATAAAATTTCAATGAAAACTATATTAGCTACATAAGTAAAAGCATAAAATATAGAATTAGTTTTCCTATTTTCATGCTTTTAACATTTATTCTATTCCTTAGGAATAAAATTAAATAATAGATCTACCTATGACCATAGCTACCACATTACAATTTTTAAAATATTTTCTATGGGATATGTTTTTAATATAAATTGTCCCATGTCCATTAACACCTGGTAAAATTGATGATTTTCAATTTTTTTAATGATGATAGTAAAATTATGAATTCCTTCATTAATATAGATATGTATGATTCTTAGATAATTAATGAACATAAAAATTATGAGTTTGAGTAAGTTAAAGGATATCACCCCAAATAGGATAAAGATGGAGTAATGAAGATAAAGGATAAAAAAATCCAAATGGTATGTCATCATTAGAAATATCATTGTTCTAGATATCCCCATGATAAGCATAAAATATTGGGCTCCAAAGTACAAGAGACTATCACCTTAATATAGAACAATAGGGAATCCAGAAAATGTCATTGTTGGAAATATTTGCACTACTAAAGAAAAATAAAAGTTGAAATCATTTATAAATTAGTATGCATTTGAATTATTTATCCTAAATTAGTGGATCACTCCATTCCTCTCAAATAAAATTATAAAAAAATTAGGAAATGAAAACTAACATTTAATCTTATCCTTGAGTTGATAATCCATAGAGAAGTGAAAGAGTTTACAAGAATCATATCGAAAACTATGCACCATGATGAAGCTACACTCCAAAAGAAATGTAATAGCTCCAACATAATCACAAGGAGGAATCGATCAATCAATGGAAGAACTTACATAATAGAACAAATCTTACACATAGAGAAAGACAGTGGAGTGTGCTTGCATACTCATAAATTTCAAATGAAGGGATACATATAGGGTGCTAAGTAACTCTAGTGCATGACACATAAGCAAACCCTAAACCTAACCCTTGTGAGATGACCCTCCATATGTGAGTGGAGGACACATAGGATCCCACACAAAACACCTCCCCTTCATCAAATCTGGGGTAGCGGCTATGATGAGTTAGATAGAACAAGAAGACACTCCTAAACAACTAAGAAAGATGTGTCAATGGGGCCTAAAAACTAAAGGCCTAATAAGGTGCCCATGTATAAACAACATCTTCCTAGAAGAAGAAGAAGAAGAAGAAGAAGAAGAAGAGAATGAATATATAGCCTAAAGAAGATGAGCAACTACATAATACCTCACCCCAAGAAGAGACCGCAAGTGAAGAAACTTCACCTCAGTGAAGGGCTTGGTGAATATATCTGCAATTTGATCAACTGTCTAAATGTACTGAATGTCGATGATACCATCATGAATAAGCTCTCGTATGAAGTGCATATGGATCTCAATGTGCTTCATCCACTGATGCTGAAATGGATTTCTATAAATTGAGATAGTGCTTGTGTTATCACAATAGATAATGGTAGGCCACCGAAAGTGGATGCCAAACTCTGTCAGAATACCCTATAGCCAAACAACCTCTATGGTAGCGTTAACTGCTCCTCTGTATTTTGCCTCTATAGAATATATCATAATTACATTCTAATTCTTGCTAGACCAACTAATAGGACCCGAACCAAGAGAGAAACTATAGCTAGAGGTATATTTCGATGATCTAAGTCACCGACCCAATCAGAATTTGTGAACCCAATCAAGTCAATATCCACCCCTCCATAATAGTGAATGCCATCAATATAGGTGCCATAAACATAATGAAGGATCCTCTTAGCTGATTTCCAATGCAACTCATGTGGCTCCTGCATGAATTTGGACACGATCCCAACAACATAAGATAAATCCAATCGAGTGTGAGTCAAGTAAATCAAGCTCCCCACCAACTATCGATAAAGGGTACCATCAACCAAGGGAGTAGAGAAATTAGAAACCAACTTAACCCGGAAATAAAATGAGTAGGAGAAGACTTACAATCAAACATCTAAAAAAGAACAAGTAAGTCAAGAGCATACTTAGGTTGCGAAATCAAAATTCTCAAGCCATTTTTGTGAAATCTAGATCCCAAGAAAGTAATGAAGAAGACCTGAGTCAGTCATGGAAAACCTATTGGCCAAGGTGATCTTCATAGAATCAATGATAGAGGAAGAGCTGATTGTGATCAACAAGTCATCAACATAGAGAACAAGAATGAGTATGGAGTCATCTTGCTATAGAATATAAACATTTAGATCAGATTGACACCTAGTAAACCCCGATGTGAGTAAACAGGAGTCCATCTTGGCATACCAATCCTGAGGGGCTTGTTTAAGGCCATAAAGAGACTTCTTTAACTTAGAAATGAGGGAGGGATCATAGACATAACCCAAAGTTTGTTCCATGTAGATCTCTTCCTCTAGGTCACTGTGAAGGAAGGCACTTTTAACTTCCATTTGATGGACATTCCATCTATTTTCTCGTAGAAATGGAAAGGTTTAGCCAAATAGAAGTCATATTTGCAATCAGAGCAAAGGTTTTAGTATAATCAACCCCAGCTATCTGAGAGAAACCCTTAGCTACTAATCGTGCTTTAAACTTTTTGATGTCTCCATCTACTCCATACTTGGTTGTAACACCCACTTACATCGAATGATTTTTCTTCCTTTTGGAAGAGGGGTGAGATCGCAAGTATCATTCTTCATGAGAGATTAATACTCCTCATCCATGGAAGAATCCCACTCATGAATACCAAAAGCCTCCCAAAAGACTGTGGATCAGAAGCAAAGGTGAAGAAAGAGTGGGTTTCAATGAAATATGAGTGAGTATGTCTCATATCCGAAGTACCTCCAACTAAATCTCCAAGACTTTCCAAATTTTCCTTAGCCCAAAGAGGACCAGGAGGATCGGGATCCGAGTCGTAAGATTTGTCACTCAAGTGAGAAGGGACATAGTGCCCATCATCACTATTGTCATAATTAGAAGAATCACGGGTCCGATGGTTGGAGGACTAGGAAAAGGAGAAAGCTCAACAAAATCATCATCCGATGATTCAAAATCTGAATCAAAGCAAGTCAAGAACCTCAATAGGTATAAAAGTATAAGTTGAATAAGACTCATCGAACTTAACACTTCTCTCAATATAAATCTCATGAGAAGTAGGATTCAAAATCAATTTCCCTTCACACCATCAGAATACCCTACAAATATACAAGGTTTGGATTGTGGTTCCAATGCCTTGCATTTCTTCTTGGGAATATAAACCATAGCCTTGGATCTCGAAGACTCAAAAGTTCTCAAGATCAAGCTTGCATCAAAACTAGGCTTCAAAGGGTTTCATCCTCTTACTTCGCCTTATGTGGAACACGGTTCAATATAATTAGCACAATTCACTTTCTTGCCCAATATGCGGAGGAGGATACTTGAATGAATCATATAAGTGGCCATCTCCTTAAGAGTACGGTTCTTTCTTTCTGCTACTCCATTCTATGAAGGGCTATAAGCAATTGTATGCTACAAGGAGATCCCTTCAAAAGTACATAAATCCATGAACCTATTGTTTACATATTCACCTCCATTGTCAATTTGAAGAACCTTAATAGACCATTCCTCCTGTTTCTCAGCAAGAGCCTTAAATTCCTAAAAATGTTCAAAGACTTCATACTTAAGGTTAAGAAAATATACCCAAATATATCACGAATAGTCATCAATGAAGGTTAGCACATAAAGAGCTCTAGTAAATGAAGGAGACAGAAATGGACCAGAAATATTGTTGTGACCAAGATCCAAAGGATGAGTAGCTCTCCAGGATTTTCCTTTGTCAAAGTTCTTTTCAAGATGCTTTCTAAGGGTACAACCCTCACAAAGACCCTTAGAAAAATTGATGCGGGGTAACCCGTTGACCATTTCATTTTGGCTCAATTGTTTAAGGTAGTAATAATTTAGATGTACGAAAAACTCATGCCATAGCTTACTAACCTCATTTGCATGAGTGAGTAAGGAAGTGGGTGTAGAATCAGAAGTAAAGTGGTAAAAGGTATATAACGTGAGTGGTGATCCACCTTTCCCTCAGCCACTATAGTGTCATCGTTAAGGTCATGAATAATCACCGAGTTAGGACCAAATTCCACTCGCATTCCTTCACCAAGGTGAGTAATTTGGTAAACCGATAGGAGATTGGTAGAGAGATCAGGAACACTCAAAACTTGGTTGAATGTTCCCCCATCCATCTCTACCGATCCACTACAAGAAACCGACACTATTGTGTCATTACCCGTCATGATTTGGGACATAATACAAGGCTCGATGTTAGAGAACTCAACATGTGAAGAAGCTATGTGGTGCAAGGAACTCGGAATCTATAATCCATGTCGATGAAGAAGTAACTTTGGCTACAAGGGCCTTTCCTTTCTTCTTATCGATTTTGAACCTTTTGTAGTAGAAGACTTAGCCTTGAGCATTTTGTTTCATAGACTCAGAACACCTATTTGATTTTTCTCAAGTAAATGAGTAAGGTGATAAATTTGTTTTCTCATACATATGCTTTTATGACCGTGGCTTCTTAATAGGAACACAAATACTTTTCTTTCTGTTCTCTAGGCCCATAATTCAAGCATTTGTGTTAATTTAGTTTTGGTCTTGGTTTCCTTCTTAGGTTGATCCTTTCTTTCTTTCTTCTTTTCAGTCTTCTTTTCCTTACTAGTACTCACTATAAGGGCATGCGACTTGGACTTGAGAGACCCCATTTGAATGATTTTTCTTGTTCTCGAATGAGTTGGGACAAAAAACATTCAAAGGAGGGCATATTCCAATCCTTTCCTAAGGAAAATTTTGTAGCATAAAAATTTGACACAGACAGAATATTTAGGACCTAACTTAGAGAGAATTGACAAGATCAGTTGACAATATTTCTTCTCTACTTGACATTCCTTTAACAACAATCTAGTGAGGAAAAATTTAGAGAAGAATGCTTGTAGGTTTTCAAAATCACTAGGATTTAACCTTAGTAGTTCGTTTTCCAACTCATGCACTCTCATGTCATCTTGTTGTCCAAACATTCCATCTAACGTTTTCCATGCAGAATTAGGTGTTTCAGATGACTCAATGTGGAAGAGCAAGTCAGGAGAAATAGACATGCAAAGAAGACCTAAAGCTTCATCACTACGGTTTAACCACTTAGATTTTTCAAGGTCATCATCTGGTTCAGTCTCAGTTCCCATGGTGATGCGAATAACCCTTTACCCCTTAGTTTCATAATTATTTTTTTATCTCCATTCGAAGAAGTTGAATGGCATAAGAAAAGGAATTGAAAGTGCATCCATAGTGAAGAGAGAGAGAGAGAATGTGGAAACAAACACAAGAATCATAACCACCTAGGACAATATAATAACCCCCCGCTTTCGGCACTTTATAGTTTAGTGTGTTGAATACAATCAGGTCCAAGCGTGCATCTTGAAACACTTGGTAACTCACCTTGTAATCAATGTAATAACGCACAAGAGAGGAGACCAAAATCATGTTTCGTGGAGCATAACAAAGTGACACCGTATACAAGCACAAATTTCAAAAACTAGGAAGGAGGTGAAATCAAATCCTGGTTGTGAGAAAAAGTGTCTCACGTCGCAAAGGATACCCCCTTACTGCAAATTGTGGCAGATGTGCTCACTAGTCGCAAGCAATAATAAGGGTAAAATAAAATGTTTTAAATGAACTCAAGATGAGTCTGAGAGATCTTCAGAATGCCAGAAAAGCACACGAAAGACAAATAGGAGCTCAGAGTGTTACTACACACTTGAGTGCATAATTAGTTAAAAAAATCGACAATAACGCTTAAAAATTTATCGTTTGGAAACGCCTAATTTAGCTAATTTTAAAGTTATATGAGTTAAAACACAATAATTAATGTTAATTTAAAGGACAATTTTAAATGATACTAATCCTAAATGAAGGTCAATTTAGAGTCATAATTAATAGAAATAGATTTAATATAATTAAATATAATTAATTACGAAAAACTAATTAAGATCTAATACAAATTAAATCCTAATTAATTTTTAAATACTTTCCTTTTTAAAAGAAATCAATTTAAATTGTTTCCCACTTACAATTTAAAATTTTTGGTTAAGATCTATTAAGATCTATTAAAGGAAACTAACTAAGATCTATTAAGATCTATTAAATTTAAATGAGACTAATTTCTATTAATATCTATTAATAGAAATAGATTTTAAAAAGCTTACCGTTATTTTAAAAAAGGCACCCACTAAAATGAAATGTAATAAACTTACCAAAAACCCGAGTTGGAGTGCAATGTGGAGGGAAATTTGAGTAATGAGTGTTGTGGAGACGTGAGGAGTTCTTTATGGAGGCATTAACCATTGGGAGTAAGTGGAGAGCTCAAGGAGGAGCTCACAGTTAAAGGAAACTCACGGCCTCGTAGACCATGACTACGCAGACCACGGGATACCATGGCATGTGAGAAGGATAGCTCGGCCATGCAGACCATGGGAGACCTCGGTAGGTGGTGAAGGAAACTCACGGCCTCACGGACCACGAGGAGGGTAGAGAACCGGAGGATACCATTGAGCCAGAGAGCCACGTAAAATAGCAAACAACAAATAGCAAATGTAAGAAACTACAGGTTTGAACACGGGCAAAGAGCTTGGCCGAGACAGAACATGAGCTAGCCACACGTAGGTAGAAACTCACAAAGAATGCAGAGAAGGAGAGGAGACAAACTCAGTAGAAGCAACCATGATCGTGAGAACTGGAGAGGTTGAAGATTGTCTCGACCAAATGTAGAGACCCCGGAATCGATGCGTATCAAAGATCCATAAGAAAACCCTAAGGAAAACATGTTGAGTCACGGTCGTCCGATGCAGTCAAGTGAGCAATAGATCAAGCTCCGGTGGTATGCAAACACAGAAGGACAAAAAACCCATAAATCTAAAAAAATCACTTCCAATAAAAAGATTTAAAAAAATCAGAAGAGAAATGGCCTTTTTTATTAGCTGATCTACTAGATTTAGCTGCAAATAGCTAAATGTAGCTATAAAACCCCTGAAAACTCAAGGAGATCTTCACATACACGAAGAACATAGCAAAATCGAAAACTTTCTAAGAACAACTTGTTAAGAACGTTAGAAATAAATTTGTAGATTCTAATGATCAAAAAACTTACACGAGGAGTGAAAAAATGAAACCAAGAGTACTCACAACTCAAATAACAAATGCACATTTACCCAATCTCAGCTATGATACTATGAAAGAGGTTACGAGAATCGTATCGAAAACTATGCACCACAATGAAGTTGCACTCCAAAGGAAACATAATAGCTCTAGAGTAATCACAAGGAGGAATTGATCAATCAATGGTAGAACTTGCATAATAGAACAAAGCTTACGCATAGAGAAAGAGAGTGGAGTGTCTTCGAATACTCATAAATGTCAAATGAAGGGATACATATAGGGTGCTAAGTAATCCTAGTGCATAACACACAAGCAAACCCTAAACCTAAACCTAAACCTAACCCATGTGAGATGACCCTCCATATGTGAGTGGAGGACACATAGGATCCCACACACCAACAAGAAGTTTGAAATCTACTTTCTACCAACATTATATTTCTTATAAGACACTCTATATGCATAGAAAATATTGTTCCATTCAAGAAGAAAAATGGAGAAATTAGTTTGTGTGTAGACTATAGAAATCTAAAATCCTCATCCATTGATAATTATCCCTCCCTTCTCTCGCATGAGGTCCCTAAAAATGTTATAGGTTTTGAAATGATGTCATTTTTAAATGTATTTTTGACTACAATCATGTCTTAACAAATGAAAAGGATGGACTCATAAATTCCTTTACTACAAAATGGACTACATTTTATTATACAGAATGTATTTTGGTTTGATTAATGTTGGATCTACATTTTAAAGAGATATAGATGGATATTTATAAAAATTATTGGTAAACCCATCATTATTTATATGGATTATCTAATTGTGCTTTCTAAGAACATCTCTCAACATCCATATCACTTAGAAGGAGTTTTGCATAACTAGAAACAATTTTTATATTTCTATTAATCAAGAAGAGTATTTATTTTGTTATTACAGCTTAATATTTTAGTTAAATCATTAAAAATAAGGTATTACAATTTTTCCCAATAGATCAAGAAATTTCCAAAATTTCCTTACCAAGTAAGAAGAAAGAATCGAAATCATTCTTTAGGAAATTTATTTTTTGGTTTTGTTGATATTGTAAAAATCTAAATTCTATGTTGAAATAGGATGTAAATGGTGAATATAATCCTTAAGATAAATCTATGTTTCAATAAATTAATATTGTGACCATGCAATCTCATGTTCGACAAGTCCCGATTTCTACCAAGATTTTTACATATACTATTTTTCATCATATCACATTATTGCATAAATATTAACACAATGAAAAGAGAATAGATAAAATAATATTTCTATAATGAGTACTAATTTGAATGATGTTGAGATGAATTACTAATTGTTATATAAACAAGCATATCTTCTAGTGAAAGTAGTAAATAAGTTCAAACATTACATCTTTAGAAACTAAGTACACACAATAGTTCTTAATCAAGTAATGAATATTTTGTTTTGGGAATAATGAATTCAGAGAAAGAAGAGGAATATAGGCGTATAAAATGTAAGAATTTTATATAGTGATTGAATTATCCAAAATAGTCATAGGTCAAGGATTGGATAAAAATATTTCTCAAATAGATCCAAGGATTGTTGCTTTCCAAGTGGTTCAATCCAAACTCACTCATGATGCATGGTGTAATCACATCATCCACTTGTTATTGTAAGGTTATTTCCATGTTGAGTTAAATAGAAGATAAAAAAACTTTTAAATCTTGAATTAGTGCAATACATGTTGAATAAAGGTCTTTTGCATAATAGAAAATATTGCGAATTTATGTCAAATGTGTATCTAAAGAAGAAGAAAGTCACATATGTCCAATTCTCATGAGAAATTAGGAATTATCCACTCTTTAGAGATTTTACTACTCAAATCCAACTTAAAATATTATATTATTGACCCACCATGTTTACGTATTCCCACACTCTTGTGAGATTATGTCATCAATTTAAAGTATTTGAAAAGAAAAAAGCATGTAATAATGCATCTATCACAAGTTATTGAAGGACGAACCTTTTCTCGGGGAACTATATTTGATATGAGTCATCAATCTAAATTCTTCTTAAAATCTTAATTTTATCCTATTAGCCATTAATTATTACACTAGATGGGAAAAATATATGTCCACTAAGAATAATACAACCAAATAAATCATCATACTTCTAGAGAAAAAAATATAACATGATTTTATTGTCTATTTAATATTATATGTAACAATGGTCTATCATTTTAATGTGTTTAATTTATTAAGTGGGATTATTATCACCACATTACATGAAATTTCTCTGCAAATTATTATCCACAAGGTAATGGATTGGATGAGTCCATAAAAAAATTCATATTTCATCAAGAAGAAAAAAATTCCAAAAGCAAAGATCATGAAATTATCTCCTTAAATATGCGTTATGAGAAGAAAAGAAAATATTTAAATAATATTTGAAAACATCACCATATTTTTTGGTATATGGAAAAGAGCCAATATTCCCCGTCACCTTATAGTTACAAAAATCAGTTCTTGTGTGATTATATAGATGGAGGTGATAAAGTCAAAAATAAAATTTTAAACATGATAAAATTAAAATATGCAAGAGGAATAACCATTGAAACCTTCACCAAACATCAAGAAGTGGTTAAAACTAGTTTTAAAAAGAGAAATAGTAAAAGCTTTCAAAATTAAAAATCTAGTTTTGCAATGGGACAAAGGACAGAAAAGAAAGGAAAAAAATCCAAATTTGATCCTTTATCGATTGGTCCTTATAAAATTGTAGAGCCACTAGGCAATTATGATTTTAGTATAAAAAATTTTTAGTGGAATGATTTATATTTACAATTATATACTCATAATTTAAAGCAATAATTCATGGATGCACCATCCTCCACCTCTTTTTAATGGTAAGGTAAGTATGTAGAGTAGTAGTAGGATTAATTTTCATGTTTTTTAGATGACTTTCCATTTTTTTAAAAATTATTTCCTTTTTCAATAATGTAAAATCTATTGTGAGTTATAATTCTCATTAAAAAAATCATTGATAGAAACAATATAAAGGAATTTTCTCAAAGGTTGAACAAAATTAATAATTCAAAGTTTTATTTGTCTTACTAGGATTTTGAAATAACTAGGATAAATGTGTTTTTTTTTTTAAATTTACAACTATTATTCTAATTGTGACTAATTTTACAAAATTTATTGTACCCAAGAGTGTCACAAAACACCTTCACTAATTTTAATATATCTGCAAAATACATGAAATAATTGTCTTTACTTGTCATATCTTATAACACCATTATGATAAAGGCCCAAACTAGTTAGCAAGCCATCAAACCTTTTAAAAGAAAAATAAGAAAGATAAAATGAGCTAAAATAAATAAATCAAATCAAAGCGTCTCTTGAAAATAATTAAAAACTATCTACTAAAAAGTATCCTGAGTAAGATTTGAATGGATGTTTGGCTAGAAATAAAGAAAAGATTTGAATGGAATCAAATGTACACCTGGCTAGAATTATAGAAATGCTTAAAAGCCTTCACGTGGTGGAGTCATGTCCTTTTAAATTTTAAAGAAACGTGGATTAATGAAAATGGAGACACACATCGACTCTCATAAGTGTATTACCGTATTATTTTAAATACTAGGCTCATAACTATTTTTTCAATCTTATTCATAAGTAAAACATTCTTCCTTGTTATTACACCTTCCTCAAGAACTAGAAAACATAAGGTTTTGAATGTTTCCGCCGTAATTATGTTTACAAAGAGAATGGAATCCAACTTTCTTTTTTAGTTGCAAGGTTGAGTCTTAATTTCCAATTGAATTTTGAAATTACTTGATCTTACCTTTAGGATAAAACATGAGATGTTGGGGTGTGTGAATGAAATTATAAGTTATTTTTTCTTGAAATTTAAATATTTTTAACGATTAATTATATTATAACTATAAAATAATATTTTACATGTCCATAAGTATTTTCAGTAAAGAAAAATAAAAATATGTGTACCCTTGTAATGGATATTGACTATGTTATATTTAGTTGATTATCAAACTCTTTGTTTCTCCATTCATTTCAAAGCATCAAATTTAGCTCAAGGATTAGACTATGTGGAAGGTATAACTTCACATATTAGCTCCACGTGTTTGAGATTTAAATTCAATGACTCAAAAGGTTAAGGATACAAGATATAAATGTATGAAGTTTTTAGACAAAGATGAAAGACATTGATGATTTCTTTATTTTCACAATCAAAACTCCATAGAAAAGGGAAAACAATAAATGAAGACATCTGTTAAATTTTTTGGATGTGTACGACACCACTAGAGGATAGGTGTTGAAGATACATCACAAATGTATTCATGGTATTCAAAAATTTTAATTTCATTAATTGAGACAAGTGTGTCACCAATCCATTGTAAATCGGTTCATGGCTCTCTAGGTTAATCATGAAAATGATGGCCACCACTTTTCAATAATCCATCTAAAAGGTAAAAATTACAATGAGTAAAAATCCTTCTTGAATGAGGAAATATTAATACTCATCATGCATCCATTATCGATACACCGCATTTTAAAAAGAAGTCAAAATCCATAGGATATAAATATTTTTGGGATACAAAGGACATCCATGAGTTCCAAGTTTCAATCATCAACATCAAGTTAGAGGTTTCTTGAGAGAAAAAAATCCACGGAATTTATGATTAATCTTATTCACCAAATTAAAATTCCACTATTTTCTCAAGACTTGTGAATTTTATCACCCACACAAACCAATAAGTAAGTGAGAAAATACTGTAAAGGATCACATAAAACTCGCAAGATGATTCAAAATCCACGTTTTCTACAATATATAGGTATAACAGCTTATGAGTCATTTCTAAATTGAGTTAGAGAGATATTTTCAAGAAATTAAAAATTTTATAGAAGAGTTGAATAAATTAAAAATGTAGAGAAAAGAGAAAATCATACATTATATTGAAGAAATATGAATATACTTCAAGTTTAGAGTAAGAATTTCAAGACAATCGACCACTACATGACTAAAAACCCAAATAAAAATTTTAGTAATCTATTTTGGGATATTAATGAATGTGATTTAGTGTATACGGAGAAGGATCACTCTAAATAATATAAAATTTACTATGAGAAAAGCTAATTGATCATATAATTTGGCCTTCATAAAATTGTATCCAAGCTAGAGGTTTTCCATTATGGATACCTATTTGGAGATTTTATCTCTATGTCCTCTCTTTAGGATGGGTTAATCACCTCTAAATATACTCAAGTATTCATAAAAATGAAAAATGGTGATATATTATTATTTCTGTTTAAATCCTCACATTCTTTTACAACTATGAAATTATTAAATAACACATAGATGAGAGGAATGTGTTTGAAGACTTAAAGTATCTTATATAACCCACAAGATTCAATCACATATAAAAATATTGTTACCTATAACATTGTTTATAATAAAGGTTAAAAAATTTATGATATTTTCAAATCTTGATTTTATGGAGTAATAAGGATGAACATGTAAAACAGTATGATTTCCTTATTTAGAAATGGTCCTTAAAGATAAGAAACATTTTAGAGTACTATTAGGATTCAATTGTAAGGTATGTTGAGATCACGTAGTTAAAGGAGAAAGTTTTAATATGCTTTATTATTTAGTGGAGATATTTTTACTTCTCTCACCTTGGTGCTCCATTCTCCAACTAGTTATCCACCTTTATTTTCTTGGAGCATGTTGTTTTCTCTAAATTTTACAATCATAATGATTATCTTGCATTCGGGAGATATTTGAAGAAATATACCCTATGTTTTATTTATAAATTGATGATTTATTAAGTATAATAATGATGCAAACATACTCTAGCTTTCACCATTATCACAAATCATTCAAGAGTACAAGAACAACTTACTCAAACTTTACATTATGAGCATCTCAAGAAGCCTAGAAAGACATATACTCTTACTTGCTTTAATTACCTCTCCTCAAAATGGTCTTACTAATCCCTCGCCTTTGTTTCAAGCCTACACTCAAGGTGTCAAATTATCCATCAAAATTATTCTATGCAAAATAATAATCATCTCACTTATGTTCACTAGTCCGACCTCAACATTCCTTTAGCACCTTCTTCCAAAAACATGTAAATTTTTTTCTTAAATATTTCCTAGTGTATTTTAGCTCTATAATCCTTATCGACACTTCTAAAAGTGTTAAAGTAAGCAATAATTTTATTTCAAAAGGTCATTAGATCACCTTTCCCTTACTTGCTTTTAGACTATCCTATAGGTCTTCTCAAAACCAATTTTGTCACTCCACTAGTGTCCAATAAGTTCTATCTTTACCCATAAGGTAATATAGCCTCTTAAATTTGTATTGAAACATCCCCAACATGCTTGTAAAAATTTAGAGCTTGATTCTTCACCGAACTCCTCAGTAGCATCCTTTTTGTATCTTGTCTTATATACCTTTAGTAGGTCTTCTTCCAAACTGTTGAGATTAGATGACAACCATTCCTCTTCTGGTGGATCAAGATCCTATTATTCATCTTGTTATTGTAACAAGACAACTTTAGTTAGAATATGGATAGGAACGCATTAATGAATTCAGTTTTGTGAGAATGCTATAAATCCGTGTATGCCCATTGAGGCTACACACAAAAAAAAAAAAGAGTTGTAAGAGGAAGAGCTGTGCTGATTGTAATTTCCAGATTTGAACAATAAGAGAATCGATACCGTTGCTCTGTGGATGTTTCCCTCTTGAGGGTTTTACCATGTAAATCTATGTTTATGGTTTGTGTCTCTTTTTGGCTATTTAATTTCATTTACTCACTTTATATTTTGTTGTGCTTAATCTTTTCGTGGCTATATAAGTTTCCAATAAGTGGTATCAGAGCAAGGTTGGAGGGAGGCCACGAGGGGTGAGTTTGAAGGGTGAATTCATTCACTGCATTGAAGCGTGATGGCAAAGACACAAAGTGCTAAATTTGAGATCAAGAAATTTGACGGTAGCAATAACTTCGAGTTATGGAAGGTCAAGATGCGGGATATACTGTGTGTGCAGGGAGTTGTGAAGGCGCTCGCAGGAAAGGAAAATAAATCCACGAGTATGGAAGATGATGACTGGGACGAGATGGAAACTCGTGCTCTCAGTGTTATTCACCTATGCTTGGCCGATGATGTATTATTCAACATCATGTTTGAAACAACACTAGCAGGACTCTGGACAAAACTGGAAAGCTTGTATATGACTAAATCCTTGATGAATAGAATCCTCCTGAAGCATCAGCTGTATACCTTGTGTATGAAGGAAGGTATGACAATTTCAGAACATTTAAATACTTTTAATACTCTTATTTGTAAATTGGATAGCACGGGTGACAAAATTTCGAATGAAGATAAAACGGTAACATTATTAAGTTCTCTGCCTGAATCTTGGGATCATTTCGTAACCTCTATTAGTTTTAGTTCTAAAGAGGTCATTAGCTTTGATGTTGTTGTTGGAGCTATGATATCTGAGGAAACTCGAAAGAGATATTCTCTGGAAACTTTGACAATAGAAGTTATGATGGCCAGAGGTAGAACTATTGAGAGGGGACAACATTCGAAGGGCCCAGCTAGATCCAAGTCGAAGGGCAAAAAGAGCAAGTTGAAGTGTTGGTTTTGTAACAAATCAGGACACCTCAAGAAAGATTGCTGGAAACGTAAAGAGGCATCTAAGGAGGAGGACTCTACAAAGGAGGCTAACATAGCCGAGAAGGACTCAGGTATGGTTGATGAGGTATTATCTACGTCTATTGTCTCACAGTACCATTATGACTGGTTAATTGATTCTGGGGCATCCCATCACATGTGTCTGCATAGGAATTGGTATTCTACATATCAATCTATTGATGACGGGTAGTTTACATGGGTAATGATGTTACATGTAAAACTGTTGGGATAGGGAGTATCAGAATTAAAATGTATGATGGGATTGTTAGAACACTGATAGATGTGAGACATGTGCCTGACTTGAGAAAGAATCTGATATCTTTGGGAGTTCTGGATTCTAGTGGACATAAGGGTTCAGTCTCAAGGTGGAGTTTTGAAGATATCAAAAGGTATCTTGATAGTCATGAAAGCTAATACAGTGGGAACCTGTATAAACTTGAAGGAAGGATAGAAATTGATCAAGCAGAGTCGCATCGAGGGATGCAAGTGAATCCACTCGCTTATGGCATCAACGACTGGGTCATATCAGCTAGAAAGGAATTAAGGTACTTGCTGATCGTAAACTTCTCCCTAGTTTAAAATCGTAGATTTAAATTTTTGTGAGCATTGCGTTTATGGGAAACAAGCTAGACAAAAGTTTAAACCTGGAAAACATATAAGTAAAGGCATCCTAGACTATATTCATTCAGACCTATGGGGTCTAGCTCCAAAACTCTCATATGGAGGATCATCATATTTTGTTAGTTTTATAGATGATTACTCAAGGAAAGTTTGGATCTATTTGTTAAAGAGGAAAGTTGATGTATTTAACACTTTTAAACAGTTTAGAGCTTTGGTTGAAAAGAGCACAGGTAAATCCATTAAATGTCTTAGAACAGATAATGGAGGGGAATTTACTTCTAAGGAGTTTGAAAATTATTGCAAGAATGAAGGGATTGATAGGCATAAAACCATTGTGTACACTCTGCAGCAGAATGGCATTGCTGAACACATGAACAGACTCTTCTCGAGAGAGCAAGGAGCATGCTCAGTAATGCAAAGTTGCAGCAGGAATTGTGGGGAGAAGCTTTGCTTACAGCTTGTTACCTGGTTAATCGATCACCATCGACAACAATTGACTGCAAGATTCCACAAGAGGTATGGACAGGTCAACCATGTAATTATTCTAGTCTTAGAGTTTTTGGTTGTGATGCCTATGCACTTATTCTGAAGAGTCAGATTCCAAGTTAGATCCTAAGTCACAGAAATTAGTCTTTGTTGGATATGGTGATGGTGTGAAGGGGTATAGATTATGGAATCCTACTGCCCATAAGATCATCATAAACAGAGATGTTATATTTGATGAAATTTCCCTCATGAAATCGGATGGAAAGAATGTTATGAAATAGGTTGATGTACCACAGTCACAACAAATTCAATTTGATATACATTCATCCACGGGTGAAAATCATGAAGATGTCCGTGAGCAGGATATTCATGAGGAAATCACTCAGGAGGATGAGCAGATTGAAACACCTCAGGAAATTGAGGAAATACCACAACAAGCTCTACGAAGGTCTACACGGATCAGATCAGTTCCAAGCAGGTATGATGATTTTGTCACTTCTGTTGCTTTAATTTCTAATGAAGGAGAACCAAGTTGTTACAAAGAAGCAATAGAGGTTTCAAATAGTGACAAATGGAAACATGCCATGAAAGAGGAAATTGATGCTTTGATTAAAAACAAAACATGGGATCTGGTGGAACTTCCTAAGAATAAGAAATCGGTTGGTTGTAAGTGGGTATACAAGTTGAAGAAAGGTGCTGATGATGTTATTTCAAAGTACAAGGTGAGGCTGGTCATAAAAGGGTTTTCTCAGGAAGTAGGTATTGACTTTCATGAGATTTTTTTGCCAGTTGTAAAAATTGTTTCTATTCATATGGTGTTAGCACTAGTTGTATTGCATAATCTTGAATTAGAGCACCTAGATGTTAAAACTGCATTTCTACATGGAGATTTAGATGAGGAAATTTACATGGAACAACTAGAAGGGTTTGTTCAAAATCGCAACAAGAGGTTTGTTTGCAAACTCAAGAAATCATTGTATGGCTTGAAGCAGTCTTCAAGACAATGGTACAAGAAGTTTGATTCCTTCATGGTGAGCCATAATTTTACCAGGAGTGAATATGATCATTGCGTTTACTTTAAAAGGTTAGATAATGGCATGTTCATTATATTGGTATTGTATGTTGATGATATGCTTGTTGCAAGCAAGAGCATGGTTGATATCAGTAGGTTAAAGGCTCAGTTGGCTAGGACATTCGATATGAAGGATCTTAGAGCATCAAGACAAATCTTGGGCATGGAGATACACAAAGACAAGACGAATGGCAAGTCAGTGGTTATCACAAGAGAAGTATGTGGAGAAAATACATCAGAGATTCGATATGGATAAAGTGAAACTAGTGAATATCCCTTTAGCTTCGCATTTTAAACTTTCTTCAGGTTTTTGTCCTAATAATGATGAAGAAAAGGAGTATATGTCTCGTGTACCGTATGCTAATATAGTAGGAAGTTTGATGTATGTGATGGTTAGTACTAGACCAAATATTTAACATGCAGTTGGTGTTGTCAGTAGATACATGGCAAAGCCAGGTAAAGAACATTGGGCAGCAGTGAAATGGGTGCTTCGGTATCTTAGAGGCACAAGCAGTTATTGTATCACTTTTGATGGTTGCAGTGATAAGGTTTGTGGTTATGTTGATTCTGATTTTGCAGGTGATTTGGACAAAAGAAGATCTACTTCAGGTTATGTCTTTACTCTTGCAGGTGGTCCTATTAGTTGGATGTCAAAGCTTCAAAGCATTGTTGCTTTATCCACTACTGAGGCAGAGTATGTATCTGCTTCACATGCTTGCAAAGAGGCAGTATGGTTAAAAGGTTTATTGGGTGAGTTAGGACAGTTTCAAAAAAGTGTAAAAATTTTCTGTGATAGTCAAAGTGCAATTTATTTGGCTAAGAATCCAGCTTACCATAGTAAGTCGAAACATATTCCAGTTAAATACCATTATGTAAGACATGTTGTTGATGAAGGACATGTGATTCTTGATAAGGTCCACACTCAAAAGAATTGTGCAGACATGTTCATGAAACCAGTTATATTAGAGAATCTGTGGTGGTGCTTGGCTTCTCTTGGCTTGCAAAAAAGGTGATGAGAAATGAGCAAGGTATCAGGTTAATTGTTGTCAAGGTGGAGATTGTTGAGATTAGATGACAACCATTCCTCTTCTAGTGGATCAAGATCCTATTATTCAGCTTGTTGTTGTAACAAGACAGCTTTAGTTAGAATATGGATAGGAACACATTAATGAATTCAGTTTTGTGAGAATGCTATAAATCCGTGTATGCCCATTGAGGCTACACACAAACAAAAAAATAGAGTTGTAATAGGAAGAGCTGTGCTGATTGTAATTTCTAGATTTGAACAATAAGAGAATCGATACCGTTGCTCCGTGGATGTTTCCCTCTTGAGGGTTTTACCACGTAAATCTGTGTTTATGGTTTGTGTCTCTTTTTGGCTATTTAATTTTGTTTACTCACTTTATATTTTGTTGTGCTTAATCTTTTCATGGTTATATCAGTTTCCAATACAAACTATGTCATGCATATATCTATTATGAGGAAATTTCAAGATTTTATATATATATATATATATATATATATATATATATATATATATATATATATATATATATATATATATATTTTGAGAACCCTTTAATACATTTGATATACTCATAAATTTCCAAGGCTTAATTCTAAGTTTTTTTATACTTTCTTTGTAAATGCACTTATAAACTAGGCTTAACATTGTGCACAACTACCTTGCCAAAGACTGTCATGAAAATATTCCTCTTCAACCAATAAAATTAAAATATTCCTTCATAATCCTATTCTACACTTGTTTGGCATGATATATTCCAAATTTCGAGTTGAAATTATTGTATTTTGTTCCCCAATTAATGATCCTTAGTCATATTGTATTGTGCATCTCAATAAAGCTTGAGAACCCATAATTTGCTTATATTTTTCTTCTTCATAATTTCAAGGTCTCAAATTTTGGATTAAGACCTGAATGCACTTTTCTAACAAATATGGGCCATTATTGGGCTTTGACTAAGTCTCAAACCCTATATATGATCCTTTCCTTCATTTTTCTATTATGTAGAGGCATATTTTCAACATGCTAGATATAGGGTTTCTTACCACGGTTACCTACATTTCACATTTACCATAAGATGAAAGAGGTTATTCATACTCCCGGGGCTTAGGGAACATAATCATAATCACAAGATGTTTAAGAAAATACTCACCTTAACTTCAACCTACCTGTAGAAGATTGAATTACATTTTTTCATGAAATAGTAAACCCTCAAATTGCTTATAATATCACCTTCTCTAAGGAATTGGTTCTGTAGAGTTTCATAACATCATTCTACCTAGATTCATCAACTTTGACAAAATTTCCTTACACCAATGATGTAAAATAAATCTTGAAGGACTTCTTTCTTTACTCATATAGGTTTCAAGGGTTGTGTTCAATCTTAGATCAAAAAATAGGTTATGGAATATCATAACTTATATACACATACATAATAAATACTCTCTTACCTCTAACAATGATTTGTATACATGCATGCACCAACTTATTTGATCATACAATGTACAGAAACCATGAATTACTAACACTAAACTATGTATACACAGGATTCTCTTCCAATTCCCTTAGAGTTTCTTCTTCATAACTGGACCATTTGAATGATAGAGCCAAAAAAATTACAATGAGGTATGTATATTTTTTCTTAGCCCACTAAATGAATATTTTCCCTAGATCCTTCCATATGATAGGTTTAACACTAGTATCACCTTCATGACCCAGCTTGGACTAAAAACTTAAGACCGCTGACCTATATTCCACTTAAGACTCAAACATAGCCTCAATAAGACTTCTAACACCCTAATACATTCTTAGATACTCCAAGGACTCATTACAACAACAATTCCAAACCAAAATTTCCTCCCAGACTCAAAATTGTAATTTGGAGGGAAATTGTTAATTTCAAACTCGTGAAGGTCTTTAAACTACACCAATATCCTAGATGACTTAAAATTACCTCCTAAGACCTAACTAAACATTAGAAAGCCCAAATATTCTATGATCACCCTATATATTAACTAGGAAATGATGCTCCTACATCAAATAATTCTCCTAGATGTATAAGAATAAAACAAACAACGGTTATATCATACTAGTACTTTGTAGAGATGGCACCCTTTTTATGATTGAGGAATTTTCACACCTACATTAAAAATAATAAGATAAGTTTTTGAGAGACTTTATGGATTAGAAATAGATTTAAAATTTTAAAATAGTATTATAGGTTTGTGTAAAAAGGTTTATCAAATTTTTTTCCTTATCTCCCCTTTTCTATGGGGAAATTCAATTTCACAAAATATCTTCTTACGTAAGCAATGAAAATACAATAAATGAAAGATAAACAAAATACTATAGTGTACCTCTCTTGTAAATATCAATGCAAACCTCAAAGAAGATCATAGAAGATCTTAGACTTGTATGATTTTGTTGATGTTCAAATTGTGGGTGCTCTTGATCAATTCTCCAAAGGATGAATGCAAATGATATGATATTTTTAAACACAAGGACACAAATCTCAAATTGGAAGAAGTTGGCTAAATTTTTATTAAATCTTCCAGGAGAGGAAATCCAACCATATTTGTAAAGGATATCTATTGATTTTTATAGCTAAGGAGGGAGCATGAAAAGTGGATCAGATTTTGAATCAATTCATGAATGCACTTTCTTGAAATAGAAATAAGATTTGGTTTGTGTTATTAAATATTTTTAGGGAAAATCATTATCTTTGAATTCATCCGAGAATTGGTTGCAAAATCATTATTGTTTCCTCCACCATTTTCCCACTGGCATGCGAAATGTAAGTAATAAAAATACAAGAAATGAAAGATAAAGTAAAACATTACAAAGATACCTCTCTTGTAAATATATATTCAAACCTCATAAAAGATCGTATAAGCTCTTAGAATTGTATGATATTGTTGATGTTTGAATTTTTGGTGCTATTGATTACTTCACCAATTTAAGGATGAATGAAAATTCTACGAGCTTTTGAAACACAAGGATGCAGATGTAAAATTGGTAGAAGTTGGCTATAATTTTCTTAAATCTCCTGTGATTCTCCAGGATAAGAAATAAAAATAGATTTGTAAATGATATGGCCTAATTTGTATAGATGAGGGAGGTACTGTGAAAAGTGGATCGAGTTTGAATGAGTTCCAGGATCATGAATGCACTTTCCTGAAATAGAAAGAGGATTCAATTTGTGTTGTTACAGCTTTGCAGGGGTAATCATTATCTTTGAATTGATTTGAGAAGTGGTTTCACGGGAATTATTTTATCCCCCACCATTGTAGGCTTTCATAAATGGAGTGGAGTGGAGTAGAGTGTGAGTAGATAAATAAGATTTAAATAACTAATTTAATTAGGTATACCATTTAATTAAATTAGCTAAAGAGTGTTAAGAGTTAATTTAATTAATTACAAGAGTATGATATAATTTAATTAATTAATTATAAAGGATAGGAATATGTAATTAGAATTAATTTAACTAATTCTAAAGGGGTTTAGAAATATGCAATTAGAATTAATTTAATTAATTCTAAAATGGGAACTCAAGGTCTTGGACTATTGGTGAGTTACAAGTAATTTGTAATTATCAGCCCCGCCCATTACCATTGAGTTCGTTGGATGCTTTCAATAAGTGGTCATGGAGACACCTTGAGGTAGGGGTCGAAATTCTCCATAAGGACCAAGAGGAACATAATGGGGTGCTTGGAATGCGAACTTCAGTTCATAGCTATGGTATGATATAATTGTTTACCATCCAAAGTTTTAGAACTCAAGGTCTTGGGTTATTGGTGAGTTATAAGTAGTTTTTAATCATCAACCTAAGTTCCATTCCCATTGAGTTCATTGGATGCTTTCAATTAGTGGCCATGGGAACACCTTGAGGTAGGGTTCAAACTTCTCTATATGGACCAAGTAGAACATAGTGGGGTGCTCTGAATACAGATCACTTGGCGAACATTAAGGACCCAATCCCACCCCCATGTCCCAATTAAAAGAAAGTGCTCCTCCACCACTCCCATTTATAGATCTGGTATAATAAAATCATTTACCATCCAAAAAAAATTCCGATGGGGTATATGTGGAGTTGTTAAGATGGATGGTTGTAATCAAATCCACCCATGTTCAAATCCCACTTAAGCATGATATCCAATCGGGTGGTAATGTCCGAGGTGGCACGGTTGGCGGCAGATTTAATATAGGTGGATTCTGGTTTGAAAGTGCCTACACTAGAAATATGTTTTAGGTGTCATGGTTCCGATTCACTAATTGTTGAGCTTAAATGTTATATCTTCGTTGATTGTACTCCAGTTCATAGCTTCGGTCAAAATAGTTTATCTATCTAAATAATAATAATTCTAAAAGGTTTTAGGAATATGTAATTAGAATTAATATAATTAATTATAAAATGTTTTAGGAATATGTAATTAGAACTAATTTAATTAAATTTAAAAGTATATATTATAAAGCAGCATAGAAGTAATTTAATCAAATCTACTAAGATGGAATTATGTATATAATTTTGGGCTCTCTACATATTATAATATAATTTTTATAAAGAAACACATGGAATATAAGGACATTGATGTAAGTATTTTTAGGATATGGGATCCTTAGGGTAGAGTGGGAAGAAATTTTCAAACCCTAAGCTATAATTACCCTAACCCTTATGTGAATTCACCTTCTTCAAATGACTATTTTCATATGAACTCACCAATGTAGATGAATTATTGGAAAATAATCTAGAGATACATGATTGTTAAAGGATTCGAAAGAGGAAAAAATCAAGCATCATCACCACCTCATTCTTATGACAACAAAGGGGGTGATTTTTCAAGAAGTATCTTGAGGAGAGTTCTTCCACCCTCTTGTAAAAAAAAATAAAGACATCGAAATAATAACGAGAGGCTTCTACCTCTACTCAAAGTATACCATTAGGTTAGACGTATCTACTGGACTCAATGGATATAGTTTAAATTATTCCATTAGAGATTCCTATAATTGGAGGGGTAAGTGAAACTCCTACTGATGTAGCAAGTGATTAAGGGAAGAGGAAACTATTGGAGATGAATATGATCTTAGTAAGTCATAACATTCTTGGATCACATCCTATAAATATGGAAAATTCATGATTTAATTTCTTATATAGCTAGGTTTATAATAATTTATGCTCTTACCTAGGTTTTAATTAGTGGAGGAATTATTGGTGTTTTCTCTACTCCTCTTCCCACTTCCACTATTTATTCCATTATGTTCATGCCTCATGCTTCATATCTTATTTTCCCACCACTAACTTATTCCACTTTACCCACTTCCACTTTTATCACCTTACCACTCTCACCATCATCTATTGTGATCTCTTTGGCCATCACAAGGCCTACATATAACAATACCCCTCATTAACCCATATATTTCAAGTAGATGATGACTTGTGAAGAATTAAACATGTGTATGTCCCTTACTTTACTCTTAACTCCATATCTTGGGGACTATTTTCCTTTGATTTCCATATATCATCCTCCTCGTGTATCATTACAAATATCAATGAGTAATCATATTATTAGTCATATTTATGATACTCCTTCCACCCATGTTACCATTCCCATGGTCTCTTCCTTGACTAAAGACATAATGATTTTCTCCACTAGTGAATATATATCGTAATCTCATACAAAATTAGTGGAATAATATTAAAAATATTTCAAAGAACAACATATGTTGATAATATCCATGGCCCCTTTACATCAACCATGCAAGGTCACTTTTCATTACAACAAGAAGGAGAAAAAAATCTCTAATGTAACTACTAACAAAGCGAATCCAAAGGGTATGGAATTTTTAATCATGATAGAGAAGGACATTATGGTTCAATAAATAAAAAGAGAGAAAGGATGTGAGCTTGTAATATACCCCTTCAATATCATGTAATTATCTCTTAAAATGTCCAAAGGAGTTGTGCAAGAAGCTAGGCAAGAGGATATTTCATAACGAGTATAAATAATTTTACCCCCTACTCTTTTCTCAGAGGTCTAATAGGACTTAAAATATTTATTTTAAAACTTAAAAATATATCTCATTTAACATGAATTTCATTAAATCTGAACATATTTTAGTGTAAATAAAAAAAAAAAATTGTTTATATTGGTTTTAATAGTTTTAAATATTGGGATTCAATTTTACTATTATTGGATTCCAATTTAAAGATGATCGGAATTAGATATAAGCATGTACGGATATAAATTTTAGGGTTTTTTATTTTTATTGTGAAAAGATTATGAAAAAAATTGTGAAGGAATTCAATAAGGTAAAGAATCAGAAGAAAATATAATAATCTAGCAATCATTGATTAATTAATTGTCTACAAAGATAATATTTAAAAATTATTTGAAAGGGAGATGAAATTATCACAAATAATTATTTTTTATTGAACATTCATTGAATGTAATTTATTTACAACTTTTCCTACATCTATGAAATCTTTCATGCATAACAAAAGTGGCCATAATGCATTTAGCATGAAATTATGTATAAAAATTAAGTATTAAAAGTGTTTCTAATTATGTCTTAACAAATAAAACATGATTAAAATTTTGGATTTAGACCTCATGTTCAACCATTTCATGTTATATTTCTATGAGATAATAACTTTAAAACCTTCACAAAATATACGATAATGTGCATTTTACCATTGTAATCAAGATGAAATATTGGCCTCTATTGATAAACTACATTTAATTTGAACACAATTGATGGTAATATTTTTTATTTTCAATCTGCAAGAAAAAAATATCCAAAATAATATTAAGTCCATCTAAAAAATTGAAAGTATATTTTTACAAATAATCAATTATGTACTTAAAAATAATTCCAATTGAGTATTAAATTTAACCAAATTGTTTATATATAAAAATAATTCAAATGACTATAAAATTAATCAAATTATATCTAAAATTATAAGGTAAATATTCAATTACATTGTACATAAATATAATTTCATCCTACTAAAATTTAACCAAAGTGTTTGTGTTTATTATATAGAATAATTGATATTTTGTATATTTCTAAAGAGTGATGCATATATGTGTGTGGCCCCATTATAGTCACTACATTCACTTTTTATGTGCATCTAACCTCTAAATATGTAACACCCATGTTATTATTCATCCAAATTAAGGGAAATGTTTAAAAAAACACCTTAATTATAATTAATGCCTTCAATGATTTTTAGCTTGCAACAATTAAATCCAACATAATTAAATGTTTATAATCCATCTAATAACAAATTATAACCATATGCAAATGTAAGGGTCAACTATATATTTTGATCCCTCTTAATTCACTCTAACCGAGTGTGTATAAATTGTATAATTTTGGTTTAACCCTTTTAAAAGGTCTTGAGAACTATGTGTAACTCCTAAGTGTCAACCTAGAAAACATACAATTTTTAATCCATCTAGTATCCGACATAATAAGTTAGGGGTATGGTGAATAGATAGTGTAATCAGATAGTTACACTACTTTGGCCAAATATTCAAGCATGTAATGCAAGCTTAGTTTCATGACACACTAGTAAGTGAAACTTGTCTTTGTCACCACACAACCATCTCTACATAGTTATATGGATCTCATTTCATTGTTTAAGAAATTAAGTTTCTATTTTAAAGAAGTAGGAACCATGACTCATCCTTCTAATCGAAAGGATCCTATCAGTCCCATCTTAGATCCCTATGGGAAAGATAATGACCATGTAATGACTTTCATCATTAAGTACTCACTATCCTTATCATGGCCATCCTAAACTAACACGGTTAGGATTATGTCAAAAATTAACTATGGGTCATGATGCCAAACTTTGTTTAAACCTTTTTTTATCTATTAAAGGTAATTAATTTCATCTTTATGATAGGTTATTTATATCGTTACACGATATTCATTTCTCGATAAAGAGTTATAATGACTCAATGAGTTACTATCCCTCATAGTTTTGTCTTATCGATTTATCACAACATAGTGTTGGTCGTCAAATATAGGTTTAATTAACCATGTCTCGCATAAATTTAATCCATTCATAATTGTTGAAATGGTACATAATCTCATTTGTTCATCCAAATAGTGTACTTATGTTATTAAGGTACATTGCTAATTTAATGATATTTGCATTGTATAACTTTCCATATCATACTATGTTTATCAATCGTCATATTTGTTCATCCATAATGAATCAATAAAATCAGATATAATTGCATAACATAATATTAATAAATTTAATTCATACTCTGTTGTAAAACAACATTAAAACACTTTTATATCTCACAAAATGTGATACAAAACAATAAAAAAATTATTTAAACTTAATAATAATAAGTCAATATTTTCTATACTAATTGATACACATTTAATCATCATAGTAATATAGGTAAAATGCCTAAAATCAACTTGACAAAGATAATACTTTCACATTACAATTAAATACAATAATCCTTATTGGATTTTATACAATAACATATGATGTAATCATGCATATACAATCTAGTCAATTACTTCATAAATGTAACTTTCCCCTACAAATTGTAGGATAGGAAAATGTATACATGTGCTAGTTCAAAGAACTGACATGAGTTATCTAACTCATATTCTTTTTATTTATAATGAAATAAAATAATATGTTTAGGTTATCCTAACTTATAAACTTCATATTTCATTAATTAAGTTTATTTATCATTAATCAAATGAATTATACTATGAAAAGTAAGCTATGGTAAAACTATCTAAGATTCCAACTAATAATTATATCCTTAAATTGTTTGAAAAATTACAATGAAATTTATTATTACCATGATTGAGCAGCATTCAATTCCCTAAGACCATCTCATAAGAATAAAATCAACAAATTAGATTTCTTTAATGCTCAACATTAACATTCATATTTTGGTTATTCAATACTATCTCATCAACATTTTTCCCAAAATATTACAAAATGTAGAAGGAATAGAATCATGCTTAATCTTTACAATTCATCATACAATTCCTAAACAAATTTTCATCTATCATTACTTAAATAAAAGGTCAAATAAGCATGATTACAAACTCATGATCATCACAAATAATGATCAATGATAAGTTAATGTCAACTTCATATTAAACAATTATTCATTTACAACCCATTGAATCAACTAACAAAATCCATTCAAGATAAGAGTACACTAAATACTCATTCTCAAATATTAACTAAAGGAAGGGTTCCTGTAAAACAAAATGTCAAATTACAACTAAATTTGATGATATTTTTTTCAGAAAGATAAAAAGAAGATAAACATTATCATAATCCCTATATTGAATTTTTTTACAAATGTCCAAGTCTCAACATAATCTTAAGTTAAAATGAGTTATCATTAAATACAAAAAGAAGGGTTCACTCTTCATCAACAAATAAGTACAACCATGTTATACAGAGCTTATAAGGATTCACCCATCTTAATAAACTGACAAATATGAGCTCAAATGAGTTAGTTGAAAACAACATTTATTTACCGATCACAAAACCCAAATACAATTTGAACTCACTTAATAAATGAAGATCACATCAAAACAACATTATTGAAAATAGTTTAACCTAATAATCCCAAAGACCTATAGAACCAAATCAAGATAACAACATGTATTTTTAATTACAATGAACCTAGGAAATGAAAACCATCTCCGTCCAAGTTTCCTTTCTTACAAAATCTTTTCAAGTCATAAACATATTTTAGGAAGGAACAAATATTTCCATGAGATGTATTAAAACACATAATAATTTTATATTACCCATATTTCATTCAAAAAAACCATCAAACAAGGATGACCCATTCGCATCTCAATATTTTCATTAAACTTTCCATAGGAAAACAAAGAACATATCCACTTTAAAGAAACTAAGATCAAACAACTATTTCCATGGTGTTAAGATCATCGAAAGCTGAAATAAGTTGTTTAAATAATACAAACCACATGTATGTATTTACATTCAAATATATAAAACCTAGAAAATTAAACATTAAAATATCCATATTTCTAATCATACCCAAAATTCATTTGTTTCCTTATTTTACCTTCATTTTTTTTTTAAAATTTTCTTAACAAAACTCAAGAATAGTTACATATTTACAAACAAGTTAAGTAAGAAAAAAAACTTATTCGTAGATTTCACTATAAAAAAGCAAGAAAGGTGAGGGTAACACATGCCTCAATATTATTTATTGTTTTTTCCTTTTATAATTTCCTCCTTGAAACCTACAACTCATATGCCTAAAAAGACTCCCAAAAATTTCTAAAACCACAATAGTAAACACAAATTTTCCATTTAAATAAAGCTTCATATTTACATGTAAATTCCAAAAACATATTTCCATTATTTTCTCCCAAATCTCCATGAACTTCCAAAAAAACCATCAAGAATACCAAAAATGTGAATGGGGTAGAGAGAGGGAGTTTGCATTTATTTTTGCTTGCTAAGAAAGCATTCCCGTTCCCAAAAACATATTTTTCAATTTAATAAATTAAATGATTGTCATTTCCACATAGTGGCTTCCTCCAAATTCTAATTAACTTTCATACAATTTGAATGGTGCTAAAAAACAATTAATTATGGTCTAAGACCAATGTCTATACAATAACATCAAACATTAACTATTACCTTATCAAATTCCTCATGGTTTGTGACTATCTCTAAGAAACATTGAACTTTTGTATATGCCATTATTAATTTGGTTGATGACCATGGTTAAACATTATTAAAGAATCTAATTTTGCCTCGTGGTCTAATAAAACCTTAATAGAACTTTTAACTAAGTGTTTAAAAATAAAATGTAATATGGTCTAAGACCATTGTCCAAACATAAAAATCTAATTTATCCCATGGATTATGACCATTTACGAGTAATGTGGACAAGGTTTAAACATTAAATTACCTTAACTTATGGTCCATGACCATTTTAACCAAAGTTATAACCTTAATGATGATCAAATTTTTATTTAAAACATTTAAATAATAACAACATCAAATAATTACTTTGTAAAGTAACCTTAAAAATCACAAATCGTAAATAGTACATTAAATCATTATCATATATATGATGCAAAATCAAATTAGTCATCAATGAACAAATCATACAAACCTAATAGTTATGTGATATATTCTCCCTTATGTACATATCCATATATGTATATGCATATGTATTCGGATAGACATATATGTATATATTTGTATATATATACGTGTATGTATGTATGTTAGTAATGTATGCATGTATGTGTGTATGTGTGTATGTATGTATTTTTATGTATAGAAAAAATTCCATTACATTCATCACAAATATCAAGTAATGTATAATAAATCCATAACAAATAGTCAAATAACAATTTTAATAATTGAAATAGAAAATGGAAAATAATTACTATTTCATCCAAATCCTCCCAAGTTGTGTTATCCTCATAATATTGGTCCCATTGGACATTTCATTATGAAATATCATGATTTATGAGGTATAATCTATGATTTTCCAACACTCTAATTGGTTCAACCACGATGATTCCTGGGGTCTTAACTCTATAAAGAGTTCCAATTTATGACATGTGTTATATATAAAACATACTTTTAAGAAATTAAATGTGAAAAAAATAAAGCATCTAGAAAATGTGGCGGGTAATGCTAATGCTAATCGGTATGCTATTGGAATTATAAATTTTAATATTTTGAAAGGTCCCATATATCTAGGTGATAATTTGGTAGTATTGTCAAATGTAATAGAACTCTTTTTGGGCTTTACCCTAAAATAATTTATCTCCTTACTCAAATTTTCTATCAACTCTTTTCAGATTTGCATAGCTTTTTTACCTATCGATGCTTCTTTTAACCAATCATAAATGAGATTTACTTGTTTTGTATCATTTATGTCATCACATTTTTGGGCCTACTACCTTTCTTTCCTCCATGTTATCCCAACAAATGAGAAGAGTTCTACACTTTCTCCCATACAACGCTTCAAATGGTGACATTTTCAGCAAAGAATGATAAGTGTTATTATAGGAAAATTCAACCAATGGAATATATTCTTCCCATTTATATTGTTTATCCATGTAATACATTCTGAGCATATCTTCCATAACCTGGTTAACTCTTTTGTTTGACCAGTTGTTTCAAGATGTTATACTTGAACTAAAATTATTTTTTGTTCCCAAACCGCATTTTAGAGTTTTCCAAAATGAAGACATCATTCTAGGATCCTAGTCAGAAATAATAAATTTTAGAACTCCGTGTAATCTAAAGATCTCATACACAAACCATTTTACAAGTACAAGTTAATCATCCTTTAGATTACCCTTTATGAAGTGAGCTGATTTAGTCAATTTTTCAACTACTACTAAAATCATGTCATGTTAGTTTTTAGATAATGGATTTCCTTTCCTAAAATTCATGTTAATTAATTTCCATTCATAATGATAAATGCTATTAAGATACATTAGATCAACAAGATGCATTTACTCTTCCTTAAAACGTTGACATTCAAGACAATGTGTAACATAGTTTGTCATGTCTTTCTTCATTCCTTTCAAGAAGTATTGATGTTTTACATTAGCTAACAATTTTGTCACTCCAAGATTACCGGTTCATATGGAGCATCATGAAATTCCTTTATGAATTTTAATCTAAGGTCTTTACCCAAAGTTACATAGACTCCATTTTCATATTCCAAGACTCATTTGTTATCAAAATTAAATCCTTTATACCTCTTATCATTAGTAGTTGTTTCTAACATAGTTTTTACATGTTGATAATATGGATCAATTTACATTTGTTTCTTTACTTCATCTTTAAATTGTGTTCTAAGGGCCACTATACCTGGAAACATGTTTCCTATAACTCAACGCATCATCCACGTGGTTCTCATTTCCTTTAATATAAATAATGTCAAAATCATATTAAGACAAAACTCCATCCACCTACATTGTCTTGCATTCAAATTAGATTGCGTAAACGAGATATATTTCATCCCCAAGTGGTTTGTTTTCAATTTAAAAACTTTTCCTAGCTAGTAGTGCCTCAAAAAATTTAAGGCATGAACTTTCTTAATAAGTTCTAGGTTGTTGGGAGCATAGTTTTTCTCATGCACCTTCATTTTTCTACTCTCATAAGAAATTACATGATCATTTTGTAGAAGTATTCCACCCAAACCTTCACCGAGGCACTAGTTACCATGGTGAAACCTCCATTAGGATTTGGAACCTTCAAAACATGTGTTATTGTAATTTTTTACTTCATAAAATTAAATGAATGTTCACACTTGTAATTCCACACAAATTTCTTTTCCTTTTTCTATAAAGAAGTTATTTGTCCAACTTCTCTAGACAAATATTTCACAAAATTCTTGTAATAACTAACCAACCCCATGAAGCTTCTTACATCATGTAAGTTCTTAGGTTCTAGAAACTCACTAATGGATTTAATTTTTGATGGGTCAACTAAAATCCCATCATTTTTTATTATGTTCCCAAGGTATGACACTTATTTATGATAAAATGATCATTTCAAAAAAAAATATTTTCTAAGCACATCTAACACTATCCTCAAGTGTTCATTATGTTATACAATGTTCTTAGAATAAATTAGAATATCATCTATGAAAATTATCAAAAATTTATCTAGATATTCCTAAAACATATTGTTCATGAGGTTTATGAATGTAGTTGGTGTATTTGTGAGTTTAAAAGGTAACACTATAAACTCATAATGCTCATATGTTGTTCTGAATTCGATGTATTATAAACTTATTCATCCTTTATATTTAGTTGATGATATTTAGATCATAACTTGATAATTAAATAAATAGATGCATCTCTCACCTGATCGAAAAGGTCATCAATCATTAGTAACGGATATCTATTCTTTATTATTTCCTTTTTAATCATGTGATAATCAATGCACAGTCTTGATGTTGCATATTTATTCTTAAAGAATATGACCAATGCTCCCTACGAAGACACACTTGGTCAACCAATCCTATAGAAAATAGTTTGTGAAGTTATGATTTCAATTATAGTAACTCTTTTTTTCATTATGTATGGTGTCTTAGATATCGGTTCAGTTCCATGTTTGATATCAATGGTAAATTCAAACTCATGTTTAGGAGGAATCTGAGGTAATTTGTCCAGATAGACATTTTTGTATTCTTTTAACAACAAATAATCCTCCAAGGAAGTCTTACCTTCCTCACTAAAATCATAAATTTTTATTGCATACAACATACAACCTTTGTTTTTATCTTTCTTAAGTTGTATAACAAAAAATTGTCGACTTCAAAATCCCTTTTTATACCCTGAATGATAGTTATTTTCTACATGTCATCTATGCATTTTATTATTTTTCATAATATTCTATTATTGATTTATGTTTGGATAACCATTTTACACCTATAATGATGTCATAAGACCCTAAATGAGATACGTATAGGTCTAGTTATGTGGTAAATCTAAGTAATTCCAATGTTACGTTAAACAAACATTGGTATACTATATGCATTGCATCATTCCTATATTTTATCGTATATGTATTTTTCATATAACCATATTTTTATTCATTTTTCTAGCTAATTTACTATAAATTAAGAACTCGATTACAGTGTCAAACAAAAGAGTAATAGGAATTCCATGTAACTTTCTTGTCACTACAATAGGAGAGGTTGTTTCTCATCTTTAAAATTTACAATGGTAGTATATATCCATTGTTGTTCATTGTTCCCATGATTCCTCTAGGGATAGTTATTAGCATGGTGGTCATCACCACATTTGAAACATCAAACAAAAGGTTCTTTCTTTTAAAATTTATTATAATTTCTTGCAACATTGTTTTGCCCATTTCACCTTGTATTTGTAGCAGGTTTAGATGTATTATTTCTAGTAGTTTTTCATTTTGTTGCCTTTATTTTTTCCACCATGTATCTCTAGGAGCTAATGATGTAGGTGATTTGACGCTCCTTTCATTTTTCTTTTCTATGAGCATAAATTACTTCTTGTAGCTTATTCTCTTGCCTTTTGAATATTTTGAATACATCTTCCATAGTAGATGGTCCATATACATCTAATTCTCCTCTAATATTTGGGTTCATACCCATAATGAACTTACGTATTTTGAAATTTCCATAATTTCGATATTATGGTATAGATTTCAACAACATAGTGAATTGTTCCCAATATTCAACCACACTCAGTTTACCTTGTCCTTGGTTATGAAACTCATACATTTCCTAGTCAAAGTAAAACTATGGTAACTAGTATTGAAGAAATTTAAATTTAAATTTTCCCATGTGATACTAGAAGTATTAACTCCTAACTCCATCTTGTAGTTGTCCCACCATAAATATGCTACATTAGAGATCTAAAAAAGAACCCTCAATTGCTTTGTTTTCTTCAAAAAAATTCCCTTATCTCAAAATATTTCCATTGTTATGGAAAGAGGATTCAAAGGTATTTCTATTGGTATTAATTTTGTCTAATTATGATTATATTTTGTGGGTTCTATAACTTGAATTTTGGATAAGAAGATTATTGGTTCTCCAGGGACATAATTGATTTTTCTATAAGAATGAGGTGAATGAGGCATGAGATGGATTATTTGATGATCATTATTAGTTTAAGAGTGAAGAGGGATGAATTTTTTTCCTATTTAAGGACTTTGGAGGTATTTTAATTTATATAAATGTTGCAAACTCGTTGAGTTTGTAAAACCATTTCTGGGAAGCTTAATTTGGTGAAGAGGAAAGTAGGTTTGGTTTGCACATATGGATGTGTCATGATCTCTAACATGAATGTATGTGATATAAATTTCCTGAGAATTTCAATGAATGGTTAAATTCTACATTTTGTTTTTTCTTGGGTTGTATTAAGGCCCACAGTGAAGACAAGGTGTTGAAAACAATTATTTTTTGAAGGGTGTGCTACTTTTGAGTTGTTTTATGAATTATTTGATTTTTTAAAGATAATTAAAGACCATGAATGATGTTTATATGTTATATTAAACATGTGTTGTGAATTTTTTATTTTTATTATTCATGTATTTTGTATTTGTGTTTTTAGCTCATCCAAATGATGGGGTTTTGAGCTAGTTTTGTGCATGTTTGGTGGTTTTGGGCATGGCCAACCTATATGGGTAAAATTTGAATGTTTAAATGAATGTATTGGGATTTTTTCAGATTTATTGGTTGAACCAAAGAATGAGGACTGACTTCCCTTGTTCTTATGTGATGAGAAGGGTATAAAAGTGAAGTTGGAGTTCAAATTTGAACTAGTCTTGTGAGAGGGAAAAATGTGACCTACCTAAGGGTGTGAAGGAGATTATATTGCATGATTTTAAAGATGATGAAATTTTTACAGGTTGGGAATGTTTGAGAGCATGTGAGCAAGGGTTTAATGCCAAGACAAGGTGTGAAAAAAATAAGAAAGAGCAAGCTAGGTGAATGAGGGTTTGAAGGCATGTATGAGCTAAAATTTTGATCTCCATTTGTTGTTGCAGAAACCAAATTACGATATCACCATATTGAGGTATTTGATTTGATGCTTAGTGATATTATGGGCTTATATCTTCCTTTTGTAGTGGGTTCTTCACTAAATTAGGGGTTTTTTTCTCCGTGTAGGGTTGTCACTCTACTAAAATAGGGGTTGATGCCTCACTAAATTTGAAACATGGCAATATAAAGTTTTTGTTTCAGTGATTTTTATTCCCCATCAAGGTTTCCCACTTAAATATTGTGTTTATGTGTTCTCTCTCATGTGTTATGGTTATTTGAATGTATTGTGAGCACCTAATAAGCTATTGTTGAATGTATATGAATGGATGGATGTTAATGGATGTTGTAATTAATAGTAAATGAAATAATAAATTTGTACGAATGATTTGCCCCCCTCTCAATCCATTGTGCTTCAAAAAAGTTCACTCATCCGGTGACCACCGAGGTTAGTCTGACTTCACATATTACATATTTTATTTAGGTCTAATGTGTTTGTGATCTTATGTAGATATCTAGGGTTTGTTTTACTATTACAATTGTGATCGAACACTAACGAAAAATCATAGTGACAAAGAATGAATATAAGTAGAGACATTCTAACCCAAAAATGTTCATATCGTGAACATATACATAGTCACTAGTATCTTGAATAATCACTAGCACCTGGGATGCTTCCGTCCTCATGTGGGTACTTCTATCCAACACAACTAAATTCCGAACCCCATACGAGCCATTTCAACATTGTTTCCATCCAAATCCAATACTTATATAGTCACGATGACTCCCGAATTATAAAAAAACTAGATAATTCATTATTTATCCCTTTTGTGCTTTAGGTTTTACATTATTGAATGATTATTGCTTTTAAATTACTGTATTTTATTATCTTAATATCATTCATTACAGTAGTTACCCTAAAATTATATTTAATTTAAATTAGATTAAATCATTTGGTAAACCAATTCCTTTCTCTAACTCCTTATTGTAGGATCCACATCCATTATGGATAAAACATGGTACCCATCCCCAAATCACCCTACTACATTTATGAACATTCAACCAATTTTTCTAACAACTATGAATAATCTTAGGTTCGTGCTTTCATCTAAAATCTTGAGTACCAACCACATGTCATCCAACAAATCCTTTCATTCCAAACATTTGATCCTCTTGACCTCCCAATTTTTGACTCTTGTTTTGTCTCCTCCATTCAAAACCTTGATGAATATTTTCTTCCACCCACTACAGACATGAATGTTTCTCCATCCTCTCCTCCTTGTACTATGGTAAATGATAGAACTAATCTATATTATTTGCATGATGAACTTATTTCTTGTGAAAATATGGATGTTATTGAATATGCTTATGATATTGATGATGTACTTATTAATGATGATGTTTCTTTCACTAATATTGTAGATTGTAAATCTATGCCTCATATCTCTTCTCGCTTCTGAAATTATTTCCAATGATTGCCATGTTGAAACCAATGTTAATCCTAGTGCATCTCCTATTATTCATGATGATCATACACCAATTGACTCCTCACATAGTACACCTTTAGAGCCTCCACATACATCCCCTTCTTCCACATCTCATTCCTCTCCTCAAGTCCCTATGATCACTCATAATGGAAAGACCCAACCCCTCAATGTGCCTCTCACTACCCAAACCATTCCTCCATAAGACATCCTTTCTCTCATGCATGTTGTTGGTGATTTTTAAATAAAATTCCATACCCTTACCTTAGAGATAAAATCCTATTATGCTTCTATTAACAATAATACCATTCACAAATATTTCATCCCCGAGAAAATTCAAAAAAAAATTCCTAAAGGTTTCACTATGCATACTTTTTACATTTTGATTACACAAGAAATATTTAATTACATGATAAAACTTTTTTATTATCCATGGCTTCATATTCCAATGATAGGTTGTTGCTAAAATATTTCCGTCATAATCTTGTTGCTCTTGATGAGTATACTCATTTATCTAGTCAATCTATTGGAACTTATTATGATATGGAGGATGCATTCCTTGGACGTTTCATTTCTAATAATGTGCCTAAAGTTACATATGAACACTTACCTTATTTTCATCAAGGAAATACAACCAATTCTAGATTATATTTTATACTTTAATTCTTACATGCACCATTTAATTTTTCATCCTATTGATCTAGAAATGCAATAAATATTTTTCGTGGATAAATTTCTCCTTTAAAAGAAAAGATGATATATGAAACACATGATTCCTTTACTACTCTTTGTTATAAATTTATTGACTTGGAAAAATTATTTATTTGTTGTAATTGTTATGGTACCTACTTATACTTCTTCTATTATTCCTCCCCTACCGATTCCTCTCCTCTTCCACCTATTTCACCCCCTTTACAGTCATCATCTCCTCCTACACATAATAATTCCTCCCCTCCACTAGTTTATCAACATCCACATATATCTTCCCCACCTCACACCCATGGACCATTGTACTTATCACCTGTTATTAGACCACATCATATATTACGTACTTTACTTGATGAGTTCCTAATTTTTTTACCTTCCAACCAACATCATCCCCCTTCTTACGATTTGCCGCCACTCGACCGCCACTTTTGTAATTTTCACCACATCAATGGTCACCATGATAATGATTATTAATATTTTAATAATAAACTCCAATAGTTAGAATATATGAGTATCCTTGTCTTCCACATCTGATCTCATTATCTCTCTATCTCTCCTCTTCCACGTAGGGAGTCTCTATAACTATCATCTTATCTCAATCACCACCTGCTAAGTTAATTATTCATCCAACTCCTAAGCTCAAAGCATTCATCCACGTCCTGCAGCTTATCTTTACTCTCTCCACATATTATCCACCTCCCCTTATTTTTATTATATCATAATGGATTCCTAAGCAGCCCAATTCCACATCCCCCACCATTACACTCCCATTATTGGCACAATTTCTTAGGATATCCAATTTGGTGCTTACCTATAAAATATTGTTGTTTCACATGCTTCTAACGTTCATTTCCAAGTTCTTAACCTATGGTAGATGATCCCTATATCCATATCATTACCTAATGAATAACTCATGTTTTCAAGGTTCGTACATGTATTACTAAAATGAACCTATTGGAGCTCAAAATTACACCCATTATAGATCAAGATGAATTAGGGATTTGAGGAAACATGGGACTATCTCCAAGTTTTGGTACTTACACTTAAGACAAACCTTTGGAGAAGGTTGGCTTCCTCTACCTATTTCTACTACTAAGACTACTCCTACAAAAGGAAATGCAGCTACCTATTACTACTCTATGATTCCAAGGGACTAGGGTGAAAAGGATATACATGAAAATGAAAACCTTAACAATGGGGAGGTGATAGCACCAGGAAGAGGGGGATGAACAGACTGAAAATGTAAGAAAATGTGCACAGGAGGGAATACAATTGTGCCAAAAATTGAAACATGTTCACACACTTGTTTTCATGAAGAAAAATAGAGATAAAATCTACAATAGATGTGAGAATGCAAAACACACTAACAATGTAGAAGGTGAGGCACGAATATGTAATAAAAATGAAATAGGGAAGAGAGTAGCTAAAAAACAAAATCTTCTATTACTTCTAAAAGGTACACAATGATTACAATGGTGAATGAGGCAAGTATGCACATGCGAAAACCATATCTAAGGCTTGTAACTCATAATGTAGAAGAACAAGGCTTTGAATAATGCTCTTAGAAAACCAAAAGAGTCCAACCTTTTACAATGAGAATTTCTCTACAATATATAGAAGAAGAGAGAGAGAGGAAGGAGAAGGAGAAAAACTCATATTAAAACTTTCAACCACCAACAACAAGAAATAAATGCTTTGAAATATTCTTGTAATATTGTTAGATCCACCTCCCCATGTCTATTTTTCTTGTAGAAGAATGAAGGAGACAAAATCGGATCAGATCTAGGTGGTTGAGTAGTATAGATCTGTGTATTAATGTCTCGTGATGTGTTTCATTGTTTTCCACCTACCAAATCTATTCAAAATTTAAGTTTGAATAGCCTAGAGTGTCACCCACATCAGCATATTTTCAATAATACCATGCGTGTAGGAATCCAAGCTCTACAATAGAAGTTATGGAAATCAAAATATCTATGGTGTAATTACAACATGTAAGACATGTGGCATGCTCTCATTGGCTGAAGGATTCATCTCACCATTCATTTGTTTCATGTTTTATGCCACATGTCGGAGCTCATTTGATGGATATATTCAGCGTTTAGTTGGCATGTTGTGATAGATTACATGCTACATAATTCATCTAACAAGTTCCACATGGCATGTAGTGACAAGCATAACATAATTTATTGGGCATGTGTGTAATAGTAATAGGCACAAGAATGAGGAATGAAGAGACATACGAGCACATGTGCAAGTGGGCACATGAGGAATGGGAAGAAAAAGCACATATCCATAAATTTATGCAATTATGTGGAAGGCTTGGGCTCTAATTAAAGGCCACATGGTGACAAGAAGGAAGAAGCACAAGGATAAAAACATGATAGGGACTTAGTTAAAATGGGAGATTAGTCGGTAGGTGCATGCAAAGGGTGCATAAAGTGTTGAAATGGAAGTGGGCATGTAAGGATTGCATGCAAGAGGAATGATAGGGGATAAAATAATAGAGAAGGATGGAAGCATGTGAAAGGAATCAAGGAGAAGGAAAATCACAAGAAAGAAGTAGGAAGAGCACATGAGGGCTGGCATGAAAAACTACATCCAAGCAAGAGTGTCAAAGTTATAAATCCAAGATCACACATAACTTAAAGACTGATGTTAGAGCGAGAATGGAACTAAAATTTATATTGAATAACCATGGTGGTTATTTTGGACAATATTTTTGATACATTTAGGGCCATCTTCCCTTTCGATGAAGGAGACCAAGAAATTAGAAATTTTGATGTGCAACTTGAATAATACCCCTAAATTCACTTGAAGTGTTTTCTAAACTCGAATAATTGATGCTCTCAAATGAACATGTTCTTATATGAATTTTATGAGAGTGAAAAATTTATGCCACTTCTACAAGTCCCAAACTAATGGAAGCTTCGTAGAAAAATATAGTCCTAGAAGCAATAAAAGAGTGCATGTGAGAGAGCGTGTGAAAGGAAAGAACTATATACAAAGAATAAAATGTCTGTGAGGTGTACTTGAAGGAACTAAAACTATTCTAATATATACATGATGAAGAAAAAAACTTAATGTAAATGTTTGAGATAAATCATGTTTACTAGGATTGGTTACATGTCTCCATTAAGATGAGATAACTCGAAAGAATTATCCTCATTGTAAGAAATTATAATGTATGGACCACTCCAAAGCATGTCAAACTTTGAGTGGAACCTAGTTTGAGCTCTGTCGGCATCCCATTTCAAAACTAAATCACCCACTTGGAAACTTTGTGTTCTAGCCTTTTTGTCAAACCATTTCTTGGTTGATTTTTGATGCTGATCTTACTTAATCATGGGAGATTTTCTTAATTATTCAAGTTGAACATTCTTTTCCATTATAATTTATCTCTTATTTGCACCCTCAAAATCTAGATGTTGTGCTAGCTCAATTGAAGACAACTCTAAAGATAAAGGAAGTCTAGCTTCCTTTCCATATACAAGCTTATAGGGTGAAGTACCTATTTCCTTCTTCTTCGTGATTCTATCTTCTCATAGTGCGCACGAGACCTTTATATGCCACTGCCTCTAGTTGATTTTCATTGTTTGTTTCATGATTCTGATCAGGTTCTTGTTTGTATACTCTATCAATTCATTACCCTAAGGGTGGTAGTTGGAATAATTCTTCAAGTATATTCCAAGTCTAAGAGCCCAATCAAGTATTTGTATGAAGAAAGGATTTTGCATTATTAGAGATAAACATCTAAAGAATGCCAAACCTAATTATAATTCCCTTAATAAATTCAAGGATGACTAACTCAGTTGATTCCTTGAGTGCAACAAATTTTTCCCATCCGGTGAAGTAATCAGTATCTTTCAACACCCACTTATGACCAACACTCGAAGGAGGGTTATTCATGTAAATGAAGTCAAGAACCCATTTCTCAAAAGGAAGATCCATTTGGATTAGTTGGAGGGGAAGCACAACCAATTTTCTTTCATATAAGGAAATCACATTCTTTACATTTCATGACCCACTTATGTGCGTTTACAAATGGGGTAGGCCAAAATTATCCTACCTTGATTATCTTCATCATTGTTTCTTTGGAAGAGAAATTTCCACCAAAGAATACATTGCGAAATTCTACAAACACTTTATCAACCTACACACCATTAATACACCTTAGTAGCATGCCATCAAGATTCCTTTTGAAAAGAATGCCATCAATTAGCACATATGGAATAGATTGCAGCATCAGATGTCTCCTATTCACTTTGTCTAAACTGGTAGGGTATGTGTTAGAGGAAAGGAATGTTACCATGTACTCCATCTAGTTGTGTGTGCTAGGATATTCATTCTTCTCAACTTTAGTGCGTGAAGATTCTTCATCACAAAACAATGAAGTTTCTTTTTTTTTCTACGCATCCTCAGGAAGTTGTTTACAGAGTGTGTTTCCTATGAAAATCTTGGTGTCTTTGATAATCACATCATACTCCATGATTTTGGTCACCCATCTAGCTATTTTCTCACTGATTTCTATTCCCATGATGAAGTCTCTTACACCTAAGTGTGAAACTAGCACCTTGACATGATTTTTATGATCATACTCTTGAATTTATTGAGAGCATGCATGAGGAAAATAAATGTTTCTTTGTATAAGTGTATTTCAATTCATAATCCTTCATTATTTAACCGAAGAAATCCAATGGATACTCTAGTCCTTGTTCATTTTCTCTAGTCAAGATAGAAATAAAATTGCCATCACTCTAAAATCATAAAGGATGAAATCTTTAGAGTAATCTAGATTGATGAGTGTTGGCATGCAAGCAATTTCTTGCTTGTTTTTTTGAATATTTTTTTCCTTCTATTGTCCACTTAAAGACTATGTCTTTTTTTAGCATGAGGGTAATGGGCCTAGCCAAACCTACAAATTTAGGAATGAATATCCTAATGAAATTGATTTTTCCTAGGAATGATAGCAGGGCCTTCTTTTGTGTTAGTAAAGATAGAGATAGGATGGCTGAAATATGCTCAGGATCAATGGTGATGCCATCCTTAGAGACCACATGGCCCAAATACATGCCTTGCATAACAGAAAATTTTCACTTCTTGGGGCTTAGAAACAACCAAAACTCTCTCGCATCTCTAAAATACTTTCTCCAGATGCATCATGTGATATGTGCTCTGCTTTGAGAATAAAATTATGTCATCCAAGTAAAGTAGGATGAACTCATTGATATATCCTTTGAAGGTAATGTCCATGGCTCTCTGAAATGTTGCCTGCATTTGACAAACCAAAAGGAATCTTCTGATATGTATATGTTCCCCATTTGGTTGTAAATGTTGTTTTGAATTGATCCTCTTCCTTAACCATGATTTTATTGAAGCTGGAATATAATTCCAACATGGAGAATCTTTGCACGTCGGCCAAAATTTATAGAATCTACTCCATGAAGGAAAAGGATAATTATTCTTCAAAGATGCCTTAATTAAATCTCTAAAATCAACAGAGAAAGTATGATTTCACCATTATTATTGCACATCGTAACAAGATTCACCTCCCAAGTATATTACTTGATGGGAAATATTATTTTTCCTCAATGATTTTAGACAACTCTTTCCTCATGAGGGGATTTATCTTAGGGTTGAAGAGCCTTTGATTTTTATTATGGGCTTGATGCTAGCATCAAGTTTAACCGAGTGTTGAGAAATAATTGGATCAAAACCTTTTAGGTATTCATACTCCCATGAGAAGGTGTCATTTTATTCCTAACATAGAGAGATGAAGGTTTGTTTATCATCCCGCACATATTCTTTTCCTAACGAAACTCTTTTATGCATGCAATATTGATTGGAGTGTAGTCTTCTTGCATTATGCGTATATACTTTTCTTCACCCTTAAACTCATCATCAATGATAAATATGTGCTCTAATGTGACCAAAACTTTAGGAAAAAAATTGTCTTAATTTGAACTACTTGGTCACCGCATTTTTCATATAAGTCACTTGCATGTTTGAAGAGAAATCAACATCATTCCAAATGAACTGACAATCCGTGTGTCATTGTCAAATATTTATCGGTGGTTTTATTGCTTGGAATATATGTCCCGATTACCACTTTAATATATGGTGCACTTCCTTGAATAAAATCCTCAAGACGTGAAAATTGTGACCCAAGTGTTGCCATATAATTTGTTTCCTTGTTCAATTTCCTTGGCACCACTTACAGATTAAGAGATTCTAAAATATTAAAGAGGTCCAAAACTCTATGTTTATAATATTTGAGAAGCCTATTCTTTGTTGTTTACTTTTTCATGACCTGGTGGATGACCAATTTAGTGTCCCCAAATATCTATAATGATTTGATCTATCTCCTCTCAGCAATAAGAAGACCATGCACTAAAACTTCATATTATGATATGTTGTTGGAGCATGCAAACTGCAGCCTATGCATGAAGAAGAACTTATCACTCTTGGGAGAGATGATAAAAAAACCTGCTCCTATACAACTTCTAATTCTAAAGACATCAAAATACATCTTCCGAGTCTATAAATTTCTTATTTTTGCTTGAGTGCGCTAGGCAGCAAGTATGTGATCTTCTTCAAGGATACAATAAGTTCCAAGACCATTTTTAATAACTATATCATAGGGATCAAATTCATATATTTCATTTTCCCATTAATCTAATAATAGATCAGGTATGGAAGGAGGAATGGGTTTCTCTTCTGAAATTGAGTCTTGTTCTTGGCCTTCTTAGATTAGGAAATTGGCTTGGAGAGGGGATGGTTCATATGACTCAACATGATAGAAAAATATAGGCTCATCTTGTATGGTAAATCAGGTACCATACCTTGTTCTTAGTAACATATGAGACAAATCAGAAGACAATTAGCCACCTACTTTGGTAGTAAAATCTCTTGATAGGAAGATGGAAAAAAATGGAGGTAGGTCAATTATTGACACATATTGAGTTATGGTTAGGCTTGGACATGCATGAAGGGTTAACTCAAGATCCTTGATGACCCCTAAATTAGTGATGATTTTTCTATCAAGTTTTAGGACTCCTTTGGAAATGGGGGTGTAGTTAAGGCCTAGGACATCAGTAATTTTCTTTGATATGATAGAAGTATTAGCCCCTGATTCAATCATAAAATTGTGCAAAAGGTTTTTTTCCTATTATCAAGGACATATAAAAGGGTGGGGTTTTGATAACATTTCTTACTTTTTTATCCTCTACTTGAAAAATGTTGACAGCAACATGAGGTATTTGGATAAATGAATCGTCACATGGAATTTGAACTAGAGCTTCATACAACATTTTACGCCGAGATGGAATGGTCGTGTCATCCCACAATGTGACATTCACATTTTCCTTTTTATTTGGTCCAAAGTGTTGAATGGAAGGCCCGTGGACTTGTGAATTTGAGGAATAACAACATATTTTCTTGATTGCTTAGGTATAGGGGTAGGGACCTTAGCTTATGTAGGGGCTTGACCTACCAAAGGAGGATCATGTGACACTTCTATTAGAGCATTGCATGAAACCTTGCACATAGAAATTTATGTGCGTAACTATTAGTTTGAATAGAACCATTATTTTATGCTTGAGGATTAGTCTAGGTCATAGGAGTATAGGTTTATATGTTGGCTTCTAGTATTATCTTCTTTTATCTTGTGTTAGCAACAACTTGCACATGCATCCTATTTGAGTTGTCCATAACTTGGTTTATTACATAGAAATCTTTGCCACCCAAAAACATGAGGTTGGTCTCTAGAGAAAATGTTGTAACTTCATCATTTTCTATTTCACACATGCTATTGGAAGGCTCATAACTTGAAGCATTAAAAATCATGTAGGATTATGCACATAAGGATTTTGTGTATTTTTACTTGATTATGTGGAAATTTTCAAGGAAAACATCATTTTGTCTCTTGGAAAATGTTGTTCTGTACTAGAACTAATGATTTTCTTGTGTTAAAGTGCTGGAAGAGGTTGTGCATGAGGAACTACTTGTAGAGGAAGGTGTGCATTAGCATGTCATCTATCATTTTATCATTTTTACCCATATATCTGATTTGGATATTGATTTATAAAGGGTTGATGGTTTTGGTTGGATCCTTGATTAGATTTATTTCTGAAGACTTGTGCCTATTGCTTTTGTAAAGATATGACTTTGTTAGAAAACTTTATAATCAAGGAATTCATTTTTTCATCCTCCTTTTTTGCATGGGATAATATGATGTGGAGGCAAAGGTGGTGTAGAAAATTTTCTTGGGGATGGGAGAAATAGAAGGCCGAGGCACTTGAGATGTTTCGGTAAAAAGGGTATAGGTGGTCTAAGAGATAATTTTCTAGCTTCGATGAGACAATTTTATGCCCTAGTGGCAATGACATTAGAATTAGGAAGTTACACGCCACCCATAGACTGTATCATTACTGCAATTTCATAATTCAAGGATCTAAAGAAGTAGAGGAAATAACCTTAGGGTTTTGATCTTAGGAGATTTATAATTTTGACCCATTTCTTCTAAAATTTGAAGTTAAAATCAGCCATGAGCTCATTAGAATAACTCTTGATCATTGTGAGTTGTTCTAATAAGGAGATGTTATCATCTTTCCCCACAAATTGATTACAAAGCGCAGTGTCAATTCCATCCCAATTAGTGATAGAGGAAGATCTTAAGATTTGGAACCACTTAAGTGCTTTTCCTTTGAGTGAAGATGCAAGTATCCTTATAGCTACATCATCTTCAATAACTAAGTGAACAAAGCATACATTTGCAATATATTGAATGTGCTTAGCAAGGGTAACTCGATTCTCACCAGTGAAGAATGGAATGTTTTTAGCATGGCCACTAGTATATCATGTTGCATGATAAGATCCAAAGGACTACCACCAATGTGAAGTTAAAAAGGAATATTTCTCTATGCCATGGCTAGAAAGGGTTTGAATACCCTAGTAGAGTGCATAAAAGACCTTCCAACAGGAGAGTATGTTACATCATGCGGGTAAAATATGGAGATGCACTTGCGGTGGTTCTGCTAATTCTTTTGGGAGATAACTAAATGTATTAAAAATATTCTTTAATTGTTTGCATTTGTCTCATGTGCATTGTTCTCATGAATTAGGTGCATTGACTATAGAAATCAGTAGATCTATAGGTTGGGAGTTGTCATATGTGTTGAAAAAATCCTCCAAAGGTTGGAAATCACTAAGTCACACAACAAAACTTAGTAATAATGAAATTTGAGCTTTCAATGTTGGTCTCACCAGGGCGCTCCAAAAATTGTTGGAGCTCAAAATAGCACCCGTCCTAGACTAGGATGAATTGGGGCTTTTAGGAAACATGGGACTATCTCCAAGTTATGGGACTTGTGCTTGAGACAAACCTCCAAAGAAGGCCAACTTCCTCTACCTATTTCTACTACTAAAACTACTCCTTTGAAGGGAAATGTAACTACCTATCACTACTCTATGATTCCAAGGAATAAGGTGAGAAGGAGAAACATGAAAATGAAAACATAAACTAAGGGGAGGTGTAGCACCAAAAAGAGGGGGATGGATAGACTTAGCTGAGTGAAAATGCAAGAAAACACACGGAGGGAGGGAAGAAAACTATGCCAAAGCACCAAAAATATTCACACGATTGTTTTCATGGAGCATAATAGAAATGGAACTGCAAGATACGTGAGAATGCACAACACACCAACAATGTAAAAGGAGAAGCATGAAGATGTAATTAAAATGAGCTAGGGTAGAAAATAGCCACAAAACAAAGCTTCTATTACTTACAAAAGGTGCATAATTGATTCTAATGGTGGATGAGGTAAGTATCCACATGAATAAAACCATATCTAAGGCCTCGCAAACTCGGAATGCAAAAGAACAAGGCTCTAAAAAATGCTCTTAGAAAACCAAAAGAGTCCAACCTTTTACAAGGAGCATTGCTCTACAAAATATAGAAGAAGAAAGAGAGAAGAGGAAGAGGAGGGAGGGAAACTCATATTCAAACATTCAACCACCAATAACAATCAATAAATTCCTTGAAATCCACCTGCAATGTTGTTAGATCCACCTCGCCGTGTGTCTTTTTTTCTTGTAGAAGGAGTCCAAATCAGATCAGATCTTGGTGGTTGGGATATCTATATATGTGAATTAATGGCCTATGACATGTTTCCTTATTTTCCACATACCAAATCCTACCAAAATCTAAGTTTGAATATCCTAGAGTGTCATCCAAGTCAGTAGCTTTCTAATAAGACTAGGTGTGCTGAGATTTGAGCTATGTAGCATAAATTGTGATGATCAAAATATATGTGGTGCAAGCTGAACATGTAAGATACATGACATGCTTTGATTGGTTAAAGGATTCATATGACTGTTTATTTATTTTTCTTTTCTACCACGCATCAAGTGCTCATTTGATGGAGAGATTCGGTATGCGGTTGGCATGTTCGATAGGTTTCTTGTTGCATACTTCATCTAAAAATTTATACGTGGTATGCATTGACTAATATAGAAGAATGAATTAGGTGTGTGCGCAAGATCAAGATACATAAGAAGTAGTAATGTAGAGATATGTGAGTGTATACACAAGAGGGTGCATGAGGAATGGGAAGAAAAGGTGCATATCTGCAAAGGTATGTAAGTATGTGGAAGGTGTGGGCTCTAATTAAAGGATGTGTGGTAATAAGAAGGAATAACTATGTAGAGAAAAACATTACAGGACTTATCCAAAATGGAAGGCAAGTCGGCGAGGTGCATGCAAAGGGTGCGCAAACTATTGGAATAGAAGTAGGTATGTAAGGATTTCTTGTAAGGGGGATGACATGGGATAAAAATAATAGATAAGGGTTGAAGTGCACATAAGGAAGTGGGGAGAAGGAAAATCAAAAGGAACAAGTAGGAAGATCATACAAGGTTAGGCATGAAGAATCAGTAGCCAACTAAGAGTTCCAGTTATAAATATGAAAGCACACATAACCTTAAGATTGATGTCAAATGCGAGAATGGAACCGAGAGTTATCTTAAATAACCAAGGTGGTTATTTTGGAGAATGAACCTTATTATCACACTCGGGGAAATAATATTCTTCCCCCTCAATCCTCTGTGTGTCACGCATCTCATTATGATTGCATCATTATTTTATTATCCTACATTCCTATACAATTATCTCATCACATACCCATTTCTATCTATTTTCTACTCATTGCTATATTTCATCACATATATATCTCTATTGTTATCCAAATGTAATTCTTATCCAACCCGACAATTAACATTATACAACTATTTACGCATCATCACACATTTAAAAAATCATCATTACATATCAAACCAACCATACAAATAATGTATATATAACCAAAAAAATATACCACTTCTAGTGCAACTAACAATCATCACATAGTACACAATAGATGTCAACACCAAATAAACCATCAACATGCATATGTATGTGTTTGTGTCTAATCAAGAGTCAAATTTACAAAATTACACCACTGGGGAAATCTCCCATTCCTCAATACATCTATTGTAATACATCATTTTTCCTCATCAATATCACTATTTAAAATTGTGGGAGATCTATAAATCAAAGCTTCACCACTAACCCTACATAATCGATCACGAGATTTATGTCTCTCTAGCTAGCTCCGCAACACAACATTTTATGCCACCTGCTCTAAATATTATACCTAAAGCTCCACATATCATGTAAACATATCCTCGCTAGACCACCTCTTCCCAAAACTTGTCTCGCCCACTTCACCTCTGTGTGAACCTCATCATGCTTATTCAAAAACTATAATATTGGTCACCTATATTTCCACAGGCTCAAACAAATGGAGATGATCTCTACCAATGACATCCACTTGCTCTAACATCCCTCCACACACGAAAACATATGGGAGCACATTTGAAGTCAACATGCATATGTAGTTCTCTAGGATCAATGTCTAATAAGCATCACCTACAACCACATGACAAACACCTCATATTAACAACCACACATCATCGTATTCATCAACCAAATTAACAAGTAAACCAATAATAATATATGATAATTACACTCTTCTTGTTGTGATGTTACATCATCTACCTTAGGAGCGGGTACCTGACCCCTAAATCCTCCAACTACTAGCTCACCTATCACATTTATAGCCATTGGAACTAATAACACCCATCCATGTGTCACCCACCACTTCCTATATTTGTCATTACACCTCTTTTCATCTACCTATATTGGCCCTATGGACATATCTACCTCATCTACACCTAGGGGAACTAGCTATTATCCCGTGAGGCCTATCCTCGACCCTAGTCACTTTACTTCCTGGTATATCAACACCATATAAGGCTTTGGGGCATTTCTTGTGCCATATCAAACTATCGAGATACCCTCTCGCCTAAAATATCTCTTCTACTCCTAGAAACTAGTCCTTCAACCACATCGTGCACCGAATGTACCGTAACTAAAAATTGTCCTCCACCCATCCTCCATAATCTATATACAACCTTTAAATAATTTCCTTAGAGACCATTTTATCCAACATCAACCTATATGTGTTTGTATCCATCCCCTACTCGGGTCCCCACCCATTTTATTATAAATATCTCACAGACAGATCCCAATTGGCCCGTGGCCCACTAAGTGGCCTCAATATCAATATATGTTCATAATCCCATATATGTAACAAGTTATTCACTCTATGCCACCACCATGGTCCTCCCGTGTGAATCAATAAAAATAATTGTATAAATGGGCCAACACACATCATGCCCATGCATATCTCATGCCATGTTCCTCTATACTCTGACAAATCTCATGCATCTTATATAAAATGCCAACTCCACTACCCTCCACATCCACTAATGAAGATAGTACTACTATAATTAAATTATGCAATTACATTACCCCCAGGACCTCAAAATCACATCCAAACTAACATTTGTATCATCTTGCACTCAATACCCTTAAAAATATCATTGTGTTTCCATCATCCGACTATGGTCATCTGCTACTTCCATAACCTATACCCTCTCTCCAACAACAGGTAACCACAATATCCTATGTAGATCCTTTAACATCACCATCATCTCTCATATTGGCAACCAAAATTTGTAAGTATCTACACATCACCTCTCACACAATGTTGTCAATAATGACATATTATGGGGTACCTCCCCCAATCTAGTGATGTTTCATAAGCTAACACGATCCAATATACCCCACTCATCATCGGTCAACCCCAAACCAAGTAATGTGCTCAAATGACACCCAGGATAGAACTCCCTTGAGTGTATATCTCTCTATACAACAAAAACAAGAAAAAAAACAATATTAGCACACATACACATGCTTCAAAATCAATAATAACAATATCCAAATAACCTACATTCAATAAACAATACAAAAACCAGCCCTTAGACACTAGTGCCAAGGAGTTGGACACTATAACCCCATGATAGGTGAGTAGTGCTCAAACACAGGTGCTAGTGTCCTCGATGGAAAGAAATTCCCTCTCTTTCCATCTTGGTCGGAAATGCAAAAGTTTATAAAATTTTAACTTATGCTAAAAATTCTAAAAACAAATGAATTTGACAAAATTCCCAGATTTGACCATACATACCATATCCCTTATCATTTGTGTAGCCACGGCCATTATCACCCTCTTGAATATTGTCCAAATAGCATCCCTAACATGTGTAATCCTTTAAACACGTAGCTCAAATCACCCTCACTCTTGGTTCAAATGAAGTTACTCTACTCCTGTTCATATTACTATGTATGGTAGTTCAATTTTACTCTACATTATAGCCAATGTTTTATATCATTCTTACAACTAATACAAGCAAATGGTTCATCTCGTATCTTGAGCCTCGTTACTCTATTTTCCTCCCCATTTATGGCATCTATATCACGGTCTTTTCTAACACCGTACTATACAATTCTAAACACTCTATCTTTAATTTAGGAACACACATTATTCAATATCTACACATACTTTATCAACACTACTACATCTCCTATACTATTTCTTGGTTACTAATACAATCCTTAACATCCTTTCTTTCATCTCAATACTCATTTCTCCACCCCTCACCATTTTTCCAAAAGGTGACATATAATTGGGATCATTTTATAATCCCTCTTAAGATACAACACAATCAATCGACACTCCTAATACGTTACTATCACATTTTCTCTGATCTCATTCAAATATGGTTACATTTATTCTATATGACAGTCGATACTTTTGCTATTTCAAATCCATTCCCCCAAATGACCTAATCTAGGGGAAAACAAAATATCTCCATGAGTAATCTTCTAAATACATCCTATTCAATCAAATCCTATCATTCAAACAAATTAATCAATATAATAATCCTACTTACTATCGCTTCCAAATGACCTAACTTGGGAGCCAAATTACATCGCTATCACTTCCAAATGACCTAACTTGGAATCCATCTAATACTATTCAAATTATAACACCTCTCACTATAGGAGTGGGGAAAATGATATTCCATTTCCTTTCTTTTATTTCTCCTATGTGGGTTCTTCAATCGAAACAAACAAATTTTAATCAAAACAAAATAGTAACAAAATCGGTCCTTATCCATCTGTAGTGGATGGACCTTTTGGGGAAGTGTTAATGGTAGGAGAGAAAATATACCTCTATCCCCAACACTCTTCCTCTGGCAGAAAAATGCCCAAATACTTCAATTATTAGAAAAAAGGGTTGGGAATTGATCACTCCCTACTTTTGCTAACATATTTGGCAAAATTTGAAATCTCCAATATCATCACAACTACTTCTCAAGTTACTCATGATTTAATAAAATTTGAATTAAATCTAATTGTAGAGTAAAATATATGGTAAAATACAATAGATATTTAGATGTTAAAAACTCAAACAATACAACACTATAATAAAATGATGGAGACAGATGACTTAGTTGATTCTTGTGTGATATGGAACTAATCTTATAGGTGTGTTGAATAGGGTTGGACCTGTGTTGTAATTGATCTCTATAAAATTAGGATTATGAGAATAATGTCGAACACAGGCTCCTATTGCTAGATAGGGGAGCCTGGGTTACGAGACTATTCTTGGGTGTCGGTGACTACCTAGAATGTTGGAATCTACTTTTTCATGTGTCATTAGGGTTTCACTATCACTTCTTGTTGATCACCTGATATTCACACTTGGATCACTAAGGTACCTGTAAATTTGTAACACAAACCTAGCTATCTGCACAAGTTCATAATCACATCAAATTGGAATGAAAAGTCAATATGTGAAGTCAATCGACCCCAAAGTGGTCAGCTAATGAGTGAACTCATGCCCGAGAACTCCACTACATTCCAAACTACATGTAGTTCTTTTTTTTGGGTGTGTAATAGTGTCTTTATGTTTCCCTCGTGCCAATGACACTAAGATAACAGGATATGGATAGATAAAATTTAAATGTATGATATGGAATTAAGAACTTTCACTTCATGTGTAGTGTATCCAACCCAAAAATAAAGTCCCTTGTAATAATAATAATAGTATGTAGATGATATTTTCCTTAGAATTGTCATCCGAATAATAGTTTGTATGTTGTATATATATATGGGTCTCTTGTTTTAATTTTGACATTAGTGACACAACATGCCGACTATGGCCTCAAGAAAAGATAATAAAACTAACAAGGTTGACCACAAATGTCAAAAATGTAAACAAGAAAAAGAGGACATAAGTTCCCATAATCGATCTTGACTTCCTAGGTGCTAGTGTCTAGAGTGGGTGCTAGTGTCCTAGGAAAAGTCATGATAGATGTGAAAATACAAACCGACGAGGATCCATGTGACCTTGATGAGAATCAGGTGCAAAAATGACATATGTGATAGATAAATATAATAGAAACAAATAAAGAAAGTGGATGGACAAGTGAGTGTATCACCAAAGTGAGTACTTTTCTTTCTTAAAATCCATGCATATAACAACATAGTTGATGGCATAGTAAAATAGTAATATGTGTGTTATATTATGTCTACAACTCCTTACTTACGACGATTCTTTATCTCTTCCTACACCAAATGGGTTAAAATGGTGACCCATGGTTTTTCATGCTACAAGTTTCAATCTTCTACACACACTCTGCAATATGGATTTTTCTAAACCCTATACAGGTATGTTTCTTACTTCCTTTACAATACTTGAATTTCCTTCAAATAACATAAGGGGGAAATGTAGACAAAAAACTATGAATGTATCATAACTAGACTATGTCATCGGTATGTTAATATATGAATGAATCATAAGTAAGAAAAGTACCCATTGGTGAAACTTTCCCTTATCCATTTGCACTCTTTGATTGATTTCTATTGTGACTCTCTTCTACAATTCTCAATTATGTGTGCACTTTTGGTTAGGTTACGAGGATCCATGTCTGTCTATTTTTTCACATATCTCATTGTTTGTCTCGGGATACTAGTGCCCACTTTGGACACTAGTGCCCAGGAACTCATATCCCTTATAGGAACTTATGTCCTCCTTGTTATTTTTACACATATCATCATTTTGGTTGGCTTTTCTTATTTTCTTATCCTTATCTTGCATTCTTAGCTAGCCTTTAGTGTCACTAATGTTAAAAATCAAACAAAGGTACTCATATATATACAAAACATACTAAATATTATTTTGGTTGGAAAATAAAGTGGGACTATCACATCTAAATATTAATATTACCACTCAAAGGTACTGCATTATAGGCTTCATACACTACACAAGAAGGGAAGTGTTGAATTCCATACCACACATCTTCATTTTTAGATAAAATATAGGTATAACTTGTTGGCATCATTGGCATGAGGGAAAACCTAAGGACACCATTTCACACACAAGCTCAAAGAATTGCATGGATTCTAAGATGTAGTGCAATGCTCGATACTAAGTTCACTCATCGGGTGACCACCGGGGTTAGTTTGACTTTACATATTACATATTTTACGTAGCTCTAATGTGTTTGTGAGCTTATGTAGATAGCTATAGTTTGTTTTACAGGTTACAAATGTAATAAAAACTCTAACAAAAAATCAAAGTGATAAATATTCATTTAAAGTGAAGACCTTCCGACCCAAAAAATATCATATCCTAAAAATATACATAGTAACTAGCACCCGAAACAGTCATCAATGCCTGAGGTACTTTTGTCCTCCTATAGGCGCTTCTATCCAGCATAGTTCTAAGTTCCAGAACCCTCTTGAGCCACTTTGACATGGTTTCCATCCATATCTAGTATTCAAATAGTCAATATCACTCCTAGATCACACAAAACCAACTAAGGCATTATATCTCCCTTGTGTGCTTAGGGTTTTACATTATTGAATGCTTATTGCTTATACATTACAATATTTTATTATCTAAATATCATTTGTTACAGTAGTTACCATGAAATTAGATTCAACTAAAATTAAATTAAATTAGGAGGACTGGTATTTCAAATTTTGGGGTTTAATTCCATATTTTTTTCTTTTTATAATCCTTTTAGTGTACTCGGGCTAGTCTAGGAAACCATGTCTAGGGTTTGATGGTAATTTGTTTTAAGGTCCTTAAAGATTGAGCTAGGTTAAGAAACTAGGTAGATATTATCATAAAACCTTCCTTTCATGGATTTTTTAATTTTTAGAACTTTATCTTCCCTAAATTTATCACAACCACTAACAATCTTGGTACTTATAGTTGGCATAGTCCATAGGGCTTAACTTAAAACTAAGAAAAACAAGTTTTGGAGACATTACATCTGATGTCAAGACCTAGAAATTTATAGATGTCTTTTAGATATAGAATACAAGATTATTATCAAGGTTTATAGGTCGGTAGTTTCTTGAAGTTTTTCCTTTTCCTTGTCGGTAGGTCCGTAAGCTTTGAATCGAGGTATTAGAGGCCTAATTAGAAACTTAGAATAGTGTGTTTGGAGGACTTTTGTAAAAAAGGTGTCTGAAACTTTTTATTATGAATCAAAGGCCAAATGGGTACTCTAAAGTGGTATTAGTTTATTTGGAAAGTCCTTGTATCAAAATTTAGGTCTAAAAATGCTTAACGAAGGGCTTGGTTCTCAATTTTGCACCCCATGTAAAATTAAACAACCTACAAAATATAGAATTCTATAGTTTTCAAAGCCCCAAAAATAAGGTTAAGAGAGAGTAGGGTTTATTACACATGCTATGGAATTTTAGAATCCACTGGTAGCATCTAAGGATGCTACCAACTTGTAGCATGTTTACATGTTGTCGATTGGTAACACTCGAGAATGCTACCATACTAGTATGTTTACATGCTTTGCCAACTGTATCATGTTGAGTACTACCCGATCGAGTAGCATGATGGTAGGATGTCACCAAGTCGTAGTACTAAAGGAATTGGTAGCATTTATAGATGCTACCGGCTAATAGCATGTAAATATACTACTAGCTAGTAGTATGATGAAGCAAGCTGACCAATCGATTTACAATGAAATAGGTGCCGGTAGCATGTACGGATGCTACCAGATGATGGTAGAAAAATCATGCTACCATCCAATAGCAAAGCGCAGGAATAGATCGAGATGGTGTTGTAGATGGTATAGGTATGCTTGCTACCGAATGGTGGTAGGGAAATGTGCTACCGACCACCGGCCGGCAAAGATAGGAATGCAAGGTAAAATTATGCAACTAGCCGACAAGAGAAAAAATGCTACCGTCGTCACCGGACTATGTTGCAACCGATTGACTAAAGAACCAACATTGATGTGTCAAGTATTAATGAATGTGGTACATAGTAGCTCAACAACCAATTTAATGAGCTATGGTGCCAATGTTTTCTCCTGTAAGCAAGGTACCATAAGGAAATGAATTAGCAAGGTTTCACATACCTCTTTTCAAAGATTTAATGAAGGTTGTCGGTTGGTGGAAGAAAATTTGAGTTTCCTTCTCTATATAATGTAAAAACCCTTCATTTTAAGGGGGATGTTCTAAAACCATAGAGGAACTCTACGAAAAATATTTTAGACCGCTTTTGTGAGCTTTAAGCCTCATAATTGAGCATACTTTTGTAAAGGATTATTGCCTTGTTTCTAATTTTTAATGGATTGTGCATCCTTTTGAGCAATAAAATACATGTTTTGTGGCATTCTCTGCCCTAGCTTGTGTTATATTGCATTTCTTTCCTTCCCTTACATGGTTTAGGTATATTATGCATAATTTTGTCTTCTTATAGGACTCAAATCTATTGTGCTCCATGAAAATGGAAATTTGAATGTTGTTTTGGACTGTGGCACTTCTATCTGAACTCGCCTACTTCATTTTTTTCCTATTTTCACTCAATTGGAATATCTCCACCCTTTTTCTTTGTGCTATCACCTCCCTCGCTTTAGGATTTAGATTTTACACATCTCTCTTTCCTGGTCCCTTGGAATTTTAGGTTAGTGTTAGGTAGCTTCATTTCCCTATCTAGGAGTATTCTTAAAATTAGGATTAGGTAGAGGAATTTAGCCTTCTTTGGAGGTTTGTCTCAGTTCAAGTCCCACAACTTGGAGACACTTCCAAATTGTCTCAATTCCCATGTCAATCTAATTTACAATGGGTCTATATTTGAGCTCCAACAGTTTTGGCATGCCCGTTTGGATGTTTTTTACAGTGAAAACTTTATTTTAATATTTTTATTTTTTTGTGTACCACAGTGATTTCCAGCCTTTGGAGGCTTATTTCTACATATCTAGTGACTTTTCTTTTCAAATCAACTAGTTTCAGTAGTGCTAATGCTTAGGTTCATGAGAAGAATCTGGGAAAGGTCCAAAATAGTAGAAGAGGAAGATAAATTCAAAGGTTACCTTCACCACCAAACATGACTCTTTCTATGCCACCTCCAGGTAACCACAGTTATCATACCTATCACAATAGTAGCACAAAATAATAAACCACTTGTTAATTTTACTGGTAGTAGTCCTCTTTCTCTTAATGCCCAAAATCTTATTCCAACATTTGCACTTAAGAGTATCTCTTTCTTCACTGGGAAAATCATACAACTCCAACTGACCATATACAAGACATTTCCAATGTTTTTTCTATTCATCAAATTATTGAACAAGATGTGGCTATTAGGCTATTAGCTTCTTCATTCAACGGGAGGGCTCTTCAATGGTTCAAGATTCTGGTAGTAGGATAAATCACTAACTAGAATTATTTGGGAATAGCCATTTGTAATTAGTTTGGAGAAAAGATAGATAACCTATCCATGCTTGAAAAGTTGACAACCATAAAGAAAGATCCCAATGAGCTTATGGAAGACTTCAATTTTATATTTCAAGACCTAGGAGATAATTCCAACCCTTGTAAGACCAACTCCAGAAGGTGTATTTATTTATTATTTAAGAGCATTAAATTATGATATTTCTATCATGATTCAATCTATGGGGGTACAACATTTCTTGGGGCCTATGTATTAGCCATTAGGGTAGATAATTGTTTGATCGAAGATGAGAAGTTATCTCCTAGACCACCTACACCCTTATACCATGAATTTTCTCAAGTTTCCTAGTCTTTTATTACTCTTATTCCTGAGAAAAATTCTCAACCCACTGCCTACACATCTTATCCTCTTACCAAGCAAAAAGAGGATGAAGATATGAAACCCTTAATTAGAAATTTGTCTAATAAAGTTATATCTTTGGAGAAGTAGCAAGCCCAATCCTATAGGAATTATTCCAATTAGGGGTAGTCTTCAAACCAAGGCTTTAATCAAGGTTATCATCCATATAGGAATCAACAACCTAATCAGAGGTATGGACAAAATCAACAGAATAATAGGTGGTAGGCTCAAAATGCCTCTCTTCCACTTGTGATAGTTTTTCCTTCTCAACCACTTCCTATTCCTAACTTGAGTCAAGCACTGGTCCTAGTGAAAAATAATGTGATATAGGAGGCTAAATGATGTTTCTCATAAAATAAATTGTATAGTTCATAAGGTTATGCATATGCATTGCATGATCATACCCTCCTAGTTCAACATTCTTTCAACCAATAAGATCTACTGGTAAAAGCATCTAAACCTAATGTAAAGTGGGTCTAAGAGATTAATTAGGATACCAATCTCATGTTCTTTGGAGTTGAATATTTTTATGTGGTAAATTAAGTAGGTAATAGTTTTATCAGAACATAAACTAATATTGTTAATAATATGAGGTCTTAATGTTGGGATCTCAATTTGCACCCTCTTCTAATCATGGAAAAAAATTAACAAGAAGAAGGAAGTTGTCATGGATAAAATTAGATTACTTGAGGCTCATAACAAGGAGGTCGATCCCCAACCAAATATTTATTTTTCAGCCTTGCAACAACCAAGAAAGGAAAATCATATACCATAGTTGCATAAATCCATAAGCCTCCCTTTTAACATTGTGGAGAAAATGAAGAGGATGAATGTCAATGTGATAATGTGGGATGTTTTGGCTATCCCATCACAAAGGGACCTCCTATGTGAATCTCTCAAGAAGCTTCCCCTAGCTGACCCAGTGATTCAAAAGACACATGTTGCAGTCAATATTTTCCAAGAAAAGGAAGAGAAAGTAAGTAAATTTATCAAGACCCCACCATTTTATATGTCATTAATTGTGGGTAAACACTTGGTGCATAATTGTATGATTGACTCAGGGGCTAGTACCTCTATTATGCCAAAGAAAATTGTTGATATCTTGGGTCTTGAGTACAACCTTATTGCTAAAAGTGTCTTGCAACTTGATGGATCAACCGTTGGTGTCCTAGGAGTCATAAAAGATATAAAATTAACCCTTCATTCCTGCCCAAGCCTAACTATAACCCATGACATATAATTCATTGAATTTCCTCCCATGTTTTCCATTTTCTTGTCAAGAGACTTCATGGCCAAAGTAGGTGGCTATTTTTCCTCAAATTGGACCCATATGCTCTTAAGAACTAGGTATGGTACAAGATTTACCATACAAGATGAGCCCATATTTTCCTATCATGTTGAGTCATATGATCCCACCCCTTTCCAATCAAATTTCCTAATTTAATAAGAGCATGAGCAAGAGTCAATTTCAGAAGAACAACCTATTCCTCCTCATATTCCCGATGTATCCTTAGATGAATGGGACAAAATGCATTATTTTTACTAGTGGTAAAAGAGGGTTAAGCGGACCCTACCCTATACAAACCAGAAAGCTCCATGAGAGTGGATAAAGAAAAATTATAATAACATCAAAACACTATAGTATAAAATTTCATAGTAATAAGGGCACTTAGGAGCCCAATAAGAGAAACTAATAGCAGCAAAAACCATAGTGCAACTAACAAAGATTGACAAAACTAACCGCCAAAGATAGAGATAGTGAAAAAACATAACACCCCGCACCAAATTCATTTGTAGGATTTTTCAAGCCCCTCCAACACCTTAGCCCATTCTTTAGCAATAGCATCAATATTAACAGCCAAAGAGCCCAGGTCTAAACCATCTGCAGGGTGCCTATACATTTCCTTCCTTGACTATCCACAAAGCATAATAAGAATTGGCAAGTTACCTAGGAGTTTGAAGGTGTAACAGGGGTTGACTTAACGATCACGATGCTCCATTCCATATAGCTATGGAGGATAGCTTTAACCTGATCCATATCCCTGGTAATGGCCCCCAAGTTGGCCTTTAGGATCTCGATCTTGCCACCCTACCCATTCTAATGACTTCCTGCACTGCTCCCTCATCTTGTGCCAATCATAAAACGAGAAAGTGGACCAAGCTCTTAGTTGGCCACATGTCCCCCTTAAGTTCATCAATATCAGCAACCATCCTGGCTATGTGATTATCCCCTTTGATCAATTTGACTTGACCCATAGCTTCATAGTGTTGTTCCAATTGAGCGTTTATAGGAGTTGGGGTACCTTGCTTGCTAGACTCACCCTTAGTTTTTGGCTTAGTGTTCGAGGTCTACTTTGATTTCAGGTCCTGTAGGTTTTGTGCCACAACCACCTCCAGCTCATCCTCTTCCATGTTTCCATCTAAATAATCCTCATCATCACTCAAATCCTCCTCCTCCAAAATAGGCTCCGAACCATCCACATAAGATTCCAAAGCTAGCTTGAGAGAACCATTTTTATCAATGTCCAGGGCCACCCTTTTGACAAGGGCAAGGATAAGGATCCTTATGATGAAATTTTGAAAACTGGTCTTAGTGTTTATCACACACTTAAAGAAGGATATACTCTGATCGCACCACTAAAGAAAGAAAATAACAATACTTATGGACTGGAAGATGTTCTTTGATGGTTCAAGGAGTAGAAATGGATTTGGGGCATGTGTTGTGTTGATTTTCTCATTGAATGAGAATTTTTCTTCTCTCACAGATTGTAGTTTGCATGTTCCAATAATGTGGCATAATATGAAGCATTAGTGCATGGTCTATTAATTGCTTAAAAGAGGAAGATTAAATCATTGCACATTTTTAGGGATATAGAATTTGTGATTCATCAGGTGAGAGGGAAGTGTGCCACAAAGAATAAGCTGATGAAATATTATAAGCATAAAATTTGGGACCTTTTAGAGTGTTTTGATGCTATCAACTGCGCAGTGATGCCAAGGAAGTTAAACAAAGAGGCATATCAAATGACAGCCCTTGGATAATAAGTCCTAGTGCCGAGGATTTTTCAAAGGAAATGAGCATCATATCAGGGTGATAATCAGGCCATCCATTCCAGATAATGAAACCAACTGGTAGGTGTTTGATAGTGATGAAAAAATTATTCAGTTCATCCAAAATGAGGTTGAATTCTCCTCAGAGATGCAATCTGATTTGCATGATAGCTATGGTGACCAGATTATTCAGCTAAAAACAAATAAATTACCAACAAGACTAATCACCTTGGAGCATATTTTTAGCTCAAATGATGAGTTTAAATGGGATGAAAAGAATATAATAGTGAAGAAATAATATTTTCAATTAGTCATAATTACACAAGGCAATGAGCTTCTATTGGGAAAGGTATGTGATAATAATGAGAAACAATCTTTCATTTCCTTGTGTCAAAAATTCAATGATGTGTTTTCTTGAGATTATGAAGATCTAAAGGGATTTAATCCATATATTGTCAAGCCCATTAGGAAAAAACAAAATTTGTTCAAGCCTAAGATACATCCCCTCATGAGGAAGGACTTATCTAAACTCATTGAGGCAAAAATATTTTTTCCAATCAAGTACTTTATATGGATGGCCAATCTTTTCCCGGTTAGAAAGAAGAATGTGAAAATCAAACTTTTTTTTTATTTTCGAGAGTTAAACAAGGATTCCCTAAAATACCACTACCCTTTACCTTCCATGGAGTGGATTTAATAAACTATTGCAGGTCTTTGAAAGGTTCACCGTGTTGGATGGGTATTCAAGTTTTAATAAAATCAAGGTTAAGGATTAAGATCAGTACAGGACTGCATTTACAACCAAGTGGGGTACATATGCCTATCAAAATATGCCTTTTAGTTTGTCAAATTCAGGTGCCACATTTTAGAGAGAAATGGATATTGCTTTCAAAGGTTATATTAATGAGTTCATCCTTGTATACTTGGATGATATTACCATCTTCTCAAAGAAAAGAAAGGATCACATCAACCACTTGGAGAAGGTATTTGAGAGATGTAAGGAATTTGGGGTGTCTCTTAACCCTAAAAAGTGTAATTTTGCAGTCCCTAGGGGTAATATTTTGGGGCATATTGTTTCCAAGGATAGCATATTCATCCAAAAATAAATCCAATCATCCTTTCTCTCTCTTTTCTAACTCATAAAAATCCTTGCAATCATTTCTTGGCAAGATTAATTTTTTTAGGAGATTTATTCCTAATTTTGCAGGATTAGTCAAGCCTATCACTTTGATGTTAAAGAAGGATTTAACTTTCAAATGGATAGTTGAAGGGAAGGAATTTTTTCCAAGATCAAACAGAAATTGTTCAAGCTCCTACACTTGTCAATCCTAACTATGGTAAGGATTTTATTTTGTATGCATATGGAGCTGATGTTAGTATTGTTGTTGTTTTGACTTAAAAAAATGATGAAGGTATGGAACAACCAGTGGCCTTCTTCAGTCAAACATTGAAGGACTATGAATTAAAATATAGTCATATTAAAAAGTAGGTTTTTTCCATCATGATATATCTAAAGAAATTCAAATTCATGTTGTCCATCAATCATATCAAGTCTCATATTCTAATGTGAGAGTCTTCATTATGGGGGAAAATATCAATGAGAAAAGAGTTGTATGTGTCACTACAATAATGGAGTATGATATGACTATTAAGGCATGTTTTGAAGTGTCCTTTATCATGTTTTATCACCTTCATCGTGATCGTGTTATTCTCTTGGTCATTTTGGCCTTCATTTCATCTATTTTGGATAATTACTTCTCATGTTATGTCATAAACCATGTTTTAATTAATTAATTAATATTTTACCAATTTATTTAAAAAAATTAATTTTATTAAATTTTAAGGTGTTTAATTGATAAATATTAATTTAATCCTCATAAAATTTATTCAACAAATTTGGAAGAACTTTTCTCATTTTCCCCATTGTTGTGGACAATTAAAATTCCACTTCAAATTACCAGAATGCCAAATTGGCTCTCCACTTCCATTTTTCCCTTCTCTAGAAAAGCTTCCATTTTCCCCCGCTTGTGGGAAATTCTCTTGTTATTTTCCAACCCAACCTGAGGACAAACGGAAAAATATTTCCCATTTTCCCCATGTGGAGAAATGGAAGGGAATTTTCAACCCATTTTCCATTGTCATGGGCAACGCTTAAATTCTCCCTCTATTCTCCTGGAAATTAATGCCCACTACCCAAAGAAATTGCGAATTGGTTAAAAAATTTGGAATTGGTTATTCAAAAAGAAGAAAGAAGAAGTGGTTACGAATTGAGAAAGCTTCTTGGATATTTAGAAATTCCCTCCTCGAACTCTATGGTAAAATACATGCGAGAGTAATATTGATATAGAATAAGCTATGAAGCTTTTTATTTCCAACTCTCTATTATTTACCAGGTGAAGAAACGGTTTACGAGAAGGAAGAAAATATTCATCATGCAAATCCAAAAGCACGTGTTCACAACTAAACCAATCCACGTTGAAGGCAATAAAAACCACGCATAATACAAAAACAATCATTTCCACGCATTGGAAAAGAATACATGTCAAGGTAATACTAGCCACACATTTATAAGGGATCACTCTCCATGCATATAAGGGAAAAGATTATCCATATCAGTCCATTTACAACCCACCTAGGTAGAAGGAGAAACTAATCCACGCAAGGGACAAGAAAGAGATATCACTTAGGAAGCAAACATCCACACAAAGAAAATATAATCATAGCTATCAAGAAAAATAAAATGAAAATACCATGCATTTACATAGGTAAACCAATCCACGTGAATCCATGTCTCAAAAAAAACATAACCCAAGGGAGAAAAATTTCACGCATATCTAAAACAAAAGAAAAGAATTAAAAATATGACACGGATCCAAAGGCTAAAGGACACATTGAGGAGGTCCACATTGTCAAATATAAGTCATGCATGTATCATAGGCCCACACGCATTAGCAAAGGTAATACTCCCCATGCCAAAGTAGAGAACAAATTCCATGCATTTATCTTGGCAGCCATGCTTTGAGAGTCAAGAAAAATACCATGCCAAACACGAGATAATAATCCATGCAGCTATTTTGAGATCCCACTCATAAGCCCAAGATCAAAAACCACTAAGCTCCTATGGAGCTCGAGTAAAAATACACCATGCACCACTGAGTTTAATTGCCATGTAGGCCAAAAGAAAGGATATAGTAGCACAAGAATGAAGAGCATGATCAAATTTTGGAAAAGCATCCATGTTCACAAGGAATCCTACATCAACTAATAGCAATTAAAGTAGGCATGAATATGTGTGTATCATGAAGGTTTGTGGTATCTTCCTTATTTCAAAACGTTTCTCATAAATTAGTATAAGTATGTATCTCATATTACATCATGTAAAATGTATTATGGTAATTGAAAGACTCTCCACAATATAAGGACATTAAAAATGCATTGAAAACCCTCTATATTACATGTGCATCATTATTGAAGTATTGAATGGTGGTGCAACACTTGTATGCACTAGCACAATGCTTGTTTTCTCAAAATAGTGTCAAAACATTGTATAAATAAATAGAGTTATGTTGTAAACATAGAGATATTCCGATGAGTGTGCGGTGACATAGGTTTCATATTAGAGGCTTGCATTTGACCAATTTGATCATCTCAATGGAACACATCTACCAATGATATAGTGAAGCTCGTAGAGGTTTTTACTTTTGCATAGCATCGACAAGCTCCGTGGAGGGATTCAGTAGTGTGTAATGTGTGATCCTGGTATGCACAAATTGTTGTATGGAATTATATACACATATGTGTGATGTGCATATGGTGGTGATCATGGGTTTGATTGTATCAAAACTATCATCAATGAGAGTTGGTAAAAATGATCAACTTGAATAATATGTGGCGTAGGATTTTGGAATTACAGGTATTCTGTGAGGTTGTGCTTCAACCGAGTGAATCTCATGAAGAGGGAAATATGTTCGAGACATTGGAAAGGTTCGGATATTTTCAATTGGAAAGGGCGGAAAATCCTAATTTCACTAATGGGGTGATGAGATATCATTCTTGTATCTAATAGAGTGGGAAAGTCCATTTATCATATGGTTGAGATAGGTAGACCCCACTTTAATGGATAAGGCATTGGGTCTTGTTCTATGTTTTAAAATGATATTTTAAAGTGATGTTATTGTTAAACTAACTTTTGGCAGACTTTTGATAACTTAAGTGGTTTCTAATTTCAAGTTACTTTTTAGAAGTTAGTTGAAAAATTCAAAGTCACTTAAGGTGCCCTAATTTAATGTTCATGTAACCCCTAACTACCTTGTAACAAAATTTTGGGTTATAAAAGGAAGTTAAAGGCTCATTTTTAAAGCATGACTTAAAGAGAGGAGAAGAAAGTACTTTTTATGTGCAAACTTTGTTTCAGGAAAGAAACTGTGTTCTTTTGTGAAGACATTTTTAGACTTAATGAAATATGAACCTTGTGTCCCATTCATTATCTCTTGTAACATTTTATGTTCCTATGTTCATTATATGTTAATGTTTAAATATTGCATGTGTATAGTATCTTTGATCTTATTTTCAATTTTTTTTTTTTTCTTGTTCACAATGATCAAGATCTGATATTTACTTGCTCATGTGTGTTCCCTTTCATTTATTCTTGTTTAGATTATTTAATCTCTTATTTTATTTGAGTTAGTTATCCATTGTTCTTCTTCTTTATGGAATATTATGTTTTTTACCTAACTATTTATGCTCTTTCCATCCATTACTTTCCATTTATTTCCTTCATTCCATTCCATTTCCCTCATTCACACTTCTTTCCATTTGATGTCCCAAAACACCCCACACATACAATTTTGAGTGTATAGATGTAAATACAGTTTTGGTTTTCAATAAAGGAAACCTCACCTTCATGTAGGAGGGACTTTTTCCCCTGACTATTACATGTCATTCACATGTGTGCAAATCCATTTGCTAACAATTTTTTGTGACTCTAATAGGGATTCATGAATTGTTAACCAAAGTGTTTGGTTAAATATTTATGAATGTCCCCTCTCTGCACAAGCTCTAGTTCTTCAAAAAATATTATGCCCGATGAAGATTTTTAATGAGACATTGCTACTAGCCTTCGGATAGTAGCTTTGGAAAACCACAAAAGCTTGCAACAATTTTTTGTTGTTAATAGATCCATTGATAGAGAAATCTACATTGAATGCCTTAGAAGAATAACACTCACACTTGTGGCCGAAGACCTCCCGAAGCATGTTGATTGTTGTTCACCGACGTGGCCCTCTTCCACCAAGGAAATAATCTGTATGACTATTATAGGTAACTCACCTATCTTGCAACCAAATATTCTTTTTACAGATACTCAAGAAGACATATCATCAGATTTGAGGCAAGCTATTTGGGAAAAGCGCATGAATGACTATCATTTTCATCTTGTCGCATCAATATTGGATAATGAAGAAAATCAAGTTACAAGAGTTGCTAGAGTCATTCATGCACAAAGATATCAAGAAAGAGAGAAAAGAGAAAAGGCTAGAGATGATCGGAGCGTACCACGATTCTTTCACCGTAAAGATTTCAAACCGACAGGAAGGATTTTTAAGCGAGGAGAAAAATCAAAGGGTCGATCTGATCTAATTTTTATTTTCAAGGAAAGTTTATTTTCAAGTTATCTCCTCCAAGGAGGAACACTCCCCATAAATCTGTAAGCCTTACATCAAGTCCTGAAAAAGCAAGTAAGGGAGGAATCACTACAAGTCAAGCACTTGTTCTATCTCACGTTGTTTTACCCTCACATACAACCTTTCCCAAGATGGCTGCTAACATACCATGGGGAAATGATATGGGCTCGTTGGCCTAACCAACTCAACATGAACTCCCACGAGAGTCAATGAAGCTCCTTCCCAAGTTCAATGGATAGGGAAGACTTTACCTAATGACCAAATTTCCACCTTTGTTGTTGTATGTATAGTTTTGTATGTAGAATATGAAGATGTTGTTGTTCACCTCTTCATTGAATCATTACAAGAAATTTCCACAGATTCGTTCCATCATCTTTTGAATGGATGAATTATAAAGTGCAATGATATGAAAACTAAGTTCAAGATAGGTTCAAAATGGAAAAATATGAACATGCCTTTTTAGCCCAAATATCTAAGGAAAAGAAAGATCCAATAGAACCCATGAGGAATTTTGTGGCTAAGTTCAACAAAATGGTGAACAAAGTTCCTATTGGAATTCACCAACCTTAATGGAAAAAATGTTTCTTTATTAATGCGTAAAAACCAAAAGTATGTTATCAAATGAGAAGGGTTGGATTGGATACTTTGTAACTTTCTCAATCCATGGCAATAGAAATCAAGGATGATCTAATCATTGCGGAAAATTCAATAAAACTTCCCCCAAGGGAAAGAATTAAGAAACATCCAATGCTTCGAGGCCATACTCATTAAGTTAGCTAATGATATATTAGATTTAAAAAGCAAGTTTCTCAAATTAGTAAACCTCCTAATTACAAAGACATCCCAAGAAAAGGCTACATTCCCAAAAAAATCCAAAATAATAGGTGCTCTGACAAGGCTTGCTATTGAAGAAGCTCCCACAACTAACTCAAAGTGTGATGTCATTAAGGAAAGAGGTGATGAATTTGATATCTTTGAGGTTGACGAAGAAGATCTAGAATCTAGGACATCGAAGGTGAAATCTAAGATCCTAAAGGATAAATTATTAATCATTTCTTTGAGTAATGTTCAAGAAGAAGATGAATACAAAGATATTGTAGAAGATATGAATAGTCAATCCTTCGCAGCCTTTAGATTCTCTCGGAGAAAGGATTAGAGTACCACTAAAGTAAAAGATAAAAATAGATCCAGGGAAGTTACTAAAGAATCTAAAACTAAGGAAACTTCCAAATATTCTAAAGCAATTGAGATTCCTAAATATTCTAAGATGAATGAGGTTTCCAAGGTTGAATCTATCTTAAATAAAGGGGGACCTTCATCAATTCAATCAATTGATAAATCAACTATGAAGAAAGTTTCATCTTCTACACCAGTATCAACTAAGCCCAAAGAAAAGGTCAAAAGTGAACCATCATCAAGTTTGAAATAACTTGTATCTCGAGACATCAAGTATGGTCATTTTTCCTAAATTTGATATTAATGATCATTTCAAGAAAAAAAAAAAATCCATGTCACAAGCAAAGTACTTGAAGTCCAATAAGGATCAACTCAATAGATTGGTCTAGTTTATCAAAGGTGACTCTATTGTTCATTCCTCTAAATGAAATTTGAAAAATCCCAAAGATGGGAAGACTCAAAATATTATGACGGCCATCACATTCAAATGAAAAGGTTGAACCTTTCTTTGTGTCCTTTCTAATCAACTCGATGCAAATTAATTAATTACGTTATAGATTCGGAGCCTCGAATAATGTGATGTATGAAAAAGTTACAAATGATCTTGGGTTGACTTATACGAGAACATTCAGATCTTGTTACTCTATGGAGATAAGAAAATTTCCTCTAATTCAAAAGATTAAATACAATCAATGGATTTAGATCAATTTCCTAAAAAGTGAGGCAAGGTAACCATTTTATTTGCTAACATTCCCACTTCATATGGTATGTTGTTAAGAAGGAAATTTTGCAGAGATCCGGGTGGTGAGATTCAAATGGAATGGTCTCATGTTATAGTCCCTTTCGGTGGAGAAATGAAGAATATAATATCGGAGACTCACGAAAATTTCATGGTAAAAAAACCAAAGATCCTCATGCACAAGTCCTATTTCAAAACTCTGATATGGTTAATTATATGATGACTACATAGGTTCATGTGCCTAAGGTCACTTGACAAGATCCCAATGATATCTAAACTCTTGAGTTAAATAGAAGTTGTTTCTCAACAGGTTTCAAACATGAGTGGTGCTTATATCTCCAAATGGTCAAATATTTCTGTTTTCTTACAAACTCCAATTTTTAAATATTAACAAAGTGAAAAATATGAGGCATTAATCCTTGGTCTCCAAGTTGTAAAAGAAAAAGCTATCAAAATTTTGAAATCCTTGGGAGATGTAGAGTTGAGCGTGAAGCAAGTAAAAACAGCAGTTTCAACTAAAACATGACCACTTGAGACACTACATAAATAAAATGTGAGATGTGATTGAAGCCTTTGACGCTTTTTCAATTAAATTCATCCCTCATGAAAATAATGACAAAGCATCTTCTCTAGCAGTCTCATTTCATTAATGATCCCTCATTCGAGTTTGATCAAGAAAACACACCATTGAAATGATTTTTAGGCTAATTCTTCCCTACAATGCAAAAAATTGGAAAGTCTTTAATGTTGATAAACAAAGTATTGCCTTCTTAGAAAAAAGGGTTAATTGTGAATAGTTGTACTTTAAAGGAATTGATTCTACATTTCGTGAATCGATAACCTCACCCATTCAAGAAAGATTTAAGAGCAAGTATCCTGGAGATGGTGTCATTCACTCAAAGGAAATAAAATTCCAAAAGGATTGGTTTCACTTGAAGAACATTTTTATAAATATGATAGGTTTATTAAAGAGAATGAACAGGAAGGACCTACAAATTCTACTATCTATGAGGAAGTTTACATTGGTACCGAGAAAAACCTTGCACTCGGTCAAAATTAGTAAGTGGTGCTCACCCGAGGAGCACAAGAAATTTGTAAGCCTCTTTACCAAATATTATGATGTCTTGGATTACTCATATAAATACTTCAAGTTTTTTCAACCTAGGGAAATGGAGCATGCCGATCTTTAAAACCCAGTGCAGCTCTATTCAAGCAGAAGCAAAGACACTATAACCCCAATATAGCAGGGGACAATACTCCACAAGGTTCAAAAATGGGTTGAGAATCTCAAGGTGCGATTGCACAACATGGAGATTTTCCCAAGTGTGGGACCTCACGAAATCGGAAAAGCTCTCCTGGATGAAGGCCGGCTCCTATTCCTCTCGCTCGATGCACCAATAAAACACAGAGTCTACTAAAACCTAATCTAACTACCAAGGAGACAGGGAGAGAGAAATGCATAAAAACAAACCTAAGCTAAGGAGGTGATGCACCGAGGAATGAAGAACATACGTTTTGCCAATTAAACACAGACCACAGAAATGCAATGCAAAATCATGCACAGATAAACATATTCACAGTGAAAGATCAGGAGGATGCAAAATGAAACACATAGAGGGTTGAGAAACATCCACAGTCATGCATTTATTTTCTCTGAAGGTTGATACAATACACTGCAAAAAATGCCCAGAGGCAAAGGTGCATTACAGTTTCAGATGGGAGGTTTGAGCTCCACAACTCTACCTGCCAAAGAGAAGAAGGGAGGGGCCAAAACAAGAATGTCCAACCTTTAGAAAGAAGCCCCTCCTTACAATTTATAGGAAGAATGAGAGAGAGAAGAGAGAGAAAGTCCAAATCTACCCCAACCACCTCAGGTTGTATTTAATTCATCTCATTATGGTGGTAGGTGAGGACCATATCAAACCCCAAAAGTGGAAAACTGTATTTTGCATTTTTAAGAACTTGTTCCCACCCAATTAAAGATATCCAATCGTAGTTAGGTAGAGGACGCCGTAGGATTTCCGAAAAGTCCAACCTTGTGTGAATCGGATCTCCCAATCAAAAGTTATGGCCATCTGAATATCTCGGGTCCGTGGTCTGCTTCTGCCGCAGACTCGAATGTGTGCACCTCCTCAAAGGTGCGCCGTAGGCGCATCCGTGTGTGTGTCGACATCTTCTTACGTGTGCCAAGGAGAAAATTTTGCCCCGTTGACACTCATTGTCATGCGCCACTTCAGTGCGCCATGGGCGCATTCTTTCTTATGTCGACACTCATTTGGCTTACGCGCTTACATGCGCCATGGGCGCATCCATTTTTGCTGCGACACTCATTGTCATGCGCCATCAGTGCGCCATGGGCGCATTCTTTCTTATGTCGACACTCATTTCTGTGCGCCTCTTTTGTGCGCCATGGGCGCATCCATTTTGCTGTCGACACTCATTGTCATGTGCCACTTCTGTGCGCCATGGGCGCATTCTTTCTTATGTCGACACTCATTTCTGTGCACCTCTTTTGTGCACCATGGGCGCATCCATTTTGTTGTTGACACTCATTTTCGTACGCCCCTTTTGTGCGCCATGGGCGCATCCATTTTTGTCGACACTCATTGTCGTGTGCCCCTTTTGCGCGCATCCATTTCTTTTGTCGACACTCATTGTCGTGTGCCCCTTTTGTGCACCATGGGCGCATCCATTTTGCTGTCGACACTCATTGTCGTGCGCCCCTTTTGTGCGCCATGGGCGCATCCATTTTGCTGTCGACACTCATTGTCGTGCGCCCCTTTTGTGCGCCATGGGCTGAGGTTTGAATTTCTTTGGTTTCCATATTCTTCCGCTTGTCTATATCTACCCGGGGGGAAGATATATACAACAATTTGGCGACTCAACGGGATCACCTGCCTGCTAGGTAGAAGATCAGTGGCCCTTTTAGAAATCCATTGGGCATGGAGTCATAAGCAATACTTGAAACCAACTTGATCTCTGATCCCGAGCCTGAAACCGCAACTCCTTCTCCGACAGCACTTTGAACTGTAGAAACAACCTGAGAGCAACGAAACCTGTGCCAAAGCACTTAGGGAAACTGAAACCTAACTACAACAAGACAATGTGCAAACGCACTTAGAGGAATTGAAATCTAAGCTAATATTTACAAGGGTAGAAATTTTCTCTTTTCAGTAGCAATGTTTAAGATAGATTCCGTTGACCGGAATCGAAAGTTCTTCTCCGTCCAATGTAGATAATTGGAAGGCATTGCTACTCTTGCACCCCGTGACCATGTAGGGGCCACTCCAAATGGCGTCAAACTTGGAATGCTTTCCTGGTCTTGCCCGATCTGCATCCCATTTTAGAACTAGATCCCCTTCCTGGAAGGTCCTTGCTCTTGCCTTCTTATCAAACCATCTTTTTACTAAGGCCTGATCCTTTTCGATCGTCTGAACTGCATGTTCTCTAATTTCTTCCAATTCCATCAACTCTGCATACCTGGCCTCCATTGGTTCGAACTCAGCTAACTCCAACTGCCTCATGAACTCCAATGCAGGCAGTTCTAATGATATGGGCAATACTGCCTCCTTCCCATAGACCAGCTTGTAGGGAGAATTCCCTGTAGACCTCTTTGGTGTTATTCTGTCAGCCCATAACGCTGATTTTAGCTTTGTATGCCATGTTCTTTGATTTTCATCCAGAGTCCTCTTGATGATTCTTAGCAAATTTTTGTTTGTGGACTCTGCCTGTCCATTACCCTGCGGGTAATAATTTGAAGAGGTGCTCAAGTAGATTCCATTCTTAACAGCCCATTCTGTAATTTTGGAACCTATAAATGCCAATGCATTGTCTGATATGATAGTGGACGGCACACCAAACCTGGTCACTATTCCTTCATAAAAGTCTAGTATGTTAGACTCATTTGCTTCCTTGAGCGCTACTGCTTCGGTCCACTTGGTGAAATAGTCTGTTGCCGTGAGAATCCACTTGTGGCCTTGGCTTGAGTTTGGGTTGATGACCCCAACGAAGTCCAATCCCCATTGCATAAATGGTTGGTCAACCAAAATTGGGTGCAATGGAAGCGCTGCTAGTCTTTCTTTGCCTGTGAAGAGTGCACATTTCTTGCACTTTCTTATCCATGTATGGCAGTCGCTGAACACTGTCAGCCAATAATACCCTGCCTTCATTATCTTGAGGGCTGTTACTCGTGGGGAAAAATGTCCTCCAGAATCTCCATCGTGAAAATCTCGTAACACCCTCTCAATTTGGCCTATCCCAATGCACCTCAATAAAACTCCATTGATGTCCTTTTTGAACAAAACACCATCAACAAGCACATATGGAATGGCTTGTAATCTAAAGTATCTCCTCTTTGCTCTGCTCATTTCTGGAGGGCATAGACCTGTCTGTAGGAAGTGTATCATATTCTGAGTCCAACAAGGAGTGGGCACACCATCGTTTTCTTGTTCTTGACCATCCTGCAGTACCAAGGCAGTCTCTTTTTCATCACCTGCTTCAACTTTCTGACTCAAAGCTAGCTGTTCACATAGTCCTTTTCCACGTACTAGCTTAGTGACTTTAATTTCGATGTCATATTCCATGACACGGGTTATCCATCCTGCACGTTTCTCATTCAGATCCTTGTTTAGAAGGAATTCCTTGACTCCCGCATGAGAGACGAACAATTGGATCTTGTTGTTTGAGACTAGGTGCTTGAATTTCTTTAAGCTCCTGATTACTGCAAGGACATGCTTTTCGATAAAAGAGTACCTAGTTTCATATTCCTCCAAGCTTTGACTGAAGAAAGCAACTGGTTGTTCTAACCCTTCTTTGTTTTGTTGTTCCAGGATTGCAGAAATTGTGTCTCCACCACCAAAGGCATATAGCATGAATTCCTTAGAGAAGTCTGGATTGACGAGAGTTGGGGCTTGAGATATAGCCTCTTTTATTGCCTCAAAACTTGCCTTGCCTTCAGATGTCCACTTAAATGCCATGCTCTTCTTTAACATCAGTGTTATTGGCTTTGCAAGAGCTGCAAAGTTTGGAACAAACCTGCGGACAAAATTGATCCTTCCCAAGAAGCTTTGAAGAGCCTTCTTGTGACTTGGCAATGGCAATGCTTGAATTGCTTCAACTCTTTCTGGGTCAATCGCCAACCCCTCCTTTGAAACAATATGGCCTAGAAGTTTTCCCTCGTGAGCCAAGAATATGCATTTTTTGGGATTCAATGATACCCCAAATCTTCTACATTTCTGAAATACTTGCCTCAAATGACAGAGGTGATCCGCTGCATTTTTTGAGAATACAGTGATGTCGTCGAGATATATCAACTATTTTATTGATCAACCCCTTGAATGCCATATCCATCGCCCTTTGGAAAGTGGCTCCAGCATTTGATAGCCCAAAGGGCATCTTCTTGTAGGCATAGGTGCCCCATTTGGTGGTGAAAGCTGTCTTGAACTGGTCATCTTCTTTCACCATTACCTGATTATACCCTGAGTAGCCATCTAGGAGAGAGAACCTCTCTGAACCGGATACTACTTGCAATATTTGTTCCATTGAAGGAAGTGGGTAATGGTCTTTAAGAGATGCCCTGTTGAGGTCTCGGAAGTCCACACACAACCTGATTTCTCCGCTCTTCTTTCTGACCGGAACCAAGTTTGCAACCCAGCTTGAGTGCTTGATCGGAAATATAATGCTTGCCTCTATTAGCTTATTTAGCTCTTTCTTCATTAGAGGCTCAATGTGAGGGTTGACTGGTCTCTGCTTCTGCCTGATGGGCTTAGCATCTGGATCCAATTCTATGGTATGTTGTGCCAACTTCGGATCGAAACCTCTTAAGTCTTCATAGCTCCAAGCAAGACATCTGGAAATTCTTGCAAAGTTGTATGAAATCTGATTTCTCCCCTCAAAGGGCCACTTTACCAATTTGAAGTGTTTTGCCCTCCCCAACTAGAATGGGCTCTGAATCTTCTCTCTTGACCTGTATATTAGCCTTTTCCTTACGGAACTGGTCGTTAGGGTTGAAGATAGACTCCAATGTTACTAAACCCTTAGGAAGCTTGTTTGTCCGCAACTGCACTACTTGATCCCCGTACTGCTGCTCTAGTCTGTCCTGATTTCTAGCTGAGAATTCAGCCTCTTCTTGCAAGAAATTGACGATCTGTTGATCGTTCTCAAACACCTGCCAGCTTGTGTTATTATCTGGAACTGCTGGCCTCACAACTACATGGATATGTGGCTGCGTTTTTTCTCTTCTGATGTTGTCAACCACATCAAACGTCGCTCCAATTGCTGCGAGTCTATCTGCGGCTTCATTTTTCTTCCTGGGTATGGACACAATGCTGAAAGCTTCGAAATCCTCAATGAGGTCCCATACCCTATTCTTGTAGTTCTTCAGCAGGTCGTTCTTTGTAGCATGTTGTCCCCTAACTTGGTTGACGATTAGCTCGCTATCTCCAAACACCTGCAAGTTCTTTATGCCCTTTTTCCTGGCCCAATGAAGTCCATGAATCAAGGCCTCATATTCAGCTGTGTTGTTCGAACAAGAAAACTGGAAACGAAAAGCTGAATAATATTTGATGTCTTGTGGTGAAATCAACACTGCACCACCTCCAGCACCTTGCCTGCTTCTCGAACCATCGAAGAATAATTTCCAAACTTTGTTTTCATCCTTTTGTTCAGGCTGAATGATGTCAGGAATGAGTGAATTTTCCTCGTGTATACAATACATGCCCAACTCAGATTCTTCAATTTCCTTGTATGGGTCAAATTCATGACTTTTGTTTGCCCATTCATCTAAAGTCAAATCAGGAATTCCCTCGACCTTAGTACCTGCTTCTAGATCACTTGAACACTCCTCCTGATCAAAAGCTGAGCAATTTGCATTGATAGGGCCTGGTACATAAGGCTCAATATGAAAATTGGCAATCGATTCTGATCTGATTGTTGCTTTAGCTCCATACCTTGTCCTAAAGATCATGTGTGACCAATCTGCAGATAAATATCCACCGATCTTTGCAGTGAAGTCCCTTGATAGACACAACGCAAAGAGTGGCGGGAGGTCAATTACAGACACATCTTGCAAGACTGTAACATTAGGACATGAATGTAGTGTTAGGCTTAACCCCTTGATGACCCCAACTGTTCCCACTGCTGTTCCATCTAGTTGCACTACTCCTTTCAGCACTGGCTCGTACTTCAGACCCAGTTGATCCGCTATTTGCTTTGGCATCACTGAACTACTTGCTCCTGAATCTATCATGCAGTTGTGTACCAAGTGGTTTCCAACAATCAATGAAACATAGAATGGTGGAGGCTTCAAATTTTTCCTTGTCTGGCCCCCATCATGTTGCACTGCATTAGTGAGAACTTTCTCATGTCCTTGGTTTGATACATTTGTGGCAGACCAATTAGCCATTGCAGCTTGCAACAAATCTCGTTGCCCTGGGATCGCCAGTGATTCCCACATGGAAATGTTCACATGTGTCTTCTTCATTTGATCGATGATGTTGAAGGGGGATGAACTGTCCTTTTGCTGCCCCTTACTTGGTGCAAGCTTTTCTGGAGCTTGAACGGGTGCATGTGTTGCTGCAATAGGTACCTTAGTCTGGTTTTGCGCATTTGGGGCTGCGTTTGGTCTGCTGGCCCCTTGTTGTGTAAGAGCGGGTTGAGGAACAACTGGATTGGGTGGTTGTTCCTCTACTATGCTTCTCTTCTTTGACCGTGTGTTGGCAGCCACGCCTTGAAAAGGCTGTTGGTTAACTCCACAGAAGTCTTCCGTTTGCCAATTTGCCAATGTGGTTTCTGTCGGAGGTCCCTCTTGTTGCATTTCTTGCTGCTGATTCCCTTCTTGGCTTGGTTCTTGAGGCACACCAATGGTTTGCACCATCAAGGCCTGATTCAGTGCACCATTGAAACATGCTGACTGATTGTGAGGTAGATTGCAAGGGTAACACCACCATACTCCGTGCCATGTTTTTTGTCTCGGGACCAAGGCTCTCGAGGATGTCGTTGCATTTGGATCATACGGCCGAAATGGCCTGGCAGCTTGAGGTTGTCCTTGGCTTTGGTTCGCAGCCTGAGGTGGTGGTGGTCTATTCTGTTGGTATGAGGGCCTAGCTTGGTACTGTGCTTGAGGCTGATATGGTCTGGCACTTTGAGCTTGCTGTCTTTTGATAGTCACAAGCTCATTTCCAAGGTTCTGCAGTTGTTTCATGACCTCTTGCAATTCCTTTGAACTATTTGAAGAAGTCGATGCCTCATTATTGCTTTGATTTCTAGGAGTTGGAATGGGATTCAACTCTGGTGCTTGGCTGGTTGTAGGATTTCCCATATCTGGATAGAGAGGCATTGGCGGCCTTGGTGCAAGCTTGCCAGCTTGGATTAAACAGTTCTCTGCTCTGATTGCTGTGTCATAGGCCCCTGGCAGCGTTGTCCCTCCCATTGATTGGATCATCATGGCTATGTCTGAATTCATAGCCTTTAAGAAATAAAGGAATGCTCCTTCGGCAGTTGGCCTGACAGTTATTGGGATCCTGTCCCATGTCCGTTGGAACCTGAAGTTGAAATCTGCCATTTGTTCGTTAGGAGCCCTTTTGATTGTTGTCAGCTGTTCCAATAAGGACAAATTGTCCGCCCTCTCCCCGAATTGGCTACAAAGAGCTGAACAAAGCTGGTTCCAATTTGTAATAGACCCTGCTGCTAGGCTCCTAAACCATTGTAAGGCCTTGCCTTTGAAAGATGAAGCTAACAACTTGACTGCAATATCCATTGCATTTATTTCGTGGATCGCGCATACATTAGCAATATCCTGGATGTGATCAATAGGAGTAGTATGATTTTCACCTGTGAAGTAGGGGATATTCTTTAGCGCTGCAACTGGAATTTGATTCTGAGCATTTAGGGCAAGTGGACTACTGCCCGTGAAATTGACAAAGGGATTCGGTGGTAGATGCGCCATTATGATTGGCCTAAGAACCCTGGTTGATGCGAGAAAAGGCCTACCAGGTGGAGGTGTAGACAAAGTCCTGTTAGGCGGAGATGGTGATCTTTGTGGTCTTCTTCCTCTCCTTCCTCTGCCTGGTGATAGTTGCAAGTGGAAAAATAGCCCTTCTTCTTGAGTATTGGACCTGGTTCGAATTCTTCTCATGTGCCTAGGCAACTTGTGCTGCTACACCACTGAATTCTATCCCTTCGGAGTCGCCAGATGTGTTAGAGAAAAAGCCTCAAAAGACTAGATTTTGCCAAGTTACACACCAAACCTGACAATATTTAAACACAAAATTTTTTAAAAGACCTACACATTTGAGATTTTAGGGTTTGGAATTTGATTTGGAATGACAAATTCCCAAAAACACAAAAACGCCAGATTTCAAAACCCAAATCCGAATTCAAAACCATGAAATTTTGAAAGTCAAAATCTCAAAATTCTAGGAATACCCTTTTGAAGATTACCCCCCGATCTATCAACTGATGAAATTTTGACTTGTTTCGAGCAAGTTAAGTCCTTGAAAATCAATTTCAAAGTTCAGCCTGGAAGGTGAAAAATCTGGAATTGTAAAACCTGTAATTTTTTGGTCCGAATTTCATGAAAACTCCTTCAAATCTATGGAATGACCTCTTGGTCCCACCGGGCATGCCAAAACTGTTGGTGTCGAATCACAGCACCCCTGGGACTCTGCAACTCGATGGGTTGAGAATCTCAGTGCGATTGCACAACATGGAGCTTTTCCCAAGTGTGGGACCTTGCGAAATCGGAAAAGCTCTCCGGATGAAGGCCGGCTCCTATTCCTCTGTTCAGATGCACCAATAAAATGCAGAGAGTCTACTAAAACCTAATCTAACTACCAAGGAGACAGGGAGAGAGAAATGCATAAAAACAAACCTAAGCTAAGGAGGTGATGCACCGAGGAATGAAGAACATACGTTTTGCCAATTAAACACAGACCACAGAAATGCAATGCAAAATCATGCACAGATAAACATATTCACAGTGAAAGATCAGGAGGATGCAAAATGAAACACATAGAGGGTTGAGAAACATCCACAGTCATGCATTTATTTGCTCTGAAGGTTGATACAATACACTGCAAAAATGCCCAGAGGCAAAGGTGCATTACAGTTTCAGATGGGAGGTTTGAGCTCCACAACTCTACCTGCCAAAGAGAAGAAGGGAGGGGCCAAAACAAGAATGTCCAACCTTTAGAAAGAAGCCCCTCCTTACAATTTATAGGAAGAATGAGAGAGAGAAGAGAGAGAAAGTCCAAATCTACCCCAACCACCTCAGGTTGTATTTAATTCATCTCATTATGGTGGTAGGTGAGGACCATATCAAACCCCAAAAGTGGCAAACTGTATTTTGCATTTTTAAGAACTTTTTCCCACCCAATTAAAAGTTAGGTAGAGGACGCCGTAGGCTTTCCGAAAAGTCCAACCTTGTGTGAATCGGAGCTCCCACTCAAAAGTTATGGCCATCTCAATATCTAGGTCGTGGTCTCGCTCTGTCAAAGACTCGTAATGTCACCTCCTGAAGGTGCGCCATAGGCACATCCGTGTGTGTGTCGACATCTTCTTACGTGTGCCAAGGAGAAAATTTTGCCCCGTTGACACTCATTGTCATGCGCCACTTCTGTGCGCCATGGGCGCATTCTTTCTTATGTCGACACTCATTTCTGTGCGCTTCTTTTCGCGCAGCGCATGGGCGCATCCATTTTGCTGTTGACACTCATTGTCATGCGCCACTTTTGTGCGCCATGGGCGCATTCTTTCTTATGTCGACACTCATTTCTGTGCACCTCTTTTGTGCGCCATGGGCGCATCCATTTTGCTGTTGACACTCATTGTCATGCGCGCGCCATGGCCATCTTCATGTGCGCCATGGGCGCATTCTTTCTTATGTCGACACTCATTTCTGTGCACCTCTTTTGTGTGCCATGGGCGCATCCATTTTGCTGTCGACACTCATTGTCGTGCGCCCCTTTTGTGCGCCATGGGCGCATCCATTTTGCTGTCGACACTCATTGTCGTGCGCCCCTTTTGTGCGCCATGGGCGCATCCATTTTGCTGTCGACACTCATTGTCGTGCGCCCCTTTTGTGCGCCATGGGCGCATCCATTTTGCTGTCGACACTCATTGTCGTGCGCCCCTTTTGTGCGCCATGGGCTGAGGTTTGAATTTCTTTGGTTTATATATCTACCCGGGAAGATATATACAACTTATTTCTCGCAATCTTAATCAAGCTTCCTTGAAGGATAACTATCCAATACCTATCATGGACCATATTTTGTAGGTAGTAACTAGATTGGAAATGTTATCAATGCTAGATAGTTTCTATGGTTATAATAAAATTGAAGTAGCCAAGGAATACCAACATAAAACTTCGTTCACCACCCCTAGGGTATGTTCACGTATAGAATAATGCCTTTTGGTTTGATCAAAGTCGGCACAACCTTTTAAAGGGATATGGACATGGCATTCACAGATTATAAAAATAAGATCATCGTAATATACCTAGATGAGTATATGGTTTTCTCAAAGAAGAGAGAAGATCATCTAAGAGATTTGGGAAAAATATTGCAAAGGTGTAGAATTTATAGAATCTCCCTGAATCCAAAGAATTTCGTGTTCAAAGTTATGGAAGGGAAACTTCTAGGTCATATTTTTTCTAGAGAAGGAACCAAGATTGATCCTAAATACATTCAAGCTATCAATAATATTTCCCTACCTACAAGTAATCCCGGAGTTCACTCATTCTTTAGGAAGGTGAACTTTTTGAGGAGGTTTGTGATGATTTTTCCGAGCTAACCAAAGAAATCATTGACATGATGAAAGGAAAATAATCCTTCAAATGTTGGAAGGAAGGTAGGGAAGTATTTGAAAAAATCAAGGATGTTATTGCAAAAATCCTATATTGGTGTGTCTTGATTTTAAAAAGGATGTCATAGTCTATTGTTATGCTTCCACGCACATGATATATGCTATCCTAACTCAATAATCAAGAGGTAATTAAATTTCCTATTGCATTCATGAGTTCTCGGATTCAAGAAACATGAATTGAATTACACCTCTTTGAGAGGCATGTGTACACCATGGTTAGAGCCTTGAAACATTTCAGATATTATGTGTTGAACTCTCACACCACAGCCTTAGTTCCAGACACCACAGCTTAAATAAATGTTGACACAACTTGAACCAGGATATAAAAGAGGTAATTGGGTCTAAGATCCAATAATATGACTTAGATATCAATCCTACCAAGTTAGTTCGAGGAAGAGGACTCGACAACTCATCGCAGAGAATGAGCCAAGAGATGAAATTGAGGAATAACTAGTTGAAGAAGTTTTACCGCTTATAGTTTTCATCAGTCCCATAGACAAGTGGTGTTTTGACATAGCTTACATTCTCACATATGGTGAGTGTCCCGAGAATATGATAGCTAAGAAAAAAAGATATCAAATTAGGAGTTTTGCACGTCATTTGGGACAACACTTTGTTTAATAAAGGTATTGATGGCATATTCCTCAAATGTGTTGATAAGGAACAACAACCTAGGTTGTTTGAAGCCTTTCATAATCATGCTTGCGATGGTCATTTCTTTGGACCAGTAACAACTCATAATATTCTATGAGTATATTATTACTGGCCCACTATGTTTTCTGATGCTCAAAAATGGGTATCCAAATGCAAAGCTTGACAAAAAAATTGGAAGACCTAAATTGGTAGTTTTGCCTTTAAGTCTTGTTGTCATTGAAGAACCCTTTCAACAATGGGGGTTAGATTTCATTGGGGTATTGAACCCAAATTCTAGTGTTGGTCATACTCATGTGCTCATGGCAACTAACTATTTTACGAAGTGGGTAGAAGCCATTCCGGTGAAACAAACATCTACTACGGTAATTTGTGACTTCATCAAAGAGAACATTTTGGTTCGTTATGAAATTCCACAAAAGATCATGACGAATAATGCCACCAATTTCTCTTCTATAGAGATGGTAGGTTTTTGTTATGGGTATGGGATATCTTTATCTCATTCATCAAATTATTATCCTCAGGGAAATGGTCAAGAAAAATCTAGTAATAAAAACATCATTACTATCATGCGTAAGTTATTCGAACAAAATCAAATAACTTGGCACAAAAATTATATGATGCATTGTGGGTTGATCGCATAACTCCTAAAAGAGAAATTGGAATGTCTCCATTCCAAATTTTATATGTAATCGATGCTAAATGTTTCACCAATGCGTTGGATAAAAGGATCATGGTCCTAAGTAAGCTTGAAGAGAAGATAAGTCAAGTAGCAAACACGATCGAGGAATATTAATCCAAGGTAAAGAAATTGTTCAACAAAAAAACTAAGGATAGAAAATTTCAAATTAAGTAAATTTTTCAACATTAATATTACAATATTTTATTTTTCTCACACAAATATGATATTAATATATAATCAGTAATATCTTACTATCACACCAACTTACTAACTTACTAATGTAATATATGAATATTACATTTAACTATTACAAACAATAATGTGAGCACTAATCCAAATATTATTCCTAACATATTTTATGAGAAGGATGTGAATATTTTTCACACAGATCCAAAATCACATGCTCACAACTAAACCAATCCATGCCAAAGGAAATAAACACCACACATAATACAAAATGCAGAGCATTTCCACGCATTGGAAAATAAGATAGGCCAAGGTAATACTAGCCACGCATTTGTAAGGGATCACTATCCATGCATACAAGGTCAAAGGTTATCCATATCAGTCCATATACAGCCCATGCAGGTAAAAGGAGAAACTAATCCATGCAAGGAATAGAAAATAGATATCACTCAAGTAGTAAACATACACACAAAGAAAATATAATCATAGTTTCAAGAAAAATAAAATGAAAAGACCATGCATTTTCATAGGTAAACCAATCCACGTGGATCAACATCTCACCAAAACGTAGCCCAAGGAGAAAAAAGTTAATGTAGATCCAAAACAAAAGAATTAAAAATACCATGCATATCCAAAATTCACAGGCCATGTTGAGGAGGTGCACATTGTCAAAGACAGGCCATGCATGAATCATAGGCCCACAAGCATTAGTAAAGGTAATACTTCCCATGCCAAAGTAGAGAACAAATTCCACACATTTGTCATGACAGCCACGCAGAGAGTCAAAAAAATGCCATGCCAAACATAGAGAACAATCCACACAACTATTTTGAGAGCCCACACATTGTCCCAATATCATCAAGCACAACTCCTACGTATCTCAAGTCAAAATAAACCATGCACTAGCTTGATTTTGATTGCCACCTGTGCCAAAAGAAAGGCTATTGCAGCACAAAAATGAAGAGAGTGATCAAATTTTGGAAAATCATCCATGTTCACAAGGAATCCTACATCAACTAATAGCAATTAAAGTAGGCATAAGTATGTGTGTATCACGAAGGTTCGTGGTATCTTCCTTATTTCAAAATGATTCTTATAAGTTATTATAGGTATGTATCTCATAGTATATCATGTAAAATATATTATGGTAATTGAAAGATTCTACATAATCTAAAGACATTCAAAATGCATTGAAACACCTCTATATTGCATGTGGATCTTTGGGGAAGTCTTAAATGGTGGCACAACACTTGTATGCACTAGAAAAATGTTTTTTTCTCAAAATAGTGTCAAAAATTTGTATAAACAAATAAATTTATGGCTTAAACCTAGAGATATTATGATGAGTGTGCAAAGGTGACATAGGTTTCATATTAGAGGCTTGAATCTGACCAATGTGATCATCTTAATGGAAAGCATATAACAATGATATTACGAATCTCATAGAGGTTGTTTTAATTTTGCATAGCATTGATAAGCTCTGTGGAGGGATTTAGTAGTGTGTAGTGTGTGATCCCGGCGTGCATAAATTGTTGCATGAAATTATATACACTTAGGTGTGATGTGCATATGGTGGTGATCATTTTTTTGATTGTATCCAAACTATCATCAATGAGATTTGGTTAAAATGATCAACCTAAATAATATGCAAGGTAGGATTTTGGAATTGCAGGTATTCTGCGGGTTTGTGCTTTAACCAAGTGAACCTCTTGAAGAGGGAAATATGTTCAATACATTAGAAAGTTTCAAATATTTTCAATTGGCAAAGGCGGCGGATCCTAATTTCACCAATGGGATGAGGAGATATCATTCTGGTATCTAATAAAGTGGGAGACTCCATTTATCATACGGTTGAGATAGGCGGACCCCACTTTAATGGATAAGGCATTGGGTCTTGTTTTATGTTTTAAAATGATATTTTAGAGTGATGTAATTGTAAAACTCACTTTTGGCAGAATTTTTATAACTTAAGTGGTTTCTAATTTCAAGCTACTATTTAAATTTTAGTTGAAAAATTCAAAGTCACTTAAGGTGCCCTAATTTAATTTTCATTTAAACCCTAACTACCTTGTAACAAAATTTTGGGTTATAAAGGAATTTAGGGGCTCATTTGTAAAGGGTGACTTTGAGAAAGGAGATTAAAATACTTTTATGTGTAAGATTTGTTTCGGAAAGAAACTTTGTGTTCTTTTGTGAAGACATTTTTGAGAGTTAATGAAATATGAACTTTGTGTCACATTCGTTATCTCTTGTAGCATTTGATGTTCTTATGTTCATTAGATGTTAATGTTTAGATCTTGCATTCTTATAGTATCTTTTATCTTATTTGCAATGCTATTAATTTTTTGTTCTTGTTCACGTGATCAATCTCTGATAATTACTTGTTCATGTGTGCTCCTTTCATTTACTCTTGTTTAGCTGATTTCAATCTCTTGTTTTATTTGAATTAGTTATTCGTTGTTGTTGTTCTTTATGAAATATTAGGCTCTGTTTTTACCTAACTATTGTTAGGTTGTGGAGCTTATTTTCATGTGAGGAAGTGTTGAAGACTGTACACTAAGAGTACCGTACACTTTCCACAGTTGTCTCGTCGAGGTTTGGGGCCGGATGAGCCTTGAGTAGGGGTCCAGGGGTGGAAACCCCCATTAAGCGAGGGTTTGGGCACAGCCCTAAAAAAAATGGCCTTAAAACATGCCCGATATACCAGGAAACATGCTTTTCTCACATGGGTAGGATTTTTGACCCATAGGTTTATAGGACAGTTTTGGCCCATGGTTTTGATACCCACGGTTTTGTAAAAATGCTTAAGCAGTTGTCTATTTATATGGTTTTGTGCATATGGTAGGTATAATGTAACATTGCAGATGTGTTTTGAATTTGGGTGTGAATTTTGTAGATTTTGTTGAGCATAGCTCCAAACAGATCTAGGTATTATATTGAGAGAGCGGTGGCTTGTCATAAAATCTAAGCAAGTGATTCTTAGTGGACATAGCCCAAATTAGGTGAACCACGTTAAATATTGTCTCTTTGTGTTGTGTTATTTTATCCTATACTTTTATTTGAGATCTATAATAATTTCTGCATATTAGTTTCTATTGTTGCGATTATGTGAGGGATTATTCCACATATTTTATCCCTTATTTCCTAACAATTGGTATCAGAGCCTAGTTTGGTTTTCTGAAGTGTTGAATTGTAGGGAAAGTTTTATCTTGAGTGGGAGCTATGGAAGATGATGGAAGATCTAGGGTTGATAAATTCAATGGGTAGAATTTTAGTCTTTGGAAGATGCAGATGGAAGATTACCTTTATCAGAAGGATCTTTATATTCCGATGTCTAAGAAGGTGAACAAACCCTCGAGCATAACAGATGTGGAATGATATTTGCTAGATAGGAAGGAACTTGGGGCAATTTGGTTATGTTTTGCATCTTTGGTATTATTTAATGTTTCAAAGTAAAAGACTACAAAAGAACTTATTTATGTATGAGGGAAGTTGTATGAAAAACCCTCGCCTCTAATAAAATATTTTTAATGAAAATGTTGTTTAATATGAAAATGTCTAATAATGGTTCAGTAGCAAATCATTTAGATGATTTTAATATGGTTGTAAATAAGCTAGCTTCGGTTCTGATAGAATTTGATGAAGAAGTTATGGATTTATTAGTTCTCAGGCTCTTTACCCGAGAGTTGGAATAGCACAGTAATAGTGGTAAGCAACTCAGTTCTAGCTAACTCAAAGTTGAAGTTTGAGGATGTTGTAGAGGTGATTCTAAGCAAGGAAATGTGAAGAAAAAGCTCTGTGAATCTTCTACTTTAGGGAATGCTTTGACAGTGGAAACTAGAGGGAGACAAAAGAATAGAGGAAGCATGGAAAATCAAAGGATCGGGCAAGGTCAAAATCTAAAAGCAAGATAGTATGCTGGCACTATGGAAAGTCTGGGCATACAAAGAAGGATTGTTGGGAGCTTCGGGATAAGAAGAAACAACAAGAAGAAAACAAGGAGGCAAATGTGGAAACGGGTAATGTATGTCAAGATGCTTTGATTCTTTCTTTGCACAATATTATTGAATCTTGGGTTTTAGATTCGGGGCTTCTTTCCATGCTACTCCACATAGGCATTATTTTGTTGATTATGTTCAAGGAGATTTTGACATGTTTTTCTTAGTAATGAGTAGCCTTGTAACATAGTTGGAAAAGGTTCTATTCAGGTTAAGATGCGAGAATAGGAATACTTCACTATTGAAGGATGTCAAAAATGTACCTACATTAAGATAAAATTTGATATCGGGAGGGTAGTTAGAAAGTGATGGTTGTAGTGTGATATTTACAGTGGACTCTTGGAAGGTTACCAAGGGTGCTCTTGTGGTGGCAAGAGGTAAGAAGGTTGGAACCTTGTATTTAACCACTTATAGCACTAATGTTTGTAATCTTGTGGCTTCAGAAGTAAATACAACATTGTGGCACTATAGGCTCAGTCGTACGAGCCATAAGGGCATGGAGATCATAAAGAAGGATTTTTCCTAGATATACAGAAACAGGTTTGGAGTTCTATGTGGACTGTATATATGGGAAACAGAAGTGAGTAAGGTTTCTCAAGGTTAGACCTACAAATAAAGAGAGTAAGTTAGTTGATGTATTTTGATGTGTGGGGGCCGGCTCAGGTATCATCTCTTGGGGGTTCAAGTTATTATGTTACTTTTATTGATGATGCAATATGGAAAGTTTGGGTTTATTGTATTAGAAACAAATCTTATGTATTTGACACTTTTGTTAAACGGAAAGCCTTGGTAGAGAATGAAATAGGTCTTAAGCTAAAATGTCTAAGGTCAGATAATGGAGGGAGTATTACAACAATGAATTTGATGATTAATGTTCTAAGAATGGAATCTATAGGCAAAAGATAGTTTCAGGAACTCTACAGCAGAATGGAGTGTCATAAAGGATGAATAGAACAATAATAGAATGTGTTAGAAGCATGAGGTTACATGAAGGATTGCCTATTTCTTTTTGGCGAGAAGCAGTGAGCATAGTTGTATACTTGATAAACAGAGGACCCTCAAGTTCCTTAGATGGAGGCATACCTGAGGAGGCGTGGTATGGTAAGAAAGTTGATTATTCATTTCTTAGAGTCTTTGGATGTAAGGTGTTTTTCCATATAGACAAGGATGATAGGACCAAGCTAGAGGCTAAATCAGAAAAAATGTACTTTCATTAGTTATGGTGGTGATGACTTTGGATATAAATGTTGGAGTATTAAGGACAAAAAAATCATTCGATCTAGGGATGTGGTCTTTAATGAGAAAGGCATGTATAAGCAGCAGTTGCAAGAAAATAGGGAAGAATCCAAGAAAGAATACGCAGCGGTAGAGGATATTTTGAATGGGAAAGTGACACATGAATCAGTTCAGGAACCTCCTCAACAGGAACCCCAAACTCCTATATTGAGGAGGTCTTCTAGGGTAAGAAGAGAGCCTAAACATTTTTTTCCTTCTCTTTATTATTTATTACTCACTAATAGTGGAGAGCCAGAGAGATTTGATGAAGTAATGCAGGTAGATGCTAGAAAGAAGTGGGAGCAAGCCATGGATGAGGAGCATCAAGCTCTCATGGATAACCAGACATAGGATTTGGTAAAGCTACCCGAAGGCAAAAGAACATTATAGAACAAGTGGGTGTTTAGAGTCAAAGAGGAAGAAGGAGGAAAGAAAAGATATAAGGCCTGGTTGGTGGTCAAGGGTTTGCACAAAAAAAGGTATAGATTTTGATGATATTTTTTCTCCTATAGTAAAAATGACTTCTATTAGAACTGTTCTAGAAATAGTTACGAAGAAGACTTGCACTTAGAATAGCTTGATGTAAAGACTACATTTCTCCATGGTGATTTAGAGGAGGAACTATATATGCAACAACCAAAGGGCTATGAGGTCAAAGGTAAAGAGGAGATGGTGTGCAAATTGAAGAAGAGCTTATATGGCTTGAAACAAGCTCCACATCAATGGTATAAGAAATTTGATAGCTTCATGATGGAGCAAGGTTATATTAGATGTCATTATGACCATTACATGTATACAAAGAAATTTGAGGATAGAAATTATATTATCATGTGTCTATATGTGGATGACATGTTAGTTACAGGTAAAAACATGCAGGAAATAAAAGTACTCAAGAAGTAGCTAAGTGAATCCTTTGTTATGAAGGATTTGGGGGCAGCCAAAAAAATCCTTGGTATGAGGATATCTCGAGATAGGAACGGAAGTTTAATTTATCTTAGGAAGAATACATTAAGAAAGTCTTGGAGAGGTTTAATATATAGGATGCTAAACCAGTCAGGACTCCTTTGGCGGGCCATTTCAAGTTATCAAAGGAGCAGTGTCCCAAGATAGAGTAGGAGAGAAACTAGATGTCCAAGGTACCTTACTCATTAGTGGTTGGTAGTTTGATGTATGCCATGGTGTGCACCAAGCCTGATATTTCCCATATAGTGGGAGCAGTGAGTAGATTTATGAGTGATCCAGGTAGAGATCACTGACAGGCACTAAAGTGGATCCTTCGGTATTTGAGAAGGACCATGGGCAAAATTTTGTGCTATAGTGGATCAGACACCACTTTGTATGGCTATGTAGATTTAGATATGGCTAGAGATGTAGATAACAGGAGGAGCATGATAGGTTATGTTTATACTATAGATGGGACAGCAGTGAGCTGGATTTCACAACTATAGAAGTTGGTGGCTTTGTCAACCACAGAGGTTGAGTATATTTACGCCACGAGAGGCAAGCAAAGAAATTATTTAGTTACAAAACTACTTGAGGATTTGGGAATACGTAGGAGGAAGGAAAGCTGCATAGTGATAGTCGAGCGATATACACCTAGCTAAGAACTCGCTTCCCACTCTGGACGAAGCATATACAGTTAAGGTACCATTTCATCAGGACAACTTTGGAGGAAGAGAAGTTGAAGCTGGAGAAGATTCATATCAGTCAAAATCCTACAAACATGATGACCAAGGTGGTCACAAGGAAAAAATTGAAGCTATGTTCAACTTTGGTTGGTCTTCACGGAAACTAGTGAAGGGTTGAGAAGCTTGCTCAGAGGAAAACTAGTCTCAAAGTGGGAGATTGTTAAGTTGTGGAGCCTATTTTCATATGAGGAAGTGTTGAATACTTTAAACTAAGAGTATTGTACACTTTCCATAGTTGTCTCATCGGGGTTTAGGGCCGACACCCACGATAACGGGGTTCAGTGCAGCCCTGAAAAAAAAATTGGCCTTAAAACATGCCCGATATACTAGAAACATGTTTTTCTCATATGGGTGGGATTTTTGACCCATAGGTTTATGGGATAGTTTTGGCCCATGGTTTTGATACCCACGTTTTGTAAAACTACTTAAGCAATTGTCTATTTATATGGTTTTGTGCATATGGTAGGTATAATGTAACATTGCAGATGTGTTTTGAATTCGGGTGTGAATTTTGTAGAGTTTGTTAAGCATAGCTCCAAACAGATCTGGGTATTGTATTGAGAGAGTGGTGGCTTGTAATAAAATCTGAGCAAGTGATTCTTAGTGGACATAGCCCAAATTGGGTGAACCATGTTAAATATTGTCTCTTTGTGTTGTGTTATTTTATTTTGCACTTTTATTTGAGATCTGTAATAATTTCTGCATATTAGTTTCTACTATTGCGATTCTGTGAGGGATTATTCCACATATTTTATCCCTTATTTCCTAACAAATATTGTATGCTCCTTCCATCCATTCCTTTCCATTTATTTTCTTCATTCCATTCCATTTCCCTCATTCACACTTCCTTCTATTTGATGTCCCAAAACATCCCTCACATATAATTTTTAATGTATAGATGTAATATGGTTTTTTTTTTCAATAAAGGCAACCTCACCTTTATTGAGGAGGGACTTTGTCCCCTAATTGTTGCATGTCATTTGCATGCGTGTAAATCCATTTGCTAATAATGCCACAAAATTGGTAAGAGGGAGAGTACTTTGTGATCAGATTACTTTGGATGATCAAGATAATCAAGAGACCTCCTTCGTGAATGAATAACTTTCACATGATGCTAAAATTCAATAGGATGGAGGAGATGCAGCTAATAGTCACATTTAGATGAGTGATCTGATCACCTTTTTATCTACCGATGCATACCCTCTTAGTCTAAGAAAAACAAAAAAAGGAGACATATAATGTTGTAGTCCATTCTCTATACACTGGTAGATGGAATTTCATTCAAAATAAATATTGATGGGGTTTCACTTAGGTGTATTGAGGTTGAACAAGCAGAGAAATTTTTAGCAAAATTTTAGGATGATGTATATGGTGATCCTTTCTCAACTAAAGCCACTATAATAAAAATTATAAAGGCAAGTTACTTTTTTCCCGCATTATTTTCTAATTGTCACAAATGAGTCGAGAAAATATGAGTGTGGTTTCTTCATTTGGTAAGAAGAGGTTGGCAGCTCTTCCAGCTCATCTAATTCAAGCAGATCAGCCATTTTCTCAGTGGGGCCTTGATTTTAATGGCATGATCAACCCTTCATCAAGTGTTGGCCATAAGTGGGCCTTAATAGGTACAAATTATTTTACTATTTGGATTGAGTTTATGCCATTGAAGGAAGTAACTGAATCAGTCATTCTTGACTTCCTTGAGAATATTGTCACAAAGTTTGGTATCTTACAAACCATAATTTTTGATAATGCAAAGGCTTTCCTAGGATCTAATATTTTTGATATGGCTCTTAGACTTGGTGTTTATTTGAATACTTCTTCCAATTATTACCCTCAAGGAAATGGTCTATAACTTGATTAGGATTATGAAGAGAACAATGGACATCAACCAAAGACAAGTGGCACAAAAAGGTGAGGAATACTCTTTGGGATAATAGGATAACAATAAAAAAAAGTAATTGGCACTTCCCCTTATAATCTTGTTATGGAAAAGAATCAAGGATTCCTTTATCACTTGAATTGGCCCAGTAGTTTAACTTTGAAGGAGCATATCAAAGAGATATCGAGGATTGCGGGGTTTGGTTAATCTTGAAGAATTGAGGAATTTTGCCATGATCAGATTATAACAACGATCATAAATCAACCAAACAATGGTTTGATAAATAGGTTAGGTTTTAGATGTTTAAATTTGGTGATTTGGTCTTAAAATTGGATGCGATGTGACCAAACCAAGGAGACTCTCTAAATTTGATGCAATTTGGAGTGGGTCTTATCTCATTAGTGCTTATGAAAGAGGCTAACTCTTTTGAGTTATTTGACATTGATGGAAATGCATTACAGATCCTAGTCAATGGGATTTATCTCAAGAATTATCATTAGATTATTTTATTGCATATTTTATATATATGAGTACTTTTCATTTCCTCCAAGTGCTTGCAGAGGACATTTTTCATTGTTAATTTACGTCTACTTTTGTATAAGTGTTTTGCACACTTTGTATGTTTCGCTTGGACATGTATGATTTTCATGTTTGTAGATAGTTGTGCCTTTGTTTCGTTGCACATTCCTATTTCGAAGGTTTTCATGTTGGGAGTATGGTATCTAAGGAAAGTTTGAGAAATTTTTCATTCATCTTGATAGATGAGCATGTAAGGAGATGTAGTGGAAGATCACGTAGATCTAGGGGTGAGTTCTTCAAATTTTAGATCATTTTTTAGAATATTTGGTGACTCCATGCCCAATGGATGCCTCAAGGCTACTGATATTTTCAATCTAGCAAGCAAATTTCCCTAGATGTCACCAAAATGTTGCCCAATTTTACACCCAAAGTGTAAAATTGAGTAACCTACAACATATGACTTCAAACATTGTCGAGCCCCAAAAAATAAACAAAATAGAGAACGTGAATTATTACACGAGTCATGGAATTTCATAATCTTCCAATAGCATCTCGAGGATTCAACCGTTTGGTAGCATATTTACATGTTGTCGAATAGTAACACTTAGGATGTTCTTGGTAGCATGTTGAGTGCTCTTGGTCGATAGCATGATGGTAGGATGGCGGTCGTGTGGTAGCACTAAATGTGTTGGTAGCATATGTTAATGCTATTGGCACATAGTATGTAAATATTCTACCAGTTGGTAGTATGTATAAATGTTACCAACCGGTAGCATGATGAAGAAAGTCATTCAGGTGAAACTACAAGAGGTTTTGGTTGCATATACGGATGCTACCGACCAAGAGTAGAAAAACTCATGCTATTGGTTGGTGGCAAATGTATGCTACCAGCCAATAGCAAAGGTAGGCATGGATCAAGGAACTGTTGTAGATGGTGACAATATGGTTTCTACCGACCGGTAGTATAGAAATGTGTTACCGACCATGCAGTATGAATACGCAATCGACCAAAAGTAGGAACATAAGGTAAAATTATGTAATCAACTCGACAGGAGTAATAAATGCTACCAGCCCTCACTAGATTGTGTTGCAATAGGCTGACTACATGACCAACATTGACATGTCATGCATTAATGAATGCAGTATAGAGTATCTCAATGACTAGTTTAATGAGGTATGATGCATATGTTTTCTCCTATAAGCAAGGTACCATTGGGAAATGAATTAGCAAGGTTACCCATACCTCTTTTTAGATATTTAATGAAGGTTGTCGGTTGGTGGCAGAAAATTTGAGTTTCCTTCTCTATATAATGTTAAAACCCCCTCCTTTTAAGGTGGGGATGTTTTAAAAATGTAGATGAACTCTATCAAAATTGTTCTATAACTTTTATGAGTTGCGAGCCTTGAATTTGGACATTTTGAAAGGATTATTTCCTTGTTTCTAATTTTTAATGGATTGTGCATCCTTTTGAGTAATAAAATTAATTTTTCTAGTTTTTTCTACCCTATCTCATGTTATATTGCATTTCTTACCTTCCCTTGCATTTTCAAGTATATTGTGCATACTTTGTTCTTCTCGTAGGATTGAAATCTATTGTGCTCCACAAAAATGGAGATTTGAATGTTGTTTTTTACTATGGCACTTCTGTATGCCCTCTTCTACTTTGTTTTCTTCCTATTTTCACTCACTTAAAATATCTCCACCCCTTTTCTTGGTGTTATCACCTCCCTCAGTTTAGGATTTATATTTCATGCATCTCTCTTTCCCTTGTCCCTTGGAATTTTAGTTTAGTGTTAGGTAACTACATTTCCCTTTATAGGAGTAGTCTTAGCATTATGATTAGGTAGAGGAATTTATCCTTCTTCAGAGGTCTATCTTAGTTCAAGTCCCACAACATAGAGATAGTTCCATGTTATCTCAATCCCCAAGTCAATTTGATTTGGGAAGAGTGTATATTTGAGCTATAACAGGGGCTACAATGTAAGAGTATAGTCAAAAATGAGAGAAAGAGTGTGTGTAGAAAAGGGAATTACATTGGGAGTTAAGTCAAGAAATTCACCACACACCTTGAGGAGCTTAACGAGTGCATTAAAATATTTTTGGTCTCGGTTTCATGTGGGTGATTCCCAAAATTAACTCACTAGATTCATTATTCTTGAGAAGCTAGTGAAGGTAGTTTTTGCCAGGTGAGTGTTTTAAAGATTCATTATGTTTTCCATCAATGTGATTGGTGACTTGGCATGGAATATGATATAATAACATGGTAAATTTATAGGAATTGATTAGGTGAACTAAATTAAGCTATTATTTGTTGGTTTGAAGTATTTTTTACTTAAGAAAGTAAGCTATTTTGTAAACTTAATGGTAGTTTTGAGCTATTTGGGTTAAAATAACCTTATTTATTGGTTGAGTTGTTTTTTATCTACATCATTTGGTATCAAAGTGGAGGAGAGAGATAAATATTGACAAGAAATAAAGATTGAGAAGAGAAGCAAGTTGTGAAAAAGAGGTTTGTAAGAAGAAGAGAAGATAGTCGAATGCCACCAAGAACAAGAATAACTAGAGGAGGTTAGAGAGGGATAATCTAGAGACAATGAATGGGTTATCATATTGAGGAATATATATGACAGATTGGGAGCTTCAAACATTTCTCGAGAGAAGAGGTATGTTTTTGGGAGAAGAAATTGATAAAGAAAAGGTAGAAGAAGAAACTGCAGTATAAGAGGAAGGACTAGATATGAGACTCTTGAAGGTAGTCATGGGAGTAAGTTCTAATCCAAATTTCAAGGTACCATAGTATGGAGGAATCCTACATCTAGAATATTTGATGGACTATATTTTTAAAATGGATTACTACCTTGATTTTGAAAGCATAGCGAGGACAAAAGGTGAAGTTTTCTTGTACCTAATTTACGAGGCATGTTTCTAATTAGTGTGACTTTGTATAAGAGGAAATAAGGAACCAAGGAAAGGAAAATATCATATCATGGGACCAAATGGTTGCCAAATTAAGAGGTAATTTTATACCGTTTTATTACCAAACTAGTTTTTTTGAGAAATTGTAAAATTTAAGGCAACGAGAAATGAGTGTCGTTAATTACACTTAGGAGTTTTATAATTTATCAAATTAGCCAGTCATAAAGAAGGGGATGTTGAATAATTAGCTAGATATGTGAATGTATTAAAGCTTAATATTCATGATGAAATCAGTTTATTCACCTTGAAAATAGTGGAAGAAGCATACCAAGAAGCCTTGAAGCGAAGAGAGAGTTGTCTATAAAGAAAACAAAGTATTTAAAAGGAAAAGGTAGAGGAAAATAGTCAAATAGAGGACAACAATAAACTCATGAATAAGATGGGAGTAGTTCACAAACAAAAAGAAATTTAAGAGGTGGTTATTCCTACGAGAGGAAGAGGAAATTTAGGAAGAGGAAAAGGTTAGTTTACATGTAGGTGTTTCAGATGTAATATTTTTTCTAGTCATAGATCCTTTGAGTGTCCAAAGAACCCTGAGGAAAGTAGTAGTAGGGTGAATGAATCTAGAAATTAGGTTATGCATGCTGATGAAGAAGAAATAGTGGCATCACGATCACTCTTAGAAGAACTCAAACATGAGAGGCATTGATGATGAGAAAAGTGCTAATGAATGCAAACAAAGAATGTGAATAACTAGCTCAAAGAAAAACCTATTTAGGATTATGTGAAAATCTAAAGGTAAATGTTGTAAAATTATTGTTGATAGTGGAAGCAGAGATAAGCTAGTGTCTTCTAAATTGGTTGGAAAGTTGAAATTGAAAATTTTGGTGCATCTTAAGCCATATAAGGTATATGTATCAAATGAATCATCATGTGTTGATTAGTGAGCGTGTTTCATCAATTTTCAGATTGGTAGGTATAGAGATGAAGTTTTTGTGATGTAATGTCTATGGATTATTGCCATCTCTTGTTAGGAATGCCAGAAATTTTGATATAATATCTATTCATGATGGATGGCATAACACTTATACTCTCATGAAGGATGGAGTTAAACACACATTAAATCCTCTTAAGGAAAACCAGGTATAGACTCAAAACTATCCTAGAGTTATGTTGATGAGTATGAAAACTTACATTCAATTATGGAATGATGATGGTATTAAAACTATGATAGGTACAACTGATAGAGAATATGGTATGACAGAAGGAAAGGTGGGTATAATGAAGAAGCTTAGAAATGGAAAAGTGGGGAAGAAGAGTATCAAGACAATTTGCAAAGAAGAGTGAGAAAATAAGGTGAGGTAAATGGATCTGCAAATCTTAAGAGAGAAGATAACAAAGATGATCTCTTAAGAGCATGATATTTAAACAAGAAAGAATAAAAATCATAGCATGATGAAGTCATGAAGCAATCATACCTTGGGCTTGAAGAAAACATTCTTGGGGGATGGAGAAAATAGTCCAAGGAGGTAAATAATTACAAATTCAAGAAGACATTCAAGACAAGAAATTTTAGGAAACCAAGGATAACATATATGAGGATCAATATTTTCAATCTAATATTTCCTTAAGTGTCATGTATATGCAGGTTTGACAGATGATATAGTGAATGAGAAGTCAAAATAAAGTGATCATTTCAAGAAAAATTTAATATTTCCCGATCTTAAGGATGAGATGACTCAAGAGAGATAAAATAATATGAAAGGGATAGTCGAGCAGTTATGAATAATGAAAATTCATCTCACATTAACCTAGATCAAGTGTATATTCTTAGGGATAAGGTGGAGAATATAAAAAATAGTCCTAGAATTATCTCCTTACTTAAAACCATGACCATTTTAAAGGCTAAGAATCTTGTGGGAAACATGATGCAAATGATGAAAACAAATAAAGCATGGTATTTAGTCAAAATCCAATTTAAGAATATTATCATCAACTAGAATTTAAAAAGAATATGAAAATCCAATCTTATGGGGACCTTTCTCTTTCCTTAGGGAGTGTGATGTGAGAGCATCTCTCTCGAGTCTTAATTTGGATGTTTCATTACAATTTTGTCTAATTGGGTGGGTTAGGAGTCTTTTGGTAGGCATTATAATTCATTTGGTAATGTCATGTTGATCATATTCATTCAAAAATTCAAATGTTTGGTTTTCCCTCCTTTTTGGAAAATTTGAATTTTGAATTGGTTTGAGCCATTTTGGTTTGCTAGTTTGGTGTGTAAGGGTATAGGAGGTTTGAGTAATATTTTTAAGGTTTTAGAATTAATTTTTCTTTTAAGATCTTTTTATGTTGTATTTTTGTCATAGAATTCATGTAATGTTCTCTTGTCTCTTTTCTACAAGATGTGACCTTTTCCTATGACCATAACAGTTAGTTATGGGAAGAATTTGAGAAAAAAGGAGATTAAATGTTTTGTAATAATATTTCATCATGATTCATTTGAATTAAAAAGATAAAGGATCTCCATGAAAGAAACCAAGAAGAGTATGTAATGATATTACTAGTTGTGAAAGGAAAACTCAGTTTTGTATGAAAAGATTGCAATCTTGTTGGCTTGATAAGTTATTTGACGAGTATTTGTTGACTACAATAATTATACTTGTATTCAGTCCATTAAATATATTATACCAATATGGTTAAAGTATTTCCAAACACATTTTGAGAGATTAACTTATTTTTAAACATAGAATACATTACATCATGGGTAACTTTGTTTTGACAAGAGCGGACAATAGAGCTAAAGCTATTTTATAAGGTTAGAGGGATATTTTATACTCACTATCAAAATAGTAACATGGATAAGGGTAAGGTGGACTAGTGTTTCAAATTTTAGGGTTTAATTCCATATATTTTAATTTTTATGAGGATTTTAATACACTCGGAAAGTTTAGAAAACCTTGCATAGGGTTTGATGGTAATTTATTTTTGAAGGCCTTAAAGATTGATTTGGGTTAAGAAACTTAGTATATATTATCATAGCACCTTCCTTTCATGGATTTTTCTAGTTTAAGTACATGATCTTCCCTAAATTGATCACAGTCACTAACATTCTTGGCTCTTAGAGTTGGCACAGTCCATAAGGCTTAACTTGAAACCGAGAAAAGAAGTTTTGGAGACCTTACACCTAATGTCAAGGCCTAGAAATTTATAAATATCTTCTAGATATATAATGAAATATTATTATCAATGTTTGTACATTGTTAGTTTCTTTAATTTTCTCATTTTCTAGTCGGTATGTATGCAAGCATGTAGCAAGGTATTAGAGGCATAATTAGAAACCTAGGATAGTGGGTTTGGAGGACATTTGTAAAAGAAGGTGTCATGAAACTTTTACAATGAATCAAAGGCTAAATGTACACTCTAAAGTGATTTTATTTTGTTTATAAATTCCTTATATCAAAATTTAGGTTTGAAAAACCCTTAAGGAAGGGTTACTTATGAAAGAGTATAATCCAAAATAGAGAGTGTAGAAAAGGGACTTACATTGGGAGTTGAGACAAGAAATTAACCTCACACCTTAAGGATCTTAATCAGTGCTCAAAAAGGTTTTAATTTGTCTCATTTTCTTGTTGGTGATTCCTAACACCAACTCGTCCGAGTCATTGTTCTTGAGAAGCTAGTGAAGACGCTTTGGCCTAGGTGAGTATTTTAAATATTCCTTTTATTTTCCATCAATGTGATTTGTGACTTGGCATGGAATATGATATAGAGACATGGTATATTTATAGGAATTGATCAAGTGAACCAAATTAAGCCAATATTTTCTAGTTTTAAGTGTTTTTGACTTAATAAAGTAAGTTATTTTACAAACTTAAGGGAGATTTTGTGTTATTTGGGTCAAAATAACCTTATGGATTAGTTGAGTTGTGTTGTTCTCTCTCTGCATCAATACATTTCCCTTTTAATTATAGAATTGAAAAATTATGTGCTTAAAGAACAATTCACTGTGTGTAGACACACTTTATCTTTAATTATAGGTCCTTGTGCTTGTGATTGGACTTTGTCTTTGATCTAGTTTTGTTTGTTTTTCAAGGATGAGTACCTTCGAAAAGTGTAGTCAATATCCAACATAGAGGAAAATAAAAGTTAACTTAAAATTTGTGAACTTCGTGAAATAACCAATATGTGAGGAACCAAAAAGTAAATAAAATTATAAAGTTGATTATTTTGTGAGAGAGGGTGAAAGAGTACTTTCATTACTATTGTTATGGATATTTGTTTTGATTTATGATACAACTGGTTGGAAGGACTTAGGGGTGATCAATACCCAAGTGAATGTGCCAAGGAGAATAGAATAAAGTAAAAAAGTACCCCATATGGTGAAAATAATTGTATAAGGAGTGTTATAGTTGCTCTGCATCCTCCACAAAAATATGAGCAATGGGAAGTAAATATTATAATGATAATAGTCACCTTGAAACTTCCCAAGACTCACGGATAAGTGCCAATATAGATGAAATTGAACCCAATTAATTTGTAAAACATGACACAATTTTTCAAGGAAGTGCTAACTCTCATGTACCCTTGGTGCCACCATAACTAGAATTATACCATGCATTCTGTCATTAAAACTAAGATAAAATCTTATAAGCATCCTTGAGAAATTATAGAAATTAAAAAAATATTAAATCTTCCCCATGATGAAACCGTATAGAATGGACCATAATGTTCGGATGTTATGATCCTTTATGTATGGTTTGTTCACTATGTATTTTATGAACCAATTGTATTTTTTATCCTTTTTGTACTTCTATTCTATTTGATTATGTACCATTGATGGTTTACCCCCTTATTTAGGGTGCATGAGATAGATAAAAGTGATCATGGCCTAAATAATAGGACCTGTATCTAAATCACATAAGCCTGCAATAGAAACAACCGAGCAAGGGTAATGCATGTATTTTTAGATTTTTGTATATTATTTGAAATTTTAGATCCTTTTGGGTATAGATAAAAACCTATTCTCCAAATATAAGGAAGGATGATCCAATAACTCCCCTAGGGTGAAATATTTTTATTTTTAGTTCTTTTAATAAATAGAGATTATGTAGCTAGATGTGGGAAAGAAATGTTTCCCCTAGTGTGTGTGTGTGTGTACACACGCGTGCACGCATGCACACGTAAAGTGGGGTTCAAGTATATATCCATTCCCTCAACAATCAAGTTGAACCTATAAATAGAGTGTGTTATTGGGAAGGGGAAAGTCAAATTCCCCCTAATGTGTGAGTATCGTATGAATAATCCAATAAGTACATTAAGTGAAGGCACACTATCTGTCATTGTGAATGAAGGAATAATGTAATCGTAGGTCAAGATACTAGTTTCATGTGAGGTCATTTATGGGATAATGTTTGTATGAAGGATGTGTTCTGAAGATTTTTTTCATGTTAAATGTGTAACATACATATGATAAGTCCTAGTGGTGTAACATGTAGAAATAATTCTATGTGATGGCCTAATATTATGTGAAGGGCTATGAGACCTAGAAATATGTTGAGAATGAGTGGTAGAAAAAAAAAAAAAAGATAAATGTGAGGGGAAATAGATAGTATTGAAAGTGTGTTACTAGAACTAGGAGTGTGTTATAAGACCATAAGACCATTATCGCTAGCTATAAGAGTGAGTGTAGTAGTATTTTTACTAGGGAGAATGATAACTAGAGTGGAGAGTATACTAGTAGTAGGGACCTTTGAAGCTTGAGGAGCAATAGGTAGAAGGGTTATAGATGATATACCATGGATAGTGATGATTTTATGCTCCATCATCACATTGGCTCATAATAGATAGAACCCTAATAGGATTTATCTAAGAAATATCTAACACCATGTCACAATGCTCGACTTATGAGGCTACACTAAATGATATATAGATAGTGGGAGGCCCAACTGTGATGGGAAGAGTTATACGTCGATAGGAGGTAGGTTAATAATTATTGATATAGGATAATGGAAAGCCAATAGAACATATACAAGGAAGAGAATGGACACCATTATGATAATGAAGTTCTTCCCAAAATGGACTACATATTTGGGTCCATTCTAAAGATGAAACAATCTATAAATGATGCGAGAAAATATAAATTCTTAACATCACCTATCTACTCACGATTTTACAATGTCTTATGAACCTAGCTCTGGATATTATATCCTAGCTTTATCTTGGGATAATTACTCGGATCATGACTCATAATATTAGATACTAGAAACTTGCATTGGCTATGGGATACTCAGCTTTGGATCAAGATATATATATATCAAGACAATTTTTGGCTCCAAGATATGGGATCTCAATATGACCAACAACATCCTTTGAATTATTTTTGATCTGCAACATTGGACAAGTTGGCTGTAGTTACGCCCTATAGCACTAGCTCCAGATATTTTTCATTGGCTCTTGCTCTCTGAAAATAGTTTTAACTTTACACTGGCTATTAGAAACTTGGCTTTGACTCAAGATCTATCAGTCTCGATGTCCTCTTGGCTCTGCATTACGAGCCCTTGGCATGACCAAAAATATGATGAATCCATCCACCTCAAATAGTGACTCACTTGGATGATGTGCAAAATGTCTCTATAATTGTAACTTATTTCCTATTTAAAGATAATTTCATTACAAGGGGTCCAATGGAATCTCTTTGATTTTAACAATCTATCTAGCCTCCTTGCACTAGTGTTGTTGAAATAATAGGCTCTCTAGCCTCTGTATTGAATAACATGATTTTCAATCTCCTTTGATGACTTGGTCAATTAAAATGGCATACTATGGTGAAATTAAAAATCATGTCATTACAACAAGTTCTTATGGCCTCAACAAAATTCCATCATAAAAATCGGGCTCTTTGGTGTGATTATAAACTCCATAATAACATTATTTTTATAGAGAAAGGAATTAAAAACTCTCAAGCTACATAAGTGATATCTATAAGTGATAATCTCCATTTATGGTCTCTACGAGAAAAATATCCTTTGCAATACAAAGAATGTCTCCCAACTTGAATATCTCCTCTTCATGCTACTCCACGATCTCTACCACGAATTCTTCTCGAGAGATTCTCTCGAATGTATTGAGAATCTTGAGTTGTGTTATCAAATGGAATAAATAAAGAAACCTTATGTTTTTTTACAAAAATATTGTATAAGGATAAGTATTTTATAAGGGATAAAACATTATCCTATTAACCTCTCACATTTGTGGTTCAAAAACCATATACACATTTTAAATAGTCTTAATGCATTTGTGGCTTAAATAAGACTTTATCATATGGATTAAAATCCACATGGGTGGAAAATAGAAAAAAATAGCCTTTTAATAGAATTTCACATGGACATATATAGTTTTAATCCTTTAAAATAGGCTTTTCACCATGTAAATAATCTGTTGGATTTAATCTCAAAATTATCATGATCTACACAAATATTATCTACTTTATATGCTTTGGTTAAAATGCTACATTATCAAATTCCCACATACGTTCGGATAAGGGAGTTTCAAAGGGTTTTAAATTAATGTATTCCACCATTGAATTCAGTCAAGAGACCCTTTATCCATTTACATTGTGAAATGTCCTTGGAGACATGGCTTTAATTGACCACCAAGAATGGTGGCGTTCATTGGCATAGTTAATTTAACACCAAACATGAGTTATATGGTTGGCTTGATGTTTAATCTTTGTAAATATTTTAACCTCGACCTCGGAGCATGGAGGTAAAGCCATGTGGTAGCTTGATAATACCCTACTTGTCCTTAGCTTAAGTAAATTATCACCATATAAATGAAAAAGTGGTGTAATTGAAAATGAAAAATATAGTATGGTGAATAATTAAATTTATAGGGTCCCCTTATGATACAAAAATAGACCCCACTAGATATCTGGGGCCCCAACCGGCACATGTTGTGTGCCCCACATTCGCTAAAATTACCATTAAATACTAGAGGCGAAATAAACTCATTTTTGCTTTACCAATATTTTTACACATCACCACTTTTTGATATACCACTCAGGTCAACTCTGTAAACAACCACTTGATGATTTCACAACATGCCATTTCATTGCAGTACATATGCCCTCACTTATTTTATTAACACCTTATCTTTCACATAGATTATATCTCATGTATAGTCTCACTTTCGACCCATGTAAAGTGCATTCGAAATCTAACTCCAAGCTATTCCATAAGAAAGCAGTTTTGGAACTTGTGCATAAATTTCAACCTATCAATATCCTCTAGATCACTCATCCCCAATAAAACAAGGTTTATCCTCCATAATTCTTCATTCTCATAAAATTAAGGTACATCGGGATCTAGGCCCAAGTTTGTAAATATAGACAAAAGGTATAAAAGAGAATGGGTGTGGCCACGTACACTTCTTGCATGTTTTGTTGTTGAGAAAAAGTGTGTAGGATGCTAAATTGATGATGAAGATACAGAGAATCATGCCCCTAAAACCATGTATTTTGAAGCCAAAATGAATTACTATAGTGGATAAGGAGTGAAATATTTCATGCCCCCAAACTACTATGAACTATGTCAATTGAATATGAGATTATGCCAAAAACCTGTATCCATAAGTGGAAATATAAAACTATAGAATAATATAGTGTAACTTCCCATGAGGTATAAATGTATGATATGGTCAGCAACTTCCATACACTCCTAACCTTTCTTTATGAACTTATAATTGTGTAATTTCTACCAAATTTTGGCATATGGAAATTTGTTTGAGGACTCGTTCCTTGTGAAAAGCTATGTCTAAACCCATAATTCTACGTGTAGGTGAAGAATATATACAAATGAATATCCCCTCTTTTAAGGATTGTGTGATAAATCATTTGAATATAGAGCTCAAAATCATATATGTAAACTCATGTGTTGTATATCTAATAAGCTATAAAAGAGTGTGGAATACTAAATTGGTGGCCACATTTGAAAACATATATTTGCATAAGGGGTTGTGCATGTTTGAGACCATCGTGCATAAAGATACAAACAACCATCACATAAATAGTAGTGACAGAACAAGATAAATAATAATAATATTAACGTAAATGTAATAGAACTAATATAAAGACATAATCACGGTCAAGTGACAAATCATAAGCAATATCATTCAAAGATGATTTAGATAAAGGTATGGAACCACAAACATTGGACACCCATGATGTCATAATACAATCAAGGAACGCATGTCATATACAATAGAGGAATGTCATATAAGAAAGGTATAGAGCCACAAACATGGACCACCAACAATGTCATAAGATAAACAAGGCACTCGGACTACATATAATGAATAGAGAAATAACAACACAAGCGAGTAGTAATCATGTATAGAAAATAGTGATAAAAGTAATATAGAAAATAGAAAGAAAGCACATGAAGAAAAATATGTCATAATTTCATGAAACACATGTGCTAGTCCTATTGGCTCAAAATTAGTATGTACATAATATATGTACTTGAACATAATGAGGAAGTATAAAAGAACTATAATGAAATAATATCACATGTATACTATAGAGGGATGCCCCCAAGAGAAGATTATCGGGAGCTAAACTAGCTCCTATTATCATATAAAAATTTGGTTTCTGCATTAATCTCGGTATGCCACATGAACATATGTGTAAAGATTATAAAATATATGATATCAATCAAACCATAGTGAAAAACAACATATATAATGTAAAGGTGTTAATAATGTAAGACATGTATATAGGTTTTGGTTTTTATTTTTTCAAATATGTGAATCTTTATGTATTTTTGAAATTAGTTTTGTATAGCAATAGGGATAGCACAAGATTCACTCATGAGGAGGAAAGGAAAATACAAAATAAATTAGAGGCTCTTTACTCAATTTTTCCAAATAAATATATTCATGTGTGAGTTGTACAGAGGCTTGAATATGTGTCATGTGAAGTCTTGTCAGGATAATTAGGTGGATTAGATCCACAAGAAGTAGTGTGTTTCAGGATAGACCTACAGGGAGGACTGGAAAATTGATAGCCACTAGATACAATGTGTGTACTAGAAGAATAATGAGGAGGAATAAAAGGGTGAGAGCCACTAGAGATAATGTGTGTAGTAGATTGACTATTTGGAAGCTTAGGAGGGAAAATTCCACTAGAGATAGCATGTGTAGTAGAATTCCAATCTAGAGGATTAGGAAGGGAAAATCCACTAGAGATGACATGTGAAGATAAAAACCTATCTCGGATGCTTAGGAATACCCTGAATAAAATTGACGTGTTGGTGTAAAATATAGATAACATCCCTAAGAACATGCTACCAAGGGATACCTATGTCACCCGAGTCCTGAGTATAGGGTGTTGAAACATGGGGCTTATGTAGTAATGGTTGTATCAATAAGTACATCTAATGGGTGATTATTAGGAAGTGAATGTGGTACCACATAATGAGCATTATGCACTTTCAATTAATATGTTTTAGTTTCATGAGTAAGAAGTGGGTCATTTAAGATTGTGATTTTAACACTATCAATAGTATGGGAAAAATAAGATGATAAAGTAGATGAAGAAATAACAAGTATATTCAAATAAGAACAAGATATTACTTGTTGAAGTGCATGAATACAAATTAGCATGAATGTTGTTAGATGATTATTGTAATTAGGTAGTAGTAGTAACATCGAGTGGAGTAACATTACCATCATCCGAATCAGGAATTTTGATAGCATTGGAGGAATATTGAATTTGATTCCATGTAATTATTTTGAAATCCATAGAAATCATAACATTTTGAAGAGGAATATGAGATACCCCAAGGTTACGGTATATTAAAGATACTAATGGGATACAAAATGTGAGAATATATAAGCGAAGAACATGGAATGAGTGATCATAATGAGTTGGTGGTGTTATGACATGATAATCATGATGCACTTTCAAAGTTAATTTTTAGTGTTATGATTAGGAAACACATTCTTGACAATTTTGAGATTTGTATTAGCAAGAGTATTCTTGACACAAGATTTCAATCAAGTAATTATTTGAGCATAATATGTGGAGGACAAGGTAAACACTTGAATTTTAATCATGTGGATGAGACACAAATATAATTGAAATGAGTAGGATCTAATGGAAAAATATAAGTAGAGTTTGTTAGGGATAAATAGAAATATATATGTGGATCAATCCCACATAATTGTAGTAATAAGAACTATGAACAAAAAATATAGAAACAAAAATACACAACAAGAAGATATGATTTAATGTGGTTCACCCAATGTGGGATACATCCACCAAGAAACACTTTCCCATATTTTATTACAAGCCAACAAGAGTATAATCCACTCTTAGATCAGTCTTCTCATAATTACAATGCACATATCTTGTTTGGAGCTATGCTCAACAAAATCTTTGAAATTCAAACTTGAATTCACACATACACACATATATATCCCTATTGTATGTCCAACTATTTATAATCACATTAATATGTAACTATCTAATTAGTTTTACAATACCATGGGCCAAGAAATCAAACCATAAACCTATGGATTAAATGCTACCCATATAATTAATACATGAAAAGAACACATTTTCAGTTACTCCCAAAAACAATTTCGGGGTTTCCACGCATGAAACTTGGTGAGAATACATGAAGAGTGTACAGTAATTTTAGTGTACAATTTACAACACATCTAACATGAAAATAGGCTCCACAACCTAAAAATATCCCATTTATATATTTATTTTCACTTAATAAGCTTCTCAATGCTTTATTTTCATTCATGAAGTCCAATCAAAGCTGAGAATAGATTTAGTTTCTCCTTGTGACCACCTTGGTCATCATGTCTACATGATTTTTACTGGTATGAATCTTCACCAACTTCAACGTCTCTTCATTGAAATTTGTCCTAATGAAATTGTACCTTAACCGTATATGCTTTATACTAGAGTGGAAAGTGGAGTTCTTTTCTAGGCGTTTAGCACTATAACTATTACTATACGATTCACTTCCTCTTGTTTATGCCCCAACTCCTTAAGAAACTATTTTAACTAAATCATATCTTTAATTTCCTCTTTAGCAACAATATACTCAGCTTCTATGTTTGACAAAGCCACAAGCTTCGTAGTTGTGAAATCTAGTTCATTGATGTGGCACCTATAGTAAACACATAAGTCTGTTGTGCTCCTCCTATTGTCTAAATATCCAAACATGTATAAATCTACATAGCCATGCAAAGTGGTATCTAGTCCACCATAGCAAAAAAATTGTCTCCATGGTCCCTCTCAAATACAAAAGGATCCACTTCATTAATTTTCAATGCTCTTTACCTGGATCACTAATGAACCTACTCATTATTCCCACTACATGGGAAATATATAGCCTAGTACACACCATGGAATATATCAATCTTCCAACTTTTGATGAGTAAGGTACCTTGGACATCTAGATTTTTCCTCCTTTGTCTTGGGACACTACTCCTTTGATATATTAAAATGGTCTCACAAAGGAGTCCCAACTAGTTTATCATCTTGCATACTAAATCTCTCCAAGACCTTTTTAATGTACTCTTCCTAAGATAAAGTCATCTTTAATTCCTTCCTATCCCAAGATATTCTCATACCAAGGATTTGTTTTGTTTCCCTTGCAAATAGTTCATAAAGAAAGGAATCACTAAGTTGTTCCTTGAGTGCCTTTTTTACTTGCTACTAACATGTCATCCACATACAAACATAGGATAATATAAATTCCATCATCAAATTTCTTGATATATATGCAATGGTCTAAATGACACCTGGAGTATCCCTACTCCATCATAAAACTATCAAATTTCTTGTACCACTATCGTGGAGCTTGTTTTAGGCCATATAATCTCTTCTTCAATTTGCACACCATGTTCTCCTTCCCTGTGACCTCATATCACTATGGATGTTCAATGTAAAATTCCTCCTCCAAATCATCATGAGGAAATTAGTGTTTACACATAGTTGTTCCAAGTGTAGATCATAAACTTCCACTATCCCAAGAATAGTTTTAATAAAATTCATCTTTACTACTAGAGAAAAAATCTCATTGAAATCAATACCCTTCTTCTGTGAAAACCCCTTGACCACCAACCGGGACTTGTACCTTTTTGTACCTCCATCCTCCTCTTTGACTCTATACACCCACTTGTTATGTAATGATCTCTTACCTACATATAGGTATACTTTGAATCCATAGTATAATTTTCCATAAGATAATGATATTCCTCATCTATGGCTTGCTCCCACTTATTCTTGGTATCTACCTCCATTGCTTCCTCAAAGCACTTTGGCTATCCATTTTATATAAGTAATAGATAATTAAGAGATGGAGAAAAATTTCAGGTTCCCTTCTTACCCTATAATACCTCCTCACCATGGGAGTTTGGGGTTCGTGTGGAATATGTGCCTAAACAAGTTGTATCGAACTAGTTATTCTATAATGTCCTCCAACACTATGTACTCTTTTCTAGATTCCTCTCTATGATCCTACGACTATTTTTTATAGCCTTTTACTACTATATAGTTATGTGCATTGGAACTTCATCCAGGACTAGGATACCAACTCACCAAGCACACATAGCCACCAGGTCCCTCCTTTGTTTTCTTATTAATATTTTAACATGCATAATCATAATAACAACCATTATTCATGAAGATACACCATAGCATGACAATTCAAGAACACATATAAAAGGAAATTCACTAAACATAAAGAATGATTAATAAGATCTAAATATCATGCTAAGATGTAGTTACTTTAGCTACTAAAACATAATTTTCCATTATAACCACAAGTCATTATATAGAATTTGATTACAATATTACCCAACACATCCATGCGCTTGACCATGCACACTTTCATATAGAATCCATACCAAGTACTTAGACTCCAAGACTTACTTCTAGACTAGCACTCTATTCATACTAACTCACTAGCTACCTATTAAAATGAATCATTACCTATATTTATAGGGTGGGGCATTTCCCTTCACCGCCTTCATGCACCTTCCTAAAAATAGGCATGTTTACTAATAGTTTGCATGGTTTTTACAACTTGTGCTAACAATAGATTAAACTATAAATATCTTCATGCTTTTATCTACTTTAATCCTATTAATATACTTCTCCTTGCATTGTATCATTTCTTTTCCCCGCATACACTTTATTACCCTTTTCTTGGACACCAAGTCATTTTTCTTAAAGCTATTTTTTGATCTTTGTTTGAGTGACACTCCATCTACTTAGTTTCTATTCTAAGCCTTGTCTAGAAAATTGGTTAAGTTCTCAATTTTACCTACATGTACACATCCTTACACACTAACATGCCCCTTCATGGTGTACGCACTGCACACACTAATATGTTTTCACTATCTCTTCCTTACGTACATGCTCTTACACTAAAATTCTAGCTCCCGTGCATGGCTAGTACTTAGTCATTTCTTTATACCATCATTAGCCCACACTAGGTATATTGTCCTTCCTCAAAAATACTTGTTCAAAAATAATTTTCTCTGACAAAGAATTAAATTATAAAGAATTGGAAGAACAAATAATGGTGGGGAATATACCCAATAAATCAAAGAATATCATTCTTCTCAATCCGCATGTTCAAATTCATTCTTTGGGTGGCTGGCATAGTTCTAGGAAATCTATATTCATGATATTTTTAGCTCTTCCCACCCTATAAGCTCTTTGGAAGTTGCATTTGGAACCAATCGGCAATATCGGGCACTTTCCTAGGGGTCAACTCCTCACCCTTCTCTTTCAATTCCATGATTATTCCACCAAGGCCTAAAACCATTCTCTCTAATGTATTTTTCTTACATACAACCAATGAGCCAAGTTCCTTAAGCCTTATCCCAAGTGTATCCCTCATAGCCTTAAGCACATCTCACTTTTGTGGTACTTGTGCCATGATTTCCTTGCACTCGGCCTTGTTGTCTTTCTTGGTGGCTTGTGCTTACTTAATTTCATCCTCTTGAGCTTGAGAATGGGATCAAGGTCTTGAAATTTTTGAATGTTCATCCTACTTTCTTCATGGATTTTTTGATCATGGTGCTCAATACCTCGTATTCTACTTTATTTTTGTTATTGCTTCCTTATTTGTTTCTTTCTATATAGCCAACTCTTCTTACCGACTTACCCCCTGCATACTTATTCTCATGTAATAACATACATACCAGTCCTCTAAGTAGTATAATTCTAATGGATACTCTTCTTTGTGTTCTCTACTAGGTTGGGGTGTGTTTTTTTATTGCATTTACTAGGTGTGTGGCCTTGTTATAAACATACTTTGTATGCTTATTTTCTTCCTCCAACTCCTTTGTAAGTTGTTGTACATCTTGTTATTTTTCCCTCTTATCTTCTAGCAACACTCGATTATGGACCCCTTATCTAGATTCCATCTATTTCACCTCAAAATAATGTGATAAAATAGATAAGGGTAATGGGTGTAGGAGGAATACTTGTGAATACTCGGGAGAAGGTTGTATGCATTGTTGAATTTGATCGGACCGAATGTGAAAGCTTTCTTTTCACTAGGAGGAACTACCTATTAAATAATAACAAGACCATCGATAAATTTAAATAGTATACGAAGAAAGGACTTCTAGAAAATTCTAGTTTGGGAGTATGATACTTCTAGATGGTTTTCAATCCACTTGTTTTATCAAGTTAATGAAAATAAATGCGAGAGGTAAGGTCCTATTGTTAACACTTTGATTTAGGTGTCTCAAAACATTATCAAATCACTAGATTAATCAAAGTACTAAAAATACAAATTAATCTAGCAATCGAGTAAGGTGTGGTTTTGGTTAGGAAAGGTCACCGAGGTGTTAGGAAAATTATGGGAAATGTTTTGGGTGATTATGGGTTGTTCGATGAAAGTTATCACTTATTGTTCTAGGTAAAATTGACAATCACAAATATCAGAGTATCAATTAGGTGGCCGATACCAGTATTGGAAAATGACCAATGCTGGTGCCGGTGACCAGTGTTAGTAGGGGCAATATAGTGGAAATATTAAAAATGGGTGTTTTGGGTCTCTTTGTGATTGCATGGAGAGTTAAGGAGGTATGGGAAGGATTATATGATTTTTTAAGGCTCGGTAAGGGTGGTAAAGGTGCTAGGATGGGTGAAATGGTTTAGGTTGATGGAATAGGTGATAAATAGGTGAAAGGTGGTATTCAAGACAAAGAAGGATCAGATAGAAGATGTAAATGAAAGACTTAAAATCAAAACAAAATCTTAACAAATAATAATGAATTACTTATCTGGTAACCTATAGATATGAAGGTGGTTGCTGATTAATGAGTGTTCGTGGGAGATGTGGGAACGTGTCCAGATTATGTGACAATGGAGCATGTGTGATGTGTTTTGAGGAATATGAAGTTGTGGATGAGATGAATGGATGCTGGTGAAGATCTGATGGGCTCTAGTTTATCGTTAGGTAGCTTGAGTGCTCGAGAGTTAGAATTCCAAAGATTAAGTGAATGAATGAATTGAAGAACCCATGTAAAGAGTTAGAAACTCTTATTTAAGGTAACCGATGGTGGTTAGGGAACCGGTGTCGTCAAGGTATGACTTACGTCGGTTAAGGAGAATTGGTCTCGATTACCAAAAATAGGGTTTTCTCCCAAATTTGCTTGTAGTCTTTTCCTTAGTCCTGGGGTCTAGAGTGTTGAATGGCATAAATTAGAGTGTGGAATTAGTTAGAGGATTAATAGGTCATGAATAGTTAGGGTTGAAAAGAGTTCTAGTTAGTTAGGATAAGTGGAGACTTGGTCTAAGGAAATTAATATGTTTATAATGGGTCTAGGATAAGGTGGGAAGCATGAGGTGGATAATATAGGTGGCTAGGTGAGTTAGATAATTAACTTAATTGTGATAATTAAATTAATTAAAATGTGTGTAAGTGGGCATGGTGGGGGAATAATATTAAATTAATTTATCAAAGGTGGTTTAGAGGGTTGCGACCCAATTTTGGGTGTCTACATTTTTCCCTTTTTATCATGTAGCTTGTATTGGTAAGCAATGTTGACAAAAACATGAGTGGTTGCCCTAGTTATGGGTTGATGTGATGCCCCTCAAACTTGGATATGATGAACGAGCAAGTTGAATAGATTATGAGTTTGATAAAATGGTATGTGAAGAAGAAAATAAAGGTATGGTTTGGGCACGGGAAAGGGTTATTTTAGGTGTAGCTAATAAAGGCGGAGCATTAAAACACACACACACAGATAGAATGTGACAAGGCACTAGGTTGAAGAGCTCAAAAACTCTACATCATCAAAGGTCGATAGGTTTATCCAAACAAGGTTGTTTTGGTCCATGTATCCAAGGTATAGGATACGGTCCTAAAACATAACTAGGCAAGGTGTAGGAATAGGCAGTAGGTGTGTTCTAGAGCACCAAAAGGTATGGTCAAGATAAATGACATGACATTAGGCAAGGAAGGTCTATAGGCTAAACAACACAAGTAACATCATTGTAAGGTATAGCAAGTAAGAAAATTTGAGTGTCAAATAGGCATGGGTAGGTTTGGTAAATAGGTAAGGCCATAGGCAAGGCCGAGGTAGAGGAAAAAACATGCCCCAAATGATAGTGTGGTCAGGTGTGAGGAAATAAGGAAATTAGGTGGGGTTATAAGGCTAGGTGGAGGCTTGGTTAGCAAGAAAATGGTTTCGGTAGAAAAATTGAGGGTAAATTAGGTATAGGTTGGTTGGAAAGGTGACCGACACCGATTAAGGTTAACCGACACTTATAAAGGATAATCGATTTCAGTCCATTAGGGCACAAAACCAACATTAGTCAAGTCAGATTAGGGTAAAAAAGTAAAATCCCTATATTATGAATTCATTTGTAACTTTATACTTATGGGAAAATGATAGAGATATTTTGGATAGGAAAAAGTACAAGGTGCGGTGGAAGGCTGAGTTGGAAAATGAGTAGCAGGTGATAGGAGTTCAATTTGATGATCTCGTGAGATCGAGAGAAATTAGATTGGTCAAGAGCTGAGGAGTGGATTTAGGCATACCGAGAGGGAATAGGAGGGCTGCCGGTTTAGAGACCGAGAGATCCCACCACGCCCACGGAGGTGAGTAGAGGTAGGATTCAAAATCCATTTGTTGTTTTTGATTAAAACGAAAAAATAGAAGAATGTTGAATTTTTTTTTTGAAATTTTGAAAATGGGGAAAAATAAAGTATGGGAAGGGTGAAATCTAGGTTAATTAGGTGGTAAAATGAATGTGGGTGGAATTTGGGTAGTTTGGGGTGCATTTTAGAGGGGTTTTTGTTAATTTTCAGCAAAAAATGGATGTCAAGGTTTAGCCCTAAGGCCGAACCAATGACCAATGTTGGTTGGACATCACCCAACATCGGTTGGCTTACCGAGGTCGGTGGGGTAAAAAGGTGACCGACGTCGGTCACAATAAAAAGTGACTAAGGCCTAAAAGGAGGTTTTAGTAGAAAAAATAGAGAAGGATAGAATGGTAAGATAAATATTTGGGTGAGGAGGTATGAAAATATAGAATTAGGTTAGATTTGAGGATGATTGTATGAATGAATGGGTAAGTAGAGAAAACTAGGGTAATTTGGGTAAAGAAGGAAAGTAGTGAATTAGAATAGGTGTGAGTGTTTAGGTAAGATAGAGTATAGGGTAGGCGAGTGAATTAGGTAGAAAATAGATAGGCTAGGAAAAGTGTGTGTGGGATGGGACTGGGTAGGTGTGAATAGATGATTAAAAAGAGGTAAGTGCTTGACAAGTTTAATTGGTAATGATGTAGGCACATCACTAGTTGACTATGTGGGACAGGGTGTCACTGTTGTTGGTATGGATGTGAGGTAGCATTACTAAGGACAAGTGGGACCATATGAGAGATGTTGGGCTTGTCGGTGTGAGAAATATTGGTGCATCATATGAGATCATAGTTTTATGGTTGCTCTCATTGATAGATGGGACTCAAGTGACTACTACCTTCCATTTACCCACCGGTGAGATGATTATCATGCTAGAGGATGTGTATAGGATTTTGCGGCTGCCAATCATAGGGGAGCTAGTATATCATATTTCATCAGATGAGGTGTTTGAGTCTATGATCGCAGTATTTGGTGAGGCAGTGGGCGACCTGAGTGAGCATAGTGTTAGTATTAGTTATGGAGACATGTACACTACACATCCTCAAGATACCAAGTTGGTAGTATTGATGATGGTAGTAGTGGGATGTTATGCACTCCAAGATTCATAGGGCGAAGAAATTTCCACAAGCATTGATGGGGGTTTTACAATACATGATTAAGGATTAGGTTCATTTTGCATGGGTTTTGACCTACTTGGTACAGATATATATGGATTTATGAGCCTATCAAAGGATTCGGCAAAGTATGGTATCTATTGTACTTATCTATTATATTGTTGGGCATATAAGCACATAGTTATTGTGCATCCACAAGGACTTACAAGATAGGATTAGAATTAGGGCATCGATAGAGCTGCTTACATGAGATGGATGCTCGTATATTATATGGCGATCATATGTGGATTTCCCATCTTATGGAGGTATGGCATAGAAACTGAGGGGCCTACGGTTGGTCGATGGATATCGGGATAATTACCATTGAGCACAAGATGATTCCAATGGATAGAGTATGACGCCTATTCGGGCTTCATCATAATGTGCCCCCACCATTTCCTCAGTATCACATAGACAATGTGGAGAGACCTTTATCTCCACCTCATCCTACACCAATAGGGCAAGAGGAGAAGGTTGTGGATAGGGTGATTGATGAAGTTGGTACCACTGTTACATATAGACAGGTGGGTAGCGCAACTATAGGAAGCACCACCATAGCCAAGCCATCCAGATGTAGCTACAGTGATAGTGTAGAGGGATGCACTATAGGGGCATGTTACTACTTTATAGATACAACTCACATAGGCACACCACAAGTGGACACTCTCTAGGAATAGGTGATTGGGCTACAAGAATAGCTAGCTCGAGGCATGGGCTCAAGTTCGGTAGGGGATGGGGGATAGGTAATAGCTTTACAAGTGCATGTGATAGGGTTACTTTCCCGAGATAGTCATATTACAGGGGAAGTTAGTAGTATAGTAGGCACATGTGACTACATTATAGGTGTAGGTAGCTGCACGCACACTAGTAGTGGGATAGGATCCGATTGTACACACATAAGCATTGGGACAAGGTGTACAGGTAGGTGTCGAGTTATGGCACCATGTCGGGTGATTTATATGGTTAGTTATAGAGACGTTTTGGCGGGGTGAGATATTGTCATGATAAGGTTTTAGATGCTAGTCTTCATGTGATGACATACACCGAGCATAGGGCCCATCATGTAGCTAGCTAGAGGACTCAACATAACAAGACAACGAGTAGTCATTGATCTCATGTGCATGGCCAGAGGGAGGTGACTATTTCATGGAGTTCGAGGCCGATGAGGGTACTAGAGAGATGATGAGCGAGTGGATACCAAGACCAAATAAGGGTACTAGAGATAGCAAAGTGAAGGTGTTGGCCCCTCATATGGGTGAGACAAGGATGATATCTGACATTGTATTTTGATTTTTGACATATATACCGGCTTGCGTGCTGAAGATGCAAGATTGTATATGATATTTTTTGAGATACTTGTATTTATATCTGTATATTTAGTGTATTGATATACAAACCTTCGATGTATAGATTGATGATGATATTTATATATGATGCACTTGGTTTATTTCCATTGTATTGTTTTCATGGAAACTAGATGTGTAGGCATGGCTTTATAATGATGTATGGTTGGTTTCATTTCCATTATATTGATGTTATGGAAAGTATACGTAGGCATGGTTGAGTTGACATTTTATATGGTTGAATGATTTAATTTCCACTTTGTTGTGATGTTATGGAAACTAGATTTTTAGGCATGGTTGACTCAGATGTAGGCATGGTGGAATTAGATGTCGGCATGGTAGAGTTAAATGTAGGCATGCTAGATTTAATATGGATTGTCATTGTATTAGCATCATTCAAAATAGATGGTTTAGGCATGGTTGAGATGAAAATTTCAAGTTATTGTTTTTATAGAAATCAGATTATTTATGCATGAATTGGTTGATGTCATGATGTATGGTTTGTTGTATGTTAATTTCCAAGTGTTTATTTTTATGAAAACTAACTAATTGGTTGGTTTAGGGGAGAAAATGGTTAGAGAAAAGAGTGGTTGAGCTAACCTCCAAGGGCCCCATGACCTTGGAGTGTTTCCTACATAGCCACGCAAAAGGAGCCTTAGGACAATGTAGTTCTCCCACCGAGATAGGGAAGAATAAGATGAGGTAGGTGAGTGGGTTGGTGATTTTATGTATGGTGAAATGGGAAAGGTAAGTTAGGCATGGTTGTGTCTAGGTTGATTAGGCATGGTTATGTCTAGGTTGTTTAGGTAAGATAGAATGTGTAAGATGAGTTGATTGAAGTAGATGATGAATGTAAATGTAGGTGAAAGGAGAAGAAATACCTGAAAAATAAGTGTCGAAGGTCTTTCCCTGTGTAGAAAAATCAATAAGTAAGAAAAGGGGAGAATGGTAGAAGAGGTAAAAATTCTCCATAAGTGGAAAGAACCATTATGATCATACCAAATATTGGCTTATGAACTTAAGCCCCTAAAGGTATTGCATGATTGAACTTTCTAGGGGTGAAAGAAGTGGTGTGATCACTATGTGTGAAGTACATGTGTCGTCCCTTGAATAGGTAGAAGAGAATAAAAAGAGGTAAGGTGGAGGATTGTGTTTAGCGTAACCTTGTTGTGAGACAACATGCCCCTTCTGCAAGATACCCAAAACCAGAATAAGCAAGTCCATGACAAAAAGTTTGTTATTTTTCTTAATTTTTCCTTTTCTTTGTTTTCATAGACTGATCAATGTAGGAATTCTATGTGGGATAAATAGAATATCTCCTTGAGGTCTTCATGAAGTTGATCAATGCAGGAAGCTTCAAGATAATTTTTTATTTTGATTTTTCGAAAAAGTCATCTTTTTGGATAGACTTTGTACAATATAGCTAACTTTTTATAGTTATCCTTCGAGGGAGCAATCTATTTATAGTAGCAAGAAAGAGAGGTAGATGTCCTTTTGAGGGAATCATCTTTTTGCAAGAAGTTTGACTCAAGGAGTAGATTTTTGGTTATCCCATGTATGCACATATATATATATATTGCTTTTTATTTCTGAACTTGAAGTCATGGAAAAGACTATAAAGGAGTATAAGCCTCTTATATGAAGGCAAAACCATAGCACAAAAGAGGTTAGCTATGCAAGAGAGGTTTTCAAGTGATGAACAACCATGGGATTCCATCCTGAAAAGGAAAAAAGTATCCATGAGAATCATGCCATGAGTAGAGTCATGATACTCATATTGAAGATAAGGTTAACCAATGGATGATAATCACATGATTCTATTTGAGTCATTGGTCCTTGAAATAAGTAGGTGGAAGGAGAGGTTTGCTCAAGGGATGAATATGTAAGTGACATAAAATGATGTAGTACTTTATTCAACACTAGAATGGTTAAAGATGCAAGGCATTAAGGGGATCAATTTCAGGTTTACCTTTAAAATAACATAAACAATAAGCACTTGATCCATACTTATGGTTGACAATGTAAAGTCCAAGCCAATTAGGAGAAAACTTGCCTCATTTATTTTTCTCAGCTTTAGTTACATGTTGATTTTATTTTAGGACAAGATCACTGACCTTGAAAGTTAATTGAAGAACAAATTTTTCATAGGCACATTTGATATGTTTTTGCTAGATTTGAAGGTGATCAGGAGCATTTAAATGGAATTTGTCTAATAACTCAAGTTGTGTCAGAAGGTCTTGGTGAAATTCTTCATCATTGAGCATATCTTTAAGTAAGATACAAACAGATGGAAATTGGACTTCAAGAGGTAGCACTACCTCAATACCGTAGACCAAAGAAAAGGGTGTGGCAAAATGCGGTTGAGATGTGAATGCTAGTGTGATAAGCCCATAAGGCGAAAGGAATGTGCATATGCCAATCCTTACTAGTATCATCGATGACTTTCATGAGAATTTTGTTGAGGGTTTTTTAGTTTATTTAGCTTGACCATTGGTTTAAGGATATTATGGTGAAAAGAAACCGAGTTGAATACCAAAGTTATCGCAGAGTCTACGTAGAGTCTTATTTTTGAATTATTTAGCATTTTAAGTGATGAGGTGATGAGGAACACCAAAACGACAAATGATGTGATGGTTAATGAATTCACATATTTTATTGGCTTTTATATAAATGAGAGGGATGGCCTCTGCCCATTTAGTGTAGTATTTGGTTGTTTTGATGATCCATTGGTGACGTTGAGAAGAATGAGGGTTAATCTCTCTAACAAGATCTAAACCCCATTGAGAAAAAGGAAAAACTTCTCTCGGTGACTTGTAAGGTGTGACTTGGGGTATGGCAAAGGTTAGCGTGTTGCTAGCACTTCACACAACATTTGATATAGTCATAATAATCTTGGTTAAGGGTTGGCCAGTAATAGCTAAGTTGAAGAATACATTTCGCAACAGTGTGACCACATAAATTTCCACCACAAATCCCATCATGGATTTCTTTAATGGTTTAAGAAATTTCAGAACAAGTGAGGCACCGTAAGAGGATACGGTCAAATTCACATTTGTAAAGAAGACCCCCATGATGACATAATGAGAGACCTTTTGGAGGAAGGATCGCTTACCATTGCGAGTGAGATCTAGAGGTATTATTGAAAGGGAGAAGTATTCAACATACTACTTATACCAAATATCGTGTGGGTTGGTTTTGACTCGTCCCACAAATTTTATGTCGTGAAATAAATAAGAGGGTGATTGCAATCATTATATTATGACAAATATTTTAGAATATAAAGGTGAGGCAGGTATTTATGAAGTGAGGCAAGCCATGGTATCTATAAATTTTTAGCAGATTGTGGAACTATTTGTATGTCATAATTATCAAAGGTAGTCAAAATCTTGTCAACGTCATGCTTATACTTTTGAATTATTTTTATACGAAATGGTATAAACCATTGACTTGGTTGAAGAACTGATGAGAATCGGCAAAGATATTAATAGTCTTAACATCTAGGGCAATGGTAGTTTAGAGACCTAACACGAGTACTTCATATTTAGCCACATTATTGGTAAAATCAAATTCAAGTTTGAAAGATAAAGGAATAGGCTCACCATCAAGAGAAATCGGAATAACTCCTAGGCCACCCCCACATTCACATTTACACCCATCAAAGAAGAGGTTTATTTGATAAACGGTGTCATCCAAGGATAGAGTGTAGATAGATCCATCAGGAAAATCAAAGTTAGCGATTGATTTCCGAAAGAGGTGCATCTGCAAGCTTATCTGCAATAGTTTTTCCCTTAGCAAACTTTTGATGAATGAATTCTAGGTATAGGTCTACAAGGAGCATGAGCCAACGGAAGTATGTTATTGTTAATAAGGCTTAGTGTAACGTAGGGGTCAGTGTTAGTGACAATGAAATGTTTTTGGTTGACTAGGTAGTGGAAAAGTTTAGTGGCAACAAAAACCAAGGCTAAGCAAAGCTTTTCAAATGAGTATATCGAGTATCATAATCTAAAAGTGTACAAATTATGTAATAAACCACTTGCTCCCTATGTTTCTCATCATGATGAGTGAGCATGGCACCTAGGGAATGGTCAGTGGTAGAAATATAGAGGTAAAATGGTTGATCATCCTTAGGTGGGATGAGCATAGGTGGTGAAGAAGGTATTGCTTCAACACTTCAAAATCTTTGTGGCACACATCATTCCAATTGAAGGAAACATCATTGTTTAAAAGATAATGAAAATAGTGACATCGGTTGTAAAGTGGGAAATAAAACATTGAATAGATTGTAGTTTTCCTTGCAAAATACAAATCTATCGAAAGTTAGTAGGTGGAGGCATCTCCGAATAGCCTTGATTTTGGCGGGATCGACTTCGATACCTGCAAAGAAACAATGAAACCAAGGAGTTTTACGGAGAGATGTGAAGATGCACTTCTTTTTAAAGGTGAACATAGTATTTGATGATATGGTCAAATATGATTCCGAGATTAGGGAGGTGTTTGGCACGACGTTTGTATTTTTTTAGAAGGTCATCGACGTAGTCTTCGAGAATGTCATACATGATACCATGTAAGATATATGTCATTGCGCGTTGATAAGTGGCACTAGCTTTTTTCAAGCCATAAATCATGAAGGGATAATAGAAGGTCCCCCAAGGGGTGATAAAGGAAATTTTTTATTGATCCTCTGGCATAAGTAATATTTGGTTATAACCTGAGAATCATGAATAAGAGATAACATCTCATGGCTGGTTGTAATATCAACAAGTTGGTCGATTCGAGGCAAAGTAAAGTCGTCCTTATGGAAGTTGATGTTAAGGTTGTGGTAGTCTGTGTACATACCGATTCCCTCTGTCACTTTACTGATAGGAAAAATGTTCTAAATCCATTATAGATAGTCAAAAGATAAAATTAAAGAAACAGAAAGAAGGCATTGGAGTTCTTCTTTGACAAGAAAGGAAATGCATGGATGCATTTTTCGCAGCTTCTGTTTCATAGGTTTGGCATCAAGAATAGTAATGATATTATGCACCATGATATTTGGGTTTATATCACACATATTAGTGTAAGACCAAGTTAAATTGTTGTTATGATCTCAGAGGAAAGAGGTGAAGGCTTACTATTCAATAAAATCTAAATATTGGCCTATCTTTAGAATTTGAGGGTCATCGTGAGTGTCAATGTTGATCTTGATGGTTGATTCATTCATCATGGTTTGTGTCTCAAAAGGTAATGACAAGTGAATGTAAGAATATTCTACACCCATTTAGGTGAGAATGGAATCATCATCTTGACATTGAACAATGTTGATAGAATGTGTATCTTCTTCTAAAATGTCAGGATAAAGAAGAGAAAGGGAAGAGGGTGCCTCGCCATCACAATAATATGTCGAGGTCCCAAAGAAATGGTGTCGAGTGATAGTTAGGAGGGATGGATTTTGGATCCATGGAATTTGTGGGTGAAGGTGGTGTGGTTAGTGAAGAAGATGACGAAGGTACAGAAGGTGGTTCTTCCTCTACAAGGTCAATCTAGCCTTCTTAGAACTAGGTGGTTTAGTGAATCAAATACCATGGCGGTCTTTATGTTTTTGTGTAGTGCAAGGAATAATTGTGTGATGACATTTTTCATAAATACCAAATCCAAATCCCTTCCAAGCACAATGATGAAGAAAGGTGTGGGTGAAGTGGCGGTTGGTGAGGTAATAAAAGTCAGATGAAAAAGGTTGTGTTTGAGTGGGTGATTCGAGAGAATAATAAGAAGTATCAAGTCCACCGAATGTCAATTTGGTGTTATGGTGGGGAGGACCATATGGAAAAACTTCTCCTATATTATTATCATAATGTGAGTGTTCATGAAGGTTTCCATACTCTTGAGGAGTTTGGAACGTGTCAATGTTGTACAAATGATACTCCCCCAGGGTAAGGCATTGAAAAACCCTTCCAAAGGGTTAGAATTTAGTACTTGGGTGGAGGGAATAGATGAGATGTTTGGAGTTTGAGAAGAATCATTAGTAGATTAGTTAGATTTGGAAGTTACAGTAGCAATGGGGAGAGATGAGCTAGGTGAGGAAGATGTAGTAGCAGAAGTGGTAGATGAAGCGACGAAAGAACATGAGGTAGTAGTGGTTGAAGGTGAAGCATCAGTGGTAGTAAATAAGGTGGCAATGGTAGTAGATGAAGTGACAGTGGTAGTAGATTCCTTAACAGAATATGCACATCATTGGGTTGATACAACATATTACAAGTTTTGAAAGGTGAAGGATCTACTTGAATAGTGTAAGGGTGTCCTTCATATTCGAACTTGATACAATGAAGAGTTGAAGGTACACACCCCATGGCATGAATCTAAGATTGGATGAGAAGCATGTTACATTGGAATTCTACTTCAAGAACATAGAACAATTCAAGAATGGTGCGGGGACCCATGCAAATGTGGAGGATGATGGTGCCAAGAGTAGAATTCAAAGTATCATTGAAAGAATACGGCATAACTAGGTTACTATGCATATAATTGGCAAGTATACACATTTTTTCGTATGCACAAGAAGAAATAATATTAATACTCACACCTTCATCGATCATAACACATCAAATGTGATTATCCTCAATGTGGATGGATATGAAGAGGGAGGGATCAGGATCATTTGAATGGCAAGGAGAAATCTCTGAGTCATAGAAACCGAAGGTAGAAATTTGATGAGTGGTAGCGGTTAGAGGTTTTAGGTGAATCTATGAGAGTAGCCACATGATGAGGTGTGGATATAGTAGAAATGGGTGTAGGGTTATTGGGTAGATACTCAATAGTTTACAAGATCTTGAGGAGGTCCTAACGATGAGACTTAGATGTTTGGATGAGGTCATACAAAGACATTTTTAGAGGAGATTGGTGAAGTTGTTTGATCATAGTACAATGTGTGGCTGCATCATAAATAGGATATAACATCCCATGAATTGTGACCATGGGGGTAGGTGCAAATGGAATGGTAGGTACAGGTGCACTAGATGGGTTTCCATTCTTCTCTTTTCCATTTTCCTAATGTGATCGAGTGGCAACTTGAACCATATTGGTTTGAGGAAAATAATGAGGTGTGTCATGAAAGGTATAATGACATGAGGGATAAACACCTCGTACGGGATAAGAACCCTATGAAATGAGTATGGCACATTGGCATTTTGGAGGGTGTTGGGATAGCTCTATGATCCAGACCATATTGATCTCAAAGGTTGGAGGAGGAAAAGAGGGCTATGGAGGTGGAATTGAAGGTCGCTGAATAGATATGGGGCAAGGATGTGTAGTGACAGGTAAAGGTGAAATAAGAATTTCATCCAAAACGTCATTTTTTCAAAGAGATCTTCAGTAGAACATAGTTGAAGGAGAATATTTTTAATGGCCTTACAATTTTCAACATCATGCCCTGACACACGATGATAAGCACAAATCATGGTATCATAAAACCCTTCTGGTTTAGGTTTGAGTAGGTCATAAGGCCTGAGAGGTGGAAATGTAATGGCAAAGGTTTCTAACAGATCGAGTGAGGATATTAGCATAATATCCTTCCAAGGGATCACAATAATAAGTGAGATTAGTTTTGGATGGAGGTTTGGGTGACTTCTTTAGAAGAGGTACTACTAGAGGGGAAGTTAGAGGTTGAGTAGGTTTGACTACCTTTTTGGTAGGTATAGTGGTTTTAGACTTGGGTTGCACCTTCTTGGGTAAAGGTGTTGAAGTAGTACATGAAGTAGACAGGAGTGTGGAATATGGAAGTGGATGTGTCAACCAAGGTGAGAGTAGAGGTGCAAGGTGAAGACAGCAAAGTAGGAGGCATACAAAAATTTAGGTTGAAGAAGGTAAAGGACTAGGTAGTGGAGCAAGCATGGGAAATGTAGAAGGCTTAGGTGGAATGGGAGATTGCAGTAAGGATGTAGGTTTCTTTGTTTTAGTTTTACCTTGGGTAGGAGATTACTTGACCAAGGTTAATAGAGGGAGACCTAAGATGGATGGAAGTAGCAAACGTGAAAGAGTAGGAGTGGGAGAAACTGTGGTATGAGGCCTAAGAGGTTGGGTCTTACTCTTAGGTGGGAGTAAAGGCCTAGTGATAGTTTGGGAAGAGGATGCTAAATTGATCTCCATGGGAAGATGGATTAGACTTGGTGTCGGTAAAACCCCCAATGTAGTGATAATTTTTGGCACAAGTGAAGGTGTGGGTATAGGTAGAGGTTTGGGTGCATGTGGTTGTTAGTGTAACTATAAAGGTTTTGGTTTAGGTGAGAATGATGTAGAAGAGGATAATATAACTGGCTCATGTGCAAAGGATTTAGTTATCTTGAACACTTTAGGATAAATTTTCGAAGTGTCTATGGAAAACATTTACATTTGAGTTGATACAGGAAGTTGAAGACATCCCCAAAGCGTGGAATAGTTGACATACTCCAAGCAATCAGCCAAATAAGAGAATGGTGTATAAGTAGAAGAAGATGGCAACAACTTGGTGGTGATCCCTATGAAAAATTCTAAGGTTTGTTAAACAGGGAATTTTTTGGCTTTTGAATCTATAGGAAAAAGTGATGTGAGAAGATTAACAGGATCCTGGTAGACCCTAGGAGACACATCACTGACCGGAAGAGAGTGTAAAATTGGTTCCTCTATGTTTCGAGGAGGGGAAAGGTAGGTGATGTAGACTCTTCCTTAGGTTGAGAAGAGAATAAAATAGACTCTACTTTGGGTAAAAGCATGGGTAATATGAACCCCTTGGTAGGTGACAGAATAAGTGGAGTAAGCGCCTCTGTAGATGAAGGAGTAGGTGAGGTAAGCTCCTCTATGGGTAGAGGAGTAGGTGAAATAGGCTCCTCCATGGGTAGAGGAGCTTGCACAAGAATATCTTCAATAGAAAGGATGAAAGGAAACTTAACAGAAGGGATAGGTACTGTGTCAAAGATGGCATGGACCTCGTGGACATGGGTGTTATTGCTAGAGGTCTCACTAGCTTGATTTGATGAATGGGTATGGTTTGGAAAAGGTTTCTTAAAGACCTACATATTTTTATTTTCTCGGCATGTTAGGGTTATCCAGACAAGATCTCCATTATCTAACATTTCATGGACAATGTTTTTGAATTTTTATAATTTTCATTACTATGTCTTCTAACACAGTGATAGTTACAATAATCGTTCTCCTTATACTATGCAGGTATAGAACAAGAAGGGTCAAAGCTAGTATGTGGTTTTATTGGTGGAAGATTGATGGCTCCCACTTTTAACTATTTTTCTAACACATAGGAATAAGGTTCTCCTATGGGGGTATATCTTCATTGTTCCTACTTGTATTGGAAGTTTTGAATAGGAGAAAGATAGGATGGATGTTTTGATTGGTTTGATGGATGAGATGGGTCAGCTTTCAAGACCATCACATTTATGGATCCCTTTTCTTTAGCATGAGTATTTTATGGTTTACAGGAAGAAGAAGAGTCATTTGATTTATACAGAGAACTTTTGTTACGTAATTGTAGCTTATTCTCTTTGATAGCATATATTTCTATCTTCCAAGCCATATTGAATGCCTCATCAAATGTCCTGAATGTTTTGACCTGAAGAGTTGAAGAGATGTGCCTGGAACAAGCCCTTGTGCACAACTCTATCATATTGGTTTATATAAGTTGAAAGGTGAGCTGATTGGTAAGACTCCACCAACGTGTGACAAAATCTATGATAGATTCATCTTCATATTGATGCATTGAATATAAATCATCCATGGTTTCCTTCTTAGTGATTTTTATGGAGAAATGGTCAAGGAAGGCCTGAGCTAGTCGACTGAAAGAAAATATCGAGTGCCTAGGTAAAGCACTATACCAATCTAAAAGAGGTCCTATCAATGACATGAAAATTTTCCTAAGAAGCAAGGCATCATCATGGGTGATTAGATAACATACATCTTTAAACAATCACAAATTCTGTTGTGGATCTTCCTTTCTATTAAATCGATTGAATCTAGGCATCTCCTAATGTGGGGATAAGGATGAATCGGTATGGAAGGATGAATAGGCACATTACAGATTTCAGTGTAATTCAATATATTGCATGAGCTAAAGACATATGCTTCCAAGGTTTGCATATTGTCCATCATCATTTTGATCAAATCCATGGTCAGATTAGATTGAGACACACCTCACGTGGTATAAGGAGGTGGGTACGATGTAGAAGGCACATTAGTATATGGAGGTGCCGAGTAAGCAAACCGGGAAGGAGGAACATAATTAGTAGCAGATGGTGATGGAATATACCTGAATGGATGGTATAAGTAACAAGTGGTGGCCGAGACAAGGTATAGCCGGAGGAACCGGTGTAGAGACCCTCGTAACGATAGGTGGTAGAGTAATACCTGTCTCAGCGCCACACGATAGTGGTGAGACATGACCAAAATCTAAAAAGGGGTCAACGAAATGGATTTTGTGAGGTAATAACAATTGATGATATTGGAATCCCTACACTAGGAGCTATAGATGATGGCATTATAGACGACGAAGGGGAGACAAACAAAAATGTGCAATAGATGCCATAGTTATAGCATGTATCAAAGATGTAGGAGTGATCGAGAAAATATGGGTGGTAAGGTGGAAGAAGCTAAGGCTACACTAGTGATGGCTAACATAGAAGTGGGTGAGAGTGGGAGGAATGGAGATAGGCATCCCGTATATGAGTTGTCTTGATGAGTCGCGGGTGGATGAATGGGAAAGGTAATACTACAAAGCGGCAAGATTATGATCAAGGAGTTTTGTGAACTCCCATCACTTACATGTATAGCAATAGGAGAGGTGGGGTTCATAGGTGAAGAAATTAAAGGTGGTGAAGGACTAGGAGATAATGGTTAGAGGCTAGCTTAAAAACTAGAGTTTTGGTGTATCTATGAGTCAAAACCATGTGAATAGTGGTAGGACAAGTGGTCTGAGCTCTACGAGATGGTGTAAAAACATAGGAAAAGAAGATATAAGAAATATGGAAAATGAAAATTGGTTGTTGTTTTGACATAAAAATCAAAACATAGAGATCGATATTGGTAGGGTAACCGATCTTTGGTAGGGTGGGATAACTTATGCAAGTCACCGGACCAATATCAATTCTCGAGAATAAATGGTAGATTTATAAATTTGGAGATGAAGAATGTAAATTGGGTGGACCTGAACTCTGTTGATGGTAACAAAGACTCAGAAATGTGATAAATGACATAAACATGTCACATAAAATATTTGGATGTGAATTGAATACTGTTTTGGGAGAAATAACCAAAACAACAAGGAACCAATGTTGGTCATTCAACTGATGCTAGTGTGGAGAGGTAACCGATACCATTCTTATATGGAATTTGAGAAGATGATGAAAATTTGAATTTTAGGTGATTAAGTCAAATGAAAACACCAACCCAAGAACTGAGTATGGTAGTGATGAGTCCTAACACACCCAGAATGAACCGGAATATGCCACTTATGATGGTGGTGCGTCAAGTATAAGAAAATTAAGAAGAAACAACCTCACTCCTCAAAATGCAATTTTAACAGTTAAAAGCTAACAAAACACGTCAATCATATGCTCTAGATTTTAATGTTATGTGTTTTATGCCTTTTAAAACTGACTATGAGTAGGTTAGAGTTTTTGGTCAACAAGATACCCTATAAGCAATCTACGGCGGTTTTAGATGTATTTTGGCTAAGTGTCCCCAATATATACTTCACAATATGTGAGGTCCAACTCTGATATAATGACTGGCCAAAACACCAATTGGATCACCGCCAATCCGATTGTTAATCATTGACGGAAATTATTGAGAAGGAATATGTTTAATAAATGATTAAATTATTTTAGTGCTTTGGATAGGGGTGTGTGTGCACAAAGTGTGAACTATGATTAATTATATCCAATCATCAACTGGTCATGACCTCCAATATATAGATTGTAAATAAATTAAGGTGATATAATGCAACATACAAAGGATGAAATGTAGATATTTTTAAGCCCAAATAAAAAGTAAAATTAGATGTAGAATTAGAGAATATTTCAAGAGGATGATATTTCACTAATTGCAGGTAGTGCAAAAGAAAGTAAGAAGATTTTTTTAAACACCAAATCATGAATTTCCTTTAGACGAGTAGAAGAAGATAATATTGACCAGAAAGAAACTTAATGTGAACTTTTCATAAAAGAAAGAAACACATAATTCCCTATATGAAGAAAATGTAAAGAACCCACGAGAAGGGGTCCCACCGAGCGTGCTAAAATATTTCGCCTTAAAGTAATGTGATAAAATAGATAAGGGTAATGGTAGTGGGAGGAATACCTATGAATAGTCAAGAGAATGTTGTGCGCATTATTGAATTTGATCAGCGAATGTGAGAGAATCCTTTTGCCAGCAGTAAGCTGCCTATAAAATCACAACAAGACCACAAGAAAAATTTAAATAGTATATGAGAGGGAACTGCCTAGAAAATTCTAGTTCCAAGAAGTATGATACTTTCTAGATAGTTTTCAATCCAATATTTTATCAAATTAATGAAAATAAATGCGATAAACAAAGGTCCTATTGTTAACACTTTGATTTAGGTGTCCCAAAATGTTATCAATACACTAGATTAAGCAAATTACTGAAAATAAAAACTAATTAGGCATCGTGCAAGGTGTGGTTTTTGTTGGTAAAGGTCACTAAGGTTTTAGGAAAGGTTTAGGAAAAGTGTTGGGTGATTCTAGATTATTTGATGAAAGTTATGAGCTCATTGTTCTAGGTAAAATTGACAACACAGAGACCGATATCCGTTAGGTGACCGATACCAAGATTGGAAAATGACCAATGCTGATTGGGTGACCTATTCCGTGGGGAAATCTAATGGAAATATTAAAAATGAGTATTTTGGGTCTCTCTCGATCGCACGCAGAGCCGAGGGGGTTTGGGAAGGATGATATGATTTTGTTAAGGCTCGGTAAGGATGGTAGAGGTGCTAGGATGGATGAAATGGTTCAAAGTTGATGGAATAGGTGATAAACAAGTGAAAGGTGGTATTCGAGACAAAGAAGGATCAAATAGAAGACGTAAATGAAATAATTAAGATCAAAATAAAAGCTTAACAAATAAGAATGAATTACTTATTAGGTAACCCGTAGATCTGAAGGTGGATAAGTGAGGTGGCTAGGTGAGTTAGATGATTAACTTAATTTTGATAGTTAAATTAATTAAAATATGTGCAAGTGGGCGTGGTGGGGGAATAATATTAAATTAATTTATCAAAGGTGGTTTAGAGGGTTGCAACCCAATTTTGGGTGTCTACACTAGCGTGCCACCTTAGTTGTTATCTTATTCAATGAATTGTTGGATTGTTCATCCATTAGCTTTGTGGTTTTGATGGTTGTGAGGAATGTGTCTGGATCCTTCTTTATTTTTCACCTAGCATACGCCTCAATATTGTTCTTAAACTCAATCTCCTCCATATGAGTCTACATGCTCCATGGCATCATCTTCTTTTTACGCATCTTTACTCCTTTAGGGTCAATTATCTCCCATCCATAGAGGTCTTTGTTTGGTACCATGCTCTGGAACCTTACATGTAACACCTTTGTTTGGTCATCAATGTAGCTCATTTATGTTGGTCATAGGATCTCCTCCTTCCTCCTTCCGTCGTTATGCTTACCATTAGGCATCCTTTTCTTAGTCTCTAGCATCATGTTTCTCCCATCTCCACATGTAGCATGTAATCCTTCCCTAGTAGGTTTCTCCTCATCATTTCCCCGATCTTCTTCCTTCTCTCCTTCAATACCTCCACCATCATGTTGTGTATCTTTGCATTAGGTTATATAGTCTCTTCCTTAGTCACTTCTTCCTCACCATGGGTTAGCTCTTCACTATGCAAGACCTCTTCCATAGACTTTTCTTCATCACTTTCCTCCATGGTAACCAATCATCACCTTCTCTTTCTTAGAGTACTTGTCTTCTTTTTTGGCTTTGGCTCTATTGGAGTGACTTTAAGTGACTTCTTAGTCACCTCGAAGTTCCCGCGCCATGGATTTTATACCCTCTCTGTAATTTCCTTCTATAATTCTATTCTAGTGTAGTACATTATTCATCCGCCCTCCTCCCCAACATCCTTTTATTTCTCTTAATATTCTTTTTGTTCTTATCGAGGATGGGTTTCCTCACGCATCATTTTTGAATTCCCTAACATCTGCTTTCCCTTTAGTGGTTTCAAGAGGTTAAGGTATGTCATGTCAATATACTTCTTGTTCTTCAATCCGGCCTCGGATATATGTAGAATCTTATCGCTTCCTTTCCCACTACAAAGGTTTTAGGATTTATATCCATATTATTAGATTCCATTACCTCCACATATGATGACTTATAGGGCTATAGATATGTGGTGCACAATATGTGGCAATTAGAATCTAATTTTTCAACATCAAATACCAACTTCTATGCATCCTTAATCTTATTCATTGATTCCTGAAAGTAATTGGAAGTGAAGGTGAAGGGTAATTTACAACAACGTCCATTCTCTCCATTGCTTAGGAAAACCTTCCCAAAGTGAAGTGTTAATGCACTACAAATTCTACCTTTCCATCTAGAATTGAGGGTAGTTCCCTTAGCACATGCAACTCATTCTTGAATTCCTCTTGCATATGTCTATACCACTTATCTACGACAACTTGTATGGGTTTTTAATTACCCCATCACATGTATACTCAAAAGTTTTTCCATAGGGGATTTATTATCAACTGGATAAATCTATACCTTGTCCTTGGTTCCATCTGGTACCCCTACTTCCCAAAAATATAAAAATAAGTATGGTGCCTCAAGTTATTTTCTCACCCTTTCTCACTTGGATAAGCACTTCCTCCACTATGCCCTCAACAATTAACCCGACAATATAATATTGGGCATTTTAGGCCATCTTGTGTGCTATGCGCAGCCATTTCTTGTTCACTTATGTCTATATTTTCAATGCGCCCAACTTGTAACTCAACAAGCATATTGCAACTCGGTGTCTAGTTCATTGATGGTTGTGATTTCCATCACGTGATTCCCCCGATGATAGGTGAATAGCTTTTTTGTGGCCTCTACCCCATCATCATCATCCAAGTCTTACTTAATTTAAACATTTGAGCTATGCAATCTTGTTACCCTTCGATCACTTACACAAAGTGATGTGCACTCTTCTTTCGGAAAATAAAATAAGTCCTCATACACACGTGACATGAGCCATTAGTATAGTTTTTAGGCTTGTAGAAGAAAGGAAATTCATATAGTTAGAGGACTCCAATGCTCTTCACGGTGTCATCATATACTAGTTATAGTCCTCTGATCCATTTTTATCATTACATCCTTGTTAATTTATGCTTCATGGGCCTCTAAGTGATGGTTATAATCGCTAATATTGCATTTGGTCAAGTTTGACTCCCATGAATTCCCTACCGGTAGCTCCGAGGAGTATTGCATCTCCGAAAACCACTCTTCCGGTGTGTTCTCTATAGTGGACTTCTTATTTTTAACCTTTCCCTTACCTTTTGGTGATATGTTGGGTGCTTTTTTGGTGCCATTACTTCTATTTTCACAAATTAAACTTCAAAAAAATTCAAACTTTACATGTTTTAGACAAAATGTGCCCTAAGTGCTTAATCAACTTGATCAATTTTTGTGATTTTAATGATGGTCATTGATCTCTTAAGTCCTTTCTCTTGTCTACCTTTTGATTTGGTTTGTAATCCAAAAACATGTGCCCTAGTTCTAAAACTTTTATCTCTTTAAATCTCTAAACACTAGTTCTATGAATTCAAACCCTCGAAACCCCAATATTTACGTATCTCTTACCTTCACACCTTCTCCTCATGTTCTTACTTCCACCGAAAAACTCCTAACTAATTCCATGTGTATTTTTCTCTAATTAATCTTAGTTTTCTTCTTCACACAAGCTCTTTGTAAACACGTATAATTTGCACTTAGTCGCTCTTCAATCACTCCCAACATGAAGAATGAACTCACCTACACCCTTTTTATATTTTTCTAAATTTTTAACGCATTAATTACTCCCAACATACCACTATGAAGTAGTTTTAAATGTGTTTTTTCTTTTTCCATGCTTCTTCATTCTTTCTTTTACATACGGTAGTCATAACCTTCTAGTGTGCCATACTCTCCAAGATGCATTCATCCTTACACGTACTTCCCCGCACTATAACCCATCTTCCTCTCGTAACACACACCAAGTAGTTTATTCTTCGGTTGCCTCCCTCATGTTACATTATGCGTCCATTTAGATTGTGTTTTCTTTAACTCTTAGCACTTTCTTCCAGTACCATCATCTATGACACTTTTATTTTCTTTCCACCATCCTCAATAAGCACCCTTTTTCATATTATCATGTGCACCCTTGTACCATTTCTAAAAGATGTAAAAACATCACATAGTCTCTTTTATGCAATCTAAAAACTTTTTTACCCCACACTAAAATCATTTGCAGTTCTTTGTGCATCAACTTATAATATAATAATCATCTCTTGCGTACGAACACACTTATTACAACAAAACAAGAAAAATTAGGAAAGTAAAATTTAATATAAGTGGACATACTACCTTATTATAAATGCAAAGGAAACTTATTTATAGTAGGGCTTTAGCCTAATCTCATTGAATTAACCAAGAAACTTGGTGTCATCTAGCACTTACAATTGACATGCACTTGATTCTAGTATCTTGGTCACTACAAAGGGTCCCAACCAATGAACCTTCAACTTCCCTAGATGGTGCATAAACTTGGAGTCATACAAAAGTACCATCTTTCCAACTGGTAAAAGACTTGTTCTTGATGTTCTTTTCATGCCAATCCTTCTATATTTATTTTTCCTTCTATCTCCAAAACACAATAGTGTGCCTCTCATCTAATTACATGAAATGTTAAATGCTCTCATCAACTTCATGTTCATCATCTAATCCTCTAGTGCGTGTAATATGCAGGGAGGGTAGTAAAAATTCCATAGGTACTACAGCCTCTGTGTCAAACACCAACTGAAAGGGTGTGGCCTTGTTCAACCATTTATAGGTTGTCTTGTGTGCCCAAAGGATGGATGATACCGTGTCATCCCAATCCTTTCTACAAATATCACATATCTTTGTTAGTGTTTTTCCCAAGATCTCATTGAAAGCTTCAAAAATGCAATTAGCCTAGGGGTGAAAAGGGGTAGTATTATGGTGTGCCACCATAAACTCTTCCAATAAAATTCTAACGGTATTATTTTAAAAATGAGTTCTTCTATCACTCATTAGCCTCAATGGACATCCATACCTGCTGATGATTTTTTCCCACGTAAATCTTATTGATGTCCATACAATCCAATATTTTCTAAGCACAACCTCTTCCCACCTTGTAAATTAATTAGTACATGTGATGATGTAACACACACATGTACTACCTGTGGGTAGTGCAATAGGTCATATAAAATCAATTTCCCATTTCTCAAAGGGCTTCATGCTTGTTATGGTCCCCACTTGCATCTTGTCTCTATTCCTAGTATTTCTAATTCTCTAACAATGATCAAATGATTTAACAAAATCCTTAGTGTCTTTGAATAATGTCTCCCACCATAGACATGTTAAAAGGATCTTACACGTGGTGGCATCTCTTGCATAGTGTCCCCAGCTATGCCTCCATAAGATTCCTCCATTATAGTTGCATGCTCATTCTCCGCACACATTTGTACAACACCTCATCTCTGCCCCCATTTTATACACGTTCCCTCCAATGAGTTTATATGACACTACATGGATAGCAATTTACTTATTTTCCAAGGTCTTCATTCCTTTTGGTGTTAATCCAAAGGTGTGAAAAAATATTGCAATGTCTTCCAAATCAGCTAGTGTGTAGTTCAACTTGAATAATTGTGCATCTAGCATAGTTTCCTCAATACTCTAGGTATCCTCCCCATATTTGATCCTTGACAAGTGGTTAATTCCCAGATTGTTCTTTCCTAGCTTTACTATAATTGTAAAGTTAATTTCCTAGAAAACTAGTATCCACCAATGATGTGCCCTTACGCAGAATATGTTTGTTGACTAGGTACTTTAATGTCATATGAGTTATATAAAATATGAATGGTGTGGCTAGAAATTATTGTCAAAAATTATAGAGTGCATAGATCATGTATAATTTCTCATACTCCATCATCATATAGTTTTTATCTGTTGGTTTCAACTTCCTACTTGCAAATCATATGGGATGGTCCACATTTATCTCTCCTGGTTATTCCAAGACTGTGTCAATAGCCATGATAGATCCATCTACATGGACATGAAAATTTTTGTTCCATGAAGGGAATCACAAGAAAGGCATGGTGGTAAGATTCTCCTTAAAGGTCTCAAACACCTATTATTATGCATTTCCCTAGTAAAACTTTCCATTAGCCTTGACCAATTCCTCTAAGGGCATGGAAATATTTACATAACCCTAAATGATTTTTTATATTAACCAGTGTGCTCCAAGAAACCATGCACTTCAATCTAGTTGGTAGGTTCTTCTAACCCTAAAATGACTACAATCTTAGCAGGGTCTATCAATAATCCTTCTTTACAAATGATATGCCCAAGAAACTTATAAAAAGGGGTGGTAAAGGTTGATTTCTTAATGTTTAGAGAGATGCTAAGTTTCCTGCATCTCTCAAGAATCAATCACATATTATCAAAATGATCCTTTACTAGCTTGTAGATGGTCCAATCATCCAGATAAACCTACGAAACTTGTACATGAAGTCCCAAAATTCCCGAACAACGATGTGTAAGAATACCGTTGGTGCATTATTCAATCCAAAGGGCATCACAATATATGTAAAACTTTCCCATTTAGTTGTGAAGGTGGTCTTTTCTAAATCCTCACATGTAATGTGTACCTGATGGTACCCTAAGAATCCATTAGTGAAAGAGCATATTTCATTCCTCGCAACACCTTCAAGTATCTCCTTAGTGAATGGAATAGGAAAATGATCTATGACACATGAAGCATTGAGTACCTTGTAGTCAACACAAATCTTGATCCACCATCCTTCTTGATATTGATCACTATGGGGCTAACCCACTCAGATTCCTCAATAGGCTCTATGATCCCTAACTTAAGCATATTGGCAATCTCCTCTTTCACCTTCTCACATAGGTTTAGGTTCATCCTATAAGTTGTCTTCTAAAATATGTGTGCACACTCTTTCAGCTTAATTTTCATTTCTCCTAATGAGGGATGTACGCCCTTCAACTCATGATAACCCCTTGGGAGAAAGTCTTAAAATTCATACAACAACTCAATTATCTTCACAACCTCTTGTTATGACCAATAATCTCCAATAATGGCCTCCTTAGGCACATCCTTAGTGCTAATATTCACCTTCTTAGTATTCATAGGCACATGATAGGTGCGTGCCTTCTCATCTGTAGAGTCCATAACTTTGTGCGCACCCTCTATATTTTTCATATCCAAATATTCAACTTCATAATCATCAATGATGTAGACCATCTTCCCTTTTTATTTCTCTCTCCACACGCGCCTAAGGTGGATCTCTTTTGTTTCTATTACATCGTTGTGTGCCTTAGTCTCAGGTTCTCCCAATATTTGCACCATAAGTTCCTCTTCCTTTGTGTTATCTCCTAGAGTGATGTGCTTCATAATCTACAAGGTTTCATTGGTGGGAGGCTTAGTACAAAAATAATCTAAAGTGTGAACAATACCTTCCGTCAAGTTGCACCAACTTGAAGTTTCTTGTTTTAAATCAGCATGCACATACCATGCCCAATCGCATTTGTGCAGAGTGGAGTGGAAAGTGTGTACCCAAAGGGATGGTGATATTTACTCTTGTCCTTACGCCAATACCTCTCAAAATTATGGATTTGTACTGAGTAATATTTTTCCCACCATATTTATGTATAAGTGAAGGGATGTTACTCTAAGTGAACCTTGTCAAAAATATACCCTTAACTCACGTAAACTAAATATATTGTCTCTATGTGTCACCCATCAGCATTTTATTGTCCTATGTAATCTATAGACCATCATATTCTATCTATCCCCTTCATTTCACCATTGGTCTTCCATTGCGTGTAAGAAGGAATCAAGTTTCTATTCTCTAGTATACCTAGGTAACTAATTCTTTCCCAAACACCTAATCATGCGTAGCCTAACCATTTTAGAAACTCTTCCCTTGACCTCATGACCTACCATCTCATAGGTCTCATGGGCCCAATTTCCACGAGCAATGTTGGTAGTGTCACCATTAGATTATGCATCCTCCCAATGCAGGACACCTTCCTTTGATGGTTCTACATCCTCCAGATCATGCATTGCATGTGCATATATTTGATTGATCTATTCTTCACTAATAGTCTCAATATATGGAGTAACCTTTATCTCATCCAGTGGTTTTACCACTCACTAATCCTTGTTCTCAAAATTGTTATGTATTTTGTTGAAACGCAAATGATCATTGTTCACATAACACCATGGATGGCCTAAAAGTGTTGGGAAGTTATCTACCTTTGCAAGTTCTAGTACCTCAAAATCACCTGTGAATTTTACACCTTGAATAGTGATAGAGGCATATTTCAATACACTAATGGGCATGGCCCTCATCTTATTTTTCATGTACACCACATTCATATATATATATATATATATATGTAATTATAGCCTTCCCATTAGGTTCCATCCATCTAAAGTCATAACATTGACTTATCTACATGTGTCAATAAGAATGTTACTCACCAACCAACCATTAATCACAGCATCTAGTGTTATCTCCTTATCAAAAGCATGGTCTTGTGGTGGTAAATTTACATGAAGAATTTAGCACTCTTGCTTAATCGATGTGCATGATACTTCCTCACATAACCATTCTCATAGTAAGGGAATGATGTTCTCTTGGTGTAGCATCTTACATACTTCCTTCAAATCATCAACATATTTTTGTGGAATCTCAATTCCCCTCACATGCTCCCTATCATGTACTTGCTCCTTCAAATGTTGGATCTCCTTTTGCAGTTCTCTAACAACACCCATGGTCTTCTTATACACATCCTTCTGATGAGATGCATCTAGATACTTAACATGTATGACCTCCTCTCTTTTGATCATAGGTTTTTCCTTTATATGCTTACACGTGCATGTTTCTACATGTGTAGTAATGAGGATAGGTTGAAGTTATGGATCATTCATCTTTGTAAGTGACCAATATTTAGGATTTTTTCATGCTACTTTAATCATCCCTACTTATTTTTCCTTCTTTTTGTTCTTACATATATGTTCATAGATATCCTGACAATCCTCGACCTTGTATTCCTTTCCACAAGAGGGCACAGACTTGATTCTTATGTCACTCACAATGGTAATGATCTGGTGATCCATAAGTATAACATGTCCCACTCATGAACCTTCATCTACCACCATGACTTCTACTTTGATATACACCTCAAAATCCATGATTCTCATTATTGTGCATTTCACTAGTCTATCCTTCTTGCTCCCGAGAACTGCTTGCCATAGTGGTCAAGTGTAGCCTGATCTCACAAGCCTCATTCCTATGGTCAATCAAATAGTAGTCAATATTATCATAGGTATGCACATCACAAATATTGAAATATATAGAAATGTTATTTTGTGTTGCATATTGAAAAAGTGGACATTTCCTAACATCATGATTCTTATGGAAAATCTCACAAGATGTAAATAATGCACAAACACTCCAACGTGAGCATATTTCCTTTGTGTGTCCTTCCATATCACAACCAGTACACCATAAGCCACTATGCATCTCATGTGCCGAATTGGAAAAAATATTTTCCTATTATGTATCCATAGTTGTTATCTGTGCCTCGAGGGAAAAGAAAAACACCCGTTTCAACACTTCCAACTACTTATATGTATAGTGTTACCTCCAAAGACCTCGCGTGGATCAATAAATGTCTTGTGAGACAATACTCTTGTAAATGTTGTTAACAAGCCACCTATGAACCACTGTGTGTGTTGGCTCTGGTGAATATCATAAGATAACTTAGAAAATAATGTTTTTAAAAATGCATCATACTCTCTGACGCTCCGATACAAACCTTGCTTGATATTCTTAAGTGCGCTAATACTCTATTTCTTAAACTCGAGAATTCAAAATTTAGCTTAAAAGGAATTATACAATACATCATAATCCACCGTAGTCTTGTGTGGATCATACTCCGTGTACCAAATTGTGTGTATGCCCTTAAAGTGTGGTGGAAAATTAACTTTCCTTACTATCAGAATTTTTTATTCCTTTGGCTCTCCATACTAACTCACACGTATGCACATACTTAGCTACATTCTCCACACCCCTATACTCTATAAAGTGAAGTGACATCTCAAATAATAATTGAGTTGTTTTCTATTGTGGTTGATGCAACTACAATTTTTTTTTGTGGTTGTTGTGGCCCTTATCCTTAAATGAATCTTGATCTTAAAATTGAACCTCCACCAGGGGTTTCCTTTGCAATGTGGTTGACTCGATCCTCCCGAGCCTCCCATCATGACCTGTGGTCCTATAGATGAAATTCCTTATATCTCAAGTAGTTTTACTTAAATGAACACCAATCATCTATGTTATAGAAGCACCTATAGGATTACTTCCAATGCATTGTGTGCCAATGTTATGTCCTAATGACATGCCCGTGAAGATATAGCCAAAAGTACTCACTCCAAACACTAAGCACTGTAGTACTACCATATTCATGTCTCTAATCTATTGCACATCATAAGATGATAAAAAAAACGTACTTACCTATGTCCCCTCCCCAACATGGAGATATTCCTTTCTCACATTCACTATGGTGCTCTTCTATAATAACATCTAAATTTTGAACACCTTGCATAAGGGATAGGTGGCTAGGTCAAGTTAGATGTGTGTCCACAGCTTATTCTTCTTTCCTAAAACTCACTCTCTTCATATTTTGAATGGGTATCTCTATTTCACTTTCCCAACATATAAAATACATGATCTTGTGGTCCCTCACCTTCTATAGGGGTCTCATCACTTCCACCAGTCATCATTCTTCTCAATCTCGCATACCTCCTTAACTTCCCTTTGTCACGCATCAATATACATGAGTCTTATTTCCTCTCTTTCTCTTTCCTCTACTAGGGTCACTACCATACTTCCCGAACCTATCTCCTTCCCTTGCACATGGATGGGTTTTATCCTATCATAGGTGAGTTCTTCATTCCCAATTCAACCATCAAGATCTTGATAGCTAAAGGTGTCATGCATAAATAAGATCCCCTTGGCTCACATAAAAACTAGAAATTTTCTTCCTATGGGCATGAGTATGTCAAAATTGTGTACTCTAAGGTATAAATGTGTAACACACCTTCCCACCAAATATCTACAATGTTAGTCCATGGTGAGCATCTAAATCATAGAGTGTTTACTAGTCTTCATGTCTCAACACTTGCTTTATACCAATCTGAACACCTCTGTTTTATGCATATGCAACTAACCACTCATACAATTATACTCAAAAAAAAGTTGAAGAACATCTTATACAAGAAGTCATAAACATTGTCTTCCACCCACTTGCATGCATTGAAATCAGGTCCAGTGTAATACCTCTAGGATAACATGTTTGACCATCATATACCCAGTTCTCAATATTCTTTGAAGATAATTGGAATGTCATGTGCATGCAGCATCCTGGTAGACAGATCAAAAATCAATCACAGCAACGGAACAAAAATGTAGTCTTTTATTACTCAATATAGTTATGTGCACTTTGGCATTTCATCCAAGCTAGGATGGAAGCTCACCCAAAGCACGCACAACCATGAGGTCCATCCTTTTTTATTATCAATATGTTAGCATGTATAATCATCATAAAAACCATTATTCATGAAGATACATCATAGCATGACAATTAAGCAACACATATAATAAGAAAATTCACTCAACATAAAGAATGATTAACAAGATATGAATACCCAGAATACCATGCTCAGATGTAGTTACATTAGCTACCCAAACAAAATTATCCATTATACTTTCAAGTCATTACATATAATTTGATTACAATATTATGTAGTACATCCATGTGTTGTACTATGCACGCTTTCATACAGACTCCATACCAAGTACTTAAAATCCAAGAATTACTTTTAGACTAGCACTTTATTCGCACCAACTCATTAGCTATCTATTGCAATGAAGCATTACCTATATTTATAGGGTGGGGAATTTCCCTTCATCACCTTCATGCACCTTCCTAAAAATAGGTGTTTTTATCAATAGCTTGCATGTTTTTTACAACTTGTGCTAACAATAGATTGAACTATAAATAGCTCCATTCTTTTATCTTATTTAATCCTATTATTATCCTTCTCCATGTGTTGTCTTTTTCCTTTCCCTACATGCATTTTCTTATCCTTTGTTTGGTCACCAAGTCATCTTTATTTAAGCTATTTCTGGATCTTTTCTTGAGCAACACTCCATCTTTTACTTTTCTATTTTTAGCCCCATCTGGAAAATCGATAAGTTTTCAATGGTACTTACATATGTGTAGCCTCGCATGCTGACCTATCCCTTCATGGTGCATGCACCTCTACACACTAGTCTATTCTCACTTTCTCTTTCTTGCACGTAACTTCTATCTCCCCACGTATGGCTAGTACTTAGCCATTTCCTTAGAATAACATGTTTATACATGACTTTTGTATTAAAGACCACATACCTAGATTGGAATATTTTATTTTCCTTAAGGCTCCAAATTCAGAAACCAAAGTCATCCATACCATAACCAAAAAGGTTTTTTTTTCATATTTAGCCTCTAACTTGATCATATCATATTTATCAATATGAAAAAGGTTTCACATCCAAATACTCTAAGAAAGGAATAATTAATCTTTTACCGTGACTAAGAGTCCTTAGTTATGCCTTCATCTAAGGAATTTGAAGGTCCTCTATTGATTAGATATACAATCATTCTCCCTACTTCCATCCAAAATTGAAGGGGAGTCCTTTCATGCAACCTCATTCTCCTAGCACACTCCATGATACTCATGTTTATTCTTTCTAACACTCCACTCATATGTTGATTTTGTGGAACTATCCTTTGTCTACGATTTCATTCTTAAAACAATAATCAATAAATGCATTGCTACAATATTCTCCTCCATTATCTAACCTAAGACATTTTAACTTGAGACCTATTTCATTCTCAACCAAGGCTTTCCATCTTTTAAAAGTATCAAACACATCATATTTTATCCTAATTTCATACACCCAAACTTTCCTAGTTGCATCATCAATAAAAGTGACATAATAAGATGAACCACTAATAGGATATACCTGATCTGACCCCCATACATCTGAATGAACTAGCTCTAACTTATTCTCCTTCCTTATAGGTCCAACCTTGAGAAAATTTACCCTTTTCTATTTTTGTACACACAATATTCATAGAAACATAAATTAATATCTTCCACTCAAGGTAATCTCTCCTTAAATATTTACATTCCCTTTTGGCTCATATAATTGATCCTATAATTCCATAAAGTTGCATTTACTTATGTAGTAACTAAATTACAATAATTGATATTACTAGTTAAATACAAGGTATTAATCTTCTTACCACTTGCTACCATAAGAGTGCCCTTGGTCATGTTGCATGGCCAAAATCACTAAGTACACACCACGCATGAAGGGCTTGGGCACGCACAAGGTAGGGGTGAAGGGGGCACACAAGGAAGAATGGACAGCATGTGAAGGCTCGCACCTAAGCAAGAAACCTCTAGGACTTAGCCAATTTTGTGGACCACGGGCTAAAAATAGACAAATACGAGTTAGGGTGTCAATAAATCAATGTTTCAAATCTAGAGGAAAACAAGGAGACTTGAAGACCAAGGAGAGTCTATTTTAGGATAAAGCACATCCACAACGAAGATGAAAGATCATGTATGGATCAAGCTATTATTAGGATTAAAAAAATTCTATTTATAGGATAATCTATTATTAGCTCAATTATAAAAGCATGCAATTGTTAAAGCATGGCTATTTTGTGCTTGTAATCTATTTTGAAAGTGCATTGGAGGTGAAGGGAAAGTCCCCACCCTATATATATTTTATGTCTTTGTTTTGGTACCATGCCATGTTTCTCATGTTTGACTGCTGAGAGTATTTTGTATGGTTATGGATTAGGTTTTGATGCTCGTGGATGCTCCAAAGGCCTAGTTATGGCTATGTATTCAACATCTAGTATGTAATACTTATTAATGATGGAATATGGAGGATGATTTCTAGTAATTTATGTGTCTGAATATGGTGGCTTCATGATGCAATTGATTTTAATTACTATCTTATCTGTGTGTTTCCTTATTATGTGTGTTTCCAATTGAATGCATGCAATGGTTAAGTGTGATTAAATGAGTAGTTCATTATATATCATCATGTATTTACATGTTATAATCTTAACAAGAATCATAAATGATGGACCTAGTATCTTCACATGCTTTCAATGAGCATTCAGATATGTCTGAATGAGGTGTCAGTGTGCATAGCATTAGCTTAAGTGAATTAAGAAACTAAATTTTGGTTCCATTGTAAGGACCTATTTTCAAGCAGTTTTCTAGTATTTTTCTTATAGATGACATATCAGTTAACTCTAGAGAGCATTTAAATTTGGGTATAGAATTGTCAAGATCAGTTTGCGTAGAGGTATAGCACTAGACCTGATTTCATTGTATATCATTAGGTAGAAGATAACCTTTATCATGAGTTCTATACGACATTATTCAACTTCTTTCCATTATAATTATATGAGTTGTTGGTAGCATATGCATTAGGAAAGTGTTAGGGATATAGGCTGAGAATTTGGAAGTAAAAGGGATACCAGACTCTTGTTGATGTTGATGTTAAGTGGACTAGAGTTGTAGATCGTTTGTGGGCTAGAGTATTAAGTAGTTATACATGGGAGTACATTATTTCTATTTATTTGTGTCTAGATGAAGTTGAGCTCAAACTCTTGCATGAGCCCATAGGATCTTACTTGCGCATTATATAGTTATTGATCAATATTTTGATAATAGAAATCGATTTATAAATCCTACCCATGGTTAGCTAAACCCCCACCACGTGCAAGGATAGGAGAAGATGTGAAGAAAAATGGCAGACACGGCAGCAGTAATCTAGAGAGAGGAAAGATGGATAATATATAGTAAAGCGCAACAAAGTGAGATAGCAAGTGAATTTGTAGATTCAATGGTGTTAAGGACAGAGATGGATCGTGATAAATTTGAAATACTCATAGAAGACAAAGAGCTGCAACATCTAGTTCTCCCAACATTGGGTAAATGCAGTATAGAATCCCCTTTAGCTTTGGATGAGAGCACATTAAAGGAGACCATGAGTATCGTAGGCACCCATCTAATCCCACCTACCCACTTACTCCTTATGCTTAGTATTCCAAATCTAGAAGTAGGCATTGAGAATCGAGCTAGTTCTGTAAAAAGCGAGAGATGAGTAGATATCACTTTGTGTTGAATTCAAGAGATAAAGTTAGTAGCACACCCATGGCAACACAATCAGCATGTTATTTTTGATTTTGATTGTAGGGTTTGTTTTAGGCACATCGTCATGATAGAATGTTGGTATGTAGACTTTTGGAAGTACTACAGTAGTAGTTGTGACCAAATGCAGGACCATTGGTGTTTAATCTAGTACCACAACGGGGGACACAGGAAGTACGTCAATCGGTCCACAAACAAAGCAGCGGGGGCTCGGGGAGGATCAAGTGGGTCGGGAGGAAATATTGGTGGAGGTTCTCGTTTAGGATCTCGGTGGACAAGGACCACAACCACCACCAAACCAACCACCACATCAGCAACCATTCCAAATGACACCTCACATTTACTATGATATGTCTCTCCATTTACCAAAGTATAGGCATATCAAATATGAAACAGAAACATGTGCATAAATGTGAACTACTATGGTGCACTAAGGGGATTACAACCCTAGATATGAAGGTTAGTTAGTTTTCTACTATGCTACAAGGGCACGTGCATAGTTGGTACATGAAGTATAACCCAAATCGAGACTCTATGCTTTGAATTATATGTTTCTATAATATTTTCACATTCCAAAATTTGAGAAATAGAGCATTAGTGCACTCAAGGATATCAAGCAGGGTTTAGCTAAAATCATGAGGGAGTATGATGCACATTTTAAGACTTTGTTGTCTAAGTTATCTTATGACATTCATCCTCATCAAGCATGCATAGTGGTTTTTGGAGGATTCTTGACTTCATTCCAAAAATAACTCTCTCATAAGACATATGTGGATCCACGTGAGGCTTTGGAAGCCACTCTGCGCGCACTAAGGCTATTGGATGTTTTGATACCAAAGTGAGACCAGAGGCACAGATTGTAACCAAGGAAAAATAGTTGAGAATTATTTTTTCAACTCAAAGACATGAGATGCGTAGTGGAATATGGTGCACAGATTGTGAAGTGGAGGGAAATACTAAAGATAATTTCCTGCATAAATCGGTGCATGTAATACTACTAGATTGTGAAGTTTTTCACCTAAACCATGATATTCATGGTTTCCCACTTGTGTAGTGCACGCTCTAGAAGAAGGTGTACATATACTATAATATTTTCAATTCCCACACTCACAACACCAATGATTGCAGATTTATTAACCACATCCAAATATCCATTGAGACAAGAGTGAGCCGGACTCAAAGTGTGGCGAGAGGATCTAAGGGTTAGGAAGGAAAACATAATGAAGGTCACAACCATGGAGATAATAGGAATGGAGGATTCTAGGGAGGATATCGTGGCTAAGGTCACGGTGGTGGTAGAGGTAGGTTTTCTAGAGGAACTTATTACACTTACGAATAACCCGATCGTTACCAATTGGATTTCCCTCATAATATAACTTGCTCATGGTGTGGTAAGCCACACAAGTTAGAGGACTACCTAGACTTATATGAGCATATAATTAAAAATAAGGACAAGGGTATAAGGATGATCAAGGTGCAATGCATGAATATTGATCAATGGATGGATAAGAAGATGATTGATTCAAAATTACAACCCATGTTGGTTACAATGCGCGTTGAGGCAGCACGCATGTGTAAACCTCTAAAGGTTAAGCCTCTCATTACATGGGAGGAAGTGATACATGTTAAGTATCCAAATGTAACCCATCAGAAGGAGGCCTATCAAGAGACTATAAGAGAGCATGTGAAGAATGTTGAGCTTTTGTAGAAGGATGTGGATGATCTAAAGGAAGTGTGTAAGATGTTGCACCTGGAGGATATCATTCCACAATTATGGGAATGGATTCGAGAGAAGAAATCGTACATGGAGTTGAGCACAAGAGGCGGATACTTCATACTAATATACCACCTCAAGAACATGAATTTGACAAGGATATAAAACTTGACATGATAATTGATTATTGGCTAGTAATAAATATCTTGATAGATACATGTGTTGAGGTAAATGTACTTGCTCTCGAAGCATGGAATCGATGGGAAGACCTACATTGAAGCCATCTTTGAATGTACAAAGAAATTGAAAACAAAACTAAGGCAATTCCTATTAGGGTACTAAAGGATGTATCCATTTTCATTCAGGGAGAGAATTTTACTAGAGACTTTGAGGTATTGGAGCTTGTCGAAGTAGACAACTTTCTAGCGTTATTTGGGTAGCCCCGTGCTATGCCAATAATGTTGATTTGTTATTGTATTTTAATAAGAGATACATCAATTTTGAGAACAAGGACGAGCACGTGATTATACCTCTATCTCGAGAAAGAGGTAGATCCTTATATTGATCCTTTGAGTGAAGAAGCGCTAAATCAAATTTATGCACGACATCGCACGATCCAGAGAATCTAGAACTATCGAAAGAATGTGTTCTTCAATGGGAGGACACACAGATCATAAGTGACACTACTAGTGTTACTTGTGATAACTAGGTTCATGGCATGTATGAAATGTTTGGGCACAAAGTTAAAGGGTGATTCACAACAATGATCAGCGTAATCATGGTAAGGTGCTTTGTCTCACTCAGTACCAAGATATACTAGGGAAGGAAAGCTCGAAACATTCTTGCACACAATGGAGACCCATTGGTTGAATGAGGAGATAGAAGAAACATGTTGGTCTATACTCTATGTAAGACAAGAGTGCGCTGGTGGGAAACACATAGATATAACCTCTTGGAGTGGTAAGAAGTGAGAATTGCATTTTACACCATGTTCACTCAAAGTAACGTACCTATGGACATGAGTGAATTTCATGGTAAGAATTTGGCTTCACATCACGTCCATGAGTGTGATATATCATGGGCATAGGGCCATGAGGCCTTAACGTCATCACTTTAGGTATATAAGTTCTACTCCACATTGTGTGGATGCGCGTGTGCCTGGTATGTCCATGCAGATCTAAAGAGGAAAAATTAAATTGGCAAGAGATGACTACAAGTATGATTCAAACTTTTGATTATTTTTCTAATAATCCTCCAGTCCATGAAGCATTACAAATAATTAAGTGCATCACTTTGGGGATAGTGCAAAATCCAAAGAGCTCATGTTAGAGCTATCTAGATAACCTAATCTCATGGTATGCCTTGATATTGAAGAAATGGAAGAGATAAATATGGGTCATGCTTGGAAAGAAAAAGATAAGCGTAAATTGGTCTATATGATTAATGATGAGGAAGTTTATAATTTTGATATTAGCCACACTGAAGGTTTTCGTGAGGTAAAGGATTCTACAGATGAGAAGACACACACATACCATGCCCCTATGAAGACCAAGAAGGTTAACATTGGAACTGAGGAAGAGCCTAAGGAGTCATTATTGGTGAATACTAGTCAAAATAGGAAGTAGCTAAGATCATAGAACTCTTGCGTCAATTCCAAGACCTGTTTCCATGAGGTTATCATGAATTAAAAGGAGTGCATCCTTCTATAGGTGGGATGAAGATCAATCTGAAAGAAGGAACACTCCTAATTAGGAAGAGGCCTTATAGGATGAATCTATAGACATAAAATCATGCACTTAGATTCATTATCTAGTCTCGATTGCATACTACTATTCATATGCTTCTTAAGTAAGAAAAGTACTAATTAACCCATGTCTTTGGTCACCTCTCTTTTTGTGCTTCTCCTTTTAGTTTTGAACTCTTACTTTCTCGGTCTATCTTTTTACCTTTTAGAATTTTCTATTCTAGACACTAGTGCCCACCAGATGCCACAAGCGCCCTGTGCGCCCCCTCTAGGTGCCCTTGTCCTCTTTGTACTTGGGTCACACTTTATGGTTCTTTTCTATCCGTTTGAACATCTTATCATTTTTATAGTCATCCTTTATGGGGTTAATTATGAAATTCAAGCAAGAGAATCATATAAATAAAAAGCTAAGTGATCAAAATAAGGGACCAAGCACTAAGCATCTACTATCTCCACCTAAGTTTGCATCCATCAAAGGCATTTATATCTCCATTTGCATCCATCTAGCTCTATCACAAAGGACATAAGGTCATTTCATCTACATCACACTTCATAGAAGGGGAGTCTATTATTTTCATACAAACATTATTTGTATTATACATCTAGTTACTTTCTTACTACTTCATGAGTGACTAGCACAAGAAAAACCTAGGTCACAATTCCACACACACAAGCACCTAGAACTAAATTGGGTCTGAGATGTAGTGCAATGCTTAGTGATAAGTCCATCAATTTGGAAGTTGAGGATAGTCTGACCCCTTCATATGTATCTTTAGTTTTTAGGGGTTTTATGCTTTGTTGGGGGTTTTATACGTGATTTATCCATTGTAGGTTTACAATGACATCCAATGAAGTTTAGCGACATACATGTGACAATAAGCAAAGAAGTGCGACACACTAGCGACCATATCATAACCAGTTCAAGCCATTTCTGAAGAAAAAAAGGGCCCAAAACTCAAACTAGAGCACCCACAGTGCCCCTAGCCCTCTCCAGGTTCCCCAATCTAGCAAAATCACTTAGATCTGCAACTTTCTAGGCTTATGTGCAACAATTTTTCATCTCTATTCAAATCGGTTTCTCTTTGCGACACGGTCACAGTAACTTCAGAAATCAATTAAGGCTCTTCTAACCCTCTTTACACATTAGGGTTTCATATTTTCTATCTTATTTTTCTTGTTTATTATTTAATTATTCATTTATTTACTACAAACTCTCATTATATTAGGCTATTATATTACATTTTAGCATAATCATTTTGGTGAACCCCACACTAAATCCACCTTATTTTTAGGTTTTTCTTCTTATGCTTGTCACTTGTAGTGGTCAATTTGGGTCTCTTGAGCATCTTGATCTTCCTTTATTTTCCCATAGGGTTTATAAATCTATGGTTGAGGTCTCTACATCAATGGCTACAACTGAAAATCCCTTTTCTAACTCTCATAATGTTCCCCTTCACAAAATAGAAGCATCTGATAGTGAGAAATCATACAATGAGGATATTAATGTCGATCAAGACCAATTGAACAAACTTAATGATTTTTGACAAGCTTTACATAATAATCACACCCACCTTCTCGCTTATTCGGCATACTTTGGTCACTACTAAAAATACTTGTGATGTTGTCATAGCCCCACTTATTGCTAACTCTTCACTCCCATGGCCTCTACTCAACCTCTCACTCTAGTATCCATTCCTACCACTACCACTCCTATTACTCCACCTAATAATCTCAATGTACAACCTGATGTCTCTTCAAATACTACCAATTCAAATTATTTATATCAAGACTTGTAGACATAGATTCACCAGCCTACACTCGCCCTACTCGTGCATCTCCATCTCTAGACTCTGCTTCACTTCTCCATACTCCTTTTTCACCCACCATTTTTACATATCTACTACCACAAAACTTTAACTCTCTATAATTAAATGTGTGATGAATCTAATGTCCATTTTATTTATAAACCATTTGTAGTTAAGTATGGATCGAGGAACTAAAGTGTGCCATATGGTAGTGAGTGCAGCACATAGAAGATGATGTATAATATGTAATTAAGATTAAAGAGGACCATATGATGAGTGGAATGTGTAATGTACAATGTAATGTACTATGTATACTTAAAGGTGTAAAATGCACGATGTAGTATGAATGGTATGTAATACTAGATGCATAGATGATATGTAAAATGTGTATAGTGTATAGATGTGTAGATGTAGACTAAATGTAGTATGTATGATGCAAGATGTATGAAATGTAATGTTTGGTGTCTATAGTGCAGTGTGTGTAGTTCATGTGTAGTAATTCCTCAACAATCAAGTGTGAACTAAAGTACAAGAGTGTGTCATCGGGAAATGGTTGTAGTGTGTGGTTTAAGCATAGTACTCGTTAAGATGCGTTATATTGAGTGGATTTTTAAGTGGTTTGCATAAAAGGGTGGTGAGACGATATACTCCACCACAAATTTTATCCGTAATAATGTATGGACCAAGCCAATTGGGCTTAAATTTTCCTTTGAGAGGTGCCTCTGTATTTGTATTGTTTTTTTTTTTTTAGGATGAGGTCACCGATGTTGAACTCTCGAGAGTGAGTTTTGTGATTGTAGGCATGGGTGATGTGAGATTGATATGCGTGAAGATGTTTGAGTGCTTGGACATGACATGAGTCCAACATTTCTAGTTCATGTAATTAGTTTTCACAATATTCATTGTCTTTAAGGATTCCTTTAAGAGAGATCTATAAGGACGGTATCTCGAGCTCAAGTGGGATAATGACCTCAACACCATAGACCAAGGAAAAAGGGGTGGCATTAGTAGGTGTATGAATGCTAGTACGATAAGCCCATAAGGTGTAGAATAGTTGGTTATGCCAATCGGTACCACTAGAGTCAATAGTCTTGTGTAAGATTTTTATAATGGTTTTTTGGTGGCTTCAGCTTGACCATTGCCTTATGGATAATAAGGTGTGGAGAATGATTGTTTGATTTTGAATTTAGCAAAAAACTTTTTAACGTCCTTATTTTTGAAGGAAGGTCATTATCAGTGATTATAGCAGAAGGTACACCAAAATGTGTGATAATATGTGTGGTGAGAAAGTTACAAATATCTATACTAGTGACCATTCATAAGGGATCCGCTTCAACCCACTTGGTAGCCTTAATGATGATTTTTTTCCATCGGCGATTCATGATTGATCATACCAATGAGGTCAAATCCCCAAAGGGAAAAAGGCCAAGTAGGCACAATGGGCTAGAGGGCATATACAGGTGCATGATGGAGATTACCATGTTTTTGAAATTTTTCACAATGAGTAGCATATTCGAGGAAATATTGTTCCATTTTAGGCCAATAATATCCTTGGCGTAAAAAAAAATTGTGACATAGCTTTTCCCAAGAAATGACCACCACATATGTTGTCATGAATCTACGCGATGGCAATGGGAATGTCAATGAGCGTGAGGCAACGTAAGAGATGACTATCAATAGCACGTTTGAATAATTTTGTCCCAATGATAACATAATAAGTAGCCTCACGATGTAATCAAAGATCTTCATGAGGTTGTAGAGTATCTGGGATAGTTTGCTTATATAAATAGTTATAAATAGGAGTGAACCATTCATATTTGTCTTAATTATGTGTTATGGTGCAAGCAAGCAAGAGGTAATACAAAGATAGAAGGATGACTTAGGTGTGTAATGATGAATGTGGTTTGTTCATCTTTTATGTCTTATGGGATGAGTGACATGGAACTAGCCATGGCATCTGCATGATGATTATCCTTGTGAGGAATGGTAGTAAAGGAATAGGATTTGATTGTAGCTAGGAGATCTTTGACAAGCATATTATAAGGAATTAGATGTTCCTCCTTCATATTGTATGTATCATTGACATGTTTGATGACTAATTGAGATTCACTATATATTCATAAGTTATAGATAAGGATTTTTGAGCGGTAAATAAACCTAAAATGTGAGCTTCGTATTTGGTAATGTTATTCGTACAAGAATAGCCTAGTCGGTAGGTGAAGGGAGTGGGTCACCATGTGGGGTAATGAATACAAGCCTTTCTCTAACACCAGAATGATAGTGAGAGCCATCAAAATACATTGTCCATGTATGTGGAAAAATGTTATAGGCATTGAATTCATCACAAAAGGAATCAGATATGGGAGATGCATCCAAAAGGGGTGTTGCAGCTAATTGATCAGCTATAACTTGTCATTTGATTTATTTTTATGGTATGAACTTAAAATCAAATTTGGTGAGGAGCATGACCTAACATGCCAAATTTCCTAACTAATGTGTGTGGGATAGGAGGTAATGTAATGGATCAACCTTTGTTATGGTGTGTACCTCATTGTTAAGGAGATAATGTTGCAGCTTATCTGCAACGAAAATAGGGTCGAGGCACAAATTTTCAATGTATCTATAGTTGCATTCATAAGAGATTAGAGTATGACTGATGTAATATATGGATCTTTCACATTGATAATCATCATGTTGTGCCAATAAAGCACCCAATGCATGAAATGTAGCAGAGATATACAACAAGAAAGGGAGACCGGCTAAAGGGAGGAATGAGAAAAAATGGATTTAAAAAGTAGTTTTTAATGTCATCAAATGCTTTTTGGCATTGCTCATCCCAAAAAAACTTGGTATCTTTCTTCATGAGTCATGTGAACGGTTGGGTCTTATCAGCAAGTTGTGTAATGAATCATTGAATAGCTTGAATTTTACCCTGTAATGATCATAATTGATGTAAGTTTTTGGGCGGAGGCATATTGATAATGGATTTTATTTTGTTAGGATCAATCTCAATGCCACATTGGGAGATAATATATCCAAGAATTTTACCTATTGTGACCCCAAAAACACATTTTTTAGGATTCAAATGCACATGATATTGTCATAATCATTCAAATAGTATTCGTAGATCCTGCACATGGGAAGACCGTCGCCTAGATTTTTCCAAGATTTCATCTACATAATCCTTGATGATCTTGTGAATGTAGTCATGGAATATATGTGTCATTTCCCATTGATAAGTAGCCTTGACATTTTTAAGGCCGAAGGGCATGAATGTATAGCAAAATGTACCCCATGGCATGGTGAAGGATATTTTCTTGGTCACTAGGTTGATCTTGATTTGATTATAACTCCTGTAAAACCATCCATAAAGGAAAGAATATCATATTTGGTTGTAGAATCGACAATAGCATCGATGTGTGGTAAAGGAAAACTATCCTTAGGGAAAGCTTTATTTAAATCATGAAAATCAATGCAACAACAAACCCTACCATCTGGTTTCATTACCGGGACAATATTAGATACCCATTCAGGATAGTTGACAATGTGAATAAAACCTACATCTAGAAGCTTCTGAATTTCTGATTTGATTAAGATGGCTCCCTAGGGGTGCATCTTATGAATTTTCTATTGGCGGTTATAACCTAGGTTAACGAAAATATTATGCATTTCCACATATGGATAAATTCCTAGCACATCATTATAATCTCATGTGAAAATATCAGAGAAATCATGAAGGACGTGTTTAGTATATTTTTTTCAACAAGGGTGAGGTAAGCGGCGAGAAAAACTATGCATGGATTTTCATATGTGCCTAGGTTATATTGTATTGTTTCTTCATTTAAAAGGACTGAACGGTCTTCAATGAATGGATCGAGGGATAATGTTAGGTGGATCGGCATTGTCAATGGCGACATCGATTCTCTGAGATAAGATGTATTAGTGAGAGAGATAAAGGATGATTCCTCTTATGGTGAAAAGAGGTAAGATGATCGTAAGCACCCATATAATCAAGAAACGTGTTATCGGTATCAAAAGTATCAACAAAGATCCCAAATGGTAAATGCATCATTGCTAATGAGTTCGAAAAGCACAAAGGGAAGTAAAGTAACATGAAAGGTGGTATAAGTATCTATAGGAGGTGTAGAAGGAGGTTGATACCCTAGCCCGAACTTGTGTGACCATGCAAGGAGATCCCAAAGCTCTGTGACTTTATGTTCTTGTTGATCTAGATTCATATCAGAGAAGCCAAAGTGGTAGAAATATTCATACCCTAATCCATACCTAGAAAAGTCCTAATTTATATTGGATGAAGTGGGAGTATCGGTAGCTTGTTCAATGAATTACAATACTCAAAAGGTGATGGATCAGTTGGCACATTGTAAATTGTGCCTTAATGTCATAATTTCATTTGTGCATACAAAGTAGAGGGGACTATATGCATAGTATGAATCCAAGGTCTCCTAAGAAGAATATTATAATTAAGGTTATTATGCATGACATGGCATGGAATATCAATTGTACATGGACCAATAGTGACAGGTAAGTGTGTAGTACCTAATACACGCTTCGGTATGTTATCAAAGCCACAAATAGAGATAAAAAAAAGGACCTAAAGATGATTCCAACATACCTAAATGATGAAGGAAAGTGATGTTACAAATGTTAAGGTCATATCCATTGTCAACTAAAGTGTGCTTGACTCTAACTTTGTTAACACAAACTTGAATATACAAGGGAGGGTCATGTTGTAGTATTTCTTGAGAAGGTAGATCATCTATTGTGAAATTTATTTGATCCTCATTAAGGGATAGAGCCAAAGTGAACTTATGGTATACATAGTCAGGTGAAGTATGAGGAGGGATGTAATTGGTATCCAAGTACTTCCTAAGCTTATCGATACAATTAGGGTGATTTTGTAAATTAGTGTGAATAGAGATGTTTATGATGAGAAGACTCTAGGATAATGGATGAAGAAGGGTCCTATAAGCATGAACGATGATTTCATGTTCCCTAAAATGATTAAATGAAAATGGGGAATTTATGATAGTTAATCTAATCTAGAACGACATGTAAATACAGTAAATGAATGTAATAAACAAGTATGGAAAGTGACTTAAGCAACTATGAAAATGGAAATGATAAACCCTAGAGTACTAAGAGAGTTAGAATGAACTCATCTATTTAGAGGAGCTCACTAGACTATGTCATAGAAATGACTAGAGGAATAAGAAGTAGGAAGAACGTGCAGAGGTCCAGAAAAGGATGATTACGAGTTATCTAGCCGGATTGTAGCACCTGGAGAGGGATTGAGGTGCCTACAGGAACTCTGGTCTACATAATGGGTCAAACTAACCTCATCTACCAAAAAAGTGGGCTTACTAACTCGATAATTGCACTACATTTCGAACCCAAATGTATTTTTGGTATGTGTGTATGCATCATGTGCCCTAGGTGCTCTTGTGTAAGTCACACTTTGTGAAGTAGCGAGTAATAGATATATGTAGAAAATGTAATAAAATGTGTGCATGGAATATAATATAATCCTCGCCCTATGCTTGTGTGATGCTAGATGAACTAGCCTTGTCCTTGTGATGGAGCTAATGAATGTAAATGATCTCCAAATGGATGTGACTTTAAGTGGATGATAGTAGTGACTAGTGTTTTTTCCATCATTATGGTCTCATAGCTTTATATTTTTAGGGTTCTCTTGATCTAATTTTGTGATCAACCCTGAAATGGCTGACCACAAAAAATATAACAAGATGAAATAGATTAAAAAGTGCCCAAAAAGTGGTGGGAAAGTTTAAGAAGGATCGAGGTGTACCTAGTGGGACCAAGGTTCCTGTACGTACCCAAACTTCTAGGGTACTGCACCATTGGAAATATGTTACACATGTCCCAATGGTGATATACACCTCCTTGTAAGGTGTTCAGAATCTAGAAAAGCTCACCAAGTATACGTTTATATCCCACATGCCCCACTCGGCCTCCACATGCTTTGTTTTTCCCTCTACCCCCTTTGTTCTTACCTTTTTCTCTTCAATGACGAGACCGCCACCCTACCTAGGCAACAGTCCCATAACCACTGCCCAGGATAGGGCGGTGGTCTCATAACCGCCAACCTACACAGGGTGGTGGTCCTATTCACATTTTCCAGATTCTTCCGATGATCACATCAAACGTAAATCTTCAATTTCTACCCGCATTCTTCAGCTACTTTGCTTTACATTTATGTTTTGGCTGCCCTATGAATAGTGTTTTCCCTTTGTTTATAGTAAAAGAGTTCAATTGGGAGTTACCCTCTGGTAAATGCATTTGCTATAAATAGCCAGCTTGTTTTCAAACAAATGGCCCCTCTCCTTCTCAATTCTATTATTCAGTCTTTTGAATTTCTCAATTAGAATTCCCATAGTTTCATGTTTTGCTTCCATTGTTAGTTTTCCTTTGTTGTTTAGAGGTCATTTGATCTTCTTGTTTCAGTCTTACTTCACTATTGTTCCATGTAAGTTAGTTTAGAGAAAAGTAGTTTCATTTGTAGATTGGAATCCATTAGAGTTACAGGTTTTGTTCATCACAAAGGATAGTTTCAAGAACTCTCGGCATACTTGTGTTGTATTCCCGCAATAAATCCCGCTAGGAACTACATAGTCAAGCTCTGTTCACTTGCACTATCCCTCTCCTACTCAAATTGTATTCGATCTACGTCCAAAAGCTGCCATTATTTGATTCCTTATTCTGCAGATGCTATCATATACATGATTTTCTGGATTCAAGAGAACACAAAGGAACGAGGAGATCACACTAAGGGGAAAAAGTCACTCACAACTGGATTTACCAAGATTCAGCAAATGCCAAGTTTGACCTATCAAGGTTCTAGTTACAACGTATCAAATAGAGTAGTGAATTATTTTATTTCAAATCAAAACCTCACTCTCGATATCACCAGGGAAGTCATGGGGATTGATAGTTTCTAAGAAACCATGATTCATTCCTCACTTGAGGTAGGATCGAGAGTATTTCAATTAAGTTAATTAGTTGTCTTTCATCTAGATTCACACATTTACAGGTGAATAACCACACCGGGTTATCTTGCTTGTTTAGTTTTAGTATAAAGGTAGTTTAATTGTTGCTTGTAATTATAATGTTTCAATCGTATATTTTGTTTAGATTAGTTTCCCTTTCAAACAGTAGTGTAAATTGTTATTTTCAATATAACTTAATTTGGAGACTTCAAAATTTGATTAAAACTTAGACCCTAGTTAGGAGGATAAACCACTAGGAATTTACGCTACCCGCTCATAGCCTCTAAATCTCCCCTTTTTCATTTCAGCTACCAGGAGATCACACTACCAGATCTTAGTCACTGATCCTCCCATGGTTAGCCATAGGAAAGTTCCTTGTTGATTCTCATCCTCGCCTATAGATTTTTCTATCGTAGAAAACTAGCCATAATCCCGGTTGTGGCTTCATCTAAGTCACCCGCATTACAAACCACCGGTTGTCTCAACACGACCTTGGGAGGTCAAGTATGGGGAAGGTCATTTGTCGATTATCATCCTCACATGTCACTTTTCTGTCATACAAAATTGGTGAACCCAACGTGAAACAAACAATTGTTTCATCTTCTCTACCTCATTAGCCTTCACATCAGCTTCACCAACAAAATTGGTGAACCCGACGTGAACAAAACAATTGTTTCATCTTCTCTACCTCATTAGCCTTCACATCAGCTTCACCACCAAAATTGGTGAACTTGACATGAACAAAAAAATATTACCCTTTTATTTTATTTCTTTCATCCACCTTCACTCTTTCCCATTATTCTATGGGTATTCATATACCCCCAATATGTCGGGATACGATGCATATGGCAGACCTCTCTCAAGTCTCAAAACAAACTATAGTCAAAAAAATAGACAACCATCACCCTCACTTTTTACATGGGCTGATAACTATTCAAGTAATTACTTGTCATCTCAAACTGCCCCTCACAGAACCAATTCTAGTTCTTCGTTCCGAATTGAGGAGTTAAATCAACTGGCACAAACACAACAAACAGATCCATCGAGCTCTAACAATATGACGTTCTTGGAGAATCCATTTCATCTTCTCGAGTCTTGTTCGGACCACATATCGAGTGAAACAGTCATGACCCACTCCCATTTTTGGATGAGGAATACTTAGCATGTTATGCTAAAAACAAACAACATTTCCAAAACATGTATCCACCTATAGGGAGTTTACAAATACAATCTGATACCCTATTCCAAGAAAACACCCCCATTCCTCCATTTATGGGAAATGCCCTTGGTGAAGCTTGGCAAGGTAATGATCAATTCATAGCAGGGTATCACACCCCTTTACAACCTCAACATATACAACAAACGCCATTAAGGCAAAACACTATGTCTTCACCAATAGAGGTCATTTCAGCCTTAGTTGAAAAGGTTAGAGGGCTGGAACTTGCTTAAGCAAACCAAAATTCATATTTTGGGCAAGCAGGGATCCCCAACCCTCCGCATCATCCTAGTCAGGTTGACCTCCTTATAGGAACAGGCACGCTAGGCATGCCTCCTCAACATCCGTATAATTACCCAAAGTAAATGCCAACTAGGACCACGTTTTCAAATGCCACTCCAGTTGAAAACACAACACCTCTTAGCTTAGCACCAAACAACCCATACTAGAACAATGTTCCTCCTTACTTAAACATTTATTCAAATTCACCACAAGGGGACATGTTCTCTTCTCCGGGATGTTCGTTCAACAACAGGGATTCCCTTATGCCCCTACCAATACATATGTTATGCCATATCAACAAACCATGCCACCCCACCCCCTCAAAGCCAAGCACCATCGATGATCGAGGCCTACACAAAGTAGGGACTTATTCGAGAATATTTAAAAGAGCCCATAGACTTCACCATACGAAGTGTTATGCTTCCAGGACCTCTTCCCGATTTACTCAAATATAAAAGGGAAGGGGATCCAAATGCACACATTAATGCCTATGCCACACCCATACGGGAATTACTCCTTGGGACAAGGTTGTTCTAAGATATTCCCTAAGACCTTATAGGGTATTTCCCTTGATTGGTATTACGAATACCTAAAGCCTCGATACACTCATTCAAACAACTTGTGTCGAGTTTATCAAAGCTTTGGATATAAACAAATTGTAAGAATGAGAATCGGGAGTTCTTGCATATTAAACAAGAACATAATGAATCCACTTTGCTCATTTTATTCAAAGATGGCGTATAGTTTTATACTCATCGTATGAAGTGCTCCAAACATGGATCAAATGAAACTATGTGATTTATTCCTTCATTCTCTCAATAGAGAGATAAAGGAAGAAGTCCAGAAGTTCCCACTAAGAACTTACGATGAGGTACTCAAGAGTGCTCTCCGAATTGACCAAGCAGCGATAGATAGTGGTTGTAAGACATATGGGACAAATGGGAAATTAACCACTCCCAATCAAAACACCGCGGCCTATCCTAATACTAGGAACACTAATCAAGGACCTAAGATCCTTAACAAGAACCGTGGAGTTACAACAGATGGGGTAACTGACCAAGTTAAAAGGGAAAATGTTGTAAACATTTCACCACCTATTAATAATCAGTGAAATAACAATTTTACTCCAACAATCAATGCGGTGGATTTTAATTGTCCACCATGGCAACAACAAAAACAACAATAACGATGATGATAAAATCCAAACACAAGGTCCAAATCAAAACCCAACCAAATATCAGAGTCAAAACGAAAGGCAACAACCTCAAAGTTTTAACTCTAACAACCAGCAACCTTATCAGAATTTTGGGCCACAACAGGTTTTAAATCAACAACCTCAAAATTATAATCCCAATTTGTATTGTGGCTTCCACAAGATTCAAGGCCATGATACTAGGACTTGTCGTGACTACAATAAATTCATGCAACATTTTCCAGAAGATCAAAAGCAACTCTTTATAGATATTTTTTTAGCAAATTTTGTAGTACCCACGCCAAATGCTTATGCAGGGGTAGTTTCCCCTCAAAATGCACCCCTCAAGATCTTTAATGATCCACTCCCAAACCATTCTAACAATAACAGGCTAGATCCTAGTAGAAAAAATAAGGGTGTTGTAACAGGAAACAATGATCATGAAGCTTCAACTTCATTAAATCCACTAGTCGCACCCCAACTAGGAACTCGACCCCAAACCAAGATAGTTGGTTTGGTAGAGTTAGACATTGAGCTACCCATAGAAACCATAACAAGAACACAGGATTATTCTTCTAAACCAACTCCAAGTTATCCATTGGAGCTAGACAACATTCAACAAATGTTGGTAAAACCCATAGGTGCCTATTATTTAATTAATGACTTAACTAAAACCTTCTCTCACATCTCCTTTTTGGATTTGCTAAAGAACTCTCCCACCCACAGGGCTACCCTCTTAGAAGCATTAGGCCTTGGTCATTTAATTGATATCACTCTTCCTCTGGAAACATAAGTAAACCATGTAGAATTTGATGTTTATCCTCCAGGGAAGCCGATAGGGATACCGAGTTTATATTTGATATAAGAAAAATACCAACAAACACCGAAATTACACGAAGAGAGCGACCCACTTTACATTTACAAGTATGGGTTTACAATAATTATGTTAAATGTGCAATGATTGACGATGGGGCAGTAGTTAACATAGTCCCCCATGCTTTTCTTCAAAAGTTAGAATACGAGAGAAAAAGCTGTTCCACAACACGAAATATGTTAAGAGGTTATGATAGCCTCAAAGCCACTTTGATTGGAACCATAGTTTTACCAGTGCACTTTGGGACCCAAGACGGTCCTCACCAAATTTTATATTATAGATCGGGAAACCAACTATAATGTGATCCTCAGTCGGTCATCGATACAACGCATGAAGGAAATCCCTTCCATGTTATTCCAAGAAGTAAGATTTCTACACTTAGGGAAAATATTTGTGGCACAAGGTGACCCAAAACCCTTTGATATACACCTAGCTGATTTGAAGAAAAGACCAGGATTCACTCTAAGTTTGAACTCCCAAAAAATCAACTTATCAAACCAATTAATTCAAAACCAAAAGAGAAATTGATACCCACCACAGAGTTGGAAATTACAAATCTAGCCGAGGACATTCCAACACTCAAAAATGAGACCAACGTCATAGAAACAGTGTCACTAGTGCCTACCGCAAAAATTGTCAAGTTGCTAGAGAAAGACTTACCTATTCTCCTACCATTTGATTCGATAGGTATGGGACGCACCCTAGGAATTGCTTCTCTTCCATTAGATGAAGTTTTTATGGTAGAAGTAACTGCAAAGCAAAGGAAATAGATACAACAGATATCCCAACATCCATTTTTCCAAGCAAGTATTGGACTCTCCACTTCAATGGAGCTAGATGTCACTTTGGAGTGGGGCGGGAGTGATCTTTACTTCACCTGAGGGAAAGATCCTACCTTTCACCTTTAAATTAAACTTTGAATGTACAAACAATGGGGCTGAGTACAAATCTCTCCTCCTTGGCCTCATCCTAGCCAAAATAATGGGTGTCGATAACATTAGAGTGCTAGGAGACTCGCAACTAGTTGCAAACCAAGTCTCTGAGGTATATGAAACTAGGGCTGAGCATTTACAACTCTATAAAATAGCAGTATTAGATCTAAGCAAGGGATTTAACTTCATATCAATTGAAGCAATCCCACGAGAGTAGAACCTTCTCGTAGACTCAATAGCAACCTCAGCTTCCCGTTTCACTCCAAATAGTGAGTTAGAAGATACAAATTTCACAGTATCACTTTGTACCGAACCATTAGTGCGTAAAATATCAACAAACTCACTCCTGACTCATGGAGAAGCTAAGGATGATTTTTCTATCATAGATCACTTTGACAATGATAGAGTCACTCTCGAATATCTAAATGCCTATGCGGAGCTACACCTTGCTCACCGCATAGTGGATCTTTCCCTAATACCACATTCCTCTTCCTATTTTGGAAATCCCATGGTAGAGTCTCCTCCACAAAAGGATCTCGATATCTATGAGATAGAAAATGGAGAAAGCTTGGAACTACCTCCAGCCCCACCTGAATTTGAAGAAGGTGACACTTCTTTAATAGAAGAAACCATTGACATAAACATTGGAACGGAGGAAGAACCAAAAATTTTGAAGTTGGGATCCTTGTTAACTCAAGGAGATAGAAATACACACCCAAATCCTCAAATAACATCAAAAGGCTTTCACATTTAACTATAAAGAAATGACGGGCATCGCACCACATATCATAGTACATAATATTGTCACTAAACTAGATGCAAAACCAATTAAACAAAAGTCAAGACCAATAAAGCCAAAAGTGGCTCTCATGGTAAAAGAGGAATTAATAAAACTTCTCCAAGTGGGATTCATCAAACCCGTTGACTATTCACAATGGGTATCTAATATCATCCATGTTCTAAAAAAGAATGGGAAGACATGCATTTCCATAGATTTTCGCGATATTAAAAAAATCTTGTCCCAAGGATGACTTCCCATTACCATCCATTGACGTTATCATTGATGCAACAATGCAGATTTGAGCTATTGTCTCTCATGGATGGGTTCTCAGGGTATAATCAGATTAAAATATCTGAACAGGATCAAGCCAAAACTACATTCATAACTCCCTGGGGAACCTATTGCTACACTATCATGCCATTTGGTCTTAAGAACGTCGGCGCTACATATCAATAGGAAATGACATACATATTCCACGATCTTATCCATAAAATTATGGAATCCTATGTGGATGACTTGTTGGCCAAGGCCAAGAAGCGTTGTGATCATCCAGAAGTACTTTGCATCATCCTCTCATGATTAATTGAATATGGCATCACATTAAACCCAAAGAAGTGCGTGTTTGGTGTGACAGGAGGAAAACTTCTGGGCTATATTATATCTTCACGAGGGATTGATGTTGATCCAGCCAAAATATGATTTTTCTTGAAATGATCCCACCATCAGACGAGTCTGGAATTAGGTCATTTCTTGGGAAACTTGGTGCAATCTAAAGGTTCATCCCATATTTAAGTTTTGCCATTCATCCAATCAACAATTTATTAAAGAAAGATTATAGCATTAATTGGAGTGAAGAATGCAACGAGCCTTCAAAGTAGTTAAATGCTTCTTGTTGTCTCCACCCATGCTAATGCCTCCCAAACCAGATCACCCTCTGATCCTATACTCACGAGCCACTCATGTCTCGCTAGCCTATATGTTGGCTCAAGAAGACAATGATAAATGGGAACGTGTGGTCTATTTCATTAGCTGAACGTTGCTCGATTATGAAACATGTTATACATAGGCGAGAGAGAATTGCAGTGTCATAGTATTTGCAACAAAATATTTAAGACATTACTTGTTAAACCAAGAAACAAGGGTCATTGTAAAGATAGATCATTTACGAACATTTCTCACACAAGGGTCTTTATCTAAAAAGGTTAGACATTTCATAACCTTAATGGGTGAATTTGAGTTGACATTTGTAAACCAAAAATCATTAAAGGAAAAATCATTGCAGATTGGTTAACTGACAATCCACTAGATGGAGGTGATTTGGTAAATCTGGACTTTCCTGATGAGTGTGTATACTTCGTCAAAACCAGGCCCCCATCTCTACATATCCCTGGTACACTGATATCATCAATTTTATCATAGACCACACATACCCGAAAGGTGCCACATCACAACAAAGAAGGTGATTACGCATTATTACTGCTAAATATATTGTTTTAGAATAGGTACTCTATCATAAAGCCTTCAATGGCATGCTTCTAAGATGCGTCGATATAGAAGAATCCAAGAAGATTCTTTAGGAATCCCATAGTGGGATATGTGGAGGCCACTTCGGTGGTCAGGCCACTACTCGCAAAATACATCAGATGGGCTATTTTTGGCCCACTCTTAAACATGACGCAGTGGAATTTATACGTAAGTGCCACAAATATCAAGAATTATCTCACGAGATTCACATGCCAGCACAATCCCTACAACCAATAATGACCCCATGGCCCTTCTCCACGTGGGTTCTGGACTTGATAGGGAAATTCTCTCCCTCATCAACCGATGGCCATAATTTTATAATTACAGCCACGGAATATTTTACCAAATGGGTAGAGGCCATGCCCTCACCACCGTACTCAGTTTGGTAATTTTCAAAGTCATTCTAAACCAAATCATTTATAGGTATGGTGTCCCACAATTCATTATCTCAGATAATGGCACATCCTTTAAAAATGATGAAGTCCATGAGTTATGTAGCAAATTCAAAATAAACCATCGCACGGCCTCTCTTTACTACCCTCAAGCCAATGGGAAAGTCGAAGCGACAAACAAAATGTTTAAAGGCTATTCTCCTCAAAACAGACAAGGAGAACAAGTGAGATTGGCATTTAAAACTATATCCGGCCTTATGGGCCCATCGAACCTCAATAATAACACCAACAGGAGAATCCCTTTCTCGCCGGTATTTGGGGAAAAAGCATTTCTCCCACTTGAGGTTGAAATACCTAGTCTCCGCATCTCATTATTTTGGATGAAGAATCTTATAGGAGGCATGCCTCTCTCAACCGGAAAGCCTTAACGAGGCCAGGTTAAACACCAAACAATGACACAGAGCCTATGCTAACTAGATGTGCCAATAGTATAACAAAAAGTATATGAGGGAGATCTAGTTCTAAGACTAGACAGCCGAATCGATAAGAAAACCGGTGAAGGAAGGAAGTTTCGGCCCAAATGGGTGGGCCCATACCGAGTCATGAAAGACTACGGAAATGGTGTGTATCTTTTGTGCTAGAATCACATAAGTTAACAAATCTTGGTATGCTAGAATCACAAATCAAATTATATTAAGAGAAAACAAATGTCCAAATTCTAAAGAGATCAAATCCTCAAAACCATATTTTGTCAACCAGGTTGCCATTTATAAATCTAAGTCTAGATAAACTAGAAAGTAAGTGGCCTTCTAAGCTTGGTGGTAGTTCTGAGTAGGATAAGTGTGTAGGTCTAAGTTTGGTTTCACACTAGTTTGTCTATCTCTCATCATTCCATTCAGTCAAACTCATACAATTTGTGCCCTTCCTAACTCTTGGTGTAGAGCCCTCGCATCTTACTTGGTTGCGTGGAGTTAGGAATGGGGCAAATTCATCTCTTTATCACTATACATTCATCACATTTTGCCAACATAAGAAGAAATCACGACATTGCCCAAAGAGGTCGAAAGTTCAATACTACAATGTGTTAATCATCACATATCAGCATTACAAAAGCATAAAAAAGAGAAACATTCTGCTCAACATTTGTTATCATTTGTCATCCATTGCATACATACTGAAAAGCATGAAAGCAAATACTCTAAAAACATCTAGTATACATGTGGAAACAAGTCACAAAATTCTAGGCACCAAAATTCTAGATCCAAAAGATATATATATATATATATATATATATATATATATATATAATCAAGTTTTATATACAATGCCATCATGCACTAGGCATGGTCAAAACGCTCAATGAGCCCGAAAAGTACAAAAACACTCATATAAATATCCGACAAAACACTACAAAAATGGCCTCTCAATCCTTGTGGGATCCCTCAAAAGGTGCATGACCACGTCTAGGACTCCGGCTACGTTGGAACTCTAAATTCATTAAGGTCTCATCACACGCCGGTAGCTACTGACCCACTATGAGAATGACTCCTCCTCATCAAGCGCTTAGTCGTCCTATATCCAACTACCTCAGCATGGAGAGAAGTCATGATCTTCACCACCTGCCAGACAGAGGCAAAAACATCGGTATGCCTACCAGCTACTAAAGGCTCCCCCACATCCACAAAAATCTCAACACGAGTCTTCTCCGAGGGGAGCAACAAGGTATCTATGCATACTCAGCGAATCAAGTCTCACCACTCATTAGCAGTCGCTGCAAATAAAGGAGAAAACAAGTTAGAAAATGATAAAAAATAAAACCAAGGATAAACGAAACAAAAAGAAATAACAATTAAGACAATTCTAACTAAAAAAGTCAAGAGAAGAGTGAAAACTCACTCGGATCTCCGGGCCTCCAAGAAGGATCTCTAGGATCCACACATGCCACTGATGTTGCCACTGACTGGAATCTCTCTCCCACATCTGGGGCAATGTGACGGCCTACAATAGACTCACCATCTCCCCTAAATCCTGAGAGGCCAACTCCTTTGAGACAAGATTCAACCTCTCTGTGCTCCGCTCCGCCCTCTCGGCTCATAGGATATCCTAAGTGTCATGCCACTCGAAATCACTATCATCCTCCCCACCCATCCCTCCGATCTCCATCTCCTCTATCTCCTCCTTTGTCTCTCCCCCAGTGAACTCCTCAGACTCGAGTCCACGTCAATGGGCTCATTCCTGTTATGGGCGGGACCGGTGGAAATCTGAAGTAAAGGTGCCTGAGGAGCACCGGCTCCCCCTCGAGCATGTACCACCCTCCTGGCCACGATGGGAACACCAGGAGTAACAGTAGTCCAACCCCGGCCTCTAGGACCCCCAAGCCTCATGAATAGATCTATACACTGGCCCCACTAGAGGAAATATGTCTATGTATGGGAGGTCGAACTACTGTGGTACTCTGTCAAAGGGGTGGATCTCCAACTTCCCCGCCCTGTCTACCAGCTGACTGGTAATCTGACAAGTAATCAACGTGATAGTATCCTCTCCCCATAACCCTGCCATGGCCTGATAAGGAGTGGCCTCCATGTCTGCAGTGGTCAAAGAGGCCACTGGCTAGTGAGGTGCTCTAAGAACGGTCATCCCTATCCACCTTGCTGCCCTGACGGCCCCGGATCCTCCGCCTCTACACCTCTCCCATACGGAGTGATATGCTCATACACCCAACTCATGACAAGAGTGGGGTGGCTCAGTGACTATCCTTGTAGTCAGACCACCCTGTATAAATCATGGTAGGTGGTCCCGAGGATGTTTTCTCCTAAGCATAAATGCGTCCATGGCCCTCAATCTATGCAATAATGGGGGCCCAACAATATAAGAGAGTGTCTCCTCCCTTGTCCCCAATCAATCTCGAAGCAAGGATGCCCATGATGGCCTTGCGAGCATAGGAATGTCTATCTCAACAATGGAGTGGATCCTCACTCCCTTCTTTGACCCCATCGAAACAACTACATCCCCCATATAGGTGGCCCACTAAACCACTTGAGATCTCGATATTGTTGTCTTAAGAGACAGCCACCACCCAAGGATTAGAACCCCCAGTATATGGTAAACATCCTCCAGGGTGATGGTCCACTCACCCCTAACTCCTAGCAATCGAAAGTGTTCCGATCCACATCCCAATATGAAAATAAGTCACATAGTATGTGACTAGCAGTGTCAATGTGAGGGACCTGTGTAATCCTCCAAATGCCAGCCCTCTGAAGAGTATCTCGCTCTACCTGAGTGAGTGCCTCTAACACTGTTGGGAGCCAATCACACTCCCTCTCTCGGCTCCATCTAATGTATTCCTCCTTCTTCTACATACACCCAAAAACATAAAAAAGGAGTAAGTATCAAAATCCGATTGGAAAAACTATCAAAAACATGTGAAAGTGCTAAAAATGCAAAAATAAGTAAAGGAAAGCATTGTTTTTGCTTTCTATCGTGAACCGTCACCCTGTGTAGAGCGCGGTTCCGTAACCGCCACCTTCTAAGGCAAAGGTCCCATAACCGCCGCCTGCAAGTAGGCGGCAAAGGTCCTTTCCCAAAAACACCAATGGCTCGAAAGCCCTAAAAACAAGCAAAGACACCATTTTAACTAAAATAAGGACCTACCCTATGGGCACCCCCCCTAGAGACTCATTTAAAACTAATATTTTCAAAAATAACCCCCCGAGACAAATATTTCATCATTTCCACATTTTAGGTTCAAAAACAATAAATTGAGAAGAACTAACTTGAGACTTTGCGGGTTGATGTTCCACTCTCGGAGGCATGATCGCTATCTCACCACGAACGTTTTGACTATACTCTCGTCGAAAACCGTCACCGTGGGTGTGGAGCTCAAAATTTATCAAATAAATCCACGCAAATGAATAGTGAAATGATTTCATTTTATATATATAGCCTTTTAAATTGATTTTGAATTTCTTTCACAGGGTTGGAGCGTCGACGGAGGTAATTTCTAAACCCCATGTAGATGGTAAGTCCTCATTTCATATCAATTTTTTTATTTCTCAATTTATTTTATCTATCTACACTTGAGTCCCCTTTTTCATTTTGTAGATAGCAGGATTTTGGATGGTGACTTTCCAACACACGAGCATGTCAGGTATAACTCCTAACTCCCCATTTCGAGACCACCATACTTGGATCCACCATTTTACACCTCTTCATGGCTAAGACGCTTCTCTGAGGGGGCAATATGTACGTACCCAAAATTGTAGGGTATTGCACCGCCAGAAAGATGTTACACATGATGATACAGGTCTCCTTGCAAGGTGTTCAGAATCCAGAAAAGCTCACCAAGTATATATTTATATCCCGCATGCCCCGCTTAGCCTCCGCATGCTTTGTTTTTCCCTCTGCCCCCTATTTTCTTGCATTTTGGTCTTTAGTGACAAGACCACTTTGCCAAGACAGGATGACGGTCTCGTAACCACCCCTGTATAGGGCGGTAGTCCTATTCACGTTTTCCAAATTCTTTCAACGATCATGTCAAACATAATTTTTCAATTTCTACCCACATTCTTCTAAACTTTTCTTTGCATTTATGTTTTGGCAGCCCTATGAATAGTTTTTCCTTTCTTTATAGTAAAAGAGTTCAATTGGGAGTTACCTTACGGTAAATGCATTTGCTATAAATAGCCAACTTTTTTCAAACAAATGGCCCCTCTCCTAAATTCTATTATCCATTCTTTTGAGTTTCTCAATTAGAACTCTCATAGTTTCATGTTTTGCTTCCATTGTTAGTTTTCCTTGGTCATTTTTTAGAGGTTTTTTTATCTTCTTGTTTCAGTCTTGCTTCATTATTGTTCCATGTAAGTCGGTTTAGAGTAAGTAAAGTAGTTTCATTTATAGATTGGAATCCATTAGAGTTGTAGGTTTTGTTCTTCACAAATGATAGTTTCAAGAATTCTCAGCATACTTGTGTTGTATTCCCACAATAAATCCCGCTTAGCAACTACATAGGCACGCTCTATTCACTTGCGCTATCCCTCTGCTACTCACATTGTATTCAGTCTACGTACAAAAGCTGCCATTGTTTGAGTTCCTTATTCTGATGATGCTATCATATACATGCTTTTCTGGATTCAAGAGAACACGAAGGAATGAGGAGATCACACTGAGGGGAAAAATTCACACACAACTGGATTTACCACTATTCTCAGTAAACACCAAGTTTGACCTATCAAGGTTCTAGTTACAACGTATCAAATAGAGTAGTGAATTATTTTATTTCAGTCAAAACCTCACTCTCGATATCGCCAAGGAAGCTGTGGGGATTGATAGTTTCTGAGAAACCGTGATTCATTCCTCACTTCTGAGGTAGGATTGAGAGTATTTCAATTAAGTTAATTAGTTGTCTTTCATCTATATTCACACATTTGCATTGGTGAATAACCACACCGGGTTATCTTGCTTGTTTAGTTTTAGTATAAAGGTAGTTTAATTGTTGCTTTTAATTATAATGTTTAAATCGTATATTTTGTTTAGATTAGTTTCCCTTTCAAAAAGAGTATAAATTGTTATTTTCAGTTTAAGTTAATTCAGAGACTTCAAAACTAGATTAACACTTAGATCCTAGTTAGGAGGATAAACCACTAGGGAATTTACGCTACCCGCTCATAGCCTCTAAATCTCCCTTTTTCATTTCAGCTACCAGGAGATCACACTACCAGATCTTAGTCACTGATCCTCCCATGGTTAGCCATAGGAAATTTCCTTGCCAATTCTCATCCTCGCTGTAGCTTTTTCTATCATAGAAAACTAGCCATAATCCCGGTTGTGGCTTCATCTAAGTCACCCGCATTATGAACCACTAGTTGTCTCAAAGACGACCTCGAGAGATCGGGTATGGGAAAGGTCACTTGTCGATTATCGTCCTCGCATGTCACTTTTATTTCATACGGTTCCTAGTACTAACCTAGGCACCCCAATCAAGGATAAAATAACAAAAGAGAATGAAAGATGACTAGGCATGTGGGTAAAAGAGGTCAGGAATGATGAAAGTAAACAAATATGGCCAAAATATGGGGTTAATTAGTACTTTATTCACTCAAAAACCTTCTAAATAGTAGTATGAGACCGGGACTAAACAATGTCTAAAGTTCATTATTTTGTATCTACATTTACCCCCACTTTATGTTGGTGAGCAAAAAGATCGGTAACATAAAGTAGATAGAGATGTGTACCTAATGTTCATGAATATTGTAATAGAAAATGCGTTGAATGACTAGACAAGGCGTGGAATGATAAAACGATGATGGAGCGTGGAAACTCAATATGAAAAAGCTCAAAAAAGTGATGAGAGTGAATCTAGGGAGGAAACACATGTGTAGTTGCCGATGTGATATACCTCCATGGCTAGTATGATGTGTCTTTGCCACAAAAAAATTTCTTGACATCATTGTTGTTGTTGGTGTTACCCCATTTGACTATTTAGTTCTCATACAATCGGACCTACAAGGAGAAAATGATCAAGTAGTCAAATATGTATGTATGTATGTGTAAAAATGTAATGTAAAAGATGCATGTATATGAATGTAAAAATCATGTGAATGTAAAATATGAAAATGAAAAAGTGTAAATGGAACATGTGCACTTGATCCATGTCAAGAAAGAGAGTGTAGAAGGATATCCTGTACTACAAGTTTTTTGGGTGATCTCACGCCATCCTGGCTGAAGAAGTGTAGGGAGAAAGTTATAATATTCTCCTTACTGTAACTCCTTCCCTGAATGCTAAGGATGCCATGTCCTATAAAACTCATTAAGAATGGAGTTTGTAGACGATATGAACCCACTCATTGTATGTAACCCACAATGCCAAGGGTGGAAAGTGCACTTTAGAATCCGAACTCGTGTAAATATGTTTTGTAGTATGTAAAATCCCAAATGATGCCCCCTATTTAGGGGAGCATGCAACGTCACCGATAGGAGAATGCGGCCCCAAAATAATACCAACCGCATATACTTTGAAACTCTTCCCGTAGGGGAAATGGAATAAGCTTGGTAAAACCAAGGCACTCACAAACAAAAATGTTAGCGAAAGATAAGTGTTAGGACGATCAAGCGTGCATATAGAAAATAGTTTATAAGCTACACAAACAATGTATAAGCTACCAAGAAAAGTAATAATGTAAAAATGCCGGAAGACATAGAAAGTCAGACAAAGTGGGTTACAAATATGGGACACTACTCACGATGTTGCAAGAGATGCAAATCCATAATGGAAGCATGCAACAAAATAAATTGCACACCAAACATAGGGAAAGGCATGAAATAAGAGAAAACAATAGCGACAATGTATAAAACAAGTATGGAAGCATATATCTATGCATAACAAATGTTGTACATGAAGCACCCATTATCATGTGAGAAAGATAAATAGTATGTCAAAAGTGTGTATAACCAAGTAATGTAAAGTGCTAAGTACAAATGAAACAATAACACTAGGAAGAGATGAATGTGGATGCCCCCAACGACTAGTGTAGGAAGGGTACAAGGTGAGAATATGTTTTGCATAGAAGAGACATGTATATGTGATCACAACTATGAAAAGGTGTGAACGTGCATGTGTAGATGGTATAGATAAATGACATACAAGTAATAAAACTAGTATGTGTAATAAAGCAACCATGAACAAGCAAGAGTAAGCAAGAGTAAAAGCAACCATAATATGCAGTATGATGTGGATGGATGGAATGGAATGCAAAATGAAGTGATAGGATCCATGTTCCCCCGAGTGAATGGAAATGTATGCAATGAGGTTAATTTAGTGTTTCATCTTAGCGATCAAGAATGAAACGGAAACAAGAGTGCATAATTGAGAAATGGTCGAATAGTGTGTGTTGTGTCTAGTGCATTGTGATGAGTATGTATATGTAGTGATGACTATATGTGACATATAGAAGAGATGTACATGAACCTTATAGCCTAAGCATATATCACGAAAAAATGAATGTATGAGTGATGATTTATCCCTAAGCGTATATCACTACATGATGAATAGTAGGGAGTGGTGATGTAGCCTAAAGTGTATACCACTATAAGATGAATAGTAGGGAGTGGTGATGTAGCCTAAAGCATATACCACTACAAGATGATAGAGTAAGTGACGATTTAGCCTATAGCGTGTGTCACTATCCTAGAAATTTCACATGATGAAAGGTGGAATGATAAACACATGATGAATGTAAGGTCCATTTGATTTGTAAACCCTCGGTAGTCGAGTATGGACCGAGGAACTAAAGTGCGTCATAGGGTAGTGAGTGCAATGCATAGAATATGATGTAGTATATGCAATGAAGATGAAAGAGGACCATATGATGAGTGGAATTTGTAATGTGTTATGTAATGTACTATGTAGACTGACAAGTGTAAGATGCACGATGTAGTATGAATGGTATGTAATACTAGATGCATAGATGATATATAAAATGTGTATAGTGTATATATGCACAAATATAGATTAAATGAAAGATGAATGGAATGTAATGTGTGGTGTCTATAGTGCAGTGTGTGTGGTTCATGTGTAGTAATCCCTCAACAAATCAAGTGTGAACCGAAGCACAAGATTTTGTCATCAATAAATGGTCGTAGTGTGTGGTTTAAGTGTAGTATTCATTAAGATGCATTATATTGAGTGGATTTTTAAGTGGTTTTCCTAAAAGGGTGGTGAGGTGATAAACTCCACCACCAAGTTTATCAATGATAATGTATGGACCAATCCAATTAGGCTTAAATTTTCCTTTGAGAGGTGCCTCTACATTTGTATTCTTTTGATTTTCTTTTAGGATGAGGTCACTAATGTTGAACTCTCAAGAGTGAGTTTTGTGATTGTAGGCATGGGAAATGCGAGATTGATATGCGCAAAAAAAAAATTTAGTGCTTGGACACAACACGAGTCCAACATTTCTAGTTCATGTAAGCAATTTTCATGATATTCATTGTCTTTAAGGATTCCTTTAAGAGAGATCTACAAGGATGGTATCTCGAGCTAAAGTGGGATAATAGACTCAACACCATAGACTAAGGGAAAAAAGGTGGCTTTAGTAGGTGTATGAATGCTAGTACAATAATCCCATAGGGAAAAGAATATTTGGTTATGCCAATCAGTACCACTAGAGTCAACATTCTTGTGTAAGATATTTTTAATGGTTTTTTTGGTGGCTTCAACTTGACCATTCCTTGTGGATAATAAGGTGTGGAGAATGGTTTTTTTATTTTTAATTTAGCACAAAAAAATTTATCATCCTTAGTTTTAAAGGAAGGTTTGTTATCAATGATTATAGTAGAAGGTACACCAAAACAGGTGATAATATGTGTGGTGAGAAAGTTACAAATATTGTACCAGTGACCATTCATAGGGGAGCTGCTTTGACCCACTTGGTAAATTACTTGGTAGCTATAATGATGAATTTATGTCCACCAGTAGATTCAGATTGATCATACCAATGAGGTCAAATCCCCAAAGGGAAAAAGGCCAAGTAGGCACAATGGGCTGAAGGTCATATGTGGGTGCATGATGGATTACCATGTTTTTGGAATTTTTCACAAGTAGCATATTTGAGGCAATCTTGTTCCATTGTAGGCCAATAATATCCTTGGCGTAAAATCTTTTGTGACATAGATTTTCCTGAGAAATGACCACCACATATGTTGTCATGAATATGTGCGATGGTAGTGGGAATGTCAGTGAGCATGAGGCAACGTAGTATAATACCATCAATAACATGTTTGAATAATTATGTCCCAATGATAACATAACAAGTAACCTCATGACGCAATCGGTGAGCTTCATGAGGTTGTAGAGTGTCTGGGATAGTTTTCTTATATAAATAGTTATAAATAGGCATGAACCATTCAGAGTTATCTTGACCGCATGTTATGGCACAAGCTACAAGAGGTAATGTAGAGATAGAAGGATGTCATAAGTGTGTAATGATGAATGTGGCTTGTTCATCTATGATGTCTTGTGGGATGAGTGATGTGGCACTAGCCATGGCATCTACATGACGATTATCCTTGCGAGGAATGGTAGTAATGGAATAGGATTTGAATGTAGCTAGGAGATCTTTGACAAGTGTATTATAAGGAATTAGATGCTCCTCATTTGTATTATATGTATCATTAACCTGATTGATGACTAATTGAGAGTCACCATGTATGCATAATTTGTAAATGAGGAGTTTTGAGACCTAAAATGAGAGCTTTGTATTTTGAAATGTTATTCATACAAGAAAACCCTAATCGGTAGGAAAAGGGGAGTGGGTCACCATGTGGGGTGATAAAGGCAATCCTTGCTCCAGCACTAGATCGACAATGAGAGCTATCAAATTACATTGTCTATATATGTGGCTCAATAGTATATGTAGTGAAATCATCACAAAAGGAATCGAAATGGGTGATGCATCCGAAAGGGTGTTCCGGCTAATTGATCAGCTATAACTTGTCCTTTGATTACTTTTTATGGTATGAACTTAAAATCAAATTTTCTAAGGATCATGACCCAACACGCCAATCATCCTAAAAGATGTGTGTGGGAAAGGAGGTAATGTAATGGATCAACCTTTGTTATGATATGTACCTCATTGTTACAAAGATAATGTCACGAATTATCTCATAACAAAGACAAGGACGAGGCACAACTTTTTATTGTAGCTATAGTTACATTCATAAGAGAGTAGATTATGACTAATGTAATATATGGCCCTTTCACATTGAGAATCATATTGTTATGCCAATAAAGCACCCAGTTCATGAAACACAACAGAGATATACAACAAGAAAGGGTGATCAGCTAAGGGAGGAATGAGAACAAATGGATTTAACAAGTTTTGATATCATCAAATTCTTCTTGGCATTGATAATACCAAACAAACTTGGTATCTTTATTCATAATTCATGTGAATGGTTGGGTCTTAGCAAAGTAAGTTTTGCAATGAATCATCGAATAGTTTAAATTTTACGTTGTAATGATTGTAAGTCATGTAATTTTTTGGGCGGAGCATTATCGATAATGGATTTTATTTTTTAGGATCAATCTCAATGCCACATTGGGAGATAATATATCAAATAAATTTCCCTGTTGTGACACCAAAAACACATATTTTAGGACTCATACGCACACGATATTATCGAATTCATTCAAAAATATTTATAAATCATGCACATGGGAAGATTGTCTCCTAGATTTTGCCAAGATGTCGTCTACATAATCCTCAATGATATTGTGAATGTATTCATGGAATATATGTGTCATTTCCCATTGATAAGTAGCCATATAATTTTTAAGGACAAAGGTAATGACTTTAGAAAAATGTACCCCATGGCATGGTGAAGGAGGTTTTTTCTTGGTTGGCTATTTTTATATTGATTTGATTGTAACCCAAAAAGCCATCAATAAAGGAAAGAACATCATATTCAGTTGTAGAATCTATAATAGCATCAACGTTTGGAAAAGGAAAACTATCCTTATGGAAAGCTTTGTTTAAATCATGAAAATCAATGCAACAATGAACCCTGTCATCCGGTTTCATTACCGGGATGATATTAGATACACATTCAAGACAATCGACGGCATGAATAAAATTTTCATCTAGAAGCTTCTAAATTTCTTCTTTGACTAAGAGGGCTACCTTGGGGTGCATCTTACAAATTTTCTATTAGATAGAATTGGCACCTGGGTTAAAGACAATATTATGCATTGCCACAGATAGATCAATTCGCTACATATCAATATAATCCCATGCAGAAATATTAGATAAATCATGAAGGACTTTTTAATATATTTTTGTTCATCAGGGGTGAGGGAAGAGGTGATAAAAACTATGTGGATTTTCAAATGTGCTTAGGTTGTATTATGTTGTTTCTTAATTGAGAAGGGCTAAATGATATTCAATATATGAATGAGTAGGAATATTGTCAAGTGGATTAGCATTGTCAATGGAAACATTAGATTATCTGAGATAATTCGTATTAGTGAAAGATAAATTATGATGCCTCTTATGGTGAAAAGAGGGAAGACGATCATAATCACCCATATAATCAAGCAACGAGTTATCGTAGAGAAAGTATCGACATTATCCCAAATGGTAGATGCATCATCACTAATGAGTTCGGATGCACTAAGGGAAGTGAAGTAACATGAAAAGTGGTATAAGTATCTGTAGGAGGTGTAGAAGGAGGTTGATACCCTAGCCCGAACTTGTGTGACTACGTAGGGAGATCCCAAAGCTCTATGACTTTATGTTCTTGTTGATCTAGATTTGTATCGAGAAGCCAAAGTGGTAGAAATATTCATACCCTAACCCATACCTAGAAAATTCTTGAGTAATATTAGAGGAAGTGGGAGTATCGGTAGCTTGTTCAATAGAGTTACAATACTCAAAAGGTGATGGATCAGCTAGCACATCGTAAATAGTGCCTTGATGTCAGAATTTAAGTCATGTATGTAGTGTAGAGGGGACTGCATGCATAGCATGGATCCAAGGTCTCCCAAGAAGAATATTATAATTAAGGTTATTAGGCATGACATGACATGGAATATCAATTATACATGGACCAATAGTGACAGGTAAGTGTACAATACCTAATACACACTTAGGGATGTTATCAAAGCCACAAATAGAGATGGATGAAGGAGCTAAATATGCTTCTGACATACCTAAATGATGAAGGAAAGTGATGTTACAAATGTTAAGGCCATATCCATTATCAACTAAAGCATGCTTGACTCCAACTTTATTAACACAAACTTGAATATACAAGGGAGGGTCATGTTGTAGTATTGCTTGAGAAGGTAGATCATCTATTGTGAAATTTATTTGATCCTTATTAAAGGATAGAGCTGAAGTGAACTTATGGTATACATAGTCGGTGAAGTATGAGGAGGGATGTAATTGGTAGCCAAGTACTTCCTAAGCTTATCGATACAATCAGGGTGATTTTGTAGATAAGTGTGAATAGATATGTTCATGATGAGAAAACTCTAGGATAATGGATGAAGAAGGATCCTATAAGCGTGAATGATGATGTTAGGTTCACCAAAATGATTAACTAAAATGGGCAATATATGATAGTTAATCTAATCTAGAATGACATGTAAATACAATAAATGAATGCAATAAACAAGTATGGAAAATGACCTAAACAACTATGAAAATGGAAATGTTAAACCCTAGAGTACTAAGAGAGTTAGAATGAACTCACTGATTAGAGGAGCTCGTTGGACTATGTCACGAAATGATTGTAGGTACATGAAGCATGAATGACTCTGCATAGGTCCCGAAAAGGATGGATCCGAGTTATCTAGCTGGACTGGAGTGCATGGAGAGGTAGTGGGTCATCTATGGGATCTTTGGTCTGTATAATGGACACCCTGAGTCTCTGTGAAAAGATCTAGAACTAAGTTTCACAAGACTAGCAAGTGGTTTGAAACCCTCACTGTGTATAGCATCAAATTCATTACACTGCTCTCAGTGTCGTTGCTAATCCAAGATGTACATAAGACCTGCAAAAGACCAAAGAGGATTATCAAACCCAAAAAAGAATAATGCAAATGAATGGGTCGGATTGACCTCATTTGCCACAATAGTGAGCTTACTAACTAAGCGTTACACTACATTTCAGACCCAAATGTAGTTATGGTGTATGTGTGTGCATCATGTACCCTAGGTGCTCTTGTAGTAGTCACACTTTGTGAAGTCACGAGTAATAAGTATATGCAGAATAGAATTGAATCCCTCCCCCTATGCTTGTGTGATGCAGATGAACCAGTTGTGTCCTTGTGATGGAGCTAATGTATGCAAATGATCTCCAAATGGATGCAACTCTAGGTGGATGATAGTAGTGACTAGTTCTTTGTCCCTCATTATGGTCTCATAACTTTATATTTATAGGGTTCTCTTGATCTAATTTCATAATTAACCCTGAAATGGTTGACCACCAAAAATATAAGAATTTGAAATGGCTAAAAAGTGCCCAAAAAGTGGTGGGAAAGTTCAAAAAGGATCGAGGCGCCCTTGGTGGGACCAAGGTGCCCTATTCATTGCTAAAATAATGTGAAATGACAAAATTTGACTGGGCATGCGGGTGCAAGAGGTTGGGAATGATGAAAGTAAAAAAATTAAGATGACTAAAAGATGGGGGTTAATTAGTACTTTCTTCAATCAAAAACCTTATAAATAGTAGTATGAGACCGGGGCTAAATAATGTCTAAACTACATTCTTTTATGTTTACAATCACACTTCCTCCTCCACTCCAATTAGATCCATCTTGAAAAAAATGGGTGTAATAATGATAAAAATTCTCATTGCAACTATCATCAATGCATAGGGCATTCCACAGATCATTGTTTCAAGCTTCATATTCTTATTCAAGGCCTAATTGACAATGGTAAAATTGAGCTTCCAAAACCTACGATTTCTGCACTTGTCAACAAAAATCATAAGCTCAAAATCTTTAACAATCCTCTACCAAAGCATGACACAAAAATAGCTAAATCCTTGGCTAATTATGTATATCATACAGTGCCTCCTCCTACATTTGGGGCTCTTGATTTCCTTGTTGCTAACACTAACATTTCTCCACCAAGAAGTTATTTCTCCGATCATTATTATCTTTCCACATTATTCTCCAATAACTTACATATTTGTGCTTCTATCAGATCTGTCTCTATCAATAATACTAAGGTTAACCCATCCTGGCCCATCAATGCATGTTCTATTCCACTTCTCATCACTATTGGCTATCCACTATCACAAATTTCATATCCGATGAAAAATTCATATGGTGTTGTCAAACTTCATGTTATGGTAGGTCCTCTCACTATGCTTATACTCTTTCTTATGGGAAAATCACTTAGTGGGTGTGACATTCTCTTAGGTCTCAACTAGATTTGTAGGTCTCATTCTATCATTTCCATGAACCATTTGTGTCTAAAATTCATTCACAACAATCAAGTCATTACTATTAATGGTTTACCTCCATCTATTCCATGGCCACGTTCTCATCCCACATTAGTCCATGTATCACTTACTCCATCTAGTGTGCCACAAACTCTAGAACCTAAAGCACGATCAAATCCTAGTTCACCTACTCGCATACAACCTACACAAATCCTATTGTTATGTTATTCCAATAAATAAATATATGTCCATTCCTCATAAAATTATTGTAACTCATTGTAGATCACCACCGTGTTTTATTGCACTTTGTGTTCTATTGTACATAGGTATCCGTCCCCTACACATTTTTTTACACTATGGTATACATCATATACTCATCCATCACATGCACATAGGCTTCACTCACCTACATAGCATTTATCTGTTATACCACCACTCCTAGAGCATGATCACACACTTTCATCACCACAATCATTGAGTAGAGGACCTTCATCCTTTACTTTCATCAGATAGTTCACTCACCACTACACACTTGGGGGTATTACGCTTATCTCCCCCTATCTACACATCATATACTTTCATATAGACATCTTTACAGATGCTAGCATCAACATTACCTCGATGATGTACTCTTGTGCTTCGGTTCACACTTGACTGTTGAGGGCATCCTATACACATGAACCTCACACACTGTACAATAGACACTACACATCATGCATCTTCACACATATTACATACATACATCTTACATCTTACATTTACTATGCACCTACACATCTCATCTCATCTACGCATCCTGCATTACATAATATACATCCTACATTACACACTACACATTACACATCACATGATGATTTCTCATCACCACATCTAGTACACATATCATGCATTTTACTCATCTACTTATACATGTTGCACTCACTACCCTATGACGCACTCTAGTCTCACGGTCCATACTAGACTATTGAGGGTATATAAATCAAATGGACCTCATCACACTCACACATTCAACCATTCAATCTTCCTGTCATGTGACATTCCTCCATTAGTGATACATGTTATAGGATGCATCATCACTTCTTCTAGCATCCATTCAGGATATACTCCATAGGCTACATCATCACTTCTTCTAGCATCCTTTAGTGATATACGCTTTAGGATAAATCATCACTTCTTCCATTATCTTGTTGTGATATATGATTTAGGCTAAATCATCACACATTCTCACACCTCATCTCTAGGTTGCATATCATCACTACACATCCATCAAATCCCACTACACATAACATATAGTTTGACCATTTCCGATGACGAATTCTCATTTACGGTTCATTTTTTAGTGTTGAGGGGCCATAAACAAATGAACCTCACTACATACAATTAGATTCACTCAGGGGACACATGGATCTTATCATTCACTCTACATTCCATTCCATCCATCCAAAATATTGTATATCTTGGTCATATTTACTCTTTCTTACATTTACTCGTATGTGTCCACTTTATTACACATGCTAGACAGATATCTTATATGTCTTTTTCATACACACATGCGTGTTCGCTTGCTTTCTAGTTGTGATCATGGATTATACGAGTCCATTATATAGCATGAATGTTAGGGGCAATACCTCGTACCGAATCCCACAACGGCTCCTAGGGGCATCCACATTCATACATTACAGTGTGTTATCGTTTCACTTTGTTGCATATTACACTACTTTATCAGATTATATATGCTTTTACATATATTTTATCTTTCTAACATTCTAACAGTGCTTCATGTGCAGCATTTTTTTACAGGGGCTACTTGTTTTTATGGTTATTCGTTATATTGTTTGTACTTGCTTATCATATTATGTCATTGTTTACGGGATTTAACTTTTTTCTTGTGTGTACACTTGTTTTCTTATGGCCATGACAACCTTTATTGTCTTACAACAGCGTGAGTGGTGTCCCATGTTTGCAGCCCACTTTTTATGGTCTACATTGTCTTCTGGGTGTTTACATTATCTGCCTACACATTGTCTACCTAGTATACACTCCATATTATACATGGATTTTTGTTTAAACTAACACTTGTTTGTGTGTGCCTTGGTTTCTACCAAGCACATCCCCTATCCCTACAAGACATAGTTTCAACGGTAATTCCTCTTGGGCCGCATACTCCTCTAAGAACATTGCATGCACCCCCAAAGAGGTGGGGCATCATTTGGGTGAATCACTCACCTCATACATCGATCTACATATATTATACATTACAACACGATCTGCACAATGTGAGAATTCGGGGCTCGGGAATCGACTTGGGTCCTTAGTACAGGATGACTTTTTAAAGCACCTATAACCAAGGGGCAATTACATAGTGGCTTTTACAAGGTGGGTTTTCCTTAGTACATGTGTTACACATCATCTACAGTGGTGTTTTATTTTAGGTAATAATTAAATGTTAGCGGATAACACTAGTTCTTCCTCTCTACACTACTTTTGTCATGGCGTCAAATCACCCAAAAACCAAATAGTCAATGATCTCTATAGTTTCGAGAAGTGGTTACGAGTTGAAGGATAAATTAGAATTTCCTCCCTACATTTCCTTATCCGGTGGCATGAGATCACCTAAAAAAATTGCACTTCATCGACAAAATCCTTTCTACACTCTTTTCCCGGTACACATGTTCACTTTTCACATTCATAATTTTCTTTTACATACTTCCTTACAAGTTTTTTACACACACTTTTATCATATACATGTGTATTTGACTACTTGATCATCTTCTCTTTTAAAATTCCATCCATATGGGAAGTAATAAGTCAACATCCGCATCAACATCAACACGATACTAACAACAGGTATATCACACACATCGGCATTTACACACGCATTTCCACACTAGGTTCATTTTCATCACATTTTTACATTTTGTCATCTTTAGTCTCCATGCTCCATCTTTTTATCACTCCACACTTTTTCTAGTACCTCAACATGCTTTCTACATCAATCTACATGGATATCAAATACGCATCTCTATCTACTTTATGTTACTAAGCATTCTGCTCACCAACATAAAGTGGGGGCAAATGTAAACACAAAATCACGCACTTTGAGTCATTATATACTCTCGATTGCATATTATTATTCAAATGGTTACTAAGTAAGAAAAATACTAATTAACTTATGTCTTTGGCCACCTTTCTTTGCTTTATGCTTATGTTTTCAGTCTTGCACTCTTACTTACTCAATTTATCTTTTCTCCTTTCAAAATTTTTTATTCTAGACAGTAGCACCCAACCAGGATGCTAGCGCTAGGTGCCCCCATCCCCTCTGGGAACCCTTGTCCTCTTTATACTTTGGTCACACTTTCTAGGTCTTTTCTATCCATTTGAGCATCTTATATTTTTGGTAGTTGGCCTTTTTGGGGTTAATTACAAAATTCAAGCAAGGGAATCATATAAATATAAAGTTATGTGATAATAATAAGGGACCAAGCACTAAGCATATATTATCTCCACCTAAGGTTACATCCATCAAAGGCATCTACAACTCTATTTACATCCATCTAGCTCCATCACAAGGGACACAAGACTGGTTCATCTACATCACACTTCATAGAAGGGGAGTCTATTTTTTCCATGAAAAAATTATTTACATTCTACATCTAACTACTTGCTCGCTACTTCATGTGCAATTGGAAAAAAGTAACTTAAGACATAATTTCGTACACACACACCTAGAAATACATTGGGTATGAGATGCGGTGCAGCACTTACCGATAATTCCATCAATTTGGAATTAGAGGACAGTTCGACCCCTTCATATGCATCTTTCATTTTTAGGGTTTTAATTCTTTGCTTGGGGTTTTACAGGTGTGATTTATCCCATGCGGAGTTTATAGCGACATCCAACTAAGTTCGGCGACATACACAAGTGAAGAAATGCGACACCTAGTGATCATATCGGAACTAGGTTCGACAATTTCTACATATCGTAACACCCGAACTCGGACTGCCGAATGCCCATGGGAGCCCCTATCCCTCTCTAGGTGCTCCATTCTAGCCAAATCACTCAAATCTATAAATTTTGTAGGCTTCGTACAATGATTTTTCATCTCTATTCATCCAGTCTCCACTACGACACGCCTAAGCAACCTCTGTGAATCATCTAAAGATCTTCTAACCCTCTTTTCACATTAGGGTTTCATATTTACTAGCTTATTTTTCTTGGGTATTATTTTATTATTTCATTATTTATTTATTTATTGTAAATTTTCATTAGATTAGGCTATTATATTACATTTTAGCATAATCAAAATCTTAATTTGTGCATGAAGTTGAATAAAATAAATTGATAAGATGCTCAAGTATGGAATTATTGAGCATATAGAAGAGTCCTAATGGGTCAACCCCATAGTCGTAAGCATTAATAAGGATGGGTATATTAGAATTTTTGTGGACTAAAGAGAATTTAATGCTTCATGTGTTATAGATCCTTTTCCAACACCTTTCATAGAAGAAATCCTTGAGGGATTTTTTGAGCGTGAGATATATTCTCTTATAGATGGATTTTTAGGTTATAACCAGGTGCGCATTGTAAAGGAATATCAAGAGAAGACCACTTTCACTACTGAATGGGGAATTTTCACATATACAGTCATGCCTTTTGGATTAAAAATGTGCCAACATTCTTCTCACGCATTTTGAGTACAGTCCTTTCAAGACTTTATTCATAAATCATTATAGGTATATATGGATGATTGGACGATATGGCTTATCCAAGGATCATTTTTATAACCTAAGACTCATGTTTAAGAGGTGTATAAAGCTAAGCATTTATCTCAATATTAAGAAGTGCATCTTTGCTACACCATTTGGCACCTTGTTGAGAGACATCATTTGTAAAGAAGGATTATTGGTAGACCCAACCAAGATAGATGTAATCTTGAGTTTAGAAAATCCTACCAATCGAGTAAAGTATGCAAATTTTAGGGACATACTTATTTATTATAGGAAATTCATTAAAGGTTATGCAATGATTTCCACTCCCTTGGAAAAAAATTGAAAGATAAAGGGATAGTATTTAGGGGTGATGTGCAATAGAAGACATTTGAAACATTGAAGGAAAGGTTGACTATTGCACCTATTTTTCTCTTTCCTTCATGGGATAAACCATTTCATCTTCATGTTGACACCTCTCGTATGAAAATTGGCACGGTATTGGCGAACCAAGAAAATGGATTCTGGATCACCCTATTTGATTTACAAGAAAGAATTTTATGCCTACAGAGCATAATTACATAACTACAAAGTGTGAAGCTTTATCTATGATCTACATGTTGCATAGGTTCGGACATTACTTGTTTGCAACTCTGTTTATTTTTTGTACATATCATATGGTGCTCAATTGTTTTTTCAAAAAACCTATTTTACGAGGGCACATTTATAGATGGATACTTCTTTTTCAGAATTTGACTTCGTCATTATTTTGAAACCAAGAAAGAACAATTCGGGGCCGATCATTTATCAAGGATTAATTATGGTGAGGATGCGCAGAGCATTGAATACACTATGTCGGATGCACAATTGTTTATATTGAACTACACTCCTATAGAATTAGAGGATATTACAATATTCTTATGCATTAGATAAGCTCCTAAAGGAATGAAGATATTGGAGAAAAATCAGCTTGTAATACATGTGGCACCTTATCAATTTATTAGTGAAGATTTATACAATTTGGGTCGTGATCAAGTATTGTGTTGTTGTATTATAGAACATGAGTGTGACACCGTTATGGAGGAGGCTCATGGTGCAATAATAGGAGGAAATTATGTGGGCGATACTACCGCGCATAAGATTCTTATCATTGGACTTTGATGGGAGGCCTTGTATAAGGATACGAAGGAGTATGTGAAAGCATGTGATCATTGTCAGCACCTTGCGAAACCTAGACATATACATGAGATGCCCCTTGAAACAATTGCAAAGCATAGAACCATTAAGGATGCGACTATTGACTTTTTAGATCCTATTTCACCACCCACCCATAGGACTAGCACATGCTACATTATTACTTGTACAGATTATCTTACGAGGTGGGCGAGAGGTAGTGCTTATAAAGGAATATACAAAGAACTATAGTAGCAAGGTTTGTTTGGGAAAATATTATTAGTACGTATGGCTTCCCATTAGCTTGACAAGTGACATAGGTACTCATTTCTTGAATGAGACTACAAAAATTTTGCTGGTAGATTTTATGGTGGCACACCATAAGACTACTCCTTATCACCCATAAGCTAATAGTAGTACAGAGGCTTTCAACAATATCTTTTGTATTAATCATTCTTGGAAAAGAGTAAAGATGAGTATTGATCAGCGGCCAAGAAGTAGTCCCGACTACTTTTGCTGGGTCCTTATTGTTTTTATTACATGCTTCTTGGCCGTAGGCTTGCTGATTTTTGCCGTTGTTTTGCTTTGTTAAGTCTCGTTTGTGTAGCTGTTACGGCTTCGTTGTTCTTTCTTTGTAACTTTTGTGCTTTCTTCTGACTTCTCTGCTCCTCTCTCTTATTCCGGCTTTTAGGCCTTCTTTTTGTACACAAGGGTATAGTCCCTTTCAAAAACTATTTACCAATATTAAAAAAATATCTTGGGATAGACATTGGAAAAATTTGTGATGTTGGAAGAAAAGATTAGGATGATAAAGTGCTAGTTTTACTTTAAGCATACAGGGACCACTTATAAAAGGTTTAACATGGCCACACCTTTTCGGTTGGTGTTTGGAGCAAAAGGAGTATTACTATTGGAATTTATATTACCATCCCTACGTATTTCCTACATAGGAGGACTTGATGATGAATAGGTTGTGGAAGAGCACATTGAAAAACTAATGCACTTATATAAACATCATATCATTGCGTATTGGAGCTAAAATATTGAAAAGGAAAGATAGAAGGTGTGGCATGATAGGAACATCAAGAATAAGACATTTCCAATTGGAAAGATGGTCCTTCTTGATCAGGGGATAATTTTTGAAAGTTCCCTAAACATCCCTAAATTGTGTCAGTGTAGAAGATCATCTCGAGAGCTTTCCAACGACTATGAGAACGTGGCAAAAAGACATTAGGAGCTCTAGTTATGTTTGGTCAAAGTTCGGTCAAAGGAAAGTCAACTCTAGTCAACTAGTCAATATTGGACCAATCACACTATGACACGTGGCAAAAGGCTTTGGCAAAAATTGAAGGGGTTTTATCCACCGGTCTTCGAAAATCGTGAAATGGTTGGTTCGATTTTCCAATCGCGGGTCGACAGGTGGTCTTATTCGCCATATTTCATGTGGGTCGAATTTCAAATTCATGTGGGTCGAATTTCAAATTACCTTGTAATTATTTGCCACACATTATTCCCAAATTCCACATACCACGCATTATGCCACAAAAAATACATATTAATGTTTATACATTAGTATTAAACCGCCAAACTCAATGCTATGACCACGTAGTGGTAAGCGGTGGAAGTGTCCACGTGGAAGGTGGTGAAGCGGTTGTTAGGGGGCATTAAGCCATGCGTGGATGTTTCCACGTGGAAGGATGGAGGATGAAGCAGTTGAGATGGGGGTGGTTAAGCCTCAAGTGGTCCTTTGACCACTATTTATGCGTGGAAAAGGCTTTAATAAGCCTACAACCTTATCCCACACCGCCAAAAGAATAGCACCACTGGGTTTTGAACCCTTAACCTCGGGCTCCCAAACACATCACGCCAACCAACCCACCACCCATCTCGGATGGGATAGAAATGAGTTTACAGGTATATAAAGAGCTCTTATCTCTGTGCAAAGGGGGTCAAGGAGGATAAGGACCAGATCTCTGAAAATGCCATTTTTGAAGGCCTTGCACTCAGATTGGGAACTCGGAGTAAAAAGATGAAATGAAGGAAATTATGAGATGATTCCAAAAATGTAATATTTGATATTTTTTGTTGAGTTTAGCTTATTTTTGGAAGATTTGAATGCATTTTTAATAGGGATCTACAAGACAGCTAGTTGCAAAACACAAATTTCAATGCACTTCTAGTCCGAAAAGTGACTTGGTGTAAACATGAAAAGTGTTCATAATTCAAATATGATCTCAGATATATGTTTTTTTTTTTATAGAGTGTTTTTAAATCTCCATTTGTAGGTGTTTTTCTAACACAGTTGTAGGGAGATCACATTGTGAAAACACTATAGGAGCCACGGATCGTTCTTGGGATAGTTTCTGCTATTTTTTAGAGTTCTTGGGACATTGATCAACTCATTTTCAGGTTTTGATTCATTATTGGTTGTTTGTAAGAGTTATTGTACTTACATTTCAATATTATTAATGGATCGGTTCAATCCGAACCCAGGGACGTAGGAATTTCCGAACCCCATAAACAATCTTGTTTGTTATCTGAGTGTTTTCAGTTTTTTGATTATTTATTTGCTATCCAAGTTTTCCACACTTCTATGGATGCATAATAATCATAATTTAATCAATTTTTGGAGCTTAGAATACTTAAAATTGATTAAGAAAATCACAATCTTTGGAAACTTTTAAAAGTGAAAAAAATACAACACACGTTTTCAGATCAAGTTTGGTATCGAGCGCTTAGATTCTTTGGATTAACTTCTAATTGTGTTTGGAAATTTGGCTTCAATTTCAATATTGATTTCAGTCTTACTGTGTGTAGACATTTTGGGGCTTGTTAATCTTATTTTGTAGTGTGTATTTTTGGAAGTACAGAGTTGTGTTTTGCAGAACCGGAATCATGGGCAAGTCATCCAAACAGAGCAACCGAATGAGCTTAAAGCCATAAACCGCCAACTCTAAGAAGAAAACTTTTCTTGAGAGTTAATTTTTATTCCTTGGAAGAGGAAATCTGCGGTTAAAATCTGATCCACAATCCTCTATAACCGAAAAAGAGGAGTATGTTAACAAGATGCTTAAAGAGAGCAAGAAGTTGATGGGCTTTGTTAAAGAGTTGCAGGAAGAAATACGGACCAAGGATGCCCTCCTGGAAAAGATGCAACAAGGTGAACATAAGAAGGAAATGCCTTCTAAATCGATGTAGTACTTATGTGAGAATGCACTGTAAGTTGTTCACATTTTAATTCTTCCTCTCATTTAGTTTCATATATTCCTTTGGGTCAGTTTGAAAAATACACTAAGGGAATTAGGTCTAACCTAATGGTTAAGATGGGATTTAACAGAATGGGCCTTGGTAAAAATGGACAAGGTGATGCTAACCCAGTGCAAGTAGAGGATCAACCTCGGTTTGTAGGTTTGAGTTATTCTAGTGGGAAAATGGAAATTGGAGAAAGTTCCAAAGCAAATTGAAGGAAGAAGAGCTTCCAATGACCAATGATCTATGCCACTAGAATTACGAGGATTCTCGCCATCAAGAGGAACAATGAAAGGTGTAAGAAAACAGGTAAAAGAGGTAATCGATTCCACCTCCTTCCACTTACACTAAAAATAACACTAAGGGAAAATCAAATCCTAAAACTTCTAATAAACTCTTTCAGTTGGAACAATATAGCTTTGGTAGGCAAAAATATGCTTTCCCTCGCACATTTTGTGAAGGTACTAATCATTTTGTTGCATATTGTTGGAAGAGAAAAAAATTGATTAAGAAGTTAATGCCTTTTGTGAATGATAAGGCAGGTGCTAAAGACCAATCTCACCAAGGAAAGGCGAGAAATGGAAAGAATGTTACCTCTCCTAAACAGGGGAATCATTCTCGTAGACAGAGTTCTGAGAATGGTAAAATGGGTAAGACTCCTAAAAATAGGGAAGTTAAATTTTGTTCCCATTGTAATAGGAATGGTCATGATGTTAAGGTTTGTTGGTTTGTTCCTAAACAACAAAATTGGAAAGTTGTTAAAAAGAACAATATTGTAAAACCAACAATGCTAAACCTAACTAAAACTCATTTTGGTACTGAGAAGGTAAAACAACCAAAACGGAAAAACCCAAGTGATTGGTTGGGAAAAACACTCCTCAACTTTATATTTGCACTACAGTAAATTGTTGATAGTAGGCAAGCAAAAAAAAATTCGAGCTATATTTTAGGGATTCCTTTTGATTGATAAGGATTTGCTCTTAAGTTGATATTTAAGCTTTGAAAATGAATGGAAATAGCTGAAGAGAAGATTTGAGTGATAGGTTCATCATACTCATGTTTTGTTTTCTCATATTGGTTGGTAGTTCCATTGTTGAAAACACTATGCAGGGATAGGCATCAGTAGCATGTCTAAATTTGAAACTTGCAGTTGTAATCAGCATAATCACAAAGTGTCAGTTGAACACTAGCTTCCGTTATAGATGGGTGTTATTATCTAACTTATTATTTGTGATTGCGATATGGTGTTTTGGAATATTCATGTTGATTCAGTTGTTGACTATAACTATTTTTGGGCATTGATAATCTATTATATTCTAATAGTGAATACTTGCAATTGTTACAGTTTCAGATGGGCAGTGGGCACTAGCCTAATTGTGGGCAGTTTAGATGTCTTGTATACTAATTTGTGTTATGGAATTGTAATTTTTGGTAATCGGTCATATCACAAAGTGACAATTGAACACTAGCTTTTGTAATAGAATGGGTGTTATTATCTGGTCAGTTAATTGTGATGGCATTACAGTGGGGTATGACAGATCACGATTATGTGCGAGTTGTGAGTTACGACATTTCAATTGAACACTAGCTTAATTGGGTGTTATTATCTGATCGGTTATGTAATTAGCTAATCAACTATTTGCATTTTTATTAACCTATAATGTTATTTCAATTTTTGTATGTGTTTATGTAATGCAGAAGAGATAGCATTATTTTTGGGTTGATAAAAACTTTTTGGGACAAAAAGACTTTCTCGGTGGGGAGGTATGATCGGGGATAATTTTTGAAAGTTCCCTAAACATCCCTAAATGGTGTCAGTGCAAAAGATCATCTTGAGAGCTTTCCAACGACTGTGAGAACATGGCAAACGGACATCAAGAGCTCTAGTTATGTCCGGTCAAAGTTCGGTCAACGGGAAAGTCAACTCTAGTCAACTAGTCAATATTGGACCAATCACACTGTGACACGTGGAAAAAGGCTTTGGCAAAAATTGAAGGGGTTTTATCCACCGGTCTTCGACAATCGTGAAATGGTTGGTTCGATTTTCCAATCGCGGGTCGACATGTGGTCTTATTCGCCATATTTCATGTGGGTCGAATTTCAAATTCATGTGGGTCGAATTTCAAATTACCTTGTAATTATTTGCCACACATTATTCCCAAATTCCACATACCACGCATTATGCCACAAAAAATACATATTAATGTTTATACATTAGTATTAAACCACCAAACTCAATGCTATGACCACGTAGTGGTAAGCGGTGGAAGTGTCCACGTGGAAGGTGGTGAAGCAGTTGTTAGGGGGCATTAAGCCATGCATGGATGTTTCCACGTGGAAGGATGGAGGATGAAGCGGTTGAGATGGGGGTGGTTAAGCCTCAAGTGGTCCTTTGACCACTATTTATGCGTGGAAAAGGCTTTAATAAGCCTACAACCTTATCCCACACCGCCAAAAGAATAGCACCGTTGGGTTTTGAACCCTTAACCTCGGGCTCCCAAACACATCACGCCAACCAACCCACCACCCATCTCGGATGGGATAGAAATGAGTTTGCGGGTATATAAAGAGCTCTTATCTCTGGTGCAAAGGGGGTCAAGGAGGATAAGGACCAGATCTCTGAAAATGCCATTTTGAAGGCCTTGCACTTAGATTGGGAACTCGGAGTAAAAAGATGAAATGAAGGAAATTATGAGACGATTCCAACAATGTAAGATTTGATATTTTTTGTTGAGTTTTAACCTATTTTTGGAAGCTTTGAATGCAGTTTTTAATAGGGATCTACAAGACAGCTAGTTGGAAAACACAAATTTCAATGCACTTCTGGTCCGAAAAGTGACTTGGTGTAAACATGAAAAGTGTTCAGAATTCAAATATGATCTCAGATATATGTTTTTTTTTCATAGATTTTTTTAAATCTCCATTTGTAGGTGTTTTTCTAACACATTTGCAGGGAGATCACATTGTGAAAACACTATAGGAGCCACGGATCATTCTTGGGACAGATTTCTGCTATTTTTCAGAGTTCTTGGGACATTTATCAACTCATTTTCAGGTTTTGATTCATTATTGGTTGTTTGTAAGAGTTATTGTACTTACATTTCAATATTATTAATGGATCGATTCAATCCGAACCCGGGGACGTAGGAATTTCCGAACCCCGTAAACAATCTTGGTTGTTATCTGAGTGTTTTTAGTTTTTCTAATTATTTATTTGTTATCCAAATTTTCCGCACTTCTATGGATGCATAATAATTAGAATTTAATCAATTTTTGGAGCTTAGAATACTTAAAATTGATTAAGAAAATCATGATCTTTGGAAACTTTTAAAAGTGAAAAAAATACAACACACGTTTTCAGATCAAGTTTGGTATCAGAGCAGTTAGATTACTGGATTAACTTCTAATTGTGTTTGGAAATTTGGCTTCAGTTTCAATATTGATTTCAGTCTTCAGTGTGCAGACATTTTGGGGCTTGTTAATCTTATTTTGTAGTGTATTTTTGAAAGTACAGAGTTGTGTTTGCAAGAACCAGAATCATGGGCAAGTCATCCAAACAGAGCAACTAGAATGAGCTTGAAGCCATAAACCGCCAACTCCAAGAAGAAAAATTTTTCTTGAGAGATAATTTTTATTCCTTGGAAGAGGAAATAGTGCGGTTAAAATCTGAGCCACAATCCTCTATAACCAAGAAAGAGGAGTATGTTAACAAGATGCTTAAAGAGAGCAAGAAGTTGATGGGCTTTGTTAAAGAGTTGTAGGAAGAAATACGGACCAAGGATGCCCTCCTGGAAAAGATGCAACAAGGTGAACATAAGAAGTAAATGCCTTCTAAATCGATGTAGGTACTATGATAGAATGCCTTTGTAAGTTGTTCACATTTTAATTCTTCCTCTCATTTAGTTTCATATCTTCCTTTGGGTCAGTTTGAAAAACACACTAAGGGAATTGGGTCTAACCTAATTGTTAAGATGGGATTTAACAGAACGGGCCTTGGTAAAAATGGACAAGGTGATGCTAACCCGGTGCAAGTAGAGGATCAACCTCGGTTTGTAGGTTTGAGTTATTCTAGTGGGAAAATGGAAATTGGAGAAAGTTCCAAAGCAAATGAAGGAAGAAGAGCTTCCAACATCCAATGATCTATGCCACTAGAATTATAGGATTCGCCATCAAGAGGAACAATGAAAGGTGTAAGAAAACAGTAAAAGCGGTAATCGATTCCACCTCCTTCCACTTACACTAAAAATAGCACTAAGGGAAAATCAAATCCTAAAACTTCTAATACACTCTTTCATATCACAAAGTGACAAATTGAACACTAGCTTTTACGTAATGAATGGGTGTTATTATCCTGTCGATTAATTGTGATGGCATTACGGTGGGGTATTACGAGATCACGCTTATGTGCGAGTTGTGAGGTTACAACGTTTCGATTGAACACTAGCTTAATTGGGTGTTATTATCGATCGCTTATGTAATTAGCTAATCAACTATTTACATTTTTATTAACCTATAATGTTATTTCAATTTTCGTATGTGTTTATGTAATGCGGAAGAGATAGCGTTATTTTTGGGTTGATAAAAACTTTTTAGGACAAAAACCTTTCTCGGTGGGGAGGTGTGATCAGGGATCATTTTTAAAAGTTCCCTAAACATCCCTAAATGGTTTCGGTGCGAGAAGATCATCTTGAGATCTTTCCAACAAGCTGTGAGAACGTGACAAACGGACATTAGGAGCTCTAGTTATGTCCTGTCAAAGGGAAAGTCAACTCTAGTCAACTAGTCAATATTGGACCAATCACACTGTGACACGTGGCAAAAGGCTTTGGCAAAAATTGAAGGGGTTTTATCCACCAGTCTTCGAAAATCGTGAAATGGTTGGTTTGATTTTCCAATCGCGGGTCGACAGGTGGTCTTATTCGCCATATTTCATGTGGGTTGAATTTCAAATTCATGTGGGTCGAATTTCAAATTATCTTGTAATTATTTGCCACACATTATTCCCAAATTCCACATACCACACATTATGCCACAAAAAATACATATTAATGTTTATACATTAGTATTAAACCGCCAAACTCAATGCTATGACCACGTAGTGGTAAGCAGTGGAAGTGTCCACGTGGAAGGTGGTGAAGCGGTTGTTAGGGGACATTAAGCCATGAGTGGATGTTTCCATGTGGAAGGATGGAGGATGAAGCGGTTTAGATGGGGGTGGTTAAGCCTCAAGTGGTCCTTTGACCACTATTTATGCATGGAAAAGGCTTTAATAAGCCTACAACCTTATCCCACACCGCCAAAAGAATAGCACCGCTGAGTTTTGAACCCTTAACCTCAGGCTCCCAAACACATCATGCCAACCAACCCACCACCCATCTCGGATGGGATAGAAATGTGTTTGCGGGTATATAAAGAGCTCTTACCTCTGTGCAAAGGGGGGTCAAGGAGGATAAGGACCAGATCTCTGAAAATGCCATTTTTGAAGGCCTTGCACTCAGATTGGGAACTCGGAGTAAAAAGATGAAATGAAGTAAATTATGAGACGATTCAAATGATGTAAGATTTGATATTTTTGTTGAGTTTTAACCTATTTTTGGAAGCTTTGAATGCAGTTTTTAACATGGATCTACAAGACTAGTTGCAAAACACAAACTTCAATGCACTACAGTCCGAAAAGTGACTTGGTGTAAACATGAAAAGTGTTCATAATTCAAAGATGATCTCAGATATATGTTTTTTTCATATAATGTTTTTAAATATCCATTTTTAGGTGTTTTTCTAACACAAATTGCGGGAGATCACATTGTGAAAACAACTCGTAGGAGCCACGGATCGTTCTTGGGACAATTTTTTCTAATTTTCGAGTTCTTGGGACATTTATCAACTCATTTACAGGTTGTGATTCATCATTGGTTATTTGTAAGAGTTATTGTACTTAATTTCCAATATTATTAATGGATCGATTCAATCCAAACCCTAGGGACGTAGGAATTTCGAACCCCGTAAACAATCTTGCTTGTTATCCGAGTGTTTTCAGCTTTTTCGATTATTTATTTGCTATCCAAGTTTTTGCACTTCTATGGATGCATAATAATCAGAATTTAATCAATTTTGGAGCTTAGAATACTTAAAATTGATTAAGAAAATCACGATCTTTGGAAACTTTTAAAAGTGAAAAAAATACAACACACATTTTCGATCACTTCTTTATGACTCCAAGTTTACACACCATCCATGAAAGTTGAATTACATTGGTTGGGACCTTTTTTAGTAACCAAGATACTTGAATCGGATGCATGTCATTCTGCAGTGTTGGACGAACCATATTTCTTGGTTACTTCAATGAGAGTAGGTTGAAGCCCTACTATAAATAAGTCTTCTTGGTGTTTGTAATAAGTTAGTATTTTCAATTAGATTAGATTTCCCTTATATGTATTTCTTTCCAGTTGTTGTAATGCTTTGTTTTTTAATTTCCTTTTTATTGTAATAAGTGTACTTGCACGCAAGAAGTGATTACTATCTATTGAGTTCCCGCATAAAATAACTTATATACTTTTAGTATGGGGTGAACCAGTCCAATTACGTGGAAGAGGAAAAGAAAATCATTAGAGTCAAGATTTACACATGTTGGCACGTTTGAGGATTCTCTCGGAAGGATTGGTGCACACAAAAAGATGTTATAGGTGCTTGGAATGAAGGGTCTCTTAAGGAAATTACTCAAACTAGAGATCACGCAAGGAAAAGATTGTGCAATGTAATGCAAGGAGTAGGCAGCGAAAGATGATGAACTATTTGGTATATGGTGCAGAGGATTATTTACTTCCACGTAGGGAGGTGCGCGTAAGGAGGTATGTGGTTTGGAAAGTACTTAGGTGTGCCATAAGGTTATGACTATAACGCACGAGAGGAGGTTAAGTAATAAAGTAAAAGTTAAAAAGGTGATTTATTAAGAGAATTAACTTAAAAAATTTAAAATCAAGGGAAATTGTGTTGAAAGTAGAAAAACTAAGTTTTTAGCATATGAAAAAGTATTAAAGGGGGTGATTTAAGGTATTTTTACCTTTCCTTTGAGATGATTTGAGCAATTAAACTATCGAGTGACTTGGAGCGACATAGCAAGAGGAGTTAAAATAATACTACAATTGCATGAGTGTGAAGTTTTGGGTGGCTCCTTATGAAGAGAGAAGTTTGAGATAGTGGTGGAAAGTAACAAGATGGCGTGAGTAGAAGGATCTACAAGAAGAAGTTTAATAGCTAGGGTTCACAATGCTCGGGTAGTGAAGTGAGATAGTCATGTGAAGCGCATTCCCTACCTAAGGCACAAATTTGAAGGACCAATGGCACCAAATACCATAATAAATCATCACACAAAGAGAATCAAAGTTGAGGTGGAGGAATACTTTTAAGATACATAGTCGGAAATGTAGTACCCACCTAGATTTTTTAGGGCCCAAACTTGGAAGTCACAACTTACTAAGTGCAAAATTAGTGAATACAACCATAGGTCTCTAGGGAACAAAGCAACATTAAAGGTGGACATGCTAGAGGAGCTTCCTAGGACAAATGAAGAAGGGAAAGTGTTGTTTGATGATTCAATATGGAGGAATTTGGAGAAGGTAGGGGTTCTCTAGTTGTTTCAGCTACCCTTCTTTGCGAAGCCCGTGCATTTATTCCAGTGTCTCATGTCTAGCGTGTATGAGGACTTCTTTTATTTCATTGGTCATAGGATGAGAATTACAGTACAACTCATTGAGAAAATCACAAGTTTGAGAAGTACAAGGGAGGATATATAGCTAGACCTATGTGATGGCACTAAAATTAATGAATTGGTAATTCACTTGCAATATGAAAAAGGAGGTATGGAAATGAACATTGATAAGCTAACAGACCCTATAACTAGGGTAGCATCCGTGCTCGTAAGTTATAAACTAGGTGCCTCATAAAGGTGGACAGATGTGAACAATAAATTCTTGTATATTGTGCGCAAGATGGTAAACATGACCCATTACAACATCACGTAATATGTTACAAATAGTATTATAAAGGAGGCCAAGGAATGTAATTAAGAAGGATCTAAGATAACTTGGGGCTCGATCCTCATAATAATTTTATTCTTAGATATAGGAGTGTCAAACGGCTTAGACAAAGTGATATGTGGGTTTACCCACCTATTAATAAGTCTCTGAAAATGCAATTCATGTGTTATACTTGTGATTGAATGATTACGAGATGTATTTAAGGAGAGGATTGAAAAATGTTACAATAGATTACATACAAACCTTTGAGAATGAATGACACATTCGCATGAGTTACCGTAGAATTTGGGGAACAAGATAAGTTTGTAGTCATGCAACATTATAGTCTTGCACGTTTTCGGATGGAGGATGGGGAGATGAGCCCTTGATGCAAGCTATCATTTTCATTCACTACATGGTATTTTAAGAATGTGTTGAACAAGATAAAGGACGCACAAAATTTAACCTTTGATGTGGATAAGGTTGACTCTTATATGTATATCTTGTTGCAACCTATAGGTATGACTCAAGGCCTGCATATTTAGAGATGTTGGAGCCGATACATTAGACATGCACCCCCAGGTTGAACGTTACCATAAAGGGGATTATATGTAGATTCTTCATGGTGTTAGGGCCAAAAACCCATGGTGGAGTGGAGATGGAGGTCAAAAATTATTTCCTTCCACATGCTAGAATACCTATGGTTCCACCCCTCAAGAGAATGCACGAAGCTACTCCTGAGGAAGAGGAAGGTGGGATTGCTCACTCTAAGAGAAAGAAAATGTATTACAGGAGAAGATGTAACAAAGGCATTAGAACATCTAAACCGCCTAAGGAAAACTCCAAGAAATAAAAGGTCAAACATAGAGGAACTAAATTTTTCACCAAAGAGTCCAACAAAGAATATAACGAGGAGAAAGGAGAAACCTTACGAGAGGAGCTTGAGTGCAAGTGGGAGGAGTAATTGAATAAGAATAACACAAAGGATAAGAAACATTTTGATACTACAAAAGGAGAAAAGAACCAGATCCCACCAAGGATAAAGCACATGTACATGAGAAGGTACATAAGGAGAAACAAGCCGATGATACTTATGTCATCGAGATAATATAAGGGCACGAAGTTGGGACTAGTACAAGATTCTTTACCCCAAAGAAGTAGAGAACTAATGTGAAAGTGGTGAGCAAGTGATGGATACCCAAGTCACCACATATGGACTTTGTGGACTACCCTAAGAATGTCCCGAGGGTGTGATTCCATAAAGACAGCCTCCCATGGAGAAACTATATGGCTAGGATCTAATGGACAATCACAAGAAAGATGTTGTCTTGGAACCTGTAGACTAATATGGAGGAGCCTAAAATTGAAATTAGAAATAACTCCCATAGTGTGATAAAATTAAAGAGTGAGCCAGAGAAGAAGTATAAAATAGTGGACCCAATGTACCTAATTGATGAGTAGGTATGTAAGTCCTTGAACAAAATGGTCACGATATCGCGTGGACGAACTTGGATATCGACACTAAAATGAGGGTTTTTTTGGCTGATAAGAAAGAGAAGGAGCATGAGGTAGATGACTTGAAGAAGGATCTCCAAGGGGAATAGAAGTAGACCAAGGAAGCATATGATAGGGTTGGCACATTGGTAAAGAAGATCTTAAGTTAGTGCCTAGCCTTGGTGATCCAAGCCATAAAAGATTATAATAATGAGATGGAGTAATTGAAAGACCTAGTTGACATCTTATTAGTAAATATTAAAAGTGGCGTAGGGCCAACAAAGTGGAAGAGATAGTGAATGAGAAAGAAGAAAATAAGGTCGTTGTTGAGGACAAGATCACTGAGCTTGAGGTTTTATTTACGAAGATCAAGGAGACAAGTAGCAAATTTGACTTGGCCTTTAATAGGTGCTAGAAGTGTGATATGATTCTTAGTGCACACGTTAGTGATGAATAAGTAATTTTGAGGGCTATACAAGAAAATATTCCTATAAATAAAATAGAGCGCATTAGGTTTATGACTCGAGGTGACATCACGTAAGGAATTGATTAAGGTCAACAGAGATAAAATGGATCTACAAATCGACTAATTTCAAAATATAGTGCTTGATCACATGGATACGATTGAAGGAGTAGTTGCAGAATTGACTATGGTTATCCATAAGCTCAAGAGTAGAGTTAAAGAGGTTCTATGTGACCAAGTACTAGGCATAGTTAAGGTGGTAACTGGGAAAGCATTAGTAGAACTTGATGAGTGGAAGAAAGTGGAGAATGAAATTAATTTTGAGTTCCCAAAACTCTTCCAACAACCTGAGGCCTAATTATTTTTAGTTTTGATAGGTGGGATGATTATTTTTGGGAATTGAATTATTTATTCTTTCATTAATTATGCATACACTCTTTGGAGAACAATTTGGACAAGACCATTGTTGAGCACAATAACCCATTTTAGTGTGGGGTAATGTTACACAGCCAAAATCGCTAAGTACACACTCGTGCGTGAAGGGTTTGGGCATGCACAAGGTAGACACAAAGGGGTGCACACAAGGCGTAATGGTAAGCTTACAAAGGCTCGCACCTAAAAGGAAACCTCTGGGACTTATCTAATTTTGTGGACCATGGGATAAAAATAAACAAAGATAATTTTGGGTTACGATCAAGCAATGCTTCGGATCTAGAGGAAAGAGAGAATATTTGAAGACCAAAGAGAGTCTATTTTAGGATAAAGCACATGCAAAGAAAAGATGAAATCTCATGCTAAGATTGAGCTATTATTAGGATTAAATCAAGTTCTATTTATAGGATAATCTATTATTAGCTCCATTGTAAAAGCATGCAACTATTAATGCATGGCTATTTTTGGCATGTAGTCTATTTTGAGAGTACATAGGTGGTGAAGGGAAAGTCCCCACCCCTATAATATATATATATATATATATATATATATATATATATATATATATATATATCGTACCACGTCTTGTTGCTCATGTATGAGTGTTGAGAGTTTTTGTATGGTTATGGATTTGGGTTTTATGCTTGCGCATGCTCCAGGCGCTAGTTATGGTTATGTATTCAACTTCTATTATGTAAGACTTATTTATGATGGAATATGGAGGATGGATTCTAGTAATTGATGTGTCTGAATATGGTGATTACATGGTGCAATTGATCTTAATTGTTATCTGATATGTGTGTTTCCTTATTATGTGTGTTTCCAATTAAATGCATGCAATGGTTGAGTATGATTGAATGATTATTTGGTTATATATCATCATGTATCTACATGCTAACATCTTGACAAACATCACAAAGGAGGGACCTGGTATCTTCGCATGCTTTGGGTGAGCGTTCAGATCTATCTGAATGAGGTGTTAGTGCACATAGTAGTTACGTGAAATAAGAGACTACAGGTCACCTTCCATGAGTCTTTTGTAAAAGTTTCCATATAACCTTCATTTCCTAGATGCCCTGTGGATAGCAAATTTTGTCTCAACTTGGGCACATGTTTGACATCCTTCAATATCCAAGTGTTATGATTCTTCATCTTTACATAAACCCATTATTTTCCTAATATGCTACAATACTTTTCATCACCAACATAAACATGTCCAAAATCCCCTTGAACATAATCAATAAAATAATTCCTATGTGGTGTAGCATGGAAAGAATCCCCTAAATCTAAAACCCAAGACTTAGAAATATTATCCAAGGAAAGAATTAATTCGCAAACATTACCTATTGCCACATTCACCTCCTTAGTATCTTCATATTTTTTCTTTGTGTCCCAAAGAGCCCAACAATCCTTCTTCACATGCTCATCTTTTCCACATTGCCATCATACCATCTTACTCTTTGATTTTGACCTTCCATAATCACTTAAATTTCCATAATTTATTATCCCTCTAGTCTTATGTCTTCCTTTACTCTCCACTGCAAAAGCATTCCCTAAAGTATAAGTCTCCCAAGATATTTTCTGTCACATTTCCTTTATAAGAATCACTCCTATAACATCCTAAAACTTCAAATTGGCATTATTATAGACCATTTTGTTCATATTTATCACCACATTGTTTCAACTCTTTAGTAAGGAGTGCGGAATAAGAAGAGCCCAGACTTTATCATTAAATTCAATTTTAACAGAATTCAACATACTCACAACCATATTAAATTCATTGAAAATATCAATAACTAAACCATTTTCATACATCTTCATATTAAATAAATTTTTCATTAAAAATATTTCATCATAAGTATAGGGTTTCTCATATAACTTCCCTAATGTATTCATCGGACCTTCTGTGGTCTTCTCCTATGATATATTGAACACAACCAAAGATGCGGGGCATAACCGGATGGCCTCAAGTGATTTCATATTGAGCATCTCCCAATCCTCATCCGACATACCCATTGGTTGCTTTACTTTTCCTACTAATAGAACATGGATATCCTTTTGATAGAGATAATATTCCATCTACATCTTCCATAGACCAAAGTTATACCCATTTAAATTTTCAACATTTGATCTACCATCATTTGTCATAGCTCCCACTCAAGCTAATAACCCTTCATGTAATTCAAAACTTCAGCAAACACAACTAGAAGCTCTAATACCAATTGTTAGGGATAAGTAGAAATATATATATGTGGATCAATCCCACATAATCGCAATAATAAGAACTATGAATAGAAAATACATAACACAACAAAAATACATAATTTTATGTGGTTCACCCAATGTGGGCTACATCCACCAAGAAACACTTGCCTAGATTTTATTACAAGCCAACAAGAGTATAATCCACTCTCATATCAGTCTTCTCACAATTACAATGCATAGATCTTGTTTGGAGTTATGCTCAACAAACTCTCTCAAATTCACACTTGAATTCACACACACACATCTATCTCCCTATTGTATGTCTAGCTATTTATAAGCACATCAATAGGTAATTGTCTAAGTAGTTTTATAATACCATGGGTACCAATACCATGGGCCAAAAAACTGACCCATAAACCTATGGGTTAAATACCACCCATATAATTAATACATGAAAAGACCACATTTTTGGTTACTCCCAAAAAATCTCGAGGTTTTCACCCCAAACCACCGCAAGAATACATGAAGAGTGTACAATAATTTTAGTGTACAATTTACAACACATCTAACATGAAAATAGGATCCATAACCTAACATATTCGTGACAAGGAAATCCTACACCATTAGACACTACGATGATACTCATAGCATGCAACTAGGGTTTCCAAGGAGAATATTATAAGTAATCTTATTTGGGATAACATAGCATAAATTTTCAAGGGTCTTAGGAATGATAGTAATGGGTAGGATAATATGTTCGAGTACTTGTTGAGATGAATTTACAAAATCACATATACACATATTGGAAGGGGATAAATCCTCAATAGATATACCTAAATGATGAAGAAAAGAAATGTTACAAATATTAAGACCTAATCCATGATCAATAAGAGAATTATTCACTAATGCATTACCGACAATGATGTAAACAAATAGGGAAGTTTGTTATCGACAACGTCGAGGGAGGATTTATAATAGAACTACCATCCTTATCAAAATAAAAATCTCCTTGAAGGATAGATCTAACGAAGATATATTATGTGTGAGGATAAATCTAAACATTTATAAAGATCTCATGGATGATATCCTTACATGTGGGATTGAGTTTAATGATATCAAGAAATTATATTGTGGACCACTAAAAGAAGCCATGAAGGTACCCAAATTTAGAAGAAGAAGGCCTAGAAAAAAGATGAATAAAAATATACGCCAAGAGGGTGGAAGAGGAAATTAAAGTTTAAGCCAAAATGTTCAATGTAAGATGCGAGTTCACCAAATTTTTACACTTTTAAATATTAAATGATAGATTGATAGGGAATGCACAACTAAAAAAGGAAAGTAAGGTTTGAAATTAAGATCTATTATGATTAATTAACTTCTAACATTAACCATGTAATATCATAATAATGTATTGGTACTTGCATTCTAGTGTTTATAATAAGCTACAAGATAAAATAATGCAAGAGGGGAGATGTACTTAGCTACATAGAGTGGTATGAGAGGGATATGGATGCACATACTGGGATAAATGATCCTAGAGATTTTTTTTTGGAAACTATAATGGAAACTACATTTCTACTAGGAATGTCCATATGGTCTTGGACATGTTGTATGATCTTTGACATGTTGACAATGAGATTATACAACTTGTTGTATCATTCGATGGTTTGGAAATATATCTCTTTATCAAACCTTATGTGCCACACAATCCTAAAACCATCGGAAATTAGGTGAGTGGAACTCAAAACCTAACTATGTGTGGAATACCCTACAATAAAGTTAGTGTTTGTGTTTAAGTACAACTCACGCATCACCTACATTAGAACTAGTCTAAAGAGGCCTCACACCACACATAGTTCTCTGCCTAATATGTGATATCTAGATGAATGAAGCTAGTTAACAATTTGAATCACTTTGAACTTGCTTGAGATGATCATGCTCTTGTTAAGACATTGAGTAGGGCTCTTTAAGTGCTTGGAAATGAGGTAAGTTAAACTCCTTGACCTGGTTGAGTGCTTCAAACTTGTGGCGTGGCAACCCTAATGGATGTGCATTAAATTTGGTAAGATTTAGGGAGCCTTGTGTGGATTTTTATTTATTTTAAATGAGTGTACCAAGTGATTACTAAGTGTGTAAATGAGGTGATTGATTTAATTAAAATCTAATTACATATAGTCACGGAGTAATTGATATGAAAAATGTAATAAACATACATATGTTAAGCACTTGAGAAATACTAAACTATAAGTAAATAGGAGAAATAAAGTACTTAGCCGATTCATGTGTGATATGTAAATGATCCGAGTTGTGTCAAGTGTTGGACAGATGCAAACAATGCTGAAATTTCTCCGTGTAAAATTTAGAACTTGAGAATAATGCCGAGCAAGGGTGCTTAGTGTTAGATAGGGGTACCTAAGAGCTAATGATTGTTCCCGGGCATCGGTGGATGTAGTAAGCTCAAAATATGATTTTTCCTATGTCACTAGGGTTTTACTTGCTACTTTTTGTCGGTCATTTGATATTCTCTCTTTGATCACCGAGGGTACCTACAATCTACAAAACAAAACCTAGTTACCTACACAAGCTCACAAACACATCAAATTGGAATGAAATATGTAAAATTGAAGTCGTGCTGACCCAGTGGTCACCCAATGAGTGAACTTATGACCGATCATTGCACTACATTCCAAACTCCATATAGTTCTTTGTGCTTGTGTGTGAAATGTTTTCCTTAGGTTTCCATTGAACCAATAACACGAAGATAGTGGGTTGTAGCTAGATAAGATGTAAAATGTGTGATATGGAATTTAGAACTTCTCCCTCCTATGTAGTGTATGTATCCCAAAAATACATTCCCTTTGACGTTGGTGATAGTATGTAGATGTGAATGCCCCTTATAATTTTCAGCGAGAATAATTGAATATATGTTGTGTATATATATGGATCTCTTGTTTGAATTTCAATGCTAGTGACCGAAAGGCTGACTATGAGTTTGGGGTAACGATAAGAAAACTAAGGCTGACCACAAATGTCAAAAATGTAAAAATAAAAAAGAGACGAAGCACCTGAAATGGAAACGATCGCATGGGCGCTAGTGTCCAGAGTGGGCACTGGTGTCATAGGATAAATGATGACATATGTGAAAAGACACACGCAGAAAGGATTCCTTGACTGACAAGAACATAGTATAGAAATGATAGTTTTGAGAGAAAAGAACAATAGAAACAATCAAAGCAAGTGGATGGACAAGGGATTGTGTCACTAGTGAATACTTTTCTCGCTTAATATCCATGCATATAATAACATACCTGATGGCATAGTAAAATAGTAATATGTGCATGATTTTTTGTCGACAATGATATAAACTTGCTTATATTGGGCTCTGTAGTTAAATTTTCATGTAAAGGTTGACCCGGAAGTTGAAAAGACCCAACAAAGATAATGCATTTGAAAGCAAAGTTGAAAGATGTGTTTTTCCAAGACTATACAATTCGTTTATGACCGATTCCACATCTTAACCTTACTTGTATGATTTTTGATATGAAGATGGTGGATGAAATATTGAATTTGTATTGTGATCGTGCAGAGGTTACACATTAATTCTATACATTTATATTGAGAAATTTTTAACACATAAGTATGTAAGAAAAATTAAGTTACTGAGAGAGATAAAGATGTACTAAATGGGGATAGGATGTAGGTGTTTATCTTATCCACTAAGCACATTCATAACCAATGGTTTCAAAATGATAAATTGTTAAATTTGAGTGTCTACAATGATGTGTAACTACTTTAAGGATATTTTTGAAAGCCTTGATTTTTTTAGTGTTGATATTTACAATAAAATTTTATGATATTATTAGGTGAGTTATGAAGTACGATTGACTATCTTATATAGGATTTTATAGGTTAGATATTCATATTATGGCCGACCTATGAAGATAAACTAACTAACATAATGACTATCAAATTGTAAAAAAGTTGTTAGATAGAGGTGTGTAAGACCATATAGGTTGACCAAGATAGTAGTCCACTATGGAACAGAACCATATAATTTTTCCCAAGTAGATAGTGATGTAAAAGTTAAGGTTCAGAAATGATGCCTAGGGTTGAATTTCTACTTTCGTTGATTAAATATTTTTGAGTGAGTGAAATAGTGATCCGAAAATCAACCAAAAAAAATTTTCTCGACAACCTGACCCTTATAGGCTTTAAATTGTTTACCAAACTTACCCCATTACAATGAAATTAAAGCAATGCAAAATTAAAAACACACTACACACCATTTGATAACGAAGTTTGGCAGAATTCCTACATCCCCAAGATCATTAATAGAACTGATTTATTATCCACTTTAATGACTACAATTCTAATACAAAATTACAATCAAAGCATGATAATTATTAAATACAAAAGGACAAAGAACCTTTACCATGACCACCAAGTGGTTACCACGGCTTATGAAGCATATTCGATCCAATATTCTCCTACATGGTACAATGTCCTATGGCTCGTTGATCGAGTCTTTGAGAACTTGGTGATGCCCTATGGCTCCCCATATCGGTCTTCTAGACATTTTTCACTATGAAGTTATGGCTCAAGAGGCCTGAAGAACAAGAACCTCCTCCACAACCACCAAGTGACCTTTCCTTGGCTTATGTAGCAAATCTTATCTTTCTATCGAATACCCTATGGCTCCAAATTCCAAGCTCCACAATAGTTCCATTGAGTTGATAATACCCCCGTAATAATGAATACCTCAATGCCTCTATTTCACGGTGCTAATTATTCTTCCAGAAACCTCCACACTCTCATTGTGTGGTGCTAAGTCTATGGATGTCAAAGAACAACAATTATCACCAACAAGCTCAATACTAAATAATGACCCTCCTACGAAGACAACGATCTAATGATATGTCTAACGTATCTTGAGGTTCTGATCTCTATTGCTTCTCACGGTACTCTATCATGTCCCTTGGCTCCATGGCATCTCTAAGCTCCAGCTTGAGAAGACTCTTGATCGGTGAGTTAAAAATACTAACTCTCGAACTATAATGTTGAAGATGCCTATATTAGTACGATATAGGTCTTATATCTTTTTATGCCTATATTAATATGATATAGGTGACATTTTAATTATCATGCCTATATTAATATAATATAGGCCATCATGCTTATATTATTATGATATAAGCCTTTATATCTCTCCATAACGCCTATACTAAAATAGGACTTTTATCTCCATAACTTCATCATGAACACACCTTCAAACTTCACCAGTCATCCTCCTCGGCTCAGGCTTGGAGTACTACTTCAGAGAGAATGTAAATTTGTCACCTATAGGACTTATTTTTCTAAGGATTCATATTACATCTCACTACATTCTTCACCACCTCAAGATTTTCTTGAGAGAGAAGCTTTGATAGCTTGAGAAGAGCTTTCCTTAAGATTGAAATGAGATTGTGTAGAATGGAGTGTGGGGGAGCCTTATATTGTCTTTACTCACCTGCATACTAGGCTTATATACCTTATCACTCCACTCCATATCCTAACCAACTTGCTAGCTGAGTTGGTTGGGTCACTCCAATGCTGACGGGAAGGTCGTAGGTTCAAATCTTGTTCCCCTCTCCACGGAAACTATTTTGTTATGACTGATGCATTGGGCTTGTTCACTTGAGTTTATGCCACATAGACCTCCCGATTGCCAAGTCTGCGGTGACCCCTCCAACTATTGTCATGTGCCCTATGTGTGCTACCTCACCTCCCCACATGGGCTCTGATCTATCCACTTTCCCACCAATTCCTCTAGCCCTTTATTATTCATCAACACTCCACCGTCCACATCTTTTGCCAATTATGTGGAGTTGTTTTACGCATGGCTTATCCATGTCATTGTGGATTATCCCACATGTGTAGCACTATCGATGTGGAAGGGATTTATATAGCCTGTGGTGGATAAGGATGTTGTGGCTTAGGCCACAATCGCCACTTTTAGTAGCTAAAGCAATAAAACAACTTGTTGAGTCGTGGGTATAGCTCGCTCCTCTAACTCACCAATATATAACTCGAACTCACCACATAGCTCACCAATGTAATGCAATGTAACTCATCTCATAGCTTGGTGAATATCTCGGTCTAATGTGGTAATATATACCAATGAGGTAATGTGTTGGTAGGCCACGTGGTGGCCTAAGGACCCACCATGTAGAATTTTTTTTCTCGATCGTATATCGAAGATGATTTTCCTTGAATGTTGAAGACCAGAGGATTGAAAAAACACCTGTACCTATCACCTTCACATGATCTTATTTTTTCCACTTTGTCATGACTTATAAGTTGTCTCGGTCACATCCTAGAGTTGACCAACTTTGACTAGCCACCATTTACACGCGTGAGCTCCATTTTCAACATTTAGATAGTCGTCGAAAATCTCTCAGTCAACTTCCACATGATCATGATTTTATGAGGTTTATGGAACATAGTTTCCTCCTCATTTTCCTCTAGATCAAATAGTAGAGTGTAGAGACGAGAAACTAAAAAGAGAGAGAGGGAGGGAGAGATAAATGTGTACTTATTAAGATTAAAACATGAACATTTGTACTAGTATATGAACAAAGCCACACTTATCATTGTCAAAGGATAAATTACCAAATTTGAGTGTCTACAAAGATCAAAAAGTGTTTAGAGATGTTTAAATAAGTTATAAGAAACTCCAATAAGTAGTAAAATGCACAAGTAGTATAAAAATGTTGACGATATGTGTACCGATGGGCCGTAGAACATAACTTTATGCCATTGAAGATGCATGATAATCGATAAAAGTGTAGAAATATGTGTTTGAAATTATCACCACCACTTAAGGTGTAAAGGAGAGATCTATGAAGAGTGTACAAGATGGGTTAAATACTATAAACACCACTCAAGGTGTAAAGGAGAACACTTTAAAGAATGCATAAGATGGGATGGAGACAATCACCATCACTAAAATTGTGAAAGAGAGCATCAAATGACTACCATAAATTGACACACATTCTATAATATATGTTAAAATAAGCTTGGGATGAGTAAGGAACACGTGATACCTACAAAATGAAATAAATATCACACTGCCTACCCCTTCCCATAATGTTTGATGGGTAGAGTGGATGCAAATATTTCTATGAGTGAATCTGATCCACTACTTTAAAACCAACAAAGAGACATTGTTTACACCAAAATAACTCCATATAAGGAGATTTTTAAGTTGTCAAAATAAGTTTCATATAAAAATATATCATAAATAACTGAAAATTATAGGATGGATCGAAAGGAAATATGAGAGAAAAGGGACTTGAAATTTGAAAAAAGGTATGTAACAAAATTCACACATGCACGAAAGTAAACAAGGACGAAATAGAAAAAACCAATGTTACTTTATAAATAAGATTGAATATAATATAAAAATTCCAAAGGAGATACCAACTTCAATGTGAGAATTGATTCATTAAGGAATCATTTCTATATAATATGAAGAGTGTGTGGATGATGCAATTAAATAGTATAAGAACCATGCTTGTATTATTAATGAAAAGAATGCTAATGAGTCCACTACATCTAATTTGATATGTCACCAAACAATTTTGAATGATAGAAGAGGATTTTTATGTTAGGATATAGATATTTACATGGGTACTTATTATTTACATGTGTTTATAATTACCGTATGGTTGAAACCGTAAATATATGGTTAGTGAGTGGTTCGTATATAAATATAATAAAACAAACATTATTGTTTTATTATATATACGAAAAGAATATTGTTGTACCCAGTAAATCTATTAATGGGTTATTTGTTTGTATGGGTTCCTATTTTATAGGGTATTGGTTTTCTATTATGATGGCTATATAATAGCCTAATGTACTACATGAGATACTTAGATAGATAATATATTGGTAATACAATGATTATTATCATATTTGGTTGTGTAAAATCTTAGACCAAATTTATATTTGGTATTAGAGTGATATCGATCCTTATGAGAGTCGAGAGAGAGAACACTAAAAATGTTTATAAATTTCGCGTGGATCAATTTAATTTGTTTTAGCATCTGAATGCTTAAGTGTTCATTTTGTGCTACCCGTGGAAGTTTCTTACACGTGGTTATAGTTTTAGAAAGGGCCTGATCTATATGCAAGTAAGGTGGAAAATAAACTGGCGTTCAAGTTTTGCAATGGAAGCATTGTGTGAGTTCAACTCGTTGGTATCAACATCTCAATTTTGATCTGTTTCATTTGATCAGTTTTGGGTTGCATAGTATTCTCCAAAAACCATTTGGAACGTGGCGAATACCTTTAGAGTGTGGAAATTATTTTTGGTGTTGTATCATTATTTCTTTTACTCTACGTGGAAGACTATCCAATGCCTCCAGCTAGCAAGTACATATTTGCATTAAAATATATGCCTTCAATTGGTATCTCAGGACTATTCACAAGGGATTCATATCCCTGTCAAATCTCGCTTGGAGGACATAATTTTTGGCATTTCATTTAGGAAATTTTTCTTGGCCATGTGGTGAATAGAAGACTCTACACCTGCGTGGAAATTACAATCTGTGAGTTGACAATTTGTTGTTGTTTTGTTGTCTTTTGGAGTCATGGTGATTGGAAACGTGGCCTTCTCCATTTTAAAAAAATCCCAATCTGGAGCACGCATTTTCTGTAAGAAGGTATCTTAACGATATTGGGAAGGAAAATATCTGGTGTGAGGGTTTTTTCCATCCTACTCTGCACCACACTAGGAGGACAAGACTTCATTTGCTGATAAAATTCGAAGTGTCCAGAAGTCTCCTCTCTCGTGCATCATCACTTGCTGGTATTTCTATTCCTTTCACGTGAGTTTCTACAGATCTAGGATTTTAGACACCTATGTAATTTTTCAAGGCGTGTTTTCATTTTGTTTCATGAAGTATTTTAATGTTTTCAAGGTGATCTATTGTGATCCGCACTTTCTTTTTAAGTTTGTTTATTATGTATCAAGAGTCTAAAGTTTCATAGTTATATATATATATATATATATATATATATATATATATATAAAATATATTAGTTTTCAAAATATTTAGTTGTTCGTTGACATTTTAATGAGTCCTCGCATTGTCATAGTATTTATTCCGGTCATTGTCCGATAAAATATTATGTCTTCATTATAAGTATAGTATTTTGTGAAGACTTAATTCGTAGTCAAGTCCGTATATTAGTGATGTGTAATACGTCATCCATCAAATTATTTAGATTTTGTATGTCTTTAGTTATTAAGTCATTTTCATATAAAAATTAATCCCATTTTATTACTTTTTAGTCGAGTCGAGTCTTCTTGTCCAAGTCAAAAGTGTTGTTTTTAAATTTGTAAATTGTCGTCAAAAGTTATATAATTGTAAAAAGTCCAAAAAATAAAAACAATTGCCTTGTGGATGCATTTTTATGTTACCTAACGTCTAACAAAATAAAGTGTTTCACATTGCGGAGGGAAGATATAATAAACAATGTGGAAACAATTGAGCTTCATATCCAAATATGGTGAGTTAACACATATTTACCGGAGGACGGAGGCATCGGAGGCTAGAGGTCAACAAGCGACTTCTCATCAATCACCAACTATAGGGCCATGCGAGAATGATTTGGTGGCACGTGTGTGTAGTGTGAGTACTTGTTTTTTATTTTTACAGTGTTCCAGTTTTAGTTGTATGGTGTGAAAAATTAGAATAGATGTGGTATGTTCCTATTCACTGGTATGTGGCTATTCCTACATAATTCCCCAATACTAGAACATATTTAAGAACAAATAGAACAGTGAAAAGTAGCATCATGAGTCTTGATGAGGTAGAATAGTCAGATGTGTTCCTATTTGTACCTAGGTTTGTGGTTAGCCTCTAGAAAACCATTAAAGGCTTCTCAGATGTGTTATTGCTTGAGTTCCCACACTGTTAGGTTAGATGTGTTCCCTGGAGTGACTAGTTGATAAGCGTGTGATTCTTGAGCGTGTTTCCATCCTCTTTGGTCGATGTTTCTCCCACCAAAGTGCATGGTCGATAATAATTTGATGTGTTTCTTCTTCTACCTTCATTTCGGGTGTATGCCAAGATCATGAGCACTCAAAGGCAGCAAGTTGCAGAGGAAGTGTGATTTAGTTGTTTGCTACCATGTAAACATTAAGGGGGGGAATGTTAGGATATTAATATTTACATGGGTAATTATTATTTACATGTGTTTACAATCACCGTATGGTCGAAACGGTAAATATATGGTTAGTGATGGTTCGTATACAAATATAATAAAACAAACATTATTGGTTTATTATATATATGAAAGAATATTGTTGTGCCTATAAGTCTATTAATGGGTTATTTGTTTGTATGGGTATTTTATAGGGTATTAGTTTTCTATTATGATGGCTATATAATAGCTTCATGTATTACACGAGATACTCGGATAGATAATATATTAGTAATATAGTGAGCATTATCATATTTGGTTGTGTAAAATCTTGGACCAAATTTATAGTTTAAATGCGAGATACTTTTTGTGCACAAACAATGTATGAAAATAATCATCTAATGACATGTCAAGTATATCATGCCCGATAGATGTAATTTCAAGACTCTTAACCATCGGTGAATATGTAGCTTAACTTGTGCATCATTCAATATCCTTATGAAAATTAAATCATATAAAGACATGTAATCTTGAACAAGAATAACAATGATGACGAAACACTTATTTTATAGATAATTCCATGTTAAGTAGTTTAATGAAAAGGATGGATGGAGGAAAAAAATTCCTTATAAGTATGTACCAATACATGTACCAAGGTGACCAATATAAGAGTATGCAAGAACTAATTCCAATTGTGTGCTTCTTAAATAAGCCAAACACATTGTAGACGAATCTATAGTGGGGTTCAGAATGAGTGAAACAATAATTGCATCAAATACATTTTGTAACTTAGATATTGGTGAATTAGAATTTTTAGGTGTAAGATCAATGATCATAGTTGGACTAGGCTTATTTGAAAGTGTGTCCAATGTGTCAAAATGAGGTTGTATACTTGCAATTGTGTCCTAAAATTAGAGAATGAGGGCATATTTTCTAGAAATTGGAAAGATTAATAGGATTTTTAAATTTATTTTCTTATTCTATATGTTTAATCATGCCTTCCTAAAATGCAAAAATTCAGAAAAAAATTGTCTTTTTTTACAAGTTATTATTTGTCTCCATGTGAAGGTTATAGCTTGAATGCATTAAAAATTATGAAGGTGTTTATTTACACCATTTTTAGATTTAACTTAATATTATATTGTTATTGAATGCACAATAAACTAAAAAGGAATGTAAGGTTAGAATACTAGGAGCTATTCTGATTAATTAACTTCCAACATTAATTATATGATATAATAATAATGTATTGGTACTTATAACTAGCGTTTAAAATACACTACAATCTTGAAAACATGGGAGGAAATATGTAATTAGATACATAAAGTGGTGTAGAAGAGATACTGATTGATAAACTAATAATACTAGGAGAAATGAACTTGTAGATGTTTTGTTCTTGGAAGGGTTATCTAAAATTTCTATGGTATGGAACCATATAGATGTGTCGAAATGCCTATATTGTCATAGAACTATTGTTCAATATTCTCTACATATTTGAAATGGGGTTATACAACTTTTATACTCTTGAATGGTTTGAAAATGTATTTCATTGTCGATCCCTAAGCATTACACAATCCTGAAACCTTATGAAATTAGTTGAATGGAACTCAAACCCTAACCATGAGTGGAAAACCTGCAACATGAAGGTTAGTGTTTGGGTTGAATTGCAATTCTTGCACCACCTACATTAACACTACTCTAAAGATATATTAAACCACACGTAGTTCTTCACCTAGCATGTGATATCTAAATGAATGCAACTAGTTGACAACTTGAATCACTTTAATCATGCTTGAGATGATTATGCTTTTAATAAAACTTTGAGTGGGGCTCCTTTAGTGCTTGGAATTGAGGTAAGTTAAACTCCTTGACCTTGTTGAGTGGTTCAAAACCATATTATTGGTTACTCCAGGTGGATGTGCATCAACTTTGGGAATATTTAGGGAGCTTTGGGTGTCCTTTATATGTGTTTGCAATGATTTTCCAAGTGATTTGATATATTATTTCCGGTAAGTAAATGTGATGATGTTAACTTGCTTATAAAGGGCTCTAAAGGTTATTTATTATATAAAGCGTGACCCAAGAAGATGAAAATACCCAAAAAAGATAATGCATTTGAAAAAATAGTTGAAAGATGTGTTGGTCCAAGATGTAAATATCATCCAAGACCAAATTCCACATTTTGACTTTGCCATATACTTTTGGAAAGTGATATGGTAGATGAAATTCAGAAGTTGCATCGTGATGGAAAGTGGTTACACATTGATTTTATGGATTTATCTTCAGAAATTATCAACACGTCGGTGTGTAAGAAGAAACAAGTTAGGAGAAAGATAACAAGATGTACTTTGAGTGAGAATAGGATGTAGCAGTTTTCCTTATCCAAGAAGCATAGTCACAACCAACAAGTGTCAAAATGATAAAATATCAAATTTTATTGTCTATATTTTTTCCCCTAAGTATGAAATGAAAATCATGTCTTTGAAAGGAAAATGATACCTGAGTTTGTAGAAACACTTTGTATTTGGTCAGAATTTTTCTCATCCAAATGTGTTGGTGTTGACATGCTTCATGATGAAACGTAAAACACAAATTGTAGTCAATGTCCATAGTAGAAATTGAACTATAACTCAACTATAAATATATAATTTGAACTTTGTATAAGGTGAAATAAAGATATGTAAAACATAAAAGGAATACACATATTTGTTTTGTAGAGGGAATAGTTCTCAATCCTTGTTTATAGTTAGAGATTAGGATTGTGTTGTTGAACTTGTCAAAGGATTTTGGACGATCAATCCACAATTATTCCAAAGGAGAAACTAGAGTATTGGTGCATATAACCCAACACTAAATAGAAGGTAGATAGAGAAGAAGAGAGAGGTACTAATGCACCCTATGAAGGAAGAAGATTATGCATTAAATATTTTAGTAACCCTAATATTTAAATAAGGATAGGAAAGACTAGCTTAAAAATCTTAGATAATTTAATACTTTCCATAACCCAAAAAATTACATTATTAAAAATGATCTAGGCATAAATTTATATAGACATAAGGTATAAAGGAGAATCGGTGCCCGATACCTTCTCATGTGTTATACTACTAAGTAGAAGTGTGTAGGATATTAAGTTAATGATGGAAAATGAGACTCATACCCATGATACCCTACATTTTATAACTAGGCTTAAGTATTGTATCGGAGGAGTGAAATATATCATGCCCTCTATAAACTACTCATAATAGTGTCAATTGAGTATGATATCATGTCAAAAATATATACATAAGTAGAAATATGATATTGTAGAAAAACTAGTCTAACTGCACTCTAGGTCCGAAACGTATGATAGGGTCGGGAACATCCATAAAGTCATAACCTTTATGTATGGTCTCCACATTTGTAATATTTTCCAAAAATTGGTATCTAGAAAAGTTTCTAAGGGCTTGTTACCATAAGTTTTCCTGTAGGTGTAGAATATGTCCCAATGAATTCCCCCTATTTTGATGTGCATGTGATAAATTATTTATGTGTGTAGATCAAAATAATATATGTGTACCCATGCATTACATATTTTAGAGGTTGTAGAAGAATGTGGAATGTTTAAGTGGTGGCCACCTTTGAAAATGCATACCTACATAAGGGGTTGTGCATGGTGGATACACTAGCACATAAGAAGATAAACAACCATAGAAATAATAGCAAAAATAGTAGTGATAAAAATAAAAGTAGCAATAATGCATATTTTAATAGAACTAGTGTAGAAACATAATAATCAAGTGAGAAAATAGAAGCTATACCATGTAAAGAAGAGTCACAACAAGGTATAGAGCCAAAAACATGGGACACCCATTGTGTTAGAAGATAATTAAGGCACTTATGCCACATATAGGTGATTTAACAATTATCTAATTTTATAAAATCCTAATTGTAGAGTTACATATGACAAATGAACACTAAAACACGGATCTAACACAAGAAATAAGCTAGATAAAAATTAAAACCTTAGGTGAAAGAGAGAGAGGAGTTAGTTTATTTTGTAATTGATTATAAAGTATTCTAGACTAGAAGACTGATGAACAAGAGGATCGGACTATCCCAATTGGACTCAAAAAATCTTACAACTGTCAAATGAGCCAAGACTAGGGCACTGAACAGGATCGGGGTGCCTAGGTGCTAGAGACCATTGGTAGGCATATGTGACATGCAAGAGCTCAAAAAATGATTTTATTTGTGTTACAATTTGGTCATTAACCTTCATTGTTGGTTGCCTATATGTTGTTGGATGATTTTTATATTCGCCTATAACCTGCAAAATAAATGATATCATGCAAAACCCAAAAACACATCAAATCCTAAAAAGGAAAAGATGCAAATTGGGATTCAAACTGACCCCAGTGGTCACCTGACATAGTGAACTTACGAATGATCACTACACTACATCTCATATTTCATGTAGTTCTTGTTAAGTGTGTGATAGAATCGTTCCCTAGGAGGTCCTTGTGCAAGTGCACATGATAGTGAGAAATATCTATATGTACCAAATGTAAATAGATGTGTGGATGGAAAAATGAACTTCCCCTCCTATGTATGTATGTATAAAATTCAGTCATTTATCCCTTGTATGAGTGATAGATGGATGCCTTTGATGCTCTTAGATGCATTTGGATGCAACCTTAGGTGGTGATAATAGATGCTTAGAGTTTGGTCCTTTATTTTGATCACATAGCTTTATATTTATATGATTCCCTTTGTTGAATTTTGTAATTGACAACTAAAAATTTGAACCATAATAAAATAATATTCCCAAAAGATAAAAGAGACCCAAAAGAGGCAAGTAAGATATACAGAGGTTGGGGGCACCCGGAGGGTACGAGGGCACCAGGCGCTAGTGTCCGTAGTCGAAAGATAAAGCAATGAATATCGACTAGGTTGTAGGGTGTGAAATACCAAAAAGAATACCGAGAGACAAAGAAAAAATGTAAAAGATAGTTGTCAATTACTATTTTTCTCACTTAGGAATCATATGAATGCAAATATGTGCTTAGGACCTAGAAATATACCAAATTGTGTGATTTTGTGTTTACATTTTCCCCCACTTTATGTTATTGAGTGAATACTCGATAACAAAAATTAGAATTAGAAGATGTGTGCTGATAACCATAAAGATCGATGGCGAAAGTGTGCCGAGTGGACAAGTGAAATCGTGAAGTGATACAAATGAAGTGTGGAAGCTAAGAAATAGGAAGTGACCCTAGGGGTGAAGTGTATGATGTTGTACCATGTTGTACCTATTGTTATACTTGATGAAGGCTTACTTCTTATTATGTATTAAGGATGGACCTGTAAAAGAAGAGAAAAAGAGTAGTCAAAGTCATGTATTATGAAAACTCTACAAAAAAAGTGTAAAAGTATGTAAAAATGTGCACGAGTAGTGAAAGGAAAGTGTGCACTTGATCTCATAACGATGAAAAGGGATAGAAAATGTCTTGAACTATGTTATAAGAGCAAGTATTTTGGGTGATCTCACACCAAGAGAAATTTTTTGGGCTATCTCATGCCAAGTGCAAGTTTTTTGGGTGATCTCATGCCATGACAGAAGAGTGTTAGGGCAAAAGGTCTATTTTTATTCTCTATCCTTGAATGCTTTCCAAAATTTATACACCACTACATATGGTGTGATTCTACTTTATTTCATGTTTGTTTTAGTTCAATCCAAGGAAATATAAAAAGGAGATATAATGCATTCTGATTACTGGAGGATTGGGTCTATACTGTGAAAATTGCTCTGTGAACTGCTGAAAACTGAGTTGATCTTAGAAATTAATTGTAACTAACCCCTTAGTCATAGGCACCTAGGAAAGGTCAAGAGCACCCAGGACACTGCACACTGCAGTGTGTCAGTATATGGCGCTAGGTGTATGTCCTAATTGTAGGACCCAAGTCAAATTTTGGGTCATTTTTTAACTCGTAACCCTGTTTTGTTCTTGTATTGTGATAGCCTATATTGAAGGTCAGGGATGTATGGGGTGACTTATTCACCAAATGTATGCCCCCTCATTTGGGGTGCATGCAATGTCATAAGAAGTATGCAACCCAAGGGAGATGACCAAATTCTGAAATTGTTACCCTTCAAGGAGGGAATATGTAAGGTAGAAACCAAGGTGTATGCAAACAAAGTGGCTAGATACATTTGTTAGTAGAAAAACTAAAAAACATGCTATAGAAGACAATTTGAACAAGCAATAATGTAGAAAAAGTAGAGTGTGAAAAGTGGGTTTCAAACATGGGACATCACTCACGATATCACAAGATAATCGGGTCAATCCAATAAGCATACAAGTAATGAACATGCAATAAATAGGGAAAATCTCACAAATAATGGCTTATGATAGCAAATGCGGTGGTAAGAAAAGAGTGATAGACAACCATGGTTTCAAATACTCTTGCAAGGCAAATGTTTCACATGAAGCACGCGTTAGCATATTAGAAAGATAAAAATTACGTCAAGACATGTATATATCAAGAGAGTAGTCTGCTAGTAATAATAGGGAAGTCATATAAAATGGAACAATAGCACTTGTAGTGTGTAAGAAAGTATATTCCCAGGGAGCTTCATGGGGGACCGGTAAGAGGTGCGATCTCAAGCATCCATGTTGTGTAAAAATACCTATGTAAAGGTTATAATCATAACTAGGTAACAAGTGAGCATGCATGTGCATATAGAAAAGATAATGACATACTAAATATATGACTAGCATAATAAGTAAAGTGTATATGTAAGTATAAGCCACCAAGATTAAATGCAACCTAGATATGCAATATGTTGTGAATGAGTGAGATGGAATGATATGAAATGTGAATGTGATAGGAGCAGTGTGCCCCCCAAGTGGATGTGAATGAGTATGAGTGAAATTAGGTTCATTTATAAAATACCCCTTGAAATTAAGAATGAACCATAGAACAAGAGTGTGTCATCGGAAAATGGTTTGAACATGTGCCTTAGAGATAGATCAATGAAGCATAGAGCATAAAGAGTGTGAATGTAGTAAGGTTCATTTCATATTTATACCCTCAAAATTCGAGTATGAACCATAGAACTAGAGTACATCATAGGGTAATGACGATATAAGTGGTGTATCAAGTTGTATATGATTGATGATAAAAATATGACATAGAAAGTACAGAGAGAAATAGTAGAAATGGTAGACACTTGATAATTCTAAGAGGGGGAAGAAGAAGCGTGATGCCCCCAAGTTTAAAAGGATGAATAAGATATCTATTGAAAGTGAAGGAAAATGGTCCTCCACCCTATTTTTGATGAGATAAAGGTGTGTGACCATGCTCTGAGATGAGTGATGTATGAGGCCAGCGACAATTTAAATGTGATGGAATACTAGGTGGTGAAAACATATGTGAAGTAGACCTAGGAGGTGATGAGCGCCTATGTAGAGAATACCATGGAGGTGATATGCACCTATGTGAAGGAGACTAAGGAGGTGATTTGCACCTAGATTGATGAGATGATCTAGTGGAATGATGAATACAAGTGGGTCATGTCCGAATAGGAGAGCCAGAGTAAATATTACCTTATTTCTTAGAGGTCCAGGGGACCTAGATATTCTCGAGTACCACAAGGTAAACCTCGAGAGGATTTTAACGCATTGGTGTGCCTGGTGGGACACCTTTGACAATGATAAATTTCTTATTTTGAATTAATTTAAGACACATGTGATTCACAGACATGATAGCTTTCGTGGCACGAAGCCAAGGAAGACCGAAGAGCATGGCACAATCTTAGACACTAGGTGCCATAAGGAATGGTACTAGCGTGATGAGAGTACCAATCAGTAATCGGAATCTTGATGTAACCGTAAGATTTAGGAATTGGATATGAAATTTGAGAGAGTAGAAATTGATAATGATAAGAAGTTCAATAGAGCACACACACTCATAGGAATCAATGGATATATCATTGTGTTGTTAATAGTATAAGACCTGATTGAAGAATAGATGTGTAGATAATTGGAAGAGAATGTAGCATGATGATCATGATCGAGAGAATGTGATGAATGATGGAGATGCATTGGCATTAGAAAATAGAAAATAAATATCCCCTAATGAAGGAGGAGGCACGACACAATATGTATGATTAGTTGAAGATTCAGAACTTGTTTGTCATGCTTAGGGAGAGGAGCATTAAAATTTTGAGCTTTTTATTTTCATTGGTATCGATCGAGAGATGTTGAAAGCTCGGAAGCTCAATTTCATTATTGTCAATAAAATCTTGAATGATATGACAGAGTTTGAACCATTGATCCGTAGAATGCCCAATGCTTTGATGATAGTCACACATAAAATGTTCATTGTAATTGTGTCTTTTATGGTGAGATGGGTCCATATTAAGGGAGTAGGATGTGTAATAATATTTCCCTCAACAATTTGTGGTAATAGAATATGTGGAGCACAAGGTAATTTAGTAAATTTATGCTTTGGAGGCTGCCATTGAAGCTTTTTTGGAATGGAAACAACATTGACAGTAACTTTTGCTTCATTGGGCTTAGTAGATGGCTTGAATTTTTTTCTTTGAAACCAAATAGAAGATGAAGAATCTTGATCATGATATTTTTTTCCCATAGAGATAAGTTTTCCTTCATGTAGCTTACGAGTATGACATAATTGATCAAATTAAGGAGATGTCTCAAAGATGGCACTCTCTTGCAATGGAGATAAGATACTTTGCACAAAAATATCTTCCAATTCTGAATCAGTGAGTACATTGTTCATCTTAGCTAAGTTGTTCTTATATCATAAAACATAGTCTGCTAGATTCTCATTACATCCTTGTTTGATTTGTGAGAGTTGAGCATAGGATATCTTGGATATTATATTGATTGAAAAATGAGTGAGAAAAGCATCGGCTAAATATGTAAATTATGTTACTAAATGGACAGGGTAGATCATAGAACCAAGGCATAACATAGTCTTAGAGACTTCTAGGAAAGATCTTTGCTAGCATATTATGATCATCCACATAATTTAGGCATACTACATGGAAATATAGAAGATTCTCTTGAGGTTCATCAGGGCCATTAAAGGTGGGGATCTTAGGAGTGACAAATTTGGAGGAAGTATGTATGTGGATATGGCGGGTGCGAAAGGAGTGTGAAGGACTAGATTGAAGTCAAGAGATGGAGAGGCACAAAAGTATCCTATTCAAGTTGACAAACTTGAACTCAAAGATATTGATAGAGATAGGCTAGATCTTGAGTGTTGGAAGATGAGATTTTTGTGTGTGCAAAGTAAGAGGTGGAATGAAATAGTTGGTAGGAGTAGAAATGGAGACATGGATAGTGGAAGTAGGTGGAGTTGTAGTAGGAGGGGGTTGAGTAGCAATAGGAATAGAGGTTGTATAAGTGGGAACACTAAGCTCAACTAGAATGGTGGCTTCCTCACGAGCGGTGAATAAGAGTAGATCTAGATCCTATAGATGATCGTGAAGAATCTCATTGAGCTCCTGGAATTTGGCTTCAATAAAGGGTTCATAAGATTGAGCCATGATTAAATTATTGAAAAAATACTTAGAAGCAAGATTGGGTCCGAACGGATGGGTTCACTAAATGATTTAACAAATATTTAATTTTCTAAAATCCTAATTGTGGAGTTACATATGAAAAATGAACACTAAATCATAGATCGACACAAATAATAAGTTGGATGAAAATTGAAACACTAGGTGTAAGAGAGAGAGAATAAAAGACTTAGCTAATTTCATAATTGATCCCAAAGTATTCTAGACTAGAAGACTGATGAATAGGAAGAGAAGACTGTCATAATCAAACTAAGAAAATCTTGTAGTTCTGCCATATGAGCTAGGACTAAGCCACATGGATCTTGACTAGGGATCCTAGGCGTTAGAGACCACCGGTAGTAGGGTCTTGTGAATGCGCAAGAGCTCAAAAATGTATTTTCCTTATGTCGCAAGGTGGTCACTAACCTTCGTTATTGGTCACATGTATGCCATTGGGTGATCATTATATTCACTTGTAACCTTGAAAACAAATGATATCCTGCAAAACCCCAAACACATCAAATCATAAAAAATAAAAGATGTAAATGGGGAGTCAAATTGACCCTGGTAGTCACTTGACATAGTGAACTTAGGACCGAGCATTGCAATATATCTCAGACTCCATGTATTTCTTATGAATTGTGTGATAGAATCTTTCCCTAGGAGGCCCTTATGTAAGTACATCTGATAGCGGGATATATCTAGATGTACCAAATGTAAATAAATGTGTGGATGGAAAAATGAATTTCCCCTCCTATACTTGTATGTAGAAAATACAATCCCTTGTCCCTTGTATGAGTGTTAGATGGATTCCTTTGATGCTCTTAAATGCCTTTAGGTGCAACCTTAGGTGGTGATAATATATGGTTAGAGCTTGGTCCTTTATTTTGGTCACATATCATTGTATTTATATGATTCCCTTGGTTGAATTTCATAGTTGACAACTAAAAGGTTAACCCATAAGAAAAAAAGATGCCCAAAAGATAAAATATGCAAGTAAGATACAAAGAGGTCAGGGTGCCCAGAGGGGACAACGGAACTTGGGCGTTGGTGTCCTAGCTGGGAATTGGTGTCCAGAGTCAAGAAAGATAAAGAAATTAATATTAGACTAGGTTTTAGGGTGTGAAAGACCAGGAGAAGACCAAAGATAAAGCAAAAATGCCAAATATAGTTGTCGATCACTAGTTTCTCACTTAGGAATCATATGAATGCAAGTATGTTCTTAGGACCTAAAAATGTACCCAAGTGCATGATTTTGTGTCTACAAAAGAGAAACATTATCACATATGAAAGGAATAAATTCCTAAACATGGAACACCCATCATGTCACAAAAAATCAAGGCACTAGTGATGCATACAATGAAATAAGTATGTAGTAACACAAGCAAGTATTAACCATGTATAGAAAACAATAAGGTCTAACAATGTTAAAAGCATTATAGCTAGTATTAAGAAAGCACATGAAGTAGGACATGTTAGCACTACACAATAATTATTTTAAAAATATTGAAATAATGTTAAACTCTAGATATTTCAAAGTCCCATATGACTAATAAAGAACAAAGCACATATTTGATGTAAGCAATAAGCTAATAAAAATTGAAACCCTAAGTTGAATATAAGGAATAGGAGACTTAGCTGATTTTGTAATAAATTCAAAGTGTGTTGGACTAGAAAGTTGTTGAACAAGAAGAGAAAATTTTTGCAACTACACTCATAAAATTGTATAGCTTCCAGAATAATTTAGACCAAGTGGGACAAAACTAGGGGCCTAGGCATCAGAGACCTCTGGTAGGCGCTTGTGACTACGTAAAAACTCATAATCTGATTTTTTTGGAGTCACAAGGTGGTCACAAACCTTCATTGTTGGTCACCTATATGTTGCACTATTTTCATATAACTCCCCTATAACCTGCAAAACAAATGATCTCTTGTAAAATCCCAAAACACATCAAATCCTAAAAAATAAAATATGTAAATGGGGAGTCAAATTGACCCTAGTGGTCACCTGACAGGGTGAACAAGTACGACCGAACTTTTCATTACATTTCAGATTGCATGTATTTTTTGTGTGTCTGTAAGAATCATGCCTTAGGAGGCCCTTATGCAAGTGTACATGATAATGGGTAATAGCTAGATGTACCAATGTAAATAGATGTGTGGATGGAATAGAATGAACTTCCCCTTCCTATGTGTGTTTGTAGAAAATGTAGTCCCTTGTCCCTTGTATGAGAGCTATATGGATTCCTTTGATGCTCTTAAAATGCCTTTGGATTCAACCTTAGGTGATGATAGTGGATGCTTATAGCTTGGTCCCTTATTTTAGTAACTTAGCTTTGTATTTATATTATTTTGTTAGTTGAATTTTGTAATTAAAAACAAAAAAATTTATAAATAAGAAAATAAGATTCCCAAAAGATAAAAGAGGCCCAAAAGAGGTGAGTAAGACACAAATAGGTTGGGGGCATCGATAAGGACAAGGGCACCTAGGGGCTAGCATCTTGGTTGGGCGCTAGTGTCCAAAGTCAAGAAGGATAAAGTAGTAAAGTAATGACTGGTTTATAGGATGTGAAAGACCAGAAAGAAGACCAAAGAGACAAAGAAAAAATCCCAAAAATAGTTGTCAATGACTAGTTCTCTTGCTTAGGAATCATATGAATGTAAGTATGTGCTTAGGACCTAGAAAATGTACCCAAGTGTGTGATTTTGTGTCTAAAAAGACACATACGTTAGTATTGTTATCTCAAGAGATAGCATGTAAATAAAGTATATAAAAAGGCATAATGAGGAAGTAGAAAGGAAATATAATCAAATAATAACACATGTATAGTGTGTAGGGATGCCCCTAAGAGAATAATGTAAGGAACTAAGTTATTTCATAAATCATTCACCGATTTGTGTATCCTATGTTAAGCTCAATATACCTCGTGAACACATGTAAAAACAAGTAGAAAAAATGTGTTATTAATTAAATCATAATTATAAGAACATATATGTAATGTAGAGTGCTAACAATTCAAGCTATGTGTTTAAGTCCAGGTTTTATATTCTTACAAATATGTGGATGTTTTGTATTTTTGAATTTGGTTATGTACAAGGAGATGGTAGCACAAGATATTCCCAATAAGATCCTCATAAGGAGGAAAATCAGATCCATAAGAAATTGAGGCTCAGGTACTCAATTGTGCCAAAGAATTATTCTCATTTGTGGATGGTAAAAAGGTAAAAATATGTGCCACAAAATTCTTGGGAGGAAAACTAGATAGAATAGATCCATTGGAAGTAATATGTGATGGGATAGACCTATGAGGAGGACTAGAAAAGTGAGAACCACTAAAGGAAATGTGTACACTAGAAGACTAATGATGAGGTATATAAGATCAAAACCACTAGAGATATTGTGTGTAGTAAAAGACTGAAAATGGAACATAGGAGGGTGAGAGTCACTAAAGTTAACTTATAGAGCGTAGAAGACCTATCTAGATACCTAGGAGGGAAAGAGACACTAGATATAGAATGTGAAGTAGGAGGCATATCTAAAGACCTAGAAGGGAAAGATCCACTAGATATAACATGTAAAGGATGAACTATATAAGTGTGACTAGGCAAGATAGGAAGAGGATCTTCAAGAGGTATACTACAAACTGTCACAACTTGTTGTTAATGAATAAACTTAACACAGTGGTGTATGATAGATGGGGCACCCCTAAGAGCACGTTACTAAGTGATACTTAAATGCATGTCACTTGAGCTAAGAGTAAAAGCACTACTATAAAATGTGTAAATATCACCATGATTTAGGTCATTTTTGCATCAAAAATTGACATTTTTAGGAATTTTCCAACCTATTTCTTCGGATAATTCATGTCGATTTTTGCATTGCAAAAGTGACGCAAAATTGACATAACTAGACAATTTTAATTACATCTATTTTGCACCATGTTTGCATCTAATTTGTGTCTAATTTGCACCATATAAAATCAACTCAAGACCCGTAATATTAACAATTTAGGGTAGCACAAAGATGATGCAAAATTTGTTTGGTAATTTTATAAAATAATATATAATTAATCATAATTATAAATGGTATAATTACGAATAATTATATTGTATTTCTTTTTTTGTTTAGAACTATTAAACATTAGATACTAAAATATTGAGAAATTGTACAAGAATTTAAAAAGTTTCTAAATATTATTATTAATAATAAACGATGTTTCCTTAATTCAAAATGTGATTTACAATAATATATAACAATGTAATTTTGAGGGAGTATTAAGGGGGACCTTCCAAATCACAAAATAAATAGATTTAAAACTAACGTGAACATTCTCATCATCCTCCCCGCAATCCTTACAATCTTCTTGTTCTTCCCGAATTGGATGATCCTTGTCATCCTCATCACCCTCTTCATCGTGCTCCTCCTCATATTCATCAAGATCCTCACAATCTTCTTGCTCTTCCTGAACTTGATCATCCTCGTCCTTCTCTAAATCCTCTTCATCCTTCCAATTTGTTTTACCCTGAAAAAATTTAATGATAAAATGTTAAAAGTGTGAAATTTTAATTTATAGTTTACATGTACAAAAAATTGAACACTACATGTATTACTGGTACAAATTAATTATCTTGGGCCCACTAATTAAAGGATTTTATGTTCCATCCCAAATATTTTAATGTTGCACACACTTTCTTTGTTGCACACTTCTTAACCCATGTGCTTTTCTCGAACTACCACGGTAACAAAGATCAAATGTATTTTTGAATAGGTTACGTCCTCTCTAATATCAAAACCAAAATTATAGAATGCATTGAGTGAGAAAATAACCTTTTAAAAAGATACCAAAAATAAATATATTTTTAAGTGCATGAAATACAAATTTATGCCCAATTGTAGTTTCTAATGAACATGAGAATTATTTTTGAATTCTAATCTTAGAAAAAAATAAACACTAATATCCTATAAGAGAATAGAAGACACAACAAGAGAATAAAAATGAAAATAATATTACTAAACCCACCATTGATGGAAACTTTATTGTAGATCTTGATCCTACAAAATGGGTAGTAGATAATGTTACAATAGAATATATAATTTTAAACATACTAAAACAAGATATGAATGTTGCATAGTGTAGACACAAAATCGCTCACTTTCTATTTACATCACGCCTAAGTATGTCATTATATGCATGATTCCTAAGCATAATACTAGACATTAACAACACTTCGTTTATCATTTTTATCATTTACTTTTCTCGAATGATAACTTTACTCTTGGAAATTCGATAACATGTGACCTAGCTTGGTATTTCTCATTTTATCCCCTAAGCATCCTGCATAAAGATACTTCCCATTAGGGACAAGAGTTTTTAGGTGTTACTATCAACTTTGGGTGATTTTTTCCATTTCCCTCCTTTTCTCAAATTTGAAATGCCACGTCACTTGATTCTTTCTTAAAATTACTATCTATCACCTTGGTCGGCCTTTTTAGTTGTTAATGATGGAATTCAAACAAGGGAATCATATATAGACATGACTTACTCATTATTAAGGGGATGGGAAATTTGAGCTATTACTTCCTATCGACTACTTGGGAAAAGAGTAACATTCAAGGACTAGATTTGGGCTGCATTATTCATTATATAGGTTGGATTATTTCTAAATTCCATCTCACACGTTCATCTTAAGGGTAGACTAGTTGTAGCCCACTATCTTTGTGCAGCTAACATAAGGGTAACATAACTTCAAGGGAAATCATTATATCACACACACACTAGAACTACATAAAGTCTGAAATGTAGTGTAACACTTAGTGACAATCACATCGGTGTGAACACCAAGATTATTCCTACTCAACTATATGCATTATTTATTTCGTTTAATATTTGCTTGAGCCTTGTTTAGGTAGCTATAATTTTGTTTTATAGGTTCAAGTGTGATGATAAAACCCTACAAAAAAGCTAGAATGATAGAGATTGAAAGGAATATGGCATTATTAGACCCTGAAAAGATCAAAAATAGAGTATTTTCCAAGACACTGGGCCCGCGATTACACTAGCGGTTTTTTTTTTAAGTAGTTTCAGATCCTATTTTCTAGACAAAGCATGCCTAGTCCAGATCCATCCTATTCCACTCAGTCTCCAGCCCATAATCAACCCAAATATCTAGATATAAGCTAATTCATTTTCATCTCACTATTTCTTACACTTGTTTATGTTTTACATGATAGATATTTTTATTATTGTTATAAATGTTTGATATTAGTCCTATGATAAGATTGAATTTATTTTAAATCATTTGGTGAACCCAATCCTTGTAAGCCCATTATCGGATCTATCTTTCATGCCCAATACCCATAGTGGTTACTTAGGTATCCCAAAACATGCTGAGCTCCTCCTACGACTCATAATCATCCCAATAATATGGATGAAACCACGCATGATAATACTCTTTTCAACTCCCATTAGATGCCCCTCCATGACATAAAAACATTTGATAGTGAAAACTCTTATGATGAAGATACTAATGTGGATCAGATACTTGATGTCTCATCACCATTACATGAAAATCCCACTTATGTGCTATATGTCTTGGATGCTTTATTAGCATCCCATCTTGTCGTGAAAATTTTGATCATGTTAGTATGGTTTGTACCTTGGAGCTCTTTATTTTTATCACCTCTTATATCCTACCTTCTTCTTCCCCCACTATTGCAGGGATATCCACCATTCATATGACTATTTCCACAATCACTTCTCAATTTTCTTCCCCTGTCATTTCCCATATCCTACCTAGTACTTCTTAAGAAAACCAAGCCTTAGAGTTTTTGTATAATTATTTACAATCTCAAATTCATCAATCAAACAAGCATATTCTTATTCTTCTCTATCTATTGATTCTTCACTTCTTCATCACAATCTTCTTACACCTAAAGTTTATTCTTATCCACTTCCTTCCAACTTTTCCTCACCTAAGTTTCCTCCTTTTGATGGCCATGGAGATACCAAAGATAACCTTATATTATTTTATGGTGTATGTTTGGATTATATTTATGATGATATATTATTGACTAGGTTATTTCCTAGGAGCTTACAAGACTATGCTTTGTAATGGTTTTATGACTTGACTTTACATTGTGTTAGATATTTTAATCCTTTATAAATTCTATTTTTGGCTCACTTTTCTATGTGTACATTTCTAGGTCCTAAAACAATATTAGCATTTACATGATTCCTAAGCCAGAAAACTAGTAATTGACAATTATCTTTGGCCTTTTGTCTATGTTTCTTATTTTCTATTTGGTCTTACACACCCTACAACCCAGTTAGAACTTTACTTTCTTATCTTTTATGACTTTGGACACCATCACCAAGGAACCCTTGTCCCCTCTGGGTGCCCATGACCTCTTTCCACCTTACTTGCTCTTTTTGGGCCTCTTTTGTCTTTTGGGCATCTTATTTTCTTATGGGTCAGCCTTCCACTTGTTATTTAGGAAATTCAACAAAGGGAATCATATAAATACATAGTTGTATGTTCAAAATAAAGGACCAATCTCTAAGCATTACTATTATCACATAAGTTTGCATCCAAAGGCATCCATCTCGCATCCATTTAAGGGACTGCATTTTCTACATATATAGCATAGGAAGGGGAAGTTCATTCTATTCCATACACACATTTACATTTAGCTAGAAAATCTAGCCCACTATTAAATTCATCTTACGCAAGGGCTTCCTAGGGCACAATTTAACACGCTCACAAGAACTACATGGAGTCTGAGATGTAGTGTAGCACTCGGTTGTAAGTTCACTCAGTCAGTGCTCATCAAGGTCAATCCGACTCCCATATTACATATTTATTTTTGTGTTTGATGCGGTTTTTTGGGTTTTATAGGTTAATATGAGTTTTATAGGTTAATATAGATTTTACAGTTACAAATAGATTCAGCAATAAAGGTGTGACATATAGGTGACCAACAGTGAATATTAGTGACACTCTTGTGGCACTCTAGAAATCATATTATGAGCTCCTACGCAATCACGAGTGCCCAATAGAGGTCTCGGCGCCCGCACACCCTAGTCCGCCTTATCTGATAGTCATAGATTTTACAAAGAATCAATTACACTAGTCTTCCCTCTCTGTTCATAAATTTCCCCAGTCCAGATCAATTCTAGAAAAATTTAAAATCAACTAAATCCTTTCCACTCTCTCTTGCACTTAGGGTTTCATATTTTATTAGCTTATTTCTTATGTCAAATTGTATCTAGTATATGTATATCATAGTTTACATTCATTTACTCTACAATTAGGGCTTAATAAATTCTATTTTCACTAAATCATTTAGTGAACCCAATTATTCAAACCCTACCTTCTGAGAATGCATTGAAATCTTTCTCCTTCTTCTAATTCATGGATCAATATTCTTATCCTTCTTTCACCCTAACTAAGGTTTCTAGCATGGTTACTACCACTAATGATTTTAGACAAGTTCATACTCAAAGATCCTCCCCACTTAATTACTCATATGGCTAATCCATCCATTAATGTATTCACCACTCATTGAACTCATCCTCTTACAACTCCACCAGGTCTCTGTCCCACCCCCAATTACTTCTACAAGTCCCACCACCACATATAATGGTTATGACATCATTGAACAACTCAAAAACACACCTACCAAAATTTCTCTTTATGATCTCTTGCGTAGTGCACCCAATTATCATCATACATTAGAGGTTTCCTTCATTCTATCCACATTGAAAGCACTAATTCACCGGTGGCCTTCACACATCTTATTTAGTCTCTCAAAAATCTGCCACATGTTATATCATTTAGTGATGAGGATATACCTCCATCTATTTTTGACAATCCATTTGCACCTTTTCTTATCACCGCTACCATTGGTACCATTTGTATCAAGCATGTACTCATTGACAATGGATCTTCTATAAATCTATGTGTTCACTTCCTTCTCGAGAAAATTATCATTACGATCATATAATTAATAAAAATCTACTCTCATTCATGGCTATGATTCCACTACTCATACATGTTTGGGTACTATCACTTTACCTATACAAGTTGGGCCTAAGATTGTTCCTACAATATTCTTCATTATCGATGCCTCATTTCAATTTAATCTCTTGTTGGGTAGACCATGGATTCACGCAATGCACTTTTTCCCTTCTATAGTTCATTGGTGTGTTAAATTCTTACATGATGGCTATGAACATACCATTACTACTCGACCCTGATCCATTCAAGTTTTACCATATAGACCATGTTATTGTTATGCCTATTCCTCCATTGCAGTCTATTCCATATAGCAATATTGGTGAATATGATGTATTTCAATTTAATGATTCATAGCCTTCTTCCACCTCTACAAGCATACCATTCATTCCCACTCATAATATTGATATCATTTCACCCACCTTGTCTACTCCCATAGCTACCACTATTCCACCTATCGAGAATCCTCTCGCTCCTACATCTGGCTCCACTCCTACCAATATCCTTGATACTATTATTCAACATGACAATTCCAACACTAATGATTCTAATGATGAGGTTGATGTCATAGAGCTTAATGATGACACATTACACAATATTAACTTTACTCCTATCGAGATAGATGAGTCCTACTTCAATGAAACTTTTATCTATTGGCCTTGGTGAATATAAATTCAAGAAACCCCCTCCTACTAATGTTATGATACTTTTTCAGGGGTTTTTCCATACATTGGACATCATACCACCTGCCTCATCTCACTCTACCTCGACACTACCTCCTTTCACATGTACTCTTTTCATACATAACTCTTATTGGCCTCATATTCCATTCGATCCCACTTTCTCTGACACTATTTTCATGCATGATGGCTTAGCCTGGATTGGATTCGCACTTGATGATCTTCATCCACCACCGATTCTCTTCACCTTTTTCATGGATGTGTCCTTTTTACTACTTCTTATGGCCTATGGGTCTTCCATTTATCAGTATTCCTTGTATGTAATCCTTTTCCTCCTCCACTTACACTTGGGCAGTCTTGGCTTGACTACATTGGTGGAACTTTGGATCCTAATCACACTAGTATCACATTTCCCATGCCTTTTGGATGCATTTCTATTTGTAATGATTCATTTCTTGGCTATACTCAAAATCTCACATGTTGGTATGCATACAATTGTTCGTAACCACCTTTCACTAATGAATAATATGCTAAGGGGATGTACAATTTACACCGCAAAGGCTCTTTTCACGATCAACCCCACACTATTGTTTATCAATTTTCTGACCTAAATCGAATAGAATAAAATCCCAATACCAATGATCTCTTAGATGACTTCACTTGATATTTGTATAACCACATTTGTGGGGCATCAATCTTTCTTCCTCCCCCTCATTTTATTATCACCTGGTGTTTATCATTTCTACTATTACGCTCTATGCTTCATACTTCCTATTTCTAAGCATCATTACACAACTTGATACACATCTTGTATCATCACTACCCTATGATGCACTCTAGTTCATTGGTTCATACTTGACTGTTGAGGTTTCTAATCTGAAATGAAGCTCACGCCATTCACTCTTTGAGATTTGTGCTTCTTGATACATCTTTCTAGCATATCTCTTTCAAACCATTACCCTATGACGCACTCTAGTTCCATGGTTCATACTTGACTACTGATGGTCTAAATCTGAAATACTAAAACTGAAATAAACCTCACACCATTCATTCTTCACGCTCTATGATTCTTGATACATCTTTCTAGCGTATCTCTTTCAAACCATTTCCCTATGATGCACTCTAGTTCCACGGTTCATACTTGAGTACTGAAGGTCTAAATATGAAATGAACCTCACACCATTCACTCGTCATGCTTTATACTTCTTGATACATCTTCCTAGCATATCTCTTTCAAACCATTACCATATGATGCACTTTAGTTCCATGGTTCATACTCAACTACTAAAGGTATAAATATGAAATGAACCTCACACCATTCACTCATCATGATTTTTGCTTCTTGATACATCTTTCTAGAATATCTCTTTCAAACCATTACCCTATGATGCACTCTAGTTCCATGGTTCATACTCGACTGTTGAGGGTCTAAATCTAAAATGAACCTCACACCATTCACTCTTCATGCTCTATGCTTCTTGATACATCTTTCTAGCATATCTCTTTCAAACCATTACCTATGATGCACTCTATTTCCACGGTTCATACTGACGCTAAGGGTCTAAATCTAAAATGAACCTCACCATATTCTCCTTTCATGTTTTGTGCTTCATAATCTATCTTTCTAGTGCACACTTCCAAACCATTTCCTGATGATGCACTCTTGTTCTATGGTTCATTCTTGATAGTTGATGGGTATTTCATAAATGAACCTCGTCTTATAAACATTTGTTGGGGGAACACTACTACAATCCATATTCACACATTGCATACCACTCCATTTCACTCACTCATTACATTTGCATATATTGGTTGCATCATACTCTTGCTTGCTTATACTTACATGCACACTTTTTTTTTCCCATGTTAAACGAAACTTAGTATGTCAATATCTTTTCTATATACACATGTGTGTTCACTTGGTCTTTTGGAGTGAATACGATCACTTGGATATCTTTACACGTAGTAATGATGTTTAGAATTCTACCTATTTTTGGCCCCACCGAGGCTCTTGGGGCAATATACATTAACTATCCTTACAAATCACATGTGTTATTGTTTCATTATTAACTACCACTTATTTCTAGCACATTACTTTCCATATATCTATACACACTTTGACATAATTTATATCTTGCTAACATGCTAGCAGTGTTCCATGTGTAACATTTGCCTTACAGGAACTATATGTCACCATGGTTGTTTGTCGCATCTTATTTGACCTTGTCTTCTATTGTAAGTTATTGTTTGCAGGATATGACCTTTTTCTTATATACTCATTGTATGTTTTTGGCCACTTTGGCCCTAATTGTCTTATGAAATTATGAGTGATGTCCCATGTATGAAACCCACTTTTCATGGTCCACTTATTTTCACACTTTCTTGATTACATTGTATTTTATTGCATACTTGCTATTTCTCCACTAATACATGTTAATAGCCACTTTGTTTGCATGTGCCTTGGTTTCTACCATGCACATCCCCTTCCCTTGTAGGGTATCCATTTCGATCTATTTCAGGTCCTCTCCTTTGACCGCATGCTCCTATCGGTGTCACATGCACCACAAATGAGGGGTATACATTAGGTGAACCGGTCACCCCATACACAAGAGCTCGAGCTATAGTACAGACCTGCATAGTATTGGGGATGATAAGAAGAACTATGAGCTAGTTGAGTGCAAAAATATGAAAACAAATCATTCCAAAAATTACTAGTAAATATAAGGTCTTGATCACTTATATAATCTTTCATTTCCCATGTAGATTATGAATCGTATCCATGAAGGTTTTTGCTACGGTACTTGCAACAAATGGGTGTGATAAGGCACAAAATGGGCATATTTGGTGAGTCTATCCACCACAACCATGATTACATTTTTCCCTTCTAATTTAGGCAATATTGTGATGCACTCTATGAAAACCTCTTCCCACCTCTGGCTAGGAATAGATAGAGGTTGTAAAAGACCGCAGGACTTAATTATTTCACCCTTATTTTGTTGACAAACCATGCATTCTTCCATAATTTTTTTGATATACCCTTTTATCCCTTCCCATAAAAATCCTTACTTGATTTGATGATAACTATTCAAGAATCCAAAATCCCCCTTATTGGAGAAACATGGATCTTAGATAGAACCCTATTTTTAAGGGTTGAGTTCTTACATAGGTATAATCTATCTTTTTACCATAAAGCATCTCCTTTCCATACAATTTTTTTGACATGCTTGGATCATGTTGGATATTATGAATGATATTTTGTCTAATCTGGGTCATTTTTCCATTCGACCTTGCCTCCTCTACCCAATCTTCATGTAATATAGATATGGCACACAACAATGCCTCAGCTAAGTCATTCTTTCGAGATATAGCATCAATGACTAAATTCTCCTTCCCTTTCTTGTAGATTATCTTAAAATCATACCCCAAAATTTTAGAGACCCATTTATGTTGTTCTTCATAATATAAACATTGCTCTAGGAAGTATTTCAATCTATCATGATGTGTCTTTACTTTGAAATGTCTACCCATTAGATATGGTCTCCATTGCTTCACTACATAAAGTACAAAAAGAATTTCCATCTCATAAATTGGATTTGATAAATTCTTAACTTGGATTGGAAAATATCAAAGGTAATGGGATGACCCTATTACATTAGTACTACCCCCATACCATACTCTAAAGCATCAAATTCAACACTCGAATATTTTGGAAAAATATAGGATGGCTAGAATTGAAGTGGTGCACATGGCCTCCTTCAACTTCTCAAATGCAATTGTATCTTCCTCATTCCAATAAAAAGATACCTTATTCAATAAAATTGGGAGTGGTGTTATTATGGTTCCATAATTCCTTACAAATCTATGATAATAACCTATAAGCACCAAAAAGTCCTTAGAGATTATTTAGGGTTTTGGGAACCTTCAATAAGCATGGATTTTATCTTGTTAGGATCCACTTTAAAACCTTCATAAGAGATTATGTGACCCAAATATTTAACATCCTTGACTCCAAAAGAACACTTAGAGGTATTTTCCTAAATTTGATGTTGTTTAAGAGTTTCCACCACCTTATTTACATTATGCAAGTGTTCCTCCCATGTATTATTATAGATTAATATATCATCAAAGAAAACAAAAACAAACTTCTGCAGAAATGTCTTAAAGATAGAATTCATCAAAATTTGAAATGTAGAGGGTGAATTTGTGAGTCTCAAGGCATTACCAAGAATTCATAATGGCCTTCATGTGTCCGAAAGGTTGTTTTATGAACATCCTCATCCTTAATTCTAATTTGATGATATCCAGAATGAAGATCAAGTTTTGTAAAGTAAACAACACCATGCAAATTATCTAGTAAATCATCAATTACATGAATGGGAAAGTTATATTTGAATGTGTACTTATTGATTTCCCTATAATCAGGACACATGTGCCAAATGTCATTTTTTCTGCACCATCACTATGGGAGAAGAATAAACACTCACTATGATGGATAATTCCATCTTCTAATATTTCTTTTACTATATTCTTAATCTCACTCTTTTGCACATAGGGGTAACTATAAAGTCTGATGTTAGGCATTTATCTTCTTAATACTAGATGGAAGGCATGGTCATGGTCTCATTTTGGAGGTAAACCTTTTGGTATATCTCTAAAAACAACTAAGTGCTCATCTATAAATGTTTGCATATATGATTGTATAAATGCATTTTATCAATGTGCTTCCAATGAAAATAGTTGTTTCATGAACCCCTATGCACCTTTTTAAAGTAATTTTTGCATCTGGTGAGAGTTCACCAAATGTGGGGACTTTTCTCTTAATCCTTTTAGTTCAAAAGTCCTCCCTTTTGACTGAAAACACGTGAAAAAATCTTGTAAGTTCATCTCAATGGATCCTAAGGTGGTAAGTCATTCAACTCCTAACACAGTGTCTATTCCTCCCATGGAAATAGCATACATAGGGATAGCTAGTAAGTAATCACCCATGGTGATTTAATGTTATGAAATTTCCTAAAAAACTAATAATACCCCCATCATCAATCATAAATTAATATTTTGGAGCTAGATACATAAAGCGCTTCAAGCACACCATTAACTTATGATTGATGAAGTTATGAGTACTTCCTAAGTCAATCAACATTGTTACCCTCTGTTTTCTTGATAATCCAACCAATTTGAGGGTTTGGGGAGTGTTAATACCTGAAATTGCATGACATGATATCATTATCTAGGAATCTCCTAACTCCTCCTCTGGCTCAACCATGACCTCTACCTCTTCATCTTCTTCCTTCTCTTCTTCTTCATTAGGCCCCTCAATGTAGAAGAACTTATTTTCAACACATTTATGTCCTAGTCCATATTTTTGTCACAATTAAAACATAGCCCTTTTTCTCTCTTTTCTTCAATTTTTGAGGGGTCGATTTAACTAGACGAGGGAATGATTGTGTCAAGGTATTATGATCTCTAATATTAGTGAAATTATGCCTCCTACTATAAATAAATTTCTCCTCCTCTTTATGTGCCATGATAATAGAATTAGAAACCTTACGAGGATTAAATGTACACACCTCATTCTCAATGTGTTCCTTAAAACCACCAAGAAATAGGTCATTTAGAATCTCTTCATAATATTTTCCAAGCAAGGATATGTTTTGAAATTGATGAACATAATCCTTAACTAATCTTGTTTGTATTAACTTTTTAATTCGCTAAAGTAATTCTCTCACACGCTAGAACTAAAGTTCAATTGTAACTCTTTGGTAAAAATAATCCATGTAACTCTTTTTCCTTTGATCACATATCCATCAATACTTTGAATGAATTGGTCGGGCTCAAGATATATGGATGCCATGGTCACATTTTTTCCAGATGGGATTTGATGTAGGTTAGAGAAATTTTCTTTTGGTTAATCCAATTTAGTGTATATTTTCCATCAAACTTACGCATTTCTAATTTTTTATCATGTTCGAGCCCGCAAAGTATTTGGATTTGGATTGGTTTGGCTAACAAATCCACCCCAGTTATTTTTTCCACCTTGGTTGATCAGAGGCTAATGATGAAATTTTAGATTTGCATTGATTTTTGCATTCTCTCATCCAAGCGTTGATTGATATTTCCCATGTCATTTCATACTTCACATATCATACTCAAGTTGGCTTACCCTAGGATCCAATGTAGTACACCGTGGTCCTAAGGATACTATAGTCACCACTTCTGACTCCCAATCCTCAACTACTACCTCCTCTATATCTGTTATTTAACCTAGAGTTATAGGATTATTTTTGTTTCTTATGGAAGGCCCCGCCATTTTAGGAATCAAAGCCAAATTTTAGGGTTTGGGATTTTAAGAATAATTCAACCAAATATGAAAAATCTCAAAGAACATAATCAAACTAATTTTAATCCTCTTTCTTAAAATGTAAATAACTTTGGAAAATACCATAATTTGGAGCCTATAAAGTGAATTTATGAAAAAACCTTAAAATTGATATAACTTTAGCAAAACAAGTCAAAAATCTTCACAATCAGGGTTTTGATGCAATTCTAGATGAGATAAAGATTTAATACCACTTGTAATGAAATTACTTATATAAATATAAATATAATTAGCAATAGAACACAAAGAATGTCCACTTGTAGAGAAATGATCACAATATGCAAGTATAATAACTTAGCCACTTCAAGGGGAAACCTCCAAACCACACAATAAAACTCAAGTACTCAATATGATGATCAACTACTACCTACTAACTTATATATATATTATTCCTATGTTCTAGGCATCACCAAGGCCGAACCACTAATGATAATTATTTTCATGTGTTTTTTCAAGGGAAAAATTCAATTGAAAACATGACAACTTTACCTCGTTGTGTAATTTTTTTCTTGTAAACCCTCCCGAGAACTCCTCTAGATCAGTTCCCCCTCTATGTCAGGCCTATCCCAATCCTCCAAGTGCTCATATGTGTTGCAATACCCTTTCCCAAATGTTTTAAATGTGAAAACAAGTTCATGAAGTTTTTCGATGCAATGTTTTTCAAGGCGCTTTCTTCATTGAACCTAGAAAGGTTATTTTTAGCCTTTCCAAGATAGGTGTGCATCTGTTGGGATAGATTTGAAGGCTCAAATTCATTAGGAAGTGGTATTAAGGAGCTAAGATCATATTTCAAGTGATTTAGGAAATTTTAGGGAAGTTTTTGAAAGCACAACACTAGATTATAAATTGAATACACAATAATAATACTTCATTATATTATTCATACGGAAACTTACATATTTATACGAGTTATGTGAGCACCTATTTTCACGAAGTCTCAATAAATCATCCTCCAAAATAGGTTGGTTGGTTCAAATATACAACCACTAACCCATTCAATTACAAATTATATATATTATTGTTACAACAATAATATATTAACTAACATACATATGTAACTAAATATTTACCATACAGTAAATACCAAATATTAGAGCACTAACAAATATTATTTCCTAACATTCCCCCCTTAGTACGAACATGCGGAAAACCCTCCTTATACTTGCACATGCTCATGATCAGTGATTTTCACAAGATGATCACAAACCTCAAATATGGTTTTGTGAACGGTTGACCAAAACTAAAAATGGTGGTTTTACAATTGGTTTACCTCAAACGAAAAGTGATGGTTTTACAAATGGTTTACCAAAAACCAAGAATGGTGGGTTTGATATTGGTTTACCAAAACCAAAAATGAAGGTTTTCAAGTGGTTTACCTATAACCACATCATGATGTGCCAAGTACTATTATCATCTCTCATCAATATCTCACTGTAGGGAATAACATAGGAAAATATGTTGAATTATGTTGCTCATACACACAAACTGAAATTAGAAATGGAACATTGGATCATGTTCCCCTCCTTAATGTGAAATTTCCACTTATTCAGCAAACTAATCAATCAGCAACATTGCATACATGAACACACCATGCACAACTAGAATCAAACATACAACTGAAACAAAATGTGCCACCAAATCTTCATGTGTCCCAGTTTGCCTCCGTCCTCTGATTTCATGTTGCTAGTTCAACTAGATGTGATCATGGAATTCAATTACAACTCAGACGTCACATTCCACCAATAGTGTGTCCATAAGGGAAAAAAAATTGTTTCTGACTATTTTGACCAAATAATTACAATGTTGACAACTTTTTACAATTAACAATAAAAGACTTGATAACAACAAAACTCACTTGACGACACAATCACCAATAATTTGTGACTAACTCAACAATTAATTCTCTTCTAAACAAAATGATATAACTTTAAACATAACAAATAATACTCCAAATTAATCATTAAATCCAAGATTGAATTTTGATAAATAGTTTATAGTAAATGATATCTAAACTATTTTTAATATACATAAGTTTACACTTTTGATGATGGACATAAAATGACTCCTACACCGTGTGAATGGTTTAAATGACCCAATTTACAAAAAATTAAAACAATTAACAAGGATAAATGCATTAAACATTTATAACAATGACAAGGATTTGATCTTTGACCAAGAACTTTTGACTAATTTGATCCTTTGACATAGGAATCATAACCGACTCAAACAATATTATTGACACAACAGAGACTTTTGACTCAACAAAATAACAACAAACTTCTAAAAGCATACTATCAATCTAGCTATTTGGCATGACATAGACTTTTGAGATGAGATTGTAGGAACCAATTCAAAGGGAACGCACTATTCTCTAATGGCGCAAGTGAAGGAAAACATGCATTCTCAAGATGCACATTACTATCAGAAATATAGCAGCCACGGGCATAGAGAAAATCCCCAAGTATATGGATTTGGCAGCAGTCTACATGAATTGTGCACAAAATAATAGAACTGTGTGAATGGAGTGACGACTATTCTTGGAGATCTAATATAAATTCTAACTTAGTTTTGAAAGGATCCAGAACTGCAAAGAATGATCACAACAAACAATGGTCACAGAAGAGATCTGTGATGGGCGTCTTATAACAAATCCAATGCAATATTGAGTACTACAAATTAAAGGTAGTTCTGATGTACATAGTCCATCGACTCGATCAATCCACAGTGCAAAGTCGGTGGTATCCAATACTAGTACAAAGCGGTGGTGTCCAATACTAGTCCAATACTAATGTGACCTCATCTAGTATTTCTAAATGCCTTGATTCTGATCCATATTTTACTCCATGCATGAAGATATCAATGTGAACAAGCTAGATTGGATCTGCTAAAAGCCTCATGTGATCATGGTATTGTCAAGATTTAAATCAATAAAGTTGCTTTGTTATAGCCATCTCAGTCAAAAGCATCTCAAATAATCTAAACATTGTGCACAACCATGATGTAATGTCGGTTGAGGTTCGATGGAGATCTAAAGATATCAAATCTTAATCTTCAAAAAGCTACGACCAAATTCTAATACCTAATCACTCACATCACCAGGAAATCATTAATTTGGAGATGCCCCTTCACCTCTCAATAAATATGCAACCTTTGCTCAGTACAAACCGAAAGCACAACACTAGATTATACAATAAATACACAATAATAATACTAAATTGTATTATTCATACGGAAACTTACATATTTATATGAGTTATATGAGCTCCTATTTTCATGGAGTCTCAACAACTCATCCTCCAAAATAGGTTGGTTGACTCACCTATACAACCATTATCCCATTCATGTAAAAATTATATATATTATTGTTACCACAATAATATATTAACTAACATACTTATGTAAGTAAATATTTACCATACGGTAAATACCAAATATGGGAGCACTAATAAATATTATTTCCTAACATTTAAGGTTTAGGGACGAGTTCGGTAAAAGTGGATTTTTCAAGGTGAAGGAGCTTACAATTCAAAAAAGCACCCGAGCTTCGGAAGATGATTCTACGAGAGATCCAAAATGGGTTAAAGTCAAAAAAACCTTTGAAATCTAATTCAATCCTCTAAATGGTGGTATTTTCAGATTTATCACAAGATCCAAACATTTCTTTTCACATCTCATTATTGGAAGACACATGCAGGTGATCCCGAAAAGAATGATTTTTTAGGGAATTGTAGGCGTAATTAGATCATAGGACCTAACCGGATCTTCTCAAAAGGATTTTTAGTCAAATTCATATAAGTATGTTCCTTAAAAGTCCTCCTAGAGCTCCGAAACTTTGTCTTCAAAGTCCGTCCCAAGGTAAGCCTTTCATACTTAGTCATTTTTTCAAGTGCCACGTGTTAGCATGAGGCCGAGGCGCAATTTTTTTCCATTCCGTCCCATCCCAGGGGATAATGAGGACACAAAAATGTACCCAATTCCCGCTTAATCCCCTTAACCCATCATATTGTTAGGAATTCATATAGTTAGTGCTCCACATTTATGTTTATAAGTTTGGGTGATTATTATATTGGGTGAGTTGTTGAAACAACTCACGTATTGTATTAGTTGAGTTGTTTGTGGAGAGAGCTATTATAGGGAGAGTTGTTAGAGCAACCTCCTTGAGTATAGGAACATCTTCTCCTTTATAATTGTAATTTTCCATATTGAATATCAATACATAGAATACAAAATGATTATTATTGTGTTAAGTCTGTTCAACTTTGTCATTTGGTACCAGAGTGATTAATGGAGTCCTGAGATAATCTACAGGGCAAATCCATTGCTATGCTATCCATGGTGGCCCGTGTATGAATATTTTTTTGGTATGAGAACCTGTTTGTGAAGAGTTGCACTCAGATTTATCAGACCAATATTCAAACAACCAATAGATCCTCACCCTCTATTTGGCCATCCATCACTAATTGTTAATAAGGAGTAGATGTCCAAACGCATAGAAGTTCGGATGCCTGTCTAGTTGCAAAAGAAAAAAACGTGTGATTTGTGATTGATGAATATACTTGGGAGTGGCTGCCATGGAGATCAGAAAAAGGATCCCAGAATTAATATTTTGTGGATTTATCCTATGTGTCACTATTGATGGAGAGAATAAAAGCATTTGAGTTGGTTGTTTAGATGGATACATTTTTCAGCAGACCTGGGCAGATATACGGTTGTCAAAGAAAAGAAAGCATGATTTTTTAGTGAGTTGGGCGTCAAAATCAGTCAAGAACAACTTTCAGATTATGTAATGAAATCAAACAAAATTACTACCATTGCGAAGCTATCAAAATAAGCTTTTCGGTGAATTAAATGGTTCACAAATCGCAGCTCTGGATCTCCAGTTATGAATAGATCTATGCTCTCCCAAATTCACGTGAGTTTTTTGCACAGCCAACTCTGATTGGGCAATTATTTTAATTTTTCATAAAGACTATAGTTTTGAAAAATCAATTTTTCCTATAGTTTTTGTTTAATAATTGCATTTTGATGGCAATTAATGTTGTTTCGCCAAATTAATATGTTTTGGGTGTCAGTTCTCTGAAATATTGGTATTTTTGGAATCCTCATTTCCTCCCGATTCCAACGAGTGGTCACACAATTAATTTTCTCACCATTTTGAGAAAAAAATTAATCGTTGTATCAATTTTAATTATATTATACCATTTTACGGAAATTGTAACCTCCATAACTTTTGCACGGTAACTCGAAATCGAGCGTCATTTTTTGCAAAAGTGCTTATTTTTTAATTCCCGTTGCATTTGTTATAATTTTGGGAGAAAATATCAATTTTGAAAATACCCTCTTTTTTGGCCATCCAATGGAAGTTCCACTGGAAAAATTCAATGGGCTCAACTTTCATACTTGGAAAGTGAAGATACAGATGCAATTAATGAATAAAAATCTTTGGAGGATAGTAGATGGAAAAGAACCAACACCTACAGATCTGACCAAATTGGCAGAATGGGAAACGAGAGATGATAAAGCCAAAGCCATTATTGGTCTTGCTCTCTTAGATACTGAGCTACACTATGTTGATCTCGAGAAATCATCTCATGAAATGTGGGAAAACTTGAACAAAACCTTTGGTGCTAAAGCAGTGAACACAAAATTTTCTCTTAAATTACAATTGTTCAAGTTAAAAATGGGTGAAGGAGCTATAATGTCTAGCCATATTAATGATTTACGGTCTCTCCTCCTGACAACTGGCAGAAGTAAAAGCTCCAGTAGATGATGAAGATGCAAAAGCTATTCTATTGAATAGTTTTCCTCCCAAATACAGTAATGTTGTCTTCACACTTGGTCAAATGCCTTCCAACTCATTGGAAGATATGATATCAGCTCTCTTAGCTGAGGAAAAATGGACCAAAGAAGATGTAGAAGAAGAAACAACAATGTATGTAAAAAGGAAATACAAAAATGTTTCTAAATATAAAGAGGAAAGAGAATGTTTCTACTATAAGAAAAAGGGACATACAACTTCATTTTGTAGAGCTCGAGCTCAAGATATACTTAGTGGAAAACTCAAAGGAATCGAGGCCAATTTCATTACTGAAGAAGGATCAGAGAATGGGGAAGCACAAGTACACAAAGACAGTGGCTCTGAAGACTTCTTATACTAAGCATGACATCGGAGGATGGAGGCATCAGAGGTTAGAGGTCACTCAATGAACCTCTCATCATTCCAACGACGGCCGCATGATTTGGTGGCATTTGTTTTAAGTTGTGTGTTTGCTTCAGTTTGCAGTGATCCTATTTTCAATAAGTGGAAATTTCACATTGAGGGGGGGAACATGATCTAATGTTCCATTTCCATTATGTCAGTTTTTTCTATGTATGTATAAGTAGTAGATTTCAGCAGAATTTCCCTACAATGAGATGTGATGAGGGCTAAGAACAAGATTACTTGGCATATCATGGTGTGGTTGTAGGTAAACCACTTGAAAACCTTCATTTGTGGTTTATGGTAAACCAATAAAAAAACCACCATTCTTGGTTGTTGGTAATCCATTTGCAAAACCATCTTTTTGTGGTTTGTGGTAAACCAATTGCAAAACCACCATTTTCAGTTTTTGGTCAACCGTTTGCAAAACCATCCTTGAGGTTTGTGATCATCCTGTGAAAATCACCAGATCATGAGCAGGTGCAAGTACAAAGGAAATTTTTCCCCATGTTCGCACTAAGGGGGGGAATGTTAGGAATTCATATAGTTAGTGCTCCACATTTATGTTTATAAGTTTGGGTGATTATTATATTGGGTGAGTTGTTGAAACAACTCACGTATTGTATTAGTTGAGTTGTTTGTGGAGAGAGCTATTATAGGGAGAGTTGTTAGAGCAACCTCCTTGAGTATAGGAGCATCTTCTCCTTTATAATTGTAATTTTCCGTATTGAATATCAATACATAGAATACAGAAATGATTATTATTGTGTTAAGTCTGTTCAACTTTGTCACATATGACCCTAGTTAGTCTCGAAAGCCCTTTTTCCTAGTTTCTAGCCCCCTCGTGAAACCTTAGCTTGCCACTTGTCATCATAAGGATAAGGCACACTTTTTCTGTCCCTTCCATCCCATCACACCCCATTCCAAGAAGTGTTAAAAAACCTAAAGTTAGAATTTTTAAGCTTTAATTGCTTCCTCCTCCATGTGCATGCAAAACCCCAGAGATGATGCCAAATTTTTTATAGAAATATTTCTTCATTCATCTTCTTTCTATTTTTCCTCCATTCCCTCATGATCTCAAAAAACAAATACCCATCAAATCCTACAATGGTCTCGGTACTCACAGGACCTCCTCTCTTTATTTTCAAGTCAATTCTCACTTTCCTCGATGCGATGAGCAAAGAGTGTCAAAATGAGAAAATTCCAATTTTATACCGAAGGCCATCTTAGTTCTTTTCAAATAGAGTGCATGATCAAAATTTTGATGAAATTGGTCTTGGTTTCATTCTTTTCCCCTTGTCCCAAAATTAGAAGTATTTTTTCATGTTTCACTCTCCGTCGGTCTCCTATAGTGGCAAATTAAGATCATGATTGTGAACACAAAGTGCATCCAATTCCTCTCATGTGAATGATTAATCATGAAGTTGTGAAGGGTCTCAAGAATAAGAAGGTTTTTCTCAATGAAAGGAGTCATATTTCAGTGTTCTTAGTGTTCTACTTCTCAAGTTCTCATCACTCCTCTTCTCGGTGTGTCCAAGCTATGTGGTGAAGGTTCATCATTTTAAGAGCTTCCAAAAGAGGAAAACTTCATCACCGGAGCATAGTAGTGTTTCAAAGGGCCATCTTGGGATAATTTTTCATCTTTAACTTCTTCAATGTTGATATTCATTGAAGGTAGATGTATCTTGATCCATGCTTTGGAGCATTCCTTCTCTTCTCTCCTCATTCTTTCTCCTCTTCTCTCCCCCTTTCTAATTCTTTGTTGTAAGCAATCATGACTTTTTATCTTATTCATTAAGATGACTATAAAATATTTGTGCAATGTAAAAATATATTTTTCAATTAGAAAAGGGGACTTATTTTTTGTTTCCTAAGTTCATGTGAAAAGTCACTTGTAATGGGAATATGAAAAATCATGTGGGGTAGATGAAGAGACGGGTTGTAAAGCTATAAATTGAGAGAACCTCCTCATTTCAAAGGATGGTTAATCTTGTTTAGTAGCTCCCATACCCTCCCTAGAAATAAGGGATCGAGAATTTTTTCCATTCTCTTTCTCATATATTTTCCTCTTTCCTCTTCATTGTACAACTTTACAAAAATGGCAATAAAGAAATAAGTTTCACTTTTCTAAATGAGTGAATGTGTGAGATTTTATGTTCATAGTTTCATCTCACCGTTTATGGTGTGAGAAAAAAATTATTCTTCCAAATTATATGTCGTGTATTATAATTAATTTCTATAAGAATTTGATGTATTCTACTTGCAGTGTTAATCCCTTCTCTAATTTTCTAACTTCCATAACCCACCTATCTCATAAATTCCTCCCTTGCACGAAATTGCAAGCATTTTCCATAGCTACGGTGCGGTGGGCATGTTGGACCCCCAACATTTGGGCCAACAACAAATTTATTTTCCATTTCACATAAAATAACGAAGCTACTCATTCAAGCGGAGGGACCTCGTCTCGAGTGTTGGTAGAAATCCACCAATTTTTCCAATCAAAAAAATAACTTGCCAATAATAATATAACATGTATGAAATAGATACATCGGGATAAGAAGTTATGATATCTACAAATCATCCACGCACATCCAATGTAAGATATAAGATTATGGGCATAATATGGCTTGAAAGAGAAAGGGAGATATTATATTTCAAACCCTCAAAATTATTGGAACCTCAATATGAGATCAAATGTAACCACATAATGCAATGCTCATTCAAAATAAAGGTCACATAAATATTACAAACACTTGATACATTAGATAAGCCATTGAAGACATACAAAAATGATCACAAACATCATCTCTACAAAAATTATTAACAACTTGGGTTATGATGATGTTGAGATGTGGGATTGGTGTGATTTGCAAACAAACACATGTAAAATAAACACAAATAATGTAATTTTAAGGAGTAGGATAGGATGGTACTTAGTTAGACAAGGGGGAGGTAGATCTAATCAAGAAAGTATCAAGGTACTCACCATTTCATCCTATTGCTTCTAGAATGTAGAGGAAAAAGATCAAGAAAACATAACCTTCAAAGGGGCATTTGCATTCATTGATACCAAATTCATACAAACACTACCACATAATCTCTAAAACCTTAACACAAACACTTGTACATAAAGGTTCAATAAAATATCAATTTCTTTAATTCCATAACACTTGAAAATACACTCAAGTGATGTAAGCAGTCACCTCTAAAGTAATATTGCATAATAATTAAACAAACATTGCAAAGTAACACTACAACACAAAATTCATCTAGTAACCAGTCCTATGTAATAACCAAAAATAAATCCTTCATACATCATTCATTTAATAGATATAAGATTACAACAAAGACTACATACATTAAATTGTGTTCCTATTTACAATCTAGAATTCTTGACTAAAGCGTCACGAGATGATTCTCAGTATACTTCAATTTGACAAGTGAGACATATGCAAATGCTATCAATGTTTGCTAGTGACTATACAATGTGTAATCACCCTAGCTAGAACTGAAAAAATAGAAGCAACAAAATAAAGACAAGCTTTCATTTTTATACAAAAAATTCCAAAAGGAATATACCTAAATACTACCACGAATTATTAAAAGCAAGAAAATTTGTGGGGCTATGATCCTTGATTTGTAAAATGGATGGAAGAGTTTTCCCAATTGAAAAATATTCCATTTTAATCTACTAGGATGGAACGGTTTTAAACCATGATGAAACTCATGGATGAGGGTAAATCAATATTCCTTGTTTTGTAAATAAACTATTTTGTTTTCTTTTACACTTTGTCACCATCATACGTATGCTCCAAGGAAGAGTTTATTACTCATTGCAATCAAATCATTTGATTATTCTTTGAAATAATAATGAATATAAAGGAATAAAGAATGGGGAAGGGGACAAAGAATAAATAAATGCTTAAGAGGGTCAAGATCTATTTGCTCACTCTTTGTTTCCTCTCCCAACTTATTCCTGTACACATCAAAACATTCAAACATCCCCAAAATGGGGTCTTCATCGGACCCTAAATGGTAGAGAAAGATTTTTCAATTTTGAATAGACAATTTATCAAATTCAGTGGAAATAATTCTTTTCTTTTTTATCCTTTTGGCTGATTTATTAAGATATCTCTTTAAATGAATTAATTTATGGATAGAAGAATAGTAAAAAACTTTTGATGGCTCTAAATCCCCTGCAGTATGTTGCTAAAGAATTTATATCAACTTGTTTGCATCTAGAGATTTTGGGGTAATGTGTTTGCTTAAGGGGAAGCATCCTTTCAAGTTTTGAATTAATATCATCTACATATTTCCCTATTTTCTCCCTCATGTATTGGAGTTTGCTTATGTAATTCACTAAGGTTTCTATTCTTGAATTGACATCTCCTCTATATTCATGTTGTCACTGCCTCTGAAATTTAAGTGAGTTATCCTATCTTTCTCTACCACTTTATCATCCAAAATTATGATGGCTTCAAGCTTGGGCAACAGTCCATACCAATACTCAACCTTTGTCTAATATTTATCAATTAATATATTACTTTTCTCTATATTTTAAGACACTTGGTTGTAGCAGTCTATAATTTCCTTGATCACCTTACTTCCCTTAGTCAAAATTTATTCCTGCCACTTTTTAGTTGTTTCTCTCCTACACCTCAATTCATCAACACTTTTATTATTTCAGGATTGAGGGATGTATTTGTCTCTTCATTACCCACAAGATTTTTACCCTCTTTTTGCACATAGGTTGATAAGATATCAACCTTCTCTTTTAGTTATTTCTTGGTTTCCTTATCCTTGTCCATTTTTCAAAAGAGTCCACCCACAACCACACTAAATTCATGTTTTAGGCCCTTGGTGGTTGGTTTTCCAAGTGGGATCTTGGTAACTTGATAATTTGAATGGGAAGATTCATCCTTTAAGGCATTAGTTTGTGGGGTGACAACTTTCACAAGACTTTATCCTTGAGGCCTCACCATTTTTCATGATAGAATTATAGATTTATTTGGTGTTTTGGATGGCCTCAAGGAAATGATGTTTCTAAGGTTAGCTTCATCCACTGCACTTTCACCTTTTTCTTCCTTGGGAGGGCTTCTCCCAACCAACCTAGAATAAGACTAGAACCCTTAGTTTGTACCTCCTCACTGATCGTAAAACTAAACAAGATGTTCTTGAACTCTCTCTTCTTATGTCCCCAAGTCCTTCACCTCTTCCTTTATCATAGTTGAAGATGGTTAAGTGTCTATTTCAGTATTTTATGTGCCCTCACCTCTTTTTCTCTAGATGGAGAAGGTTGCTTTGTTGTCTCAAACTTATGGTTGTTCTGCAATAGGTTTTTTTGTTTTGCAACTTCATGAGTTACAACTTTATTCTCAATTTTCTCCAAAATCAGTTGAGTGGGTTCCACAACACTTGATTATTCAGTCTTAATAGGTGTGACCTCTTCAACCTAAGCCCGCCCAACTTCTTCTAAATCAACCTTTTCTTGACACCTTCGTTCACCTCACTACCTTCAACTTTCTCAAATTTAGGTGATTCTTGTTGTGTTTGGTCTCCCTCATTATCAATTCATACATCTTTCATAGTTCTATGGGGGATATCAGCCCCAACATCTTGGTCCAAACAATGTAGTAGTTCAATGAAGGTTTGCTTCATGGATGGGTATGGCGTTATTAATTTTTTCTCTCCTTGAGATTCATGTCTCTGAATTTCTTCAATGGGCACATTAACAAGGACCTCTTGTGTGGTGGTGTCCCCGGATGTCACCCTAAAATCTAGGACTACCCATTTTAAAAAATCGTTCTTTTAAAATAATGGGTCTTTTTATATTTTTATGCCGGAAGATGTCTGTATTATGTTGAGATCTTCTCGGTGAACCATATGAGCCAATTTTGACAAACACCCATATGTCAAAACTTATTTTATCCCTCCACCAAGTTTTGTCTGCAAGAAATTTTTATCTAATTATTTATTAAATAAATAATGCCCCATTTGAAGTAAATTGTGCTCGGTTGAATCTTGTTGAAGTTTTGCATGCCAATATCCACACATTTCAATAGGATTTTCACCAGGAATGAATTCAAAGCTTTGTCTATGACTTCTGGAAATGTTTTTCATTTTTATTTATTTCTTTTGCATTTTTCTCCGGTTTTCCCGTGGTCTTTCTGTTTAATTCCCCTGGGTCCGTTATTTGTCTTGTATAGTCTGTTTAATTTCTGGAGCATCTGGAGATCATTGACGACCACTACACAAGAAGGAGTCAGCCTCAGAAAGCAAAATTCTAATAAAAAAGATGAAGTCAAGCACAAAAAGTCTCTCCTAGGCAAGTCACACTTTTTGGAATAAATAGATTTAAGCTGCAATGGGAATTTTGGTAGTGGCGACGCAGTGATAGTTTCTTACTCGCTTGCAGTACTTTTTCCCATGAAGTCAAAGTCACTTAAGTTGCAATAGGAATATTAGTAGTGGCGGGCGGACAAGAATTTCTTACCCACCTTGCAGGTACTTTTTCCCATGAAGTCAAAGTCACTTAAGCTGCAATGGGAATATTAGAAGCAACAGGCAGGCAAAAATTTCTTACTTGCCTTGCAGGGTAAAAATTCCCATTATAAAATAAAGAAAAATCACTTAAAGCACCGATGGGAATTTTCTACCTACCTAGCAAGCTAAATTTTCCCACCAAAGAGGTTTATTCACCCATGCAAGTTGCACTTTATCAAAGGAAGCTATTTTTAATACAAGTCGCACTTTTTGGGAGATGTTTTAATTTGCCAGTGGGAATTTTGGCAGTGGCAGGTAGGCGGGAATTTCTTACCTACCTTGCAGGGTAAAAATTCTCATTATGAAAGTCAAATAACTTAAGTGGAAGAGGGGATTTTTGGAGCTGCAGTGCAGGGTGGAAATTCCCATCAAGTTGACTTCTTATTTTTAGCAATTCCTCTTGCCAAAAAGTGCGACCCACCTTGGGTGAATAACAATGCATTTAATAATATTTATTAATGGTTTATTCACCCAATTTTGGCGCCATAAATAGAAGGAAATTCAATGCAAGTGGAAGAGCTAAGGAGAAGTCAAGGATGCATGCTAAAAATAAATAAAATAAATTATTTAAAAAGCAACCAGCAACATGCAGACTTGGGCACCCAAATTGGATGAATAAACATGGCTATTAATTAATTAAATTGCTAGAAATAGGAAGAGGCAATTATTAAAAATAGCATGTTGGAGGTTATATAAGCATGAGACACCATAAGGGAGAGACAATTAATTCTTTTTTATGAGGATTGCAGCCCAGACAGGTTTTGGCGCCAAAAGGAGGATTTTGCATTAAAGTTTATTTTCCACTACCGAGAAGCTTCCAGTTTTGGCGCCTAGGGTTAGAATACCCTGATTTTTGTTATTCTAAGTGTTTGCATGTTGGTATATGTGCTCAGGTGAATTAAATAATATTTTTCTTGCTTTGCATGTAAGAAAAGCCTCAAATTTTAGGGCAGCAAGCTTTATATGCAGATTTTGGTGATAAAAATCAAGTATTCGTGCCCTGGACTCAATCTTTGTCTGAATAAAATTGTAGGTATTCATCACAGATGCTCAAATAAATGTCAAGTACATTGAATATATCTTTTGAATCTGAAGAAGTTTCCATATCTGCACTAATTGATCAAATTGCAAGGGATTCCGAGAATTAAAAGAAAAAGAGCTCAGACAAAGATTGTTCCAACCATGATAAAATAAAAGGATCAGCAGAATCATGCATACCTTCCAGATTTTCTGAAGTCAATGATACAGACATAGGCCCTGAACCTATCACCGATTTAATTGATAGATCCATATCTCATAATTGTAAAGGCTTCCAGCAAAAATTCATCCTCTTATTTCTAACGCAGCCCATGTAGAAGTCAGTGCATGGAAAATTACTTCCATGATCTTGTGCATGTGCTCCCAATCTTCCAGCTTAAATCCTTCATTGAATTTACTTGTACTTTCCTTCACCCAAGTGCTTTCAAATTTGTAATCACTGCGTTTGTCCGAATTATTTATGGTAAACATTACACTTTGGTGCATGTACTGGAGAAGAACTACAAAAGCTTCAAGGATAAGAGGGAAGACAATTCAAAGGCAATACCCACAAGAAAATCACATTCAGCTTGCTTCCAGATCCAATTTGGTGAGAATCAAAGGCAAAAGAGTCAACCACATGCAGAATATGGAAAAAGAACAAGACTAAAAGTGTTACTGACTTTTCTCTAATTTCTTTTCCTCTTTCTTCTTCTTTCTCTTATTTTCTCTGACAAAGTAATTGAGCAATCAATTAAATTATAAAACTTAAGTGATTGGTTTAAAAGTTGTTACTTGAAGAAGTCAATTACTTGGAAATAGGTGGTAAACATGCAAAATAGAAGGTTCTATTTTTTAGTTATAAATCATGCATGTCATGCAAAGAGGAATTCGGAGGAAGATTGCTAGTTGTTTCCCTTTTCATAGCTTCCGCATGCGGGAATTCATTTAAAGCTTCATATTTGTAATTGCCCTCTATACACTATAAATAGAGGAAGAGCCTACGGGTTAAAGGATCGAAATTTGTAATCAGCATTCTTGTGTTCTATAATTTGATCTAAAACCCCTAATAGCTTTCTACAAGCAGAGGATTAGAGAAGAGATTTCCAAAGAACTTTGTGTCAATAGTGCATTTTGCTTCTTATTTCTTTCTAGATTTATTCATAGACTTTGTGTTATTCTAGATCTAGATCCTTGAAACTATCCTTTTCTTTAAATTCTCTATTTAAAAGATCTATTTTTTTATCTATGTACATGCAATCAACTCTGTGAACTATTGATTGGGTTGCACATCTTCTTTCTTTTCTTTCTACTTTTTATTTTTTTCCTCTTCTACAGATATTTTCTTTCTCTTACAGCTTACTTACTTGCTGCAAAACTGTCTAGCTATGGTTCATGAGCTATATAGTTAAAGTAAAACCAAAAAATAGATATTAGGACATATAATTGACAAAATCTTACACAAGAGCCTCACCGATAAATGAGGAAGATTTATCTCATGACTGCCTAGGTTTTTAGCTGTGTAGAAAATCTAGCCAACAATTTTTGGCGACTCCGCTGGGGAACAACACAAATTAGTAGATCAAAGCTTTCTCTTGCAAGTTCCCTTTTATATTATAATCTCAACTTGCGTAACATCCATTCATGTGGTCTAGCAGAGCTCAAGGAAGGATCAACCATTTTTATAGATTGTAGGAGCAATTTAATTTTAGTCATCCTCCTCAAGTTAGAAGTTACAGATCCAGTCTTTCACCAGGAAGAAGAGTGTAAACTTCTCCAGATACGGATCATGTCCAAAGATAATATAGTAGTCAAGATTATTCATGAAGTCTATTCTCAAATAAAATGTGCTTCTTTAATGATGATGAATCAGCCACTTGCCCCTGCAACACCTAATCCATGGGGTCCAGCCTTTGGACCTCTGAATCTGACTCCTCCTATGCATGATCTACCTAAAGGGACGAGAAATGATTTTCCAAAATTCTTTGGAGATGGAAAGAAAAATACAGATAACCACTTTGTTGCATTCTTTATATCATGTGGATTGCTTACAGTCGAACATGAAGATGTATCTATCAGACTCTTCATAGAGACTCCACTTGACTTGGTTGGAGAATGGTTATATTGGCTAGCTCCTAGCACCATAACCAACCGGGTTACTATGTGAGATGCATTCCTAAAAGGTTCAAGCCATTTGAAGATTCCAGCACTTGATAACTTGTCTCACTCGGTTGAAGAAAGAGCCACATGAGCACGAGTAAGATTTTATTGTAAAATTCAAAATATTACTATACAAAATTCCACTTTTGCTTCTATGAATGATGAGAATCAAAAAGTTGTCTTCATCAATGCTTTACTTCCTGAAGTAAGTTATCAACTATGAAGAGCACGTCTTGCTAACTTGTTAGCAGCTCAAAACATGGCGGTTGAAATTAAAGACGACCTCATCATGGCTGGAAAGATAAAGAGCAGCACTTCTAGAGCTGAAAGTTCATCTTCTGCTACTACATCTGATTCACTATTACAAAAGTTGGAAAATGAGATGTCATAGATGAAAAAACAAATGGCTCAAATCGCTCAAGGAAATAACACTGCCCCTCGCTTCGAATTTCAACAACAACCGGAACCACATTATTGGTTCCCAAAGATTAGCAATTGAAGTTTCTCCTAGAAACAACGTGGAGATGAATGAAGAAGACTAGGAAGCTGACACTGATCAGCTCAAGAATGATGATTTTACAGGTCCTGTTGGCGACTCCAATATTAATTACCTGAACTACAAATCTAAACATGACAATGAGAAACTTCATGAAGATGATCATGGTCATACATATGATATTCTACAGGATCACAAACTCACCAAGTGAGGCATTAGCTAATAAACATAGAATAGGCAGCTCTTTACCTTCTTCTTTAACTCCTAGAGATAAGAATGTGAGTTATTCATCTCAACCACAGAAAGCACCTCAAGTATCTGAATCTATACCTTCTTTTGACATTATTGACCATGCAAAGAAAACTAGAGTTCAAATGTCAGAAGTTGAATACTTGAGATCCTTTCCCAGCAATTAAATAGGCTAGTTAAATATGTGCAATCGTCAGGACAATCCAATACATCAAAAGGCATTTTGCCTAAACATAATGATACTCCTCCCCATAACAACATGTAGTTGTTAAATGCTCACCATCTTCTAAAAGAGTACAACCATTCTATGTTTCCCTATTTCTTAATGGTTTTAATTTAAGCAATTGCATTCTAGATTCAGTGCTTATGATAATGTCATGCTAGCTAAAGTTGTAGATGCTCTTGGGCTTACCTTGATAAAGACCATAAAGAAGTGTTACTCCATGGAGAGACAAGTCCCTTTAATCAGAAAATCAAAGATACACAAGTTGTTTTGGCAGATTTTCCTGACAAAATATTAAAGATGAAAATCTTAGTTGCAGATATTCTTGTCTCCTACGGGATGTTGTTGAGTAGAAAATTCTACAAAGAGTTGGGAGGAGAAGTAAAGATGGATTGGTCCTGCACCCATATTCCTATCAAGGGGATTAATCAGAAGCTAGAGCCAGAAAAGAAGTCCAAGTACATGGTTACAAAATCTGAGGATCCTAAATCTCATATTCTTTTCAAGAATCGACCGTGGGGTCTATTTCTAAGAAATAGATAAAGACATTCCAGAGTCATAACTAGAAGGAGCTGAAAACGTCTGGACTCTATAAATTAAAGGCACTTGTTGTTCTTTTAGATTAGGAGCCGGCATTCTACTAATATCTCCAGATCATGAAATATTCCCATACTCCCACAAGCTGATGTTTGAGAACACCAATCATACAACGGAGTATGAAGCCTTGTTGCTAGGAATGGAACAAGCTAAAAATAAAGGAGTAAAACTCCTCAAAGCCTAAGGAGATTTTGAACTTCTAGTAAAGCAAGTTTGAGGGAAAAATCAAGTCAAAGAAGATAAGATGAAGCATTATAGAGATAGAGTGTTTTTGCCACACTCAATTTTTAACCTTGTCTATCGACCTCATTCTAATAAATTGTAATTCCAAGGTAGACTCTTTAGCAATCATAGCAGCACTATTGAATCCAGATAGACCACCGTCCATATTCAGACAAGGAAACTATAAAGTGGAGATGGTCTACTACCCTAAAGTACACTGATAGTGTTGAGCAAGTGGCGTGACTTTCAATGATGATAAACAAACATCTCGCATGTCCGCATGTTGAAGGAAATAAATCACCACCATGACAAATAGTCACAGGAAAAACGGATCTAGGTTATGATGACAATAGTGGAATAATCCAACCAAGAGGTAACAAAATACCCAAGGGTTTAGTTTCCTTAGTAGGGACATTCAACAAGCATAATCAGTGCTTGAAGAAGAACAAAGAATATGGTGATAGTTCTTCCTCAAAAATGCAACTAGTAAATATTAGAATGGAGGAATTTGATCAAGACTTACTCACCACAGAGAGAAAAAAAGATGAGCCACCACAGGATGAAGTTGATGAAGACTTGCCCAAGGTATTTGACAAAAAGGCCAAAGAAAGGAAATTGAAGATCGGAGACTGGATTCTTTTGTGGTACCAAAGACATGAATCAAAGGGCACACACGACAAATCTGATTCACTCTAGAAAGGGCCCTTCGTGATCAAAAGAGTGGTCAAAATGGATACTTTCTTCCTTGCCTACCAGGATGGAATTGAGTTACCACTTGCCTTCAATGGCAGCACTTGCCTCTCCAGAATTAAAAAAGCGGGTGTAAACCTTGTATGTATATAAATAAAACTTTGTTCTTTTCTTTCCTTTTCTTTGTTTTGTTTTGTTTTTGTTTGCTTTACCCCAAACCCAATGAAAAAGATGTGAAACCAAAGAATTCGGGATCTCATCTTCACTCTTGTCAATTTGACGGCAAAGAAAGATGTCCACAGACGAAGCCAGACCGGTATCCCTAGATTTCACCCTAAAATTTGGGACTACCCATTTTTAAAAAATCATTCATTTAAAATAACGGGTCTTTTTGTGTTTTTATTGTCAAAAGATGTCGTATTATGTTAAGCTATTCCCGAGTGAACCATATGAGCCGATTTAGACAAATACCCATATGTCGAAACTCATTCTATCCCTCCACTAAGTTTTTTCTGTGGGAAATTTTTATTTAATTATTTATTAAATAAATAATGCCCCATTTGAAGTAAATTATGCTCTGGTTGAATCCTGTTGAAGTTTTGCATGCCAGTATCCACACATTTTAATAGGATTTTCACCTAGAGTGAATTCAGAGCTTTATTTGTGACTTCTAGCAAAGTTTTCATTTTTATTTATTTCTTTTGCGTTTTTCTCCGGTTTTCCCCATGGTCTTTCTGTTTAATTCCCCTTGGTCTCATTATTTGTCTTGTATAGTCTGTTTAATTTCTTGGAGCATCTGGAGATCATTTATGGCCACTACACCAGAAGGAATCAACCTCAAAAAGCAAACTTCTAATCAAAAAGATGAAGTCAAGCAAAAAAAGTCTCTCCTAGGCAAGTCACACTTTTTGGAATAGATATGGTGAGTACGTTAAGTGTCATGTTGCAAAGGTCCGAACATGATGCCAAGGGGGAAAAAATGATGAAAGGACCAATAATAATCATTAATTCAACATTTAAAGCTGCATAAATCAATCCACACCTCTCCACTCTGCAAGTTTACCTCTTGAAAGCTCTTCAAATCAATAACAAGGCAATAAATTAGCAAGGAAGAATATATAACTTTAAGATCATCCTTAGAACTTCTTCAAACCATCTTGAAATATAGAAACAAGTACCTCGGGATCTAGGGGACAAATGAATACTATGACAAGGTTTATATCAGCATGACTATGAACAAATCTCACAATGCAGAGATAAAATGAGTAATAAGATGGGGAAAATGAAATATCACATTAACCAACAAGAGAGGACTCAACAAATATGGTGCCAGGATATGCAAAGATCAAAATGAGAACAAACACCTATGAGGCTCCCGAGGGCATCTACCTATCCTACTCTACATTCGGGTTTTATCCATGTATTATCTACTACTTTCATTCCTATTTTTAGTTGGATACATCATGGCATACTATTAATCTTTTCTAACATGCTAATGAGTTCTTCATATGTAGCATTCATCTTACGGCCTACTTCTAATCATGGCTACCTAATTTGTTTATGAATTTTCTCCTTTTTTGTCGTGTTTCATATTATTTGTGGGATTTACCCTATGCTTGATTATTTCTATCATATTGAAGGCTTTAAGTGCCTTGTGACATCCTAAGTGGTGTCTCATGTATTAAACCACATACTTATTGTATTTTTCTATATTACCACATGTTTTGAATAGTTTCTATGTCATCATGTCATGCTTGTTTGTGACTAACGCTTTTGTAATAGTTTCCCTTTGTCTTTCATGTGTCACGGTTGTTACCATGCACATTCCCTATTCCCCTATAGGATTTCTATTTCATATGTGCATGTCAGTTTCAACTTTCCTTGTTTGGTTCGTACTCACATTGGTTCATCTCACACACCCCAAATGAGTGGGGGAAATTATTGGGTGAATTATTTCACCCTCTCAACAATTCGAAACCTAACACAGGTTGTTACATGACATAATATAAATAAACAAGATCTAAAAAATAGTTCAAAATCATACTTGGGCCAAAAACATGTCAAGGACAAAAGCACCCACTATAGACAAGAGTGATGGGTGCTCTAGGGTTTTATCCTATGAGAAAAAAAGGTATAGTACAAGTTCAATAGGTTTTCAATGATAAGATTTTTCTAATTTCCAGCAATACATACCCGGTTACATGTTAATATCAATTACAACAAGAACAATATTAGTGGTAAGTTTCATACTTTATCTTATTAGTAACAAAATAAGGAATGACACCTAGGGCATATACGAGAAAAATGATATTCTGGAATAATATTTCATCCATGACCAGCTTTATGGTCTTTTTGACCATATGCAATGGCACTTATCCATGGGGAAGTGTCAATAATTGGAGGGATAATCCTACAACTCTCCTAATACTCTTCCCTTGGTGACATCATACGTGAATCCTAAGTATGGAAATAGGATGCCCGAATCCTTAGTTTGGTGATAATGAGCCTAAATCCTCATTACTCTTCCAACCATATCCAAGCCAACAAACACACACGGAACAATTTATCCCTTCTCTCATGGAATTTAGGTGTATTTTATCCTAAGTTCACTTGTTTTTTAATACACATTCTTATTTTCACTTTTAGTACTTTTTAAAGTTCAATTTCATTTACCATGGACATGATTACACTTATCTTCTTTTGTAGGTCCGACCTTACTCAAAAAGGAAAACACACAAATGGAAAAAGAAACAATATCAAGCACAAAGAACTTACGTAAAGGTGATTTAATATAAATTGAATTAAACCTTTATTTCATAGAAAATTAGTGTAACTAATTATATGCAGATGATAATATACATTATTGGATAAGCAATAAGCATGCAACAATGTGAAACCCTAAGAAAATGAGAGAGGGAAGGTAACTTAGCTGATTATGTGCAAGTTGGGAGTAATCTCGATTAAAGCTGACCAAAAACAAGCAGGAAATAGTGTCATCAAAGCTCACTGAGGATTTTGGAACCCAAAACTGCACAAGATAGAAGTACCCACATAATGACAGAGATTCTAGGCATTAGTGACTAATATGAGCGCTAATGTCCACCGGATGCTTGGATTCTAGAATTTTCTAGATTAGAAGCTTCATTGTTGATCTTCGTTTTTCGATCTAATTTTTATCCAATGTCAAATCGAGTCCTACCTATAACCTATAAAATAGATAACTTGTTACACATGCCCACAATCCACATAAAACGTAAGAAATAATATGTAGAAAGGGGATTCAAACTAAGCCCAATGGTCACCCAAAGAGTGATCTTACAACTAAGTGTTGCACTACATCTCATACTCCATGTATTTCTTTATGTATGTGTGTGTAATGATGCCCTAGGCTACACTTGTGCAAGTTGTACTATGATAACAAGCCAAATCTAGATTGGTCCAAGTATGTGTAGACACTAAATCACGCACTTTGGGTATATTTCTTGTCTTGATCACATACCACTATTCATATGATTCCTAAGCAAGAAAAATACCAATTAACAACCCACTTTGGCCTCTTTGCTTACTTTTTATTTTCTCTCTTGGTATTACACTTCTTTCCTAGTCTAGTTTTTCATACTTCAGCATTTCGACTCTAGACATTAACGCCCAGCCAGGATGTCGGTGCCCGGCACCCTCGTCCCCTCTGGGTGCCCTCGACCTCTTTGTACTTTGCTCGCATCTTTTGGGTCTTTTCTAGTTGTTTGGGCATCTCTCTTTTTACTAGTTGGCCTTTTAGTGGTTAATTATGAAATTCAAACAAGGGAATCATATAAATAAAAAATCCATGTGATCATAATAAAGGACCAAGCACTAAGAATTATCTATCACCACCTAAGTTTGCATCCAAGAGCATTCTAAGAGAATTCAAACATCCATCTAGCTCCACACAAGGGACAAGGGACTATTACTTCTACACACATGCGTAGGAGGGGAAGTTCATTTTTCCATGCACACATCTATCTACATGTTCTACATCTATCTATTATTTGATATCCAAGTGTGACTCACATAAAGAGCCACCTAGGGAACAATTCTTCACACACACACACATAGAACTACATAGAGTCCGAAGTGGAGTACAACACTTGGATCATAAGTTCACTCAGTCAGGTGACTATCAGGATCATTATGACTCCCCATTTTCGAGTATTTGATGTGTTTTATGGTTTTGTAGCTGTTCTTTCTATTTACATGTTTCATGAAAATTCAGCGATCAAGCATCAAAGTATAGGCGATTAAAGATAAAATCCAACGAACATCTCATGACCCTACAAAATTGGTTTTCTAAGTTTCTAAGCGATCATCGATGCCTAGAGAAGGTCCCCGATGCCCCAAGCTCCCTAGTCTCGGCATTCCTGACATCTCTACTTTTTTTGGGTCAAATTGTAACATCCTATTTTCTGTTTCACCAGTTTTCCATCTTGGCACAACTTACGATTTATTGTGAATCAGCTAAGTATCTTACCCTCTCTCTTGTAACTAGGGTTTCATATTTTTCTATCTTACTTGCTTGGGTCAAATCTATATTTTATTGCATATCTATATCAACATTGTTACATATTTAGAGTTAGCGTATATTTATTTCAATATTTACTTAATTACTTGGTGAACCCATCTCATTCGGGCACTCTTGGATCCTTATTTTTCTTATCTCGTGGTTTATAAGGTATCTCAACTCTCTTTGCTTTAATTGCTTCAAATGCACCCATATTGTACAGATTCTCTCCACAAAACCCTAACCAATATGTATCTCCTAATCAACATGTCACCTTCACACTTTCAATGTCATCTTCGATCATCTCTCCGAGGACTCGTTAGTTCTAATGTAAATCAATCAATCTACAAGTCTATTAAAGCTTTACATTATTTATTTCAAGCTATGGAATCCATGATTACATCTCTTAAAACTAAAATTCAACATCTTAAGGACGTTTCTCAAGTTCATGCTAGTTCTACTTCTCATCTTCATTATATGTCTTCTACATGTGCTCATATCATTGAACCTCAAATCTTTCCTCTCTCTGCGCCTCTCAAGTTTGAGTTAAATGCTAAGCAATGAGATATTATTCCACATCTCATAAATCATCAATTAATCATCTTACAATCTACTCATGCCTATCCTCCTTATCATTTTGTTAGATATCGTGGTCCTTTGTATTGCAATTATAATTACATCAATGGATAATGCTTGAAAATATAGACATGAAGTGTGGAGCATGAAGTTTAGTATTAGACACTGGAGATAGTCGATAGTGATGGAGGGGGAGAAACTATGATGCCCCTAAGTGTGTGTGAGGTGAGGAGTAAGGTAAACTCATCAAGGAGTTCGTCAACGCGTCGAATCGTAACTAATAGGATTTGGATTGGAGACATAGTATGTGATAATATGAGGTTGATCATAGAAAGAGCATGTGTAGCGTAAATTATACATGCCCATGGTATATTCATCATCAGTAAAAGAGGATTGTGGACAATCATGTGCGTCTTAGCGAGTTAGGTTCTAGGTATATCTAAGGAATGGAATGAATCATTACAAATAGAGATGTGGTCAAAAGGCATAGGAAAGGTAATGGTAGTATGGTTGGCTTCAAGGGTTCCACCAATATAGTTGAGCCAAGATTGTTCAAGGATGAGCGAATAATTTGTATGTGTAAGGAATACTTTGATAGATGGAAGGCATTGAGGCTATAGGCAACGATGTGAGTACATATTCATGGTAGAGGTGGGGAGAATGGGGGAGAGAAGATTAGCTAGTGTGAATCCTAATTGTGCTAAGCCTTCATGTTTGCAAAAGTGTAAGGGAAAGTGGTGTCAAATGGAATATGAGGCCAATAAGAGTCATGTATGAATAGAGTGTAAGTGAATGGGTCAAGCTGCGGACTAGAGATGACTTGGGGAGATGAAGGAGGTGGCATGAGGTCTAATGTATGTACAGTTGGTTGGAAAGGAATCATGGTTGTAGTATAGGGAGGATGTTGCTTAAATTGATATTTACTGAGGCCAATATCAACAAAAGTGTCTTATAAGTAAGATTTTTTTATCTCAAGGGAGTAAAATTGAGGTTGCGTAATTTTTCATTGGTAAGCTCTACGACATCAACCTCATCATCAGAATCATCGGTGCTAACATTATCTTATTAGATAACATTATCAAGGATATTAAGAGGAGTGGAGATGGATGTAGGATTGAGAGGAGCAGTGAAAGGTGAGATAGTGGTAGTGATAGAGGGAGATATGGTGGGTGAGATAAGATTAGTGGTATGTGTAGGAATGGAAGGAATGCATGTGGAGGTAGAAGTAGTGGAAGCACTAGATTGACCAACATCATATGTATTGATATTATGGTATGGAATAGGATGCAACAGAGGTATGGGCATGGCAGTGGACCGGTTCTATGCGGCGAGAACTTGAAGGGGTCAGGGTCATTGGAAATAGTATGACATATCCATCATGTAGGAATTTAACATGCCGATGAACCTTAGAAGGAACATCATGCATGACATTGATCCATGGTATACCAAGTAATAAATTGAAGTGAAATGATGTATCAGTGATATATAACAAAATGGGAAGGGTTTCAGGTCCAACCTTTAAAGGTAAGGTTATGGTGCCTATGCATATCGAGTACTAGAATCATAAACGTGAACAAGGGTATAGGATTTAGTGATCAGACTATCAAGAATTTACAATTGCATGAGTAATGAGAGGGAACATAGATTTATAGTGGAGCCATTGTCAATTAGTATACGCTTGATATAATGAGAACCAATAGTAGTTGTGATAAGCAAAGGTGAGGAAGGATCACCAACGACAAGTAGGAGGGATATCCTCATTACTGAAGGATATGACATGTGGTAGGTTTTGAGGGATTGAATAAGATGGGTGAAGGAAATATGGGAATTATCACTTGTAATGTGGATGGAGTAGAGGGAAACCTCTAATGTATGACGACAATCTAGTGTATTGCGTAAAAGATCATAAAGAGATATTTTGGCTGTGTATTCTTTAATTTCTCAATGATATCATAAATTTTTGAGGTGCTAGTAGGGATTGTGGAGGTAATAGGGAGTGGAATAGAGATGGGTGGAGTCACTAGTTACCTATTACATTGAGTGGTGACCACATTAATTGTTGGATTAATCAAAGGAGTATTGAAGTGAGGAGGATGTTGGATATGGACTTACATAAATTCAGCAATGATGGCAATCGTGCTAGAAACCCTAGTGGGTGCATAGGATGGGTAAGAGGATTGGTCCATAAATTCAAAAGAAGGAGAGAGGATTTGATACATGTTCAGAAGGTAGGGTTCAATCGATTGGGTTGACCAAATGATTTAATCTAAACTGAACTAAAGCTTTATTTTAGAGTAATTAATGATATACAACTAATAATATACATTAGTGGACAAGTAATAAACATGCAACAATATAAAACCATAAGAAAACGAGAGAGGGGGTGACTTAGTAGATTTTGTGCAAGTTATGAGTGATTTGGACTAAGAAACTATTGGAACATGTGGGAGACAGTGTCATCAAGGCTCACCAAGGATTTTGGAACCCGAACTACACAAGATAGAAGCACCCATGGGAGGACAGAGCACCTAAGAGCTAGTGAATAATCAGGGTGCTAGTGTCCACCCATATGCTCAAGTTCATGCCTTTTCGGATGGGAGAAGCTTCATTGTTGATCTTCATTTTTCACTCTGGTTTCGCTCTAATGTTGATAATCATACTTGTGACCTCTAAATTAGATAACTAGCTACACATGCCCACAAACCACATCAAAACTAATAAAGAAGATATAGAATGGGGATTTGGGTGACCTTGGTGGTCACTCGAAGAGTGATCTTACGACCAAGTATTTAATTACATCTCATACTCCATATGTGTGTGTAATGATGCCCTTGGTTGCCCTTGTGAAAGTTACACTATGATAGCGAGCTAGATCTAGATTTCTCCGTATCTAAATGTGTGTGATGAAATAGAATGAACTTCCCCTCCTATTATGTGTATGCAGAGTGATGCAACCCTTGTCCCTTAGTATGAGTGTGTTAGATGAATGCCTTTGAAATGCTCTTGTGCCTTGATGCAAGCTTAGGTGATAGTAGATAATGTTTAGTGCTTGGCCCCTTATTTGAGAGCAATAACTAAGTATATATATATACACACATACATATATGTTTTAATTTCATAATTTACAACTAAAAGGTTGACCCAAAGTTTTAAAAGGTGACCAAGAAGTAAAAGAGACCCAAAAGAGTAAGAAGAAGATAAAGAAGGTCAAAAGCACCCATGACGGACAGAACGCCTGGCGCTTCTATATTAATTAGGCGCTAGTGTACAAGGCCATAAATGATAAATCAAGAAAAATTCCAAAAAAGTTGTAAGATATGTAAGGCTAATAAAAGTGTGAGGGATAATGCAAAAGGATAAAAAAAAAGTTGTTAACCACTAGTTTTCTTGCTTAGGAATCTTGTATATATTAGTATGCTCTAGGACCTAGAAATTTTCCCAAGTGCTAAGTGCATAGATTTTGTCTACAAAGGTAATATTCAAGGAACAAATGTAGGCATATTTCCATTATGCACACAAAGTCACCCCTAGTTAGTATCCTTATCCTCTCTTAGATTCTATGATACACATTCTACAATTTCCTTTCGACATAATATCAATTACAATGTTCATTCAATGTACTATTAGATACAAGCTCCTTTGGATCTCCACAAGGTACATTATTCTTATCTACTTTATGCTACTAAATATTCATTCAACAACATAAAGTGGGAGAAAATGTAGACAAAAAATCACACACTTTCTATTTACTTCACGCCTCTAAGTATATCATTATATGCATGATTCCTAAGCAATAAAACTAAGCATTAATGATACTTATTTTTCTTTTACATTGTTTTATCCTTTTTATACTCTTATAACTTTCTTTTCTTGAATGACTACTTTACTTTTGTACATTGGAAAAAATGTGACCCAAATCAATATTTCTCGCTTTTATCTCCAAGCATCTCGAGACATTACCACCCATTAAAGGATAAGAGTGTTCAGTGTTACCATCCCCTTTGGGCACTTTTGTCCCTTTTTCTCATTTTCTCAAATTTGAAATGCCGCATCACTCGATTCTTTTCTAAAAGTACTACCTATCACCTTGAGTTGGCCTTTTTAGTTGTTAATAAAAAAATTCAAACAAGGGGATTATTTAGGGTTTAAGGTGTTATGTTATTGTTTAGGGTGTATGAATTATGTTATTAAGGGTGTCTTATTAGTGTTTAAGGTGTCTTATTAATGTTTAGGGAATCAAATTAGTGTTTAACATGTTGTGTGATTGTTTAGGTTATTGCATCAATTTTTAGAGTGTTTAATTCATAACATTAATTATAAGGATACTAGTCTAAGAAAGATAGCATAGTCAATACAACCATCATGCTCTTGTGGAAACTACTCAACTTGTAAAGTAAACACAACATAAAATATTCAAAGAAGGGAAAAATAACCTTATCACGAACATGTAAACACTCAAATTTCATAATTTATCTTTTGACATTATTGGTCTTCACATTGCACACTTGTATGCACAAATAAACCCTTCCCACTCTGTTTAAGCACCCTAATAACCCTTTAGTCACTTATTTATCTTTACATGGCTTCCTATCACCATTTTTTGAGATTTTATAACACAAAACATACTTAGAACCATTTATCCTAGACTCTATGAATTCAAAGTTAACTTTTTCATCTTGGGTCGAAAATGTCGGCTTTAATTAGGTTTTTTCTAAATCAACAACTCAACCCTATCATACGGTTTTGGACCGACACATTGTGTATTCAAACTTTCAACTACATCATCTTCATATGGACTAATATTCCCTCTTGGTTGACCTTTCATGACATAATAACCATCAAAATCCTATATAAGCAAGTCAATCATACCTCATTTAGGGTCATAACACTTTAAGAGATCTTCATGTAAAAGCAAGCACAAACGGAACTCCAAGCTCCAAAAATTATGAAATAACTCATGCACATCCATTAAGGTAGTATTTTCTATAGATTTTAAGTCACCTAGCAGGTCTAAAAGTCTTCATCTCCTCTTCACAAAAAAGAAAAGTGACCCTTCCCAAGTATTTAAGTGTGAAACTCAAGAAAGGTATTGTTAAAGTATGTTTTGTCAAATTTTGATTGTACTATGGTAGATACCGCATGTTAGGAGAATGACATGTGGTTTAATCCCTCTTCGGAATAGTGACGAGGTTGGTAATGCATAAGGGTGCCCACAACCCACCTAACTTTATTTTATAGGAACTCCATCTTGCACTATGAGGGTTTAAGGGTTTGATAAGAGCTATAGATCCATTCCAAATGAGAGTGGAGAATATTGATATACAAAAATTGTCATTTCTAGGTAGGTGAGGTGCACAGAAAGTTATAGAGATAGAATTTAAGTAGGTCCAAGACCATACATATGAGCTAGGACTGTATGGATGTTTTAGACATAACAAGATAGTTTTGACCCGGTGTAGTTTCAAGTGCCGCCTAGCAACGAAGTAACTTCAATCTTAGATCAACCTATTTTTGCATCCATATCACTCAGAATCTCCCATATCCTAACAAAATAAGCTATCTGCATTCTCTCCTTTATGTTTTTATAGTTCCTAGATCAATAATCACTTTGTAAAGTGTTATTATGATTTAATCAATTAATTTTGGAAGTTAATTAAATCAGAATAACCTCCTATTGCATTAGTTTATCATTTTTATGTATATTAATTATAAAACAACATTGAATCTTAAAAGTGAAAGAAATAAAAAATCACAAAAAGTGAAATTAGAACATTAATAATCACCATATTACAACCCATATGTAACAACTAACATTTTACAAAATAATATTACAAGGAAATGGATTTCGTTGAGGTAGAGGCAATGGTATTCCTTCCTAGTTTCCTTACAACACTCATACCATGATTGTCATGGTGTACAGGGATATTATTGTAAAGGATCCAAAAAATATAGGTGATGTATAAAGTACAAATAAACACCTTGTAAACTAATCTCTTGAAGGAATGACGATAAACAGCTTCAACAATGGGCCATCTATTCATGTGGATCTTCTATAAGGTCAGTACTTCAACATGAGGTGATGGTGGAGGTGACGTTGAAGATGACTGTGGAAGTGACTCTTGAGGTGAAATTGAAGCTAATGCAGGGGATGGAGGAGGATTCTCTTCTAAGTGTAAACATAATGATGTCCCACGATACAACATTTTTTTCAAAACTTTCAAACATTTCATCTTGTTCATTAAATTTACATCAAATTCATTAGACAAAATATCATCAAATTCTTTAATTTTCATAAAATTATATACTATGAAAGAAATAAAATTTTACATAACATAAAAAATATAACATTAGACATTTTTCAAAACAATATAAGAAATTCAATTGTGACAAAAACTAGGTTTCAAATAACCAATACATATACATTAATCATTAATGGCAACATTATTTTCTTTCTCAATCTCATTGTTGTTACTTTTCCTTTAAAACTATATTTAATCAAAATCTCTTCACGAGCTTTGACATTTTTATTGCCTCCACTATGACATGAATGTTGGGGTTTATAAAATTAAGTGGGAAATTGCTTATTTATAAAACCCGCCAAAGACCGTGTGTTTTTGGTTTATAGTTTATATTTAAAATATAAGCATATATGGACCCGAGTTGGATTTTAAGAGTGGATCATGACCACCTGCCTTGTATATAACAAGATGATCTCATTTGATATTGGTTACATAGGTTGTAACACATGTGTGAGCTATATGCGCAAGCAAATTACATACTCATGAGCGAATATATGAGGGAACTCGTAATACCTTATTCAAGGTATAACTGCATGTGAAATAGTGGGAGTCCTAGGTAAAATTTTATTCTCAATAAAGATAAGGGATTTCTCAAGGTATTTTTTACCTTTCATGGTTTTCCCACTTATATCTTGTGTCATTGTGTTATTTATTTCCTTTTGTTCATTATATTTAAATTATGTAATCTACAATATAATCATATAAATCTATGTTCTCAACTACTGCATTTCATAAACTATAATCTTCAGCAATTTATATTGTGGATCTATAATTCATATCATTATTCATCCCATAAATTTCCTAACATGGTATCAAATCTGGTGTTTATGCATGTGCCAAAGATATTTGGATGTTTTTTTATTCACATGTTTGAAGAAACTTGAAGTTTTTAATCTGTGAAACCCTAGTTGTTCCACGGCCGACATAAAGACTAATTAGGTTCAAAACTCCATTTCCCATCAAACAAATGACTGTTGGATGAATAGTTTGTCGATCTTGTTTGTGTACATATTTTGTAGCCTCCATTTTCATTTGTGTGCATAGATCTACACTTTCTCCATTTGTAATTTTGTTTATAAGTTCATCGTGCCTTTCCAACAAATTTTGATTCTTTGCGTGTATCTTTTTTTGCGGCTTATTTGAATTATTCACACCTTTTATAACTGTTTTATAATTGTGCAACTTATTTGAATATTTTGGGCCCTATTTTATTCCTCCACGGATTTTGCAAGCCTTATGGATTTTTTTAGTCTTGCATGCAATTTTGTTAGTCTTCCACACCTTTTACAAATCCTTTATGGCTTGTTAGACTTATGCGGTTCTTTTATTTATTTGCATCTTTCCTCTTTCTCTTTAGGCTTGCATGTATCTCTTTGACATATGGAATTTCCTTTTTAGACTTCAAGTTCCATTAAATTATTGCTCATTTCGTGGCTTTGAATTCCGCATAGTGCTTTTACTTTGAAGAGTGACATAATTTCGCCACGTGTCTTCTCTCGTCATTGATCTTGTGCCATGTGTTCCTCTAGTTGATCATCATGTGTCCGTTGAGCTCTCTGGCTCTTTCCTTATCGCATGGATCTCATTGTTCCATAGTTGTTAACCTAAGTTTTTCATGGAGCACTAAGACTTCAAGCATCCACTGAACACTTTTCCCTTGTTTTATGGCTTTTAAAATTTAAAATTTTTATAACTTTTCTCTCCTCTACTTCGCGGCCTTCCTCCTTGGTTCTTGAAATTTGTTTGGACACTTTCATCAAGTTATAGGCCATTTTATTTGAACTTTTAATTCACTATATTTTGTTTTCCATATTGTTGTTTCCTAAATTTTGAAAAATCCGCCTAACACTGCTGTTTTTTTTCAAATTGATATGGATAGTTCTATTATTTTTTCAATGGATAAATCTCAATTATTAAATGGAACAAATTACAATATTTAAAGAGTTAGATTAAAAGCTTGTTTTATGGCTAGAAAATTATGGGATTTGGTCACTGGTGTGGATAAATGACCCACCGAAGGCAAACAAACCCTAAAAACTTAAGCTCCTTCTCCCAAAGATCTCAAGAATCCCTATCAATTCTATTACAGAGCATAAAAGATGAATTTTTACTACATATAGGACATATGGATTCTCTTGTTGATGCTTGGAAATAATTAGAAACCATGCATGAAGGTAGTCGCCTCTCTAATATAATTAAGCTCATTATGGAACTATTTACGACTCCCATGAAGGGGGATGAAAAAATTGTTAATTATTTGGTGAAAATCAAAAACATTAAAGCATAGTTAGATGGATGTAATTGTGAATTGTTTCAGGATAAGCTGCTTTATTTTATCATTTAGATAAATATTCATGAAAAATTATAGAACTACATCTCAATTCTAAACTCTTAAAATCAAAATGAAAATGATTTACCTAATCATGACACCCTTTCTAGCGCATCTAATTCAAGAAGAGCGTGTTATGGAAAATTTTGATTCAAAAGAGACTTCCACTCAGACATTATTCTCTCAGAATCTGAAAACCCTCTCAAAATAGAAATAATATCAATCCTAATCAGAAACCAAACCTTAGATCAAAATTTAAATCTAATCATAATTCTAATTCGATAGGAACAATTCAGTATTTCAAAATGAAATTCAATGGCATGTGTAACAAATGTGGAAAATTTGGTCATAAGGAGTCTAATTGTCATGTGAAAATAAACAAATTTGTTAAAAATACTAAAAATAGTAAATTTAACAATCAAAAGAAGGATCAGAATCGAACCAAAATCAAAACCATGTAAATAATGTTGAGCAATCTATTTCCTTGTATATACTACACTCTCAGCTTCAAATGACAATGAATAGATCCTAGATAGTGGTGCCTCTAGAACATGACCTATATTTGGGATATCCTCTCAGATGTTGTAAAATGTGAGGAAAATATATATCTAGGGGACAATTCTATCATTTGATATGAAAGTTATGGGAATGTTAAATTGAAAAATAGAATAATTAAGAATGTCTTATATGTTCCTCAGTTGAAAAATAACCTTTTATCCGAAAATGAACTCAGTAATATTATTGCTTTTAGTATACAAAAATATGGTTTATATATTTTTGATGGATTTGTCTCTTAATCTTGTTTTTCATCTTCTTCTAGAAATGATCTTCATATTTGGCATGAAATACTAGGACATGTGAATTTTAGGAGTATGTATGAAATGTCTCACCTAAATCTTGTAATAGGTCTCCCTAAGATGAAATCTGATCATGAAACATGTGAATCCCTTTCTCAGTGGAGTCTTGTATGTTGTATGCTTTATTGATGATTTCTCTAGGATGACTTGGTCATACTTCATTAAGAAAAAGTATGATGTCTTGTCTAAATTTCAAGAGTTTAAAGCCTTTGTTGAAAATGCTTCTAATATGAAAATAAAAAGAATTAGAATTGATAATGGAGGTGAGTATGTTAGCAAAAAAATTATGAGTTATGTGTGTCATGTGGGATTTAGTGTGAGTTGACAACTCCTATTCCCCATAGCAAAATGGCATTGTAGAAAGGAAAAATAGGACCATTTTAGAGATGGCTAGGACTATGATTCATGCGTCAAATGTGCCTAAGTTTCTATGGGCAAAAGTGATGAATAGTGCAATCTACATCTTAAACAAAGTTCCTACTAAAGCTCTACATCAAACTACACCTCATGAAGTATGGAAAAACAAAAACCAAATATCTCTCACTTAAGAATATTCGGTAGTCCTATTTCTATCTTTATTCCAAAAGTTAAAAGGAAGGAACTAATCCCAATCTCTTATTCATGTATCTTTGTTGGTTATGGTTATTGAACAAAAGCATTGAGAGGCTATGACCCTTTCAAACATGACATATTAGAAAATAGGAATGTTCATGTCTTAGAGAAAACATTATGTGACACTTCATACATACCATCTTCTGTTTCTCCTGAAATAGAACTTGATAATCCTTCTCCTAACATTATGGAAATAGAAGTTCAAGAAGATGAATATCCTGCTCTAGATATGATGGAGATTGAGGGGGATTCATCTCAAAATGTGTCACATCCTATAATTCCTAAATGGGCTCAAAATATTGTTAAAAACTCTCATCCTAATAGCCTTAGAAAGATGACCCGTAGTTGGCATACTTATCATTCCTTGATGACCTTATATGAGGTTGAACCACAATCTTTCAAAGAAGCCAGTCAAGATGAAAGATGGATCAAAGCTATGAAATTTGAATACAATGCTCTAATTAAAAATAACACTTGGGAACTAGTCCCTCCTCCTTCTAATCGAAGCATTGTAGGATCCAGGTGGTTGTATAAAATCAAGTATAACTTTGTAGGAGAAATAGATAAATTCAAGGCATGTTTAGTAGCTCATGGGTTCACTCGAAACCTAGGATTGACTATGTTGAAACTTTTGCTCCTGTAGCTAAAATGAGCACTGTTAGGACTCTTCTAGCATTAGCTGCTCAAAATGGTTAGGAGATTCACCAAATGGATGTTAAAAATGCATTTCTAAATGGTGACCTGAAAGAATAAATCTACATGTGTCAACCTAAAGGTTTTGAAGAACCTAGTAAGGAACTATATGTGTGTAAACTGAAAAATCCTTGTATGGTCTTAAACAAGCTCCTAGAGCTTGATATGCTAAAATTAATAATTTCTTTTCAGGATCTTGGATTCAAAAATTGTTTTTCTGATAATGATGTGTTTGTAAAATGTGAAAATAATCATATTATCATTATTGTCTTATACATTGATGATATGTTGATTACTAGTAGTGATAAGAATTTAATTCTTAAAATCAAAGAAATATTAAAACAACATTTTGAAATGATTGATTTAGGTATGCTAAATCATTTTTAGGCATGGTTATATTTCAAGATCATAAATCTATTGTTGCATCTCAATCTCAATATGCTACTAATATAATTAAAATATTTAACATGATTGATTGTAAACATGTTGTCATTCCTATTGAAGTTGGTGTTAAATTAGATCTTAAACATGCATGTGATAAATTTAATCCTACTCTATATAGACAGCTAGTTGGTAGTCTAATTTATTTGACTATTACTAGGCTAGATATTTCATATGTAGTAGGATTTGTTTCTAGATTCATGCAGGATCCTTATGAGGATCATTGGAAAATGGAAAAAATAATTTTAAAATATGTTAAAGGAACAATTAATTATGGTTTGTATTATTCTTCTTGTGATGATGCAAAATTATTTGGATATTGTGATTCTAACCATGTTGGTGATGTTATAGATAGAAAATCTACTTTTGGATATGTTTTCAAGTTGGGTGTAGGTGCCTAACTTGACAACCGAAAGGTTGACCCAAAGTTTTAAAAGGTGACCAAGAAGTAAAAGAGACCTAAAAGAGTAAGAAGAAGATAAAGAAGGTCAAGAGCACCCAGGAGGGAAAAGAGTGCCCAAGCACTTTTGTCTTAACTGCGCTAGTGTACAAGGCCATAAAAGATAAATTAGTAAAGTTCCAACAAAGTTGTAAGATATATAAGGCCAATTAAAGTGCGAGGGATAATGCAAAAGGCCCAAAAAAATTTGTCAACCACTAGTTTTCTTGTTTGGAATCATGTATATATTAGGATGCTTTAAGACCTAAAAATGTACCCAAGTGCATAGATTTTGTGTCTACAAAAGGAAATATTCAAGGAATAAAATTAGGCATCCTTTCCATTATGTACACAAAGTCACCCCTACTATCCTTATGCTCTCTTACATTTTATGATACACATTCTATAATTTCCATTCTACATTTGTTAAAAAATACTAAAAATAGTAAATTTAACAATTAGAAGAAGGATTGGAATCGAACCAAAATCAAAACCATGCAAATAATGTTGAGAAATTTATTGCCTTGTATATTGTAGTCTTAGCTTCAAATGACAATGAATAGATCCTAGAGAGTGGCTCCTCTAGGCATGTGACTTGTATTCGGGATATCCTCTCATATTTGTAAAATGTGAGGAAAATATATATCTAGGGGACAATTCTATCATTTGATCTGAAAGTTGTGGGAATGTTAAATTGAAAAATGGAATAATTAAGAATGTCTTATATGTTCCTCAGTTGAAAAAGAACCTTTTATCTTGCTCTCAATTAACTAAAGAAAACTATAAAGTTGTATTATTGCAAAATAAATGGTATGTGAAAAATGAACTCAATAACATTATTGCTTCTTATACAAAAATGGTTTATATATTTTTGATGGATTTGTTTCTGAATCATGTTTTTCTTCTTCTTCTAGAAATGATCTTCAACTTTGGCATGAAAGACTAGGACATGTGAATTTTAGGAGTATGTATGAAATGTCTCACCTAAATCTTGTAATAGGTCTCCCTAAGATGAAATATGATCATGAAACATGTGAAAGTTGTTTGCATGGTAAGCAACATGTTGAACCATTTCACAAACATCATGATCCAAATTCATCTCATCTATTAGATTTGATTCACAGTGATGTGAGAGGTCCACTTGAAGTTCCCTCTCTCAGTGGAGCCTTGTATGTTGTATGCTTTATTGATGATTTCTCTAGGATGACCTGGTCATACTTCATTAAGAAAAAGTTTGATGTCTTGTCTAAATTTCAAGAGTTTAAATCCTTTGTTGAAAATGCTTCTAATATGAAAATAAAAATAATTAGAACTGATAATGGAGGTGAGTATATTAGCAAAAAGTTTGATGAGTTATGTGTGTCATGTGGGATTCAACGTGAGTTAACAACTCCCTATCCCCACAACAAAATGGCATTGCAGAAAGGAAAATAGGATCATTTTAGAGATGGTTAGGACTATGATTCATGCATCAAATGTGCCTAAGTTTCTATGGGCATAAGCGATGAATACTGCAATCTACATCTTAAATAGAGTTCCTACTAAATCTTTACATCAAAATACACCTCATGAAGTATGGACAAAAAAAAACCAGATATCTCTCACTTAAGAATATTTGGTAGTCTTGCTTCTATCTTTATTCCAAAATTTAAAAGGAAGAAACTAGATCCAACCTCTTATTCATGTATCTTTTTTGTTATGGTTGTCAAATAAAAGGATTAAGAGTCTATGACCCTTTCAAACATGACATAGTAGAAAATAGGAATGTTCATGTCTTAGAGAAAACATTATGTGACACTTCTTGTGGACCCTCCTCTTTGTTTCTCCTAAAATAGAGCTTGATAATCCTTCTCCAGACATTATGGAAACAAAAGTTCAAGAGGATGAATATCCTGCTCCATATATGATGGAGATTGAGGGGGAGTCATCTCAAAATGTGTCGCATCCTATAATTCCTAAATGGGCTCAAAATCTAGTTAAGGACTCTCATCCTAATAGCCTTATGAAGATTTTCCACAATATCCATAATGTCTATATATGAGTCTCGTACATGATTTGGATGTGGTGAAGAGAAAATTAATTTTCCAAAGGAAGACATATATGTAACAATAACGATAACTACATTATTTTACAAATATTAGCTAAAACCAAATACTAATAAGAAAATTATAATAATATCATTATTTTACAAAAATTCCAAAATTTCCAGGTTATAACTTTTCATATTTCCATTTGCAGATATGGAAGGTTCCCTAGTAGAAACATACTAACAATGTTGAAGCTTATTGAAGACATGTGTGTTGTCTTTTTTTATTAGGGGTAAATAGTTTTGAAGGGACTATACCCTATTACAAAAAGTGCTCAAAAGCCAATAGAGTAGAAAAAGTCCATGATTTTGAAGGGACTATACCCTGTTACAAAAAGGCTCCATAGCCAGATAATGCAGTAAATACATCAAGTTTGGATCAGCATCCAGAATATACATGAATATCCAACTATAGTTATCCGAGAAACTATACAAAAGGATCAAAATAGTGACAAAATTACAACAAAGCAACATGAAAACAACATCAAAACAGAAAACCCGAAGTAAGGACAATCCTCTTCACTTGTCTGCTTTGTCAATCTTTGTCCTTACCTTCTACAAAGAGGTGAAGAGTGTCAAGGCAGTGACATGGGAGGGATCCTTCTTATCCATTTGTGAGAGAATCAAGTCTCGTCTTGGTCCCACCCCCAAATGGCGCAGTAAGAATGTCATTGAGCACGCATACACTTTTGCAAAATGTATATTATGTATTGTTGTAAAATGTAAATAAATATACTATCTCAACACTAGGTGAGAATATTTTTGTATTCCCTCTCTTTGATGTTAGAACATTTCTACTTTCCCTCTAAAGGGGAAGCATGATTTTGCAAGAGCTAGAGATATGTATAATGTTTACAATGGTTTGTGTGTTGCCATTAGGGTTACAAAAAAAATTTCAGTTGTTATGGTTAAATTTTTGTAATAGGCATGAAACCATGCAAGTTGAGTGGATGAGGACTATAAATACTTCAATGACATGACCATTTTTAGTGCTTTACACCCACAATGAATCATTTTGTATGCATGGTTGCCCTTCTTGGTCATCTTGGCTATCTTGAGGAAATTATAAATGTTATAATCTAAAAGCTAATTAAACTTTAGGTGGTTGTGTGGATGTGTTTTCTTGGTGGTTGGATGAGTGGGGGTATGAGAGGAAAAGAACTAGTTGGTATTTATTAGCTGCCCCATTGCAATTGATTGTATCCCCAAGTGCTATGTGATATAAAAAAATTGGGTTCTGTGTAGAGTTCCACAATATTTGTGGTTAATTATGCAAGTGTGTATTAATGACCATCCCTAGAACATATCTTTCTTAACTTCCTTGTTATAATTAGAAGTATTGTTGAGTTTTGTATTTTAGCATTAGGGGAGTTTTCACCTTGGTTGACCTTGTGCTCATTCTAATTCTCTAGGAGTTTTAGAATACCCTATAATTACTTTTAATCATGATGTGGGGTGATCATTATTTTCTTGGACATTGTATCACATATAAAAGTAGTGCAAACAACCATATTTCACCTTACAAAAGTTATTTCGAACCAACATGAAAAAGGAACCCACATTTATTTTTCTTACAACCTAATGTTTTAATCATCATTTTAACATATTTAAAATGATGAATAATTATCTAGATAAATTTTACCTTAAAGGAAAATAATGTAAAATTGTGTCAAAACTTCCCATGTAAAAATAATGGATAAAGTTGGAGTTCATGTTATATGAGAATAAAACTTTATCACAAAGTTGAGTGAAGTTAATTAATTTTATTGACAAAATTACTCAAGGATATGTGGTCCCATGGAATAAATTTATTATAATGTGTTTTACTAACATTGAAACAAAATTAATAACCTATTTGAACTTGATATTAATTATTTACAAAAAAATAAATGAATATTCAATTTAAAAAATTAGCTTACATTTCTTTTTACACAAAAAAAACACTGGGTTATTTGAGCTTCTTCTCCAACTTCACAAGAGTGAAAATGAGAGGTGTAGTGAAAATGAAATTCACTTGGGATTAAATAGGAAATGTGGGGCTACACGGTTAAAAATAATATCATGCAAATGTGGCGCAATTGTGATGTTATTTGCGCCACATTTGCGAAACTATTAACGCGTTGTTTTTGCATTGAAAATCCCTTCAGAAAAAACTCATTCATGAACCAATAAAAGCAACACCATTTTCAATGTTATTAACAATACATATAATAATGAAGCTAATAGAAATATGGCCCGTATTAATAGAGCTAATAGTAATAGGTAGAATAATATGTCCATAAGCAGAATTAGAATCACATGTGATGTGCTTTTTAAAATAGCTTAGAGAACAAAGTAGCTTGAGAGTACATATATTATGCTTATTAAGTGGATCAACCAAAATACTATGTACGGGACTTGATTTTATAAATGCATGAATATACAAAGTATCTAAGACAAACATATCATCCATATCAAATTCATCAAAAGTAATAACCAATGTAGAAGATGACATAGGAACAACAATGTCAATCATTACATCTAATAGGTGATCATAAGAAGGTGGAGGTGGTACCACATGATGAGAAATATGCACTTATGAAGTAAATTTTTCAATGTTATGATTAGGAAGTGGATCATTGAAGATTTTCAGCTTTGGATTATCATTGGTAGACTTAGAGGATTCAATGGGCTCATCCCATTTAATTACATTTGCATTGATAAGATCTTGTATAACATGCTTAAGATTAATACATCGATTAGTGAGGTGACCAATACATCAACGATAGATGTAATAGGAATTAGAATACAAACTTTTACCATGAGGATTTTGCACAACAACCTAAAGTAGTGGAGGGAGATACACGAGATTGCACTCAATTAATTGTTTGACCATAATATGTGGAGCATAAGGTAAACGTTTGAATTTCCTTCATGCGGGTTATGAATCGTAGCTTAGTAGGTTGGGATACAACATTAAAAATTTCCTTAGTAGTAGGATTATTATCATTAGTTTGTCCTTTAAATGTATATTTATTTAGAAATTTAGTACTAGATGTGGTAGAAGAGATAGTAATATATGTAAGTTCATTCATATGTAGTAACTTGTCCTCACGTTCTTTGAGTGTATTCCATAGATGATCAAATGATGAGAACTTATCAAATAAAATTAATCCATGCAAAAGGGGAATCAAGCTCTGTGTGAAGACTTGAAGTTTACAATTATAAAATATATTATTAATTTCGATGAGCATAGTCTTGTAGCATAAAACATAATCATTGATGTGCTCATCAAACCCTTGTCGAATTTATGACATTTGAGCATAGGAAACTTTGTCCCCAATATTGATGGAAAAACTATGCAAGAAATTGATTTTCCAAGTAGTAAAATATTACACATAATGAGTTGGGAGATCATAGAAAGAAAAGTCCTTGAGGCTTTTAGTTAAGAGATATATAAGTAAAATACCATTACATGCATATTCAAAGCATTCCACATGGATTTGTCAAAGATGTTTTACAGGTCACTCTTGCCATCATAAATAAGAAGCTTAGGAATAATGAAACCAATAGGCAAGGGATAAGAAACCACTTCAAGTATAAGTGGGTTATGAAGCAATTGAGTATAATCCATAGTATGAGAAGTAACATATGCACCTTGTTGTAATTGTAAGATTTGAGCTTGTAAATAATGAACAAGGGTTTCAAGATCCTACGTGCTAGAAGAAGAAACATGTGAGCTACTATGATTGCATGTAGGGACAACAATAGATGTAGGAATGTGCACATAGACATTAGGTGTTGGGATATGAGGTGCGCCCACACATGTAGGCACCATAGAGGTGGGAATGGTAAATGTGTGTATAGGAGAAGAATGTGGAGACTTCCTAAAAAGAGATTCTTCATTGGATTTATCATCATGAGTGAGTTTGGAAATGAGAATAATCTTAATAATAGGATTAATGTGATGGGAATTTTTATGAAGTTGTACACTCAAATGAGATATGAGTTTAACTTGTTCTTTGTCCACAATGTGTGTCCTCTTCATGGTTATAATCACAAGAAAGTTCACTTTTAGTTTCTATGTCATGCAATGGTACCTCATTCATGGGATCAAGTATAGATGACATGCTAAAGATAGGCAACGAAGAAGAAGACACGAGGAGATGACATTTGCAAGTAGGAAGAGAAATCTCAATATGCTTAGTGGATTGATTGTTAAGATGAATGCTACAATTGAAAGGCGATATGAAGGAAACATGTAAAAACGAAGATATGCAAAGAATCATATACCAATAATGCAAAATAAATCTTAGGGAAACAAGGGTTTAGGCTAAAATATTTGATTCACAAGTTGGGTTCACCAAAATTCTACACCATTTTAAAGATTTAATTTAAGATTATATTGTCATGGAATACACAAAAACTTTAAAAATAATGTAAGGTTAGAATACTAGGAGCTATTCGATTAATTAACTTTCAACATTAATCATACAATATTAGAATAATGTATCAAGACTTACCACTAGTGTTTACAATATGCTACAAGCTTGACAACATGTGAGGGAAGATGTAATTAGTTACATAAAGTGTGGTAGAAGTGATTTGGATTCATAGATTGGGTGAAATGGGAGAAATGAACCCTTACATGCTTCATTCTAAGAACTATAATCTGAAACTACTTTGGTATGAAACTATATAGGTCTCTTAAGAATGTATTTCTAGTCTTGGATTTTCTTAGGATTAGGTTCTACAACTTTATGAGCCCTTTGGTAGTCTAGAAAAATAATTCATTGTCAAACCCTAAGAGTCACATAATCTCAAAACCCTCTTAAATTAATTGAATGGAATTCAAACCCTAACCATGGGTGGAAGACCCTACAAGAAGGTTATTTTTTTGGGTCAAAGTGCAATCCATGCACCACCTATATCGACACTACTCTAAAGAGGCCTCAAACCACACATAGTTCTCTACCTAGCATGTGATGTATAGATAAATGCAACTACTTGACAACTTGAATCAATTTGACTATGCTTGAGATGATTGTGCTCTTGCTAAGACATTGAGTAGGGTTCCTTGAGTGCTTGGGAATTAGGAAGCTGAACTCCTTGATCTAGTTGAGTGCTTCAAAATTGTAGAAGTGGTTATCCTAGTGGATGTGCACCAAATTTTGGAATATTTAGGAAGGTTTAGCTAACTTTTGTATGTATTTGTAATGAGTGTGCTAAGCGGGTTTGCTATATTTTTTTCAAGGTAAGTAAATGAGGTGATGTTAACTTGCTTATAGGGCTCCACGGTAAATTTTCAAGTAAATGCCAACCCAAGAAGATGAAAATACCAAACAAAGATAATGCATTTGAAAAAGAGTTAGAAGATGTGTCGGTTCAAAGACCGTCAGAATCGGTCATGACCAAATTCCACATTGCAGCCGTGTTGTGTATGCGATTTTGGAAAGGAAGATGGTGGATGAAATATGGAAGTTGTATCATGGTGGATAAAGGTTACACATTGATTTGATTTACATTCAAATTTTTTTGACACACTAGTGTGTAATAATAAGTAAGTTAAGAGAAAGCTAACAAGATGAATTGAGTGGGGGTAAGATGTACGTGTTTATCTTTCTAAGAAACACAATCACAACCAAAAGTGTTAAAATGCTAAATTGCCAAATTTGAGCGTATAATATTGATTTTAAAGAAAAATACCTTAGTAAAACACATTCTAAATCAAATCCCCCATTTGCTTATAAGCTACGCTGCGTTTACAATTATTTTCTCATGTATAATGTGTTGGAGTTTTGTACAAAGTGACACACCCTCACCATAATAAGGGGACACTTTAGGAATAGTGCATTTATAGGTTGTTTATAGCAATATTTTTATAAAAATGAACATTACATTTTTTTAATTGAATGGATCTGATCTAAGGTTACACCTGTGTTGGTTAAAAATACATGTAATTTCAAAAAAATGACACCTAAACACATTGATTAGATCAAATGTTATAGCCCTTAGAAGGTTCTCGATTAACTCAAATTAACTAATATCTAAGTTATCTAGCTTAGATATTAGTTAATTTCACATCGGGTTCACCAAAATGATTAACTGAAATTAGCTAATATTTAAGTTAGATAAGAACAAGTTAATTTAATCTAGGAGGATGATAAAACATTGTAAAATAAATACTCTAAAGCAATATAAATTGGCTAAATAATTAAAATAATATAAATGAAACCCTAATGTGCAAAAGTAAAGTGAGGAAGGAACTTGGTTAATTACGAGATAATTGTCACAGAGTGTTGTAGGTGTGACAAGAAAATCCATAAGCAGGAACGACTACATAGAGGTCCCGAAAAGAGTGGATTTGGAGGATCTCGAGCAGACTCGGAACACCCAGAAGGTACTCGGGGTGCCTCGGGAACCCCGTCTGCAGAAATAAAGGTGCCATTGACTCTAAAAATCTTTGTAGCTGGTCTTTTCAGTGGTCAAGATAACATGTAACCCTAGTTGTTTGTCACACTAGATTCGTTGAACTGCATTGAATGTACCAAATGAAGCAAGATGATGTTGAAGACTTGCAAGAGACAAAAGAAGTATCAAATCCCTAAAAATGAAAGATGCAAATGAATGGGTCGAATGACCTCAATTGCCACAATAGTGGGTTTACTAAACTGAGTGTTGCACTACATTTCGTACCCAGATGTAGTTCTGGTGTGTGTGTGTGTGTGTGTGTGTGTGTGTGTGTGTGTGTGTGTGTGTGTGTGTGTGTGTGTGCGCACGTGCGCGCATGTCATGCCCTAGGTAATTTTGTGTCACACACACTTTGTGAAATAATAAGAAATATCTAAATGTAGAAAATGTAGTAGAATGTGTGCATGTAATAAAATAGAATCCCTTGCCCTATGAAGTGTGATGCATTGTCTTAGCTTGTACCTTGATGATGGAGTTATGTGAATGCTAATGCATAGATGGATACAACACTAGATGAAGTGATAGTAGTGTATGATGCTAGGTCCCTCATTATGGTCTCATAACTTTATATTTATAGGGTTCTCTTGCTCTAATTTCATAATTAACCCCGAAAAGGCCGACCACAAAAATATAAACATGAAAAATAGCTAGAAGAGGCCCAAAAGTGACAGGGAAAGTGCTAGAAGGATCAAGGCGCCCCTAGGTGGGACTAGAGCACTTACGGGCACCCCAATACTAAATTTGGACACCCTAGTTATGGCTAAAATTATGGGGATGTGTGAAAATGGTTGGACATGAAGGCTGCAATATGTCACAAATTATGAAATAAAATAAATAAAATGGCCAAAGGGATGGGGATTAATTAGTACTTTCTTTTCTCAAGAACCTTCTAAATAGTAGTATGAGACTGAGATAAATAAATGTCTAAATCTGCGCGATTTGTGACTACATTTTGCCACCACTTTATGTTGGTGAGCACAAAGCTTGTAATATAAAGTAGACATAGATGTGTACCTGATGTCCATGAAGAGTGTAGTAGAAACATTCCAAAGGACTATAAAAGCGTGGAATGATAAAAATATGGAGGAGCGTGGAAACTCTAGATGAAAAATGTGCAAAACAAAAAGTGATGAGAGTGAACCTAAAATTGGAATGCATGTTTATGTAGTTGTCGCAATATGTACCTACATGTTTAGTAAAACATGTGTACTGTTGCGGAATGTTGTTGTTGTCATCGCTTGTTATTGCCCCCATTTGACTACTTACTTTTCATACAGCTAGACCTGTAAGGAGAAAATGATCAAGTAGTCAAATATGTATGTATATAAGTGTAAAAACTTTCTATAAAAGACGCATGTAAAATATGCTAATGTAAATGGAAAATGTAAATGTAAGTGTAAATGGAACATGTGCACTTGATCCATGTCGAGAAAGAGTGTAGAAGGATATCCTATACTGCGAGTTTTGGGCGATATCATGCCACCCTAGCTGAAGAAGTGTAGGGAGGAAATGCTCAGTGTCCTTCAAGCTCTAACTGCTTCTATTGAAATGTGTGAAGAAATCTCTATAGCGTCTTAGTTTTGTTGGGTGATCTAATGCCACTAGCCGAAGAAGTGTAGGGAGGAAATTCTTTATGTCCTCTAAGCTCTAACTACTTCCCATAAATGCTAAGGACATCATGTCCTGTAAAATCCATTGTGTATGGGGTTTGTAGATTGGTTTGAACCCACTCACTGAATATAATTGAACCGAACCGGTGTAGAATCTTTGTGTTAGTATGTAGGAACCCCAAATGATGCCCCATGCTCTTTGGGGTCCCATGTGCGGCATCATCGATAGGAGACATGCGGCCCCAAAAAAGGGCCAACCACATGTATCGTTGAAAAAGTGCTTGGTAGAAACCAAGGCACGCACAAACAAGAAGGCTAGCCAAAGACAAGTGTAACATGCATGTATATAGAAACAATGTATAATCTACGCAAACAATGTAAAAGCTACCAAGCAATGTAATGTAAACATGCAAGAAGACAAGTAAGCTGCAAAAAAGTAGGTTGCAAACATGGGACATCACTCATGATGTCGCAAGACATGCAAGGCCATCATGGCCACAAACAATAGACAAGTGTGCACACCAAACATAGGGCAAGGCCTCAAAACAATAGCAAATAATAGTATACAATGACAAACAATGTACAAACAAGTATGGAAACTAATATTCATGTCGAACAAATGATGCACATGAAGCACCTGTTAGCATGTTAGAAAGATAGCTAGTATGTAAAAAGTGTGTATAAACAAGTAATGTAAAGTGCTAAGTACAAAATGAATCAATAACCCCTGGAAGATATGAATGTGTGGATGCCCCCAGCAACCAATGTAGGAAGGGTAGAAGGCGAGCATCCGTGCCACGTGTAATTTTTTTATCCGCGATCACAACTAGAAGAAAGCGTGAACGCAAGCAAGTGTGGATGATATAGATAAATGATATATAAGTAATCAACCTAGCATGTGTAATAAAGCAATCCTGAACAAGCAAGAGTAAGCAAGAATAAAAACAACCATATATGCAGTATGTTGTGGATGGATGGAATGGAATGCAAGATGGAATGATAGGAGCCGCGTGCCCCCGAGTGGATGGAAGTGTATGTAATGAGGTTCATTTTGTTTTTCCCCCTCAACAGTCAAGAATGAACCGTAAACGAGAGTGCGTCATTGAGAAATGGTCGAGTAGTGTATATCATGTCTAACACGCTATGATGAATGTGTATGTGTAATGTTGATGATATGTGACATATAAAAGAAATGTGTGTGGAACTTATAGCCTAAGCATATACCACTACGAGATGAAGTATGGAGTGATGATTTAGCCCTAAGCATATATCACTATGAGATGAGTGGATGAGTGATGATTTAACACTAAGTGTATATCACTATGAGATAAATGATAAGGAGTGGTGATGTAACCTAAGGTGTATACCACTACAAGATGATAGAATAGGTGACAATTTAGCCTAAAGCGTATGTCACTAAGCTAGAGATGTCACATGATGAAAGGTGGAATAATACGGGTGTGATAAGTGTAAGGTCCATTTGATTTGTAAACCCTCAATAGTCGAGTATGGACCGATGAACTAAAGTGCGTCATCAGGTGGTGAGTGCAACGCGTAGAAGACAATGTAGTATAAACGACTAGGTGATGGATATGGTGTGTAAATGTGTGGTATGTTGAATGTGATGCTAAATGTGTAGGATGTGTAATATGTAATGTGTAAAATGCAATGTAATAGGTGTAGATAGACTAGTAATGTAGGATGTAGTGATGAAATGTAAAGCTAGACTCATATGTAATGTAACCTAGCATAGTATGTAGAATATAGGTGATGTATAAATGTATAGTGTGAAATAGCCTAATGGCATATGTAACACATAGAATGACTAATATGTACACGATGAGGATGCATTATAACGTAGAATACATACTAGGTTTTGAATAAACGATGTATGATGCGCGATGTATGTGATAAAATGTGAATATCTAGTGCCTACAACAAGTGCATTGTGTGGGGTTAAGTGTAATGGTAATCCCTCAACATTCAAGTGTGAACCAAAGCAAAAGAGTGTGTAATTGGGTAACAACAATAAGATATATAGTGAATATGAATGTAAAATCACATAAAGGAGAATGAGTGTGACTATGCTAAGAATAAATAAGGAGGGGGGTGGAGTATCATGCCCCCTGAGCACTGTGAATGAATGACTATCCAATGATAGTGAAGGATAAATTTCCTTTGTCCGGTGTGGGAGGCGAAAGTGTATGACCATGTTCTAATAAGGTAGATATAGTAGAAAAATGTTGTAATGGGGAATGAAGCCTATACACATGGGAGAAGCAGATTTTGGCAGCACAAAATGTGTTGGTGATACAATGTGTGATGTACTAACATAAAATGATGAACTGATATTGGTAAATGATTGACGTGGCACCATCATAGATGGTTGGATAGAAGGAGATGGTGAACTAATTGCAAGAGTTCGTTGCTCAGGAGGTGTTTGAGTAACACTAGATGGAGACATAGGGGAAATAATAATTTTATGAGTTGTATTGTGAGTGTTAGAATGTGGTGTGGTAAATGAAATAAGGCCTAGATGTTTGAAGTGTTTGATCATTCGTGACAATGCACGATAATCATTATCATGATGCCCATGCATTCGATGATAATGGCAGTATGGATGATCTTGGCATTTTGCTAGTCAATGAGGAGAATAGTGATGAGTAGGTGGTAGGGTGACCAAGTGATGATGAAGGAGCTAGAAAAGGATGTCATGTGGTGTAGTATTATGTTCAAATATGAGAGTTTCAGTGAATGGTATGACTTGAGGTTTGGTTATATGGCAGAAGTGGGCATATATTGTGTAGGGATGTCTGAATGAATGAAAACATAGAATGGAGAGACATCCTTGAGTTGCTGAATTTTAGATTGAAGAGTGGTAATAATGGATGTTATAGCTTGGAACTTATCTTGAGTGAGAGCATACAAGGTGTGGATTGAATCCAATAGATATGTGTTAAACAAATGATTAGCGAGGTTAGAAGCGTCAAAAAACATTTGCGAGATAGGACTTATTTTGTGTGGTGGTGTATTGTCATCTATAGGAGGAAGTAATGGAAAAGAAAAATCTTCTACAAGATCAACATTATCATTGTCGAAATCATACTAAACAATGCGAGAAACTTGGTAAGCAATGGTGTCTTGTTGGTTATTCAGATAACCTTGAACTCCGCAAGAAATACATTTCCATGGCGTATTGTTCATCAATAAAGGGAGGCAATGGACACCCATGAGAATACCAAATAGTAAAATTAGGTGAGTAACAAAGAAAGGAGATATTACAAATGCACACAATACCAAATGGCATGGGAAAAGCTATATCAATATGACTAGGATCAAGCGTGCCTCCAATATAATCTAACCAAGATTGACCGAGGGTAAGTAGGGAAGAGGTATGATAACGCGCAAGGTGAACAACAAGATGAAAAACACACAGTCCATATGCAATAGTGAGAATAACATATCCATGATATAAATGTGAGTCATATAAAGGAGAATGGAGGTCTTTGAAGGTGAAACCAAGTGAAGAAGACCATCATGCGAACATACATTAGCTTTCTACGGAAGCATCGAGCGATTTATGGTCCCAATAAGAGTCATTCATGAAGAGGGTACAAGTGAATGGTGGGTGTACTGGTGGTGATAGAGATGAAGATGTAGATGAAAAAGTGATGTCCATGGAGTGGATAGGCCCCTGATATGGAATAATAATAGTAGTAGTGACAGGCGACATGGAAGGAAATGCATCTATCATAAAAATGGTACCCTCAAATGGCGATACGTGGGATGATGGAAGGGTAGGTAAAGCTAAAGGACATTCTGGAGTAGACCCTACATAAGGTAGCATAACGTTCGTGAAATGAGAAAGTGGTAATGGAACTGTAGGAACTATATCAACTGTGTAGATAGTGGTGTCAAAGTCATGTGGGGCATCTACAATATGAATGGGAGAATGCAAAGGACCAATATCGGGTGAATCAGTAATGGAAGGATCTTGCACTATGTGGTCGAATAAAGTAACTTGCATTATGTCACGTCGGGTTCACCAAAATGATTAACTAAATTAACTAATATCTAAGTTAGCTAAGAACTAGTTAATCTAATCTAGGAGGACAATAAACCAGTAAAATAAATACTCTAAAGCAATATAAATTGGCTAAATAACTAATAGAAATGAAACCCTAATGTGCAAGAGTAAAGTGAGGAAGGAACTTAGCTTATTGCATATGATTGTCGCAGAGTGCCGCAGGTGTGACAGAAAATCCAGTAAGTAGGAACGATCTGCACGAGGTCTCAAAAGAGTGGATCTAGAGGATCTGAGTAGACTGGAGCACCTAGGAAGGTGCACTTTGGGTGCCATGGTTTACATAAATAGGTGCACTTGTCTCTCGAAAAATCTCTCTAATTGGTCTTTTCGTGGTTGGAAGATGACTTCTAACCCTAGTTGTTTGTCACACCGGATTTGTTGAATTACGCCGAATGTAAAATGTACCAAATGAAGCAAGATGATGTTGAAGACCTGCAAGAGACAAAAGAAGTATCAAATCCCTAAAATAATGAAAGATGCAAATGAATGTGTCGAATGACCTCACCGCCATAACAACGGGCTTACTAAACCGAGTGTTGCACTATATTTCGACATGGATGTAGTTCTGGTGTGTGTATGTGTGCATGTCATGCCCTAGGTGATCTTGTGCCAGTTACACTTTGTGAAATAACGAGCAATAGCTAAATGTAGAAAATGTAGTAGAATGTGTGCATGGAATATAATAGAATCCATCTCCCTATGAAGTGTGATGCGTAGTCCTAGCTTATGCTTGATGATGGAGCTATGTGGATGCCAATGCAATAGATGGATGCAACTCTAGATGGAGTGATAGTAGTGTATGATGCTAGGTCCCTCATTATGGTCTCATAACTTTATATTTATAGGGTTCTCTTGCTCTAATTTCGTAATTAACCCCGAAAATGCCAACCACATAAAAGATAAACATGAAAAATGGCTAGAAGAGGCCCAAAAGTGGTAGGAAAGTGCTAGAAGGATTGAGGCGCCCCAGGTGGGACCAGGGCACCTACGGGCACCCCAGTACTAAATTTGGATGCCCCAGGTTACAAATACAATTACGGGGATGTGTGAAAAATGGTTGGGCAAGAAGTATGAACATGTCACAAATTATGAAATAAAATAAATAAAATGGCCAAAGGGATAGGGGTTAATTAGTACTTTCTTTGCTCAAGAACCTTCTAAATAGTAGTATGAGACCGGGATAAATAAATGTCTAAAGTGCATGATTTTGTGACTACAAGTTCTAAAGATATTAACCATACAAGTGGTCAAACAAAAATACAAAATATGGGAAATTTAGTTGCTCACACAAAATATTGATTTCAACATTATAAGAGATAAGAAAATTAGAAAGGTATTAAAAATAACCCTCTTAGACATTGTGGATTAAAATGTACCCCTTTGAATGTTTGGTGCTAAAAAAAAAGCCCATTAGTGAGGGTAGGCGCTTTGGGGCTCAAAAAGTTAAGTGGCAGTCACATGGGTGACTGTCCATGTTCTATGGCTATGGCTGGAGTGGAGTGGTATGTTGCACGAGTAACCAAGGAATGAATGCACATGGGCAAGTGAATATGCCCTTCACCACAAAGTTTTAAAATGACATGCAAACTTCAAACACTTGATATATGCAACTCAAATGTTTGTTTTTCACAAACAATCACTTTTCAACAAGCTCTTAAGATTCTAGACATGTTGATGTATACTGTGACCTTTATTGGAAAATGAATCTTTAAAAATCCATAGATGAACATGTTGCTCATAAGTTCGCCTTAAATCCTACAACCTTCAAATGTTTCTACGGGTTCCTCGATGCTTTGGATTTTGTAAACTAAAACTTTTTGGAAATATCTCAATGAGACAAACACATTGATAAGTACCCTTATGCTCATTTTTTTTTGTAATTTTGCTAAAAAAATACAAAAAATTAACTACCTTCTATACTACTTCTTGCTCTTCCTTCAAATGTGAAACTTTTAAATTTCGTAGAAGATTACGAGGATTTCTTTAAATCTATTTTTTAAAAATCCATTATGTTTTGAATATTATTTAGAAAATAATAGCATTCACCTTTAAAAAATAAAAACTAATAAAAATACCTAATTTTGTAGTCTTGGCCTAAAAAAATACTCAAATGGTAATTTTGAAAACACAAAATGTGGGTTGTCTCAAAATCATGTTTAGATGTTGATGAAATAGTTTGAGAAAGTTGAGATTGAAAATGATTTAATCTAAATAGATATTAAACCTTAATTTCAGAGTAACTACTATAACAAATGATATTCAAGCAATAAACTACAGTAATGTACAAGTAATAAGCATTCAACAATGTAAAACCCTAAGCAAATGAGGGGAGAAAGATGACTTAGTTGATTCCGTGCAACCTGGGAATGATTTGGACTACATATCTGCCAAATCGGTTGGGAACAATGTCGCAAAGGCTCGATGAGGATTCAAAACCTAAGAATGTGTAGGATATAAGTGCCCATGAGAGGACATGAGCGCCCGTGCTTGTGATTGATCCGGGTGCATATGTCCGCTCAAATGCTTAAGTTTGGTATTTTCTGGGTTGGAGGATCTTCGTTTCTACTCACTCCTTGTTGCTCTGGTTTTGTTGTTAGATCACCGATCACACCTATAACATGAAAAATAAATGTCTACCTGCACATATCCACAAACCACACCAAATCTAATAAAAAGATGCGAGAATGTGGAGTCGCACTAACCCGAGCAATCACCCAAAGAGTGAACTTATGACCAAGTGCAACACTACATCTTAGACTCCTTGTAGTTCTTTACATGTGTGTGTTTTGTGCCCTAGGTTGCCCTTGTGTAAGTTACATGATGATAGCGGGCTAGATATAGATTATACCAAGTATGCAGAATGTGTGTGATGGAATATAATGAACTCCCCTATTATAACGTGTATGCATATCAATGCAACCTTTGTCCCTTGTATGAATGTGCTAGATATATGCTACTCTTTGTGCTTTTGTGCAAGATTAGGTGATGATAGATAATGCTTATAATGCTTGGCCCCTTATTTAGAAGAAGTAACTAAGTATATATATGATTCCCTTGTTTGAATTTTGTAATTGACAACTGAAAGGCCGACCCAAAGTATTAAAAGGTGACCAAGAAGTGAAAAGAACCCAAAAGAGTAAGAAGAAGAAAAAGGACAGGAGTGCCCATGAGGGACAAGAACGTCTAGGTGTTAGTGTCCGAGGCCATCGAAAGATAAATTAGTCAAGTGTTGGCATATATGTAATATGTGTAAAACCAGTGAAGTGTAAGAGATAAAACAATCAAAATGCCAAAAGGAGTTGTCAACTACTAGTTTTCTTGCTTAGGAATCATGTATACATTAGTATGCTTTGGGACCTAGAAATGTACCCAAGTGCATAGATTTTGTGTCTACGGAAAAAACATGAAAATCCATACCTTAAACGATAGAGAATCGAGCTCTAGTACCATGTAAGGATGATAAAAACCTTAAGATTATATCTCCATAGTTATGACTCACTCCATCGTATGCATAAGGAAATAATGATAATATATGCAATATTGTCAAACACCATACAAGTGTGATAAATATACAATTAAATAACGTGTATAAATGCTCGTGTAAGAGAAAACTCCTCTTTTCCTATCAACTACTTATTAGCACATATGAATGGTTTACTTAGAGATGTCATTTATTAATGTTGGTGATATTTAATAATTGTCTCATTATTTACACACCTCTCATATTCTAAGCTAAGAGACGTTCACAAAGCACGCACAAGACACTCTAAATATAGTTAAGCTAACCTAAGTCAACTTAATTAATATTAATGCGTATAGATTATTACACCAACAAGTGATTTATATTTGTTTAGATATGAATTGCAATGTATATAGGTAGTTATAGTGCACAATCAATGTAAAATCACTTTATATTTGTTTAGACATGAATTACAATGTGTATATAGTTAGTTGTAGCACATAGTTAGTGTAAAACCACTTCTTATATTTATGCCACTTTTTTATATCTACAATTTCTTAATTCTATATGAATGCTTGATTTTTTCTGAGACGTTAGGATGTCTTTTGAATTGTTAGATGATTGTTAAGTGCTTGGAGAAACCGATCAAATGACTTCGAATATTTCGTATATATACATAAATTGAATTCAAATTAGGGTCATTAGGGCTAATCGGTGTCAAGTTGATCTTGAACTATCGATTTACACAAAAAGGTGAGACTAAAGAATGCGAGTAACTAGGTAAAGAATGATCACTCATAAAGATGTAAGGTTTGTTAAGACATTCCAGACAAAGAACTAGAGATGATAGGAATTCATAAGAGAGAGAATATGATTACCTAAGAGGCTAACAAAAAGATTGAAGACTATCAAAAGTAAACAAATTTATAAATACTACCTATTTTAGATTAACAATCAACAAATTCACAAACACCTAATTCGATTAGTAATTAACAAATACATAAACATATTAAAATCGTAGAACAAATACACAAACATACTACAATCATACAAGTTAATGACTAATAAACCAAGATAAATATCTTAAATACATCTATCCGAAATACACCGAGAAATATCAATTTGAAGACACCTATCTACTCATGATAGATATTACTTATTTTTATTAACTTCCCAATATATATATATATATATATATATATATAAGTGAAAGTTTACTAAAAATGAAATTTATGAATTTATGATTGTCAAATGAATGTCAAATTTAATACCGAAAATAAAATTAATCAACGTATTCCATTACAACCTTGGATGCCACTATAGAAGGAACTCTCCCCTCCTTCCTCCAAATAAAGAACATTAGACTATTAAATTAAGTGTGCACTCGCATGTGTATGTTCGTTTTTCTTTAACGGTTTTCACATCCCAGACTTCAAATTTCATATGCAATCTTCCATTTTGAAACTTTCATATGATTAGGTACCTACTACCTACATGGTTTTGGGATAGAATAAAAGCTTAAGCAAGCCTTCCACCTCGTCTCGCTAATCGCCATTTACAACACAATAGGATGCCCGCGCAGATGGTGTTCAAAAGAAAAATAGAGAAACATGCTTGGAAATGCACTCTCAATTGCACTTGCACGCTGCGTGGTTGGAGTAGGAGTAAGTAATATCAGCTCGAGAGCAATTAGCAACGTAAGAAACTTATCGGGCAATAAGCAAAATACAAGCATGGAGGAGGAATGGAATTTGAGCGCGGAGGAGCTGGATTCCCTGGAGCAAGATGCCCTCAGACAGCTTGCCAATCGACAAAATTTATTCACAACACCCACTGCTTCTGTCTCTTCTACCCAGGGAAAGAGGCTCATTCCTTCTACACTCGTGCCGTCTCCTCCTAAACTACCCGGCACAAGTCAAATCAGCGTCAAGATTTTCAAGGACCGCCCCGGAAAAATTGCTCTGGAAGCGCAATATAATCCGGTTAGTTTTTCTATTCTTTTCATAAATACACGATGGTATTCGGGTTTATCCACAACCAGATTTGCAATAGGGATAATTAGTGGCTACCGTCCCTCAATTTGTATACAACAATTATCTTTTAATTCTACTGTATATATTTTTTGATCCGGTAAATTCCCCTTGCGGGTTCACTGGCTTCATCCCCTGGTCTATTTTAGCCAATTTCAACACTTTATCATTATCACGTCTTTTAGGGATTCTAACCCTCGAAGGCTCGATGTAATAAAAATTCATTTTTAGATTTTTTTCATGTTAACAATCCAATATTACAAAAGATTTCCGAAAACTCCAGAATTGTAAAAATATATATGGATATATAAAATTAGCCCTAACCTGCAAATGGAAAGAGTAGTTCTTCAGAAAGTTCTGGTATAGCTGTCTGAACTTGTTGGTAAATAGACTGTACTTTGGAAATCATAATAATATTCATTTTTTTAAATCAGAAAAGAGTTGACTATGCAGTTGGTTTTCTTCCTTCTATTTCAATTCAAGTAGTCATTGGGTTCTCTTCCATTCTTAGTGTTCCCTATGTATAAGTTTAAAGTGTGTAGTGAGCTTTTCATCCATATTGCATCACTTTTGAAGACTTCTTCATCTAGTTTCCTTTTGTGCACACCTCGAGTTTCCATTTCTGGTATCATTTTAGTTTACGTCCATGTTTCTGGGTGTTGATATAGCTTCTTTTCCACCTTGAGTATCAGTGGGGTAAGGAAAGGAAAGGTCCTTTCCAAGGTCTATGATGCCTGGTGCCCAATACACCTAACCAACAACATTATGTGCCTTTTGCGTACTCATTCTGCTTTTCTGCTCTTCATCGAGGTCTTCTATAGACATTTGGAGCAGGTTGTTGTTAATGGGTGTTTCTTCCCACAAGGCTTCATTCAACACATATGCCAGGTTTTCACATCATTATAAACAATTATAATGACATCATTGGGGAACATTGTCATTGGGATTCTTCTATGTCATTTGTATGCATGGAGTCCAATGTTGTAAAAATATCCCATTGAAAAGGAACATCATCTCTAGAAAGCAGCAGTAATTTGATCAAGTAGCACACATAATTGAGGAGAACAGTAGCAATATCATCCAAGAGTGAGCATTCATCCAGAATAACAGTGGTAATTCAATCCAAGATGTGAACAATAGTGCATAGTAGGGCAGATATGATGTATAAGTGACAGTGCAAGGCTGGAAATATCAATAACAAAAGTATGAAAGCCTTGCTGCTTTGAGTGTGCAATCTCCAAAAAGAAGAATTGTAAACAACGAAGAGATAATTTCACAATTGATGCCTCACAATGAACTACCTAGCCTCTGTTTTTAGTCGACATTACTTTGAGACATACCCAAAGTCGAAATGTAGCCAACTAATAGAAATTAGGAACCTTATAAACTACCATTGCTAGTCAAATGTTATGCATGCCAAATGTCAGTCACTTTATACCCCTACATTACGTATGATGACAAGATGATAAAAAGTATTGTAACATGCCCCCCTTCAAAAAGTATTGCCATCAACGCTTAACAGTTGTTGGTGTTTTTGTGAAAATTCTCATCCCCTTGAATTGCATATTCCTCTGATTTGTTTTACCACTTGATGAGATATTTAGAGATAGCCCTATTTCCTAGCTTTTTCACTTGTTGATCATTAACGGCTTTGGGTTCCATGATAATTCTTCCTTCTTCATCCGACTCTGGAATCTCTGTTTGAATTGGAAGCTTATCCTCAACGACCTTTGTGCATGAAACATGAAAGATAGGATAAATCTTTGAATATGGAGTCATATGTGATTTATAAGCAATGATCTTGATCTTATGCAGAATCTTATAGGCACCATAGAACTTCAAAGCCAACTTGTTGCATTTTTGTTGTCACATAAGTTGCAGAAAATGCCCCCTGCACAGGGTGTTTGCTATTTGAAACGTTTTGGAAATGCCGAATTGAAACGCCTTTAAATGTTACTACAGTTTGTGTATGTGTTGGAATTGGCACAGCTGTTTTTGGCATGTCTAGTCTGTCTCCGATGCCTTTTGATTGGAAAAAGAAACTAAAAACAATCTTAAAAATAAAAAATAAAACCTATAATTAAACCCACCTACCCAAAACCCACCTCCTATTCATAGTTACACTTGTCAAAAACAAAACAAAAGCTAAAAACCTAAATCCTGAACAAAAGTAAAAACATATCATAGAAGTTAGAATACAATTTTTTTCCTGCATTTCACACTTTTAGTGGCAACCATTTCAAGGTTTCAGGGTGATCCGAATTATTTTTGGAATTCGGTGGACAACACACCAATGGTGGTGTTTAATGTGTTATGGAAATACATTCATAATAAAATAGCTAAAATTATAGAAGCAATGAATTGTATTGCAAAAATAAAATTATAATTGTAAAAGTAAAATAACTTTATTAAATATGTATACAAAGTGGGCAAACTCTATAGGAGAGATGTATGTTGAATCTCTTTGCAATCGAGAATGGATGTAGAATGGGAAAACTCTGTAGGAGAGATGTATGCTGAATCTTTGTGCAATCGAGAAATGATGCGGAATGGGCAAACTCTGTAGGAGAGATGTGTACAAATGAAGATGTATACAAATGGGCAAACTCTATATATGAGAGATGTATGCATCCAAAACTGCAAACCTGCAACCTGCAACCTGCAACTTATGTCTACAAAAACTTTCAACTTTCAAACTTGTCCATCTCTGCTCAATCACCAAGAGCCAAGAATCATCAATGCTCCACAAGAGCACAACTAAAACTGTTGGGGCCACCTCAATTTCCTAGAGTATGGACCACAACACTCCAAGAAGAGAAAAGATGCAATCTCCACACAATAATTAGAAGCATAGGACATTAATGGCAAACCTGAGGAGCTACTAAGATCTGGCTTGAACCAAAAGGGCCCATCTTTACATTATTATATGACTGTCATCAAATGCTCATCATGTCAATCTCATGTGATGAAGGGTCCCAAAAATCTCATCGACATGAGCATATCAATGAATTCATAACATAGTGAAGATACCAAAATGCAGGATATCATGTAGATCAACAAGCCAACCAACAAACAAACTAAATTAAAATAACACATTATTGTGTAGTCACTCTTTTGGAATAAAAGTTTCATCATCTAGTTTATCGTCATCATCATCGATTTTGCAAATGAGAGTTGCTATCCAAGGATTGGAGTTTCCTATACAAATAATCAACTTACTATCCATTTCGTGACAGTCTAACCCTTTCTCTTTTAATTCTTCAACCTTATTTCCCAACTATGTGAATCGAGGTAACTTCCTTGGATTTCAGTTTTGCCATCAAATGAAAACAAGCAAAAATAGGGGTTTGAGAATACCTTTCATTCAATAAATCCTTCTCGAAACTCCCAATTGAAAACTATATACAACATTAGTAGAAAAAATTTCCTTTCCAACAGACCAAATGGTATAATGTTATAAATATTGCATACCACAGAAGTGCCAAGGCCCAAAACCGAATAAAAGGAAAAGATGTCCGGAAGGTCTTTAAAATTTCCTGAAGAAAACAAGATGCTGTAAGGTGTCGATTAGGTGAGGTCGCAACCTAAGAAGTGTTAGTTCATTGGCTATGCCGAACATACTACTCTCTGCCTACACCCCTGGCAAGAGCTCACAGAAGCTGGTGTTTTTAGAAGTACCTATTGGGAGTCCATGCCAACTATACCCAAACATCCTGCCATGCTGAGAATTATCCCTAGAAATTGCCCTATATAGATATCTGGGGGGCCCTTATATAGATAGCTGCCCCTTCCCCTTTCACCCGATCCGGAGGAGGGGCCCCTCTATATAGTAGATATTTCTAGGGCAGCCCCCATATAATCCATACATAGAGAAGGGGGCTCCCCTATATTACATGGAGGGGGAGGATCTGGTTCAGAATTGCACTTGCACAGTAAAGCTTCCTCCACAGGAAAAAAGCTACCCCAACTAATTTACAAACAAGAAATGCAGAGTTTCTCAAGGGTCCTTCAGGCCACTACAACAGACAACCAAGGTGTCTGCTAGCTGATTAACAAATGGATGAATGAAGTTAAAGAGAAACCACATCTGTTTTATCACCCAAGTCTCGTCTTCCATCTCAACTGCAAGGAATGGGATAGCCTCCATCAAAGCTACTTTGACAAGCATGTTCATGCATCATTCCAATAAAAAGACTTCTGAAAAAGAAGAGTAAAGTCTGAATATGTCCAAGAAGATTCTCCAATCCAAATACAAGCTGTCCCTAAAAACATCCATCTAGCATATTCCACATACAATAGTCTAGTCCAAGAATGCATCATGAGAGGAAAACATAAGAACCCATCTAGCCACCAACTAGTTGCTAACATAATGAAATAAAGATCAACTCACGAAAAAGGAGCTAAGTGACAACAATAGGATGTAAGTAATACACATGGCTTGATTAATCTCCAAGAGATCTTCATGGTCCATGGGTATAGAAGAACATATGGAGTGGGTACGCAAGGTTGTTAGGGCCAAAGTGCTAGATAAAACATACTCATAGCTATTACCACTATTTTTGTTTCTATCTTCAAGTGCCCATACATTTGCTAAGGCTATCATAGAGGTTCAAACAAGAATGAAAATCATAAGGAATACAAGGGCACACTTAATCTAAAGATTTGTATCTTTGTGTTGGTGAGAAAATTTGTCAGGTGGACAAATTGGTGGGTATCTGCCAACGCTTTGAGACTCTAGGTCCCTTTGCTTGAATGGTGCAGCTCCATTTATTATGCGTGAATGAAATTAAAATCTGTAGGTGGCCTAAAGGTCGGGGATCCAACAAGAACACTCCACTGAACTTGTGGCAAAAGCTTGCAATTGCTTGCAAGGGAGGAATTTGCTGAGAGAGTAGGAAAGGGAGTGGGAAAAAGGAGGGAATTAATATCTCAGGTAGAAAATCAGATTCCTGTAGACATTAATTAAAGTACTTCAACACACATAGATGGAAAGAAAACAACTTTGCTATTAGCAAGACAAGATAAGATTAGGAACACAAAATTTCAGTAATCTTCTTATCAAAAAAGGCAAGAAACTCCTTTCTCTTTCATTGATGTTTGACAAAGTCAGTACATAGTAAGAAATGGAAGAACATAGAAGGGGAATAGAAGAAAAATGCTATCTCTTTTGCTTCTTCACAAGTAGTAATCTCTCATGAGCATACAAAATTGACAACCCTTAAGAATGAGGGTGTCATTACAATTTATAGACTAGATGAAGACTCTTCACCTACCCCCACATGACTTTTCATTTGTCCCTTTACAACATGTGACTTTTCATATTCCTAGGAATAGAATTAAGTCCCCTTTTATAAATTAAGGGTGACTTATTACATTACAAACCATAGTCACATTTAAATGAATAAGACAAAATAGGAATAGGACAAAACAAAAAGTGCACCCCTCAAAGAAGAAATAAAGTGAAGAAAGGGAAGGGGAGGGAAGAGAGAGAAAGAAGAAGAGAGAGAGAAGACTATTCTGATGAAGACCTGCTGCCGAGATAGACTCTTGCAAAACTCCTCAGGAGAAATCTCAATGCCTTTGAATTGCTTATATGAACAAAATTCAGTGACTTGATCCAAATTTTTGCATGAGAGAGTTGATGTGCTTGCATTATGAGTACCAAGATTGATGATCTTTTGCGGTGTTGGAAATGACCGCCCTTATCTTCGCCAGAGACTCCAAAGTATCTTCATTGAATGAGAATGGATCTCCACCTCTTTCTTGACTAGATCTTCAAAAGACTTCAATAGATCATCTATTGAAGTGTCTTCATTCACTACTGACACTCCTAGCTTTTGTACTTGAACATTGGCATCTTTTTGCATCTTTTCAACATCTTCCTCATATGAATCAAGCTCACTGATAACATGTTTCATCATTTCATAGCGAGCAACCAAAGTTTGAGCCCAGACTTGAGACAAGTCATCTGATGCTGAAGAGAATACACCTTTGATTATCAGGAGGGATGATTTGACCTTGCCCATCTCCATGATCAGGGATACACCTGATCCCAGTGATCCTTCTCTACTTCAATCCCTTCTCGTGTTGTGATTATTTTCATGGTTGTGGCACTCATGTACTTGAACAATGTCAACATTTCAGGAAGCAACACCTTCCCTTTCTCCAGGATCATGTTCACCCACTTGTCATTCGCTCTTCCCTGCATGGTGAACCCTTTTGTTTTTCTGATAGACTCAGGTCAAAGCTACTAATAGGAGTAACTTCTTCGGTCGGGAGAGAAGTGGCAGCACTTGGATCCAAGAGCACTTGCACATATGAAGTGAGGGTCCTGATATGGTCTTCCACTTGATCCAACTTTTCCTTATATTCTTGATTTCTTGCGAGAAGGCGAGTGGAAGACTCTTGAAACAAATGAACATCACCCTCATGTGTTGCCCAGCCCAAGGGAATTGTGCTCATTTCATAGTCCTCGAGTCATTTCTTTGATTGGCTTGATTTCCTTCGGCTGACAACCTCCATGTCCTGGTTACTTGAGGTGCCATTGAAAAAGTGAGAAGCCGCTTGAGCCAATTTTCCTTTCTTTCCTTTGACCATCAAGGCGATAGTCGAGAAATCGAGAATTGCTTCACTTGTTGCACTGTGCGAGCTTCCGTTGTGATCATCTCTTGTACCCAAGGAAATATTTCATTTGTTTCCGGTTCAACATTTGGCAAGATTGCAGCTTCTTGCTCCAAATGGGAAGGATCATCCTCTGGCGGGGCTGTGCGGTAGCGAAGACGAGAAACTTTGGGATTATTGAGGGGCTAAGAGGTGGATCGATCAATCTCCCCTTGTTCCAAATCAACTACAGGATCCTCTGATGTTCTCATCTTCTTATGTAATCTCCTGTAGTGAGGAGCCTTAGGTTCCACCGATTTTCGCTTTGAGCTTTCCCTTGATTGAGCCAAACTAGGAGCTTTTTCTGTCCTTGGAAGAGGAATGGTAAGAAGCCTTCCTCTGGAGGGTAGGGAAGTTTCTGGATGTGATGAGAGCAGCCCTCTTTCTTTTGAACTACTCCTTAGACCTTTTGATGACCACCTCCACGCGCTCTGTACTATCTCCAGACTCGCGAACACTCCAAATCACTTGGGGAGAGGAGAAGCTTTCACCGCCGAATATTCAGGATCATACATTTCTGTGCCATCTTCTTGAACACCATCCTCATACCACTCGAACTTGAACTTCCTCATTTGTTCAACAGTCATCCTGTTGTGATGGCGCTCTAGACTTCAAAATCATCAACACAATTCACCCAATAGTCTTCTACTTGTGGGACATGATACAAATCAGGAAGGTGAAAGGTGTCCTGGATCATCTCGGATGTCAAAATCTGCCCTTGGAGTGTATGAGTACATATTTATATGAGAGAGGGCAGCTTCATGTTGGCAGCCTCATGAGCACTCTTGCAAGAGAAAATCCCTAGAGATAGGGAAAGCAATCAACTTCTTCTTCCTGTTCCTCAACTTACCATTGATATTAACCAATTGTCTACACAATTCAATTAGCACGATCCTGTTGCTCGGGTAGTGTGGCAATCTCCATGGAGCAAGTTCAAAACCTGACACTCTTATATATGAAAAGGTTGAAAATTGTATGAAATATGATCCATACCTTTTGACTAGGGTCAGCGACATGTGAAGACAACCTCGAATGTGGGTTTCCCTCCAATAGTCTGACAACATACATTGTGAAAGCATCATTCACCCTTGCAAAGTGATGATTGCTTGCTTTGGACTAGGTGAGGATACTTCTCGTACGCTGGAGCCTTTTGAGAAACATTTTGTGCAAGAGTCAAGCCCTGAATGGTCTTGTGTTTGCCAAGGCGTAGACCAGGTACGAGGTCATGAAGAACTTCTTTGAAGCTAACACTGAAGTAATTGGTGATGCAAGTTATCACTAATGATTTGTCCCTAGTCAATTGTTTACTTGCCCTCCAGGATTGTGAGAATGAACAATGCCATCCAATCATGAAAGTCTCTTGTGTTTTCTTCTCCCATTACTTGGCTCAGGAGAATGATGGCATCGGAGAATCCCTCGTGGAATTCATTTCGAGAAAGAGTCTTTGGTACACGGGAAGGCTTCTTCCCTTGCTTTCAACCATGAGCCAAGGCGAGGCCTTGAAGGTAGGATTCAATCTTAGACCACTCTCCAAATGCAACCTCCTTGGTGATCACTACCATGTTGCTTCCGACGGGAATTTGCATGCTTTGAGATATTGCTTTTGGGGTAAGCATTGCTAGGACCGAGTTGTCGTCATCCCTTATGGTTCGGGTGTCTAGTTCAGTAGTCTTTGGGAGCAAGTCAACACCAACTTTGTACTTTGTAATGACACGGGATGACCACCAACTATGTACAATCCGCTCATGAAGATCTTGTCTTCCACAGCTCTCTTGGTTCACCCAACATTCTGGCTTTGAGGTCCTCAAAGTCCATGTGGGCAACATCACTGTCGCCTACACTGGAGCACTCTGATGAAAGAGCTGAAACAGGCTCGAGGTCGGAGAATTTGAACTTCATGTTGGTAAAAGCAACAATATGAGTCAAAATGGAGGTGATAAGCAACTTCTTGCACTCAACACTGAAACTTTCTATTTTTAGACCCTAGGATCCAAGAGTTGTTATTTTGGGAAAGGTTACTTTTTGCCTCGGAATTAGTGTTGTGGAATTCTCACCATGTTTGGAACGATGCTACTACGAGGTTTCATGACCATTTTCGAACACTTTTTATTTTTGGAATGTTCCTTTTTTATTTTTGCTTTTTTTTTTTTGAGCCGAATTCCCTAGTTTTTGTTTTGGTGGTTTTCGGGTTTATTTGCTTTGAAGGTTTTCACTATTCTGAAAAAATTTCCATTTATAGTGTGGACCAGAGGCACTTACTATTTTTAGAAGTTGGTCTTCTACACCTCGGATCAACGAAAAAGTGGCTTCTCCGACATGGGTTTTTTCTCTAGATGTTGTGTTTAGATTTCTGGCTCAAACCGCCTTCCGGATCAATGAGAAACTGAAGAAGAAGAATCTAGGGCAGATTTTTAGGGTATGCTGCTGTACAAAATCTAGAACACCTCTGGTATTTCTGTTTGTTGCAGCTTGAAGGCGCCTGGGAGGAAGGGAGATGGTGAAAGTTTCAGCAGTACCCAGTTACTCGTTTGTGAGATATGAAGCTTTCATGGTTTTTGGCTATGGAGTTCTTCTAGTGCAAAATAGGCATGGTAGTAGCTGAAAAAGCAAGGGTTTGGATGTTTTTGCAGGAATGGACTTGTTGGAATGAAGAAATGGAGAGGTGGAGCAATGACAATGAAGTTTTAAAGTTTCTTCCGGCAGTGAGTTTCACGGATGCACAAAGAGGAAGAAACACGACAGTCATAAATTTGCAAATTTTAACTTTTTAAAACCCACACAAGGTTGAGCGCAATTTTGTGTCCCAAGGATTCCCAGGACACATGGTGCATAAAAATGCACCTCACCCTCAGCATGACAAGTGGCATCCCGAGATTGGCTGGTGAGGGAGGGTGAAAATAACTTAAAAATGCCCCGGGGCTGAAACTAGGTCATATGGGTGACCAGGGAAGGGGCTAGGCTTGGGTTTATTTTTGTGCATAACTATCCCATGGGACGTGACAATTGGTACAAAAATGCGTTTGGCTTAGGTGAAGACAAGTGGTGGATGGTCATTGGCGGAGGCAGAGAGGAGAGGGAGTTGGAAACAGGCTGTGGAGCACCTTTTGGGGTCATGTGGAGGACCAGGGGTCAAACTTGGGGTTGGGCGCATTTTTGTGTCCCAACTGTCCCAAGGGGACGGGACAGTTGGTGCAAGAAAATGCACCCAACTCTGGAGGTGACAAGTGTCATTCTGGGATTTGATGATGGAGAGTGCTTAAGATTGGTGCAAGGGGGCTAAACTGACTTGTTTAAGTTCAACCGAGGTCACATGATGGTCCATGGGGCTATCTGGGGGCTGGGCACATTTTTGTGTCCCTTGTGTCCCAAGGGGACGGGACAGTTGGGACAAGGAATTGCACTCAGACCTAGGAGTGACATGTGTCCACCCAGAAAAATGACTAAGTCCCAAAGCATACCTTGGAGAGCAACTTGTCGGCAGCATAACTTGAGCATCCAGAGGTCTTTTTTAGAACTTCTTTATATGATCTTGACTGCAAAACACCATTTGGAGAAGGATGAGATGGGTCTCATGCCTTGATTCTTCCTACAACCCCCTAAAAATAGGTTTTTTCTCGGGATCATAGGTTGTGCATGCTGAAAACGAGTATGTGGGCAAAATTGCTCGTCTTGTGAAAAATGTGAAACCACCATCATTTAGAGCTATGAAATATCTTTCCAACGGTGTCTCGTTTGACCACAACTCCTTACGGAGCTCCCGGAATCACTTCTGAAGCTCAAGGGCTGTTTTGTACTACAAGCTCCTTCACCCTCCAAGACCTGCTTTTGCTGAACTTGTCCCAAAACCTCTGAAACTTTCCAAAATCTTCCAAAATCAGTTGCACAATGTTCCTAGCTCCTCAATACTGCTCCTTGATGAATTTGGGCTTGCAACTCCGCTCCGAGGGGTGTGAACCATGTCTTAGAAAGGCTAAAAATAGTCATTCCTAAGTCTCTTGAAAAGTCTGCCTTGAAAAGTATCATCTCCGGAGCACTTGAATGAACTTGTTTTCCCTAAATCACCTATGGACAAGATTGACACAACACACAAGACCACTTGACAGGGTAGGATAGGCCTGGTACAGGGGATGAACTGACCTGGAGGGGTGTCGGGAAGGTCTACAATGAATTTTTTTGACACTAGGGTATAGTTGTTTTGTTTACAAGTGAATTTTGCCCTTGCAAAAACAGGACAACACTTTGTAATGCGCCCCTACGAGGCTACTTATAATGTGATACCACCTATCAAGTCTCTCAAGTGGCATCCACCAAGTACCCACTAGTGCGACCCTATTCTAATATGCTCCTAGCATGTTTAAGGAGGTATTGAACATCTTTAACAGAAAGGCATTCATGATCTTATACTGAGCAGGGAGGTCACCGAAACAGGGAATTTCTAGCTGTTCCGGTTTCAATTCTCACTCCTTAGCAGTTGCAGATCAGTCTATGTAACTGTATTATTTCCTGCAGATCAATGTGTAATAGTCCACGTGTGACCTGAAACTTGCTGACCAGTTTGCGGATTACAGTAACTGCAGCCGTCCATTCATCGCCATAAGACAACACAAACAAAATATTAAATGCTGACATTAAATTCAAAATGTAACTAGCTGCTGAGAGTTGTAAATCAACAATTAATCAACATAAAGCATAAATCCACAAATTATAGTTAACCTCTTATAACTGACAGGTCATCAAAATAAAATCAGGTGTCATCAAATAGCCTCAAAATGCTACAAAAGAGTTGTATCAAACACATGGCCAACTAAGTATTAAAATGACACGGAATTGATATGAAAATAAGTGACAAGCACATCAGGTGTGCCAATCTGAAGGGTGCCGCCAGGCAGGGACTACAGCTTTTTAAACTGATCAAATTTTGATTACATTTTTGGTCTGGCAAGAAAAGACACCTGGAACAACAATTGTTTTGGCATTCAAGTCCAAGTCTTTGATTATGAATACAATTCTGCAACCCCATTGTTTTCGCCACACAGTATTCCAGTCACATAGCTATCCCACTCAAACTAAAACTCATATTGTAATAAAAATATAATGGCTTTGCAAGTATCAGTGTTGCTTGAAATCTCTTGCATCTGCTGCAAGTTGCAAGTTGGCAATGTGCTCCAACAAGCAACATGTAGAAGTCTTGTCTAATGTCTGCACTTGTGACATGGACAAACTTCTACAGGTTGGGTTGTATGAGCTATGTAGATCGATCAATGTAGGGTCAATTGCTTATGTTTTTGTTAGTGACGATTGATATCCAATCTACAGGCGGTCTTCTCCACTTTAAAATGTTTTGTTTTTTTTTCAAAATGGTGTTGTATAAGTATTCAATAGTCATGCATGTATGGTTTGTAATCATTCAATTCCAATAAATGCAAGAGCCTTGTAACAGTAGTCTTCATGTGGTTTCTGTGTGCTATGTTTCTCGGTAGGGAAGGGTGGTATTTTTCTTCAGCAGCAAAATGTCCAAACAACATAAATGATGATAAGTGAGATAACACAATTGAAACATTGGGAAAAAACTTCTGCCCATTCTATCCAGAAAAGCTGGCAAATGTCTTTCTGCAAAAGTCTTTATTCTGAAAAATATAAATGATTATAAAGTGAAACTTGCAGTATTAAAATAATTTCTTGGACATTATAACTCCATGGAGACTAAGGAGCTCTCTCCACATACCAGTGAATTACTCAGTATTGGTATAGGCAACTGTCTGGTTATGCTCAAATACCAATGATATTGACCAGTGTCTAAGAGAAGAAAGCATAATCTGCTGGCACCCAGCAAAATTACACATGTAAGTTGATCTGAACTTTTATTATCAGATGTAATGTTTATGTACAATGAACTTTTATTATCAGATGTAATGTTTATGTACAATAAGTTCTGGATGTAGTGGTGCATTGTTAGCTGTGGAAAAATGACATTTATAAAATTGATCTTAGGTTTTAGATGTCCATGTCCACAAGGAAGTGGGTTCTAGTTGTGGTGTCAGTGTTGTTTTTAACAGAAAATTTTGGGGACAAATGGTTAGAGTAGTTTCTCTGAATCGAACTGTTGGACACGAGAACTCAATTGAGGCAATATGTCTTCTACACTTAGTTCAATTTTATTGCATTCTTTATCTAGTGATGGGAAACAAGGATCTTAGTAACTCCATGCTGGAAGTAGACATGTTTTTGGTTCTTTTCCAGTCTCTTGAAAATAGTACAATACACAATGGTTGTTGAGGCTTGAATAAAATTATGCAGATGTATTGTTGGATATTTCTCGATATTTAGAAAATAATGGTAGAGACGTTGCCTTTTATTTTTCTTCCTTTGAGTTATTTCTGATGACGACTGGATATATTGGCAGGATTCATTTACAGTTTTCTGTTGGTTCTATGCCAAACATATTAAGAATTTGATGTCAGCTTGTAGTGTACACAGACAATTCACCACTAAGATTGTGAGCTATCTGCTCTAGTCATGATTTATAGTTGCAGAAAGTCGTTAGAGTTTACCACAAACTGTGATTTCTCTTCCATGTCTCTATCCATAGTTTCTGATGAAGGCGTCAGAGAAATGAAAACGTGGAAGAGGGTGAACTACCAAAATGTTAGGGAACTAAAATCGGTTATACTTTTGTTGTTGGATCCAGAATAAAAATAAAAATTCCATCTGTATTTCTTTTGGAGTGACTTGAATTTCAGCTGCTGTCAGCCATTATATAGTCAAATAAAACAAAGCATAACAGCGATGGCTTTTGACGGCAATTCCCATTTAGAATTGAACTGTCACATATTAATTCTGTTTTAGTCATAGGTCAAAATAAGCTGAACTCCTTTAAAACTTGTTTAACTGGCTAACTTAGAGGGGCAATGTAACGGTTGGATGTGTTGTTTGTATGCTTGCATGCTTGTTTAAAATTTCAAATAAATCATTACATGCAAATCTTGTTCTATACTTACTATGATTTCTATTTATAGTTCATATACCCACAGAGCCTTATTTTTTGAGAAGCTTGCACTCTTGAATGCATGCATAAGAGAGTCAGCGGAATATGCATTTGACTATTAATATTATGTAACTTATAAAAAAGAGAGACAGGATTGTTGTGATGCACATTCAATACTGAGTAAACTTTGGAATTCCAAATTGACTTAGAGAAGCTGTCCTTTCACATAAATTTTCTCGAAGAATCTGGTTCTTCTGCTGATAGAATCGTTTTTTCTGAAAGATATTTTCTTCTGGCTTTATTGCATGCATAAGAAGGTTTCCATCTAGGAGCTTTTTGGTTACTAAAAGTTTTATGCAAAAGAAAAAATGAGTGAATATACATTCTATGTCTTCAATCATTGTGAATTTTCTGCATATCTTATCAATTGGATTCAGAGATGTTTTCTCCTTTTTCTGCAAGCAGTTAATGCCCCATTCTTATATGGCGATTATGAATATGCTTTTAGTTTTTGGTATTGAGCACATTTTTGGCTTGGTGAATCATCATTGAAGTGGAATTTTCGTTTTGTTTTCAAAATTAGATAGGTGCATTTCTAATCATAAATTTCATGCAGAACAGCATTTGGTGGCTGCACTAAAATCTGTTGCTGGACATGAATGGGATCAACATCGGAGGTTGGGAAATTTCTTTACTCATGAGGAAGCATATTCTTGAAATGTCAGAAAGTTACTTGTTTGTTTCTTGCTAAACTTTCACACACCATACAGGGCATTACATACTAAATCAGTGCTGCTATATCCTTTCTCTCCCTTACCCATTTATTGGAAGAGTTTTTTTGATGAATTTATGTCAACAAGGGAGATTAATGAGGAAAGTCTTGCTGTGGTAACTTGCTGTTATATTCACAGCTACGATAGGGTAGTGGGTAGTGGGAGGCATCCATCCACCATCGCCATACACGTAGGCACTCCCCGGCGAGGGGCTCAACCAACGGGAGATGGGTCGACCCTCACTTCCCTAGGGTGGTTGCAGAGGGGAAGGGATACACACCTTCGTTAGTTGATTGATTTAGGTAAAGGCCTACTTGACGTCTTAAGATTGAGATTCCAAGACCCCATTCGAGGAATCACTCTAACTACCTATTGGTTGGGGTTCAACAACACGGACCTCAATTATGCTCAATCGTTCTAACGAAATATTTGCAAACTTGTGCTGAACAAAATAAACTTACTTAGAAATGTTGTTGATGAATGGTATTGCATAACGACTTTGATATTGTAATTTGATATCTAGATATATAAAGCTAAGATGAAAAAAGGAAGGAATAGTGAAGTCCCCTTGTATAAATTGATGGTTTTTGAAAAGCCTTATGTTTCTGAACATGACTTCATTTGATGAAAATATTTTGCTTGTTGATAAGAACCTTCTTTTGCGAGGCCAATAGGTATTTACCAGCATAGTTTTAAAACTCGGACTCCAAAAAAACCCAGCAGTCCAAAATTTTGACTTGGACTTGGGGCTCGCAAAACACATGACAAATTAAAACAGTATATAAATTCATGGAATAAACTTAAATAACATGTAAATAAAATAATGTTAAGAAGATAACAAATGAATGTAGATAATGTGTAGGTATATATTTTATTGGTTAGCTAGGTAGTGGGTATGGGTATCCAATATGCTGGTATGACAATTTTTTTCTAGGGGTCTTAGTTATGGCTTTGGGTACAGCCATACAAAAATATAAAAAGTATTAAAAAATAGCTAAATAAGCAAATTAACAATATAATATGTATAGAGTAAACAAAATATATTGATAACTCAATTCCAAATGTCATGAGATTCATTATGCAAAATTTACAAACTACAATATATAGTATATACAGAAAAGTCAAGACAAATCAGCATATTCATAATCATAATGCTCTCCAGTGTATTCAGCGAGAGCCTCATTAGAACCATCACGTGGTTCATTAGAAGTAGAACCATCATGTGGTTCATTAGAACCACAAGGAGTATTTGTGCTGCTCCCACTAGCTCAATCATGCGAAGTACCCTCTAGCTCCGGATCTACCAATAAAAGGTGGCCAATGGATGCTTCCAAGTTTGGAGTCTCTAGGTCTACATCCCAAAAACTAAAAATAAAAGCACACAAGCTTACCTTGAATCACTTAAGCTCTTTGTTGCAAGCTCCTTAATCAACTTGGCACTTGTGGTGGTGTGGGATCAGCCCTTAGCAATTGAAAATCTGAATGTGAGAGCAAATGTGCAATGAAAGATAAGTATTCAATGTGAGGTAAAAGTGTAGTGTTGTTGTTTAAAAAGAGTTTAGGAGTGTCTTTTAGGGTTGGGTTTGCTTTTTCGTTTTTTAAAAGGTGTTTTGACCCGAAAAACAAAGAAAAACCCTTTTTGCTGCGTGTTTGTCCAACATATACCTAGGCTATGAGACATAGTACTTAGGTAGACGTACCCTAGTTACGTGCCCCGTACCTTGTGCATCTTCCCATGTTTCTGCGGCATGTAACCGTTTGGGTATGTGTTGTATCCGTACCCAAGCTCCGAGAGAGGGGTCTACTTGGGAATGTGGAGTTTTAAAACAATATCATATGATGATTGATCATCATCATAGTAAATTACAAATCCATGGAGCATAAAATATTTTGCAAATTTCTTGCCCCCTCCTACTCGTAGTAATCAACTGCACCTTAGAAGTGGATCATAAAAATTCCTCCTCAAGAACAAAATGATTCCCAAACATGTCATCATCATGATCAACCCCTAATGATGTTTGTGCTTGTACCTTTGTTGCTATTGTTGCCCCTTCCATTGCTCTCCTCTTCGGTAAACATGAGCTCTACATCCTCAACAATCTTGTTTGAGTATAAATCAATGTCATCCAAGTCAATCGTGCATCATGACCTCTTTCCTCTCCACATGTTTCATGCGAAGGACGAAAATTGTATCACACAAAACCAAGGTCATCGAGGCATTATGTTGTCAACTTGTTGCACCTCTTCGTGTGTATGGCCTCAAATATGCTTGAATTGTGTTAACACCCGGAAGAACATGGCTGACACAAAATACAAACTACTAGTCTCCGATGATTTGGTGTTTTTGCACCATAATTTGCCCACCAAAAATATGCAATTAGGACATTTATAACTTTATAAGTTAATTAGGCAGCAGGCTTGCATTTATTAAATAAGTCTGTATTTACATGAATACAGTCAAAGGATTCAATTTTTTTTTTTCTTGGCTCTGAGTCATTCTCCTTTGAATGCATAGACCTGAAGAAAAGATCCTCCTTTCTGCATTGTTCCCTTATAAAATCTACAACTGGTCAAGTATTGTGCTTCTAAGTTATTTGTTGGGTGTCATCCTCTCTATGCATGTGTCAAGGCCATCCATAACCTCCTTGTTGGCCTTAAAGGACTGAAAAAATAAAATTTTTGGGTTCAATTAGTATGCAGCTGCATGTATGTATTGGTGGAGCTACTTGTTCCATCTCCGATCATTTATGTGCCAAACGGGTTCATATTTTCTTTTATTTTTCCTATAATAATGTCTTTAGAGGATTTGTTTGGCGTCATCCTCTCTATGGATGTGTTGAGGCCATCTATAACCTCATTGGCCTTAAAGGAATGGAAAAAGGAAAAATTGTGGCACAAGTAGTAGGCAGCTACATGTATGTGTTGGTGAAGCTACTTGCTTCATATCTGATCATTTATGTTCCAAATGGGTTCATATTTTTTTATTTTTTCCCAAAATAATGGAAGCGTGGCCTCATACAAATAACCCGTATGAGTTATTTTCACCATCCAACAAGTGTAGAACCACAGAACAAAGGTTTTGTCTCCAAAAGCAAAATAATATGAACTTCTAAAATTAAAATTAGGAAAAATTTGAACAAAAATAATTAAAAATAAATGAAAGATAAGAACTTCAATGAATTGAAAATTCATAAATATTACAAACTTACAAAATAATGGATTTCAATACTTTGTAAGTTCATACTTGTTAAGTTTAATTTTAAAAGTTATTGTAAGGTTCTTGTTTGCGCTCTTTGTAAACACATCAACAAAAAGATCTTCACGACCCTTTCTCCTTTGGCGTTTTTACAATAGGGAGACTCCAATGATTGGGTTCTCACAAACATTTTCTTAAGAGACGTTGCTGCAATGTGTTGAAGTTTGAGGCAAATCACGTCTCCAAATTTCACAAGCTCCTTTCCATTGGTGTGCTCTCTCATCAAGCTAAGTACCCGGGGTGATTATACTGTTTTTACTAGAAGCAAAATACCGATTATATTCAAGTCACAAGCATGGACACTTCGAGAGGTTGTTGGAGTACTGTGTTTCACCTTGGTCTTTTTCCATGTTGGCTGCTTTCCTTTTCCCTAGAGACTTCGCTCCAAATGCCTTGTCTGATGTTCCTTTGTTCTCGGAACTTCTGATTTCTCTACTCTTCTTGTAGTAGGAGACCTAGAATTCATTGGAAGGAAATATTATTATTTGAAATGCTCAAGGATGACACAATTATCGAGAATGTTGTTGGTAGACTATTCAATAGACGTGTAATCTGACACATCTTCAAATGTATAACTATTTTCTCTATAACAAAGAATGTTGCTATTATACATGCATCTATATTTTGGTGCCAAATTATCTTTGATATCTTTTCCTTTTCAAGTTACACACACACACACACACACACACACACTAGAAACACAATATGTGGGAATTGATTTCATTGTAAACTACCAGGTTGAGATTTAAGTTTTGGGAATCTAAGAGCACGATCCCTGGTTATTATTTAACAAAATCATAGTTGAAGTACTTGTACTTTTTAAGTTCCAACCTTCATTTTAATAGATATCAGATTCGATTATTAATAGAACCTGAATTTTCAAAAATTTGGTAATTTCAATGCGTTATAAACTTTTGGTGATTTTAAGCCGCTAACTCCCATGTGAATCCAACAAACTCCTCAAAATAAGAAAAAGTCTTCGAAACAGCATTCTATCTTTTATTTTGAACATGCCCCTTCTTGTATATATCTAGATGCATTTAAAGAAGACCCTTTGTGGATTTAAAATACATTTAAAAGTATCTTGAAATTCATTTAGATTTCTTTGAACCTCTTAAATTTTCAAAGAGTCTGAATTTTATTTGACACTTGTTTAAGCAAACTCAGTCTTCACAACATTAAGAATCTCCTTTTTTATTTTTAACTTTTGGGCTCTGTTGCAAACATCTTACCATTGTCTAATGGCTAAGTGTAGTGACATGACCCTTTGTATGCATCTCTATAGGTGCATATAAATACTTAGCATTATTTCTGTATTAACACAACTTCATGCGAGTTATTCATTATACTTTGCAAAATGTAATATTTTCTAGTAGATCACAACTCTTTTAAATTCATAGGAGTTGTAAATAATAAACTAAAAGAAGTCCATGGGCCTTAGCTTGGAAATACAACAAGAAAACAATAAAGAAATTGAGCAAGTTTTAAAATAAAAGATTCTTCAAGCTAAGTTTGCACTCAACTTGGAATAATGACAAATCAAACTTATCTTTCTTGTTATGATTTAAATTACTAGTTCCCAAATGATTAAATACCAAAAATTAAGTAATTAATTCTGCCAAAATCCCCCTCATAAAAATGAGTTGAAGAAGATGATAAAGGAGTTGCACGCTATCAGTCCCTAAAGAACTTCCTTCATAGCCAATAAACAACGCAGATGAAGAAACTTGGGTTTTGTCACACAAAGAAGTGTTACTTTATATCCCCCTTAATCATGACTAGGGTCGAACCAATGCAGTACAAATGTTTGTGTCGAAAAACATTCTTACACTTTGGAAGATGTACAAAATATGGTTGATGCATAACATCCTCCCATAACTTGTGTTCACAATCTCCTAAAAAGATTGATGATCACCAATCTCCATCACATGAGCCATAATTGTGCAGCTGGCATGAACAATCTAGCGGGCATCATATGTATCATGAGCAAACTCTTTAAGTGTCTCAACCCATATGGGTCTATGAGAAAAAAACAACACTAGAAGAACCCCTTGTAATAGGAGGCTTGAAAATAGGAGTTTCAACCTCAAGTTTCCTCATAAGCTCATCATCTAAAGAAATAATATCATGAGTAGGAGGCAATGGAGAAGCAAAATGATGAGAAGCAATGGAAGAAGTAGTAGGATGTGAAGAGGTAGGTTGCAGCACGCAAGAGGCCATGGCCTTTGAAATTGGACATCTTGTCGAAAAATGACATTATTAGTGCCAACTACAAGAAGACGATGATAGCCTTTGACAACTTCATGGTAGCGAACAAAATACATTGATGCTTCTTTACATCCTCAAGTTCACATTTTTATAAAGAATGTGGGGCCAAACCTCACACCCACATACTTTGGCGGTTGACATTTGGCTTGCAAATTATCCAAGCCTCTTCTATTGTACGCCACACATTTCTTTGTGAGGAATGTGGTTTTGGATAATTTTCACAATTGATGGCGTCAACCCAAAACTATGGGGATATGTTCCGTGATTGGATGATATAGTTTGCCATCTCATTTATAGTGTGATTATTGTGCTTTAAGAACACTATTTTCTTGTAGTGTAAGGCACTATACGCTGCAATTGAATGCCATGGAGAGTGTAGAAGTTAGAAAATCCCTTGTTCACATATTCACCCGATTATTAATTCAAAGTCATTGTAGTGGATGTCTTGATTGTTTCTTAGGAATCCTGAACCTACATTTATGTTTCTTCACTTGCTTTCTCGATAAAGAGATACCTTGAGCTGTTGTTCATTCTTGGACTTCTAAATGGTTTCACTCTCTATGTCCATTTTGAAGGTTTTCAGCTGAAGTCGAGTGCTCTCCCATCCCTCCATGTTGAGACTTTAGGTATGTGTCCAATAAGACGAGGAGGGGTGCTTATACGCACCTTCGTTGAGAGAGGGTTCTTCGGATCCTCAATCGAGTGCCTAAAGGTGCTTATCCTCTTCTCCTTTCTCATGTCAAGGTCCTTTAGGCACTCCTGAGTCCCCAAAGGCCCTCATTCTCCTTCCCTCCTTCATTAGTGACAAGGTCCTTTAGGCACACTTGGAGTCCATGAGGGCCATCGTCGAGAGAGGATCCTTGTCATCGACATTGGGACAAGTGCCTAAAGCAAATCCTTGTTTACGATCACAACTACTAGTAGAGCCATATTATACCAATCCCAATGTTATCACTTACCATCGTACACATCTAGAAAAATAGTTAATTGGTTCCACTAAATGCAACTCTCTTAGCAAAGATCGTGTGAGTGTGTAGTTAAAGGCCACTTTCTCGGGAGAGTATCCTTGGGCATCTAACATTTGACAAGCGCCTAAAGGCCCTCGATCTAGCAATTGAGTGCATAAATGCCCTCTCGATTGAAGCCATTGGTTGATCCAGATAGTCAAGTGCCTAACAAATTCTCATTTACTAAAGAACACTACCAATCCAACTATAGTATACCAATCTTGCTACGCCACTAGCCATCCCAAAATCTAGAATGTAGTTCACGGTTCCATTGAAAGCTCCCAACGAAGATTGTGTGAGTGTGTGGCCAGAATATATCCTTTTCCCTTGTTATATTTTGATAGTCATCACATTTTGTTGCTCACATTTTAGAGTGAAAAATTGTAATGTCCCCTTTTCCTGCGCCAAAGGCCTAAGGGTCAAGCGTGTCCAAGCCGTGGTCATATCCAAAGGGCGGGGGACGCTGGGGCTACTTGAGAAGGGGCCACATGGTACTAATAGTCGTGTTTGGCGTTTGGGGGTCACTTTGGACCTTGGCGACTTAAACGGGAAAGAGTGACTTTAGTGACTTTTATTTTATTGACCCCTCCATGGAAAGCAATGTGTCTAGGGTCTATTGGGGCTCTTTTGCCGTGAGAAGTATATAAGGAGCGGGGAGAGTAAGGAAAGACACTTTGGAACATACATTTTATTGACCCCTTCACGTGCAGCTGCTGCTGTCGCGCATCTACAGCTTGTGGAGTCAAATCCCACAGGGACCCTAGCTTCGGTGGTGAGAGACCCGTCCCTAGCTAGCAGGGCATTCTTCGGTAGTGAGAGATCTACCCTAGTTTGTCATTCCGGATCCGTTTCCAGGGTTGCGTGGCAGAGACAATACCAGAGGTCTCAGAGACAGGGTTTTGAAGATTCTTGGCGGCAGTTGGGGAGGATAATCAGTGGGCTTCCCGATCAGAATCACGGCGTAACAGATCAGATCCACGGCAGCCATTTGGGGTAGAGTGTGGCCGCTCGTTGAAGGCATCTCGTGAAGGATCTCGCGGGTTTTGGGGGCATTTGGGGAAGACAAGCAGAGGGGCCCAGATCAGATTCACGACAGCCTTTTGGGTTGGGCATGGCAGCACGCTGAGGTGCGTCCATCATCTTCCGACCCCTGTCCCAAGCGTGGCGACCTGCAGCCTTTATTTGGGGATTTTCCAGACGGCCGTTTCCAGATCTGAAGGTGCAGCCTTTATTTGGAGAGTTACGAGCCTCTGTAGTTTTCGCGCTGTCTAGGGCATGTTGTGCTTTTTTGGCTGCAGTTTAATCTCTGTAGAAGTCCGGAAATAGTCTCCTTTATAATAATATCAAGCTCTATTTAAATTTTCAAGTATTTCGGGTGGACATTTTGGCAAATATCAAGTTTCTTTAGTTCGCTGTCCCAACTGTAAAAATCTGCATAAATCAGTATTTTACTTTGCTACAAGTTTTCTATATTTTGTGCATTTTTAAGTGGTATCCCACAAGGGATATTTCAAAAATTGGGTGCCAAAAGTCCATTTGTTTTTCGTTGAGAGAGCATAAATGTCTTTCCTAAAGGCCCTTGATCTCTTTAGAATATGATAGAAAAATGTCATTATGGCATTAGTTAGAAGACTTGAACAAAGAAATAATGAAGGAGAAGCATATTACACATGTTTTAAATTGTGTCTGTCATTTTATTATGCAAGAGATAGTTACAAAATGGTTGAGGTGGTTATAATTGTACATTAGTTTATACATAACTAAAACTAATAGTGACTTATAATAAACCATAAGCCTAATAATTTAATATCCCTTGATAAGACTTACGCTACAAAAAACAAAAAAACAAAAAAACATACCGAATTTTTTTTGAAATAATAGAAGTAAATAGAGCCACACATTCTTCATAAGCTCTCTCTTTGAAAACAACTCTTTGACTATGTAGAGCTCCATCAAGTTGCCTTGTAACCCTCATAAAAGTGTAGTTTCCAAGTTCTTGGATTCCACCTCCCCGAACTCCTAAATTACAAGCCTCCCGAATTATTGGACAACTATACATATTGAGCTACATCCACAATGCTCTAACAAGTTGTTTCATGACACTCGTAAGGGTAATTTCCAAGATCTATACACTCCCATACTAATTGGGTAGCCATCCATGTCGAGCTTCATCTTTGCTGGATACCTTCCTGTCTTTAAAGTGTGGGGCTTCTTTAAAATATGTATTCTTCATTAGGGAATTCTTCACCGCTTTCAGCATTTGGTGGGTTTTCAACAATGGCTATATTAACTTCATTTGGTTTGTCTTTGAGCTTTCCCTTGAGAACATCATTGGCTCAAATTCTACAGTTCCATGTTGTGTGACCTCTTTTCTTGTAGTAATAACATTCAATCTCCCTTTGTCTTTATTTAATCTTCTATGATAGTTTCTTGAGTATAATGCACTCTCATTTTGAGGCTTACCTTTTGTATCTTCTGTAGTTCTCTTTTCTTCATCTAGAAGAGTTGAAATCACATCTTCTAGAGATTGAGAATGTATCTGACTGAGAGTAAAAATGACATTGCTGTATTAGAAGGCAAAGTATTTAACATAATAGCTTTGGCATCCTCGTCATCTACCATAGCCTTGACTTTCGCTAGCTGTTTGATAAAAGACCGTACATTGCTTATTTGGCTAGACATAGTGACTCCATTATCCATCTTGAATCTAAATAGCTGAAGCTTTAGAGAAAATTTTGCATTGACTGCTTTTGCTCCAAACAATTTATTTAGAGTATCCCAGATTTTCTTGTATGATTTTTCCAGGTCTACATGATGTAACTCAGAATCAGAGAAAGCAAGACCAATAATGGCTTTGCTTTATCATCTTTCCTCTGCCAATCCAGTAAGTTGGATTTGTAGGTGATTTCTCTTTCCCATTTACTATTCCCTGAAAATTTTATTCATCAATTGCATCTGTATTTTGACTTTCCAGGTAAAAGTTGAGGCCAAAATATTTGTCCAATGAAATTTCCATTAAAAGAATCGCGTTTTCTCCAAAAATAAATAAAATACCAGGTGAAAGGCTTTGAATGGTATTGAAATTTGTGCCCTACTTGGCGAGTAGCACGTGCGAGTATATTGTAAATCAAAATAATAGTCTATAATCTGATTTTTTTAGTTCTAGCACAAAAATTAATGCAACAAAACATTTTTGTAGCCTGATTTCACCCAGAAAATAAATGCAGCAGTGAGAAATGGAAAATATAGTTTTGATTCTTAGTTTGACCCAATGTAAAGAATTTTTACCATTTGAATTATTACAAGTGAAAAACAGTTCTGGAAATACCTCTGAATAATTGTGATAGGGATCCCTTCCCTTTGAAACTTGCTACAGTAATATTACTGAAACTTGTGACAGAAATATTGCTGAAAATCACGAAAGAAATCCTTTAAATAAGTCTTCCTCCTGGAAATCCTTCAGAAACATCTACCTTCTGCCCATGCTTTTGCTTTTTATGTTCCCTTGATGCTTTTGCCTCAAAACTGTGCCCTAATCGTGCTTTTTCGTCAGCCGTGCCTTAACAAAAGGACCCGTGACTATATTTTAGTGCCTTTTCCCTCACATCTGCCTCGAACTTAATTGCCCATGTGTTTGGACGAGACTTTGCCCTAACCGAATGTATTTGCACAGAATCATGACAGTTCTGAAGACAATATTCACGTTTTTGTGTATACTATTAATTACAGCCTTCTGGTCATTATTTGTAGTTTTCTATACATTATTTGCAACCCCCATTGAGCACCAAACTCTAATACCAATGTTAGAAGACTTGAATTGAGAAAGAGCGAAGGAACGGATTGCACATGTTGTAAATTGTGTGTTCGTCATTTTATCATGCAAGAGATAATTACAGAAAGGTTGAGGTTACTGTTATTTCAAATTGCTCCCCTTTGCAATTTTGGACGACTTATCAAAATTTTGGACAAACAAATTTTGCTTAGAAAGCCGCAGAACATTGAATTTCAGTCTTTTGCGGAATGTAGGAACTTAGTGTTCCAAGGGTTCTCCTAACCTGCAGAATCTCCTAACCCGCGGAACAAAGGGGAGCAGTTGTAGTGTTCTCACGAACTCTCCAAGTCCGCTGAACAAAGGAAAAGGGTCTTAGGTGTCCAAAGCCACCAAACAAGGAAAAGGGTCGCCAAGTCGAATGTTGCGGAACAAAATGAGAGATCTTCATGGCGCGTGAGGAAAGTAAGAGTTTTGCGGGTGCGTAGGAGTTTTAGAAGCGGCATAACAAAGAAATGCCGTTCACATTAGAATGCCGCCAAACAAAGAAAATTCCCCTAGAGCAAGCAAGTCACATCCGAGAGCCGCAAAATGTTGTAGAGGCCGTGAAGCGGGCGAAGTGTCGGTTAAGTCGAGGGTTTAAGGTACAAATGGAACAATTCTCATGTTCCATGAGTTCGCTGTCGCTTCAAAAGCCGACCAAAAAGACAGGGAAAACAGGGCGGTGTAAGCGGCAAAAGTGGGTACTCTCGACACCTTGAGAATGTTCCCACATTCCACGATTTCCCGCCCTTTACTATGTACGCCCCATAATCGGATAAATCGCCCAGCTTAACACACACGAAGCAGTGTCCTTGTGCCTTTAGTTCTCTGATCACCTGTTTTATCGACCAAGCGCAAAGAATGAGGAAGTTAGCAAAGTCGGCTCGGCGGGCACTTGCGGAACGTTCCTCCGATTACTCGTTCCCCAAACCGCTTTGATTCACCTATCTAAAGAAAACATTAAAGCAACTTTTGAGGGCCTGAATGGAATGTTCCATAGTTCCTCTAGTGCTCCAAAATTCCACCTGGGCCGACAGGGAGTTGGTTTTTTGGCCATAACTTTCACGACGGAGCTCCAAATTGCGCAAAATTGGTGGCGATGGAACCATCTCGTCGAGGGCTTCATTTTGGCATCAAGAAATCTAGAAAATGATGGAATTTTGGGGTTGAAAAAGGCAAGCAGGGGATCGGAAGGAAAATGTGCGATTTTAAAAGTTCTAGGTACTTCAACTACCCAAATTTCTTGCATTGTGGCGCCCATACCTTGTCCAGAAGATCAAATGACATGGAAGAATGGCCTTGTCAGGTGCCCATGCGTGTTTGCAGACAATTATTGTATTTGGTGGGTGGTTGAATCCGAGCATGACACACCCTCTCTCATTTCCCTCCTCTTTCTCTTCCCCTTTCTCTATATATTGACAAAATCACTCATTCGTAAAAATGTGGGCTCTCTTAATTTTTCGGGGCACCGTGCCAAAATGTTGTTCCAGGATAGATATGGGTTACAAACCTCCATTTTGGCCTTCTACAATGTGTTCTTGTGCCTTCTACTTTAATTGTAATGGTCTATGCATACTTTTAATGCAATAAAATCTGGTTTTGTGGCTTATTCTCTACCCTAGATGTGTTTTATTACATTCTTGCTTCTCCCTTTGCTATTAAGTATGTCGTGCATGTATTTCTTCTTTGTAGGGTCTCATTTTGTTGTGTTTGGTGTGAAAATGGAAGGTAAAATGCAGTTTTGGTTTGTGTCACACTTGTCTGACCTCTCCTTCTGCATTTCCTCTTTGTTTTCCCTCATGGAGAGTGTCTATCCCCCTTTTCTTGGTGTTATCACCTCTATTTTAGCTTCGTTTGTTTATGTTTTCTCTTCTCCCTCTCCCCATAGTTACTTGGATGTGTTAGTATAGGCTTAGCTTAGAGGTAGTTTTAGTGTTAGCATTAGGAAATAGGTAGAGGAACCAACCTTCTCTAGAGGTTTGTCTCAAGATGTAAGGTCTCACACTTGGAGACAATCCCATGTTAGCCAAAAGTATTGATTTTCTTTGGAGGTTTGTCTCAAGATGCAAGGTCTCACACTTGGAGACAATCCCATGTTAGCCAAAAGTATTGATCTTCCATGATCAAATCCTAGGGTGCTACTTTTGCGCGATAACAATTACAATAGTTCATTAGTTAATACATAACTAATAGTGATTTAATAATAAACTATAAGACTCATTCTAATAGCACTTGTGTGCTTGAGCTCGAACTTTAGGTTTTAGATTGAGGTCTTTTAGACACTCTCTAATGCGGGAAGTAGGCTGATGTCTTAATAAAAAAATGAAATAAAAACCATCGAAGGGCCTTCATGAAGTAACAATCTCCAATGAAAGGGATTTTGATTGTTTGTATTTCCCATTGGACAAAAGTGAATTTATGCCCCTCTCTTGACGGTATGCCACTACACTATGAGATGATGGTTATGGGCCTCTACAACATTTATACTCTTATGCTCTTGACCACTTCAGGTGGAGAGATTTGGGATTGTAAGTGGATTTGAGTACTGCTCTTATTGCCCTTTTCATGATCTACTCTATCCGTACTACTATTGTGAGTGGTCAGGATTTACCATTTGGAGTCATCATGTTAGCGTGTGATTTGGAAAGGAAAGTGCAAGGCCTGTTTTTGCTCTGACTATTTGTGTGGAATATCCGAAATAGCCTTAGCCAGTCCTTCTTGAGCAAGGTGCTGCCAGCTAATGAGAGAATGAAATGAAGAAAGGGTATGAGAGTTGGGTTGACAACATTTCATAGTCAGCGGACCAACGAGAAATGAGATTCCACACATTGCCCTTTCCTAACTACTGTTGATGACATTTTCCAGTTATGATTGTTAATGAATCTGACCAGAGCACCTGTTCACTCATGATATGTATATAGTATGGATGTATGGACAACATCACTATGTGACTAAACAGTTATGCCCTATAACTCCTAAAGAAGGCAATTTAAGACCTATTACCAAAGTAACAAATTAAATGGACAAATCAAGTTCTCCATTAATGAGCATGCTTATTTGCAGCTCTATATGATAGATATCGGTCCTTGACCCATAATCTACCCATTTCATTATTTTTATTCTGAACACGTATTTTGTGGACATCATTGCTGACATCTATGTCTCTAATGTGGTGTGCACATCCTATTATGATTGGAAGAAGCTGCTATATTGTTTTGAAATCAATCTAGATAACATTTTATTGGATTCAATCTAAATGATAAATCATGGTTGAGAATATGCTGTTTCCAATCTTTGCGGATAATGTAATCTAGTAAAGAATGCAGGTCTGAAGTTTCTCCTGATTTGCCATTCTCTTTCCTCATTTTCTAAAAAACTGTTTGTCACATTGATGTATTTGAATATACCAATCAATCACTATTTGGTCTCTGTTTTTCTTATTAATGATTTTGTAATAGAAAGTTACTTTTGTCATGTTTTTGTTCATTTAATTATTGAAAATGATTAGACATTCTTTCATGGTTTGTTATAGGGTTTGGACATATCCTGAAGGGGAACTTGAGAATGTTGGAAAAGCTCTTTGTTCACTTCCCCATATTGTAGTGAGTGTGTATATTCTTATCCTCCTGTTTTTGATTCTTAGGTGGTTCATGCCTTTAGTATCAAGTTAAAGAATGTGTGGGAATCTCAACTTTCATTTATTCCTTGTTTTACAGATTCGTGAAGTTCCTCCACTTAGCTTGCCAGTGAAGTGCAGAGAAGTGGATTATGAAGCAGGTGCTCATAGCCTATTCTACAACAAAGCTTATGTTATAACTAAAATGCTATGGAATTAATGTGTCAAAATTACTAGAATTAATCTGTGCTAAAATTAATGGATTTTTTTTTTGATTAGGTAAAAGGTAAGGGTTTTGAAAGGCCCCCATAACCTTATACAAAAACAGATATATAAACAGTAAAAGCCCAAGCAAAACATACAAAATCTAGGTTGCTACATCAAGACCCTACATGACCATACTACGTCCAACAGAAAAGTTCAGCAAAAAGGTAGCAAAAAGTCTTGGATAAGCTCCACACAAACCATACAAAGTCTAATTGTTCTTAACAATGGGAGTCTTAGAGTCTTCCCATTCTTTTTGCAGCTCATTGAACTTAACATCCAGAGCCTCCTCTTCCACCCTCTCCACTTACTTCCTCTGATGGCCTTTCGTCTTGAGCTCGGTCCTTCCATCTTATCCCCGTTCTTCCTCTTCTTACTCACCCTTCTCTCCTTACTGAATTTTGCAGAAGCATTCTTATATTTGTTGTCCCTCTCCTCTCTCCTGTCCATGACTTCTTGCAAAGTATATGATCCTTGAACCACCTTCTCTGCCTGGGCATTTTCCAAGATATCCAATCTTTGTTCCAGGATAACATTGCTGGCTTTAAGCTTCTTTAAGTCCGACTGCAGTTGTTTAACCTCATCATTAATTCTTTTGGCCTCCGCCACCAGCCCCTTGCTGACTCCCAACTGAATATTAAGAGCCTTCTCCACAATGCACATCCTCCCTTGGTTGTCATTTAGACTGTTTGACGGATGCGGGTATGGATACGGGCACGATACGCTGATACGATTTTTTTGAACTTGGTGCAGTACGCTGTTGGGTATGTTTTTATAAATATATATATAAATATAAATATGTATATAAAATTATAAATTTAAAGAAGCATTTGCATACTTATTGAAATTTAATACTCATACATTGCATACTTATTGAAATTTAATACTCATACAATCATTCATAGAACATGAAAATAGATTTGAAGATTTCCAATACTTTGAGAATTGAGACTTGAGTTTGTATTGATTCATAATGTTCAAAACATAATAGTTAATAACTTAATACATTCAAGTTCTCAACTTGCTTCACTTTCAGTTTCCTAGGCCTAAAAGCCTAGAACATATCATCTAGATGATCCTCAAAATCATCTTCATGGATGGCACTTGCAGCTCCACTCCCACTAGCTCCACTGTCGAACCCTTGTGAAGGGCTCCTGGAAGTTCGTCATCAATGCCAAGTAGTGAAACATTAGACAAACAAGCAACAAAAGCTTCAAAGTCCGTGGTTTCAGGTTGGATGTCCCAAAGCTTGTTAGGACCTCTAGTATACTCTTCCGTCTTATGCGTTAAGAGGCGCAAGTTGGAATGTACGTATACTAGATCCTCAACCTTCTTGGATGCCAACATGGTGCGTTTGGTTGAGTGGATGAAGCCATAAGTACTCTAGTTTCGCTCTGCAGAAGAATTACTAGCCACCTGTCACAAAAACAAAGTATTATTAATATACAAAAAAGAGTGCTATCATTTTAAATTTTAATTCTTAATTGGTAATTAGAATATCAAATAACAAGTTACAAACTTCATACCTGTGAGAGCAATTTGATTGCAATAGGTTGTAGGTACTTGACATCATGGCCATGTACAATCCACCACTTGATTGGAGTCAAGGTGGCTTTGTCACAAAGAGCCTCTACCTCTCCCATGTTACCTTCTTTAGATACAAACATCCCCATCTCATTGCGGACTACACTAGATATAAGCTGGATTAGGAACCAACCTCCTGAATGCTGCCCTCATCCCATTTGCAACCTCTTGGTCATCATATGGTGGCTGCCTATAGGTAACCCAATTATTTCATTGCTGTAATATTTGGGATTTAAGGCATAAGCAAGGAGATGCAATGGGGTGGTCATTGTGGTCCACCTTTTCATGACCACACGTTTAACTTCATCATAAAATTTTCCTCAGGGTCTTGCTCTTTGGCTTGTATGCTATCTTTTATTTTCTCAAGCATGGAGTCGATGCCATCGTAAATTTCTCCAATGCAAAGATATCTTTATCTACAAATCTGATCATACTTAGAAGACGCTCCATAAAACTCAACAAATACTCAACTTTTGCCTACGATCATCATCATGGATCCATGCCTTTATCCGTTGGGCTGTCTCTCGTATTTGCTTGTCTTTAGGCGGTTCAAACATTGTCGATCACCATCTATTCAATGGATGTTTCACCTTCACAAGTCGTCTCAAGATTAGTGTGTGGTACCCGATGAACCTAGTCTCAACAACCTATTAAAAAGGAATGGAAACAATTCAATAACAACACAAATTGAAACTGATTTAAAATTAAATATTAAAATAAAAAATTAAAAACTTAAAAGTAAAAATTATGACTCATGAGTTGGTTCTTTACCGTCAACGGCTCCAACTTCGAGAATCTTCTAAAAATGGCTTGAGACATGTGATGGTTGGTGACAAACATCTGAATCTCGTTTGCCTCCATGTAGATTTCCTCAATCCATGTGATTTTCTCAATCTTCTGCAGCATTAGATTAAAGGAGTGTATTGCACATGGTGTCTAAATATGTGCTCATACCTACCCTCTACTATCAACTCTGCTGCCTTGTAATTTTTGCATTGTCCGTGATGACTTGGACAATGTTATGAGGGCCCATTGACTCAATAGCCTCAATTAGAATGTTTGCAATGAATTGGGCATCTTTTATTTCCCCCTCACAATCAACAACTTTTAGAAACATTGCCCCTTTAGGGCTTACTGCAATAATGTTGATGAGAGGTCTGTTTGGGAGTCTTTCCATCCATCTGAGATAATAGACACTCTTGAATCCTTTTCAGGAATCTCTAATCGGCTTTGTAAAGATGTTTGTATGTGTTGCACTTCTTTTGCCAAAAGAGAAGTGTGAACCTTATTATAGTTGGGGCTTGTATACCCTTGTGGTGCCTCATTAATGCCTCTCACCATTTGCTTTACCAATATGGTGACCTCAAGACATTGAATGGTAGCCCACATGCATAAATACACCGAGCCACCAATTCATCTGCAATTTCTCTCTTCTCAATGTTGAATGCTTTTTCTAAAGGCCCTTTTGTTCTCTTTCTTGATGGGGTATCTTCATCAAAAGGAGTTTCAATTGGAACAATTTCAACATTACTATCAATGAAAGGATGGAATGATGGTGGTGGTGTTGGTGGTTTCCCATAGTCCTCTGCTGCAAAGAAATGGTTCTAGAGCGAGCTCTTGCAATTTCAAAGTTTGCCTCCTCTTGCTCTCTTAAGTACATAGCTATTGTATTCTTCTCCACCTTCTTACATGCTCTAATGCCCGTCCCCGATACCGTAGTTAGATGAGCTTTCAAACGGGTATATGAGGATTTAAATGTGGTGCCACAATGGGGGCACGTCCAAACACGGACACCACCACCGACAATGAGCTCTAGCACTTCCACATGCCTCCATAAAGGAGAATGAGGATCCATTTTCACTATCAGGCCACTCGGAACACTTCCTTGTGCTCCTCCCTTATTGCTTGCTTTCCTATGTCCCCTTGAAGTTGAGCTAAAGCCATGGTATGTACGTTTAATTTGTTTTAAGCTACACTAAGAGATATTTTTCAAAACATTGCTAAATAATTCAATTAAAAACAACAAATACAAATTAGACAATTAATTTGTTAACCCATACATGTCAATCTTTGATTTTGATCACCAAGTTCACCATAAATGGTGCGAGGTGAGAGCATACACAGAGGGTAGACGTTTAAATTTTTAATGAATTCAATTTAAAACTTTAAAATAAAAAAACAAACACATTACTAATTAAAAAAACCAGGTTAAACCCTAGGGCCTACACATCAATCTTTGATTCTGATCACCAAGTTCGCCATAAATGGTGCGAGGTGAGAGCATACACAAAGGGTAGATGTTTATGTTTTTAATGAATTTAATTTAAAATTTTAAAATAAAAAAAACGAACACATTACTAATTTAAAAAACCAGTTAAACCCTAGGGCCTACACGTCAATCTTTGATTCTGATCACCAAGTTCGCCATAAATGGTGCGAGGTGAGAGCATACATAGAGGGTAAATGTTTAAGTTTTTAATGAATTCAATTTAAAACTTTAAAATAAAAAAAAAACGAACACATAACTAATTAAAAAATTAAACAGTTAGCCCTACATGTCAATCTCTGATTTTGATCACCAAGTTCGCCATAAATGGTGTGAGGTGAGAGCATACATAGAGGGTAGACGTTTAATAAAATAGAACTTCAATATTAAACTTTAAATAAGAAAAAATTAATTAATATTTTAAAAAACGTAAAATAAATAAATATTAAAAACAAAATAGATCATGAATCATGATCAATAATCATGAATGATGTGTTTGAAACACATCATTCATGATCATTGATCACATACAAAACATTGATCAAAAGATTTTAAAAAAAGGATGCATGAAAAATACCTGAAAATAATCCTCCTTGTTGTTTGTAGACTTGTAGTTGATCCTTCTCCTTCTCTCTCTCTTTCCTTCAAGCTCTCTTTCTCTCCTTCAAGCTCTCTCTCTTTCCTTCAAGCTCTCTTTCTCTCCTTCAAGCTCAAAATTAGCAAAATAGCAAAATATGAGTGTGTGAATAAACAAGAGGGGTTGGGTGTATAAATAGGTTTTGGGGGGTCTTTTAGGGTTAAATTAGGTTTAGGTTACATTAGTTTTAAGTTAGGATGTTTTATTTTTTAATTTTTTGAAGTTTTATGTCAAAAAGACATTCTTTTAGTGAGTACGTCCATACCTAGAATGTACATGGGAGCTGTGGGTACGTACCCACAGCGTACCGGCACCGTAACCATACCCGAGGTACGTATCAGGCCTGGGACAGAGGGGCAGGCGCGTTTTTGGGCAGTCTAGGTTGTCACCATCCACATCAAAGCTGGTCAGGTCTAAGAGTAATTGGGGTCTTCCATGCCCACCTTTTTCCTTTGGAATTTCATCATATTGGCTTCCTCACCCTGCAACATGGCGATCCCTTTGGGTTTGTGGGATCCCTCCGCCTTCTTGCCTTTAGCTTTTACAGTCTTCTTCTTAGAACTTGACTCCTCTCTCTGAATAATTCTCACTATACTCACTGGAAGGGGGCACAAATTCTACATCCTTCATTTTCTTCCTACTTACTCCCCACCTTCTACCTAACAGGCTTTGGTGAGGTTTTACCAGCAATGACAGGCTTACCAATTTTGAACAGGAGCAGAATCAGGGCTTGATGAATGGGGGCATCGATCTTATCATACTGATAATCCTTAACCCTTGATTCCAGAGACATGAACAAGAAAATTAATGGAATTAATCTGTGTTAAAATTAATAATATATGTGACCAGATTAGAAATTTGTAATGAACAAAATTTTAGGAGTCGCAAATCAGGGTAAATGTTAAAAATCTGAAGACTCAGCAAATAATAGCTGTGAGAAATCATGGTTATTTAATAAACCGATGAGGATAACAGGTACAAGTTCTCTATTACAAACTCTTGCATGCTAAGATTTCAATTTAAAAATTTAGATGCTTAAATAAGGAGAAAAGAAAAAGTAATAAAACTGAAAGCATGTTGTTCTTCTGCTTTGGCCACGTCTTACTTGCACCTGCAGTTGCATACGAGGAAATTGGCATTAAAGTAAAGCAGTAATGTAGATTCAAGTAGACGAGTGCAGTTATGGGAAAATTAATCTGGAATGTACAAATAAGCAGAATGCCAATGAGGAGAAAAACAGTCTCACATAGTCTCTATGAAGAGAAGGAAAACATAGATTGTTGGAAAACTGTAGCAACATTTATGGTTATAAAATTTAAATAGATTTAATAACAGTTTCTTGTCCCATCAAATGGGATGAGCTCAAGTGTAAAAAGCATTGTGGCTTCCAAAGCGAAACCCCAAGTTCAAATGCCCAAGAGACATGATGAAGTGTCGAAATTGGGTAAAATACCACATCCAACTAGCTGGGTGTGGTATATTCCAACTGATGAGGTAGGGTGCAAGTTCCAGGGAAATTACACGGAAGTGATACCCCTTCATCGTGTCATCTAAGCTGATGGTCACCCGGCAAGAATTTTTTTACCAAATAAAATAAGCTGTTTCGTGTCCCATTAATGTTGAACATGGAGGACTCAAAAAGAGCATTTGAGTGACTTCTTTTGTGTAAGGACCATTTGTTATCTCCATGGTCCTCAGAGATGGAAAAGACAGAATATTCTATCATTGCGGGTCAAATCTATTATCTATAGATAGATATAAACTGTTTTTTTTGTTAAAGGTTCTACATAAGTCATGGTTTTGAAAGAAGATTTGAATTTGTAGTCAACTCAAAATCAAGTGAAGTGTCCTACATATATATGTCCATTATTATCGTGGGATTATCTTTTGATCTCCATATGTCCACATTCTAGTTTAGAATCCTTGTATAGTGACGGTAGTCCTTTCTGTTTTTGTATTGTATGCCACATTGCTATCTTGGCTTGCATGTGCATTGCAAGTCAAATTGCTATTCTTGTATGTGTTAAAATTATTTGTTGACATCTAATGAATAGTGTGCAAAATTTTAGTGACAACAATCTCTATGCTCTTTCATGATTGGATGCTTTCTCTTAGGGGTTCTTTAAGCGTGCACATAATAGTTGTTTCAAGATCCTAGTTTTTGCCTTTGTAACTACGCATCTTGAGTTTGTCCTTGGTTCAAATGACCTCATAGGATTCAATCTTGATGTCACGTCTCTTTTATTTGAACATAACTCCTGTGTCTTGGTTTCTCTTTCCTATAACTAATTGCAAGGGGATTACCCGTTTTTTTTTTTTCTCGGATCATTGTTATTTGCACAAGTCTTATTAGCTTAAATTCATGGTGTCATGTCAAGTTGTTTTGGATGAGTTAGAACCTAACTAGGACCCAAATTTGGTCCAATTGCTTGTTGGGAAACTCCATGATCAGTCGCAAGAACAAAATGAATTTCATGTGAAGTTGGTACACAACATGAAGATGTTGCTCTAAAAATTTAATCTTTCAAAAACAACAATTCATTAATCAGAAAGCACGACAAATTCGTACTATTTTTTTGCTTCAGCTTATTAATTTCAAGCTTGATGAAAAGATCTCTATTTCTTAGTATGATGGAACTCTTAATGATGAAAATATTGATGCATGGTTCCACGACCTTGAAGCCCATTTTAAGACATAAAAAAACTTTACAAAGGCTAAAAAGAGATTGATCGTAAGTTCACATGAACACTGATTATTGATTGTTGACAAAGGTTTAGAGGTGGTTGGGATATATGGGAGGGTGGTGGAGTTAGAAATAGGATGGGTTATTTAAGGGTAGGTTACCTTTTGTATTGTTTTGTTTTATCAAAGTTGCAGAAGAATCTGCCGTGGGTTTGTCTTGGAAACAATGGTTCTAAAGACCTTGACACATTTCCAAGTGGAATTAGATCCGGGATGAAAACTAGAATCGAATCAGTTCAGGTACGAGGATTTCTATGAAGAAATTGGTAGCATAGGTTACGATACTATTAAAAAGACTTTTCTGGCGACTTTGCAATTAATGCCCTTGTTTGCCAATTGACATTCTAGATGAGTGAATTTCGAAAGCGACGTTTAATATGAGGCAATGCTTGACAATAACCTAATGGTGGTGCCATTTGAGAAATATCAAGTCATTGTATCCACACAAGGAAAGTTATAATCCATAATTAAAAATCTTCAAAAAGATTTCGTTGGCAATAGACAAAAAAAATGTCATCACACATTGATACGGCGATTCAGCAAATATGGCAGAACTCTCCCAACATTGAAGGTATTAATAATTGCCATATGGCAAATATGGTGACCGTTAAAGTGTCTGCTCACAATTAGGAAGCAACACATTGGGTTCAGGGTTCCACTTGTGGAAAACTAGAGAAACTTAATGCTGACTGACGAATGCTTGTTTCCATTGTCAACTTGTGATCGCAACTAAAGACAAGAAATATGATGACATGGTTAAATTTTATGGACCCAAATAGTTAATAAAGAAAAGGTTAATGTGTAAGGTCTATATCATTATCTCATTGAATAGCTTGCATAGGTGACATGTTATGAGTTCCTCAAATTGAGTTGCAAAGAATTAAATTTAGGACTTGTTGGTTATGCCATCGAGAACAACGAAAGTTAGGACATAGTTGTCTTGCTTAAGGAACAAAAGGTGGAGTAAGGAACAATTGAGTCCTTGGTTCGAGAAGTGGCTAGATACCATAAGTTATGAGCTAATGACAATACTGTTAATGGAAATGGTGGAAAAGTACGTCATGCAAGGAACTATTGTGCACTAGGTGATTGTTTTGGAGACTTCTCATGCTCATCTTAGCTAAGGCTCATTTGTTACAAGATAAGAGTAGGCAGTGGTTTGAACAAGATGGTTTGGTAGTCCTAACGAGAATAAAAGGATTTAGGTCTTTACCTAACTCATTTAACGGGGAATATTTGAAAGCCGCATCAAATTTTCTCTTGCTATAATGAAGGACAACCTAAATATCTAGGCTGATTTAAGCCAAAGAATGAGTTGTCTATCATATACCTATGCTAAACAAGGATTCAGTGTGTTTTCTTTGTACAAGTTTTGTTGAGGCAAATGTTGGATTTTGAAATTCGCTATGTTTAAGGTTGCTAAATTGGCGTATTAACCAGAAGTTTTTTTTTTCTTTTGTACAAGACAACACTGGGAGGACAAATGTGGAGGATGATGGGGATACAGAGCAACAACGACTGGTTTGGAAGGAAAGGGGTATAATATGACTGAGATACTTCTACTCTCTTCTGCAGGATGAGTTTGATACTGCTGTGGCTTTCTCTCACTTTGCAATTTCTTTGACGTGACCTTCTTTTCTCTGAGAACCCACTGGTTGCTCCATACCAAGCTTAGAGTCTGCGTAAAGTAAGCGATATGCGCAAAAGACACATGATACTTTGGAGGATAAGCTGTAGGTTGAACAATTTCCTGTGAACTAAATGTAGGTTTTGTGGAGGATTAGCAGAATGCTCAAGCAAAGGGCTTGACTATGCCTTCAGTGGAAGCGAGCAGCTTTGAAGAAGTGGGTTGAGAAAGTGTGTAGCTGATCAAATATGCAAAGTATATGTAATCCTAAAATGGTCTATAAGGATCCTCTAATTTAGGAGAAGGCATACGATAATTCTAGATGCAACATACACACAAACTGCTGGTCCACAAAGCAGTCTGGTGCTGTGGACAAGGGCCGTGTGCATAAGAGGTTGCATTGGGTCTATAAGAGCAATCTAAACAAATCTCTAAGGAGATATTAGGTGGAGAATCTTGCTAGACCCAGGCTGTCATTAGACGCTGAAGCAAGAGCTGGGAGTAACAAAAGTGCCAGTAGGTGGTAAGCATGAGATATCAATTCTAAAGCTTGTAAAAAGTGCCATTAGGCTGTAAGAAAGAGCTATGAATGGAAAGAATGTAAAAGATAACATTAATTTAACTAACATATGATACTCTATCAATATCTAATACATGCAAGGTAGAATAATCACCAACCGAAGTACAAAAGAAAGGGGTTAGGGTTAGAGATACTTACCTGGGATTCACTTGTTGACACTTTAAACTCCCCCTTGGCTTGTAGCACTTTTTGAGATTGTCATAGGTGAAGTCAAGATGGATAGGTGCGGCCCTAAGTAGACCAAAGTTGGGGACTCCAATGATTAAGGTTAACCTCGTTGGTACAACTCCTATTCTTGATATCTTCAAGGGCCTCGATGCTTCAACTTGTCTTCCTTGGTGTAAGCTCTTTTAAACCCTAATTCCTCTTCTTTTTCCTAAGGTAGATTTGTGAGTGCAATCAGAGCAAGTTTGATGTTCTATGTTTGACAAATGACAATCAAGTGTTAAAATATAACACATTATATAGAATGTAAAAACAGTTATGTAGTTGTTCGGTTGGTAACTGTTCAACCACCTCTCTCTCAATAAATAAACCTCTGCATGTATCATTTGGACAGTGCAGTTTGCCTTCTGTATTCTTTCTTCTCTTTGCATATTCTAACATTGGTATCAGAGTGACTTGCCCGAGGAAGCTCTTGGACGAGCATGGGAGTGTCGTATGAGGTTCGAGGAAGCCCCGACATGGGTACGAACTGTAGAGAAGAAGTTTGAAGTCCAGTCATTTTTCGTGAAACCCAAAATCGCGATTGGTGAGAGGAGGTCGATGAAAAGTATGGCCGCCGTGGCGAATCGTGGAGATCCGGTCTGCGAGAGGAAAGCCCTAAAAGGCACGAATTTGGCAGAGTCGTGGATCGTCGTTGAAGAAAATACGTTTTTCGTAAAATCGTGAAAGAAAAACGTTGGAAGCACGAGGGCAAAACCGCAAAAATCGTGGCCATTTTCACTAGTATCGTGGGCACCAGCACAACAGTCGCAAATCGTGTGAAAGAAGACACAACACAGTCGCAAAAACAGTCACGTTTTTCGTATCACAAAGTCACGTTTTTCGATGGAAATACGCCAAGCAAATACAATGGGGCGAGAGAAAAACGTGGGGACAGACTTGGCCGGAGGAATACATGAGATCCAGGACAGACTTCTCTGGAGGAATACGTGAGATCCAGGGCATACTTCGCTGGAGGAATACACGTAAGACCTAGGGTTGACTTCGCTGGAGGTAGAAAAACGTGAACAGTGGCAGAACGTGAGCAGCAAACCCTGGGAGGTAGAAAAACGTGAACAGTAAAACGTGAACAGTGGCAAAACGTGAGCAGCAAACGCAAACAGCAAAGTAACCAGAAAAACGTGGGCAACCAGAGCAAAATCGTGGCAGAACCAGAAGGAAAAATCGTGGCAGAGGTAAAACTTGCGAACAACAAAGTCCTGGTTTTGTGTTGTAATATTTCTCTGCTGCCACGTATATGCATAAAACATAAAGTATTTTTGTTTATTTGGTGGAGAAATTAAAATAATTAAATATATTTGCTGGAAAATTGGATATTTTATTATTTTATTATTTTCCATTACTTTGGAATAATAAAATGGCAAATATATCACGATTGACGTTCTTTGGAGACACACAAAATTGACGGGCACTAATTTTAATGTATGGAGTCATAAGATTTTAACGATCGCGGTGTTTCATGATTGTGATAAAATAATCGAGGGTGATGAAAGTTGACCAGGCCAGCGAACTTCAAGGATTATGAAAAACGTCATAAGGAAGCGTTATTGCTTCTCGAGTTATCGGTGTCGGATGATTTGATATCGGAAGTGCGGAATGCCACCGCTTTGCATGGCAAAGCACGTTGTGGACTAGTCGAGGGATAAATATCGGACATCGAGAAAAGAGTCGGGTTTTATACCTAAAAAAATATGCTCTTTTCGCAAAGCTACAAGAAGGTGGATCGATGTCACGAGCACCTACTTCGGATGAAAGACCTCAAGAGACCAGTTATCTTCATCAACAAAAAGGTGGGCGACGATGATATGGTGGCTCTGGTTTTGAACAACTTACCTTCTTAGTATGAGTCATTTGTGGAGCCACTCCATTTAATGGTGAAAGTCAAACACTCACGTTTGACAAGGTGAGTTCTACCGTTGCGAAAGGAGCGGAGACAACTTGGGCATAATCTAATTGTGACCATTCGGAGAGTGCTCTTGTCACTCGGTCAAAGGGAAGTGGAAATGTCAATCTGGTGAGTCTTCCACTCGGTATCAGGTCACATGCTATTACTGTCACAAGGTTGGGCACCTCAAGAAGGATTGCCGGAAGCGGATGTATGATCTTTCGAAGCAGAACAAAAAGCCATGTAATAAGGAACATGTGGCAACAGTTGCAGAAGAACGGGATTCGGATGACGAGTATGCTCTTTATTGTCTTACGACATCATGCTCGAATGGCAGTAGTACCGATTCTGGATCATTGACTCTGGTGCGTTTGCACACTTTTCATGTCGTAAGGACTGGTATGTTTCATTTACTGCAAATATATGTTTTGAATCAGTAGTACTAGCTGATGGAGAATCACTTGCAGTAGAAGGGATAGGAGATATATGCATTGTATTGAATAATGCTCATAAATTGTTGGTACGGAATGTTAGATATGTACCTTCTTTACAAAAGAATCTTCTATCTATTCGTCAATTAACTGAAAATCCCAATATTTATGTGGATTTATGTGGAAAGAAGTGTGTTGTCTCTGATGTGAAATAGAGACGGATAATTGCCCTTGGTATTGGGGAAGGTGGTCAATATCGGCTTGTTGATCCGGCTGCGATCAACATGAATGCACGTGTGGAGGACTGCTCCACCATTCGGGATGTGCGGGAGAGCTGCAATGCCTTGGGAGGAAGCCATTCCTCACAAATCATTGACTTGGATATAGTCAACCTACATGCACCTATTGTGGAGGGAATATCCACTATACTAGGTGTACGGGAGGTGGACATGCCTTGGGAGGATGGATTTCCTCATTCCGAAGAACAATTTGTTGTGGACGGAGACTCCACTATTCCAAATGCATTGACGGTGCATGGTGAGATGGCATGCCCAGCCACTCACTCAGAGGTTCTTGCTCGAAGGACAATAGAGCATGAAGAGTTTGCTCATTGTGTTGCGAAGGATCTTTCCCAACAGAGGGGGATAGATGAGCAAATAGATAAAATGGAGATGGTTATTTCTCCTGTTGAGACGGGGACCACTGCTAAGACGGAGATGGTTATTTCTCCTACTATTGAGGAGTTGGTTCTAACTCCTACACAGATGGTCACATTCCTCTTCTTGAAAAAGTTGGATGAGCACTACATGGTGGTGCAAGGACGTGATCGAGGTGACTTTGATCGCAGGATAATTGAGTCTTTGTACAGACTCCAGCAGGCTACACAAGCCTGGAATAGATTTTTCAATCCACATCTTTGAGGTTTTGATTTCAGCACTCTGGAGATGGGGCTGACACTCTCAGCCATTGGTGATTCATCACTGGTCAATGAATCACGAAACAGAGAACCAGTGGACCACTTGCCATATCTTTTGTTCATGGGACCAGATTTTTGTTTTGCGGTTCGTCTTCATTCGACAACTGCATCACAGTTAAGGACTGCTAATTTTAAAGTTCAACTTATGGCACAGTCTGTAAATGTAATGACTAAACATATGGGCTTTAGGAAATTTGTAAAATTTCGGGACAAACTTTGTCTTGTTTCCAGTTTAGTCATTAAGAGGGGGTGTTAAAATATAACACATTATATAGAATGTAAAAACAGTTATGTAGTTGTTCGGTTGGTAACTGTTCAACCACCTCTCTCTCAATAAATAAACCTCTGCCTGTATCATTTGGACAGTGCAGTTTGCCTTCTGTATTCTTTCTTCTCTTTGCATATTCTAACATCAAGAACCCTATAAATATACATCTAAATTTGTTAGCAGAAAAACTAAGTGAGAAAATGATAAGAGGACAAAACTGCACTGCCCAGAATGGACGCAGCAGAGTATATTTATTTAGGAGAGGTGGTTACATTCAGTTTTCAGTTTACATGCAGTTAGAGGCAGTTTCCAACTGTCTAACTGATGGTTTTTAGTATAAATATTCAACAAAATCCTAGAAGACAAAATTCAGCTATGGATGTTTTCATCGGCCGGGCCAGTGATGTTGGCTATGTGCAGGATGTCATCAGCCATGCTGATGATGTTGGCTATGTGCTGGTAAAGTGGAAAAGAGGGTCAGATTGGAAGAATGTAATGTTGGAGGTCAAGATAAGCTGATGTCATGATGATCTGATGTTGGCAATATGAAGGGACACATGAAAAATGTCTCACAAATTCCTACGAGCTGGCTCAACCCTAATCCCTGTGTACTCCTTAGGACATACACTCAGGGAAATTAATGGTCAATGTGCCCTGCAAAAGAAAGTTTCAGTAAAAGAAAATTAAGTGTACACACAAAGTTCTATTGATCTTTGGAAAGTTGAGGAGGCTAAATTTTTTAGACACCAGACTTAATTTAGTCAGCAGGTTATGGCTTTTTAGCTAGATCTGATGATTTTATCGAATTTAAGCAAAAATGTATCCTTGTGTCTACGATGCTTGCCACTGCCTGCCCGTGAAGATGACAAGCAAGTTTTGGCAGCTTGTAGGCATGTGAAAAGATTATGAACAGAAGCCTCCCAAATTCCAATATACATGGTATATTGATATTATAAGAAAAGGTAATTTAAGAAAAGGCAATTTGCTAAAAGCTGGAAGAATCAAACTTTGAAGAAGGTATCAACAATTGAACACTATGATAGAACAAAAAAGGGTGTAATTGCTTATGTTAATTGTTTGTTAAGTTTTGATTAGTAAAATTGGGCATTAACTGGGCCCAACCAAAGGGGTCACAAGTCAGGGATCCCATTCTTGAAATCTTGAGGCTGAAGGCTGACATACTAATATGGCATTAGTGCTAGGGATTACAAACAAGCTCACATATGACATGATTCATGCAGGGTCATTGAGATCCCCGCAACAACGGGCCTCCTTGCTAATTTCCACATAACATCGACTTAAGCAGGCAGTGTATCCTGTCAGTAGGTACACCTGCTGCAATCTTTGAAAGTCCCTGATGAGACTTGAAATCGGGTGCCTGTTGTAAAAGCTGGCACCTTGACCTGTAAACTGGGGTTTTGGGTGTGGGAATACTCACACAGATTTGAAGGTTGAAAGAGGAGAAGGTGAGGTTGAAAAGGAGATGACATGTAGACAGTTTTGAAGCAGGTTTATTCAAAACGCACTATTTTTGTTGTTGCAGGCTTGTATCTTGTTTTACTCTCTTTCTCATGCTTTGAGAAAGATGTCAGCATGATAGCATTTAGTTTTCATCGAAAAACTGTTTAGAGGGTTTTGTGCTGGTTTATGCGAAACCCACTATTCTCGTTGATATAGGCATGTATCTTGTTTTATTCTCTCTCTCTCTCTCTCTCTCTCTCTCTCTCTCGCTTTTAGAAATATGTGAGCATGATAGCATTTAGTTTTCATGGAATAACCATGTAGGATATTTGTATTCGAGACTCTTGTTTGATTGTTTGTTTGCTGGTTATGACTTCATTAGGGAACATACCTTAAAACCACCCATTTGGGTCTGGCTTTGTTAATATAGCAGGGCTTGTGCGGTATGCATACTGATATGCATACTGCCCAGCTCGATTTATCTTATATCGATTCCATTTTGACTGCAATAGATTCTTCATATCGACTGTGGTTTGATTTAATATTGATCTTGGAAGCTGACTCTACAAGTTGTAATTTATCTGTAAGGAACTTAAATCTATGAATAGATGAAGGAGAATGATATTAGTTGTTTGCTCCTTTGAAACTCCATAACTGTAACTAGAACTCGGTTCTTGCTGTCCTAGAGTCACAATATTAAGAGAATGTAAAGGAGCAGGATAGGTCTTATATTGATATCCCGAGTGTACATAGATATCAATGATCATCACTGCAACCTACATTTTGATTGTAAGTAAAATAATCCTGATGATCTTGACCTTTATTGCAATTGGGGGTTTTTATATGATTTCTCGTAGGGTAACTGGGTCTTGAAACTTCAAGAACTTAGAGAGGCTGGATTTATAAATCCCGATCCAAGGGGATATAAAGAAGCCTGACTTATTATATTTGATGTCTGACCTATATGTATCTCCTTGATGTAAGAAATATGGTCTAATTGATAAATGTCTGGGCTGCTATTGAAATTATGTTCGAATGCTTTAATATATATGGTTTGATTACTTTATAAAGAAATTATCTTCTTTCAATAATAAAGATGTTTTTGATAGTCCTTAAAACCAGGACATGTAATTGAGTTCAGCAAGATAACTGTTTCACTGAAGAATCAGTTCTATTAAGATGATCTCATGGAATTAATTATCCTTGATTTGTACCTCCACTTCATCAAGAAGTTATTAACCTAGTTTGATTTGATGACAGATCATTAATGACCATGTTACTAATCGCTTTATAATGTACATTGCATTTTGTATGCATAAAACATGAAATAGGACTTAGATTTCATGTTTCTTACTTCTCAGGTCTCTTAGAGGTTTATTTATTTATTCATTCATATTTCTGTCTTGAAGGATGGTTTTTCTCTTGAAAAGGTATATACATACAATGCACAGATTTTCAAGACAATCTTTATCCTTGGTTTGAGTTGTAGATACCATCAAACGTCCACATTTACAGAGATCCATGCAAATTCAAGATGGATTATGTCTGGCTGTTGTAATTTGAATCTTCCTTTTTGAAAATTCCATTTTGAAAAAGCACACAATAAATTGTACAGGGAAGTAAGAGGACATATATAAAGGTAAAATTTTGGTAACATTAAATTCTTATGTGCAGAGGTTAGCCAACATTTATATGCAGTATGTGATCTATTTTTATTTTTGGGGAGATGGAGGTGGGATAATAAGTATGTTTGTATGAAATAGTGTATTGTAACTTCTATTCTTTCTCCAACATTGGGGTGAAGGCTATCATTAGATTTGGTCATCATATAGGAAGGTAAGATAATAACCATGTTTGTACTAAATACTATATTGTAACATCCGTTCTTTCTCTAACATCGAGTTGACGGCAATTGTTAGCTAAGGACATTGTACTCTATGATGCTGAATTGTAATATTTTTTCTACTGTCATAAAACTTACTGTAAGTAGTCGGGGACTGATGGTGTACTGCTATTGATGGTGCTAATTGTGACTGGTTTGTGTTTTGATCATGCTTTACCTGAATGGCTAATTTAAGAAAACAGTAGGTAGTATCTTGAAGAAATGGTAAGAAACCAAATGCAAGGGGATTTGATTTTGGATTATGGAGTGAACATGACATAAGTCTAGAAGTTATGGGTCTGAAGATGTTTGAAGTTCTGTGTTTATTGCATCTCTAAATTCAATTTCAAAATTAAATTACTGATAAATGAGATTATTCATATCCTTAAAATAAGGTGGGCACAAGGTGGTGTCAACTGATTAGGGTCTTTGGTCTTCCTATATTAAATGTTATTTTTAATGTTTTAATGTAATTATCTATTCCTGAGATGAGATATCCTAGAGGAGTTGGCTTTTATGTACAGTTGCTTCTGGAAAACAGTTCTTAAATCCTTGTCTAAAACAGGAAAAGATATGTCTGAGCAAAGAAGTCCTGCAAAGTTCCAATCATCACAACTTTATGTTTCCAGTAAATCAAGCCCATGCAAATCATTCGCAAATTCAGATGGACGTATAGGTGGAAGTCCACAGGGACAGAAGAATACTGTTGTCGTGCAAATATATTTTATAGATCAGGATCGGATTGCTGCTCGAAGCAGTTACAATGAGGTTTATCCTGAAATATCCTCTCCGTAGTGGCTAAATTTTAAATAAAACTAGTTGTAAAAACTATTTTATTTATTTAGTCCAATTTATTGTATTTTTGTTTGATGATGTTTTGAAATTGCTACATAAGACCAATTTTTTTTTACATTCATGAATGTTGACATATTTAATTCCTAATAATTTGTTATGCAGAGGGTAAAAGAAGCTTGTCAGGCTGTTCATGGGAGACTCTGGAATGCAGAAGAGAAGTAAATGATTTATCCCTCTATTGGAAAATCTCCATCATAATATCATGACAATCAGTTGCATTTTCTTAGAATTTATGGAATTCAGTGAAACACTGCTTTGCTCTTGCCATAACAAAATTACACTCATTTACTGGCCAGTTATCTTCCCTTGTCTGAGATCTGAAAATCCTGAATAGTCCAAAGTTTGCATCAAATCTTGACTTCACCATTTGTTTCCTATGAAGTAGAACCTTCCTCAACTTGATGCTTGGAGAAACATTATTTGATTAAAACTACCAAAAGGACATCTCATAAATTTTATTGCTAGGACATTCTTAGTCTAGATACACATAAAAGTTTCTTTTCGGGCACATTAAGAGTTGAATAATATCACATAAGGAAAGAATAAATTACCATGCAAGACTGTTCAAATAAAAAGATTAATCCTTTGGCAAGGTTTTCAACATTGCAGAGTTTAGAGGATGTATCAGTCTTATCTTTTGTAAGTGATAACAATGATTGAGATGCTATTTTAAAGAACATAGGCCATTCCTGATGGTACGTTAATGTAAGCGTGGAAGCAGTTAGTCGCTTGGTTTCTCATTACATGGCATTTTCCTTAAGAAATGAAAAATATAAATCTTCTCATTAGTTGGTCTCATTTAGACACTGGATAAGAAGTATCATGTTTATTACACAGTAAATTATACCTGGCTCATTAGCTGGAATATTTCTCAAGTGAAATCAAAGACTTTTTCAGGGAAAGCAAAATGTGATCACTACTATACACAGGAGAATCTATCTAATAAGTGTGTTACAGGCATTGCCTTACATGGGATATGGAGGTTCACACCCCTCTATGCTTTTTCTTATTTTTGGATCTAGCCAAAAGTAATTTGGACTTTGCATACTTCTGCTAATAAGATAAATTTGGATGGTCCAAGCTCAAGCAATCCTGGCAGGGCAGGTATTTGCTGTTTGTTACGGAATCATTTCGGCGACCTTTTAGTTTTTTGACAGTTTGGCACCACTGCCAACAATGTTGAGGTCCTAACTTAGTTTATCAAAGCCAGTTATTGAGGATGGTTTTAGAACATTTTCACCGTGGTGCAAAATTATTCTAACTCTCTTTGCTTCCTACACCAATGTTCTTTTTTCTTGAGTACATTAGAGTCTTCACGGTATCATTTTCTCTACTACCACAAAACTGGGTACATTTCAGGCATTAAAGTTCCAGCATGTGACAGGAATCGCACCGTCAATTTACTAGCAATTAGCAAACCTAGTTGAGCAAACACACAGCCATGGGTTAGAACTTAGATCTCATATCCCCTTCATACCTACTTTTAAAAATATTTCTTATGAATCACATTTACATGTCTCTAGGCTTTTATCTATCCACTATTGACTAGTCAAAGTATTTGTTGAATTTGTCCTCATGTCCATTATACCTTTATTTCTTTTTACTGGGTGTATGATTTAGCAAATCTTGTAAAATATATCCTGCCTTTGCATATCACCAAACATTTAGTCATTATCTTTGATATTGTCGGTATTTGTGGCTGTTTCTATCTTTGAAGGCCTGTAATGCACCTTGCATATGTGTCACGTCTGGCAGCAATATCACCATTTTTTTTTTTTTTTGCGTCGCCAATTTCAACAATGTCAACCTGGGTTTTATGCTCTTCTGATGATTGTAAAACAAAGGAATCCCTCTCTAAATTAGTTCAAGTTTTTCTATCTGCATATTGTTTTTCTACACTTTACACTTTCTAGCTTTACAGTTTGTCAGTTTTACTGTTCACACCTGTGTATTTTCCCATATCACCCTGGATATTGGATCATGACAGTTTCCCATTTTGCCACTCACTCACATGTACATCCATATCATTGTCAACAGGACTGTTCGGATATTCGTTCAACCCATAGTAACTGTTCTTGCTCACTAGACATATATAACCCTCTTATGCATTCCAACAGGGACATGTTCTCACTCATTGATTTACATGAACCTAAAGTAGCACATATGATATTATCTCTTTGCTTCTCCTTGTTGTGTTTTCAAATGGTTGACATACTTCCTGGTTCGTGCATTCTCTTGTTGTCTGTAGATCTTCACTCCAATGAACCCATTTCATGCAACTTCTAACATCCAATTGAGGGCAGCTTCTCATGCAAAAGGCTTTCTTGAGCCTGTTATCAACACTCTTCCCTAGTTTGAGTTGGTTTTTGTTCTCTCTTTCCCATTGTTCTCTAATTTCCACAACCATGGCTTCTTATGGTAGAAGTCTGAGCTGAGGATCTATGAAACTAAACTCAAAAATCCATCATCTTGCTATAAATGCTCCTGTTACGCAAGCCTTTCAGACATCTAGAAACTTTAGTATCCATCTAGCACTTCTGTTAACGAGTTTGGGATGAAGACCATTTCTAAAGCATGTGTTGCTGCCCAGTGTGGATTCCTATGTCTTCACAATATAGAATCATAATTTGTGCGAGTTAAGTAACAAATTCTTCAGAATCTCAATCAACCTATTGAGATAAAGGATGATACAGTTGACCATGCCATGCAAGAAGAAGCTGCTACTAGGGAGCAGCTGCATCCTTATTCCCTTTGTTTCTAATCAAATTTTTGCAGCTAGAGGTACTCCTGTTCAAAATACTGGTCAAGTTAATTTAACTTTTCATCCTCTAAAACAATTGTAGTTATATTCTCCACAACTCTCCTCAAGTCCAGCATTTAATTGCTTGTCCTCAACCACCCTCTTTTTCTTGCAGTTGTTCAGTTTAACGTCCTTCCAAGCAATTTCTTAAGCTTCTCAATCCAAGCCTTTCACAAGAAGCCTTCATTTTATAGCAAATTTTTGCATGCTATTCTACCGGTTCCGCCCACTTTCACCCCACACCAGCTTTAGCAAAGGTTTCTGCTTGATGTTTTGAATCACTCAGTACCTATTCAAGTTATATGGCTAATATATAAAATTGTAGCAAGGCCCGCAGGATGCTGTTCAGTCATTTTAGTCTCAACATAAGCAAGCTGCCCCGACAATTGAAGTCAACCAAGATTCCTTTTGGGATCATAGGCCATCTTGTGCTAAATACCAGATTCATTTGTCCTCTATGAAAGGATTGTTTAGAGTTTTCCATCCATTAGCTCACTTGAACGTGGGTTGCTTTGTCAAATCTCTCCAAGATTTTGAGCTAGTGATGCTCGGAGCTCAAATGAGGTTGCCCCCTGACCATTACCACTTTCTCCACTTTTCTCATGTTATCCACTATAAACTTGTGCGCTGATAAATTCCCGTGGCTTTCTGCAACTGCAATGTGTTTAGCAAATGATTTTGCAAACTCTCCCAACATCTCATCAAATTCCTCCACCGAATCGATGAAATCATCATCTTTATATAGCTGGGGAAGTTCAACACTCACAAATACTGACATAATAGTACCTGGAAATACTCCAAATGGGCAACAAAGTGGTTCGACATACTGATAGAGTCCCTAAGAGCTAATTGTGCTTTCACCAATAAGTTCTCGCATGCGGTGATCTCTTCAAACTTCATGAGGTCACCATTAGTTAACAAATTTAACTACCTTTCTCTCTAACACTGTAAATTCATAAATTAAAGTTCTTCTTGTGGATATACCGTGATCACTCTTACCTTTGGCCTCCCGAACTTGGGTAAAAGACTTGAACAAATTCCTCAAAGCACCTTCCACTTTATCAACAATACGGAGACATGTTGTGATAATGGAGATGGAGTAATGCTGAAAGCGGTGAGATCACTATAGTATTTGCACTGATGGTGCTGCCATGGAAGAATCAAAGGAAAGGGTCACATACTTAAAACTCTGCAAGGTGACACCGAGGCGGGAGCAAGGGATTTGTCAATGGAAGGCATAGGGAACATTGTGGATATGATGGCGGTGGAGACAACAATGAATCCAATGAAAATGAAGGAAAAGTAGGGGCAATGGAGACAAGTTGTGATAATAAAGATGGAGGAATGCCCAAAGTGGTGAGATCAATCGTAGTACTTGCATTGAAGGTGCTACCATGGAAGAATTAAAGGAAAGGGTCACAAACTTCGAACTTTGCAAGGTTTCATTAAATGCCACAGTGGTAGCGATGGAGGGTGGAGTAGTGAATATTTGGGAAGGTAGTTGGGATCGCGGAATGAAAGGTGGACTATCAATGATTGAAATGATAGGCAATGTTGGAGCGGGCAAAGTTGTTGTGATTATATTCCCAAAAGAGGAGGAAGGGACATGTGAAGTTACCAAGGACACTTTTTGAAACCAAAGACAAAGGAGGGGTCACTATTGGCGAGACAATTTGTGGCATGGTCCTAGGTGGCCTTGAAACAACAAAATCCTTAACACTTACCCCCAGACACACTTGACACAACAATAGATAATGGCACAATCAATGGAGAAGCAAAACTCACCCTTGGTTTTGGCGATGAGGTAGCTACTGTTGAAGCACTAGGTCCATTCTGACCCTCTCATGATCTTCTTCAAATTAGGGCCGATTATCTCTGGTGATTCTAAACTCATGTTCAATATGAATATAGGGGGGGCCAACCATTGCTCCCCTTTGAGGATTCGATCCATCTCTAATTTATCAATTATCTCTTGATCAATCTTGGTGTTTAGGTTGAAATCATCATTAAAGCTTGCTTGATGAAGATACTCAACCTTTCCTTGAATGTGGTGCCCAACATTTCCTCTCACCCTTGGTTTTGGCGATGAGGTAGCTCTTTGTTGAAGCACTAGGTCCATTTACAACCCTCTCATGATCTTCTTCAAATTAGGGCCAGTTATCTCTGGTGATTCTAAACTCATGTTCAATATGACTATAGGGGGAGGGCCAACCATTGCTCCCCTTTGAGGATTCAATCCATCTCTAATTTATCAATTATCTCTTGATCAATCTTGGTGTTTAGGTTGAAATCATCATTAAAGCTTGCTTGATGAAGATACTCAACCTTTCCTTGAATGTGGTGCCCAACATTTCTCTTGGGATCCCTCATCCTATATTGTCCTTTTCCCGAGAGATTTAACTTTTCCATAAATGAAGCAAACTTGTGCATTGCTGGTCAATTTGTAAACTCAATGTGTGCAAGGGTGCACAAGCTAATGCTTGTGCTGCTTTATCTTATAGAGCCCTCCAAGTTCATGTAGAAATTGATGAGCCATCTCAATGGCGGCCAACCGATCTCGGGATATAGTAGGGACAATGAGTTGGAGCGCTCATAGTGGCCTCTATTATGGACCATCAAAGGATATGGAATATGAAGTATACTCCATTTTGGCTATGATAAGAACATTGTTTGATCTCAAACTCGGTCCTGTTTGAACTGGCATGTATGTACTATACTCGGCCTCAAATGATTTGTCTTGTTGGATATCTAACCTTGAGGTAGTACCATAGTTGCAAATCTTCTTTATTGAGGCTCGCATAAGAGGAGACAATTGAGGCATAGGAACTGCGCATGGATGGTTTCATTAACAATGGCTGGTAGAAGGCATTGCAAATATCATAAGCATGAAATTTGAAATTTTAGGAGTATGAGGCCCTAAATAATATATGGATGGGGGTGTTAGACGGAGAGGGCCAATTAAGGAAAAGAGGTTGAAAAACTCTAGCATAGCACAACATGCATCGAACAAAAAGACATCATATAAAACGTTTCCTCGTTACGTAACATCCCATTACTTGTTGCAAATTGAATGCAAGAATCTCACCCAAGTTAGGCATACCATCCTTTGTAATGATTTGTCCCAATAAAGGGACCCCATATTAATTTACATGGTCTATCTTCGGGCTTTGTATAATCTATTCAATAAGATCATATTGACCTAATTCCTTTCCGAAGTGAGCGACTAGGTAGTGCACTCGACTTCTTTTCTTAAAATGCTCACAATCCACAAACCAATCCTATAGAGTCTTCTAGACATTTGCTTCATTCATCTATTCTTCTGCAGAATCTTGATTATATATAGGTAGGAGTTGGAAGTTTGTACATGTCATTGAAAGAATTCCTTGCTACTAGGGCCTGAATGTGAGTTTGGGAGGTGATTATTGTCCCTTATAGCACATATAGTAAAACAATCCCTAAAAATGTCCTTGTAATGAAACACCTTGGGATTTACAACAATCTTATGCGGATCCGATATATTGATGGCTTTAAGGTTGTCGAAAGCTCGTCATCACTATATGTCTTCTTAGAAGGCATCGAATCTTTGATGAATAATGTCTTAGTAAATGTAATGTGCCCTTTTCGAATTGAGGCCAAATGAAGACTTCTTGCCATTCTCTTCCCGTGGCCAAGAAGATTAAGTGAACAAGGGAAGTAAGTGAGCTTTGTTTTTGATTTCTTTTATTATTTTTAATGTTTTTCTTTAGTGTTTACCTCCTCCAGGCAGGTCGGCTGGGATTAGAGTTCCCAACAAAGAATTAAAAGATAAAGTGAGCTTGGAGGTCGGTCCTCATCTATTTGGCCTTTGGCGCCAAGCAAGGGGTATAAAAGAGGTTGTATGACCTCATTTGGAGATCATCTTTTGGTGCATTTACATCTACACTTGGTTTGTTGGGCTAGTTGCTCAATACCTTTCCACTTGAGGACGAAAACCCTCGTGTGGCATCCAAGGAGGACAAAAACCTTCCTTGTGGCTTGGTGGAGAATGAAAACTCTCCATTTTGGGTGGATTGAAGATCTCTATTGAAGACTCTTTGCAGATTTGGATCAAGAAGAAGACCTACAAGGACTTTTATATATTTTTGGAGCCCTCTCCTAGGGGAGCAACTAGGTAGAGGTCATTACCCGAGTGCCCTAGAAGGCACGACCGTCATTCATTTGTTGATATTCAGATTTGATATAATTTATAAGGCTGGAATCACTCATTTTTGGGCATTGTTGGGGTTTGGAAACCCTCATTTTGATTATTTCTCTTCGCTGCACTTCTGCTGTTAATAATTAATTTTCCAGCTGAGTATTTACTTGATTTGCATGGTGGAAATTGTTCCAAGGTGTTCCTAAAAGGTCACAAATATTGTGAATGCATTGTAGGGTGATATTTTGGTGAAATCTTGTGTTTTTTCGAATTGCTGTTATAAAAATCAGATCGCTGTTCTGTATTGATTTAATTTTCAGTTTGCTGGTCCAAAATCAGATTTAAATTTGTTAGTGCTTATTTTGGGTATCCTCTAGCTTCTTGTTAGGGTTGTGATCTCCATCCATTGACCTCCCTTTGACTGCTGTTTGGAACAATCCAGCCACCTCATCAAGTGCTTTCCTGGAAACTTGTCCTTCATGGAGAGTTTCTTCCAATCTTCTTGACCTCATAAGACTTGTTGAGATACCATCAACACAACCATCATTGTAACCCCAAATTCTTCTCTCAAACAAGTGTATCAAATGGATTACTAACCAAACAGAAAGAGGAAGCAGTTACCTTTGCACGCATACCGTTGGCCTTTGGGAAAGGGCAACTTCTTATCAAGCGAATTTCAGTCCTTGTGCATAAAATGACCTTTGTTGTGATGAATGCATAACTTGGAGGTTTCCTGAAAGAGTGTATGTACCCCTTACTACTCAATGTGCTCTCTATTCTGCTCACATTTGTGTCAAACTGTATGTGATGATTAGCCCCATGCAATGATGAACTAGGAAACAATAAATCTGAGATATGTTTGCTCCTTGGACTGTCATCAAGATACTCATTTCCCTTTGCCTTTGCTCCTTCTACAATTGGTGCTTTCCCTTTTTGCACTACCTGCATACCTTTGCCTTTGATCCTTCTACATCCATGTCTTCGTGGCTCAAAGTCTAATGCATTGTCATTTTTCTCTTCATTGACTGCTGTTAGGATAACTCCAGCATGCTGTGAGCAATTATGGGCACCCAAAAATGCCTTTTCTTCATGGGTATGACTTCCAACAATGCCATCCCCATGTTCCTTCCCCAAATCTGATTTTTTTCTACTAATATTCAGCTCTATGCAACCATTAGAGAACAACAATTTATCTTGAACCATTAAAAGCTTTTTACCTTGGTTTACATGCTCCTTAATCCCCTTCTCATTGTTTGGCACGTGTTTCATGATTTCTCCAAACCCTTATGTCTTCATGGTGTTGTTTGGAAAATCAGTCAAGAGATCCACTTTGGCAAGGGTGATGGGGGCTTCTAGGGCTCCCATGGGTTGCTCTTTCTCCGTGATCAGCAGCTGAGGTAGTTTTTCTCTTTTAGAAGGATGGGCATTTCCATCATTGCATAACGAACTTGGGAGTTTGGCTCCTTCTTCATCAAGCTCCATAGCCTCTTCTTGCTTTGCCAACATGAAGGGGCTCTTCTCCTCTAGGGTTGGGATATCCTTCCCATGACCTTTGTGCATGCCTCGGGGCTTGGACCAAGTTCCAATGCCTACTCTATCTTTTCTCCATCCTACAAACTTGGAAAATAATAGGGTATCACAAATAACTTCCGGAAGAGCACTAAACTCCTCATACCATGTAGCAATGTTGTCTACCTTGGATGGCTGAGTATTATTAACTTCCTTTGAAGAGCTCCTTCCACCATTCGGATCTTGAATGGTATGGACCAACTGAGCCATTTTATTGGCCAATTTTTCTTGACCTAGGGCAAGCCTTTCAAATCTAGCATCATTAAAAATTCTATTTACCATTTTATCTTCTTGCATGAAAACCCTTAGGTTGGGAAGACCGAAGCTCTGATACCACTGTAATGTCCCTTTCTAGGGCTGAACCACAAAACAATGAAATCACACAAACCCAAACTAAAATGTATTTTGATTTTTATACCAGCCAACTAAAAAGATGGAACAGTAGTGCACAACGAACTGATTTTGGAACAACTATGAAAGAGCAATAATTTATCAAAACATCACCATTAACATCATCTACAACATGTAGAAACACTTTAGGAATATTTTAAGGCAATTATCACTCAAAACTCAACCACAAACACAGCTGGAAATTAATTAATTAACAACAGAAGTACAACTCTCAAAAGTGACTGAAAATGAGGTCTCCAAACCCCAATAAATACCAAATAAGTGATAGATCAACCTTATAAATTTGGAGAAGTCTGAATATCAACTTGAAATGCCAAAACATGCCCTAGAAGGCACCCAAACACACTCCTACCCAAGTCACCACCCTAGGAGAGGGTGCCAAAGTGATGAAGAACCCTTGATATTCTTCTCCTTCAATGCCCTAGCTGCCCAACTAGCAAGATAGTCTTCGTAGAAGTCCTTAACACCACCAAATTGGAGAGTTTTTATTCTCCAACCTTCAACAAGGAAGGGTTTCGTCCTCCTTGCTTGCCACACTAATGGATTTTCGCCCCTTAGTGGATTGGAATAGAGCAACCAACTCTAGAACCAAAGAGATAAAATGATATTAGCCAAAAACATGCCCAAAATGAGCCTATGCGACCCTTTATATATCCTTATGGTGGCACCAAGAGTCTTTAAGGAGGAATTCCCCCAGACCGACCTCCTTAGAAGCTTATTTCATCTTTTAAGCTTATATTAAAAGCTCTCCAACCCAACCAACCTGCTTAAGAAGGGAAATACAAAAGAAAAATATAATTATTAATTAAAGAAAGACTAAATATAATCCAAGGGCTTCCCTTGTTCATCTTCTTCTTGCCCACGGGAAGAAGAATGGGCAAGAAGCCTTCAATTGGATCAATTCGATAAATGGGACTTTACAGCTTGATCTATAGTTGACCTTGATATTCCAACGCTTGATTCAGTAACACATATTTTTGTTATGTTTTGGTTTCAAGTTCTATAATATTGTAACAAAATTTAAGTCTGCAAATTCATACTACAGCTCCGCGGCTGCCAACTTCATCATATATACATTATATAATTGTTTACATGCTCTCGTACATGCCTACATTCATTGCATATCATATTTCATACTCCATCTACGCTACTACTGACATGCAAATCTTCTTTATCCCACATGAGCAATAGTGTAGCGCTGTGGGCATTGATTGATAAATATGTGACAAAGAAATCAAATTATATTTGCTGTTAGGAACAAGTACTACGCTTCTTATCAGCCGAACATATCAATTGGATACTACGTGCTTGATACTGATATAGTTATTTGCATGAAATGAACGAATCGAAACACACATGACAAATAGATGTAGCACCAAGATTTACTTTGGAGAAACCCAATTGAGAAAACTCTAGAAGAATCTTTCTTGGATTCAGGGTTAGAATAGTTGAAACCTTTCCTTGTTCTTTCTTTTTTTCACAAAGGATACAAGCCACACCCCTTGAGTTGCAAACACTGCTTGATCTATGAGTCTCACGTTGGACGATTGAGACCCAAAGTTCAGTTGTAAGTGGTGCGATGACCTGTTTAAGGATCTCATTGGTTTTAGCAACAAAAATAGTTCTCATTAGCATGAATATTGTGGAAGCTACTCAAATAAGACTACTTTTCACTTTGCAAAAATTTTGTAGGCAATAAAGATGGCACCATCACTTACCGAGTGCGTGATCATTTAGATGCTGAAGGAAGTAACCAATGTGGGAAGCTACAAAACTCATATTTGCAGTCCCGAATGACAGTTGTATTGTTGTTTTTATTGGCGGCTATGACCTCAATGTGACATCTACAAACTCTCCCATTTTTGTCATATGAGATCCACATCCGATCAAGTTTTTTGGGGAGAGAATAGTTTCTTTTTAGCTCAATGAGCCTGCAATTGATCCGCAATGGATCAGAATCCAAAATCAAGGGAAATGCCTTTTACATCCAAATATTCATGCAAAAAGGCATGGCCAATTTGGAAGGAATCAACATATTTAGGAAGGCCATGGACAAAGTTTGAGTGGCTTTTCTCGATAAGCTCTCTCCTCTTTAACTTTTTGTTGGACAACCATTTCTACGACCAAAGGAGACTTTTTCCATTTGGCGACTTGTACCCATGATTCTTGTTGATCGTCTTGTTTTTAAATAGCCCATTCCACAAAAAAAATAGATTATACATCAAGACTAAACAATATGACATATTCCCTAAGGAATATTCTTGCATTGAGCTTTTGAAAGTCCAATGGCTGTTTTTCACCACTGTTGAATAATGTTGGGACATTTATTATTCACAACAATCTTTTGCTTTTGCTTTATGCCCCTTACTTTTTCACCAACCTTCATGGAAAACTTCCATTTTGGTTTGACTTTGGTCTTTGAACTTGTGCTTGGTTTCAATACTTGCGAAACAATATTAAGAGCAAAATTTACCTGCTCTTCACCTTGCACTTTCTGTTTTCCTGACCTTTTAGATTGCCCTTCCAACAAGTAAGGCAATTCATCTTTCCTTACATCTTTCATCGTGGTATGGTACCACTTAGGCCTTTTATGTTGGTCTCGTCGATTTGATTGTGAAGTGTGAGAAACACTCTTTTCACCACAAGAACTTGAGTCTTTTGATATTTTTATGTTTGAACCCCATTCAAATTTAGTACTAGAACTTGTTCCAGAAACATCATCAACATGTAGAAATACATTACTATCATTAGATTGACCATTGTCAAAAAGAATGGTACTTTCTCATCTACATCAACATCTTTACTAACCACAATTCTGTATGTAGAGACATCTAGTAATCTGTATGCATCTCTTTGCTCACAATAACCAACAAACATGTATACTTTTCCCAATATAGAAGTAGTAGATCCAAAAACACAAAAGTTACTTACATCCGGTATTTTCCTTGACGATACTTGTTCTGGGGTTACATCATGCAAGGCTTGTGTGGGACTTATGTTGAGAGTGCACACAACTGTATTCATGTCTTCTGCCTAGTATTGATGTGGCACATTCTGACTATCCACTATACACCGTGCTATGTCCATCACTATCTTGTTTTGCCTTGTCATGACTTCATTCTGTTGTGTAGAATATTGCTTATGTATACCTTCTTTCTTGCAGAATTCCATGAATCTTTTAGAGACATTCATCCCCATTAATTGATCTAAGAGCTTTTACATGTTTCCCTCCCTGTTTCTCTATCATAGCTTTCCAAGCAACAAAGTTAGAGAAACAATCTGACTTTCTATGCAGAAAACACCCACATTTTCCTAGAGAAGTCATATATAATCAACAAGTAATACAAAGCTCTAGATATTGAAGGTGTCTGCATTGGACCATGCAAACCCACATGTACCAAATCCAATGCACCTTTTGTTTTCCATTCCGTACCATTGTCAAATGCACGTTGAAAATCTTTACCCATTAGACAACTTGAACATACATTTTCAGTCTTTTGAACGGAGAAATCCCATTCACCATGCTAAAATGAATTAATATACGTAAATGCTAGTAACCGAGGTGACCATACCTCTTATGCCAAAGATCACTAGTGCTATCAACCACTACTAGTGCATGCTCATTTGCTGTTTTAGGATCAATCAACTTATACAATCCCTTGTTACCAAGACCAACAATGATTCTCTTATCATGAAGATTACTAACCATGTATTTGTTTCCTTTAAACTCCACACAAAGGTTAGGATTCATAGTTATTTCACTTATGGAAAGAAGATTTTTGTTCATGTCAGGCACAAATTGAACATTCTTGAAAATGTAACTCACAAAATTGCTCAATGCAATACTGAACATCACCATATCCTTTCACATAGTGAACCCAACCATCACCTAAGGAAATTGATTCATTGCAACTATCATCTTCTACAAAGTTTACATACTAATCTTTGTGACACGTGTAGTGTCTTGATGCACTTAAGTCAAAATACCACATTCTTGACTCCGTTGACTGATTTTTGTGCTGCCACAAATGCAAACTCACCCACTGAACTTTGTTCATCTTCTTCAGCCACATTTGCAGATTGTGACTTCTTTCTATTATTTGCCAAATCATATTGTCGCTTACGACAATCTTTCTTCAAATGACTTGGTTCCTTGCAATAAAAACACTTCCATTTAGATTGCTTAGAAGTACTTACATTGCTATCAGAGGATTCTTTTGAAGAAACATTGATATTCCACTCTTTTGTCTTTCTTGTTGACCGTGCCACGAATGCACTTTCTGTAGCCATTGATGTCGAGGAAGCTGCTTGAGTTTGCCTTGTCTCCTTTTGGATGAGAAGTGTAGACAACTTCTCAAAATTAATCTCCTATGTCTCCGTGATCATATGCAAATACTCAACAAATGAGTCATATGGTGTTGAAGGTGTTTTGCGGTACTAGAGCAATCAAGTCTTGTTCATTTACAAAATTTTCTGCTGGTTTCAGCTTGATCACAAATGTTCTTCAATTGCAACAAGAATTCAGAGATCATACCACCCTCCTGCATTTTAGTGAAAAATAACAAATGTTTCAAGTACAAGACTCCCCATCGACTTACGTGAGCTTGGTGCTTGGATGTTAGACTTTTCCACAAATCCAAAGCACTAGTTGCATTTCTAACTTTTGGAATCAAATTATCAACCACTTTGAAAGTTTTAGCAACATCAATGCTTCTCTATGATGCTTATCATAGTTATCAGGTTCATCAACTGAAAGTTTGTCATCATCTGGTCTTGTTTCTTTGCCAAGTACAATTTGATCTAGATTCTGATACTCACAGATAGTAAGTATCTTGTGACTCCACAAACTAAAGTTTTTTCCTGTCAATTTTTGTGAATCTGGCAACAAAAGGTGTTGTAGACTAGCCATTTGGACCTAGTTTTTCACGAAAACAATTAAATCGGAAAAACTATAAATGCTTTTACAAAATTCCTTTTGCTCACTGATTCTATCCTAAAAACGGACAAATTGACCAATTTTCAGCTCAAAACTCCTGATAGTTTGAGAGATTTTAATTTTACAATTTCCCATAAAATTGCCAAAAATTTATGAAAAATAAAAATCTTGAGTCTTACACACTTTTTTGCAAAAATTCCTTTTGCAAGTGGTTTTAGACATCCGATCAAAACTGGCAAACATTTAAGCTTTTACCGCTTTCTGTTCTCATGAGATAATGTGAGAAGGTGGATCAAATGGGATGACGCAACCAAGTTGCACTTGAATGGCAACGTGACGGAGCTCCATGTAGTAAGCAAGCATTCAACCACCATGAAATGTGCATGCAAAAGAAAAGGGTCTACTCATTCTCATAGATAATAAAAAGTACAAATAAGAGTTTTGTGTAACTCCCAATGCAAGACCCATCATACCTCCACAAGGCAGAAGAGGAGTTACATTCCAGAAATGGAAAGTAAATCTTGTATGACACACTGACGCACACCGGTGCGTATGACATTATATGATGGAATCTGTCATACCCCCTAATGACACCTAAGACCTATGATCTCACCTAAGTGAGATGAATCACCAAGTGAGGTGGACAATGCCGCGAGATGACAAGGCAAATACCTCACACCAACGTCACCCTTCATCGTAACTTAGGATGAGGCATGGCAAGCCAGAAAGAGAAATGGGTCCTGACAGCTTACACTTGATGAGGAACCCACACACAATAAGGATCTCAAATAATAGAGGAAAACCCAATGTGAGAAAAACATCCACTTACAAGAGATAGCAGACTCCCTAAACAACCTAAGAAAGATGCGTTTAATGGGTCTCGACAACCGAAGGCTTGATGAGGTACCCATGCAAAAATTTCAATCTCTAGAAGGAGAAGAGAAGGAGACTAGAGAAACGAAAGAAGATGTGAAGCTGTAGTGGAACTCACCCAAGATGAGAGCACAAGTAAGGATACTTTGCTTCAGTGAAGGGTTTGGTGAAGAAGCCTGCAACGGATCTGAAGTCTGCAACTCTATGAAGTCTCCAAGAAGAGTGTTGATGATGTGGTCTTCCGCCTATAGAATGAAGAAGGTCCACCCACATCGAACAATGTTTTTGATCGTAGGTAGAACAAAACCGAGTACCTAAGTCCTCCCACTTTGAGAAGGAAACCAAGGAAGAGCGGTAGTACGAAGAACTCGAATCCGGTCCATTGAAATGTGACGCATAGGTCCGACGAGTAAGTGGACAAACACCGAAGGTAATGCCAAAGGTGGAGTAGAATTTTCGAGTAGTAAGAGAAGGGAACATTCGCTGAAAGAATGTCCATATGAAGTGAAGGCAAAACAACCCCCACAACAGTAGAAAGAGGATCCACAAGAGGAGGTGGATCAGTGATGGTCTCTCGAAATAGTGGAAGTGATGAAAGTCCCGTAAGGGCACTGCTGAAGAGACAATTGAGGTCCGACAGTGTACTGTCCCAAAAAGGGTTACTCGACAAATAGAAGAGCAATGTTTGATAGGTATGAATTAACACAAGGAGTGGAAGAAGCCTCACACACTAGATGTGGAATGGAGGCAGATGCAATGAGAGTATGAGGTCGGAACATGTCCTCGCCTGATGTATGATGGGAAAAGAGGCGGTTCAACATTCTTTGAAAGGTGGCCGAGAGGAGGAGAGGAATCCTCAAGCAGACTCTCGTTGTCGAACTAGAAGAACAACCCTCTCATCATCAGGAATAGGAACAAGAAAATCTGTGGCAAAAGAACTATCATCACATGAAGTAGGATAGGAAACAACTGTACTAGAAGAAGAAGCAACAACGACAATGTTTGAAGGGTCTCCAAATAAGGACTGAAGAATGCTTCAAACGGTGCGAGGACACTCAATGTGCGCCACATTATGGTGGAGAGGCCTGAAAACATGAGTCAACAAGCGACCATAAACTTGATCACAAGTGCTGAGCCAGTCTTCAAGACGATAAGGATTGGTGGGTACAAGAACTTGCGAATATAGAAAAGGATAAAGGCCTTTGTGAGTAAGGTAACGTTCCATGTAAACATGCCATGATGCATAATTCTCTCTATTAAGAAGAAGAGGCGGAGGTTGAGAAGCAATACTGTGAAGCTCAAGTCTGCAAAGGACATCCTCTATAGTGCATACATGAAAAGAGAAATCAGTGCTGAAGAGTCACAAGAACAAACACGCTCAAATAAACGTCGGATTCAATCGAAAATGAGATCGGAATGCATGAAAAGAAGGGTGCAAGAATACACACTAGGTCAGTAAGACGACGTACTCGGCGGAGAATGCGTCTCGCATGCAATTACAACAACAAGAACAATGATAACCCCCTATTTACGACACTTTATAAACAGTGTGTTGGTTACAGTAAGCTGTGTTCATGCGATGTGAAACAATTGACCACTCACCTTGTAGGAGGCAAAAATTGTGCAAGAGTGGAGGCCACAATGAGTTTAAGTCAGAAAGCGAAACGTCAACGTAAACAAGCGAAAGGGGCAAAAACAAGGAACAAGAGGACAAAACACAGCCGGTTTGAGAAATAGTAACTCACGTCACATAAGGTGCTCCTCGCGCAAGGTTGTGGTGGACATGCTCATAAGCCCGCAAGCAATAACAAGAGCACTATAATGAAAATGTCTCCAAAACAAGTCAAAAGACCCCAAGAAACCAAAAAGGGTACCCAAAATGCAAAAACAACCTCCAAACGCGCAACAAACCACCAAAACGCCAAAAAAGCTTTAAACATGATCTACAAGCCACAAAAAACACTACACACTCCCACAATACATTAGTGGGAAAAACACCCCGTAACCCTAGTTTTGGAATAGTTTTTGCCCAATTTTGATTAATTTCTCAAACGGGAAAATAAAATAAAAATAAAAAAGGGTTTAGAAAATAAACTAGGTTACTTGATTTAATTACCCTCTTATTAAAATTAATATTAATGACCTTACCTTTAAATATAATTTCCTTCATTTAAAAAACAAGCGCTACTTAAATTTAATTAAAAGCTATACTTATAAAAAAACTTACGCTATACAAAAATATAACCTAAAGTTTTAAAAAACAAGCTATGATTAAAAAAGCCCAGATGGGCTTTGTTTAAAAGCAAAGGAGGGAAACATTATGGTTCAATCAACGCGACAAGAGGAGGACAAGCAAGTCGGCCATGTGGAGAGCTGGGAACGAGTTGAAGCGTTCTTGAGTTACGATGCAAGGCTCGAGGAGGGCACTTGGTCGACGAGCTAGGTGGTCTGGTTATGTTGATAGCATGGCGAATGACTCACCCCAAGCGGGAATGCAGGGCATGCAACGACAGTTGGAAGATACACATGCAATCAAGATAAGCAAGGCGGAGCCAATGTAACCATGGGCGAGTTCCAGAAGAAACGCAGTCCCAACAAGAGTGGGGTTGTCAGCAGACACGAGCTCGTAGGGAACGAGCGGTGTAGGATCCAAGGCTGAATGGAGAGGAGTGGACTAATCGGTGAGGCGTCGAGCAGCCGACGAACGGTGAGCAATGCAATGCCAAACGATCCACAACATACAACTTGCCATGCATAGAGTAAGCCCGGGAGGAGTTCGACTCGCCTAGGTGAGCCGGGCAGAGGAGGGAGCTCGGTGAGCTCTGCAAGCAACTTGTTGAGTTGATTAGAGAGCTCGGGAGTAGAGTAGGGGTGGAGAGATGCAGGTGGAAGGCCGAGCAGAGTAGTAGGGAGAGGCCGACGAAGCAAACAATTTTTTAAGAAAATACAACTTTTAATGAAAAACATTAAAAACCAGCAAACCATAAGAAATACTCAGAAAATAGCTTTTCCACCAAAGTTGGCTGCAGATAACTAAATTAGTTGAAAACCCCTAAAACTCCAAATGCAACTCAAGCTAATGCACCGAGAAACAACACAAAACCGTAAAACTCCACGAAAATCGAGATGAACCCAAATCAATGCAAGTAAGGCATAAAGCGAAAAACGGATTAAGAAGCTCATACAAGAAACTTGTAAAACCATGAAACCGGGAATAGGAGGCTACGGATGAGGGCGAGTGACGCGAGTCCCAACAACGTGCTTTGATACCATGTGAGAACGAGGATCAAGCGGAATGATGCGGACATCAATCGGGTTCCAGTCGAACGACAGCGTGACAGAGTTCCATGTAGTAAGCAAACATTTAACCATCATGAAATGCGCATGCAAAAGAAAAGGGTCTACTCATTTTCATAGATCAGGAAAAATTGTACAAATAGGAGTGCTGTGTAACTCATAATGCAAGAGCCATCATACCTCCACAAGGGAGAAGATGAGTTACGTTACAGAAATGGAAAGTAACTCCTGTATGACACATTGTAAGACAAAATTTGTCATACCCCTAATGACACCTAAGACCTATGATCTCACCTTAGTGAGATGACTCACCAAGTGAGGTGGAAACTGCCCCGAGATGACAAGGCAAATACCTCACACCAACATACATAATTAACAGTCTCGTAGGGATTTTAAAAGACAAATAATTAAATTTTTCTTAAGTTTAAATTCACGAACTTTGAGTCATTAAAATCTTTTTAAAAACCTTCGTTTGCCTTAAATTTGTATAAAACTTAAAAACTTTGGTTTAAAATATATGTTAATTCTCTTATCCAATCAAAAATGACATGTGTAGCTGCAAATAATTGCCCTCAGCTTCAACTTCTGCATATAGCATTTTGGCTACTCCTCAATGCCTCCTCCACCAGGATTTTTCTTCTCTCAGGCAATTGGATGTTGTTCTAATAGCTGTGCTCTTCTGCTGCAGTTCTGTATATGGATTTATTTTAAAAACACCATGCTTCTTCCACCTCTGGCAGTGCCTTGCCTTCCTTCAGTCGGCCCAAGACGTCTTACCAACTGTTTATTCTCTCCCACGCCACTCCAGGATGTAGCTGAGCCTCCCCCTTGGGCTGCGCTGAGCTCAGAAAATCAGCACTAAAATTTTTTTCTATCAAAAGATAAATGAGACTGCGGGCTGCGCCCAACTTCACATAAGTGCCTTCTCTACTGGTACCTTCTTACTTATGCCTCGCTTCCTTAATGGCTGCGACCACCTCCATGCAATTCTCAGAACGAGAAACATGCTTTTCAAAATTTGACAACAGCAATTTACAATTTACAAGACACCCAGGCAGAAATGAGCAAGAGTATTATTGCATACTCTCCTCCTTACACCACTATCAGACAAAATGCTTTCTTTGTCTTACTAAGCTATATGTTGTTTCCTCTCACCTTCTAGGCTAACCAGGAAAGCACAAGCTACCTGCAGACAATCACACGGCTCTTCTCGAGGTTCTCAATCATTGCTCTGATACCATAAAAGATAAAATGCCAGCCATATATACATTATTGAGAAAGCCTATTAAAAAGACTATTACAACTCCTATAAAGGAGGAAGGTAGGCAAAACCAATTTGTACGGGAAGCACAAATAGACTTGACCCATATCCACCTATTTAGCTATATGTTCCAACAACCCAAACAACCTAACAAAACCTAACAATATATGTTACATACTAAAACAAACTATTTATTTTAATAATCTATTATAACATCTTCAGTTTTTTGTGTTGGGTGATAGTCTCTGCTTATTTGATTTAGTATTTGAAAACTTCCTCTTGGAGCTGCAAAAGCCTGTCAGCAAAAGGTCTTGTGTGATCTTAACACAAATGTTTTTAATAGGCATAATTTAGTCCTTGTTGACTATCCAAGCAATTAGGGTTAGTGTAATTTCCTTGTATGCGTTTATTTTTTTGCATAACTTGCTTTGGTGTTGTCAGTTATATCAATCATTCTTTCATATGGTATTTGCCTTTTTCAACAAGAATAAGTGTTAAGAAAACTGTGCATATACTTATTTGTTGTACAAGACGTTAGGAAAGGTCTTATAAGATATTCACAAAAGATGTGAATGGCCGTATCTCTATGCACAACAGTATAAGGCCAAGGGATAGTATACGATGCTCATATTTTTCTTGGTGTTCTACCCCATGATTATGATTTCCAACACGACTGTTAGAAATTAATAAATCGATTATTTCATGTTGACAAGAAAGGATAACTTCTCAATTTATTTTCCTTCTTGCTTTATTTTTTTCTTCTTATTACTTTGGAACTTTTTCAGTGCATTTGTAGTCAACATTTATTATGGTTTTGGACATGAGTTGACCTTGTTAGATTTATTGTAGTTCCATTTCTTGATCTTTGCGTTTTCTTGATAGTGTTTGTCATCCTACAAATTCTTAAAATTGCAATTTTTCTCCGTAATATTCCTTCAATCTATTAGTTTTGATCCTCTTGGGGTAACCCATATATAATTCAAGTTACATTTTTAGGGACGACAATGATACATGAGGTTTTCCTTCAGCTTATTTACTCAAGTAATTAAAGACGTTTGCTTTGAGCCTTAAAACCCTTTTTCTTAAAAGGGAAATTTGATTAAAGCGACCACCGGCTTACTGGCTTACCGATGTGTATAAAATGTAATACCTAAGATTTTTGAGTGATTTCCATTATTTTTTCCTTGTGTTACATGTTTGGTATAAAGTATCACTAGATATATTTTTGCTAAATCCTTTAGGCTATGTATATGCTCAAGAGTCAATGCTATAAGTGTTTTTGTTTCTGTTGGGTTGAAGATAACTGCTGTTATTCTGCTCTCATTATATCAGTCCTGTTTCCTGTCTCTGAATTCTTGTGTAGTGAAATTTTTCTTATTACTTCTTATTGTACACAATTTTGCCTTGATTTATTGAAGTGTCAACATATATTGTATGTCTAAGTGTCATTAACCACCATGTGAAATTTATTTTCTCTTCCAGAGTTTGGACATTTCCAAAGAATACACTGGGTGAACTTTTGGATTCTCTAGATAAAATATCTTCACCTCCGATAGCTGTAAGTAATACTTTCATGATTATTGTGGTTGTTAGAAAGCAAAGGTCTACGCTACTAGCATATGTAGAGTTGTATCTTGTTTCACAAGAAAATTTAAGCTCTTGAGAGTCTGATTTTAGATTGCATGGACTATTTGCATTTAGAGAAATTGGTATTTGACATTATAATTTAATGGCTAGAATGGCTTATTCTTCTGTTTGTTCTATCTCTATTTTTACATTAAATTTCCAGTGTTCAAAATTTCAATGCATATTGACTTCAAAATTGACATTGATATATGTAAATGCTTTTGGTTTATATATGTATGAGCATCAAATTAAATCCTGTGTTAAGAGTCAGTCACAACAATCACTTCCACACAAAAATTAGTTCTGAAGGTGAGGTTGTAACAATCTGATTGATTTAAATTTGAAACACAGAAAATGCCTTTTATTTCCTTTTCAGTGCATAGAGGGAATTATAGTAAATAACAGGCCATTGCCTGAAGAGGATTTATGAAAATACATACATAACAGAGTTGAGCCTGCCTGCTATCAACCAAAGAGTTTATCTACCCTCGACCTAAATTATGTCCTCTGTAAAGTCTGGATATATTTGTGATTCTTTTCTACTTGCGAATAATTTTCCCTGACAAAAATACTATAATACTAGCCATAAAAAGCTTTGAACTATCAATGACAGGGATCAATAATGGTTTCATAATTATATTGGTATATTATATAACAAAGTTTGAACATCACAAAGCAGAAGAAATAAGATAAGATAAACGCTTCCATTATTGTGAAATACCTTTGGAATTCTTTACCATCCTTGTAAACTCCTTCACTGTAACCTGTTGATCAGACTATATTATGTTGCCACTAACCAAATTTAAATATTCTTCATGTGTTTTATGCCCTTGCTTGCCATGATGCCTGAATCAGGGTTTATTTTCAGTTTTTATTCAATGCTTCCATTTCTCTTGGTTATTGTTATCTCGTCGAATTTGAAAGAAAGAAAGCAATTATATTAATCTCCGTGATTAACCAAAATAGCTAAGTAACCGATTTGTTTTGGGTATAGGTATAAGTACAGAGAATTGGATATGCTGGTATGACGATTTGTTTGGGGCCCTAGATACATTTTTGGATATGGCCATACAATAATATATTAAAAATTTGAAAATATAAAAATATAGCCAAATAAGCAAAATTAACCACTTACTATGCATAAAGTAAACAAAATATGAAAAAATAAGTTAAATAACCACAAAACATACTCATAATCCATGGCAAATGTCATGATATATACCCAAAAATTAAGACATTGAGCAAATTAATTATATTTAGTTTCCAATTGAATGTCTTCATTGGCATCATCACATGGTTCATTAGATCCATGTGCAGTAGCAGGGCCACTCTCACTAGCTTTTTACGCTGGTCGTGTGAAGAACTTGCTAGATCCATGACAAGCAATGTAAGCTTGGCAATGAAAACATCTAAGCCAAGAGTCTCTGGGTTGATATCCCAACACATTGCTGCCCCTTGCCTGTACTCACAGCCTGTGTTGCACAGGTTGGAATGCTTGTTGCTCTTACCTGGCAGGATAAAGGTGTATGTACCCGAGTTCCGTTCAGCTAAAGAGGAGCTCACAACCTATTTTGGCAAGCCACAAAGTCAATTAAAATTTATAAAAGTAAAAAGTTAAAACAATATGTTGAAAAGAAATGTAGAGTGTTAAAAGAAAATAAAATGCAGCTACCACTTGTAGAAGCAAACATTCTAGCAAATCCCTATAGCCCCTGGTTAAAAAATAAAAATATTGCTATTAAAATTTAATTTATATGTGCATTTGTCGAAAGAATGCTTACAATAATAACAAAAAGAAGTAAAAACTAGTAACCAAAAATTACAAGGTTTTTGAAAAAATAAAAATGAAATAAAGCCACAAAAACTTACTTTAAATCAACAGTCTTCTTCGTTGCAAGCTCCTTAACCTCCTTTGCAGAAAAAGCGTGGTTGTAATGGTGTAGGATTAGCAAAATGAGGAAGTTTCAGCCTTAAGCAATTGAAGAAATGAAAGTGAGAGATAATGTGCGATGAGAATTAAAAATGCAATGACAAGTAAATATGTTATTAAAATGAGTGTGAAAGTTGCTTTAGGGTTTCCCTTACTCTCAAATTGTTTTTTTTTGAATTCCACAGTTGACTTTTTTCAAAGTAAAAATAAAAAAACAATGTTTTTGATGCTGAATTCGCCTTGGATTCCTCTTGGTTTCCGTAATAGGCCTGCGGAAATATCCGGATTCATCCCTGGCATATTAGCAGGCTTGCTGCAGTACCTTGGATGAATCCAGGGCGAGGTTGCCCCATATCAGTACCTGCATCGAATTGTATCTGGACCCCCATGCCCCCTCCTGCCCGTACATGCAAATCTAGTAATGTAACAAAACGTGTTAATGGGATTTAATATTTTATAAATTAAAACCAGCTATAAATAGAAGTATTATTGTAAAAATACCTTAAGTTTTGAAGAGTAACTAAACACACAACACAAGACAAAGGCGAACCAAGCAGGTGAATAAACATAAAGTGGCTAAAATTTAGTTGTGAAAAATAGTACAATTATAAATAGCCTTACTTCGGAAGGAACCCTCAAAGAAACAATGAGATGATGAAGATCAAGTAGAGGATCAATGCTCACATCTCTAGTAAGGCTGGATTATAAAAACAACAATCATCATCTATCATCGTGAAAGGGCCATAGCAGAATCTAAGAATGCTCATCTTAGGGGGCTAAGATGGGCAATCGTAGGAGGAAGTTGAGTACTCTCCCTACAGTCTCTCCTAACATTGAAGGCCGATGAACCTTCCGTAGGACAACAAAATTTCCAATGTGTATCTGCTGCTGTGACTTCGCGGCTGACAAAGGGAAGGCATAGACATCGAGACATAGCAGATCCACTGCGGATGGAGTGAGATTGAGGAGGTTGGGGCACTTGAATAGGAACATGCAAAAGGAACATTGTCCCACTTCTTTGTCTCCCTTTGGACATGAATTGACTATATCTTGGGGGCACCAAATACCTTCAAAGTTTGTAGTGGGCTTAAAAAAGGAAGTAATCAACTTGATAGCCCAAATGTCCCCTTGTATGGATCTACCTCTAAGAATAATGACCTTCTGAAGACAAAAGGCCACGAACATCTGATTTGGATAATGAAATAAGGCAGCCAAAGAACCCTAGATCTCATAGTAAAGATACATAAAGTGATCCTCGATCTCTGCTTCCTTGAGGGGCAGAGATTGGAGATCCTTTTATGCTGCGAGATATGGTTGTTCTCAAAGCATAATTGGTAAGGGCACACCCTCAACTGGTCAAGGTTATTTCTTAAGCCTCGTGGTTATTGATGCTGGATATAGTCATGCTTATTGATGCTGACAACTACAATTTGGAAGAAAAGTTTAGCATAGAGACCGGATTTTTGGGTATGCGATTTGTGCTAATTTAGAATTAACAAGGATTATATTCAATTTTCCCTCTAACTACAAGTAGGTGATGTACAAAGGACATCTACATATTTCTGCTTTGTGTTTTCACAATCCAGGTACAAAGTCAACATTAGATTTGTTTTCAGTTTTCTCTCTACCACTAGCTTTGTGGAAAACTTAATTTGGGGTGTAGTTTCTTAATTGAGTGCCTCTATCATGTCCACATCCAAAAAGTGGGAATTTTTTTTTTTGGTGTTTAGGGAAGGTGTGCGACCAATATTGCTGTGTGTGTACACAGACGCACAAGGGTGGAGTGAAGGTGAGTTTGCAAGCCACTAGGGCAAAAGGAAGATAGGTTTGACGGGATCACTGCTAGTTATATTTATGTTTATCACATGTTCATACATTTTGGTAAATATGTTCTGATCCTATCTTATAGGTTGAAATTATTCTACATGTTTTCGAGATATGAATGTGAGTAGGCATTTAACATTAGAGAAAAATGAAAAATAAAGGAAGAACAAAATTATTTTCATGTAGAGGAGCGACCAATGTCAGCTGATAGGACTGCAGGTAAATAGATGAAGATAGAACCAGCATGGGGAGTCTTGCAACACCCCTTCCAAAAAAGCAAATAGGCATCTATAAAGAAGATAAACAAAGATTCTCCCACAAATTTATAACATGAGATGTAAGAAATGATTAAGAGGGGAGCGAGTGTGGGGCATATCTTGGGGAAGTGTTTCGAAGCGAAGCACTGATCCAAAATACCCCGGACATGCTAGTATAGTCTGGGCATGTGTTGGACATGACATTGCTGATTCTGGGCCATTTCCAGCACGTGCAGAGAATTTTTTGAAGCTTTCTAAACAAGAAATTCAAATAGATCTTCAAAAGTTAAAAAACCATAACACTAACCTTATCTACGAGTCAACTTTCATTACTTGACGTCAATGATGACAATCAAGGGAGTTCTACACCAAGGAAGAAGAGTGGAGCTAGTGGAAGTTCATGGTGTTGATGATGATAATGATTTTAAGGAGAATTTATATGATTTATTTTAAATTGTAATCTTCACATAAGCGTAATGGACTAATTTGAGATTTGGATTTGCATTTATAAGTTTGAACCTATAAACAAGATGTCACATGAACATGTGAAATTTTAAGCATGTTGAATTTTTTGAACTTTCCTGCATACTATATTTTTCAAGTGGTTTATCGTATAAGGACTAAAAATGGTTTATAATTATTTACCGTACATATGTTTAAGTGCCATTTCATTTCCATGTTTGTTTTTGAAAATTGGCATTTCAACGTTTCATATCTGTTTCCGTATTTGGCAACTTAGTGCATATCCAAAAATCATATAAGCAGAAAGTCTAACATATTAACTTGTATGTTTGTGTACAGAGTGATATATTTTAAGTAAATTAAAGGTGACTGGTCCTGAATGTCATTCTTAGAATTTTGAAATTTTCACGCAGGTTGAAGTTATTCCACCATTGGTGATGCCAAATTCCTGGTCTTCAAGAAATCCCAGTATGTCAACTGTTATCTTTATATCTCATGTTAGACTTTGTCTAACGTTAATATCATCAAAATTATACATTTTTTCATACTACTCTAGAATCTAGCTGTTCCCAAACATGGTTCAAAACTGAATAGTAAATTTGAACTAATCATCCCTAGCTATTGAGTAAGTTTGCTACTATGGATTGAATAAGTTTTAAGGAATCAATCATATTATGTTTACTTCAGCATTTTTGTTTCATAACTTCTGAAATTAAGTACGGGTACAGTTTTCTAAGAGAAAATGTCTGTCCTTTCTTTAGTGAAACTTCCACATGCAAGACAATTTCAGATTTTCACTATAAAATGGTTCATTATAACAACATGCAACATTTTGTCTACCATCTTTTAGTGCACGTGTCATATCATTGTAAGAAATGATAATCTACATAAACAATGGGATTTGATCTTAATTGCTTGTATCTGATTGTATTAAGTTGTATTAGGCAGGTAGTGTTAAGTTGTGTTTCATGGTTGTCGACTATAGTTTCCATTTTCATTGGCTTAGGTGCTAATTAGGGCATGGGTAGAGATGAAGTTAGAAACATGTTTTTTCAGGATTTTGATGAGGTTGTAGATGCCGAAATCTAGTTTATGGCATGCTTATTACTTACAAATGAACATATGCACAAACTTTGGTGATCCTCTTTTAATCAATGCTCAGCAAGCGCAACCGCTGAATCAAAGGAAAAGGAGTATAATTGTGATATCAACTTGTTGAAACAAGATAGGAAACAAAGAGCAACACAACAAGGATTATTCAAGGAAACACAAATCTCGTGAGGGACATCAAGAAAGTATTGTGATTCCTAATTCTTTTAATATCATTAGTTCTACTTCACAATGCTTGGAGGTCATAACAAGAAGTACGAATCAACTCGAACTTACGAAAGCTCCACTACCATGCAATATTGTATCATGCTCTATGCAAATTGTTCTTCTCACATATTCTTTAGTGTTCTCTAGAACCCACGAAATTCACATCACAAGCAAGACTGAAATCAAAAACATCTTTCAGAATGGAAGCTTTCCTAATTTTCAAACGAGAGAAATGGACAAACTCTCTCACAAGCATTGGATCGTCAAGCAACATATTATTCAATCTATTGACGAAGCCTTAACAAGTCTGGAAAACTAACCAAGTATCCATCAAGTTATGGTGCCATTACTGCAAAATCCTTCATCATAAAAATAGTTTATTAGATTAGTAGAGGTGTACGACCCTTAAATGAGCACAATTTTTGTTAGTATGAGAGAGAATGAAAGAAAATGAAAGGTGTGTACTAGTTTTTACTCTTAATAGTTATTTCTCTTTGCAAAATGTTGGCGAATTAATCTCCCTGGGTGCGTTCCTTCAGGGGCATACCAGAACATGGGATGGGTTGGATAGCATTTGGTGGGAGTCATTGTGTGTGACATCGCTGTAGCTTTTCCTAATATGCCTCCTTACTACATTTCTAATACCTCCTTAGTCTCTCTTTATGACCACACCTTAACATCTGCTATAACATCTTCATATCACCTTCATTCCTCTTCCAAGTGTTTGCTCTACCTCCATTCTCTTTCTTCTCCTTGCCTTTTTGCTGAACTGTTTGTGGATGATCAGTCAATTAGAAACTTATTTCTAATCAACTGCATCGACCCATTGGCTTATAAGAGAGATTGTGACTTCAGGTTATGTTCCCCAATAAATAAATGGCATTGTTGTAATTTCTCTATGATTATCATCACATAATCTGCTTTGCTTTGACTTGCAAATAGGCCCTTAAATATTTGAGAGGCTTAGGGTTTAGTGGAGCTTATACTTGCAAGTCTATTTTGGAGCATTCAGCTGTTAGGAGTAACAAGAATAGGAGCTGCACCGGCAAGGTCTACCAAGTCTTTAGGGTCCCTAACTTTGATCTACTTAAGTCTTCTACCTGTCCCTCTTGTGGTCCACCCATGACATATCTCTCAGAGGTGCTACTAACCCCGGGATGTTATTATGCCAATAGTGTCTTGATAAAGGTAAGTATCCATAACCCTTCTCGCTCGTTTATGTTGGCGCGGTTTATTATGTTAGATGTATCATGTATTAGACCAGGGATAGAGTAGCATATACTTGTCTATTGCATTATCTCTTATAACCCTTGCTTATTATCTGCTAAATGACGTTACAAACCCTTTGTCTAGACATAGCTCTTGCTTATTGTCATTACTCTTGCAACCCGAGGATCCTACTTAGACTCGCGTCCCTATCATAGATATATGCTTGCGAACCTTGTACTGTTGATAAGAGTGTGGATTGCTATTTTCTAGATCCATGACTATTATGCCCCTTAGTGCTTTTCTTGGCTTGTTTGTTGGCTCTAGATTTATAATATATATTGACCATCTTAGCTAACATGTGTGGTGGGCACATAACGAAATAACATACTTGTGTGTGTCCATCTCTTACCAAAAAAATATTAAGTTACATATTCAGTGAGCTAGTTATATATGAATCACTAACATCCATTAACTAATAGATAATTAGTTAATGTTTAATATCTTTAATACCCCCTTAATGACTAAATTGGTAACGACAAGTTTGTCTTGAAATTTTACAAATAAAATGGAACCAAGAGGTTTAGTCATTACATTTGCAGGTTGCTCCTTAGATATCAATTTGAAATGTATAGTCCTTTAACATTTTGCTCGGCCCAATGTACGAGCTTTGGTTGAGACAAAAATTGAGAAAGATCATTAACAACAAAACTTATATTTAGTTGTGTGGACATAAGATATATCAAGCTTCGCAACAATTTTATGTATAGTGATTCATCAACTTGTGAGGAATCACACCATTGGTTGATAACTATAGCCCAACTATAGTTATGAATAGAGAATGTTGGAGATGCTGATCAATTTTAATATACTAGGTTCGTGAAGCTTGCTTAAGCCCATACATAGACTTAATGAACTTGTAAACAAGATGATCAAATTCTGGTGCCTAAAAGCCTTCTCGGCTGCACCATGTAAACCTCCTCTTTCAAGTCTCCGTTCAAGAAGATGCTCTTCACACCCATATGAAACATATTCCAACCAAATTCATGTGTTATAGAGAGACGAAAATGAAATGTGACCATCTTCCAAATAGGGCCAAATATCTCCTCATAGTCTACACACTATTCACGTCTTTTGTGAAAACCTTTCGCAACAAGATGAGCCTCAGACTTGTCCAAAGTACCGTTGGCTTTGCATTTGATTATGCCCACCCATTTTCATCTAAAAGTTGTTTTCTTGAGGTAATTCAACCAAATTCTAGGTATTGTTGCTCATCAAGGTGTCATATATATATATTTTTAATTATTGGTAAAGGGAGTTTTTTGAAAGGGACTCTATACTTGTACGGAGGGACCACCGAAAAGGCCTACCAGACAAGAAAAAACATTAAGAAACAACAACACAAGCCATGCTACAAAGAGAAACAACTACTTAACAACTCCATAACAAAAGAGCGGAAAGGAAAACTTAAACAACCAAACAAATGACTAATAGATAAAGCTCAATGACCTCCTGTGGCTTCATCCGAAATAGTAAGAATGTCCTTCAATGTTTTTTCCGTAATACAAACCCTCGAAGTTTAGTTTTCTTTGTCCTTTGCTTTGCCTCTGGATTTCTTGCACAAATCCTCCACTTGTCATGATTCATCTTGATGATTAATATAATTCCTTCTAAACTAGAAAGGTAGTTTTCTCATTGTTGCTTCGCTTAAGCTTATCAACGACGCCAAACCTGCCTTCTTTGATTAATTTGTTCTCCTGCTCCAACGATCTTAGCTTCTTCTCGGACCTTTCACCGGGAGGAAAGCTCTTGAAATTCATTCGAATCACTCATATTTGTGTTGGAATCTTTGAGCGAGGTTGTGCTCTATAAGAAATTATTTAAGAAAGGTCCTATGTAGCTTGATATCATCATAGATTACCTTCAATTTACTCTCTCTAGCTCCTCATGCAATTTCCTCAAAAATCTTACCCACTTTCCTCTTATTGGACTCGATCACATCCGTCTTTCCTTTTTGAGGGATTCGGCAACTTGATTCCCAAGAATCTCGCCCACCTTTTTCTTACCATCCGAGTTATAAATTTTCCCTCGCAAGAGGATTCAACACCGCTTGATTGATCCTATCACTCGAGTAGCTAAGGCTAGCAACTAGCTCGTTCTCCACGTGGTCACTACCAACGCAGCGCTGGGCCGGCCTTCCTAGAGGGATTGTGAGTACTAGAGCTTATGAGACATCTTTTTTTGGGGGATTTTGGGTTATTGCCTCCAAGCACACAACAGGGCCAATTTAAGGGCTTTGGCATACTTAGAAATCAAGAGGATCACAACACGGTGTAGAGAGAAAATATTCTTCCATTTTTAACCTATAAGACACAACTCTCTAAGGAGTTAAGGATGTAGAACAATATACCATCAAGGTGATTGTGGTGAAAGTAATTGAACCTACCCTCCGAGTGATGGACTTCATAATCTGCTTAGCAACCTCATTGAAAGGATGATGCAAAGAATCCCACAGATAACCCACCTTGAAACTTGATAAGCTTCTCATTGCACACCAGGAACTTCTCGATTTCATTTTTGTTGTTCCTATTCGACTTATAGTATGTTAGGCCATCTCGATTCATACCAAGAACTTGGGTATGAGCTCCTCGCTTATTTCAATGTCGACTCCTTCCAATTTGACCGTTCTTTCAACCCAGCTGTTCGCAAAAGGTTTGGAGATATGCAGGTCATAGCCTTTTATCTTTTTGAATGAAGTTAGTGAGCTTACCAACATGAAAGATGCTCCAAAGCTCATTGTCCTTGGTCAAAGATTCGGATGTTGATGGATCCACTATGCACCGGTTGTTGCCCATCTTGCAATCGCAGAAAGTAACCTACTCTTTAGATTAAATCCCCACTCTATTCTCGCAAACTAGCTGAAATGGGAGGAGCTAAAACCTTCCCATCGTCCGTTGGAGTTTCTCACGATCTTCGTGATGATGAGATGGTAGCCAACCTCCTTCACACAAATGGATAAACAACTCGCAGAGAGATCATTATGGCTCATTAAAGTTCTCCAATTATGATTCTTAAAGCGAAGCTAAACATCCATAGAATAAGATTAGGAGTGACATCATCAAACTCATGATAGATGGAAGTAAAATCCTATGGAGAAGGAGCCCCCTCACCATCTTATGGAGGATGACGTGAGGAAGATATTCCTTACTAAACCACTTCTTAAACTATTAGATAACACACCAAGGTTAGCAAACCAATCAGCAATTTGATTCCCTTTTCTCGTAAACATGTTGAATACTAGCGAGCTCTAAGGAGTTGATGATTTCATGAGCCTCTTCCAACATGAATTTGATAGTCTAGCTAGCTGGAGTTTCATTGAGAGACAATTGATAATGTGGAGGAATCTCCTCAATAACTAATTGCTTAATCCCCAACTCCTTAGCCGGGTGAAGGCCTCAAAGAGCAGCCAAATTCTCAACCCAATGATTGGATTTGACTCTATATTACTTTGCATAGGCTACGACCAACTCCCCCTTGATGTTCTGCATGATTGCACCTCTGCTTGAGGCGCCAAGACGTCATATTTTACTTGCACGGTAGTCTTCTATTAAGGTTTTCCTTTTTTTTTTCAAAATATTGATGTGGTTTAGGTACCATAAAAAGGTTAGAAGCGAGAGCATAATGAATATGCTTTGTTGAATTACCAACTATTTTTTCATTCCTTTGAGCTAGTGCATTTGATTGAGGCATTTCATTCACCCACACATCTTATATAGTGGAATCTCCCTCCACAAATAATTATACATTTGATTGAAGCATTTCTCTCTCACACACATCATGTATATTAGATTGAGGCATTTTATCATCCTCCATATCTTGTATGGTGGAGTCTCCCTCCACAACTAGTACATTTATGTTGACTATGGCTGGGTCAACAAGCCTATGTAAGCCTCCTTGCCCAATGCTTAGGGTAACTACCTTTTCTCCTTTCACATTATACACAAAATACTTCTTACCGTGAGAACCTCATATTAACGTTGGGCTTTTCACTTGAATGACTAATAGAACATAGAATTTGTATTCATGGTAGTAACATATCTAACATTCCTTACAATGACTTTTTCAAGATTATTCAAAACCATGCAAATTTCTCCTATGCCCTCTACTGCATGGGACTTCCCATCAACTAATGAATTATGAAACTAAAGCAACTTGTAAATTTTACATGCTACTCCTTACGTCATTTGAATTGGGTAGATGTGCTGGAATCAATGGACAACTAGTATCACCATCATTTGAGTATGTTGACATTAGAGCATACTCTACCTCAAAATCCCACTCATGTTCAACTTCTACTATGGTTAACTAATTTCACGGCCCTTTACTATGGGATCGCTTTCGACAATCCCTTTTGAGATGCTTGACCTAATGACACTAATAACATTTCACCTGATACTTGGAAGAAGATTCATTAGGGTAACTTTTCCACTTTGCCTTAGACTAAGCAGCAAATGCCCTCTTTGTTTGTTTAGAACTAGGCACACTAGTTTGTGTCTGCCATGTTCCTTTTGTAGCAACTAGGAACCGACTTAATCAATCGTGAGGGTTTGGCTTTTGCCATCAAGCGTAAAGCCTTTACAAAAATGATTTATAGGAGGGTGCTAAACTATTTAGAGGAATTGCGAACCTATATTGTCATCATCCACCTTTTTGTTTATGGTAGCGAGATGGTCACAAAGATCTCTCGTCCGAAAAGATATTCTAACAATAATTTACCCTCATTCACCTATGTTGAAAACAAGAAATTCTTCACGTACAAGACCCCATTTTTTCAAGTTTAATATTTGTTTTGAAGATTGGGCCAAAGATCTTTTCGCAACGACGACATTTCGGACGTCGACATTCGACCTTAGGGATTAGATGATCCAAGCATGCAATTTCGATCGCAAAAGATTCTCCCTATTACGGTGTTCATAATCAACATGATTTATATTAGCTTTTGAATTCTTTTTGAGAATTATTTTATCACAATCACCATATTTTGAAATTGTTAAAATCTTGTGATTCTAGACATTATAATTTGGACCAACTAATTTCTGTGCTGCCAATAGAACCAAATTTGGAATATTGGCCATGATTCTCAAAATATTTGAGCTCAAATTTTCAATATTTTCAAGTGCTCCTCTCCAAATTAAGGTTACGATTCCAATATTTCCAAGCTCATGATTCTAATATTTCGAAATGCTCCCGCAACTAAGGTCACGATTTTCAATATTTACAAGCACTCAAAACTGCAATTTTTTTGCAAAGGGGAACTTCTAGAGATCATTGAAACTGATCATCACATTCTCTAACAAGATACCACTTCAATTTCAGATGTCCCATTTACTATGAGCTTGGGAGAAGATACCACTTCCTTGATAGAGACTCAAGAAACTCTCTATTTACTTTAGTAAGATATCTAAACCACTGATTCATGGCTCTCTATCTTCACAAGGTCGTCTTCCTATGACAGAAATCCCTACAGAGGGGTCTAGATGCTCTAGAGACCCCCTTGTTGATCACCACTTATTTTCATCCCACCTAAGCAATAAGCATCACTAAGTGCCCATCGGACATGAGTAGTTATATTAGAGTTTATAGATTAGTCAGACAATGTTTCTCTCAGCACACCATCACTACTTGGAGTACTTAAACCTCTTGGCATTCTCCCCTCGGCCTTGTGGCTTTGTTTCCAACTTTCGCGTGACTTTGCTCCTTTTCAACGACATGTACTACTTATCGGGTGCTCCTAGACCATAGGGACAAATTCATATTATAAAGCTTCTTTTCTGCTATGGGAGTTACATCGACCTTGGATGTTAGAAGAGATTCCGGGGAAGTGGTTTGCTTTCTCCTAGGATCTCCCATCGTCGCTCCTCTCGACTTTGGATATTCCTTGATCGACATTATCGATCTTACACAACAACCAATGATGGCCCACACAACTCCTCCACTTGAGGCACTAATAAATATAGTTGATGAGATGTCCTTCCATACTTCATTGAAACATCATTTAGGGGCAATTGTTTGGCCTTCATTGATATTTGTATTGATTTCATTACCACTTGTGTTAAGGAACTTTTTATTGATAATTGCTGTATCCTCTAGTCCTATTGAGATACTTTTGGTCATTTGTGGACATTCCTGTAATTTCTTTCTTTCTGATCCGTAAATCAATGCAAAATTTTGACTAATGACAATAACTCAAAAACAAGTCCATTTTTAATGAATCCATAATGTAACCAAGTAAGCTTCGAGATTGACTCTATTCACCCATAAGTAAACAAGGGTTTATAACATTATCAATTCAAAAATGAAATATAATTGAATACCGATGAATGTCTATAAAAATGCCTATAGAAGTTTGTAAAATCCAATTTATATGTAGACTCACATCCTAGACTTCAAATCGTGAATCCTTCACCATCATTGTAGTTTGATGACATGAGTTATTTTGTTATGAAATCATTCTCGTTTCGTCCGCATTGTCTCCTGGAAATCGAGTTTCTCCTTCACATTCATATTGATTGTCATGTTATGAAAATGTAAAGTCATTGTGTATGGTTTGGTGATCTTCCTTCTCTTGGTATCTTCAACATCGTTCCTTCTTCCCGATAAACAAAATCGCGATTTCTTCTCACATTTGCCTTCATGGAAATTGTGTACTCTTAACACCACTTTATTTAGTCTGCAAATTGTCATGTCTCTCATTACTTCATTTATGTCTTCTTGCATAAAATTGAGGCTCACTATTGCGCACTTTCTCGTGCCTCAATGTCGTAAACATGCTTTGATCGATTTCTTTTCTCCACGATGTCCTCCTTTTAGACTCGCTTCCTCAATGCACATTTTAGTGATGCCACAAGCACTTATGTATGAACATCTTTCTCTACAAATCAAGTTCTCCTCCAGTCATGTCCTAACTTGCACAAAAAGTCAATCAATATGTTTTCTTGGTAATGCTATTTGAATAAAGGTTCAATCGTCAGTGCTCGCGAATGGCGTCCTCCTTCATTGTCAAGCTTTGACTACCACTTCTTTCTTGCACTGCTCGGACCCAACTAGGGCTTCCCGAATCTCTCTCCTCTCTCTCCTTCTTTATCACTGTTTGTACCCTACTCCAAGTGCTTCCTCCAACACCTAGTCTGTTATCATTGCCAATAAGTATGAGAAATTAAGAAAGAAAGAAATTTCATTATGTCCATAAATGACCAAAAGCTAGACTGCTAGGATACGGGTACGGGTATGAGTTCGGTACGTTGAAACGACAAATTTTTTAAAACCCCGTGGACGATACGCTGCTGGTACGTTTCGTACAATATATTTTTAAAAATTAAAAAATATAAATATATGTAAAAACTTAGAGAAAACAAATAGCTTATAGTCTCAACAACCTATAAAATATTAGAAGCCAACACCAAGCTTATTATGAATTAGAAGCCATCTAAAGCCATATTTCTTCGACTGAATACATGAAGACCACAAAACATTAAATCTGTGAGTCCATCTACTAATGGGCTCACAAACATTCCACTTATTCTTAAGGCCTAGGGAAAGGTTTGGGGAGGGGGCCTTTGAGCCACCTCATAGTATCCCAAAAGTCATTCTCATCCTCCATAATTAGTCTAGTAGAGGGAGCTGTGAAAGCATTTCTGAGCATTGTATATATTGTAAACTGAGATTGAGGAAACTTATATAAAGCTTTAAGGTCTGTCCATTCCATCCACTTCCCAAATCTATACAAGTCATGAAATATTTTAATTCCTTTCTCAAACCAAAGGAGGGCAGAGTAGCCTCTTGTCAAGGCAAGGATCTTGTCATTATATTTCAGATTCCACCAAATTGATTTGTAGGCTTGGCACCTAGTGTCAAAGGAAGAGAAGATAGGCTGCCCAACCACCAAGTGCTTCACTTGTTCCCATGCCTTTCAAATTGACTGAAGAATAAAGGACCCATGAGGAGCAACAAGAAAGCCCCCAAATAGTAAGTCAACCAAATGAAGTCCTTTTCATCTCTCTTGACTGTTTGGAGCCTATTGGCAATATTGAATCTCACACGAACTTTCCAAGGTTCAATTCCAGTCAAAGCCCTCAAGTTTTATTTATTTTGTTGCACTTAAAGAAAAACTATGTGGGTACGTACGCAAAGCCTTCGGCTACGGTTTTGTGTATCTTCAATGTACCTAGTGCTTATGGGTACATACCCATAGAGTACTAGTACTGGTTTCCATACCAAGTAAGTTTCAGGCTTGCAGACGGGCCAGCACTAGACGTATCGGTGCAATCTAGACCAAAAGTAGCTCAATGGGACTTGAGGATGCAATAGTTAACAATAGAAAGAACTAGGAAAAGAGAATCCTAGAAGCAAAATAACAAAAAGCACAAAAGACAAATAAAGATGTGTGCCACTAACACAGGTGACAATGAAATCAAAACAAATAAAAACAAATACAACCAAGAGCTCCTAAAACATGGACTGATGAAGACTATAAGGAAATCTCATTGACTATATTTGTCTATGCTTGAATTGGAGGACTCATCCGGGACATCATCACTTGTTTTGGAACATTTGACAATGGTATTCGGGAAGTATCCAAGGTTAGAGAGAGAATGAAGATAAATAGAAGGCACATGATACACAAATATACCTTTTTGTGTCTCGTGTTTTACTAATTGTTATCACGAAGGAATGCACCCTTTGGGGAGTGGTGTGATGTCTCCCCTTCCAACTGACAAAATTGAAACACTCCTAGGTTGTGGGTGACTTGTATGTTGGAGTGAGTCTCCAGAGAGGGTTGGTTCCCCTAGTGTAACACCTAAGACTAATTCTACTCCTAAGACTACTCTACTTTACTGAATCAACAAGGAAAAGGGAGAAGGAATTAAGGGAAAACTAAAAAGATGGTGATACACTAGAAAGTTTGAGAATCTCGAGTTGTTTGAACCACACAGATGGACCACAAGAACCACACACACCATACACAACTTACAATGGATATGTCAATGCAAAAGTGTTTCAGAGAAGGGTTTGAAGTTGTGACAAAATAAAGAAGGGAAATAAATGGCTTTGAGAGGGCAATTTGATAAATTCCACAATTGAATTCACACACACGTTGTTAAACACAATCTATGACTTGCAAATTAACATATAACTGCATAAAGGCATGGAATTTAGATTGCAAATCAAGGATAAAACAATATCATGAGATAAAATCAGCTTAAAGACACGATATTGCACAATACACAGGCTGTAGGAAGGTAAAAATAGCTCCTTTATTGATCCAAGAGGTGAAACCAATACAAAAGATCACTCATGACCCCTGCTCTTCCACTTAGAACTCTAAATTACTCCATAATGATGAATAGAAGGTGTAGAGATTGTTTTTACAATGAATTCCATGGAGTTTTATAGAGAATGAGGAAGAAAAGGAGAGGAAAATAGCAAACATGCTAGTCCTGATTGATTAAATATAGAAAAGCATGATAATAATGCATGTCCATGCTCGCCCTTCTCTCAAGAAATGGCTGATCTTGATTGAGAATAGGAGATCCATGCATGGAAAAGAGTAATTTGTCCCCAAAATAGCAAAGCCCACGGTTAGAAAGTGACTGTGCATGTCCAGAAATAGGTTTTTGCTCAGAAAATAGAAGAATGGTGTCTCTTGCATGCTCCATGCTGATTTTAGATTCCTATGCATGATCTTAAAGCTCTTCTTGCATGAAAAACTGGTAATCTTAGCCTTTCGCATGATAAAAAAGGAGTCTTGTTGTATGGTCCTTCCAATTTTAGCCTCTGTATGATCCAAATTTGCTTTCTGATCGAAGAAATCAGCTAAAAATAGCTTGTTTGGATGTCTTTGGGATGTTTGATCCGCAATGCAAAGTTGATCTCAAGAATTGTGGAACGAGGGAACAATTCCTGCTGTTCCCTCAAGGTCCGACTTTACCGATTTGCTTTGTATTCTAGTGAATAAGGGTTTTGGCAGAATGGTGGAACGATGAAACTGCTCCACGGGTCCTTTAGTTGTCCTACTCGGGGTTAGGGGCAATGGAGGAAACTTAGAACTGTTCTAGTGTTCCATGGTAGGGATTATCCGATTGAGACGCTTGCGCACATGGTGGGATTTTGGGGACTTCACGATCGTAATTGCTTTTCCTTTGAATTGTTTATCATGCGGAATGTGGGGAACTAACGAAATTGTGGAATAGTTCTAAGTTTCCAATGCGGACGCTTTTGTCGATGCTTTTCCTCGCTTTACTCGTCCCTTAGTCAGGTGTGCATCGCTTATGCGGGAATCAATGGAACTCGGGAACTGTTCCAACAGTGCCCAAACTATCCGCTATATCCAATTTTCCCTTTCAAAGTGGTGTAGGCGGAGATGCGGGGAATAGGAGGAACTCAAGAATAACTCCTGTTCCTCCAAAGGCCGATCTTACCCAATTTGCACCAATTGACCTAATTTCTCGACAACAAGACTTAGCAAGAGGGAGAACAATTCTGAAATATTGAAATGTTGCCCATAACCTCTAAATTTTTCAAATCCCACTCGATCCAGACACGAAACTCACTATCCATGGCTTTTCAAAACATCAAAATGGCCTGGGGGTTGATTTTGTTAACAATCTCGTGACCTGCAGCGGACATTTTCCTGCTAGATGTGAGTCCCAGTTGCTTTGAAGTATCCATTGGACGTGGAGTCAAGTATAGACATTAAACCGCAGAGATCAAGTTGCCTTCACCTTAAAAAATAGAAAGAACCAAAATTGGTGCATCCAATGCACTTATTCAAATGATCACCACAAGGATTAGGTAAGAGCACTCAATCAGTGATCATTTACACAACAAAAAGGAGGGAACCTCCAACAACAATAAAGGAAGGAAACATCACAAAAATTGGGAAATCATAGAGGATCCGATTGAAACATGCAAATTTGCTCAAGCACTTTTTTTTTTTGTAGGAACAAACCTAAACTACTCCTAATCTAAACAAAGAGAAAGGAAAGCTAAACAAAACCACATATTGGTTGAGAGAAATAACTTTCTTTTCTCACAAAGTGGGGCCATAAGATTATTTTTGCAACTAGATCACATAGTCCGCACCTCCGATGAAGTCGATGTTTCTTCGAGTTTCTAAGAGGTGGGAGTGATGGGATGACTTTCTGTGATTGCAAGTATTTTCTCATCTTTTGGGCATGACAAATATGTATGTGTGTGTGTGTGTGCAGACGCGCATGCGCGTGTGCGTGGGGTGGGTGGGGGTGAAGGTGGGCTATATTTATGTAAGTATTAACATATGTAAGTATACAAGAAATATGTATAAAAGTTTTTTTTAATCAATTAAAGAGATTTATGGTTGCATAATTAAACATTTAAATAATTCAGAATATCCATGATACTAAACTTTGAACATTGACCATTGACTATTGAAATTGTAAACTGAGTTTGTCAAATACAAATGCAAAACTGAAAATATGATTAAGTGGTTGTAGCAAGTGTGAATTTTCATTTTCACCCTAAGGATGGGTACACATAAGTTACTTGAAATGTCGGGAATTGTCTCACCTAACATGGTGAATCTAGAAGGCGATAAATTCAATATAATGAATAATGGCCTGTGATATATCACATATGTTTATATTATGTATTCAAAATTGGAAAAGTGTCAATGGTCATTGTCAAACTCAAGAACTATGGGAACAAATGATCATAATGCTCTTCATAGAGAGCATCCAAATGAGCAATTGGTTTCGTAGAGAACCAGATGCGTAAGATCAACATCGGTTTTGTAATTATTTAATATTTTTAAAAAGTGTTTTTTATTCTTTTTAGTTAGTATTGATTTTATTGTTAATATGGACTGTTGTACTGGAACAACATTTTTTTTGATTATGTTTATATTATGATAGTTTGCTGTTTACATTGTTCTTAATTCTTGGTTTATTTGTCTCTTTCTTGTGTTGTTAAATTGATTGGAATCTAATATTGCAATGAGTTTTTCAGTTTTTCCATCGACCCTTTTCCTAAAATAGATCGCGAGTAAGGCTTTTGTAAAAGTTTAAAATGTTTAATACAATTGGTTTCATGGTTTTGTAAAAAGATTCATGACAACAAAGTTACCAGTTCAATAGAAGAACTCGAGAGGTGCCCGGACCAAGACCTATTCTAGAACCGTGACCATATGGGGGCCTCATGGACAAGACTGTAATGTAGCTTATGTATAATATTAAGGGAAACATCAATGTTCAAAAGTAATTTATTGAGGTCAGAGGAAGGGGAGGATTATAGCTTAAAAACAACTCGATAAATTTTGAAATAGAATTAAAAATTAAAACTTAACAAACACCCGCTCAATCAAGAGTGACTAAGTATTATGGTATGGACACTACATTGATCAAGATTTATTTTTCCCTTAAGAATATGCATTTTGCAGCTTTTTTTGTATTGTACATTTTGTAAAGAGCCTTCACGAAGGCCTTCACCTTCTCATCATGAATGGGAGTTATACTCCTATGCCTCTCCACAAGTTAGGCCTAACTCCATATTTATCCATATGTAGTCGGTGTTTAACTAAACAATGGGATGAATATGCGTCATTTAAAGCCAAAGTGGGGTCTCTCATGAATAGCAGACTCCATTTTGACTATGTATACTATTAATGGTATGAAAGATCTCTCCAAGATCAGGAGATTCGGTTTCCATTTCTAGTGAAGCTAGAATAGGGGTACAAATGACACAAAGGACCTCACATCCGTCCAAAAACATCTCTAACCATTTGTAATGTCCCCTTTTCCCACTTGAGAGCCACTATCTGGGCTTCTTGCCATTCCTTCTCCATGGCAAAGAAGTAAAGAAGATGGAGGAGAACATTGAGCTTCCCTTTGTTATGCGTTTACTAATTTTTTTAATTTTCTTTTAAGTGTTTTCCCTCTTATAGCAGGTCGGCTGAGTTAAAGCAAATTAATGGAAGCTAATGAAGGAAAAAAACATCTCTTGGGGGTCGGCCTTACCTTTTCAAGCTTTGGCGCCAATGGAGGAATATAAAAGGGGTCTTAAGACATCATTTGACATCTAGTTTTTGGCGCATTTTTCCTAATCTTGAGCATTGAGAGCTTGTTGCTCCTTGTTCTTCCACTTGAGGATGAAAACCCTCTTGTGTGGCTTTCCTAGAAGGACAAAAACCCTTCTAGTGGTTTGGTGAAGGACGAAAACCCTTCATTATTGCTTGGTATTGAAGTTTAAGGCAGATTTGAGGAGAGAACATTCATTTTCAGATTGTTATTGGCTTCCTACATGTGGAGCGACCTACCTTGGTGTAGGGTTTAGTGAACTCATATTTGCATTTTCAGTTTATAATCTGATTTGGCATATTTTCTAAGGCCGGAATCTGCATTTTCATGATTTTTGGGGGTTTCTAGACCCATAATCTATAATTTTGTTGTGGCTGCTCTTCGCTGGACATTTATTAATTTCCAGCAGTGTGTTGGTTCAGTTTTATCATTGTTTATGGTTCTATTGGATGCATAAAAGATATCTCTAATTTGTGGCAAGTTTATAAGAAGTTAATTTGGTGTTTGACATATATTTTATACCGTTGATTGAAGGGTTCAGTTTGCTGATTTTAATTTTCAGTCTGCTGCTATAAAAATCAGATTTGAATCATTTGGTGTTTGCCTAATTTCCTTGGTTGTTGGTCAAATCCCTTGAAAGGGACATTTCAGTGGTATTAGAGCTCGGATCTTCAAAGGACCAAGGGTTTTATGGAAGAAGGCAACAAGGGTTTCATCCATTACCAAAGAAGGAAGAAACTAGACAAGGAAGACCAGCCAAGGGAGGAAGGAAGCATGGCTGATCATGATTCCCAAGAAGCTAAAGTTGATAAACTAATTGCCGACCAAGAGAGATTTGTGGACACCATGGACTTTCTTATCCTATCTCTCCAAAGAATCATTGAACCTAGGGTTCACAGTGGTGAAGGTTGCTTGGTTGGAGCTAATAATGCCAAACGACCTATGTGATTATCCCGAGGATTGATTTTGAAGCCCACTTTCCTTCCAAGAGAGGAGGTTGTTTTGGAAGAAGAAGCGTGGCCTACGGGTGGGCAGAATATTGCTGCGAGTTATGAGGAATACATGGCCTTACCAAGGGAGATTCGTGAGGCTATTTCACTTGCAGAATTCATAGGAGTGAATAGAGGAAGACCTAGGCCCGAGCCTAGACATCCCATGCCATAAAGAGAGGTCCAAAATGTATTGGGTAAGATGATCTTTTCTACATTTGATGGATCAGCTAAGGGTACCGCTAGGGCTTGGATTCAAAAGTTGAATACATACTTGTCTTTGAAGCCTATGGTAGAGGAGGATGCTATTAAATTTGCCACACTTCATCTTGAAGGAGTTGCTCATGAATGGTGGTTCCATGGGCTTGTGACACAAGGGCATAGTGAGATACATGCCTATGATGAGTTGTGACAACAAGGCACCGTAGAAGAATATGTGACCGAATTTTAGAGACTCTCCGTCATGATCACAGATGTATCCGAAAGAAGACTTATAGTGCTTTTTGTTGAGGGTTTGATTGAACCCCTCAAGGGTTTGGTTCGTGCCTTTGATCCATTGTCTCTACAAGAGGCAATTAAGAAGGCCCTTGATCTTGAAGGTGCTGCCCCAAAATCAGCAGCGATCAACAGTCTTCCTAAGGTGAATTCGAGTGGGGACAACCCACCAAGCAGCCAAGAAGCATCCCTTTGGACCAGCCAAAGAGACCTCTCCAAAAGGTGCCAAATACTCACACGGATCTGCCAAAACCAGCCATGATAAGGAGGCTAGAAACGAGCTACGAAGGAAGAATTTGTGCTTTTCATGCAAGGATCCATGGACTCTAGGACATCGCTGTTTGGGCAAAGGTAAAGTTCATTATATTGAAGTAATTTCTGATTGTGAAGATGAAGATAACATTGTTGATGAAGCTAGGCATAATGATGTTGTGGAGGAAGAAGACCCAAAGAAGCTAGAAGGTACTCTTGCTACATTGTCTGGGGCACCTAGATATCACCCATTTCATGTAAAGGGTGATCTTCAAGGACAAAAGGTAACCGTCTTGATTGATAGTGGAGCCACACATAATTTTGTAGATGAGAGCTTGATAAAGAAATTGAAGTTGAAGGCTGAAAACTTCAAGGGTTTCAATGTCACGGCTAAGGATGGTTTCATACTTCCTTGCACAAAGAGGATACCTCAGCTCACACTCACTTTGGGAGGGCATATGGTAAGAGATGATTTCTATGTTATTAGTATTGGTGAATCTGATTTGGTATTGGGAGTGCAATGGTTACATTCTTTAGGTGAGTTTTCTCAAAATTACCAAAATATGGAGCTGAAATTTAAAGTGGAAGGCAAAGAAGTAGTGTTGCATGGAATGAAAGGTGGAACTCCACAAGTTGTGACAGCGAAGAGTATGGAAAGAACTTTCAAAAAGGGGCAGGTTGCTTGGGCTGCTCATTGTTTGGTAAGAGCTAACTCTTCTATTTCCATTCAATCTACTTTTCATGATGATATTCAACCCATACTTGATAGGCATGCTAAAGTTTTCAGTGGGTTACCGCATGGGCTGCACGGGATTGAAGATTCCAACATGTTATTGAGTTAGAACCGGGTACCAAACCGGTAATAACCACCCCTACCATCACACACGGATTTACAAAGAAGAAATTGAAAAAACTATCAAAGAATTGTTGGAAATGGGATTGATAAGGCTTAGTTCCAGCCCTTATGTTTCTTCCATGGTGCTGGTCAAGAAAAAGATGGTACTCTAAGAATGTGTGTGGACTACTGTGCGCTTGATAAGAAAACAATTGAAAACAAGTATCCCATTCCAAGGATTGATGAGCTCATAGATGAACTACATGGAGCACTCTACTTCTCCAAAGTTGATTTGAGATCCGGATACCATAAAATAAAAGTTAGAGAAAAGATGTGCACAAGACCACTTTTAGGTGTTACTTTTGGAATTTCGAGTTCCTTGTCATGCCATTTGGATTGACCAATGCCCTGGCCACCTTTCAATCATGAATGAACCACATTTTCGGTAAGGAATTAAGGAAATTTGTGTTGGTTTTCGTTGATGATATTCTGATTTATAGTAAATCATGGGAGCACCTCCAACACTTGGATATAGTGCTGGAAATTTTGGAACAACAGTCATTGTATGCAAAAAAATCTAAATGTGAGTTTGGTATGGATGAGATTTTATACTTGGGGCATGTTATCAATGCACGTGGGGTTCATGTGGATCAAAGTAAGATTCAAGCAATCATGAATTGGCCAACACCAACCAGCATTACTCACTTGAAAGGATTCTTGGGTTTGTGTTCATATTACCGGAAATTTGTGAAGGGATTCTCACAAATTGCAGCCCCATTGACTTCTCTAACGAAGAAAGGTGCTTTCAGCTGGTCAAAATCAACCCTTATAACTTTCAAAGAATTGAAAAAGGTGATGTGCTCTTGTCCGGTTCTCGTTGTTCCAGATTTTTCTATACCATTTGTGCTTGAATGTGATGCTTCCGGTGAGGGTATAGGTGCTGTTTTGATGCAAAATCAGCACCCCATTGCTTTTGAAAGTCGGAAATTGAAGGATCATGAGAAAAGGTTCTCCATTTATGATAGAGAAATTCTTGCCACCATGCATGCCTTGTTTAGGCAATACTAATTTGTGAAAGGTTTATGGTTAAAACCAACCACAATAGTTTGAGATTCTTTCTCCATCAAAAGGATTTGAATGACCGGCAACAAAAATGGGTGAGTAGACTCCAAGCATTTGATTTTGATATTGAGTATGTTAAGGGGAAGCATAATGTGGTTGTGGATGTTTTATCAATGGTGCCAGCCACCTTCACCAGTAGGGGATGTAGAACTTCATAAGGAAGGGAAAGAAGAAGATGGGGCAGCGGATGTATTGGGTTTGCAATTGCTTGGGGACAAGCAATCTTGGGAAGGGAGGACTGTAATGTCGCCTTTTCCTACTTGAGAGCCACTATTTGGACTTCTTGCCATTCCTTCTCCATGGCAAGGAAGTAAAGAAGATGGAGAAGAACATTGAGCTTCCACTGTAAAACGATTTTGGATACTCAAAATTAGTCTCATAAAAACTGTGAGATTCAGAAAATGAGGTGGAGAATTCAAATAAGGTGGTGCGAAATGAACTAACAGAGCTGTTAAGTGTAAAAATGAATTTTTAAATTTTTCTCTAAGTCCATACTGTCTGTTTGACAGTACCGTGCAAGAATATTTTCCCCAGTATCAGGAAGATTTCGAGGCAGCTTGTTTGTGTTCAGTCTGTATTGGATTTCTGTTGATTGAGTAGTGAAGATAGATGAATGAAATCTGATGGTTTCTGCATTGAGTTATATGAAGAATAATGCAGGGAAATTGGGGATTTATTCTGGACTTCTGCAATATGGAGGTAAGGTGGTTAACTTGGCTAAAACAGATGTTTCGAGCTAGAGTTGTAGTTGACTTTCCAGGGCTATCAACTTGAGGTTAAGCTGGAAATGGTTTTGAAAGTAAAGCTCATTTAGAAATTTCCTTTCATTGTTCAAGTAACCGATTGATTACTTCCAATGTAAGAACCATCGAATGAGCTAGTTTTCCACCTTGACATGTTGGCCGGAATTGGAACTACTAACCAGCATTGCAATTTGGAAAATATTCTCACAGATAAAATGGAGGAGGAAAATATTTTGTAAATATAAAAATGATTGTGAAAGGCCTATGTAATCTATGTGAAATCGTGTGCATAATCATTATGTCTTAGCTTCATGAAGAAATTCTGTTGGGGGTTTGACAACACTTCAAGTAGTTTTAGGAGAGCTTGATAACTTACCCCGTGACTCAGCCCAGGTCTTTCTGGTGTCTGATTGGAATAGCTCTTGGCTTGTGCTCTTTCATTTTCTGCATTGCATACTTGAAGTCTGCAACCTAGAGCAACATTGCAAACAGTGAAGTCCCAAAGACCTTGTTTGAAAATTAGTTTTGCTATTAGGTCCAATTCCTTTTCCCTCTCTCTGGCCATCAACGCTTTATCGAGGTACGAGGTTAGTTTTTTTATCATTTACTTGAATGAATAAAGATACACTCTAAATGCTTTCGGTGTGGCTTCCAAGACAATTTCTAAATGGTGTGAGGCTGTGTGCATTTCCCTGCTTTCCATGCTCCCTTTTTTGGGATGGAAAGTCTTATGTGTGTGAGTTGAGAGATGTAGATTTCCTTTGAGCAGCACAATATTTTCAAACCTGTTGAATGGCCCTGTGCTTTTCCTCTTTCAATGGTGCTCCATTGACAAAATTTAGGTATTTGTTTTGTTTACATAAAACTTTATAGGAGTAACTGATATTATACTGTATCTTAAGCATCTAAATTTTACTTCTTAAATATTATTTATTATTATGTGTTACTTCTGTTTCTCTGATGCTTATTAATTAAATTCTTTTATAAGATTTTAAATTTATATGCATAAATATGTACATTTCTTGATATTAAAGTGAAACGATATCAATTTTTTTTTCAATAATTGAATTTAGTTCGAATTTAATGTTTGTGAACGCATACTCAATATCAAACTAGGAGCATAGACTGTCACTTGCAATGCTGACACATGTTGCATCAATGATATCATGGAAAAATCAAAATTTGAAGACATGCAAATTCTCCTTTATGATCAGGTAAGAAGAGTCTTGATCTTCGCAAAGGAGTACTCTATCTAATCGTATAAAGTACTTTCAAGTTTATTGTTCAAGTATGGCGCCACGTACATAGGTGAATTTGATCCAGATGACTCATGACTCTCTTATTGACTTGCTCAAAACAAAATTCTGAGTTTATTGCAACTATGGAGCACACATATAATGGATCTAAGTCCTTCGTTATCATGTTGGAGTGATATCCGCCTTTGGTTTCGGATAGAATGAAATTATCTTAATGTTGACAAATGACCAAAAAGAAGTCAATGTGGCTCAAGAATACGTGTAATTACTATAAAAAGTGCTAGGGTAAAAGGACCTTGTGGTTAAAGACTAACAAAATAAAATAAATTAAAGCATTGAAAATAAACAAGGGGTAAACTCAAAGCAGTAAAGCCCCAATCCATTTGCTTAAGTTAGCGATAGAGATAACCATGTGGGGGAGCAAGAACCTCTAAAGAGCACGGGTTGATGAAAGTTGGAAAAATTGGATGGTAGTCCTATCAAACATTTCTAACAATTCCCGGCATAGAGGAATCATCTCTGTCATTGAATATCACTATGAAAGGACCAATGCATGATTTGGTAATGCTCATTAGGGACTGTTTAGGATTGAGGGGGCTAGATTGGGTAATCTTAGGAGGAAGTAAAGCATCCCCCTAGAATTCGTCTTGACATCCAAGTCCAAAGAAACTCCCATGTTAGTGAAGAGACTTGTAAGTTGTCCCTATCCTCGAGGCCCGAGAAGCAATCAAGAAAATCATCAATATAGAGGAGAAGATCCCATGATCGGGAGATGGTGAGCCGCTAAATTTTAGTAGTAGTGATGTGCAAAGATGAGTGACACGTCTCTAACCTCCCTTCCTCAATCTACGAAGTAGCTGAATGCAAAGGGTGCTTAATGTTGCCAACATATGTGATGGGCTGAAAGAAAGAGGTGATCATCTTGGGGCCTCTCGGGTGCTATCACTGGGGGCATGCATCTGTTAGCATATGGATTTGCACGCATGCAAATCACATGCAACAGTGTGGGAACAAAGTCCCTCCTCAATGAAGGTTAGGCTGCCTTTATTGAAAACCAAAATTGTATTTACATCTGTACATTCAAAATTGTATGTGGGGGTTGTTTTAGAACATCAATGGAAAGAAAAGTGACTGAGGGAGATGGAATGGAATGAAGGGAAGGAGTGAAATGGAATGAATTGAAAGAACATGCAAGAGTTACGTAAAAACAGAGCCTAATATTGCATGAAGAGGAAAGATGAATAACTAACACAAATAAAACAGAGTTTGAGTTAGCTAAACAAGAATGTGTAAAAGGGGGCACACGTGAGCAAGTAGATAATCAAAGCTTGATTACTGTGAACTAGAACAACAGATTAATAATGTTGACAATAAGATCAAAGACAATATTTGCATGCAAGATTCAAACACTAACATGTAATGAACATAAGAACATCAAATGCTATAAGAGACAATGAATGGGACACAAAATTCATATTTCATTAACTCCAAAATGTCTTCTCAAAAGAACACAGTTTCTTTCTTCAAGTAAAGCTTGCATACAAAAGTATTTTCTTCTCCTCTCTCAAAGTCACCCTTACAAATGAGCCCCTCACTTCCTTTTATAACCAAAAAGTTGGTTACAAATTAGTTAGGGTTTACATGATCATTAAATAGGGCACTTAAGTGACTTTTGACTTTTTCAACCAACTTTATTAAAAACTAAAAATAGAAATCACTCAAGTCTTCCATAGCTTCCCGAAATAAAATAACATTCTTTTCTTAAAAACCACTTTTTAAAATATACAATAATAACTAAAGGCCTTATCCATTGAAATGGGGTCCGCCTATCTCAAACGTATGAGAAATGGACTCTCCCACTTCGTTAGATATCAAGAAAACTATCTCCCTGAACTGTCGGTGAAATTAGGATCTGCCGCTTTTGCTAGTTGAAAGGATATAAACCTTCCCAAAGTTTCAAACATCTTTTCTTCTTTTGGAGGTTCATTTGGTCGAAGAATAGCCTCACAAAATACCTGCAATTCAAGAATCCTACTTGGCATATCATTTAAATTAACAATCTTTGATTGAGCGTTCTCAAATAAGTTCTTTAATTTGATGCACCGCCCATCAAACCGATGAGAAATTATCATGGCGGGAGTGTACATGTCCTTAAACAATTGTGAAAATTGCTCTTCCTCCTCGCTTTCGATGAACACCTTTGATTATGTTTATTTACGACGATGCAAGGGATCTCACTATGAATTCTTGAATCAAGGCGAGTGAAGTGAAGGCTTCATTGCATATGCTCTCATAATGGATCATAGAATCCTCAAGGAGCGTCTTCCTTGATTTGAGATGTAGTCACCAAAGAAAACCTGTGCCCTCGATGTTCAAATTCGAGAATTCCTTCAATGGCTAAAACCGAGGATTCCATACTCGCATCTCTTGCAGATCCGGGCAATATCTCATCCAAATTTGATATATTAGAAACAAAAGTTTCCTTGAAACAAAGAATTAGATCAAGATATGCACCGACATCTTCATGGAGCTTAACCGCTTGCTTTTGATCGTCCCGCTTAAAACGAGAAACTCTAAAAGCCAAGTTTTAGTGACATGGCCCAATGTGTTTATTTCTTTTGATAAATTGAGAGTTTCTTAATCAGGGGCAGCCACCGCATCAGGTACTAGGAAAGTGGATGATATGGGATTTATCAGATGTTGAACATATTCCACCAATTGAGTGTTTTTGGCCTTGAGCTGAGAGTTTTGAGACTTATATTTCTCAAGTCTCTTTAACACGATATCAATTGAATCTCGAGCCATTGCCATGTCACTTTCCAATGTGGACCTCCCTAGTCCAAGTCCTGAAACTTCACAATCAATGATGTTATGGCATAATGCTCCTTGTCACCAGGATGGCAAGATCTGCAAATCTGTTTCCTCATTATTTACCATTATTCGAGAAAGCACCTTAGGCTTCTTGGGAATGACGCCGTTCGAAAGTTTGAAAAGGGCTTCAAAATCAATGTCAATTGCCTTGACAACCCTCTTCCTTTTCTTAACCTCGGAATCAACCCAGAAGGAGTATCATTCACTATTTCTGCATACAAAAGCCTGGAGCTCAAAGCAACATTCTCATTGTTCTCGTCATCATGAGATTCTGCAAGAACCCTTTCCACGACCCTGATTTCAGGAGAAATAACCTCGATATCCACCTCCTGCTCATTTGGGAGATTTTGGGAAATCTCTTTGTGAACTGCATGCTCCGAAGTGTTCGATATTTGGACTACTTGTACCTGAGTGGACGTTTGTGCAAGGCATGGCTGAGGATCCTTTGTCACTAGCTTCTGAGAACTATTAACAATGTGAGTAGAAGAATCTCTACTTGAAGTAGAAAATCTTGATACACGTTCTCTTCCCTCACAGGGGCTAGGACCCTTAGGTTTTTCTCCTCGTGACACATTATTCGGTGAAGGGGATTTTGGCAACCACTCCTTTCTTGCTGTTTACGTTTATGATGATTGAATGGGACGGAGGTTGATTGAGAAGGGGCTTTGGTCAATGAAGACCTCGAGTTGGCAATTTTTGTGATCCTCGAAGTATGATCTTGAATTGATCAGTAATTTGCAAGTTCTCTTTCATACCACAATATGCTTCTTTCTAGGATCGGTTGATTCTTGCTATCAAGAGAAAATTCATCTCTTGGTCCAGTCAATTTGAGGCAACGGGGTAAAAGCAATTGCATCATATGAAGGATCAATAACATCATCATCATTTACGAATGAATCGAGGGTTCTTAATGCGAAAGGCCTTGATTTGAGAAAGGGTTAGGCGAGAAAACTCTCATCTTCTTAATTCATGCTCGTTTGAACAGCAAAGCGCAAAAATCTTCCATGGTACGATTATGTTGATACTTTGCGCCAAGAATCTTCTCGCATATATCCATTGATATCAAACTCGGGCTCTCTTCACATATGGATGAATTGTGATGAGGGCGAACTCTTTTCTATGAGTTGTGCATCAAAAGATTTGGACATTGGTGTTCCCCGATTTGGATTGGGAAATGAATTCTCAATGATGCTTGTCACGAGAAGACAAAGAACTTGGAATAAGTTGCCGCGCAAGCTCCATTAATGCCCATTCGTCACCGACGCACTTAGGAAGTTTCCATGGGAACCCGCAAAGCCACTTACGTGAATGTAGGAAAAAGATAAAAATTGAATAAACCACGCTCCCCATCGAAATGACATTCATTGCTTCTTTGGAAAATCTTTCCTCTCGTATTCCTATTCGTGTTCCGAATCATGCAGAAAGTAAATGCATTGTTGATGCTTCTGAAATGGTGAGAGCTATTTTTGAAACTTAGTTATGGGTAATAATGAAAAACACTATTTGATGGCCCCATGACTCCTCTTGTTTCGAGTCCAGAAAATAGCTTTCTTCTTGCTATTGCATAAGTCAGATACGATGTCATGTAGAAGCATCTAGTCATCTTAACTTCTATCAATTGTTTGTGAAGGGTATTACTGATAATGGTGGCCCAATCCACAAACTCTTTCTTGGCAAGGATGATACAGATAAACTGATACATCCATGGGTGGAAAATCCTAGCAGAGGGTAAATCGAAAACTCAACTTAGGAGAGTAATCATGTCCCCGATTTCTTCCACGAACCGCATGCGGTACAGCTTCTTTAGGAAGCCCATCAATTCGAGGCCTCTTGGTCACTAACCAGTTGTTATTAATCATCTTGCTCCACCTAAGGGGTTCTTCATTCCAAAAGTCTTGTGCTGACTAACGAGTGATATCCGCATTCTTAGGAAAGTTAGGTATGCCGAGCAATTCCTCAATGTGCTCCGGTGTGATTAAGAGGAAAGGCTCGCGATTATCCTTAAAAATTCCTTGTCTCTTAGGATCATAATGCTCCGCGCAAGCGATAACCAGCTCTGGACACTGCACCGAGACAGGAAATGCTGCTGCTTGGGGTAGACCACTATAGTAAAGTCTATCCGAGAATATGGTTTTGCCTTCACCACCTGCTCGCAGAATTGTTGCACATTGATGTGACCTGATTTGTATCGTGATATTATCATATGCTGACTTAATGGAACTGGGAGGGATGATTCCTCGAATTCATACTTTAGTGCAGATTTGTTCGATTTCTCCATTGGCTTCCTCGATCTTCCTGCAGATTTGTTAGATTTTTCAGCCATTATGAATTTCATAGAAAATGTCTCGCACGCAAAACAACGCAAGCGGGTCGTCTCGCCTCCAAACCCCTGTCGGTGCAAGAACAATATGACTTGTTTAATTATTACTATTATTATTATTATTTAAAAAATTAATAATAATAACCAATCCCAGTTACAAAAATTATTTTTTTAATACATCACACTGAGACTAGGTTTGAATTTCGACTGGTGACAATGTTTTTTTTTTTTTTAAATAAACAAAATCACCCGATTTCTAATATCTCGATGTTTTATTTAATTTGCCGGAGCAAATTCTCCTTGGTATGTGTTAAAATCGCTTGATTTAAATGACCGTGTACTTTGAGATTCACTTTTGGACTGTTCTTTTTGGCTGCATTGAAAAGTGTTCTTCTCGTTTTATTCCTTAATGAATGCGTGGAGCAGAGCTTTATTTATCTTCTTTTTATTCATCTGCTGTTTTCCTCTAATCCTCCAGCATGTGGGCTCTTGTTTGTTTCCTTTACTGGTGTGTGGATGGGCTGCTTCCTCTTCCCTGCGTGGGAATCAAACTCCAACTAATTTCCTTAAACCTGCGTGGAAGATCTCCTCTACCCAATGCGTGGGCTGTTGGCTCTAATTTCCTTGATGTTTTCTCCCTCCTACTGGCTGCGTGCAAGATCTCTTTTTATTTGTTTGTCTTTTGCAATGAAAAGCTCCCTATAACCAATGCATGGGGTCTTTCTTGGCTTTTTCTTTGGCTGCGTGCTTTTCCAGGCATTAAAACTTATTATTTTTCCCCTTGGCTGTGCATGGGAAGCTTTTTATTTCTCTTATGCACCTATGCGTGGCCTTTAGCTTTTTAGCATGCGTGGAAACTTGTATTTTTGGTCTTATGCCTGCGTGGAAAACCACTCTGCTGCCTACGTGATGGACTGTCTAGGTAAATGCGTGGGAAATGTTGTTATTGCTTTCATTTGTTGTTTCCCTTCTCCTGCTTGCGTGGAGTGTTTGCTTGTGGACTGTATTTCCCTCTTTGCTTTGGACTTTGGACCTGCGTTGGAAATAGAGTAAAAATAGTGCAAATAGTTGATACGTGGTATTTCCTTCACTTGCTTGATGATCTTCAGCTGTCCCTCCTTGTCTTCTGCTGCGTGGGATCCTCCTTTGCTAGAACATGGACATTAAATTCCTCCTCTCAAACTTCTAACAACTCCTCCCTCCACATTGGTCTCCCTCCTGTTCTGTAGTCATGCACATGAAAGAGACTTGCGTTGAAACTTCTTCCAATGCGTAGCTTTTAAGAACTCCTGGTGAATGCGTAGTAATTCGTTGAGGGATGTGATAAAATATTACTCTGAGACGTTCCTCCAGAAGAAATAAGAAGAAATTGGAAAGCTTCGCACGACTCTTTCCAATGAGTTTGACGGAGGAATTTATGAGGATTAATTCTTCCCGTTAAAACAACTTCCCTCTTTCCGGTAGTGGCATTAATTGCCAGGGGAAATGGGGAAATCAATTGCCAATTGCCAGCGGAAATGGCAAGGCTGGCTGGCAATCCCTGTTTTATTTCCCCATGTGGGAAATCAGGAGATTTTTGCCCGTTTGCCAATTCATTGATTTGGCAATTGGTGGAAAAAATCCCACAAGCAGGAAATTAAAATGAATTTGCCAGGAAAGGGGAAATCCGGGTTCGGGAAGCCAATTTGGCATTCCCGGCAATTGGAAGCACAAGCTTACTTCCTCGGCAATAAAATAATTTTTTTTTGTCGAATGACTTTTAATAATTATTATATTAATAGTTATTTAATTAAAAACCCCAAATTTAATAAAAGATGATTTTATCAAATAAAGCATAATCAATTAATTAAATATTAATGCATTTTAAGACCTGGCGGGAGGAGTTCTCGCCCGAAATGGACGAAATGAAGACCGGAATGATCACAAAAATGAGACGATCGTGATGAGAGCGATAAATCACGCAAAGTAACACTTTTGAAAAATTTCAAAATTTCCATTTTTTTATTAATTTTGCAAAATCAAAATTGGTGATAACATCCAGGTGATTCCCTTCAAGTAAAAGCGCCAAGCATGATTTGTCTAGGAATCAAAAGAAAGTGGACGGAGAGTCATTTGAGTCTTTGAAAGATAATGGTATCTCCTTGGAGCTCATAATAAATGGGGCCTCGAAAAATGGATTAATGCTCAATCTATACCTCTTGAGGGAGCAAAGACGACAAATCCAATCCCCACGTGAAATATGATGATCGGTCTCAACTCGTAGCTGGTGTGAGTATACCCTCAACTAGCCACCGGAAATGTCAATCTGTGAGACCAATGTCGCTAGAGATAGCTAGGATGATGGACACCGTCCATCACCTACAAGAAATGCTCAGGGTTAAAGGAAAGCTTGGGTTTGAGAAGCGTAGGAGGAGAGGTCCAAGTGATCTAGATGTATTTCTTGTAGATATCCTCTCCGACAACTTTAATGATGATCGCAGGGGATCCAAGGAATACCTGAAAGGAGGTAACCTATCAATAGATGCTAATAGATCGAAGGAGCAAACTAGTCTTAAAATACTAACAACGCCAACATCTATTGAAACCGTTGATGTAATCCTCTTTGATGAACATAGAGGTAAGTATAGATACCCTCAAGGCATGTAACTAAATCTCCCATGGTTCTTAGTCTCGTGAATGTAGGAAGTAAGTCTAAATATAGTATCAAAGCACCGGGTCGCAGATAACTCGGTTTGGATGATGGATTGAAGAATAGTTTGTTTGTAATAGACCATGTGCCAATCATGAGAGTTTGGATGTCTTTGCCAATACGAGACCAATGATTGGACTCCGCAGTAAGTCCTCAATCCTTGATCCAGACAAAACTATAGGCTTGATGATTGTATTGAAGAGGCCCATCTTCAAAGGAATATCCTAGAAGTAGATTTCCAAACATTTGCTCTCCAAGATAGAAAGGGAGGCATATCCTCAGATAGGCGTGACCGAGAAGTAGGCTTCGTACTAAGAGACGGTCCTGGAAAACTTAACCCCTAAGTAAGTGTAGGCTGATGTGATCTCTAATGGTTTCCTTTGTTGAAAAATTGAACTATGCGGAAGAGAATGTTCAAGGTGTTGAATATTATGAGCTTAGGATGGAAGGGACAAATAGTTCGTTGATGAAGCTATGTTTTTCCATCATGCGGTAAACTCTTTAATCTTCATTTTGTGCCTCTTATTGGGGTAATCCCATTATCTTGTGGAAGTCTTCTAGCTCGTATGAAATGGTAATCACCTTGTTCAAATCAATCAATATTGATGTCTATGTTGTGTGTTCGAACAAATTAATAATGTTGGGATTATTTTTAGATTTGTTAAAACTGGGCATTTTTAGGCATGTTGGACAAGAGCTTTCGTCCCTGCATCTTTTAATACTCATTTAAAAAAATTCTATACCAATGCCTAGTTGCATCTCCGTGTGGCTTGTATCTTCATGGACTAATAGCCTCGCTCATTGCTTCTAGCTGTAATGTTCGCTTTCATGTGTTTTCTTCAAGATCTTGGTTTTGAAGTTACATCAGAGACTATTATATCTTTATATCCCAAATATTAAGTAGCAATAAGTTATAACCTAAGTTGCCGCATTTGCTGAACTGAAAGCATTAAATTTGAAATTCGTCGAATCTCAAATCAGGGCAAAACCATTCGTTGAAATTCGCCAATACATTCGTACATAACAAATAGCAAATTTGATCAGCGCATATGATAAAAAATCATTTAGAAATTTATTAAAATCTGTGTCAAAATCGTTTTTGAGGTCATGCATAAAGCTGCAACATTTTTTGAGGTCATGATTTCCTTTCGTTTTTCTTGCTTCCGCCTTTTTCAGCCTACGCACGGAAACGAAAACAAAAACGGAAATGCGAAACGGAAATGGAAACGAATACGAAACGCGGAAACGACAATTTTCAAAAAACCTTGGATACGAAACGTCCGTACAATATATATATATATATATATATATATATGCATAATACTCATTTTATAATTGTAGACCATAAGAGATAATTGATAAAGCACTCAAAATATTTTGTATTCATTGAAATTTGAACTTCTAAAGAGTCATGACTCATCATTCAACATGGTTACAATTTCAATGATTCACATATACATGATAATAATCTAGATTATAGAATATGTCATCCAGATTTTCCTCATCATCTCCATGATCACAACTGGAAGCTCCACTTCCACTAGCTCCACTTTTGCATCCCTCAGTGCAATGGATCCCGATTCTTCTTCATCAATACCAAGCAGTGAAAGTTGGCTAAGAGTAGCCGCATAAGCATCAAATTCACTACTCTCAGGATCAATATCTTAAAGTTTGTTGGGACCTTTACGATAGCCTCCAGTCTTGTGTGTGAGGATGCACAAATTGGAGTGTACATACACTAAATCTTCAGCCTTCTTGGATCCTAACTTGTTCCGTTTGGCTGAGTGGATGAAGCTATATGTACTCCAATTCCGCTTTGCTGAAGAATTGCTAGCCACCTGTGACAAAAATGAAAAAAGAAGTTAGAAATTTTGAATTAGAAATAAAATTAATTTACTAAGTAAGAACTTTGAATACACAATTTTAATTTTTAATTAATTAATAATAAATAAACTTTTGATTTCATTTTAATATTTTTTTTACTTGTGAGAGGACTTTAATGGCAACAAGTCGTATGTACTTGGCATCATGGCCATGTACATACCACCACATGAATGGGGTCAACTTGTACTTGTCAACTGTTGCATCCATTTCACCCATGCTACCATTAGATGAAGAGACAGAGCGCCATTTCATAGCGGACTGTACTAGCTATATCTGGATCAAGAAAAAGCCTCTGGAATGTTGCCTTAGCTCCGATTGCAACTTCGTGGTCATCATATGGTTTTTGCCTTCCAGGTAGCGAAATTATTTCACTACTATAAAATTTGGGATTCAGGGCATAGGCTAGAGATGTAATGGGGTGATCATTTTATTCCACCTCATGATGACGCTCTTAATTTCAAAGTGTAGAAGGTTTCTCCAGATCCCGCCCTTTTTGTTGTATGATGTCTCTAATTTTTTCAAGCATAGAGTCAATGCCATTATAGATCTCCCGTATGCAAACGCGTCATCTCGTATTCTGTATATCTTATCATAGATAAAAAAGGCTCAAGAAAACTAAGCAAATATGCAACCTTTGCCCACCAACTATCATCAAGTATAATTGATTTTACTTTGATATCTTTCTATGTTTGCTTGCCTCCACACGCACTCAAACATCACCAATCACCATAAGCCTTAAGGCTTGTTTTACCTTCACAAGTCGCCTTAAGACGAGCGCGTGAAAGACAAATCTTGTTTCAACAACCTATTAAAATAAATTAAAACAAGTCAATAAAATATAAAATTAAATTTAAAAGAAATTCAATTGATAATTTCATATTTCATAGAAAGTTAGCAAATAAATATTAACAATTAAATACTAGGAAATTGTTTCGTTACCTTCAAAAACTCCAACGTTGAGAACTTCCTAAAGATAACTTGAGACATGATGATTTGTGACAAACATTTGAATCTCATTTGCCTCTGTATAAGTTTCTTCTATCCATGGAATTTTGCCAATCTTCTGCAACATCAAATTCAAGGAGTGTACTGCACAAGGTGTCCAAAAATTGTGCTCATATCTCCCCTCAACAATCATCCCTGCTGCTCTACAATTTTTGGCATTGTTCGCGATGACTTGGACAATGTTTTGAGGGCCCACTGACTCAATAACCTCAATCAAAATGTTAGCAATAAATTGAGCATATTTCACTTCACCCTCACAATCAACAACCCTTAAGAACATTGCCCCTTTAGGGCACATTGCAACAATGTTGATTAGGGATCTATTTCGGGCATCTTTCCATCCATCTGAAATGATACATACGCTTGAGTCCTTCCATGAATCCTTAATTGGCGGCAAAAAAGTTTGTATATGGGGCACTTATTTCGCCAACAATGATGTTCTCACCTTCGGGCTTGTATACCCTTGTGGTGCATCATTAATTCCTCTCACCATTTGTTGCCAATAAGGTGACCGCAACACATCGAAGGGTAGCCCACATGCATAAACGCATCGAGCAACCAACTCATCAAAGAACATTCTGCTTTCTCATTTGCAAATGCTTGCTCTAATGGGCCTTTGGTATTTATCTTTCGTGACAAATACTCTCCCTCTGATGGAGTTTCAATTGCAACGTGGATAAATGGATGGTTTGATGGGGTGGGTGGTTTTATAGAACCCCTATTTTGCAAAGGAGCGGTTTTAAATCTAGCTCTTGAAGCTGCCAAATCAGTCTCCTCTTGCTCTTTCATATATGCCAATATATGTGTCTCTTCAACCTTGGCACATTTTCTAATCCCCTGCCCCTTTCCCCGTTAAATGAGCTTTGAGACGGGTGTAAGAGGATTTGAATTGTATATTGCAATGATTGCATACCCAAACTCGAGAGCCACCGCCAATAAGGTTCTACACAATTTGCACATGTCTGCAAAGAGGATCTCTAGGATCCACACCCCCACTTTGGCTTGCTTCCCTTTCCCATGCCCTCCCACTGAAGCTGAATTGGATGCCATTTATGTTTTTATATCTCAAGAGTCAAAGAATCAAACCTACATTGAATTTTTTAAAAACATAAACTTAGATAACAATAAATTATTAAATAGAAGTTAGAAGTACACCCTACATATCCTATTCTACTTTTGATCACCAAGTTCACCGTATAGGCGTGAGGTGAGAGCATACATAGAGTTCGGATTTTTTTAATTTAATAAACACAAAAAAACTCTTAAAATAGCAAAAAAAAAAACCTATGCATCCTATTTTGCTTTTGATCACCAAGTTCACCGTATAGGCGCGAGGTGAGAGCATACACAGAGTTTGGATTTTTTTAATTTAATAAATACAAAAAGAACTCTTAAAATAGCTAAAAAAACCTACGCATCCTATTTGATGGACGCTGTAAGAAGATATATGTATATTGCTATTGCTATATAAATGAATACAATGCACGCCATTAAATAGGCCGATAGGAGGAGAGCCGAGAGGTAGACGGTTATTCAACTGTCGGATAACAAATACTAACTAATGTATTAACTTGCTAACATTCCCCCCCTTAATACATTGCTTTTACAAATGTACCCCCTAAACAAATCAAACTTCACCTTGCCGAGAGGCTTGGTGAGAATATCTGCAACCTGAGAATCAAGAGGCGATCGAGCTGAATTTGGTGGTTCAAGACTGCTCACGAATGTAGTGACATTCGACCTCAATATGCTTTGTTCGCTCATGGAAAACAGTGATTCTTCACAAGCTTCAACACACCTTGATTGTCGCGCAGTTGAATGATGGGAGGTTTCTCTTCAGAATCCCTATATCTCGCAAGAATGCGACGTAACCAAATTGCTTCGCACACGCCTCCTCGTGTGCAACATGCGCGTATTCACCTCGGTGGATGAGAGAGCAACAACAGTTTGCTTTTGCTGATCCACGAGATAGGTCCGCACTCCGAGATGAAAACATATCCCGAAGTGGATTTCCGTCATCAACGGATCCCGTATAGTCCGAGTCTCAGATATCCCCTCGTAAGAAGAACTGAGTGTTCTTCTCATACCTCCACTCAAAGTCAACTGTACTCTCGGACATATCTCAACACATGCTTTGCTGCTATCCAATGACATTTCTTTGGCTCCTGCATAAATCTGGAGAGATAGCTCACCGCAAAGCAAAGATCTGGTCTGGTATAAGTCAAGTAAATGAGACTCCCACAAGCCGCCCGTAGTGAGTGCCATCTACCCGTGGTGAATCCTGAATCTAGATAATTGCAAACCTTTTTCCATAGGTGTGGACATTGGTTTACAATCGACATCCCATACTTTTCAGAGTGTCTTGGCATATTTCATCCGGGAGACGAAGATATGATTCTTCTTCTCGCCATATCTCTAAGCCAAGACAATAGTGAAGTAGCCCCAAATCACCATGTCAAGGATTTCTTCGATCATTCTTTACATCATCAACAAGATTGTCGTAACTTCCCGTGATCACAAGATCATCTACATACAAAACCGTAATGACAATCTCTGCTCCTACCTTCTTCGATATACAAATTTGTATCCGAGGGGCTACGAGTGAATCCATGCTGCAATAGGTGATCATCAATTTTTATATACCATGCCCTAGGTGCTTGTTTAAGTCCATAAAGAGACTTTATCGACGACATACCTTGTGTGGTTGATGCTCGTCTACAAACCCTTCAGTGTCAGCCATGTACACTTCTTCTTGTAGATCACACATTTTAGAAAAGCACTCTTGACATCCATCTCGCTGAAGTTTCCATCCATTTTGTGCTGCCAAAGGCACATACAACTCGATGGTTTTGATCTTCGCAGCGGGGGTGCAAAGGTCTCGTCATAGTCAATTCCTTCTTGCGAGCATAACCCTTTCGCAACAAGTCGTGCTTTGTGTTTGTCGATTGAACCATCTGCCTTATATTTTGTTTTGAAAATCCATTTGCAGCCAATGGATTTCTTACCTGGAGGCAGATCGACAAGTTCCCACGTCCGATTCTGAATCAGGGAATCATATTCAGCATCCATAGCTTGTTTCCACTGTGGTTGGTCTAATGCCTCACGAACAGTGTCAGGTTCGGTGCTCTCAACAACTGAACTCATGAGTGCAAAATTTACCTCATGTCTTGCTTGACTTCGTGTTCTAACTCCCGTAGAAGTACCAGGAAGTGAGTTCAGGTGTGCATCCCTGATAGTACTCTGGACCCATTTCGACGTCAAGGCCGCCGATGTGAAGATGTGTTTTCCAAAGGTGCCAAGATCAACGAACAAATCTCCACTCAGCTCTTCTTCTCTCTGAGAAGAATCATCTTGCTCATCATCTGGATGTGTGAGCAATCTATGTGACGAGGTCGGTACTGGATCTCCATTGTGTGGCAAGGAGTCAAAGGACGACTCATCACATACCACATCTCGACTCTCGTAGATCTTCTTCGCCTCGTGATCCATGAGACGATATGCCTTTGAGGTAGTACTATACCCCAAGAAAACATGGCAAAGTGTCTTTGGATCGATCTTCTTCCTTCTTTTATCTATTCAAACCTTCTACATGAAGCCACAGGCGATCAGGGAAGCCTCTTCTTCTCCTCCGCTCGATCGGGGGAATTTGTGTCGAAGAAGTTCTTAGCATACAGACGATGGCATTCAACAACATTTGATCGCTTCTATCGCCCCTCACAAGGTGGATTTCAGCGCCACAGCAGATCGCATGGAGATGGCTCGTTGTATGCTCTCGACCTTGCTAAGTTGGAGGATCGCTTTAGGCGGCAGTCCAGATAGGCAATGAGTGTATTTACTCAACGGGCACTCCACGAAGATCTTGCAGAACAAGACACCGGAAGAGGTATGGACTGGTCGTAAACCTTCTATTCATCATTTAAGTGTCTTTGGATCGATCTTCTTCCTTCTTTTATCTGGAACATGCATATATGCAAAGACAACCAAAAACTCTTAAATGATGAATAAGGTTTACGACTACCCATACCTCTTCCTGTCTTGTTCTGCAAGATCTTCGTGGGTGCCTGGCTGAGTAAATACACTGCTGCTGGATCGCTTCGCCTAAAATCGATCCTCCAACTCAGCGGTCGAGAGCATACAACGAGCCATCTCCATGACACCTCTGTGGGCGCTCTAAATCCTGCCTCGCTGGGGCGATAGGAGCCGCCAAATGTTGTTGAATGCCATGCCGCTCGTGTATGCTAAGAACTTCTTTGACACAAATTCCCTCGATCTCGAGCGAGGAGAAGAAGAGGCTTCCCAGCATCGCCCGGTGGCTTCACGAAGAAGGTTTGAAAATTTGCAAGTGCCTCACTCTTCTTCCGAAGGAAATATACCCACATTTTCCGTGAGTAATCATCAATGATGAGCTGAAAGTACACAAAACCTCAAAGCTACCGGCAGGGGTCCGCATGATCGGTGTGAACGACTCAAGATGCTCGTAGAATGATAAGAGCTCTGCTTGAATGGACCTCTATGTTGTTTGCCCGCAAGACACTTCTGAGCAAACAGTAAGGAATGGGAGAGTGGAGGAAGCCCTCTTACCATTTCCTTCGCACCGAGTTGATCATGCAGAGCCCCGAGAAAAGATGACCATATCTAAAGTGCCAAAGTGCAAGTGGACTCTCGCCGTTGATGCAGAGAGAGCAATGCTAGATGAAGTGACCGCATCCAAAGTGCAAATAGACGGCCCTTCGTAAATGCTTGAGCAATGACCGACTCTCTGGGAAATGATGCAGACTTGACCCTTTTTCAACAAAGAATTCAACTCGCATTCTATGGTTAAGAAGTTGACTTACGATAAAAGATTTGAAGTCAAACCCGGAACATAGAGCACCTTTGTCGCTGTACATCTTCGTGTTCCAAGAGGAATGATGACATCACCAATCCCTCGCTGCAAAGATACTCTTGATTGTCCTGCAATGGTGATCCGATCTCCGCAATGGGCGGTCACTCGAGTATGGAACAACTTCTTGTTGCCAGTCATGTGTCACTGGCACTGAATCAATCAACCTGTACATCTTCCGACGACGGCCGCGAAGTCTCAGAGACTAGAACAATGTCGAATGAGTCAGATCCGTACCTCTTCATCTGAGGTGGCTTCTTGCTGAGCAGCAATGTGGCCCTTCTGCCTCTGATTACGAGCATGCCATCGGGATTTCTTAGAATATCCGCGGCCAGAAGTGCTCTCTTCGCCAGAATTTCCATACTTGCGACCGTTGTAATAACAAATTCGCAATGTGTGTGTATCCGTGGAGCAAATGTGGCACCACCGATCCGCCTTGTGATTATGCTGCTTCTGGGGTGGCTGCTGTGGTGGCCGCTGTGATGATGGCTGCTGAGCATGCTGCTTCTGATTTTGGGCTGATTGCCCTTTCCGAGGCTTATGTTTTTGCCTCGTGATGAGAGCCTTGTCTTCGAAGGCTTCTTGTACATTTTGCATGGCTTCTTCCTGTTGGAGATAATTCACCAGGGTTGCAAAACTCACCTCCTGTTGAGTAATTGTCAACGTGGTGATCAGTGTCCGAAACCGTGACGGAAGAGCTCGCAGGGTGAGTGGGACAAGCAACTTGTCGTCCACTGGTTCTCCAAGTGCAGAGAGTTCTGCACGTAACTCAGCTACACGCCGCAAGAAGGCTTCTACTGATTCGCCTTCATGCATACTCATCGTATGAAGCTTTGTCTGAAGTTGCAACTTTGTCGTCAGATTCTTAGCTTCGTAGATGGTACACAATGTGCTCCAAGCTTGAGAAGAAGCAGTTGCTTCTCGAATGTATGGCTGCACCTCATCAGAGAGACTGAGGGTGATGAGCATGAGTGCTTTCGCATCAGCCTTTTCATATTTTTCCAACAGATCATCGTCTGCAGGAGGGGCGTCTTTGCCAGAGACAATCCCCCAAAGATCTTCGAATTGAAGAATCGTCCGCATTTTGGTTTTCCATGCGGCGAAATTTGGCCCTTTCAAGAGTTGGGCATCTGATAGCAATATTTTTGGAGCAGACATTTTTGCAATTTGCCGACTTTGCTTACACGTAGCAGTCACAAGCACGGATCTTGCTTAGCAATGTCTCCTTTCGTGAGTAGAGGACGGACAGTTGCTCCAGCAATGAGTCTCTTCTCTGAATCTCCACGTCACAAAGACAAACGGGATGCCGGTCTCCACATCCACGCACGCGCACAAAGAATTGGGTGGTCTCAGTCTCCACAACAAAGAAATGGTGGTCTCAGTCTCCTCGCAAACGCGGGACAGGCACACTCCTCCTTCACGCAGGGACAGGCTCAGTCTCCTCTCAGCAAAAGAAATGGCAACTGGCTCAGTTTTCTTCTCCTTCAGGCACGGCCTTCACGCAGGGACAGGCAACTTCCTTCACACACAGCGCACCAGACTTTGCTCCAGTCTCCACGCACGCACAGGACAGTCTTCGTGAGCGGGACAGGCACTTCCTTCACGCACAGCAGCAAAGAAATGCTCCAGGCACTTCCACGCCTTCTCACGCACAGCAAAGATGAAAACGGGACAGCACGCACTCAGCACTTCTCACGGCGACGGCACGCACGCACAAAGAAATGACAAGAAATGGTGTTTCAAAGACAAGAAATGGCGCGCTGAAAGACGCATGACAGAGAGAAATGGTTCACGAGTCTCCTTCACGCACAGCAAAATAAAAAACGGGTCTCCTCGCCTCCTCACGCACGCACAGCACGCACGGACAGGGAACTCACGCGGGAGTCTGCTCTCTTCCTCTCTTCCTTCACGCACAGGCTCTTCTCACGGCTCCTGGTCTTCTCACGGCTCTTCTTTCACGCACAACCACGCTCTGATACCAATGATGGACGCTGTAAGAAGATATATGTATATTGCTATTGCTCTATAAATGAATACAATGCACGCCATTAAATAGGCCGATAGGAGGAGAGCCGAGAGGTAGACGGTTATTCAACTGTCGGATAACAAATACTAACTAATGTATTAACTTGCTAACACTATTTTGCGTTTGATCATCAAGGTCACCGTATAGGTGCGAGGTGAGAGCATACACAAAGTTTAGATGATATTTATAATTAAAAAAAACATATGATTTTTATTTAAAAACCGCAAAGGAAATGTTACAATTTTTTTGTTAGCATAGAGTTTAAAAATTACTAAATTAAAACTATATATAGATATTGTGATGAATGATCATGAATGATGTGTGCATTATGCACACATCATTCGTGATCATTGATCACATTAACATTTTCTTCATAAAAAAAAACTTGAGAACTACCTGGTTTTTCCTTCTTGAAGCTTCCAAATCTGCTTTGAAATTCCTCCTCGATGCTCGTTGCTCTTAGTACCACCTCCTAGACTCTTCCTTCAAGCTGCTGCTTGATGTCTCTTTGCTCTTCACAATGCTAAATGTTAGTTTAGTGAAAACTAAATTGAACAAGATTGAAAATGAGAGTGATTTATAATGGACCCAAGAGGTTATTATATAGCTTTTAGGAAGTGTCTTTAGCAAGTCTAGGTAGGTAGATTAGGGTTAGGTTTATTAAATGCTTTTATTTTTAAAAAGTTTTGATGCTTGAAACTTTTAAAAATCGGCGGAAACGTGCTAGATGTTTCTGGAAACGTCTAGCACGTTTCGGATGAGTTTCGTGTTTCCAAAACGTTTCTACCAAGAAACAGGACACCCTGGGGCGTTTCCGTGCTTCTGAGGTTTCAGCTCTAAAGGCCTGTCCACATACATACAAATCATTGCTGTTTTGGAACAAAGGCGTTGGAGTTGGTCGCATGCCAATTTCCTGTGGAGCCGGAGGGTTTTGACAATAAAAATTTGCGTGTTGCATCGTGATTCTATAGTTGCAATTGTATAAATATTATACTATTTAGGTTTACTTTAGGTTTTAGATTTTTAAAATTGTAACATTAAAAATTATTAGCATTAAATAAACCTTAAATATCTCTTTTTGGAATTATGCTTTTGTATTTTAATTTTTAGGTGTTTAATTTTTTTTTCATTTTAAAATTGTTTATATTTGGTGAATGTTTATAAAAAATTATGTAAATATGAATATTTTCTAGGATAGTAACCCATATTTTATTAACTATATATACTTTTAATTATATAGGTTTAAATATTAAATTATGAAAGTATATTTTTATTATATTTAATTTAAACAATATATTCCTTTCAGTCGAATTTAATCATGAATTTTATTGCTGATTTTTTTAGCAACAAATTTTTCACGAATTTAATCATCGGCGAATTCGAACACGAATTCGAATGCGGCAACTTAGGTTATAACCAGATTAACTTGGGATCCTTGGTCTTCACAAGTGGTGTGTAACAATTTACTGTTCTTCCGCAACAGAATCTTTAGAATCAAATCAAAATTTCAGATTAAGGATGATTAAGTGCTGCTCAAACAGCTCAATGATCTGCTGTGATATCAAAGGTTGGCTAGACAGTTGGGGCTCTAGCTCAGATAGATGCCTAGTCTGCTCAGGTGGTTTGCTGCTCGGATTTAATTTGAAATTGTTGAGATAACTGAGTTGAAACCTGTAGAGAAACTTTATTTATTTGTGGCTTTATCTGGATATCAAATGTACACATCCTGCTAAATTAAGAGGGGATTGTCTCGTTTTATGCAACTTTTATAAAATGGCAAATGTACACACCTGCTAAATTAAGGCCATTTTCTAGTTTTATGGAACTTTGCTCGGTTGCCAAATGAACACATTTGCTAAATTACAAGGGCATTTTCTAGTTTTATACAGCTTTGTTCAAAATCCAAATTTACACATTTACTGAATCAATAAGGCATTTCTTGCTTTTGATAACCATAATCCTTCGTGCTATTTGTTATTAACAAACCTGTTTTTATATGTGGATGTTCTAATTGTTCTGGCTTTGTTTGAATTTGACACCACAATATTGCACCAACATTTGTTCTATCATGGAGTAATACATCTAATTTTTATTGTCTTAGTGTTTTATTCTTTGAATTTACATCATAAATTCTAGGTTTTGATTAGATTCAATCAACATTGGCTTTTGTTTTGGTTTATATTCTGTACTTGTTTAATTGTATTATTCTATACAATGCATAGTTTCCAAGTGTTTTGAGTTAATTAAAGGGAAGAAACTCTGATGTGCCTGGTGTATTTGAGTAAGTGTTTTGGCTGTTGGTTCCAATTCAGTAAATTTCTGAATCATAGTCAGTTTCATCATCCGTCTCTATCTTGGAAAAGGATTTTTGATTTTCTGCTGCTTTCTGAATTATATAGTCGTCTTTGTATTGTATTCCAGAGAGCAGGAAGGTTATAGAGTCTGAGGTTAAATTAGGTGTAACTCCATCGGTAAGAACTAAATTATGGAAAGAAGCTGATCAAATGCAAGAAGAATATCAAAGGTGTAATGTTAATCTTTCCATACATGCCAGTGGGAATATTGCAGCTAGATTTCCATACCAGAAGGTAATTTTGATTTGTTTTTCGAGCATGTCCTTGAATTTTTGACTGACGTTTTTTTGTCTTGTAGCATTTCTCAAGCTAATTGTGTTATTGTTTGTAATATGAAGCGAGTGATAGCAGCTTTTCATTGTATTCCAAAAGCTGAATGGAATTCCAAAGAAAGGTTATCTATTTTTTTATTGTGTTTTCATACGTATCTTTTTAGGTACAACATTTTATTTGATTGTTGCATGTGGGCAAAAGATATAGTCTTTTGCTTTTCTATGTGAACAGTATAATAGGTATATTGTTTTAGATTGATTTCAAAATTCACGCATTTCACCATCATGTCTACAGGCTATGGATGTTTCCAATATCTTCTTTACCAGATGCGGAAAGAGCTCTTGCTCAAATAGATTCTTTGGAAGTTGTTGTAAGTATAAGAGTGGGTGACGTGCTATCAGAGAAACGGAGGCCACTATAGTTGCTTTTACCATCAAAATGTGAATGCTTCTGAAATGCTTTTGTAGAAACATGCCAGATGTAAGCTCATGCATAACTGTGTTATGTGATAATATTTGTTTTGATTTTTATTAGGTGGTATCATTGGATCCTTTTGTACGATGTGCTCTTGATGCTGCTGCTTCTCTTCCTGATCTCCGAGGTATGCGATATTCATATTGGCAATGTTTCTAGAGTTTGACTCGTCTTTTATTTTTTCTTTTTTATTTCATCAAGTTTTGGGGTTGGTAGAATATAGGGGTTGCATAATGGGAATGAAGAACATCTTGGGACAAGCACAAATTTCAGGGAATGCCAGAACAAAACTTCTCTTGATATAGGGGACCTTGCTGTCAAAATGTACAATGTAGGGTCATTTTCTGAGTTTTAAAATGAAAACTCTCGTTGTTAGGACCAAAGTGCTAGATGATTTATTGTTTAGCGATATCATTGCCAATGAATTTAATCCAATAGCTCCAATTAGATCCTTTCTTTTCTATTTGGCTAAAGAAAGGTTCTGTGACATCTCAGGGCAGCCAATTAGTAGATTGGCCTGGACCATTCTATCAGATGATGATATCCTCGATCGATTCGAGGATATCACAGTGGATCCATTAATAAAGATGGTTTATATTATGTAAAGTATATACTTCTACTTCCACTTGCTAAAACTTGAGCTTGTAAACATATAAGTATGATACGTGTAGTTTGGGAAGAATCAGGTTCGAACTCTTCACAAAATCGTTCTCAAAGGAACGAGAATTCATTTCTTCGTCTTTGGTCTCAAAAAAGCTACAACATTATTATTTTAGATGATGAGTAATAATAATAAACACACTAAATTAAGAATAAATAGATCAAAACTAATTAATCATTGCATTTTTCATGACTGAAAGAAAAGAATAGCTGATGGTCGTAAACAGTAAATACATTAAGAGTTGTAAGAAAGTGTGAGTTCTCATTACCATTTCAGGACATGGCAAACGAAAGGAACAGTGTTGCCCAAAAAACACAGAAATGATTTTGATCAATTGTCTGGACATACCAAGTTATACATTTTTTTCTGTTGGGAAAAAACATTTTCCTCACCTGCATTTAAAATCCAGATTTCAGAAATGTTATTTTAAAAGAGTGGGAATGTTTGCAACACGTTTGTATGCCCAACAAGTTTTTCCGTTTACGAGGAACATTATTTTGGCACCAAATAATTGCTCATGTGATTCTGTTGCGCTTCTGGTGCAGGAGTATGGGGATAAGGGGACACGGGAACCTTTGGTTAAATAATTGCTGTTTGTTATACAGTTGAAAAAATAAGTTAAATCTCTGATTGTCTTATCATCAGTTATGGATTAAAATTCTTAATGGTTGATGTTGCTATTGTGAGTTAATTATTCTGTTGATTACAAGGATGATAAGTGTAATGCGGCTCATCTAGATTGACTTGATATTCATGCAGCTGATTCCTGAGAAAATGTTGTGTAATACGATCCAAATTAAAAGGAAATTCTTTGATATGTAGGAATGTACAGCAACATACCTGCTTTCTTGGAGGATGTGTTATTGCCATTTCAAAGAGATGGAGTAAGGTGACCTGATTTTACATGTTTTCTTGAATATGGAAATTTATCTGGGAAGTTGCTTCTGTATGGCTTTAAGTTTAACACCATAGTTAGGTTATCATCATATTTTCCATCAACGAAGTTGTCTTTTTGTTTTTATCATTTCTAAAAGAAAAGGAAAAATTGATTCAATTGAGGTTTAGGAAGCACATAATTGTAATGCTCTGTTGATTGTGTGAATTTCTACCAAATGTGTAGATGTTAGCTGTATAAATTTCATACTTTCTGATGCAATAATAACCCTTTTTGTGAGTTTATGTCACGAAGCATTATTCATTAAAAAGAGTTTATTCTTTAGAACTCATTGGCTGCTATTCTCGTATTGATTTTTGGTATAGGACTTTGATCTTGTTGCACTGTGTATTTAAGAAACTTTTTGTAACAGATTCACATTGGAGCATGGTGGACGTGCTCTTATTGCAGATGAAATGGGATTGGGAAAAACTGTGCAGGTTTGTGCATTGTATGGTCTTATTAAACACTTTGTTTGTTACACATAACTGAAATTGCTTCAGCTGTGCTGTCGATAGTGATGGTCTAGGACTATGGTATGTCAGCATGAAGTTTTTAGATATTAGGATACTATACTAAATGTCAGAAGAGCACTATTGTACATGTAGGAATTCACATGATTGGGATGCTAGAACAACATTGTCATGCAAGAATTTGTCCGCATCAAATTTAGCTAATCTCACATCTATTCAGATCTAGTTTGCTTTGGTGCTTTTTTCAAACTATTATTTATCTTGCTTGTTTCTCATCTTGTTTATTTCCTTCGTGGCATGCTCAAACTCACATGCCATATGCTGGTACCGAATTTGTATCTCCAATTGATTTTACAACATTTTTGAATATTGAATGACCATTTGTGAATGATAATGTCTTTTGTATCATTTTATGTTTCTAGACCAGCGACATCAACTGCTAGAACAACAATGAAGTGAAATTAAATAAATTCGGGAAGAATGTATGGCAAAGGCAATGTGTAGGAAGAAGTACACAGAGAGTATTTGGTGAAACGGAAAGGCATAGAAGTTGAAGATGCATCCTGGTTAGTGCAACCAAAATTATTAAACTTGGCTGATTGATAGAAGACCTTATGAAACACGCTTGAGTAGGAGATTACGTTTCTTCTTACCCGTGGTTTATGATGCAAGAACATTTGGGTTAACACGCAGATCTTGCGTCAACAACAGATAAATTAGAGTTAGCCTAATAAAGACTTGAACATTCACACCTTTACTCAAATTCCCACACCACTCTACAAAAACTCCCGTGCGATCTCGCAAAGGCCTATCGATGCCACACAATACTGTGAAGCTTTGTCCCATGCTGCACAATGCTGCGACACTCTATCCAGTAACGCACAATGCCACAATGCCATCTTTAGCCTCACACGATACCATAAGTAATGCTCAATGTTGCGGCACCTTACCTAGCTATTGTGCGATTGGTTTTCTGCGAAAGCCTTGTGCTATCCCCATTCCATTGCACGGAAGTGTTAATTTGGTCGTAAAAGTTGAGGTTAGTTCTGCGAATGCCTTGCCCGATCTGCGAATCCATTACCAATGTTGTGTAGCCTTATGGGCTACTTTGCATGCCTTATGGGACCTCTAGTTTATTGTATTATGTTTGATATTTACGTCTTACACATTTGGGAGGCTTCAAGATCTTCTCGTGAATATCAATATAGTTATGTGGAGCATACGTGGGCCTTGATTCGTTTTCTTTGCCTTAAGACTAACTAGGTAACCTTGTAAACTTTGATACGACAGAGATAATTTAATGGGAGGCTACCCGTAAACCGGTTGTTGAGATTAATGGTGATTTGAGGCATATTAAGGAATCTTTGCAAGGATAATTTTACATACGAAGGCATCTTTATTCTCCCGACCGATTCTATAAATCGAAGGAAATAGTAAGTGTGTAGGGTATCTATCGATCTATGAGGGCAATCTATTGACCAATTGCTGAATTAAGCCACCAAAGAGTATTGCAGAGTGCAATTGCTATAAGGAGTCGAGTCTGGTTCTTTAGAACCCTTGCAAAGTTTGCAAGTTTAGCTAGGATCTTATGTGAATATCAATAAAGTTAGGAGGGGCATACATGGGCCTTGATTCGTTTCTTTGCCCAAGGACAAACTAGGTAACCTTGTAAACTATGATACGACAAAGATGATTTCATGGGAGGCTACCCGTAAACCAGTTGTTGAGATTAATGGTGATTTGAGGCATATTAAGGAATCTTTGTTATGATATTTTTACATGCGAAGGCATCTTTATTCTCTTGATTGATTCTATAAATCGAAGGAAATAGTAAGTGTGCAGGGTATTTATCGATCTATCGGGAAATCTATTGAGCAATTGCTGAATTAAGCCAACAAGTAGAATTGCAGAGTGGAATTGCTTTAAGGAGTTGATTTTGATTCTGTAGAACCCTTGCAGAGTTTGCAAGTTTAGGTAGGATAGGTCATAGGAATGAAATTCTTAGAGAATTTCTGCAGACTTTCTCCAAGGCTGTGAGTGGTGTGAAATTCCATTGGTGGCGAAGTCCATAATCATTTGTCATAATTAAGAAAGGAAGCATTTATTTTTTCTTATTAGGTTGTGCCTGAGATCTTTCTTTGGTGAGATCTAACTCTAAAATTGTGGTCTGTGTGGTCTAAGGTATCCCTTCATTGGGTCCCCGGTTGTGATTTCCATGTAAACGATGCACAACTAAACATATGTACTATTTGAGCTGTACCATCCCTCTCTCTTGATTCTCTGGATATTTTCAAAATGGCTTCCATATATGGATATAACACATCTAAGTCGACGTTTAGGGATGTGAGAAAATATGAGAGAGAATGAAAAGAAACTGGAAGGCACAATGAGATAGTGCGTATTCATCATTTTATTATGTCGAAAGGAGTTACAATCTGGTTGGGATAGTTTCAAACTGATCATTAGTTAATGTGTAACTAATATATGACAAATAGATATATTTAATATAATTTATTCCCCTCTTTAGTGACTAAACTAGAGACAACAAGTTTGTTCTAATATTTTACTAATAGAATAAAATCAAGAAATTTAGTCATTAAATCTACAAATAGCTCCATGGATATCAACTTGAATTTGCAGTCTAATTTTTGTTGCTCTCCATGTGGGAGCTTTGGTTGAGATAAAACTGGAGGAAGATTGCTAATAACACAAATCCGGTTGTGTAGGAAAAAGATATATTAGGATTTCCACCAATTGTTTGTAGGACTCTTCATTGGTCGGTGATGAATCATCATTGGTTGATAATTTCAGCCCAACCTCCATAGTTTAAAATCCGTAAACTTGGAGATGTTAATAGTGTTAAAATACCAGCTTCATGGAGCCTACCTAGGTCTATACAAGGACTCATTTGCCTTTAAACAAGATGATTACGACGAATTAGAAGAAAAGATTTAGGCTTCATAAAGTAAACCTATTCGTCCAAATGTTTGAAGAGAAGCAACCAAAATGTGATCATCTCATGCAGTATTCATAGTAACACAATATTCATGGTTGGAAACAATCTTCTATAGTAGGAGAAACAACTATCTTTGTTGTAATAGAGACAATAAATATCTTCGTAGTAGGAGAAACAACCATCTCATCTTGTAATGTCCCCTTCTCCAGGATAGTTTGTTTGAAGACCTTAGGCCCATTCCACTTCTTGTGGGCTTAAAGGGAAAAAGCAAGGGAAGTGTTTAATGTCATAATTTTCAGTTGCTTTTGTAGATTTTTATTATTTTAAGTAATTTTCTAATTATAGTTTAGAGAAGCCATGTCGGTTCAGAAAAAGGTGAAAAGCCATTTGAAAAATAAAAGAAAAGGGAACTCTTATGTCTCCAAAGAGGTCAGTCCTCTTTGGGAGGATTCTATTTGGGTTTTGGTGCCACCTCTAGCTATTTAAAGGGGTCGCTTGGATGGAAAAAGGATATGCTTGTTTTGGAATTTATTTTCTTGGAGTTGGAGCACGAAATTGATCTCTCTTGCAATTGAGGATGGAAACCCTCTTTGCACTTGGTTTGAGGATGAAACCCCTCATTCCTTCATTGGTGATCTCACATGGAGGTCACACTTGGTGATTACATTCAGATTTTCCTTGGAACACGCCATTTCCAGCTCATTGTAAACCCTCTCCAAGGGTGGCGACTTGCATGGTGGTATCTAGGGCAGGACACTCATTTCTTTGTTGATATTTGAATTTTTCTAATTTATAAGGCTGATTACACTTTACAAATTGAACTTTGGGCCTAGGAATCATTATTTCTGGCCATTTTTGTAAGTGGTTTGCTGTTGTCACAAAATTAATTATTATACTTTAGCTAGGGTTCTAAAAATTCATTTCTTGGTTTGTACTTGCTCTAAATAATTATTATTGTTCCCTACATGCTTTGGATGGTGTAAAAGTGGTATTGGAAGTAAATAATTGCAATTTTGTTCTTGCTGTCATAAGATTTCAGACTGCTGTAGCTTGCTGTTATAAATTTCAGTTTATTGTGATTTGGGTTGGTGTATGCATCCTAAAGAACAGAAAAACAACTTTGTTGTTTAGTGAACTTACCTCAATTTTATGCACCAAATACCATTTTTGATGAAATTTTTACTCTTTCCAGCCAGTTACAAACCACCTCTAGCTCACTAATTGCTTAGCTTCCGTTGTGTGTAAAACCGTTGCTATCAACCGCAAAGCCTCTATCACAAGTGGAGGTGGTTGGCCGATTTGTCAAAGCCGTTGAAACTTGAAAAAACAACTAGAACAGTTGTAGGTCGAGGCCGCTGACAGTGAAGCGAGGTCGCTGGCTATGTAGGTGAGACAGCTGAAAAAAAAGCGAGGCCGCTAAAAGATCCAAATCTCAAAAAAGCGAGTTAAGAAAACCAAACCTCAAGGATTTTTCTTTGCATGATAAAATTTTGACAGCACTTCGCCTCTTCACTACCTGCAAACAAGAATCAATACTATCAAATACCAACAAACATTAACAATAACATGGAATTTTTCAACAAATTGAAGTAACTTCAAGAAAAAATGCACATGAGACAAAGGGGTGTCTAACCGGACGTGCCAAATGTATGCATGCTAAAGAAATCTATGCTAATCTAATAAAAGATTTAACACCAAGTAAATCCTAGCTTAATTCTTTAATCAAATACATCAAGATAAAGCATGAAAATAAGCTAAAAACTTGCACAAAACATTAAAAACAAAGTATGCAAACCTCCCTTTGTTGGCTGGATGTGCTTTCGATATGTAGATATTTCCTTATACGCCAAACGCAAGCCACACACGATCAAGGATGTTTGATAAAAGGAAGAGGTCTCCTCAAAATGACACAAAGGCCATGTTTGAATCTTCTCTTACTACTTTTAGCAAGTAAGGGGGTTTCTCAATTTGGCAAGCCTTCCTATAATAGAAATGCTCTCTTGAGTATGGGTACAAGGTGTACAAGATTGTAAAGGTGTAGATTGGTAAGAAGGTACTAGGTTGCTTTTATAACTTTCCAATTTGGGAGAAACATACATCCTAGTGAATGTGGGATAAAGGAGATGTAGAATTAGGAGTGGATAAGCATGTTTAGAAGAGATTAATTAGGAATTAATGACCCATGAGAGTTAGAGAAGGTTTAATTAATCAATTGAGATTAATTAATAGGCCATGTTTAGCTTGTAGAAGCTATTTGAAGATGATTTGGAGGGAAATTAGTAGAATTAGAGGGGTTTGAGAGGAAGATTTAATTAATAAGAGGATTTATTAATTAAATACAAGATTGTGAAAGGGTTTTTAATTAATAATGACTAAATAATTAATTAAAAGAGGATTTTAACTAACCAAACGATGTTAATTGGCATCCAAGATGGAGGAAGACTAATTAACTAATGAAAATTTGTTAATTAATTAAGAAGACCGTTAATATTAGTTAATTAGCGGGAAATCACTAATTATAGTGCAATGACGAGAAGAATACAATTAGTTCCATTTTAGTATAAAATTTGGCGGTGGAAATTATGTCTACGGTTAGTATCACTTATCTTTTCTTCGGCTCAGCCTGAAAGGGCATTACACATCTATTCCCCATATTGCGAAAGGCCTTTCGCAACAAGATAAGCCTTGTAGTCATCCAAAGTACCATCAAGATTTCTTGAAATTGTATCGACCTAGTTGTTCAATAGGTAATTCTACCAACTTTGGATTACCGACCTTGTCTACCGTCCAATGAGCTAGTGCTTTTCATTGAGTGTCTTTTCGCACCATCTCACCACAAGTGACTTTTCCCGCCGCCACATGATGTTACTCCTATGCATCTTGGATAGTGAAGTCATCCTCCACAATTCTTTGAGTGGATTCTCCTCCTAGCTTACCATATGCCGTTTATGCATCTTTTAACCGAGGCGTTTCTTCTACCCGCTCATAAGGCATTTCAGTCTCCAACACATCATGTATAATTCCTCCACAAGTAGTGCATGTAAGTTGACTGGAGCAGGGTCAACAAGCCTATGAGGAATTTCATCCTCTAGCACATCTTGTATGATGAAGTCTTCCTTCATGATTGCCATTAAGTCGATTGTAGCATATTCAACAAGCCTACATGGACCACCTTGCCCGTTGCTTAGGCAATTTCCCATTCATGTTCACATCTGATACAATACACTGCTTCCAAGAGAAATTTACAGCAATATTGGGATTTTTGTTGATTGACTAATAAACATGAAGTTTTTACTCTATGAACATCCTCTATCTTGTCTACTATAAGTGTCTCTCCATCAACAAATAAAATTTAGTAAAAAATATTGGTAAATGTTACATACCGATCCCTGTCGTATGAGAAATGTCTGGATGTGCTAGAATCATGGAACCAACAATTGGTAACGCTATTAGTTGGGCATGATGTTGCGAGAGAAAATTCTTCCTCAGTATTCTATTAATCAACAATTGCTTCCACATTTGCCTCACCCCTGGCTTTCTGATGTGTTGGAAAAGATTATATTGTCGCTTCTGGAAATGCTTTTTGATATGCCCAACCTTATGACAATAATGGTGGTTTACCTAGTATTTCAAGGACTCACCAAGGTGGTGTTTCCGCTTCTCTTTGACTAAGCAGTAATTGAACTCTCTGTTTGTCCAGAATTGGACTTGTTTGTGTCTTGCTGCAATCCTTCTGCAACAAATGGGAACTAATATGATCAAACATAAGGGGATGGATTCCTGCCATCAAATGTAGAGCTTCCATAAATGTTTCATAGGAGGCTGAAAATCTATTCAGAACAACCGCAACCAAGTTACATCATCTACATATTTGTTGACGGAACTAGGTTGGTCTTTGAGATCGTTCATCTGTAGATGTTCTAAGAGATATCCATCCTGATGCATCTTTGCTGAAAACAATAAATTTTTAGGTACAAGACCCGACTGTTCTCCGACATCCAATACTTGTTCTTCAAATTGGTGCAAAGAACACTTTCCTTAGTGGTGTTTTGGATCTTGGGTTTAACATCATTTGACACAAATAAGTTCAACAACAACAAAGCCTCCTTATGATGCTTGTCATAATCTGCAAAATTCCAATATGATGCACGGATGTGTCCCCTAGATTGTGGTGGCGTCTTGGATTATCCCAAATGTTTTGGGGACTTGGAGGTGATTCCCCCATTTTAATTTATTTTTGATATTTTAACTTTAAAAGCTGATATTTTTACCTAAAAAAATTAATCTTAATGTCGAAAGCCCCCAAAATACATTAAATACAGTGTAAATCCATACATTTCATTGAGTAAATTAAAAATATTAATTTCTATATATTATTTTAATAGCCATACGCCTACAGTCCCGAAAATTTGAAAATTTGTTTTTGCTGTCATGTTGTACACGTCCCTCAGTCCCCTTGTCCCCTATCCTCGAGACTTAGGTAACCACACAAATGTTGCGATAGGGCTTCCTTTAGTGCCGAGAATGATTTTATCACAGTCCGATACTCTTTGATTGTCAAAATGTTGACTCCAGACATTGTAATTCTTGCCAAGTAACTGCTGTGCTTCTGGCAGAAAAAGGTTTGAATATTTGGCTATACTGGACATAGTTCCGTGCAAAATAATGCCTATGAACTGCAATTTGATCTTCACAGTAAAATATAATTGGTACTACCAAAAGCATAACTGTGGTTAAGGAAATATATTTTAGCTGTCTACACAAAAAGCTCTGCAAATATTCATTTTTTTTCTTTTGCCTGTGTTGACTGCTGTACCCTAGCACAATTCCCGTGCCCCAGTTTGCAAAAAAATATTGACAGCAAACAGAACTGAAAATTCACGATTTTCCTTGTTTGGGGTCTTCTTCTGCCTGATACTGGTCTTTGATGGTTGTAACTCGATTTTTTTTTTGTCTAAAAAAATAACCCAGAAAAATACTTAAATTATATAGAAATCGAAGCGTAGAAATTCTACTCGGCTAGGTGTAAAAGCTATTAGTCTGAGCCTAGGCATTAGAAACATAAGAAGTTATACTAATTGAATCAAATCTATATCTAATATCTTTCTAAGATCTGTTTGAAGCTTGGACGACCACCATTTTAGTGGAGGACCATAACAAACAAGATTGTGATTATCCAGGGCCCAATTTGCTAACGCATCCGCAACTTTATTTTGCTCTCTAGGAGCATAGTTAAAATTGATCTCTTGGAACTTTTCCATCAACCTGTGAATTTTGTCCAGCTCTCTTAATATTTGCCAATTTCTGCCCTTAGTCACAACAAAATTGGATAAAGGGCTAATGATCAGTAGAGAATCAGACTCCACCTGAATCCTTTGCCAACCAATTTTCACTGCTTCTTGTAAACCTCTGTAAACTGCCTTGATTTCAGCGAAATTATTTGTTGCGTGACCTAATTTTTCAGAAAAGAAAAAGGCCATTGAACCATTAGAAAAGCTACCTATTCCTCTCATGCTAGTATTGCCCGGATTTCCTCTAGAAGCACCGTCTATATTCAGCTTGCCGAACCCATCCGGAGGAGCAGACCACTTTCCATTTACATGATGTTGCCTTCTTGGTTTAGAGGCAGCCAGGGTGGTACTTGAATTATTTTTATGAACTGTTAAAAACCGTGATTTTCTATGACTGCAACTTGAAATCCTCCTTTTGAAGTGATACAAACCATGATATTTCAACTGATTAAGTAGGTCACACTCCTCGTTCCCTATATCGCAATTTATAGGTCACAAAAATGCTGGTTTCGAAAATAACTCGACATTTAGCATCATCTTTTCTGTCTGAAGTTTTTCTTTACTGCCGCGTTGTTCTGATCTCATCCTGCAACACGAAACTGAACTGGGCTGCAATCCTCAAATCGCTATTTTGAGCATTGTATTCTGCTCGTGCCCTAATTACGAAGCTTGTACTCTATTAATTTTCCAGGGCTTCCTCGAACCTCTTAGTCTTCTTTTCTAGAGTTTGTGCCTAAGTAGGCTTCCTGGAACTGTGCACCTTGCTATTCATACCCTTCTCCTATGGGTTCCTCGAATAGTGGCTCTGATACCAGTGTTAGAAAATATGAGAGGGAGAGTGAAGAAAAGCTGGAAGGCTCACGGATATAAGTGTGCCCATCATTTTATTATATTGAAAGGAGTTACACAATGGTTGGGGTAGTTTATAACTGATAATTCGTTATTGAGTAACTAATCTATAACAAATAGATATTAATATATTTAGTATTGTTCACTGGGTCATGATCTCAGATACCACTTTTCCTTGACTTATGGTGAGCCATTTTTCATAGGCACTAGTCTTTCATACTTTGTAGGCTTGTGGCAAACCATAAGATACTACACCAAAGACCATGTTTTTCAAAATGTATATGTACCATTGTTGCATAAAAAAGGAAACAACCAAAATCCAACAAAAACAAAACAGATTCGAGATTAGGAAATTAAAAACGCATGGGAAGGATGGATGGATTGATAAGGACATAGATGTAATTTCATTCATGTTGGTGAGAAAATTTGTTAGTTGGGCAAATTAGGTGTCTCCACCAACGTTCACGGGGCTATGCCCCTCTGCATTGAATGGTGCAACTCCCATTATTGAATGATAACTAATCTAATCCTACCTAAATGCTTTGGGTTGGCCAAATAGGCCGGGGATCACACAGAACACTCCACTGAACCTGTGGCAAAGTGCTTGTACGGGTACAAGGGAGGAAATTACAGCAATGAAAGGTGAAGGAGAAAAATTAGGAAATGAAGGTTATTGCTTTGTGAGTAGGCCAATTGCAGAGTTCACACCCAATAACCGGAGTAGTTCAACATTCAATATAGAGGAAAACAACAATGAAGCTATTAGTGAGACGGACAAACCCAAGCACAAAGTTCTTAGATTCATCTATCAAAGATACAAAGCTCTTTCTTGATCACCATGCTTACAAGGTGCATAAAAGAGAGGAATTAAAAGAACACATGAGAAAGGGAAATGGAAGAAATGTAGTTTTTTTTTTATGTGCATTGATGACACAAAGTCCAACAACAACAATTCACAATTGCTAGAAAAAAATACTAACTTTCGGATCTTCCGGATCCTTTGAAATGGAAAAGCCATTTTAATTTATAAAGAATGTGAATTGACCTCTCATCTCCCCTCACATGACTCTTCGTGTTTCTATTCCACTTGTGACCTTTCATTTTCCATTAGAAAAGACAAATTAAGTATTTCTCTTATAATTTTGAGAAAATACTTTTACAATTTCAAAAACATGTCACTTAAGTGAATAAGACAAAATACAATGATTACACTCAATGAAGAATTAGAAGAGGGAGAGAAGAAAGAGGGAGAAGTAGAGAAGAAGGGAGAAGTTGACATTTCTCGATGAAGAACTTGTTGATTCATGCTTCCCGCTCTTGTTCCTTGAATTCTTTGTTGAATTGAGTTATCGCAACCGTCAACTTATCTCGCCTCTAGAATGCACACGCAACCCAACACCTTGATCCATGTTTCTGGAACATACTTGATCATCTTACATAGATCAAGCCATTCTTTATGATCCATTGCAATTGCAAGAATGCAACTTTTGATACCGATCAGGGACTCTAAATTGTCTTCATTGAAAGAAAGAGAGTCACCACCTCCTTGACTAGCCCCTGTAATGAAATAATGAGTCCTCAGTGAGCGGAGGGAACTCAAATCTTTGAACATAGTGGTAGACCTCGTTCAAGATTTTGAAAACTTGTTGCTCGCAGGAGTCCAATTCAGATATGGCATTCTTGAGCATTGCATATCTCGCATCCATGACGTGAATCCAAACTTGGGACAAGTCTTCGGCCGTTGATGCAAACACTTTTTCTCATGAGAGTGAGAATCGAAGGAACTCATCTCGGACATTGTTGGGAAAAGCTCATCCAAATGGTTAACTTCTTTCGCAAACTCCTCATTTTCCTTGTTCACTTCAGACAATGTTGTAAGAGCATACTTGATGAGAGAAATGAGATCTGGACACAATGCCTTGCCTTGCTCAATGATTTTCTCAATCCACTTCTCATTGGCTTTCCCCACATCATGTATCCTTGTGCTTTCTTGATTGCCTTGGGGTCAATACTGCTGATTGGAGGGATATCTTCGACCAAAAGAGAAGATGTTGATTCAGTCCCGAGAAGGGTTGAATGTAAGCACTGAGAGCTTTTACCTGTTCCTCCAATTGCACAATTATTTTCTTGTATTCTTTGTTCCGAGCAAGGATATATAGGAAGAGGATTCTTTGATTAGGTGGGAATCATCCTCATGTGACGCTTGGCCCAACAAGATGCAGGTCAACTCATAGTCTGAAGGAGTCATTTCCTCAATAGGATTTTCAATCTTAACTCTTGCAATTTCAACATATTGATTACCTGAGGTCCCACTTAAGAAGCGGTATGTTGTTTAGGCTTTCTTTCTTCGTTTGGGCTTCAACATCTCCGAGATTCCTTGAGACTTGCACAATAACTGTTGTGTTGTCCTTGGTTCACTTGATACAATTCACTGAGCTCACTCAACTTGCTCCCCGGGGAAGAGGGGATGCCTTCAACTTGATTGGAGATTTACAATGATGATCTTTGTGGCTCTTGAACCTTTTTGAGTGTCCGCTTTGAATGCACGATGCCTCTCGTTTTCCATTGCTGCGCCTTGCGATGTTCTTCTTTGCTCATGTACACCACTGTGACCAAAGTGATGGCTCGAGATCCCTGTGAAGGATGAAATATCTCGTTTGAGCTATGCCACTGTCGTACAACCCTATGAAGATGTCAACTGCAACTTTTGGCACTTAGAATGAAGACTTTCCATTTTTTAGAAAATCGCCCTTTTGCTCTTTCTCACTTTTGACTACCTTGTGCGTTGCCCTAGTTGTTTCCTAAGAACAATGCCTTTGAAGAAATCTGCCCTTTTCATGAGTTTACTATTTATAGTAAGTGCTCGTATAGAGACTTATTATTTTTGGAAAGTGCCTTTCCACACCTCAGATTTTGATGAAACCAACTTTTTTGAGATGGGTTTTTGCTCTTTATCTCACATAACTATTTTTAGCTCAAATCGATCACTGGAATGGTGGAAAATAAAATTTTATGAAAAGAGGGCATGAAAACGGGGTTTCTTTGCCGTAAAAATTTGGGGGATCATTCAAAATTCCGTCACTTTCTCCTTGATGGCGTTTTAAAATGAGGAAGATTGCAAAAAATCCCACCTCAATCCGTGCACCGGTTTATTAGATATGAAGATTTTTCGATCCAGGGCACGAAGTCAATCAGTGAAAAAATGAGCATGAAGCTTGGAAAAAATCAATTTTTGTGAGATATTTCTTCTCTGCAATTATGGAAACATGGAGAATGAAATGGATACAAGAAATTTTGGAAAAATTTCGCGAGTTCCGGGGTGTTTTGGAGCAAAATGGGGAGATGAAGAAAATGACTCTCTTTGGTTAAGTAAGCATGAGGAAAGGGGGCACATTTTTTTGCCCCTTGTCATATGGAAAGGGATGAAGGGAACACAACAAAGGTGTGCCCTAGCCCCTATGTGACAAGTGGTATGCATGCACAAGCCAATGAGATAGCAGAAAGAGCTCATTTAAAGCACCCGAGAGCTAATTTTTGGTCACGTGAAGGATCAAGTGCTAGCAAGGAAGGAGGGTCACATTTTCTTCTCCCCCTTGTCCTCTTGGAAAGGGACGAAGGGGACACAAAAGTGTGCCTCACCCTAGAGTGACACTTGGCATGCATGCAAAGCAAGGAGAGGGGGCTCAAAAACTAGCAAAAGGTGCTTATCAGAGGTCTCCAGGGTCATATAGTGTGTCCATGGGCTCTAAGGAAGGGGGCACATTTTCTTGTCCCCTTGGAAGGGATGAAGGGGACACAAAAGTGCGCAGCATGAGTGCCATGCCGACACATGGCATGAGAAAAAATGACTAAGTACCGAACATTGTACCTTGGGAGGCACCTTGATAACAAAGTTGCCGGAGCTCCCGAGGTCTTTTTAGGTACCTCCCTATACGATTTTGGCTGGAAACAACATTTTGAGAAGGATGGGATGGGTCTCAAGGCCCGATTCAGCTTGCATCCTTCTCAAGAATGGCCTTTTCTCTCTCAGACCGCAATGTGTTCCCTGTCAAAAATGAGTTGTGAAGAAAACGCCTTGGTCTTGTGACAAATCTGAAAATACCATCATGTAGGGAATTGAATTAGCTTTCTAATGGTATCTTGTTTGACCTCTAACTCTTTCCGGAGCTCCTGAAATCATCTTCCGAAGCTCAGGTGTTTTTCACAGTGCAAGCCCCTTTGGCCCCAAAAACCCGCTTTTGCTGAACTTGCTCCTAAATACCCAAATCTTCCCTAAATCTCTTGCACAATGATCTTAGCTCATTAATACAATTGCTTGATGAATTTAAGCCTTGAACTCTGCTCCGAAGAATGTGCACCAGCCTTAAGAAGCATAAAAATAGTCATTCCTAAACCTGCTGAAAGATCTGTCTTGAAAGACACTGCCTTAGAAGAATCTTGTGAGCTTGTTTCCATCTTTCCAATATATGGGCAAGGTCATCACAACACATGAGAGCACTCAGAGGATTGGGACAAGCTTTACACAAGGGATGGACTGATTTGGAGGAGTGCTCCATAGGGATTGCACACAAAAATTTTGACACTGGGGTTCGTTGTCATGCTTGGAAATATGAAATTTTGATGTTGCATATTTGCATGACAACAATTCACAACACGAGGATTGAAGCTGATACTCAAGAAGGCTATTTATTACTGTCTTCCTCATAGGTCTAAAAATATAAAATACTGATCGCGAATCATTAACAGTAGACACACTTTCACAATGGCTACTGGTTTTAAGTGTGAAAATATTTAATTAAAGGAGTTAGAGAGATGAGGATGTGACCCTTATATTTTTCAAGTGCTTTGTGTTTCTATGGACACAAGATGAAAATCTTAGCGTGCAGTTAGAATTTTCTGAATTCCAAGATCTTTGGTTCTTGGTGTTTCAAATGCTATATAAAAAATAGCAAACAGTTGGAGTCTTCATTTTGTATTTTATTTCTCTTTATTAATATAATTTTCATTTTTAATTGAAAAACAGATACCGAGTTTCTATGAAGTAAATATTCAAGTGCATGTAGAAAAATGTTAATTTTCTCTTCTCCAACAGCTACAAAATAGTATACCTTCCTAAGTCAAAGATGGATATTTTTTTACTTTGATTCATGCTATTTGATACCATAAATTATTTTATACGTTATATCAATGAAAAAAATTAAAAGATCCGTAAATAATCGATCCAAAGTATCAGTCTCCATCTACAACATTTCCAATATATTGAAGCCTGTCAAAACTATGTGCATTCATACAGGCAGATGCCCCTACCACTAACTCAAAACAAAAACAATACATCTAAGTACATAAACAAGCTAAACAAAAACAAAAGCCCATGACCAAACTAGCAAACAAACAACAAAGACTCGTGGCCAAAATAGCGAACAAAAAACAACCAATAAGTCACCATGAACCACATGACACAATTGGAATCACATTGAATACAAGAATTGCATGGGTGCACTTTTCTGTTGATGGAGCAAAGGTGGCAGTTATATTGAGCTCCGATTCCATTGTTCTTCCATCTGGCACCAATTCCCACACAGTGCAATAAAAATGACACAACAAATTTCATTCCCAGCTCTGACCAAATCAGAATCATTACAGTGGTGACATGATACATCCAACCCAAACTAGGCTCTATTATGGCAAGTTGTAATTAAGTAATTGATGCTTAAAATATTCTGAAAATTTAATTTGGAACTTAGCATGTTTTTTTCATAGGCTGTTCATGTAGCTTGTGTCACTTGTATAGACATTTGATATTATCCAATTGATATTTATGAGCTTTGGCCTTCAAAGTATTTAATTTTGGGATTAACTACATGTAATTTGACGTGGGTCTCCCATGTAACTCTTGCGAATTGTAACGATTTTGAAATTATTATGGACCGTATAGCTCCTAAGATTGACACAACACATCACTAAGTAATCATTGACCCGCATCTAATGTTGCAAAAAGAGGCATTGGGTTCAAATCTGAGTATCACATCTCCGATTTACCCAAATTGCTCAAGTCCATAGAAACACAAAGCACTTGAAAAAAATAAGGACCTCAAATCGTAACTAAAATCTACCATCAACTATCAATTCCAGGCAGAGGATTGTTTGTCTTTTAATCAAGCATTTTTAGGGGAAAAATTCTTCTTCATTTCTCCTGCAAGTAAAATTTTGTGCAAATAGAAAATTCACGCATGAAAATAAGTAATGTTATCGATGACTGAAATCTGACTGTTGTCTACTTCAACATCTCTAGTATTAGTCACATTTAGTATGTTATTATTAACCGCATAAATTTTAAAACCACCTTTTTTATTTCTATGAAATTTTTGAGAAAACACGAGTCATTCGACGAGATCCATTAAATTCACAACCATGCATTCTTGGCACATTCTTGAAGAATCGAAGAAACAAGTTGTGGCCAAAAAAGCATTAGGCCGATCACCTATCCTGTATTCTTGTTTGCTTTCCAAGATCAGACATCCTCTTGAAACAATGCTTTTCATCATGATCCGGCTTGGCAGAAAAGCTGTAATTCTATTCAGATTTCTTGAAGGTTGAAATCCTAAGTCACTAGATTTAGTGTTGCTCTACAATGGTTTTCATCGTGTTTTAAAAACCGGTCGAACTAGAACCGGAACCAGCTGGTTCGACCGGTTTGAGTTTTTTTAGCATGAACCGGTTAAAAAACCGGATCGCTTGGCAAACTGGCCGAGTCATGTCCCTGTGGAGCTATACAATGCAATTTTTAAAAAGTTGACTTTTTAATTACTGGAATCATGGTTTGCCACATCTAAATCTTCAATATCTTGATATTGAATTGTGCAATCTGCATGAAAGTTTGTACCAATGAAAAGAGGATGTCTTGGAGGCTCTGAAATTGATTTCACTTGTTTTGGACAACTGTAGAGAAAGTTATGCCGAAAACACAGTCAACAGGCCTTTGTGTATAAGGTCTAAAGAAAGCTTGTTTTTAGGACACTAAAACCCTTGTAAAAAGAGAATGGACTCTCCAAATGGTCTGGAAATTTGTGGATAGGTTCAAGAAGATGTATGTTAGACATTGAAAGTGGTTTTAACCAGATTGAACACCTGTAAGGCTGTAGGTGAATTTATTCAAGAAACTCAGATTTTACAGGCCTAGGGAATAAGGTCTAAGAAGACTGTTATATGTTGTTGCAAGAATCAGAGTTAAGAAAGAAAAGGATCAGTTTGTTGAGTCAAATGATATCTAAAGAGAGGTAAGAACCCTGCTGAAAGTCTGAGAATATAAGGAGTCCTTGTGTGAGAGAGAAAACTCCAATTTAGAAACCATGTATTGTATATGTTTGTATATATATTGTGTATTGGACTTGTGTGTAATTGTTGGAATCATGGTTTCTAATCTTTCAAATATATTGTTTTCATTAAAAATATAATTTTTTTTTTTTATGTTTTTAATAAACCAGTTCATAAAGTTTGAACTGGTCCAGTCCAACCCTCATATTCCAATTTTTAAAACATTGGTTTTCATTGCTTCTTTGAAGATTTCTGCTGTTGGCCACCTGTGCCAAAAAACTAGAGAAAACTTGTTGATATAAATCAATTTATCCTGTTCTAAACTACACATATTTCCTAACGTTTCTGGTCTATCATTATTAGATTCTGTTAGAATTTGCGGAGAGAGAGAATAAACCGAATAAATGTGTAAAGAATGATTGAAGAGAAAACCGGAATACACACTATTCAAATGGGTTGTGTGTCCGGGTATTTATTATGCAAAGACGGTTACAAAATTAGTTAGCGGTTACAACCGCATAACCATACAAAACAATTATAAAAGGGGAAGTCTTATTCATTTATTCCTACACCCCCTCTTAAGACTTACCCTACATAACTCAAAAACAAACAATCTAACAAAACAAACTACGCTATCTTCAAACACTTTCACTTTGAAAGCAATGCTATGATAGGATAGGGCTCCATCAAGTTGCTTCATGACCTTCGTAAAGGTGTAGCTCCCGAGCTGAATTCCCGAGTTCCAAGATTCCACCTCCTCGAACTCCCAAATCATGGATCTCCCGAATTATTGGACAACCATCCATATTGAGCCATCCACAAGTTCCATCAAGTTGTCTCATGACCCTCGTGAGGGTATAATTCCCAAGATCCACAGTCTCCCAAACTATTTGAGCAACCATCCATACCGAGCTTCATCTACCTTGTATCCTTTCTTGCCTTCAAAGTTTAGAGCATCTTTATAGCACTTATCCGTCACTGTCCTCACTACCTTTTGCATCTGGTGGGTCTTCAACCATGGCTATATTGGTTGTATTTGATATGACTTTACCCTTGAGCACATCATTGGCTCGAACACGACAATCCCATGCTGTGTGACCTCTTTTCTTACAATAATGACATTCAATCTCGGACTTATCTGATCTTCTATGATATTTTCTGGTTCTAGAATAGAATGCACTTTCTTGTTGGGAATGACCTTCTGCATCCTCTGTAGTTCGTTTTTCCTCAGCAAGAAGAGCTGCTATCATATCATCCAGAGATTGAGATTGAATTTGACTGAGGGTAAAAACTACATTGCTATATTTTGAAGACAGACTATTTAATAGGATAGCTTTGGCATCTTCGTCCTCAATTGCAGCTTTCACTTCTGCTAGTTGTCTGATCAAGGACCTTAGATTATTGATGTGGCTTGACATAGAGACTCCGTCATCCATTTTGAACCTCTATAACTGAAGTTTCAGGGAAAATTTGGCATTGACTGCTTTCGCTCCAAATAATTTATTTAGAGTATCCCAAATTTCCTTGATGATTTGTCTAGGTCTACATGATGAAGTTCGAGTCGAGAGAGCAAGGCCAATAATAGCTTTCGCTCTATCAGTTTTACATATGGAAACACAATCAAAGAGAAAAATGTCATACTCAAGATATATAAACTCTTGAATCAGATGGATTGATTCGTATTTTCACTCAACATATTTTGATTGAACTTCTCTCACTGGGCATTTCCATTTTAACCTTGAATAGAGTTGAATTCGAAGGGCAATGATGTTGCTCATCCCAGCCTTGATCTTGGAAATTCTTGCATCATTGGCATGAGAAAGACTTTCTCGATATATTTTGAAGCTTCTATGGTTGCTTCCTTCAGTCAATGTTGTGGAGAGGAGGTTGTCTTCAATTTCCATTCTAAGAAGTCATCGAGCTTCCATTGCTTTTTTGTGTACATGAACTTCTAATTTTGTTTGGCATTAGTTGGCTATGTTTACAAATTCTTAATAAATAGTAGGAGGATTTCACAACACGAGATCTTTCATTTTTTGGTAAAATAGATGCAGGTTAAAGGCTTTTGAACTTTTCACATGAAATTGGAGGTGAGAGTTTCCAAAGGTTCTAAGTTCCCTAACAGACAGCAGAATTGTTCCTCCCTCTCTTTGCTTGCCCCTGACATCACCATCGTGTATGAATTGGAAAAACGAACAAGATAAAATTTAAACAACAAATTGAAAACCGGAATGACACTAAAATGGTGAAATTTTAGGTTTAGAAGCAAAAGGGAACTGTGGTTTGAATCACATAATCTACTTGCTTGCAAAATTTCAGCCCTATGTAATTTAAATCATTGGCTATATGTATTACAATGCAATAGCCTGCATTTATAACCAGACAAATAGTACATCATGAGATCCTTCTCATATCTTGTAAACAAACCAAATCTTCAAATTTACTAGCTGTAAAAACTAACATTAAGGTAATATTATGCTTCATATCTAATATATCTAACATGCCCAAAAAATTAAATGTGGGAATTAACCATGGGGTCAGCAAAAACGCAGTACACAGGGTAATAAGGATCTGATGAAGAATGATATATTAATGAAGGTAATTAGCTTCATGTTTTGGTAAATTTCAAGGGCAGTGGAGGAAGTTGATTAGAATGCCTTTCCAATTTTCTTTAAAGGCCATAGCTGAATCTTAACCTGTTGGACAGATAGATCTATCGAGTTTTGAGATCAAGCATTTGGAAAATTTTCATTAAAAATGAGAATTTCAATTCTTGGAATGTTTCATAGAGCTTGAATCGAAGTGGTTGGCAAGGCCAAGTCTCGAATCAAACTTAAGAAAGGAAAATTGTTAATAAACTGAAATCAATCTCAACAGCATGGATTATGGTTGTACCAAATGTGCACTTCCTAATCCTTGAATTCATCCATTACACTCACAGATGTTGTATGCCATGACCTCTTCAAAGGGAGAATGTCACCACAAAACAAGTGAGCAAAGTGAATGATAATTTCAGGGAAAAGAAATGGTTCTAATACCATGTGTAAGATCAATTGATGGCTTTAATGTATATGAAAGAACAAAGAAGAGGATAACAGATAACGCAAGAATTTTTGTAGGGTGGATATCAAGAGTATCCAAAAAATCAAAGATTCTCAAAAGCATATGCTTCAATGCAGGAGATTACAATTGATGAAAGTAAATCATCCACAAGTAGTGTTATAAAATTCCATCAGCATAATAGCACAACTGCAAGTGAAAGGTTCCTCAAAGTGTGCAATAACACAGAATGCTGATGTAAATGTGAAAAATATCGTAAAGAAATGGATCCAAAAGCAAATAGAGAAAAAAACATCCACAACAATAATAAGATATTGCAAATAAATCCAAGGATAGCTACTTATTTTACCAAAATAAATATTGCCGCCAACAACATAATCTCATAACTGTTAACAGGCTTTTATGATTATTTCCATTGTAAAACACTGGGCATTGTTCTTTTTGGATTGACATCATTAGACACACTCCTTACTAGAGAAATGAAATGAGTGAGACAATAAATGTTGTTTTGATTGACATCTTGGGTATATGCTTTTACAATAAAAGAGAATCTTATGTACCTCTGGATATATAAATGTAATAATTACTAACTAGTGTTTATGATGGGTCAAAAATTTTATGATGATACGCCCCTTAAAGTCAATACATATGCCAATGATGTAGCTGTGTTGATGGGGGATGCTATTTCTCTTTTTGTAACAAGATATATGTGCCATTCCTGTATTCATACCTATGGATATGACCTTTGACAGAGTTAGCATCTGTATCATTGGTCCCTAATGAAAACAATTGAGCGTTAATGATGAACTGATAGGTTAAATGAGACTTAATTAAATCGAATTGGTTACGTATAAAATAAGATATTTAGATGAATAACAATTATCTAAGATTACTTTAAAGCTATATAAATTTTGAAATCAAAATTGCTAAATGTAGGAATAAATGAATAAGACTTTCCCTTTTATAATTGTTTTGTATGGTTATGCTTTGTTGTAACCGCTAACTAATTTTGTAACCGTCTTTAATAAATACCCGGACACACAACCCATTTGCACAGTGTGTATTCCGGTTTTCTCTTCAATCATTCTTTACACATTTATTCGGTTTATTCTCTCTCTCCGCAAATTCTAACAGTGGTATCAGAGCGTGGGGCAAGCAAAGAGAGGGAGGAAGAAAGATATTTTCGTGAGTCCCATTAGGGCACGCTGCAGTCGGAAATCAAGGGCATGCCATTAGGGCACGAAAAATCATGCTTTGTACAGTCGCGAATCAAAAGAATACACTCACGTTTTCTTAAAAAAAAAAAAAAGTCACGAAAATACAGTCGCGAATGGCACATTTTTCAGGAAATTAACAGTATTTTCGAGCACGAAAATACAGTCGCGAATGGCACGTTTTTCAGGAAAATAACAGCATTTTCGAGCACAAATAGTCAGATTTTAATAGCCACGAAAAATCGTGATTTTAGACATTTTTACAGTCGCGATTTGCGCTAATATGGTGCATTATTACAGTCACGAATTGCTAGGGCACAAACATTTTCACGACATAAGGCGGAAAGGCACGAAGCAAAAAGACTACTGCGCTTTTAGGAATCAGGCTAACCGGGTACTTTATTTTATTTTATTTATTCATTGCCAAAATACGCAGTTGTATTTATTTTATTTTATTAAAATGGAAATTCCCATAGAAAAATATTATGGTCTAAATTTTCATACATGGAGAGTGAAAATACAAATGCAACTTATGAATAAAAATTTGTGGGGCATTGTAAATGGGAAAGAGACAACACCTACCGATGCATCGAAATTGTTAGAATGGCAAAGCAGAGATGATAGAGTGAAAGCTATTATTGGCCTTGCTCTCTCTGACTCTGAACTTCATCATGTAGACCTAGACAAATCATCAAAGGAAATTTGGGATACTCTAAATAAATTATTTGGAGCGAAAGCAGTCAATGCCAAATTTTCCCTGAAACTTCAGTTATATAGGTTCAAAATGGATGACGGAGTCTCTATGTCAAGCCACATCAATAATCTAAGGTCCTTGATCAGACAACTAGCAGAAGTGAAAGCTGCAATTGAGGACGAAGATGCCAAAGCTATCCTATTAAATAGTCTGTCTTCAAAATATAGCAATGTAGTTTTTACCCTCAGTCAAATTCAATCTCAATCTCTGGATGATATGATAGCAGCTCTTCTAGCTGAGGAAAAACGAACTACAGAGGATGCAGAAGGTCATTCCCAGCAAGAAAGTGCATTCTATTCTAGAACCAGAAAATATCATAGAAGATCAGATAAGTCGGAGATTGAATGTCATTATTGTAAGAAAAGAGGTCACACAACATGGGATTGTCGTGTTCGAGCCAATGATGTGCTCAAGGGTAAAGTCATATCAAATACAACCAATATAGCCATGGTTGAAGACCCACTAGATGCAGAAGGTAGTGAGGATAGTGACGAATACGCACTATAAAGATGCTCTAAACTTTGAAGGCAAGAAAGGATACAGGGTAGATGAAGCTCGGTATGGATGGTTGCTCAGATAGTTTGGGAGACTGTGGATCTTGGGAATTATACCCTCACGAGGGTCATGAGACAACTTGATGGAGCTTGTGGATGGCTCAGTATGGATGGTTGTCCAATAATTCGGGAGATCTGTGATTCGGGAGTTCGGGGAGGTGGAATCCGGGAACTCGGGAATTCAGCTCGGGAGCTACACCTTTACGAAGGTCACGAAGCAGCTTGATGGAGCCCTATCCTATCATAGCATTGCTTTCAAAGTGAAAGTGTTTGAAGATAGCGTAGTTCTGTTTTGTTAGATTGTTTGTTTTTGAGTTATGTAGGGTAAGTCTTAAGAGGGTGTGTAGGAATAAATGAATAAGACTTCCCCTTTTATAATTGTTTTGTATGGTTATGCAGTTGTAACCGCTAACTAATTTTGTAACCGTCTTTTCATAATAAATACCTGGACACACAACCCATTTGCACAGTGTGTATTCCGGTTTTCTCTTCAATCAATCTTTACACATTTATTCGGTTTATTCTCTCTCTCCGCAAATTCTAACACTAAATTGTTAGCATCAAATAAGACGTCACTGTAAAGTAAAGTAGCAGAAAACGACTCATTTAGAAAACTAGATAAAACAGCAGCAGTATATTGCTTCTTTTCTTAACAATCCATCTTTCAATTTCCCAAATTTCTTGGGTTATTCATAGTTGTGTGTTATTAATGTTTAACAGAACATTTAAGTCTGTCAAATTTCCAATAGACATAAAAGTTTGTCCTTTTGACTCCAGTTCATTTTCAAGGAAGTGAAAAGGTAGGAGAAGTGAATTGTATAATGCCATACAATGCCCTCAATGTCTTACTACCTTGTGGGTTCTGTATTTGATTGTGTTCTACATTGAAAGTGTTTCAATCGAGATAAATTATAGAAGATTGTCGATGTAAGTAGGAATTACTTTTAAATTCACACAATAACAACTGTACTAGGTAGGTGTAAAGATCAGTGTTGAGCTATATGAATACAAACTTTTCCAAGTGTTTTTCAAAGTTTCTCTCCATGTTTTCTACTGTTGTACGATGCAGGAATTATGTATCTTTTTGTTCTTAAATATTTCAGGCTATCGCTGTTGTCTCATGTCTCAAAAATGCTTGGCCTGTTCTCATTATCACACCATCTGCATTGCGTCTACAATGGGCTCTGGTATGTTTTCAAATTTACTTTTCCATTATTAGTTTATTTGTTCTGTCAGAAGATATAAAATCTGTCTATCATTGGATATAGTTTTGGGATTATTCACTATCTTTGGAAATATTGGAATGTGTACTGGCAGATGATCAATCAGTGGCTCCATATTTGCTCATCTGAAATATCGGTACCTTTTTCTGATTCCTCTACTACTCTCAGATTTTTTATTTTTAAAATATTCTTTCTGAAGGTTCATACTTTTATTTTTCCCGAAAATCTATTTCTACACTGTTAATAAGAAAATGATTAGGCCTATAAAACAAATTATCGATTGTAATTTTGATATCATTGTTTCATTCATCAATAAATTGAAGAAAACGTTGCATAATGGGGAAATTTAAACAAAGGGAAAAATCAATTTCTAGCTTGTAGGGATGATGAATATTCTCCGATGGGCCATACATAATGATTGTTTGCAGCTAAGCTGGTCCTGCATATTGGAGACATTTTCCCCATTTGCAGTGTCCACGGTGCCTCCATTTTACCCTTAAGGAAGAAGGGGTAAGAGGCCTTTGTTTTTCATCTTAAAGATTGCATGTTGAAGACACAGTTTTCACATGGAAGACTAAAATTCATTCCTTGAGAGGAGCGGCTAACCTTTCTTTCCTTGGTTGTGTATTGGAAGTTTTATTCTTAAAATAAATGTGCGGAAAAAAGTAAATTTAGGTAGACTGAATGGTTGACCCTTATGCTAGTTCAAGTTTGTAATTGACTGGTTCAAGGGTCGTGCTTTGCAAAAAGCTTGTGCTTGGGGTAGAAGGGATAGTCAAACCTTGTCTTGAGAACCTTAAAGTTGTATGCAGCAAGAGAAGTGATGTCTGCCCCTTTCTCGTAATTTTTTTTTTTTTTAATAAATGGGGCCCAACATTCAAAGTTCACAGCGTTGAGAAGGCACAATCATTCCTCTCGTCAAAGTTCGATATTTATATAGGGCATGCAGGAGATGTTTCACCCACCAACATTTGAGATGATTGTAGAAACAATTGAAAAGTTGAAGGGATGATGAAATATTTTCCAGGGTGGAGAATCTTTCTGATGCATGTTGTGTAAGAAGACTGGCTTAGTTACAACAGAAACACTTTGAACACACCGTACTCAAACTTTTAACTCAAGACTCATTCTTTATTGCATTGATGACTGTTTTACAGAGATTACATGCACATCGGCTTTGCTTATCTTGTTTGTTGAAACACACATAGGAAAATATACAACTAAATATAATCATAGTCACGCCACTGGACCAGAACCCTCTCCGTTCAGCTTTAGACATACTTAACTTTGTAGCAAGCCTCTCCTTTTCTTCTTTTCCTTCTCACCAACTCAAGTTACTCCGAAATGATCTATGTGGATCTTTCTGACCACCATAGCATTTTCTTCAAGAGTCTTCTTTACTTGTTCATGCATATCCAACATAACACTTGCAAAATCCTCTCCATCAGCACTCCTTGTTTCCATTTTTCCCAAATTTATGAGCTCATAAACACCTCTAGGATGCATACCATACAAAATCTGAAAAGGACTCTTACCTGTGCTTCTATTAGGAGAATCATTATAAGCAAATTCAGCTTGTGACAACACCAAATCCCATTGTTTTGGGTGTATACTCACCAAACTTCTTAATATGTTGCCAAGGCTTCTGTTCACAACTTCCATTTGACTATCTTGTTTGTGGATGGTAGGCTAAACTAATTTCTAGGGTTTCCAGCAGTCCTTTTTCAGATCTGAAGGTTGGAGAGTTATCTACTATTTTCATATATATTATTTCCAAAGTTTCATCTTTATTGCATTTGTATTCGAAAAGATATTAATTTTCGAAGTTTTCCGGCTATTCTAGGCACGCTGTAAATTTCTGGCAGCTTTCTGTTATCTGAAAAATTCCAAAAATATTTCCCTTGTGTTCTACCTATTATTATCTTGTTCTAGTTAAAATTTCAAGTATTTTGGACGGGTATTTTAAGAGTTATTCACATTTTTCTGTTCGCTGCCCTAGCTGTACTTTTCTGTATAAAATCTGCAAAAATCAGATTTAGTATATTGCTGCAAATTTCTGTGTTTTGTCATTTTTTGTGGTAAGATCCCAACAAGGGATATTTCATCTCCATTTTTTCAAGGCGTGTACAATGGAATAGAACTCCTGATCATTGGTTGAATACCTTTTCTTTGCATCATTCAATTTTTCACTAAAGTAAGCAATAGGCTTACCTTCCTGACTTAACACTGCACCAATTACATTCCCACTAGCATCACACTCAACTTGAAAAAGTTTAGAAAAATCATGTAATGCCAAAATTGGTTCCTCTGTTATCTTTTTCTTGAGCAAATGGAAACTCTTATCAGCTGCCTCAGTCCATTGGAATGTTTTTATCACCTCTAATGGTGTCTACTATAGGAGCACAAATCCCACTGAAATTTCTTATGAATTTCCTATAGAAACTAGCTAAACCGTGAAAGCTTCTTACCTCAATTTTTTTTTTTAGGAATAGACCACTCAATGGTTTCTTTGATTTTCTCCTTATCCATCTTCAAACCTTCTTGTGAAATCACAAAACCCAAATAAACCAGATCTTCCTTCAAGAAAGTGCACTTTTTGAGGTGAATTAGTAGCTTCTCTTCATGCAATTTCTCAAGAACTAATCTCAAATGCTTAAGATGTTCTTCTTTTGATTGACTATATACCAAAATATTATCCAAATAAACTATAACAAATTTACTTGTGAAATCCTTAAGCACCTCATTCATCAGCCTCATGAAGGTACTAGGAGCATTTGTCAAACCAAATGGCATAACCAGCCACTCATAAAGCCCATCATTTGTCTTGAAGGCTGTTTTCCACTCATCCCCTTCTCTAATTCTAATATGATGATAGCCACTTTTCAAATCTATCTTGGAAAAATACTTAGCTCCACTTAAGCAATCCAACAAATCATCAATTCTAGGCAATGGGAATCTATACCTAATAGTGATCTTATTGATTGCTCTTGAATCTGTGCACATTCTCGCATCCTCCATATTTCTTTGGACTCGATCTGCGGGCACAACAAAAGGATTCAAGCTTTCTTTGATCAACCCCTTCTCTAATAATTCTTGTATTTGCCTTTTGATCTCTTCATTTTCCTTTGGAGTCATCCTGTAAGCAACCTTGTTTGGAAGATTAGCACACGAATCAGATCTATATGATGGCTAATACTTCTAACTGGAGGTAATTCATTTGGAAGATCATCTACCACAATATCTACAAACTCATTCAACATATCCTGAATTTCTTGAGGCAAATCAGCAAACTTGGTATTTGTAACAACACTTTTTGGCTTCCCTACTAAAGAAAAATTTACCTCATATGTTTCATTTGATGTAGAAACTGCTTACCACATAACATTAACATTGTAGGACTTGATTCAGGGGCTGCCTTGTCTTCTTGCAAAGGTTTGAGAACATGCTTCTTTCCATCCTTCTCAAAGGTATAGGTGTTATGCCTTCCATCATGCACTGCCCTCCTGTCATATTGCCACGGTCTTCCAAGAAAAATGTGACAAGCATCCATGGGCATAATATCACAAATTATTTGATCCTTATAGCTCCCTATTTGAAATTCTACCTTGCATTGTTCATTAACCAAAAGCTGATGTCCTTTTTGTAACCATGACACTTTGTAAGGTGTAGGATGTATTACCTTTTCCAATCCAAGTTTCTCCACCATTTCTGTTGAGACAAGATTGTCTGTGCTCCCACTTTGTCTATGATTACTTTGCAGCATTTTCCTTGCTCTAGCATGTAGTTCTGAATAAATTCTTCCTTTGAGGTGGTTCAATAACTTCCTTGTTTGGCTTGAGCAAAATCCTCTTCATCAAGAGTGATTCACCAACTTCTAGCAAGTCTTCATGAACCTCCGACTCTTCCATTTCTTCTTCTCCTTCACCTTGAGCCACATGAGCACCTCTTTCTTGGCTGGTTGAAGGATTTTCAGGACACTCATAAGACTTGTAACCTGCATATTTATCACATTTAAAGCACTTTCCCAAGACTCTTCCTCTACCTCTTTGATATGGCCTTCTTCCTCTTGGTGCATAACCTCCTCTAGTGCTTTGTAAACTGCTTCCCTCTTCTTGGGTTGTTTGTAGCTGCCTTCTTCCACTCTGTTGACTCTGCTTCACCTCACGAAAGGTCTGCCCCTTCCTCTTGAGAATGAACCACTCTTTCTTAATATTTTCTCTTCAGCCTTGAGTGCTAATTGATAGGCTTCATCCACTATCTTAGGTGATAGAATGTTGATCTCATCGAAAATTGCAAACTTCAAACCATTAAGGTATCTGGCTACCTTTTCCAAGTCATCTTCTATTTGTTCTGCTCTTATGGTCAATTTATAAAATTCTTCTGTATGGTCTTTCACAAACATATCTTTCTGCCTCAGATTCTAAAGTGATCTAAACAAACTACTTTGGTAATCCTTGGGTATGAATTTAGCTTTCAATTTTGCTACCATTCTATCCCAATCCTTGATTTTTGCTTTGTTCTTATTGATCCTTTCCTTCTGCACTCCATCCCACCAAATGGAGGCACGGCCCTTCAATCTAGTCACAATAAATTTTACTTTCTTGTCATTATCCACCTCTTCATATTCAAAATATTTATCCATGGCATCTATCCAATCAATAAGCTCCTCAGGCTTCAGGTTTCCTTCATATATTGGACTCTCCATTTTGGGTCTGGAACTAACTCCCACAAGGACCTTGAGTAGTTTATCTTCTACTCCCTCTGGAGGAGGCAAATCCACATTCTCTTGGTACTGGTTGTTCTTCATCACTGTCTTCTCCTAGTTCAATGCCTCTTCTCTAAGACAATTTTACGTCTTGTAACTTTGCTCTGAGGCCTCTAACCTCTTTTATCAACCGATTCTTTTTCTGATTTCCTCCAGCAACTAGGCTTGTGTAGTTCTTCCTCCAACTCCTCTTCCTCTAGCTGCCATTGTCTATACTCTTTCTTGCTAATGCTTCTTGTAGCTAATTCTCTTTCTTTCTTTGATTTTCTTGATTTCCCGACTTGATCAAGTCTTTATCTTCGCTCGATACCAATAAATTAGTGTCAGAAATTTAAATTTCCATCCTTTATTTTGATGTCCTTTTTGTTTGCTTATCAATCTAAATGCTTCTTAAATTGATTCCTCTATTGATATACTTTCTCCAAATAAATGAAAGCAAGAAATGGCAATTCTCTCTCTTTGCCGGAGAATGAATAATTATGGAACTATTACTATACGTCACCTCTGGAACCAATTTAAGCTATAAACCTTCCGTTACTTCATAAAAATCGGTCACAAATTTTTTTGGTTTTCATTCAATCTGAGATTTGTACTCTTTTAATATATTCTTTGTCGCTGATCATTGTCCCTGAACCACAAAATTTCTAGTAAAAATATCTCCCTGCATACTCGATTATTTGGTCTGAAATTTCGTAGGCATCCTCTGCTAGTCAAGGCAAAAAAATGGTGCAAGTTTCAGCGAATTTCATTGGATAAATCTGATTTTTTTTTATGCCCTAGCTGAGGACAATGTACCAAAGGAGCAACACATAAAAATAACTTGAATGAACATTTAATAAAAATGAAAGCAAAGTGATATTTGTATTCTTGACTTCATAAAATCATTAACATAGGAATAATGTTCACGTATCTCTACTACCGAACGTTCACCCTCGGCCTCTACAGGATTGTATTCCCAGTAGCAAAAAGAGCACCGTAAAAGCTCATACATAATTGCTGTGTTAATTTTTTTCCCTATTCTAATTCCTAGAATGACTCAACTGACACTTAACTCCACAAATCATGTCATGATCTTCTCTAACAATCCTAACTTCACTTAACCGATCCTTGACTTAGCAAATTATAATAATATCATTTTTAACAACCTCCCTAAACTCGTACAAGCTGACTCCAAGTTGTTTTTCCTCATGATATGGCTCAAAAATAGCCTTAACAACTCATTAACCCCTATACTTTACTTATTCACTCCTTTACAAACAAACTTCAGTCTTACTACAGGAAATTACATCAATTTGAATTCAAATACATTACATAGAAATGGAGGAAAATCACATCCATTATCTAAAACACCAACACTTAAAATAATCATGATACGCCATATAAAAATGATGCTCCGGCATCAAGAACCCAGGCTGATTGCGTTCACGAGTAGTCTAAGTGTGTTGCAACGACATTGTATTACCTAAAAAATGGATCTTAGGTTGATTGCGCCCATGAGTAATCCAAAAGGGTGTTAATTTATTGAAGGATGCATTGAAAGACCCATTTGTCGTCCAAAATGCTTTCAAATGAAGACCCATGTTGAAACGTAAAAAACTGGTCATGTGGTAGAAAATTGTGTCGAAATTGGATTAATTGGCTTTATTCATAGTCATCTCGAATGAAGTGTAATCTCGACATATTAGATACTTGGTATGATCATCACTCACTGTAGTGCACAAGCTATGGTGCACGATATGCTGGCTATATGCTATAATTTGCAATATGCTGCAATGTATGGAGTATTAGTTCGAAGAACTTGAACGTGCACGCATCTTGTGGTGCGTGATATGTGGCGACTAAGTCACAAGGTTCGAGTTCGTGTTCGAGTTCGACGAGGATAATATTCGGTTCAAGTTCGCCATAGATAAAGTTCGAAAAAAATTCGCCATTATATTCGACCAATAAAAACATTATTATTAAAATATTATAAAAATACATTAAGCATAAAAAAAAATCAATAGTATAAAAATGTAAAAAATATTAGATATAAGTTATAAAGTTCATTACAATAAAAATATTAACAACATACTAAAGGTCATCATTATAAAAATATTAAAATTCATAGAAATATTCAAATGTATATAACTAAAGTTAAAGTTCATTAACTTTAAGTTAATTTTAAAGTTTAAAGTTAAAGTGAATAGAAATGTAACAGCTAATGTTTGAATAAATATTAAAACAAATGTAAAAGTAAAACTTAAAAATAAATTAAAATATTAATAAACACATAAACAAAAAAACATAAATTAAAAATATAGTTTATAACCTAAACTTTATAGAACATGAAACGAGGCACGAAGAACTCCAGCCAGGTAAGTTCTGCCGCAAATGGATTTTTCGACGAGCTACAGGAACTACGTTCAGGCTTTGAATGACGACTGCTGTATGGAGGTTCATCCCTGGCATAGCATCATGATCGCATTTCAGATTGGGGGCAAAAGCACTTGTAAATAATCCTTCAAGTTTTCCAAAGTCGACAGCTAGGGCACGCTCCCTCACAGCTTAATTTTTCTGCTCATGCTCAAGACGTCCACACATATTCGACTTATTTGTTTAAGCAGCAGTTCTAATGTAATTTTTCCCCAGCGTTTTAAGCCGAATGACACCGAACATTATCGAACTTTTTTCAGAGCTTTGAAAAACGGCGAATTTCGAATTTCATGGATGAAATTCGCCGAACCCTGTGACACAGTGTGGCGATATGCTATAATATGCAATATGCTACAATGACAAATCCTCAATGGACAATGTGACAAATCTCTGAGTATCATTCTTGAAGAACTCAAATAATGAATCTTGATGTTCTCCCTTGTAAGATGAGAGTGTAGAGCTACGCCCTATCTTGGGAACGACACACATCATCCTCTAATGAAAATGCACAACTCAATGATGCCCTCTCGGGTTTTCATCACGAGTCTCCATCAAGCCACCCTTTCGGGTTTTCAACTTAATGGGAAGAGTTTGTAAGCCCACCCTTTCGGGTTTTCAACTTACAACTCAAGTGCAAAATTATAATAGACATGGAATCATGCTAAATTGTATACCTACTTTGTCTCTGTGTGCTCATCATGAATATCCGAATCGAGAATGGGAAATCATAGATAGTATCGCATGATTTTCCTCTGTGGTATTTGGGTGCACCTTTACAAATCGTTCGATGAGTTGTCGCTCATAGAATCTGCAATCGCGTAATCGTATAACCAAGCTCAACAATATGTGTAAGGTTGAGTTCATCATTTGATATCACTTTCATGATAGAGCGAGCCTCTCGCTGCCATCTTGAGTGATCTATCATTCGAAAATGTCTTGCCTCATAGATTTGGTAGGCAAACCTTTGAGATAACATTGTTTAAGAAATTTTGTATGCTGACCACATGATAGACAAGGATGTACGTCAACAATCACTTTGGTGGTATGATGTAATGTCCTCTTTTCTAAGTTAATTCGTTTTGGAGACTTTGAACCCATTCCACTTCTCGTGGGCAAGAAGAAAATAAACAAGGGAAGTGATTGTCATATTTTCCAGTTATTTTCATGAGCATTTGCATTCTTCTTTCATAGTTTTTAGCACGAGTTAATTCTGCTTGGTTAGGAAGGTGAAAGGCCAGAGTGAAAATAAAAGAAAAAGATTCTTATGAGGTCGATCTTAGTTGGAGTATTCCAAATTGGTTTCGGTGACGCAAAGGATTATAAAACAGGTTCGCTTGGCTCATTTGGGCATCATCATCTTGTCAAAAATATACTTTGCATGGTTTTTGGGCTGTTTGCTCAATTCCTTCCACTAAGGGGCAAAAATCCTTTGGTGTGGCTAGCAAGGAGGACAAAACCCTTCCTTGCTTGATTGAAGAAACGAAAACTCTTCAATTGGTTGTTTCAAGTGCTTCAGGAGATTGATGTTGCAGATTTTCAGTTAGGGTTTGATTGGAGAAGAGCTGCTAGGGTTTGAGCACCAATTTTAGGCCCTCTCCTAGGGTAGCGACTTGCTTGGAGGAGGAGTTGGGTGCCATCTAGGGCACATTTCTTCAATTGGAGTTGATATCTATATTCCTCATAATTTTAGAGTTATCTCACCGTTTCATGAGATTTTTGGGGGTTTGTAACCTCCATTTCCATACATTATTGTGAGCTGTAATTCTGCTAATTACAACGTTATAGAACATAATTTGCATATATTTTGGATATGATGACAAAGTCAAGAAGAGGTACTAATGTTCCTGGTTTGGCCAATTACTTCAAAATCACAAATTTGAACAAAATGAAAGGGGAAAATTTTGAACTTCTTACCTCTTGGAAATGAAGGGGCTTGCAAAATGAGACTTTCCAACTGCCCTATGACAATTTATATCACTTGTCTCCTCAATATTTTTAAAACTTCACTATTGAAAGCTTCTCTAGAAAACAATATTAATGCAACTTATATAGAATTTCAAAGACTTATCTTTGACCAAGGTGGAGAGGCTCGTAGGAAGACATTGTTGGTGCATTAACCCCCAGGGTTATTAGCACCATTTGAGAGGTTTGTTGTGGGGTGGATCGGAAGAGAGATACACAAAAGACCTAAGTAGACCAAAGTGTTGGACACCAAAGACTTGGTAGACCTTGCCGGTACAATGCCTATTCTTGTTGCTCCTAGTGACTTAATGCTCCAAAGTAGACCTTCATGTATAAGCTCCACTAAACAATCTATGTGATGATGATACGAGAAAATGATTGTGATAGTGATCCAATGCTTCAAAGTAGACCACCAAGTATTAGAGTATTGTGAGCGAAAGTAGGGCAGACTATCGATGATAATATAGAGGAATGAGAACAATAATGCCTGATTATATGAGAACATAACTTGATCTTGGTAAATTATTTGCCTTTTTCAAGTGCATCCATCTTGCTTTCTATCTTTAGAAATGAAAACAAGTACTTGTGTAAATCCCCACACATTTTTCTTCATTTCTTCCTTTGGAATGAGGAGACCTTGAACACCCTTTATTTTTGAAGGTTGACTTCGGATTAAGTTGAATTTTGTGTCTAGGCTTCTTTAATTGCAAAAGTAGGAGGGATGTGTTTAAGGGATTGTGTGTTTACGAGTCTCTCATTATATGGTGTTAATCAAGAAATTCAGTGATCATTAGTAATTATAATTGATTTGTTCCTTAGGAAAATTTTTGTTTTATTCATCTGTAATCCAAAAAGTTGTTTGGTGGAAGGCGGTATATTTCTTGGCATTTGGTAAATCGTCAACTTCAGCCTAGTGGTTTTCCACATTGAAAGATACACATTTTCTTGTCCGCATTTACCATTTTATCTTTTATATTGCCAAGGTGTGTTTAAGCTGACATGCATCTCTAATGTCCAGTTGACAATATATGCATCGATGAAAAACACTAACCCTCTATGTTCTCTTCATGGTCTATTTGAAAACAACCAATATCATATTGTATTGTCTTTGATATGGTTCTTCGTTCTGTCATAACTTATATATCTTATCTGTTGATCCACCCATTTTTAAATTTATTGGTTTTGTGACTTCTGGATTTTGAAACATTGTCATTGTAATTCAGTCGCAGAAGCAGAGTAGAATGATTCTTCTCCATTTCGCAAATTCTTTTCATGCTTTGATGAACCTCCAAGATTGTTATTATTATAAATGTGATGGTGGTAGGTTATTAGTAAAGTTTGTTATTGATTTCTTATTTAAATGATTATAATGCTGCATAAAGAAAAATTATCTTATCACCTTCATATTGATGAGTATTTTATAGCTGCTTGTTTTCTAAAGTCAAGGTTATAATATCTTCATTGTATGGAGTGCATTGGAATGCAGATTGTGATGTCACAGTTTGCTGGATCAAGCAGAGAGGGCTTCAACATTGTGCAATCATCTAGTAAACACAATGTTCAACTTGACGGTTTATTCAACATAGTATCTTATGATCTTCTACCAAAGCTGCAAGAAACTCTTATGAACACTGATTTTAAGGCAAGTGCTTTACATCAGTTGTACATGTATAGGGTCACAATAGAAGTCTTCTTCATTCTCTTTCAGCTTTGTGGAGAAATATATTGGTAGACATAATGCTTTATATTATTGTATTTGCATTGACTACTCTCTTCTAGTTGCACGTTCTAACACGTATATACCAATTTCAGAATCCTTTCATCATATGATTTTGCTACTGCCTTTCGAGCCTCTTTTACTGTTCATGATTGATAAGTGGAGCGACTACCTGTTTATGAGCGGCTTAGTTCTTCTGTTCATGAGCTGCTTAGTTCTTCTGTGGTAAATCTAATATAGCCATCATTGGTGTAAATTTTATTGACTGTATTTACACAATTTTTAAGTTATGAAAGGACTAATAGACATGTCTGAACAAAACCACAGTCAGTCCACAAACAGTCAAGTGCACTAGAGGAGAGTAGTCGAGTCATAGTTCGCACATTCTTATTGAGCGAATATTCGGCAAACCCAAAAAAATTGACTCGGCAAGACTTGGTGAATATTCGGGAATATTCGACAACTTAAAAAATACTCAAATTTCTTTAAAAAACATAAATTTTATGCAAAATATAGCTACAAAATGTATCACATGAGTCTATAAAATGTTGGAGAAGTGTTTTCTATTAGATTTGAATACAAATACAATACAAAATTGCATCATCATGTGAATACAACAGCCGGCTGATAAGTGCTATGAATTTATGATGATTGTCATTGAAAATTATCATCATAAATTTCATATCTATGCAAGTTACAATATACAATAAGTTACATTTTCCTCTTCCCCATTCTAGAGAAATATTGGGGAGAGGGTCTATTGCCTCTACTAGTCCCCACACTCGGTTGCGTCTCCTCACGTCAAAAAGGCTGCGACTCTAGCTCCAACTTGGTAGTAGATGGTGGTGGCTCCTCTGCTTTGCATGTTTGAGATCACCTCCAAAGATGTCATCCAATCCAATATCTCTTGCTAGTGCTTCTCCCTCCATAGCTTCCCTCTTGAAAGAAGCAATCTCATCCTCTGTGAACGCAGGGATTTCCTCTTCTTTCCCAGTCCACTTGCTGTATGAATCTATCTCATCCAAATCAATAAGCTCCTCTAATGTGGCCTCCACTTTTCTTGTGCAAAGCCGGAGATTGTATTGCACAAAAACCAAGTTGTTGAACTGTTTTTGAGTCAACTTGTTGCGCTTCTTCGTGTGAATGGCCTCAAACAAACTCCAGTTGTGTTCACATCCAAAAGCTCTACAAGGCTGATCTCGAGATAGAATTTTGAGGGCTAGTTTTTGAAGATGTGGGGTATTTCCTTCCAAATTCTCCCGCCAAGAACCTACAAACAAGATAATCAAAAGTTTATAAATAAGTAATAAAATCAAATTTGTAACTAATAAGTAACTTAGTAAACATCTAATTTTTATTACTTGGTGATTGTGTGGTTCTCCCTCGGATAGCTAACCATGAAGAAAAGAGCCTCCCCAGTAACGAGGTTTGTAATGTTGCAGCTCTAAAATAATGAGGTCCCTCGTCTCAACCTTTAGTATCATCCTCTCAATACAAGTTGAAAGGCCCTCGATAACGTCTCCGTTCACATCTGTGAAGCCATCAGAGAAGAGAAACATGGGATTGAGGTAGTACCCGCATTGTATGAATAGGTTGATGGAGTTGATTGTTCCATCTTCGATCAATAATCTCCCAAAAGGGACCATATATGGTGATATCCCCCTATAATAGTTTTGGATAACCTCTTTGGCCCTATCCATGGCCTCATAAATGTACCCCATAGGGTTTTGCTCCCCATCAACCAAGCGCAAAACCCTCACCAACGGCTCTGACACCTACACACAAATTAAAATGTAAGGTTATAAACTTACAAATAAAGTAAAAACTAAATTACAATATATTTATAATTAAAATAAATGAATCAACTTGAAATATAAATTGAAGTTTGAAATTACCTTAATGATCTCTATAGCTCCTTTGCAAACATATTAGCAAAAACTATCTTTGCAAAGATATCAAAAAAACTATCTTTGCAGTCCTCTCTCCATCAATTTCTTTGTGAGTCTAGCAATGCTTGACTCACAAACATTTTCTTGATGATGTCAACAAACTAAAAATACTTTGAACATCAAGAAGTTAGTTGCAAACCTTGTGACACCGCTTGCACAAGATCTTTCTCCTTTGCGTGTTCTCTCATCAAGCTCAGAACCCAAGGGTGATTATATATATACTTTGTTATGTTTCTTGCATCTTCTACAGCCGGCCTCACCTAATCAATTTTCCTATCTCCTCCAAAAGAAGGTCAAGGCAATGAGCCACACACGTAGTCCAAATGAGTGATGGATGTCTCTCCCGCAATAGTCTCCCAAACACCACATGTTGTTGCATTGTGCATGTGACAACTTGCGAACATTATGTATACCCACCTCTAATACAATCTTCTCCAATATAACACTTTGAAATTATCTCGCATTTTTACTATGTTAGAGGCATTAGTAGACTTCAAAACATCATCTCACCATTTGAAGCCACTAAAAAATTAATGAGGGTGCGGTTCCTTCCATCCGTCCACCCATCTGAAAGAATGGTGCATCCATATTTTTGCCATTGTTTCTTTTGATCTTCTAGAATTGTAGTTGCATCTGCAACTGCACCCTTGAGCAATTTCCCACTCAAGTCTTTTGGAGAGGGTGCCTTGTACCCTTTCCCTGCAATTGTCAATATTGTCACTTAGTACTCCTAAATCACGAGGCTCTTTGCCACATTGAATGGAAGGTTGTTGTAGTACCAGAAATTCGCACATGCTTTATTCGCTTCCTCATGCATATCCTTGTTCCAAGCTATACCTTGCAATGAAGGTTGTGCTCCAAGTATGTTCCTTGGTACAAAAAAACTATGTATGCCTTTGCTCGAACTCGATGAAGTAGATGTGCCTCTTTCGGTTTGTATGCGTGGACCAAGTAGAGCCTGCAATTGTTGCTGCATCATCCTCTGAATCCTCTGTCATTCCAACCCCAGGTCTAACAGCTTCTGCTATGGTTGCATGCACCCTTTCCCTCTCTAGTTTCTTCTCCTCTAGCTCTGCCAACTCTACTTTCATCTCTCGCTTTGCCTCTTCTGTAACATTGGGGCAAACCACAATGTCTCGGCAAACAATACATGCAAGGTGATACTTCAGGAATTGATGCCTCCAGAAAATGTTTTGCTGCAGAAATTGCAAACCATTGTTCTCGGAACTACTCCACATACACCATACTTCCAAGCGATGGTACAGGTGTTCGCAGGGGCGGTTCTGCTAGTGATCTTGACCCGGATGTTGAATCTGATGCCGAGCTTGATGCCATTGTTAAGCTCTAATCTGCAACACAATGCACATTTAGAAAATTATAAAAATGTAATCTTAATTAAATTTAAAAAAACATGTCTGAATAACAACATTTCACTGTAATTAATAAAATTAAAATACCTCTAGTTCCAAATGAGTATTAAAAATTTAAAATGATTCGCAATTAAATTGAATGCATTCAAAAGTATAAAACATATTCGATGAATCAATTAAAATACGAACATATAAAATATAAATAATTTAGAACGAATTTGCATGAAAAAAAAAATACCTCTGTCTGCAAATGACTATTAAAAATTTAAAAGCATTCACTTTTACATTAGATGTATTTAGAATTACAATATCACTAAATAAAACATAAATAAGATCAAATTTGCATAAACTTGAAATAATTTAAAAAAAAAAACTTACCTCCAAATGCAATTATCCAAATTTCTTCATAAAATTCGCTAAAAATCCGTTTGACACATGCAATGCAAGCTCAAATGGTTGTGTGAATGAAAATGAAGTGCTTTGGTGCCTTATAAAGGAAAAAAACGCGTTTTTGAGTGTTTTTGATGTGTTGCGTGTATAGAATGTGTCCAGCAAGTATTAAGCATGGACTCGCCAAGTATTGGCGAATATTTGCGGTGAATATTTGCCAATACTCAGCGAGCCTGAGTGGCCTGTTAAACCAGCGAATATTCGTTTCCTTTTTTTTGGGGAGTACTGCAGAGTATGCTAATAATGGTCAGAGTTATACATACTTATTTTAGAGTTTGGAGAAATTAGGTACTGTTTTGAAGGTCAGGATGCACCCTTGGCTTGTATTGATGTTGGCTGGTGTTTAGTTGATGTGGTAACGTCAACACCCCTCTATAGTCATCATCAAAAGCCCTCGTCTGTCTAGTCTATATGCCCCCATTGGCCCCTTCTATATAATGGCCCTATATCTATATCTGGCCCCTCTCCCCCTCTATAGATATCTTATCTGAGATATCTATTTGTGCCCACTGAGCTAAGCTACTTTAGAGAGGGATAGCCCCCTTGGGCCTACAGATAGATAGATAGATGCTCCCCCATATAGATAAGATATATAGTTCGCCCTCCCCTCCCTGGGATATGGCGGGATGGGAGATTATAGTTGCAAGAAGTACCGGTTTCCTGTTCTGTCCTGATCAACTCAGTGTGCTTATTGGTTCTCTTAAGACTTTGTCTTTTCAGGATTTTGTTCTGGCTTCAAGTCTGCATATATAACTTTAGTGCTTGTGCAGTTTGGAGGAAGATTCCATTTGGTTTCAACCTAATAGGTCTCCTTTTCACTTTTTGAGTTAGACAGGCAAAATAGTTTCTCATTTGCTGTCTTGTTACTTTTCAATCCATGGCCATCTCTTGTTGATTGTGTTGATTCTAATTGTTTTGTAGTAATGGGAATGTCTTTGTGAGATTTTATGAGGCATGATATTTGTGTACTTATTTAGCTTTTTTGATAATTTGTCTTGATTATGTACTTCTAGTATCTATATTGTTTTCCTTCCTACATTTGGTTGCGTAGAATCTAGATAGTGTGCGAAATTGTCATTTTTATGTTATCACAAATAGGCATTTTTTATGATTGTTCTTTGTTCTTATGTACAGTTTATATTCTCTGTAGATTGTTATTGCAGATGAATCACACTACCTGAAAAATGCCCAAGCAAAAAGAACAGATGCATGCATTCCTCTTTTGCAGGTAATTTTTATTTTGTTTTAAGTTATTCTATTAGATATTACTTTTTTGACGTTAGAGTTGTTTATATACATTTTTTCTGCTCTCGAGACAAGGCTTTCTTTGGAGACACAAGTTAAACATACTTCTGTTCTGCAGAAAGCCCATCACTGTATCTTACTGACTGGAACTCCTGCATTATCACGACCTATTGAGCTTTTCACACAGGTGAAGCTTATATTTCAAAAGAACTAGACTCTGTATACATTCTTTAAAAAGGAACGCATACATTTTGTGAAGTGTTGTTAATAATAGAGTACTTATGGATATTAGTGATTTATAAATTTTGGGGACTTGCATCTACAGCTGCAAGCATTGCATCCCACTGTGTATAAGAATGTTCACCATTATGGACAGCGATATTGCAAGGGTGTAAGTCGTTTCACAAGGATTTAGATTTAGACAAAATTTGAAATATTTTGTACTTAAGTCGGAGTGCATGAATGAGGAGAAAATTTATTTGAATTGCATGTTATTAGGGATATTTTGGTATATATCAAGGAGCTAGTAATCATGAGGAGCTGCATGCTTTAATGAAGACAACGGTGATGATTCGAAGGTTGAAGAAAGATGTTCTTTCAGAACTTCCAGTCAAGCGTCGACAACAGGTATTCTCCTTTGAAGATACAAGGAAATTGATTATTTTATTTGAGGGATATGGGAATGGTGGCACTAATGCTGATGTTTCTGACCTCCTGTTTTCCTAAAACTTGAAGCTGTAACCCTTAATGCTTTAAGTAATATGTGTAAAGGATTTAAAGATAAGATTGGTCTTGCTTTTTTAGGAAATATGCCATAAAAATAAAGAGTTCCTAAGAGTAAGAACTGTGCTAGTAGGAAGATTTTTTTGAAAAGAACCAAGAAAAAACAACAGTAGATGAGATGAGAGATAATAAGATAAAGATGCTCCAAACTTTGAAGGCAGGAAAGAAAAATCTCATGAAGAATGCATCTGTCATTTTATTATGCAAAAGATAGTTACAATGCGGTTGATGGTTACAACCGAATATTAGTTAATGTGTAATTAATAACTAATTAACTAATGCCTTATATTCTAATAGGATATAGGAATGCTGACACTAATGCTGATGTTTCTGACCACCTGTTTTCCTAAAACTTGAGGCTGTAACCCTTAATGCTTTAAGTAATATGTGTAAAGGATTTAAAGATAAGACTGGTCTTGCTATTTTAGGAAATATGCCATAAAAATAAAGAGTTCCTTAGAGTAAGAACTATGCTAGTAGGAAGAATTTTTGAAAAGAACCAAGAAATAACAACAGTAGATGATATGAGGGATGATAAGATAAATATATTAATGTCCACAAATGGCCAAAAGTAAGTCGATGGGACTCAAGAATACATCCAATTACAACATAAATTGCTATAGGGTAAAAGGACCAAGGATTGAAGACCAACTAAATAAAAAAAAATTAAAGCACTGAAAATAAATTAAAGGGGAGGGAGAAGGGGGTGGAGTGGTTGCGGTAAACCCAAAGTAGAAAATTTCTAACCCATGTAGTTAAGGTATTAATACAAATAGCCACATGGAGGGGAGCAATAGCCCCCAAAGAGGGTGGGCTGATGAAATTCGGAAAGATTGGGTGGTAGTCGCATCGTACATCTGTAACCATGCCTGGGATAGAGGAATAATCTGTGTCAGTCTACTATTGTAAAAGGTCCACTGCAGGATTTGATAATTGTCATGGCAGAGTGTCTTGGGTTGCAGGTGCCAGGCTGGGTAATCCTAGAAGGAAGCAATGTTCTCCCCTTAGAATCCTGCCTAAGATGCAAGGCGAAAGAAAATCCTGTGGAAGTGAAGAAACTTGTAATGTGTGCTTGTTCCTATGACCCAAGAAACAGTTGAGAAGTAGCAGATCCATGATGCCAATAAGGAGCAGATCCAGGACACTGTGAATAATGAGATCCATGATGCCGAGAAGGACCAGATCCATAACTCTGAGAGATTGTTTTGGGGCACTCTAATAGTAGCGGTGTGCAAAGATGAGCGTCATTTCAAGCCTCACAAACATAGCTCTTTCACTGGAATGAGTAACATTAATTGCAGGTCGACATACAAGATTTGCATGCTGCAAAAGCAGCTCCTGCCAGTACAGAAACAAGGTTAAGTATATATTGCTGAACTGGAACTCAGGAATCTGCACTAGTATTCAGTTTCTCGCAAATTACATCAAGCTTCCTTGTATCATGTTTTGAACTGAGTCCGCCTTATGCAATTTCCAGATATTCTTTAGCCTGCTCATCAAACTGAACTCTACTTGTTGCACATGTTCTTGAATTGCGAAATTGTTGCTAGAATGAAAGAGGAGCTGTGCCCCCTTCAAGATAACCAATCTCGGACTAGATTGCCAAGGATGCTTCATTGCCTGCAAGACACAATCCACTAAACCACCATCCCCAAGTCCCACAGAAAGTTATGATTGACACAGATATGTGGTAGACCACTTAAAGTAATTTTTCATATTTGATTCCCTCCAGAACTGCATTTTGCTAGAAATGCATGACTTGCACTGCATTCATTCGGGTTCTGTCTACGAGGATCCCATTATGGGTGAGTTGCTTGAATTTCAGGTTCTGAACCAAACCCAAAAATGAATAGGATACACATTTTGTAAGGAAAATGTGTTGATGAGTGCCTTATTATGTTCCTTGACGATATTTTCAGAAGACACTTTCCCTTTGTCAAATTGTGGTTTGTGGTGCCGTATTTATCCCACATAGTTGCAAAGGATTTCCCATCAAAATCCATGGGGGAAGTACAAGTTTTACAGTCAAAATCTACCTACTTAGACCAAGTATGCTTTCGTCTTCCCTCACTTTTGTCCTCAGAAAAACGAAGAACCACAAAGCAGAATCACATTGAGGGTTCCTAGGAAATGGGATAATAAGGCCGATTTAAAGCACCCCTAGGAAGAAAATGGGTTGAGGCCAGATGGAGCAGTTGGGTGCACTTTGTTCAAGAAGTGAAACTATGAAACAAGGTCAACAATGCAGTTTTAGCCGAACAGATTCAAAAACTATCATATATAAGGTTTTATATAATTAAAGACACCATGAGGACCAAAGCGTAAAATACTTTAAGGGGTAGAGGCACAAAGGCAGACAAACATTGCGTCACCACAAACACAAGGAAAGATGCAAAAATTTCAAGGAAAAAGCTTAATTCCAACACAATAAAAAAACTCTTAAGCTGCTGAAAAAATGTGAGCAATTGAAGGAAAGCATTCACGTGTAGAATGACCGACCGAGCATACCTTATGTCCTGTGTAAATCTGACAGACACGCTCCTGCTCGTACTTGCATGCAAATGAGAAAGGATAGAGTGGGAAAAAGAATGTAAAATTCTTTCGAATGCCTCATCTTGGCCAAGCATCTCAAGTGGCCTTTAGGAAATATGAGGGGTGGCAGAGGGATATTAAGATGGTGAGCATTGAGATCATTAATACCACCAATTTCTTTTCCAACCAAATTTGGGTTATTGGAATTGAAATTAGATGGAGTAGAATCTGAAGCATGTCCCATTGAGATGAATAAATTTCAACTACAGCATCATTGCTGATGCATATTTTTTTAATTGAGCTGTCACATCCATTGGATTATATATTGACAAAAGAGGTACTCTTTGGATTATACAAAGGCTGAAATAAATTACTCAATAGAAATGGAGGCAAAAAATGATATGATCTGCATAAAAGTTTTGACATTATCTATTGGAAAATCTGTTCATATTTCCTATAGGTCACTAAGCGTTGCTCTGTTTTACTAAGAGGCCAATGATACATGGGAGAATATGATGATGGTCACTGACGTTATGTGAATTTACATTCTCGATAATGGGGAGCAAAGGAAAAAGCCTAAGAAATGGTGAATCAACACAAGTCAGTGATTGTCACCTTGATTCTTGGTTATTTTCTATTGTGATATTACCAAAATGGTATAAATGAGAGAATTTTGATATAACCCTAATTTTCATGCGGGCTTTAGAATAAATGTGAAATGCTAATTAGGATTGGAATATGGGAATAATGTATATTCAGATTATTAAATCAATATCTGACACAACTTTAAATATACAAAAATGATTGAGAAATTCGATTAAGGCACATGCTAAATATAGAAAATTGACAGGAGGATAATACACTTTAGCTTTTACGGGTTACGTGATTGTTTGGGTTAGAAATTGGCAAGAACAAGATGAAAATCTTTGTATTTTCTTTGTATCCAAAGTTGGGTCTTAATTTGTGTTGGGACGAAATTGAACAATAGGACAAGATCGACCAACACAATCTGTTTGGAGTTAATGGACTTGTTTTGTTTATAAGAATGAATCTATGATTGCACGACCACTTGTGATTGTTGAATGTGCTACTATATGTGCGATATGGTGTCCAAAAGTTGTGTGCAAGTTGTTGAAATCAGTTGTCACTTGAAACCTAGCTTCCTTGAAAGTCTTGTTAAATGGGGTCGACAGTTTGGTTTGAGGCCATCCTACGTTGCCTATATTGAACCACTCCAAAGAGGCTTGAAACCCATGTTGTTCTTTGCCTAATGGAAGTGCAATTGTGATAATGCAACTACATGTATGCAACTAGATATAGGAACAAGTAGCATAACCTAGTTTAGAGTTCTTCAAACTTCTATGAGGGCTGCTCCTAGTGATTTCTTTTGAAATAAGAAAGAATAAGGCAGATTTTCTTAGTGGTTGATAGAGATTTCTAGATGAGCTCTTGATAAGTGCTAGGTATGTGCCAAATGAGTAAATGAGTGGGTTTGATTCATATTTATATGATGCGAAGGGTAATATTTCACATTAAGGCCGACTTGGAATGTAAAGACCGACTAAAAAGAATATGCCCCATTGAAAATTTGACTCTCAAAAGACCAAGGACAAGGTTGACCAAAGGGGATGGGATTGACCGATCGATCCTGTCCCTATTGCACGCTTTTGTATGGTGGGGTAGAAAGGTCAGTTGATGGCTTGGGAAGTCCGTAAAGAGATATAAGGTACTTTTTACTAAAAAGGTATTCCTATAGGCTTTTGAGCAATGTAGTGAGGGATTGTAATCCTTAGGATAGTGTGTTTGATCTTTGTTTGTACATGCAAGTCATGTATAATAGATATAAGCCAAAACTCAGATTATCAAATCTGGGTGTTTACGTTTATCCCCGTTAATCTACTAAATAAAATTTCTAGTTAAAGGAAATGCGTACCTAAGTGTGTCGAAACACTTTGTCTTTGCTTAAATACTTGACTTTTTGAGTGTTTGAGTGTGTTGAGAGGCTTCCAAAGTGAAACTTTCAAGGTAAGAGTTGTCAATCTCCATATTATGAAAAGTGAAACTTTAACTCTTAAAATTTGAAATTCAAATTTAAAAGAGAGAGCAAGGAGTACACAGATATGTGTAGAAACCAATGGTTGGTTTCCGAAAATTGAGGATTCTCTGTGAAGCATTTGGAGAAGATTGTGCCCGCTGGCTGAGGCACATATAGAAGGAGATTCTTGTCAAACAAGATGGAGAATTAGGGTTGATCAAGATGTGTGTCTGTAACCTGTTTTTCATTCTGTAATTTTTGAGAAACCTCTAAAATTAACTATCCAGATTGCATTGGATAGAATCGGCCAACTGAGGATAGAATTGATCAGTTGATTTTGTGCAAATTTGATTGTTTTATCCTTCATCGAATTGTGCACTTGTAACCTATATGCTACTTGTTCCAACTTCCTATATCTGTACCTTGCTCATTGTATTTTGTCTAAAAATAAGCTTTTATTTTTGTAATAGGCCCACTTAATGCCCACTCTTTTGAGGTGAGGGAGATACACAGTAGATGACTCATCTCAAAAGAAAATAAGAACTTACTATGTCATATAGAAGAAGATAGCAGCGTGTAAGATCATACACACAAGAGAAGAGTTACCATATGTCTCCCAAGTTGATATATAATCTGCCATCCTAAAGGATTGCAGGATATCCATCATGGCACAAAGCATAGGGGCGCGTGATGTGAATCATCACACTAAGTGTAACAAACACAGTCAACACACAAACTCAACATGCAAACGACACATACAATGTCACATAAAAAAGCCAAGATGCTGCATACAAGGGAGATGAGGATGTTGCAGAAACAAACAAGGGCCATGAAAGAAAGGCTACTGAGGCTGCAAAAAGGGATACACAAGTGTTATAAACATAAACAAGGGCCAAATGCCACACACAAAAGACAAGAAATAACTAATCCATTGTGCAAGCAAGTAAATAGCAATCGAGAGGTGCATATAACAAGATACACAAGTCTATACAATCCTTATGTGTTAGTATCAAAATCTATAGAAGCATAACACAATGTAAGCGATAAACATGAGCAAGACAATAGAATGATTTGTAAATTCGCATAGAAAGATATAACCTTATATAGTGTGCTATAAATAGAAAGATGTCCCCAACAAGGCTAGGTGCTATTGAGTAATGTCCCCTTTTTCGAGACATTATTAATATTTCTTTTTCATTTGCATTGTAACCCCTTGGCATGCCTAGCGCTACAAGTGGGAGTCTTTTTAGTTAGTTTAATGTGCACATAAGTTAGTTACTTTTATTTATTTAATTAAAAAATAAATAAAGTGCACATAGTCTTAGTATTAAATATTTTAATGAGAGTTTATGTTTTCCCTCCAAAAGGGAAAGGGAGGTCTTTATTGGATATTGCACCCCTTAGTTCTATAAAAGGGAGGTCGCATTTCCTTAGAGGGCATGTTGAATGATCATTTGATTTCACTCCATGCTTGGAGTATTGGGATGTATGCCCTAGTTCTTGCATTTTGCTCTCTCTCATTTGGAAACCATTGTTGAAGATATTGAAGATTTTATTGTTCTCTCCATTGGGATCTCTTGTGTTGGTGTTGGCGCATTTATTTGGATAAAAAATCTGCATGTTCTTGAATATTGTGAAGGGTTTTATGGTGCTTTTATTGCTGCTGTTATTATTGGAATTATTTTAGCCATAGCGACTTGGTTTGGTGATGATTTGTTCATGTTTGGATGCCATAATTGCTAGATCTGCAAATCTGCTATATGTCATTAATTATTTCAGAGCAAAGGGCTAATTTTTGGTGTCTTTGGAGGCTAGGAGAGAGCTGGAAATTATTTAATTAATTTCCTCTAACCCTAGCGACTTGAAATCAGTTTTCTGGGGCTGTTTTGGCTAGGTTTTATTGCTCAGAAAATTCAGATCCTTAATGCAATAGAAAGCCCTAAATTTCTAGTTTATTTTGCATCTTGTTTCATAGAAAAACTCTAAGTATTGAAGGAGTTATGAATTTTCCAAGTTTCAGCTGTCCTGGGAGCATTGTTATTGATTAACTGTTATAAAATTCAGATCTGCAGTTTGGGGTCAATTTAATATTACATGTGATTGTAGAAATTAGGAGAAATAAGGAGAAGGTGATTTCATAATTTTTGGAGTAGATTTGGTGCCCTAAATGTGCTGGGCGACCTACTTTTTAGGTCAAAATTAGGGTTTCGTGTTGGCTGTACAAAATCTGGTTTTTGCATATTATTCTTCATATTTTTGTGGTCCAATATCCAAAATTTCAGCTCATTTGGACTTCTCTAGACAAAGATATGAATTTTAGAAAATTGCAGCAGTTGGGGTTTGAAAATTATTTATTTTCCAGCAGCATGTGATCAGATTTGTGTTAATTCCTAACTTGTCCTAGAAGGGGACATTACATATTGATGCCATGATAGTTACAAAAAGTGTGACCTTTTATCCTTTCAAGCTGATGAGGAGAATGATAGTAATTAGGTGTCAAAATAATTAACCTTTTATATAGTAATGTGTGCAAGATTTCATGTGGTCAATCATTAAACTTATCGAATCAAAGAGATGCCTTCCTATGTGGCTGTATTATTAGCCGAGACCGATTGCTTGTATAATGAACATTGGCTTTATGTAGAACTTGCACTTGACTTGAGTTATCAAGCATATCTTGTGTACTATCGTTATCACGTTGCTTGTCTTGCAAAATTGTTTGCATGTAGGAGGAGTGAAATGTATCACACAACATGTAGCAGCTTCTGTCTAAGAGGGTATTTAAGACCTCGACAAAAATGTATTGTACCTCCAAATAAGATGGTTGATATATCAATTGTTGCATATAAGTATTAAAGCGTAGAATGTATATGCTTACAAATTTAGATTGTGCTTGATTTAGTGTTGGTAACCACTTGTAACTCTTGGACCCTTAATATGAATAAATTGGATTAGAAATGCTTCTTCTAGATATAAGAATGCGCTGAAACATCCACCAAGGAAATGATGAAATTAATTGAGAACCTTGTAGGTTAAACTCGGGGTAAAGGCTTTTAGCAATAATTGGTCAATATTATGTTGTTCCATTGACAATTGAAAGTTCTTAAGGTGTACATATTAGTCACCACTTCCATCAAATAATTTGATTGTAGGCATGGTTAAAACATCAAGGAAATGATGAATTAAGAATGCTACACAATTTAAGTTGATCCATGCATGATAAGCTTTACTCTTATGTGACATGTATTTACTTTGTGTTCATGCAAGCATCGACAACATGGATGAGGATTATGACCTCTTGTGCGGGTATTAATAGGAGTATTGAGAAGCTCATTAAGAAGTTGGATTTTACTATTGATTGTCTCCATCGGAACACAAATTTTCTTAGGGAAGATGGTGCAAGGCATTCAAGTTGATGTAGTGTGGATGGAGTAGCATCACTAGTAGTGCTAGGGATGGGACTCACAAATAGTAGGCATAGTACTACGTTCATGAGATTTAATACCTAACTGCTTAGCATGACTTGTAGGCTCGAGGGATATTTTCACAAGCATCATACAAATCAATAGAACTATTAGAAGAAGTATCACAATCATTTGCATCATTTTCCAATTCCAAAGAAGAAAGAGGAGCATATTTGTATCATTTTCCATTTCAAGAGAAAAGAAAGGAGCATGTTTATCATTTCTTGTTTCAAGAGAAGAGAAAGGAGCATGTGTATCATTTCTTAATTCCAAAGAAGAGGGAGAAATAGTGCATATATGTATATCCTTCACAATTTCATGAGAGGAAAAGAGTAATTGCAATCATTTGTATTGATTTTTATTTTAAGGGAAGCGAGAGGGAGATTGCAATCATTGCATCATTTTCCATTTCAAGAGAACGTGAAATATTGCCATCATTTGTATCATTTTTGTTTTCAAGAGAAGAGAGCAACATTACAATAACGTGAATGTCTTCTCCGCGAATGTCTGCTCCGTTCCTTAATGCGAAAACCCTAAGCCCTAAACAGGGCAGCTATAGACTGCTAAACATTCCAGGCGCGCGGCGCTGGTGTTGGAGGTTTTCGATTAAAAAGGCTCTACTCATGGGGACGACCACTGTGGATCCACATATTTCATGGATAAACTTAGCTTTCACTTTGCTCCTTGCTTTGTATCCTTGTCTCATGGCAGCAACATTAGGGGGACCTAGGATCCTGACGCGACAGCAGGAACAAACAAAAGTGGAGGCATTTTTCAAGTTCCCTCTTCTAAGGCTGGTAGGGTTGACATAGATGTCTCTGCCATGGACACATCCTTCAAAGATGCATTGAATGGTAAGAGATCCCCTATGAAACCTGCAAGCATTACTCCATGTGTTTCATTTGGGGAAGAGGTTATTTCCTCTAAAAAATACTACGAGGATCACACATTAATTTGCAGATTTGGAGGTCTATGGCCCAACCTTCCTACGCTTCATGATTGGATCTCCAAGCATTGGACTCCGATACTTGTGGGAAGGATAGATTTGTACCGTGTGCTAAAGGTATTTTCATTGTTGCTTTTTCTTCAATAGCTGATAATAACATCATTGCTTCCAAGCTTTGGGTTTGCCAATCTAGATATTTGGTTATGAAACCTTGGTTCCCCTCCTTTAATCCGCTCACTGAATTGTTCTCCTGCAAACTTGTTTGGATCAGGCTGCCCCATTTACCTCTTCAATTTTGGGGTCACGATTGTCTTGTTTCTATCGGAAATGTTTTGGGTACTACACTTTATATAGATTCTCAAACCTCTGATTATACACATACTACTTATGCCCGGATCTTGGTGGAACTTGACATTGCTAAAAATCCTACCATTTCGGTGTAGAAGGTGTTTCGCCTAGGTCCTACCTCTACTGATTGTGGGATAGTAAAGCGCCAACATAAGAGACACAACTGGTGGAAAGATGCCCTCCCGGAACACTTGGTTTTCGAAGTCAAAGAGGACCTTGACTTGAATGCGATATCGATGATGATTTTTGATTCTGCCCCATAAACCCTTCTTTCGGAAATTCCAGGTTGTAGATGGCAAAAATTTGAAAGAATCTCACTCGATTGGTGACGGAAAAGATAACACAAAATATTTAACTCTGGATAGCAATAATCTTGTTCCGGTTGGAAACATGGAGGATAAAGAAAATATGCCTCCTTTATCTAATCCTCCAATAGCGGGCGCTTCAATGATCTAGATAACGATGCATAAAAAGAAAAAAATCATCTCCAAGAATGCCGCTTCTCCACCTTGTTAGTTTTCCACTGCTATTCGGCTGCTCCTTATTGCATTACTCTTATTTGCCGGGTAGAAGCTATTTGGTCGCTGTACATCAGCTGTTTTTATGCTGATAAATTGTTGGTTTGGGTTTTATTCTGAGCATGTTGTTTTCTGCTGTTAGGGGTTCATGTTTTATCTTGATTTTGATCATTTTGTTGTGGCTTAATTGGTTAAATCTAGCTTTTTGAGCCTTCTTGTATAAGGGTATAGTCCCTTTCAAAAACTATTTACCATTAATAAAAAAAAATTACAATAATATGTTTTATTTATAACATTATTGGGCTCTAGATAAGATGGGCAAATCTCATTTAATTTTAATGTACAATTGACAAAAGGTATTAAAATACATGCATCCTTTCCTCTATCACTCGAGCCTTCATAATCACAATCATTGTCATCACAATAGTCCTCATGTATCGTTATTGTTAGGTATGCATGTAATATCCTCAATATTTTTATAACCATAGCTAAACGACATGACATAAGTGGAGTAGGGGATATCTACTTCTTCACTAGTGTTTTAAAAACCATTCTAGCTCTGGGTCGGTTTGATCGGTTCATTAAAAAAAACTACAAACTGTTAGAAAAACCGAACCAATGATTGGTTCTCAGTATGGAACGGCCTATTCGATCTTGAACCTTCTTCCGTCTTCAACTGATCAAATTGACCGGTTCCATACTGGACCGGTCTGAACTCATTGAGGGGCAAGTTTTGTCTTAAACATTTTTTTTTTCCAATTTTAGTTTTTAAGTTACCTTTTCCCAATCCTAACCCCAAAATGATGTTATATAGACCCGATTTGGAACAACCACGATTAAATGATCTCTTCTTCATGGAATACAACCTCCGGCTAAAGCACAACCAATTATTGAATAGGATACCTAATACAGATCCCATTGTCTTGGATGATATTGATCCAACCTTAGAATGAGTAGAGGAGAGTCACCTGGTAGAGTTTGATCCCAATGACTTGGGGTGGATGGCTTTGGATGATGAACCACTAGTAGCACCAGACATGGCAAACACTAGCCGTGCTACTACAACTATTGTAGATGTCCTTGAGGAGTCCGATGTGTCTGAGCCAAAGGAACATGTCACATTGATGAGGATGGGGATCCTATTCTTAGCAGTGGTGTTGAGTTTGATGATTGATATCAAACATGTAGTAGCTTGTAGAATATTGTTTTTGGACTCGATAGGCCATTTAGAGCCTCATTGTTTATGTATTTTGTTTCGGATATGTAGTGCACTTGGTGCCATTTTTCTATAATTACCCTTACATGGTATATGCATGATCAACCTTTGCATATTTTGTCTCTAATTGTTTGTAATCTTTAAAATTTCTTGTTTTCATTAAATTGTAATATTTTATGTATTTTTAGTGAACTGGCTCATAAGTTTTAAACTGGTCCAGTTCTGGTCCGATTCCGGTTTGGTTCGGTGTGACCCTTGGCCGGTTCCGAGACCTTTTCCGATTTTTGAAACATTGCTCTTCACTAGACACACCACTACTCGGTAGTCATGATTGATCATCTATTACTTGATAATCATTACTATTTTACAGCCATCAATGAGTTTTGCAGGTAATTCTTGAATTCTATGGTCTTGACAAGTGTTTTACAATATGGACGGAGATTTGGCGAGAAAGAACCTGGAACCAAATTGATCTAGCAGCATCCTAGAGCTTAAATAATTTCCGGCATTACGATGTTGCTCCACATGATGATCTGACTTCTCCACTGTCTTCAACATCATACCACACACATGCACGCATACTGCGAGGTTCTAACTCTTTTGCAATACTTGCCAATTCCTCACAGATCTGCATTGTTAGCACTGTATTGCGCACTTTCGGAATGTGAGCACTGTACCTGGCAGCTCTGCTCTGTCAGTATTTCTTGCAAGAAGTGAACAAAATAATATATCTTCAATCCTGCAAAATGTGCAATTTCTTGGGTAATCAAGAAATGACAGACTTGCTTTTCTTCGGCAGAGTAGAGAACACTGTTTTGGCTGAGGAGGATCCTGGGTAATTTATAACTACAGTCGGAGCACCCAACATGTATGTTTTGTTATAATCACGGTTTGCTCAAGCTGGTCAACAATCCTATTTTCTATTTTTCTACAAAGCACATAGACTTTTATTTCCAGTTACTTCATGTGCGGGTTGAGATAGGTGCTATATTGTCCAACTTATGAGCAAGTGGCAGATAAGTTAATGAAGCTTCTCTATATTTAAAAGTACATGATATTGAGTGATAAACCTTTTCATATGTGGCCATTTAAAAAGTGGGTTACAGTATTTAATATAATGGTCATAAGTGTAATTGATATCTACTTATCCTATAGAAGTACATTGACTTAGGAGTAAATGTAGAAAATTCAAACATAACACCATGCGTTAAAAATCTAGAAATAAAGCACGTTAATAAACATTGTAATGAAAGTTTTGTTGACAATCAATCGGTCATCTCTCTCACTCTGTATTCAGCATTCACTCATTTCATTTTTTTGGATTGAAGAATAACACAACGAACCTTTCTCCTTTCATTTCTGAGTTTATCTCCTATATTTGGTTTTTGTTCTCTTACAAATTAGAATATTTAAGAGTTTTAAAACCGGCTAGGTAATTATAGAAGAAATAATGGACACGAAAATATAATACTTGGTGTTTGGCTTCTTACAATCTATTTCTTCAAAGTCATGCTTGCAATTCGTCCTAAATGACCAAATGACCACAATAGTATTGTACTACGAATTCTGATTTTGAGATATAAAAAAATTAGCTCTCTAATTTAAATGGTTTGTCATTTCATTTTTATATCTATTAAATATGTTTATTTTGTGAGTTCTCATATTTTTAGTTTTACCTTTTGTAGATATTAATATCATTGGAGGAAAAAGGATTGCAACGAATGCGTGCCCTTTTTTTTTTGAGGTGAGGCCTGTTATGTCACTATTTAATTTTTTATCAGTTATTCCCCCTTGAGCATTTTAATTCTTATTCAAGTCATTTCTGGTTTGAGTTAGCTTTACTAAACCATTAGTTTTGAGACATTGATTCAATTTCTTATTCTAATTCAAAATGGTAGCACAATAAATAAGTACCATTGGATTTATACGGCTCGGTTGACTAAGATCTACATCAGGCAGTTGTACACACAACATAGAATTGTTCACTAAATTGTCAACACGACTCTTAGTGACAAAATATATGAGATCTGTAGATTACAAAAGAAGCAGACTGAAAGACATCGTTCTCTAATGTACGTAGTAAGTCTTTACCTTTAAAAAGATAACTGAAAATAGGTATGTCCATCATCAATTGTCATACTGAAGATCTCCACCTTAAAAAAGATAACTGAAACTAGATATGTCCATCATCAATTGTCATATTAAAGACTATATGATATGCAAATTAAAAAAACAGTGTATATGAATACATTGTAACCTAATTGTGATCATTGAAATAAATGCATAGGGGGAATATAATTCATTAAGTGGTTTTAAAATATCAAAGCTCTCCATAGTGGAAATTTGTCATTTAAGCTGAAAATAGCTAATTTCTCCATTGGTGATTGAGATTGTTATTTTTATTTTTGTACATGTTTGTTCTCTATCTTTATTACATTTTTGCAGTAATTAGACAGCATTTTGGACTTGAAACCATCCTCTTCATGTGTCCTTGCTTGTGGTGTTTTTTGTTTATTACTTTGGGCAAGAGTTCATTATCATAGTTACCTAAGACTCGGGATGGGAAATTTTTACTAAATTTTGGGGATGGCGGTGTAATGTCCCTTTCTAGGGCTAAAACTGAAAAAAGGAAATAGCACAAACCCCAAGTGAAGTAAATTCTGATTTTTATAACAGACTGAAATTTGGAACAACAGTGAACAACAGCTTGTAAAAAGTGAAAATTCAACCAAATATCACCATAGAAATCATCCACAACATAGATAAACACTTTAAGAATATTTTGGGACACTTTTCAACATAAAATCCAATGAAATATTCAGCTGTAAATGTAGTTATAAATAGAAGTACATCCAAGAGAAATGACCAAAAATGGAGTCTCCAAACGCCAACAATGGCAAAATATGATAGAAACCAGCCTTATAAATTATGCCAAATCTGAATATCAAAGAATGATGAAGTTTTGTGCCCTAGAAGGCACCCAAATGATCTTCTATGCAAGTTGCTCCCTAGGAGAGGGGCTCCAAATAATATTAAAACCCTTGAAATCACTCCTCCTTGATGCCCTAGATGCAAACCAGCAAGATGGTCTTCAATGAAAGTCTTCAACACCACCAAATTGAAGGGTTTCCGTCCTCCAATCTCCCACAAAGAAGGGTTTCGTCCTCCTTGGATGCCACACTAATGGATTGTTGCCCAATAGTGGAATGGACTTAGAGCAATCAGCCCTAGAGACCAAATATAAAGTGTATATGGCAACTGTGATCCGCAAATGAACCCCTAAGACTCCTTTTATACCCATTGGTTGGCGCCAATAGCCATAACGTGTAGACCAACCTCGTAAACTTGCTTTATCTTCTAATTCCATGTTGGAAACTTCACAACCTTGCTGACCTCTTAATGAGCTTTACATTATCTTTTAATTTCATGTTGGAAGCATTATAATTCCAGCCAACCTGCATTAGGGAGTAAAACACCAAAGAAAAACATTAATACCAATGAAAGAAAATAAAAACGAAACCCAAGGACTTCCCTTGTGCAATTCCTTCCTCTGGCCATGGGAAGAGAAATGGCAAGAAGTCTTCAATTGGTGCTAGTTTGAGAAAGGGGAAATTACAAACGGGTGGACAGAAAATTAAAATAATATATGAATATTTAAAATATAAAAGTAATATATAAATACCTATGTTCCACAAAGTTTCCAGGACGGGGACGACAGGGATTGGGGACGCATTTACAGGGACGGATTTTTTTAGGCCTTCTTTTAGGGGACGGCAGGGGACGGCTATTAAAAATAAAGGAAAATTAAAAAAATATAGGAAATTTCAAATATTCATATAATAATATTGCTAAAGCAAACCTTAATAAACTCCCCATTCGTGTAGGAAAAAAATTGTTTGTAAATAAGAATATGATATACGGTTATACCAAGATCAAAGACCAAAAAGTCGACATTTTGTGGCATATTTCTATGGAAAGAAAAGCGCTACAATATATTTTCTTTGTAAACATCCATAAAGTAAATGTTGATAGAACTGTTTGAATTGTGTGGTGGCATATAAATTTATTAAGGATGGATGATAAACAACATGCAAGCTTCAAAATTCAAAATTGAAACCACACGATAAGAATCCTATCAATTTCATGTAATCTAAAGAGACTTTGCACATATAAGCTCCATACTTTATAATAGAACTATTTTATTCATTTCTCTCACAACTTATAGATTATACCATTGGATGATAACTAAGACTAACTACACATGACTTCTTAAAGGTCTGTTGTTGACCATTTGAACGAAGCCAACATGCAGCTTTGATTGAAGATATCCAAAACAAAGGGGTGACATTTAATAGCATATAAAGTATTTCTCTCAATTATAATAGCGGAATATGCCAACCCATTTCATCTTCAATCTCCTCAATTATCTAATCAATGCAGACCATTGATTTAAATATAAACATTGTTTTGGTAACCAAATGCTTTTCTCGTTATTGTTAATCTCTTGTTGGCTTTTAGTAGTGTCTTATTGACTCTTTTGTTATATTTAGTTGTAGTTGGCTAGTTTGTGTTTTAACCGAAAATCATTGGTTCTTTGATTCTTTTGTCATATAAACAAAATGATTCATTTCGGGGAAGGGCACGATGTGACAATTCCTCCTGTACTCAAGTGATTGTATTGAAGTTTGAACACTACCTCATGCAATAAATTTGTTATTCGAAATGAGCTTCTTTTTTGTTTTATTGTTTGTTTTAGGTTTATGACACTTAGAAATGAAAGTGGGGGTCCTTGTGGGCCCCCACATTGCTTTACTTTTAATTAAAAGTGTGTTTTTAAAGCTGTTTGCTTAGGGGATGGCAGGGGATGGCTGGACGTCCCCGGTATGTTTAGGGGATGGCTAGAAGTCCCCTAAAAGTACCGGGGACGTCCAACCCGCCCCCTGCCGTCCCCTATTTTTTTTTTGACGTCCCCGGACGTTTCCTAAAATTTGCAAAGTTTGGGGACGGGAAGGGGACGTTTCCTACCCGTCCCCGAGGTTCCGAAACGTCCCGGTACGGGGACGAGCTAAAAAACATAGGGGACGCGTCCCCGTGGAACACGAGATAAATACAATAGTAACTAGAGACATGTCAATGAAGGGGTACGAGGAGATGGGTATGAGTACTTGTACACACTTTTTTGAAAACTAGGAGACGGGTACTTCGAGACGATAGACACACAGACACATATGTTATAATTATTAAATATTAATTTATTAAATTATATTATATATAATTTAAGGAATAGTGAATATTTTATTAATTAGATTCAAGAAATTGGAAACTAACTAATTATTAAATCAAATCAAGATGTCAACAAAGGATAAACAATAGCCAATAGCACAAGTGACGAGTAATTATGATTTGGATTTATGAATTATATTGATATTCATATTTCATATCATCATATTTAGGATCAAGAGTACATTACTACATTGTGACTCACTGAAATGCCGACAAACAGGCATGTGAAAATTAAAAACAAAAATATGAAATGAGAATCTCAATCATATATTTGCAGTTGTTGCATCAGCTATGTCATCACCCTCTAGGTCCTCTGCTAGGATGCTCTCTGATACGCATCGCCTCGAGCTCCTTCTTCTCTCGCAGCAAATCGATGGATAGAAGGTAAATCATTGAGGCCATTTGCCTCAAATCCCTCATCTTCCAAGGCTATGTCTGCTGCTCCATTAGATGGAATTTGGTCCCATTTCGTTGAAGGACCCTCCTTGTACCCTTGGTCTCTACGAGAAAGAAGACAAAGTGTGCTATGAATGTAGACCAAGTTCTCTGCCTTCGTTGACCCTAATTGATTCCTCTTCAATGAATGCATGAAACCATATGTACTGCAAAAAATGAAGGAATGACAACTTGTGAGAGTAGCCGTATCGCTAATGATTCAAGTTCAAAGGCTTCATTGCCATGGTTCCACCACCACTCTATTGGGTCCTTGGCTCGCATATCATACAAGGCCTCCACTATAAAAACTCACCACGCCCATGTGTAAACTTGTTCCGCTGAGACTTCATATTAGAAGCCTCCTCTCCTCGACCGTAATTTCTTTTATTGCAGCCAAAAATCCCTTCAAAGATGTATCTGTCCTCATATGGAACCCTCTTTTGGGTGACATCTATATCATACCACTTTGGATTTAAAGCGTAGGCAACACAATGAAGAGGTGTGTTAAGTTTGTTCCATCTTCCATGTATTTTTTCTTCAATCAAAGGATACAAAGAATGATCCCTTAAGTCTGTGACTTTTCTTATTCTTTCACACATGGAATCAATTTCTTCATAAACCTCCCCCAAACATGGTTTCTTTGAGTCTGCAAAACGGATCACCTCACAAATGGGTTGGATGAAATCGATAAACAAATTTCACATCAACCCAAAAATGATCATTTGTCTCACCTCAATTGCAGTCTCATTGTAGATTGCCTCCAACTGTCCCATGTATCACTGACTACAGTGGAACATAAGGCCCCTTTGACCGCATAAAGATGATAAAACATAATGAAGAAAGAAGCAAACCGTGTATTAGTGGGTTTGAGAAGTTCCACCTTGGAAAATCTTCGATAAATAGCTTGTGTGTGGTGATGATTGCATATGAACATTTGTATTTTTCTGCCTTTTCAATGAGCATAGAGATCCACTCAAACCTGCCAATATCTTTCAGTGCATTATTCAATGCATGCACACAACATGGCATCCAAAACACATGTTTGTATTTGTTTTGTATTAGCAAGCCAATTGCTTTACAAACTGGTGCAACATTTGTAACAACTTGGACAACATGTGATGCCCCCACTCCTCAATTACATCACATAGTTGGTCCTTCAAGAACTTTGCATTTTTCTTGCCCTAAACAATCTATTGCCTTCAAAAAATAAGGGCCTTTAGAAGAAGTCACCATAACATTTAGAAGTGGATAGTTTCTAGTATCAGTCCAACCGTCCATCATAATGCTGCATCCTTCTGTAGACTACACTCTTTTGATTGGTGTAGTTTGATCCTCTATTTTCTCTTTGTCAATTAAAGTCGTGCGAAGTTTTTCATATCCATGGGGCTTATACCCCGTCGGTCCATTGTTAATCGCACGAACCATCTCCTCATAATAAGGAGAGCATGCAACATTGAATGGTATTCCATTCGTATAAAAGAAATGTGCAATGACTGCATCTCTACCATGCACATCAAACATGTCTCCAATGGGGTTTGAACCACCAATGTTCGGTCTCTTACGAGAAGAACCCACACCCTATTTTGCATTCAACACATGTCTAGAAGACACATCTAGTTCTGATTCTGTTTCCTTAGTTCCTCTTCTATGTTGGGTTTGAGGTGCAATTGTCCCTGAAGCGTGAGAGCTTAAATTAGGCCCTTTGCCTTCAGCCCTTTCTTGTTCCCTCATAACTTCATACCTCTCGTCCTCATTTGAACACCCCTCAATCCCTTTCCCTTTTTTGCGAAAAAATGAGCTCGCACCCTCAAGAAAGTACCTTGAAAAGACTTCCCACACAATTTACAGTGATAATTAATGTGCCACCACTCCTTTTCCCATCGCAACCCGATGACAATATTTCCACAACGGAAAGAGACCGGCTTTTGATCCTAACATACCCCTGTCCCTGTCAAAAGTTTAAACAATTAAAATTAACAATAAATAATTGAATGTTAAAATTTAAAAGATAATTTTGAAACTGAAAATCAAACACTAATAAATAAATTTAAATTAAAAATAAACACAAACAATAATAATAAACACAAACATTAACTAGTAATAATAATTTACTTTATTAAATTTTACATGAACAATAAACATCTAATTTTCCAAGTTATATCATTTAAAAACTAAATTAAAAAAACTTGAAATAATTTAATAAAAACTAGATTAAAAAAGTAAAACTATTGAAAAGTAAATTAAAAAACATAAAAGAAATAATTTAATAATCTAAATAACGTATAAAATAAAAAATAAAAAACTAGATTAAAAAATTAAAATGAAAACCTAGAGCTTTTAGTTTTACTTTTATTTTGATATCTACATTATATTATTTAACATTGAAGTTTTAATGTTTTAAAATTTTAAGTTTTTATTTTTAAATTACGTGGATGTTTTGGAAAGGAAATGCAAGTTACAGAGGGTCGAGACCTTGCTGTCCCATGCAGCAATACTATGATAGTGTTGTCGCTTGGGACGGCGATGCCTCGAGCTCGCTTTGAGCATCAAAGAAGGCTCATGGCTTTGTCATCCTAAGCAACAACACTGTGACAAGTTGTTGCCACATGGGATGACAAGGCTTTGGGCTTGTTTTGAGCCTTGAGGTATATATAAACAAATTTCTATGCAAGTTCAAACATATAACAATGAAAGCGACGAACCAGATGGAAATGAAAAATGCAATTTTAATGCTAGCTCAAATGTGCATACAACAAGGTGGAAATGACAAATAGAGATATGAAAAATACTTGTTGAAGCCCAAAATCGAAAATGTCTATAGAAGTTTGAGTTTGCTCCGAATGCGAAATTTTTGAGTTAATGGTATTGTTAAAATACTGAGGAAGGCATGTTTTATAGAAAATCTGCTTTTTAAGGTTTTCTTCTCCACTTTTCAATATTTAATGTAAAGAGACGTGGTTTAGGGTTTCAAAGATGGGCAGGAGACGTTCAACATCTCATACAACTGCCGTCTCCGTGGACGGAGACGACCCAATATGTGTTTTCCTTCTCCAAAATGCTTCCATGTCTTCAAACACGTTTCTAGGGGTAGGAGACCCGTATCCTTGCTACACTAATAAATAAGTTGAAATATAACCGTTTGAGGCTTAAATAAGCCAAAATAAAATCATTTGAGATTTAAATAAGCCAAAATAAAACCATTTGAGTTTTAAATAAGTTGAAATCATAAATATCACATAAGTTCAAATTATAAATAATACATCATTTAATATACCGGAAAACCATTTCTACTTGAGACTTAAAGTTAAATAAGTTGAAAGTAAACTATCATGCGATCGATTAATTGACAATATATGATATTCATATCATTAATATAAATTCAAATACACCGACAATTGTCAATATCAAAAAAAGAAGACAAGTTTCAACTCAAAAATAATAATTCTACACTTGAAACAACATCCGTGAACTCCAAGTTGGAATCACGATCCTCATTCTCGGTGGAGATCCCAATCAATCCCTGTTGCATAATATTGTTCTCTTCTCTCTACCTCGGCTACTCGTGATCTACATTTCACCGTGTTGGTTTGGTTTTCTTATGCTTAGTTGTCTTGCGATCTATAAGATGCAAAATACCGTGAACAACTACAAGATTCTCCGCTCTCTTAGAGGTAATCCCATTCCTATTAACCGAGTGGATCCAATGATATGTAGACCAATTCCTCTCAAAGGTAGGGTAAAGGAGGTGAATTACAATTGTTAACAGCGGTCCTAGACTCATACAATTGCCACTAACTCATTGACTTGTCCTATGCCAATGTTACCCTATCCATCTTTGCTGAAGTTTTGTACCCATTAAATTTAGTAAAGTTGAGTCACTCCACTTTACATGTGAAGCCTCCTTCCAACTATAACTTTTAAAGGGCCTTCATAAGGCTCTTCTTCACCTCATCATCATCTTAAGGGATAATTCTCGCCTGGCCTCTCCACATACCATTTTGGTTAAAGAGCATATGCAACAATATAAAGCGGGGTGATCAACTTCTCCCATCTATGTTGAGTGATGGGTTGAATATGTTCATGGTAGAACTTTAGAGTGGAGTCCCTCCCCTGAATAATTGCCTTCATTTGCTCAAGCATGCTATTAATGCACTTGTATATCTCACCAAGATTGGGGCTATCAAAATCCCCATATTTGATGATGCAAAGAATTGGAGATATAAAAGATGTGATGTATTTCACATTGGCATAAAATGCCCTTCACCGTCACTGCCTTTACTTGATTCCCTCAATCTTTCTTGAACTCATGCCACCTAGTCCAATCTTGTGTCGTAATTAGAACTTGCAGGCACTCTTGTAACTTAAGCATCCTTTTCGACAAAATAAAATAGGATGCAAATGGTGTGTAAATTGGTTTGGGGAATTCCTTCATCAAATAGCTTCAAAAGAGTGCCAACGATGTGTGGTGATTGTATATGAGCATCTGTACCATCTTAACCTCAACCACTAACTTTTTGACCCATTGAATCTTCCCTATGTCTTTTAGTGCATTGTTCACAGGATGTATTCAACACGGGTCAAATAATTATGATCAGAGGTACCTGTACTAGCTTGCCTATTGCTTTGCACACATAAGCTGCATTTGCTATGACATGTACAACATTTGAAGAGTCTCCCTCCTTAATGACATCCTTTAAAATCTGAAACTGACACTTGACATCTTAACACTTCCTAGAACAATGAATTTCTCTCAAGAAATACAATCCATCTTTGAAAGAGACAATGATATTGTGAGTGGCTAGTGTCTAATATTCGACCACCCATTCATCATACTTCTTCATGCATGCAACACCTATGTGACCTTCATCTTCTCCTTTAATATATTAACCCTCTAGTAGTTTCTATCAAAGATTGTTAACCTAGGTTTGGTGTCTCTTGGGGGCACAAAAGTTATACATGCTTTTGCTTTACCTTGGGCATAGCCTCCTTGTAATAAGGAGAGCAAGTGGCATGAAATGGGATCCCAGTAGCATAAATACGTTTTCCAATAACATTATCTGCCTCTTCTCTTGCCTTCAAATCAAACGTATCTACCACTGGATTTGGGGCAGCCCCACGGCCTTTCTTTTACTCTTGCTTCTAGTTATGTAAATCCAAAACTAGAACCACCCAAATTGTCCCTATCAGTCCTAAGAGAGATCAAAGGGTGTTAGCCTCGGTGCGAGTGCTGCAAACTTCTAGAATGTTGTTCATTGTATTTCCATTATAAAGTCTCACCATCTCTGCTCTTTGATCAACTAGAAAAGCCTTTCAACACCAATCCCCTTCCTGTAAGGTGCAACAAGTGTGCATTGGCCTTGCGATGCTGCCATGCCAAGTCTGTGAACATATATTGCATTTGCATAGTTTACTGCCCCCTCCAGACTTGGGGCTTGCGAACCATGCGAGAAAATAGTTGCAATGACTTATTCTTATCAGATATTCCCATGGTGAATGTGGGGAACATTTGAGAGGGGCAATTAATTGCACTACTAGTTGAACTCCTAGTTGGCGTTGCCATTACATTTTGCCTCACTTTTTCGCCCGCAACAATATTGTCATCACCAACATTTCTGCCTATTTAAACCCTCTCCTCATATGATTCTTAATCATACTAAGAAAAACTCATTGTTGTGATTATTCGGGCTGCAATGAATAAAAGATACATCCATAGCTATATGCAATGAATTAAACAAAAAGCCATAACTATATTAATGAATGAGTAAAAGCCATAACTATATGAAATGATTAAAAAATAACAGCCATATGCCTATAAATATATGCAAAAATATTATAAAACAAAAACTTATAAAAACTTGATTAGGAATATTTAGTTTTTCATTGTTGTATCAACATTCACATTTGTATCATTTTTTTGTATTCCTAATATTTTTAAGAATGTGTATCATGGTAAACCTTGCCAAACCTATTCAATAATCAAGAGTTTTATATTTTAAAATTTTAAATTTTTAACCCTAACAACCAAACCCTATGTAGTATGCATTTTGTAAAATCCTAAAACTATAAACAAGATTACAATGTGAATGTAGATACAAAAACTTAAAAATACCAATTAAATTATACAAATACAAACTAAATTTTAAAAACTAGAGAGTATTATCAAGTATTTAAATTTTGTATTCCTCTTCTTCTCTTTGCTCACTTTGCTCACTTTTCTCAAGTGTGAATATTGAATGTGATATGAAATTAGGATGTAGAGTCATTTTATATCTTAGAATGTCAGTTTTATGGCTAGGGTTGTGTTATTATGATTCTTGTATCTTATTTTAAGTTTCCATAACATAAAATTTGACACAAAAAGTGATTTTAAATAGTAAATTTAAAAAAAAAAAAACACAATGCTATTGGGACGCCTCTTGACGCCTTTGGGAAGGTTTTATGGGGGATGTGTGCATGCATAACATTATTGATTATATTAATACGTTGTTGGCCACGTAGATATGTCTCTCTAATATGTCCAAGTTGGTCACACTTTTGTTTATTTTTTCAACATTTCTTAGAATTTCATGGTTGGGAGTTTAAAAGGATTTTCATTAGTTGGCAACATTCATGCCATGCTGAAAGAGTTGTCCTTTTTACTGGCATTGAGGCTAGTTTTTATAGTTTAGCATACCTTGACTTCAAGGTGAACACATTCATTGACTTCGATTAGAAATATTGAATCGAATTTTATGTCATATTATAATGCAAAAATGTACTTCTTTGGTAATGCCATTGTTTAAGATGATTGCAATACTCGTACTATGACAAACCAAACACCTATCCATGATTTGACCTAGGATGAACTTTGTCTTGTTTAGTTGGATCTGGAGGACCTTCAATGATCAAAGAGCTTTAGTTGATGGGAATAATTTGGTCACATCTTATAGAAACATTTTATGTAATTAAGTCACATGAGCTATATATATTAAGGGGCTATTGCTTGCCCAAATAACGCTCCCAAAAGGAATCAAAGCGGAGGTTGGTGCCTTGGCAACAACAATTGGGAATGCCTCCTAAGGCATGGGACCCTAGTTCCTTTGAGGCATTCCTTCAGATAAAGATGGCGCTTTGGATCCTGGTACTCTAATGCTAACCATTAAACTGGTCCTAAACATTTTGCAAGGGATAAAGGGAGAGGGAAAAACTGAAATAAAGGTTGGTGATTGCACCAAAATAAAAGGAGGGCCCCCTCCGTGTCTAATGAAAACACATTGAATTTTGGATCTGCAATTATAATCAACACATGTCATTAAGGGTTGAAGGCAATGAGCAACTCAACATTACAGTCAAAGGACAAAGGCCACAATTAACTTCATATTAATGTTTAAGTGATATGCACAATCTCTAATAGAATGGGGACAAGCACTGGATGCATTACAAAGCTCCAAATACAAAGGTTTTAGACACTTAGAAACATTTGGCAACAAAAAGAGCAGGCCACTTCACATTCCAAGGTAGAGGAACTGTTTATCATGAACCTACTTTACATTCTATATAATAGAGAAAAGAAGTGTAATGTCCCTTTTTGGGGACCTCAAGAAATGACAAAAAGCTTTAGATAAACAACACTTTTCAGATTTTTAGTGAGATGTTAGAGACTGAAATAAATGTATAAAAAACATTAACTGCTGCCAGCCAACACCCTTCTAGGGCAGCGACTTGTTTTGGGGTTTCACACCCACTTTTATGCCTTCAAAACCCTACCAATCAACTTCACTTGAGCCTCTAAAATTATGATATATCAACAACAATCATATAATGCAAGAAATCTGATTTTTAATGCCCTAGATATGGAGATATGAATTTCAACAAACCCTTTTCTGCAACGTTATTTTAAAAATTCACAACTCAACTTAGGAAGCACCAAAAATCATGAAACTCGGAATCTTGGCTTTATAAAATATAGAGAATAAGATGATAATTTCAGATTTGCCAAAATGTCACCACACATACCAAATTACCACCTTAGTATAGGTTGCTCCACTTGAAATAAAATATAATTTGCACCAAAGAGACAACACTTGCAAGAGAAAGATACTTTATTCTTTTTCTAACCAGCTTGCATATGAAAAACCTTATGAAGGGTTTTCGTCCTTAACAAGTTTCCCCAATCAAGGCTTTTCCTCCTTGAATGAGATTCTCAACTCAAGGTGTTTCATCCTTGAGAGAGAGAGAGTAAAAGGGCTACACTAGCCAACTTTCACCAAATAAGAATAATCTCCAAAACATAATTCATTAATGCCCAAGCGACCTCCTTAAATAGGCCTAAGGAGTGCTTAAAACAAACATTACATCATGGCCGATCCCTTAAATAATTGCATTTTAAATATTAAAAAGGTTATTGGAGCCTACATGCTCACAATACCATTAATACTAAACTACTTAAATTCCTCTATTGGAGCAAAAAGGCTTCCAATAGGATAAATCATAATAAATGAAAACGACTATCTAATCAATAATAAAAATATAATCCAAATTTCCCCTTGCTTTTCTTCTTAGACCCATAGAGAAAGAATGAGTTAAGGTCTTCAACATTTAGCCTCCAAAAGTGGACATTACAAGATGAAGGAGAAAAGAGATGGAAAAGTTGAATCACGAAAGCCAAAATCCCGCCGAAAATGTGGTTGCAAACATTTAGTGCAGCAGATTTAATTCTGATTTTTAAAATTCCTTCAAAAAGAATGCCGGACTTCTAACTTGATGTAAAAGGGAGGTGCCTTGGTGAATGGGATCTCTCCATAAATGGGTGTTGGGCTCAAGAGATCAAAATCCTCCATTCAAGCTTTGCATTCGTCGTTGACTTTGCATTGAATGAGAAAAATGGCAGCAAGGTCTCTGATTAGGAACTGCTCTTAAAACATAGTGGATTAGAGCTCAAACTACATTCTATTTAATAGCATTCTTCCAGAGCTTTCCAATGAATCTACTTTTGCTTTATTTGGTGCCCTGAATTAAAAGATATGGTCCAAAAATTGGAGCCTTGCAATTTGCTTGTCTTGTTAAAACTTGATGCAAAAAATATTTTTAAACTATGGCTTTGTCCGCTTTATTGATTGGGATGTGTGGAAGGCTCTAATTGGTCCCCAAGAGTGGTATGTGTGGAGCTGCAATCTTTGTTTTGGCGAAACATGTGTGAGTCCTCAATTTTGTGCCACTTTGCACTATTTCATGATCCCGGCCTTGGACTTATGTTTGCTTTATTTCCACTCTTCGCGACGCCTGACTTGTGGGGCAATCTCAACTTCCAGTCTTCGGACTTCTTTTTTTCCTTAGTCATTTTTGCCCAAGCTTTGGGCCACATGTTGACTATTTTAGTCTCTACGTCGTGGAAATCTTGTGGAATCCAGAGCCCAAGCTTGTGCCACTTGGTACTCATTTGTCCATCCGCATATTCAACCTTCCGCAACTTGATCTTCATTTTTCTCGGCACCCGACTTAATTGGATCGTGCCATGTTGTGCAATCTTGGCTTCTAGGTTCCTTTTGATGTCTTATTTTATTCTTGAGAGGTGAAGCAAGCATGATTATGAAACATGTCACCCATCTTGAGGCCATTCACTTGGCAGACCACGCCACATGGTGCAACCATAGCTTTTGGGATCCTTTTCATGCGTGTGTCAATTTCGCCTTCCCGCCCAAAAGTTGACCTAAGAAGAGCTGTTTCTCTCTTTGAAGCATAGGAAGCCCTTTTGTACATTAAAGCTAGGGTAAAGCTAGGGTTCCTCTCTTCTCGTCCAATGTCGACTAATCACCGAGGTGAAAACTTTTTCCGACGGCATCGACCATGGTAATTGTTGTTAGGATTGTTACTCCATTTAAAATCAGGCCCCTACAAAGCTTTGCGCTAGTGAAAAGACACCTAGACTTGATCCATCGCTTTGAACACTGCAATGGAGGTAGGAGCTTAAGAAATCTGTTTTTAGGCTTCTAAATTGAACCTGAAAGCCAAAAGACCATCCTTCCAAGCTCTGTAAATGGAAAACAGTCCTGGGCATGGAAACATAAGGAAGGGAAACACCTAACGAATGAAATGGTGGAGAAAGAGCTGTCTCAATGATCCAAGACCCTGTGAGTGAGTTTAATGTTGCCATAATCCTCTGAAGACCACAAAACTTCCTAAGTGTTAACCAATGCGATAAAATAATGTGGCATTATAGCCAAGTTGCATGTGGCTCATTTTAGTAATAGGAGCTTCCTAGAAAGAATTTGGGCACATCTTATGGAAGCCTTTTCTGCAATTGTGTGACTCATGGTTTCCATAAGCTAATGAGCTTCCCTATTCTTTGGATTCTAGTAGCTCTGTCTTTCTCTCCACACGGTGGGGGCACAAGTTTGGTGGATATTTTATTTGCTTTTCTTCTTGTCTTGTCATGCTACTCGCCTATATCATTTGATGCTAGGGTATTATTCGTTTTTGGCATATACAACCCTATTTAAATATGAGTTAACAACCTATGTCTTGTCAAGTGTTTTACTTCACTCCTCTACACACACAATCCACCATTCACTATTGACTTAACTCCAATAGTTCTTGTGTGATGAATCATTGGTATGGCGATTCTCTTCTAAGAAAAATAAAATGAGACTGCATTTCATCCAATACCATGACTTGTTATCTATCTTTTTCAGTTGTAGGGAGTATCATTTTTTCCTTTAATGTAAGACTCGAGAGTTTCTTTCTCGTAGGGTTTTGTTTTTTTAGCTTCCGAGGAAATCCCGCTTTTCTGGTATTGTCCTCCAAATTTGGGTCTCGCATTTCAATACTCATTAACATGTTTTTAATGATTCGTTGTTGCATTTCGGATCCTTCATTTGTGAAGGTATCTGCTCCACAGATTTACTTCTTAGTCAGTCCTATGGTTGGCATAGACAACTGGATGCTCTCAATTGGATTTGTGAGCTTTGACAGCTTGTGGTTAGCCTCAATAAAACTCATGTTATGGTCTTCAAGACAACCAAATGTGCCACCCTAATGTAACATTTTTTCTACTAACAAGAGTATAAAAATTACAACCTCTTATATGCTGTGTTCATTAAATAGGTCCATCTCTTGAAGTTAAGCCTATTACTGATCATGGCTTTGTGAAGGATATGTGATGTGCATTCTTTCAGTTGCATGTCGTGAATATCTGTAAAAATATTAAAACTTTTGACACCATCATTAAACCCAATTTCCTAATGGGCGTGAGATATGGAGTTGAAGTTTATATTTATTAGCTGAAGATTGAGAGGATGCAGTCTATCTTGCTGGTGTATGTGGTCTGCTGCAAATTGACCATCCCTCAATTAATTGTACATGCTGAGTATGTTGCTTAGTGCCTTTGTGTTAATTTTGTTTGTAGGCTCATATTACATCTCTATAGGTTCATGTCAATGGGTGATCTTGACTTGTGCTTGGAGAGGTACCTTTCTTTAGGCTTTTAGTTTTTGGTCATTACAACTGGGTTGCTTCCTTGACTTCCCATTAATTTCGATGATGTTGTTTATTGGAGACTTGTTTGCTTCTCCAGACTATAGAACTTCAATAGATGCATTTTTTCCCTTTGAAATCTATTTAAATGAACTCCTGCAGTTTTGAAAAGTGGTGTGATTAATAAAGTTGTCGAGGACGTATATTAACAGTAATTATGTCACTTGCAGCCCTTCGTTAGAGTTCAGTCACTTTCTGTGAATAATATTTTCTACTTAGTGTTGAGGACAACATCATACCTGCTAACCATATTTAGTGTGGTTGGAATTTTGATTGCGTAGCGTCTTGGTTGGCTGAGAGTTTTCTCTTATGGATCAAGATTGACCATGATAATCAGGGTTTGTTTTTAAGGGAACATACATCTACTATGAGATTCAAGGGAGATAATATCGATCATACCATAGTTACTTAAGACTCGGGACAATGAGATGGGGTTTCCGTGACAGAAAATTTTCCAAATATTCGGGACGGCTGGGGATGGCAAATTAAAGAAATATACAAATATTTAAAATATAAAAATATGGTAAACAAACTATATAAATAAACGGAAATAAAATCATTTGAGCCTTAAGTAAGATGAAATAAAACCATTTGAGATCTACTATACTGAAATCATAAATATCAAAAACATTTAAAATAAAAATTATACATAATTTAAAAAGCCATTTCAATTTGGGACTCAATGTAATAAATTATAGAAATATTGTGATTGATCAATTGACAATATCTGATATTCATATCATTAATCTCAAATTCATATACACGAACAATTGTCAATATTACAAAAAAGAGGACAAGTTTCGGCTCAAAATCGAAATCAATATCTAAAACAACATCCCCGAACTCCTCGTGGGAACTATCATCCTAATCCTCAATGGAGAGCCCAATCAATCCCTCGTCGCATATTATTGTCCACTTCTACCGCCTTGATGCTCGGGGTCTACATCCCTCCATATTGCTAGGTTCGTGTAATGTTCCCAATTCCGAGCAGTTGGCCTAACGGCCCTATTTTGGTCTTAGCCCTGGTCATTCCCAAGGGACTAACGACTTTGGAGGTTATTGGGGATGGTTGTCTAGTTTCCTACTAGGGTTTTGTTATATTTTGGGCGTTGGGAGGGTCTAATGGGCCCTTTGTATTCTATTTTGTCGTTGGGATCACTTAAGTGGACACTTCTGGCATTTAATGTTATGTTTCTTCGTTGGGGCCACTTAAAGTACCTTTTTGGCGACTTGAGGGATATATATTGCATTTAATGTTATATTTCTTTGTTGGGGTGCCTTTTTGGGCCAAGGCGCCTAGGGGGAAAAAGTAACTTTAAAATATTTATTAAATGGGCCCTCTCCATGGGAAAGTGCGCCTTGGGGGGTTTTAGGGTTTCTTTGACATGAAAAGGTTATAAAAGGAGAAGAGGGGTGAAATGATAGTCACTCATGCATACACTTATATTTCTTTTCATGGTGCAACTGCTGTTTGCAAACTTTTAGCTTGTGAGAGTAAGATCCCACAGAACCCTAGCTTCGGTGGTGAGAGATCCATCCCTAGCTAGCAGGCATTCTTCGGTAGTGAAAGATCTACCCTAGCTTGTCATTTGGAGCAGATTTCAGGGCTGGTTTTACAGAGATATTTTCAGAATTAGGGATTGAGGATTTTTGAGAGTTTTTGTGGAGATTTTCAGCTGGTTTTCGGATCAGACCTACGGCAGCCATAGAGGAAGGATTCAACATCATCTACAGAGGGTTTCACAAGGGTTTTGACCATTTTCCAAAGGGGGCGACTTGTTTGGGAAATTGCAGCCCTAATTTCTAGGGTTTCCAGCTGGCCGTTTTCAGATCTGAAGGTTGGAAAATCATCTACTATATTTATATATGTTATTTCCAAAGTTTCATCATTATTGCATTTGTATTCGGAAAGATATTAATTTTCGAAGTTTCCCGGCTATTTTAGGCACGCTGTAATTTTCTGGCAGCGTTATATTGACTGAAAAATTCCAAAAATATTTCCCTTGTGTTCTTCATATTATTATCTTGTTCCAGTTAAAATTTCAAGTATTTTGGACGGGTATTTTGAGAGTTATTCATATTTTTCTGTTCGCTGCCCTAGCTGTACTTTTTCTGCATAAAATCTGCAAAAATCAGATTTAGTATTTTTGCTGCAAATTTCTGTGTGTTGTCAATTTTGTGGTAAGATCCCAACTAGGGATATTTCATTCTTCTTGTCTTGTGTCTTGCGATCTAGAAGACATAAAACACCGTGTACAACTACAAGCTTTTCCATTCCCTTAGAATTAAACCTATTCGTCTTAATGGAGCGAATCCAACCATATGTAGACCACTTCCTTTCGGAGGCAGAGGAACTAGAAACACCGGGAAGGAGGCAAATTGCAAGTGTTCACTTACTTGTCTTGGTGCCCATACGGTTTGCACCAACTCACCGGCTTATCTTGTGCCAATGTTACCTTGTTCATCTTAGCCAAAGTTTTGATCCCATCAAGTTTAGTGAAGTTGAGACACTCCAACATGACATGTGAAGCCTCCTCTGGACTATACATTTTTGAAGGCCCTTCTTCATCTCATCATCATCCAAAGCGATAAGTCTACATGACCTCCCGAGATACTATTTGGGATTAAGTGCATATATAGCCATATGAAGTGGGGTGTGCAACTTCTTCCATCTATGTTGAATGATGGAATGAATATGTCTATAACGAAACTCTAGAGTGGGGTTCCACACCCGAATAGCTGCCTTCATGTGCCCAAACATGTCAGTGCACTCCTATATCTCACTAAGATTGGGGTTACTAGAATCCTCGTGTTTGATGGCTCTAAAAATGGAGTTATAATTTAAGTGATGTATTTCAAATCAACCCAAAATATCTCCCTTACAACCACTTCACTCTCTTTCCTTGTTTTGTCTTGGACAAATGCCACTTAGTCCAATCTTGTGTCATAATCATAACTCACAGGGTTACTCATGGTGAAATAATTTGTTGCAGTGCAAATGATAGGTTTTCACAAATGGTCATGGGGCTAAGCCCCTCCTTGGGTACGAAGACGCTCCCATTATCAATCTAAGGTAACTAATATTGTGGGGTGGCCATTGGGCCGTGGCTTACATAGGAGTACTCCACCGGACTTGTGGCAAATTGCTTGTACTCGCATGTCAATGAAGGAGTTTGTTTTAAGGAGAGGTAAATAGGAGTAGGAGAAAAAGGGAGAGGGAGTTAATGTTGTGAGAAGACTTACAAAATTCACACACATTAGCTACAGTAGGTCCATATTCTATTAGAAGAACATGACAATGTAAGCAATAAACAAGACTAATGAACCAAAGACACAAAGTTCCACAAATCCATTAATCAAGGACACACAATTCCTTCTTGGTTGTAAAAGATCACAATGTTTGCAAAGTTGGAAAGTAGAGTGACAAAGTAGAGGAACATAGGCAATGAAATAGAAGAAATGTAGCATTATTGCTTGCACTAGTAGTGATACATTGACCAACCACTATCAATAATCAACAACCGGCAAACATTTGGAGTGGAGAAGGCATTACAATTTATAGATTTACAATGGGACTATTCATCTTCCCTTTACACGACCTTTCACTTTCTTATCATTTATGACCTTTCATCTCCTAAAATTGAGTTAATACATTCAATTTGGGTACAAATACAATATTACATGACAAATACAATATTACTTTCTAATATGTATTACTCTTCTTGTTGTAAATTTGGAATTTTTACGAAAAAATGGGCAAATAGTTGGTCCAGTGGCAAATCCGAGAACAAGAGAAACTCGGAATAGTTCCCTATGGGCCTTGAAAAGCCGATTCACCTTTTTGCATTTTATTGCGGGTGAGGGGCAAATCGGGAACAAAGGGAACAAAGGAATAGTTCCCTATGTTCCTCATTCGATTGAGACATCGACCCTTAACCCTTTTCGCCACATCGGCTTTTTGGAGAACATGAGGAACATTGGAAATGTTTTGTTAGTTCCGCCAAGGGTTGACATGTCCTATCCATGTACTTTTATGGCATTGTGGGGTTTTGGAGGAATGATGGAGGATGGAAATAGTTCAAGTTGTTCCTTGCAGAAGTCTATAGTGTCGATTTATCCATTTCCTTCGCTGTTTCAAAGGTCTTGTGAGGTTTGAGTTGAAGCGGGGAATGAAGTAACTTGAGGAACGTTCCTTGAGTTCTCCGGAGGGCCGACTTAACCACTTAACTTGTCAGTGCTTAGGGGTCAACAAAAGTGGGGATGCGGGCGGGGCATAGTTCTCATGGAAAAATGGTTCCAACAGCTCCAGAAAGGCTGAATGTGCCGATTACACTTTGCCCACACTAAAATATGGATAAGGCGGCAATGCGTTGAATAGGTGGAATGGAGGAACAATTCCACATGTTCCTCAAAAGTCCGATTTTCCCTGTTTGCCCCCAAATTTGCTAAAAAATGATTAACTCCTTGACAGTGAGGACCAACAAGAGGAGAACAAGTACCCAAACATGAGATTTTGCCCATGGCTTCAAAAATTTCAAAGTTTTACTGATGAACTGGTTAAACCAAAACTATATCGGAGCATTGCATGGCTTGAGAAGAAAGATAGAGACAAGTATTCCATCCACAAATAGGTACTGCATGACTGTTGACTATCTCCTTTCTTATATCTACAAACATTGATCCTTGAAATTTGGTTCATGAGAAGTTTTGACGACTGCAACACCCACTTCTTGCCCCAATGAAGAATAAGCAACATAGGTGTCATGATATGTCTTGGGATGATCATGTTCCAAGAGAGACTAGGATGTGGCAGCTTTAGAAACATGGAATGGCTTAGAAGATTTTCAAGGCTTGGGACAAAAGTGAGGTTTACATCCCGTAGAGGGTTCCATTGGGTTTCTAATGATTGGGTCATTTAGCTCCCAACTCCTTCCGAACTCCCGCAATCATCTAGACCAGTTAGCTTCCACCATTAGAGTATGGCATTCTTAGCACCTAAGATGATGGAGTTTGACTTGTTTGATTCCCGAGATCACTTATTTCCACACATTTTCCCTAAACTTCCTTGGATAACTTCATGGTCCTCCCACACATCTTCCAGATGGTTTAGGTTTTCCCTATCGGCTTCCAGAGGATATCCATATGCTGCAAAATGGCCAAAAATGGCTCTTTGAAGACCTTTAAGGAAAGTTGTTTCTCCTTAAAATTCAACAACTTCTTCAATCATCTTAGCCATTCATTCCTGGACATAAAACACACTTGAAAATCTTTTTAGCATGTTTTTACGAGCCAGAATGAGGATGACACTATGGGTAAGTTGGCCAGAGGAAGGGTTTACGGTGAACAAGAGACAAATTTTCGAGTGGGGGCTTGGTTGTCATGGCCAAAATTTTCAATTTTGCGTCTTTGGACATTTAGCACGAAAACAATGGGTCTAGCTTGGGGACATTAGAACGTAAGGGGTGATGAAGAACCTTGGAACTCATGGATAAGCGGACCCATGCTTTGACAAGTGGGCAATAGAGTCATTTATTCATTGACTAACACAAACGATGCAGACACAAGCAAGGGAAAAACAAAACTAACACACCAAACAAAAAGGGAAACACACATAGAGTGGAAGGGAAACAAACAAAAAGAAAGGAAACCTATGATACAATATCCTATGGTTCATGGTTGGCTACAACCAACCCCACTGCTTTTAGAGCTTTTTATATTGCCCACTGTGAGGCAACTCCAACGGGGTCCTGTCAAGGTAAGCAAGCTAGTATGTGTTTTCTCCGCAAAAATGCCTAATGTCGAAGGGCCCAAGCCAAAGAGAGTCAAACTGTCCATGGCTTCCTTTGGGCTCTCTCCTTTTGTCCCAGAGGAGGAAAATATCTCCATTCTGAAAGGTTCTATCTTGTGCCGTTTGATCATAGAACCTCTTCACCTTTGATTGGTGTCTTCTTAATACATCAACTTCTACATGTCTATCTTTGTCGAAGTTATCTAAGTAGCAAATCATCTTGTTAAGAGCATCTGAGTATTCTCCGTTTTCTACTGCCTTGGCCAATTGTAAGGTAGGTAAGTCTAGAGAAATTGGGATTTGAGCTTTGAGTCCAAATAACTGTTAGAAAGGAGAAGTGCCAATAGCCCTCTTGCGCATTATCCTATCAGCCCACAATGCATCATATAGTTTCTGATGCCGATCCTTTATATTAACATCCACTAGTTTTCGAACAATAGGGACAATATATTTGTTAATTGACTCCGCTTTGGTCATTGCCTTGTGAACGGTAACCGGTAGAGTGAGATAGTGAAATACCATGGTTATAGTAGAAATCTATCAACTCAAAGATAAGAGAAGTAGGTAACATTGTCCGCTACTATTTTGTTTTGTATTCTTAACCTAACAACAATATTCTCGTTTAAGAAATTGCATATTGTTTCGAGTTGCGAATGCTTGGTGGGAATTTCTTACACCCACATTGTGAAGTAATTAGTAGTGGCAAGGACATACATATGACTTGCGCTGGATTACGTGTTCAATACATCGTTGAAATCCAAACCCCATTGTTGGAAGGGTTCCTCGATGATCACATGCTTAATAGGCAAAGCAACAAGCCTTGGCTTGCCTACAACTTGTTGACACAAATCACTTTTCCACACTCATTTGTATACATCTTGGAAGAGGGTAGGCCAATAATATCCACCTCTCAAAATTTTGTGAGCTATTACCATTGTAGAGAAATGACCCTCGTACGCTCGATCATGGAATGGTTTGAAAATCTTCTTGTGTTGTTCTTCCTCAATGCACCTTAGGAAAGTACCATCCAGTCCTTTCTTATATAGTATGTTCTCCCAAATAACATATTTTGCTGCTTTGAGACAGAGAGTACGCTTTTGCTTGTAATCCAATCTGGGATGTAGTCACCATAAGTCGAAAAAGTATGGTATGTCGAGTACCAAGGGTTGGTTATGTTTACAAAGAACACGAGAGGGAGATACTTGATCAAGCACTCATAGCAATTGGAACAATCTTCCCATTCTTCTTGAGAAAGGAGTTCACATAAGCCATTGGCTCATACCAATTTGGAGGGTTTGATATCAAGGTCATACTCTTGCACTTTTGACACCCATTTTCCTCTTTTTGCACCGGGATCTTGTTGCATCAAAATGGATTTAATAACGGGGATAGGGACCATGACAATAATATGAGAATTCAAGAGGTAAAACCTGAAATTCTTCAAAGCTCTAACCACAGCATATGCATGCTTCTCATGTTGTGAATAGTTAAGTTCATGTGCTTTCAAAGGAGCACTCATGAATGTAATGGGTGACTGAATTTTATCCTCATTTTCTTGAACGAGGACAGCTGAAATGGTATGTCACGAAGCATAGCAATACACAATGAACTCTTTATTGAAATTTGGGCTGACGAAAGTGGGTGTTTTTGTAATAGAACTTTTGATAGACTCGAAAGCCTCCTTCCCTTATTGACTCTATTTGAAAGATTCCTTGGGTTTCATCATATGGACGATTTAATTTGTAAACTTTTGAAGTCCGGAACAAACCTCCTTAAAAAGTTTATTTTGGCGAAGAAATACTGCACACCCGGAGTACTCGTGGGTAGAGACAATCTTTGGATGGCTTCCACTCTTTTTGGATCAATCTTTGTACCTTCCTTGCCCACAATGCGACAAAAAAGTTTTCGTTTGATTACTCCGAATATTGATTTTTTTAGATGGAGGAAAATATGACGTCTTCTCCAATGAAACAAAACCCACTCTAGCTTTCATGCAAGCGTTCTTCTCTCTTCTTAGAATACACCGTGAGATCGTCAAGATACACCACTATGCATTTCCCCTTCAAATCCTTGATAGCTAAATCCATAGCCCTCTAAAAGGTGGCACCTACATTGATTAGCCCGAAGGGCATACGGTGATATGCAAATGTGCCCCAAGGAGTGGTGAAAGCAGTCTGAAACTGATCTTCCTTTGCTACCTCAATTTGATTGTATCTAGAGAATCAGTCAAGCGTAGACATCGTTTTTGAACCATTCATTGCTTGTAGGATATAATCAATGATTGACAACATGTAGTTGTGTTATAGAGAAGCTTGATTTAGATTTCAGAAATCTTGACAGATACAAATTTCACCATTCTTCTTTTGAACCAACACAATATAAACTATCCATGTGGAGTTATGGATAGGAAAATGATGCGATTATTGAATAGTTTCTCGATTTTTGCTTTGACGGTTCCGACAACCTTTGGATTACACTATCTCGTCTTTTGCAGGAAGGGCTTCACATCTAGTTTGAGGGGGATAGAGTGCTAAATTGATTGTGGTTGAAAGGATTTGAGATCATCATAAGAATATCCTAGTACATCTGAATACTTCTTCAACAAGGTTAAGAAGCTTCTTCGCGCCTCGGGTGAACAACATTTTCCTATGTTCACCATGCTTGGCTGTTCACTTGTACCGATGTCTATGTTCTTATATTCTGATCAAGATCTAGGTTAATCCTTGGCGTTCTGTGGATAAACCTCTCATTCTTGTCAAATAGTTTCTCTAGTGACACTAGCCCCTTCGGAATTATGTTTCCTTTTGATTGGATTACTCCATCTTCATCTACTTGATCAATTGTGTTATCGTCACTATCACTTGTGGTAATCTCTTGTGGGAGTGAGTCATTTCCTTCAAAATACATAGACTTGAAATCTCCAGTTTGCTAAAGGACAGAATGTGGTTATCATCATTAAACACTTGCCAACCCTTTGAATTTCTAGAAAACTTGGGCGGAAAATCATCTCCACTCAAAACACGTCCACCAAAGTCGAGGTGCGGAATGATGAAAGAGACGGACACTTTGGAAAAGAGTCACTATGGTGTTCTGATCTTGAGGAACAACCTTGATATCGAATGCATCAAAATCTTCTAGGCAATCCCAAACTCTATTTCTACAAAGGATGACAGACCGAATTCTTCACTTGGAATAGATCTCTGACCTGTTTCACGATCAACTTAACATCTCCTTGTAGTATCAACTTCTTGATTCCCGTTTCTTGGCAGCTCGCAACTCAAGCAACAAGGCTTCATACTCAACCGTATTGTTTGTGTTGGAGAGCTGCAACTTGTATGCCAAAGGGAACAAATCTCCTTGCGGAGAGGACAAGACAATACTTGCACCTGAGCCAATTGTTGAATAACTTATGTCAAATTCCATGTCGTTGGCAATATCTCATTAGTCTTTCCACAAGAATGGGCAACTCTTTGTCTCGTTCAGAACTCATGAAGTAGTTTTTGTTACCTCTTTCTCGAATGGAACTTTCCCAAATTCCTTTCTAGGATCATCCATCTTCTGGACCATGTATTTCATCTTAGGTTCAGGGAGGAGCTTTTTCGTTTCATTTTTGACTGGTATCAAGGCTGAAGACCAGTCCATTTGTATTTCACCTCCCATCTCCCCGCAAAAGCTTCTGCAGAGGAGCATCCCGTAGGTAGCTGACAGATTTTCCACTAGAATTGTTGTTTTCGCTTGCTTTTCTATATAGGCCACAAAGGCAAGTTCAACATCTTTGATTCTTTCAATAAGTGGAAGTTCATTTGTCTCCATTGAGTAACAATGACCGAATGCTCGAGAGAGTCTCAAACCAAGGTCTTGGACAACCTTAATGGATATGACATTGTCGATGCATGCACTGAATCATTGATGTAATTGTTAAGCCAGTACCCATTGATTATTAAGGAAACATAGAAATGTTTAATTTTGTCGGTAGATGATGGGGCATAAGCTAAAAGATTTTGGATTTGACTTTTCTCGGGTGTGGGAAAAAAGTCCTTGGAAGTGGATGACACACTGGATTTGGAAGTTCTACCTTTAATAAATTTGACCAGCTTATCAAACAGCTTCAAAGTCATTTTGCAGGTATTGCGATTGAAGATATAGATTTTGTCTTTATTCACATAGTCAATGATATCGAAGCTAGAAGATGAACTTTTAGAAGTATTGGGAATACTAGGGACAATTTTATTTGACCTAGAGGAAGTAGTTGCAGATTTTTCATTGGTCTTTTAATGTGCAGAAGTGGGAGCATCATTTTTAGAAGAGGCAGAAGTGCCTGACTTAACCTTGCGATGGGTTGTGGCTTTAGACTTCTTTATAGCCGATTCAAAGTATGGAGGAAGTGGAAAACCTTTTTTATTTATTATTTTTTCTGGTAATAGAGCCGTCTGTTGAGGGTCCTTTTTCTCGTTCTCTTCATGTTTGGATGATTTTTTTTTTCCATAGTTTTTGATTGTGTGAAGACAACCCAAGAATGGCAGTTCATATCCGCTATAAAGTCCTCATATTCATCTTCGGAAGAAGATGCATATTAAGGGAAACCAACCTCTGCAGATCCAATTTCTTCAACCAACATTTCACCTTCTTCTCCTTCATTTTCTGAAGCAACCTCTTCATCGTTTTCATCATTTGATCTGGTACTTCAAGCAACATTCATGGGTAGATCCTCAAGAGAAAGTTTATAAGGTGTAACAACAATTCTTTGCTTGTTAGGGAAGTTCTTCCTTGAAATGTCCTTATACAGGGTAGTCTGAGCAAGTTGCTTCTTGAGAGCAAACACATCATTAACAAGCTTTTGTACCAGAAAATTTGTAGCTTTAGAACTTGAGCTTTGGACATTGTCCTTGCTTGGACCTCTCTTAATTTTCCCAGACATGATGAGGTCATCTTCTACGTCCATCGCGAGATCTTGGGCCTCATCTAGAGTAGTAGGCTTACTTCTTCTCAACATGAATTTGACCTCCGATAATTTAACACTTGTGAAGAATCTCGATGGTTTTCGTTTGTAAGCCTTGCGACCTCCAGAATTTTGCAGAGCAACTAATTAAAATTAGCAACATAGTTTCTCATTGGTTCATGTGCTTCTTTCTTTAGTTGGGACCATTGTGCAAGGTTGGCATGAGCATCTTTAGCAAGCTTGAATCTGGTCTCAAACTTGGATTTCATGTCCGCCCAATTGGTAATGGATCACTCGGCAAATGATGGAACCAATCAGCGATAAATTACTCCAATGACTCCACAAATAGATGGACCAAAACGTCCTCATATCCAACACCCAATACACCACAAGTCTGTGATGAATGCAACAATATGATCATCTGGATGTTGTTTCCCATCTCCTTTGAACTTTGGAAAGTTCTTCCTAGATCCTTTAGATCTTTCATGTAGTGGAGGAGTCTAGGCCAACAGGCCTGTATTTTTTCCCCATGACAAAGGTGCATCCATTCTTTCTTCTTCTTCTCATTTATGGAGAAATGATACCTAATGGTTCTATAGCTGGTTCTTGATAGGACTTTCTTCAAGAAAGTTAGGATCAAATTTAGGAAAGTACTCTTGACCGACTTGCCTCACTTGTTTGGACAATGGGAAGCCTAAAATTTACCTTAGGTTGCTCTTCAAATGTTGGGTCAACGATACCAATTGCTTGATTAACCCTTATATATCTTCTTTCCGAAAGTTTGCAGGATTTAAGATACAAAGTGACTAGAAAAATGCAGATTTTTCACTAGGATTCAATAGGGCTTAACCATATTTAGATATATTTTTTGGTATTTTCAGTTTTGCAATTATTATGTATTTTCGAGAGATTTTTTAAGGGTGCACAAAGGGCAGATCTTCCCTAACGGAGTCGCCAAAAACTGTTGGTGAAGTAATTTTTTGCAATGCAGATTATTGGTTTTCACCAACGGTCACAGTCCAAGCCCTCCTTTTTGAGTATGGGGAGTCTCCCATTATTGAATCTAAACTTATTGATATTGCGGGGTTGCTTGCTGTTAGGCCGTGGATCGCATATGAATACTCCACTAAACCCGACAAAATTTTTCTTTAATGAGAGGTAAAGGGGAGTAGGAGAGATATGAAGAGACGGTTAATCTTTGTGAGTAGAATTACAAAATTCACACACATTAGCTAGAGTAGGTCCACATTCAATTAGAACAACACAACAATTTAAGCAATCAACAAGACTAATAAACCAGAGACACACAAAGTTCCACAGGATCCATTAATCAAGGACACAAAGTTCCTTCTTGGTTGTACAAGATCACAATGCTTGCAAAGTTGGAAAGTAGAGAGAGAGAGTAGAGGAACATAGGCAAGGAAATAGAAGAAATGTAGCTTTATTTCTTGTAATAGTAATGATACAAAGCCCAACCACTATAACCAATCGACAATTTCCAACCCGTTGGAGTGGGCAAGACATTACAATTTATAGATTTACAATATGACTCTTCATCTTCCCTTCACACGACCTTTCACTTTCTTATCATTTGTGACCTTTCATCTCCTAAAATTGAGTTAATACATTCAATTTAGGTACATATACAATATTACATTGCTATATAATATTTCTCTTGGCAAAAATCTGGAAGTTTTATGAGAAAATGGGCAAAATAGTCGGTTCAAGCAATAAACCGGAGAACAAGAGGAACTCTGGAATAGTTCCATGTGGGCCTTGATCAATTCATCTTTTTGCATTGTATTGTAGACGGGGTGAAAAAGGGGGAATATAGGGAATGAAAGAACAATTCCCTCTGTTCCTTATTTGAGTGACATATCCAACCTCTAACCCTTTTCACCCCATCGGCCACATTGAATTTTCACGAGAACCAAGGAACATTGGAACTATTCCATTATTTCCGCCAAGGGACGACATGTCTGATCCATGCACGTTTGCGGGGTTTTAGGGGAAGGATTGAACATGGGAACCATTCAAGTTGTTCCTTGCAAAGCCGATATTGTCGATTTATCCATTTCCTTATTTGTTTCGGTGTTCGCGGGTTTCGGTGGAAGCGGGATACAAAGTAACTTGAGGAACGTTCCTTGATTTCTCTGGAGGGATGACTTAACTGCTCGACCTGTTAGTGGTTGGGGGTCACTATCGACACGGCGGAACTGCTCCCATAGTTCTCGCGAAAGGCCAACTATGCCGATTATACTTGTCCACTCTACAATGCGGATAAGGTGGGAAAGCGGTTAACATGTGGAACGAATGAATAATTCCACTGTTCTTGAAAGACCGATTTGCCCCGTTTTCCCCCCAAATTTTCCCAAAAATGATTAACTCCATAATGAGGACCAACAAGAGGAGAAGAAGTACCCAAACATGAAATTTTGCCCATGGCTTCAAAAATTTCTAAGTTTTACTGATGGACTAGTTAAACCAAAACTCTGGCAGAGCATTGCATGACTTGAGAAGAAAGATAGAGACAAGTATTCCATCCACAAATAGGTACTATATGATTCTTTACTATCTCCTTTCTAATACATGAAACCATTGATCCTTGAGATCTGGTTCATGAGGAGTTCTGACCTCTGCAACACTTGCTTGTTGCCCCAATGAAGAATTAATAACATGTCTTATGACATGGCTTGGGAGGATCATGTACTTCAAAATTTGTTCCAAAAGAGGCAGGGATGTGGCAACTGTAGAAACTTTGCCTGACACGGAAGATTTTCAAGTTTTGGGACAAAAGTGAGGTTTCTATCCTATAGAGGGTTCCAAAGGCTTTCCAATGTCCGGCTATTTAGCTCCCAACTCCTCCTGGAACTCGCAACATCATCCTGGACCAGATCAGGTTCCATTGTTGGAGTATGGCATTCCTATCCCCCGAGGTGGCCCGGTTTTACTTGTTTGATTTTTGAGGTTAGTTATTTACACAAAATTTTCCTAAACTTCTTTGGATAACATCTTGGCTCTCTCACACAATGTCTAGATGGTTTAGGTTTTCTGTCGGATTCTAGAGGATATCCAAATGCTTTGTAAAATGGCCAAAAATGGCCCTTTCAAGGTCTCCGAGGAAAGTTGTTTCTCCTTGAATCTTAGTGAATTCTCCAATCATCTTAGGCATTCATCCTTGCACATGAAACACATATGAAAATATTCTTAGCATGTTCCTACTTGCCGCTAGAATGAGGATGACACTGTGGCCGGGTAGCCTAGTGGAAGGATTTATTGTGACCGGGAGAGGAATTTTCAAGTGGGGGATTGGTTGTCATGACAAAAGTTTTTAATTTTGCGTGTGGGACCTTTAGCATGACAACAAGTTCCTCGAACTCAAGCGTGCTTTCCAACAAAATAAAATTGGATGCAAAGTGGGTGTTAAATTGGTTTGAGGAATCCCTTCCAGATCGGGAGAGGAATTTTCAATTGTGGTCTTGGTTGTCATGGCCAAAATTTTCAATTTTGTGTGTTTGACATTTAGCATGACAACTGGTTCCTTGAAGTCAAGCATCCTTTCGAACAAAATAAAATTGGACGCAAAGTGGGTGTTAAATTGGTTTGAGGAATCGCTTCCTTAGAAATATTCAAAAGAGTGGCAATGATATGTGGCAATTGCATATGAACATCTGCACATCCCTAGCCTTATTCACTATGTTTTTGAACCATTATATTTTTCTTATGTCTTTTAGTGCATTGTTCATGGCATGCATGCAACACAAGATCCGATAAATATGATTGAAGGTACCTTCTACTAGGTTGGCTGCTTCTTTGCACTCATAAGATGCATCTGTGATGTCTTGTGCAACATTTGAAGGTCCAAGCTCCTCCATCGCATGCTTCAAAATATGAAATTTAAACTCAACATCCTTCCGCTTCGTAGATTAATCAATTTCTTGAAAGAAATACGGTCCATCTTTGCAGGAGAATGATATTGATGAGTTGTCGGTTTTTAATAAGCATTCACCATCGATGATAATGCTGCATACATGTGCCACCCATGTGAATTTCATCTCCTCCATTAACAGATTAGCCTTGGAATAATTTTTATCCATGTTTAGTCTTGTAAGTTTAGTGTGTCCCGAAACACATAACTGTACCTACTTTTACTACCTTGGCCATAGCCTCATAATAAGGAGAGCAAGTGGCATGAAATGGGATCCTAGTAGCATCAATTTTTTTCCGATAGTATGATCTGCCTCTTCCCTTGCTTTTGAATCAAACATGTCTACAACTAGTTTGGAGATTTTTCTCATGGCCTTTCTCTTCCGCCTGCTTTTGACTTATGTCATTCCAAAAGCAGCTTTAGCCAAAATATTCTTGCTAGTTCTAAGGTAGCTCAAAGGAGTGTTATCTTCAGTGCTAGTACCACAAACTTCTTGAACGTTGTTTGTGATATTTCCATTATAAAGTCTCACCATATCTGCTCTTTGATCAAGTGAAAGGGCCTTACAAACACCAACGCCTTGCCTTTGAGTTCCAAAAAGTGTGCATTGCTCCTGGTGATGCTACCATGCCAACTCTTTGAACATTCGCTGTACTTCCATAGTTTACACCCCCCTCTGGACTTGCGGATCACAACTGCATGAGCAAAATGTTGCAATGACTTTTTGTTATCAAATGGTTCCATGGCAAATGCAAACAACATTTGAGAGGGGCAATTGGTAGCACTACCGGGAGAACTACCAGTTGCTGTTGGCACTACATTTGTTCCACTTCTTCCCCCGTTTGCCCTAATTATGTCATCACCAACACTTCCACCTATCTCAACCCTCTCCTCCTCTGATTCATAACCATACTCAAAAGAACTCATGGTGATGATTGTTGGGGCTGCAATGAATTAAAAAAATAGCCATAACTATATGCAATGAATTAAAAAAAAGCGATAACTATAGGCAATGATTAAAATTTAAAAACAATTAAAACAACCATAACTATATGCAATGAATTAAAAAAACAACGATAACTATATGCAATGATTAAGAAAAAGTAAAACAACCATAACCATATGCAATGAATATAAAAAAACAGCCATAACTATATGCAATGATTAAAAAAACAGCCATAGGCCCATAATTATATGCAAAAATTAAAAAATATTAAAAAACAAAAACATCAAACATCAAACATGTGAATCACTGAATACTGAATAGGATTATTAGTTTTTTCATATTTGTATCTACATTCACGTGTATCAAAATTTTTGCATTCCTAATTATTTTAAGGATGTGTATCATACTATCGTGGTAAACCTTGCCAAAGCTATTCAGTAATCAAGAGTTTTATGTTTAATCCTATTCAATATACATTTTTAATATCCTATAAACTATAAACATGATTACAATGTCAATTTAGATGTAAAAACTTAAAAACAGATCCTAAATAATTAATGATACAAATAGAAGCTAAATTTTAAAAACTAGAGGATATTATCAAGTATGTAAGCAAATAAAATTATAAATACCTCTTGGTTGGTCATGTTCATGCTCTTTCTCTTGCAGTTGCCTTTCTTCTTCCTTTCCTCTTGCTCTTACTCTTGTCTTCTTCTCTTTGCTCATTTTGCTCAAGTGTGATATGGAAGAAGACCATAAAGTCATTTTATAACTTAAAATGTCACTTTTGCGGTTAGGGTTATGTTGTGTTTCTTTTATGTTATTTTAGCTTTCCATAAAATAAAATATGACAAAAAAGTGTGTTTTTCGTAAGTAAATGGAAAAAATAAATTCAGTGCTGCAGGGGATGTCTGGATGCCCCGGGATGTACCTCGACTATCCCGGGATGTTCAGCAGTCCTTGGCATCCTAAAACGTTTGGGATGTCCCCTGAATTTTCTGGATGTCCCAGAGTCCCCTCCTTTTTGCTCTTCTGGAAACATGGGGGTGACATTTCCTCCCCCTCCTGCCATCTCGGATGTCTTGGACACCTAGTCTTCCTACTTTGAGGAGCTCAACTACTTCCTTTTTGTTGTCATGATTAGAGGCGCTTTGTAATCATGGTCTGTTCTCAGGAGAACATACATGTTCTATGAGATTCAAGGAGATAATACTGCTGATACACAGATTTGAGGAGCTCGCTCACTCCCTTTTTTTCTTGTATTGATCAGAGGTGCTTTGCTCTTTACTTGTAGAAACAGTCACTTCTGTGTTTAAAATTTGTAGAGGACTCGGGCATACATGATTAACTACCTTCTTCCAAGCTATTCTACCCATGAAAGGTGTTGAGTTTCATTTGATTGCTAAAACTACCAATGAAAGGTGTTAAGTTTCATTTGAATGCTAAAACTACATACAGAAATGGTGATAGATTGATGAGATTGATTCCCCTTTACAAGTAACTACCGAGGTATCAACATCCTCCTTTTCTTGTCTTAAGCGTGCTGACATTTATTTTCTTTGATGCAGAGAGTCAGCTTTCCAAGAGATCAAGAGAAATACATATTGCCAACTTCCTCTTTAAATTTGGGGGAACTCTAGGGTTAGCCACTTAGGTTTACTTGGTGCAGGCCATTCTTTTATGCACATTATTGAGTCCTGCATTGTTTCCTCACGGTCTTTTTGAGGGTGTTGGTGTTATATTTTCGTCCAACTATGGTTTACATCAGCCGTAGTTTCTTGAGGGACGATACTTTATCGCTCAAGGTTATTTTTAGTGATTTTTTGTACATTTAATTTTTGAAATGTTTTCGGTTTGCCTGTTTTTATTTCAAACAGCTGGTTAGGTAGAATTATTTGTTGTTATACTTTCAGCTTGAAGGATTTTATCTCTTTTAGACATTGGAGGCCATTTTTGACTCCCTGTTGCTATTGTTACTGGCAGTACATTCAAGCCCCAACAACCTACTTTGGTCGCTTGTGGACTTTAATATGTTTTCTTTCGTTCTTTCTATTATGCTTGTAATTCTTCAAATATAATATAAATTTAGGTTTCATTGTAATAAATAAAGCATAAAGCAACAACTGTTCACATAAGTTTTGCATGGAAATCATATGGCCCGGCACATGTAAATATATTCATATGGGCTTTAATCCCACAATCATTCTCAATGAATAAAAAGTGTGCAAGCTTTTCTCACCTTTGACATATTGATAAAAATGGTTGGGCTCATGCCAACACAAGAAATGGACAATGCAGCATGCCAATTATTGGATGCCGCTAGCTATGAAATTATCATCTTACGTGTAAAATCTGTTTGTATGGTCAATTTACAGCTCAGATTCACTATCAATGGCGAATGGTCAAATATTTTTCTACGTGCAGCGCCTGCATATAGTGGAAGTGGTTTGAGAGGCTAATGCTTGCAGTTGGCCTTCTTTTAATTTCCCCAACCATTTATCAGTCTAATTCCTTTCCTATCTTTAAAATGTTAGTTGGAAAGAGCTAGGTAAGCTTTTTGTTTCTGCAGAGGGATACTTTTTTTGTAGGAATTGAGATCCATGGATGATTGAAAGAAAGCTGCCCTAGATCCAGATAATTTTCCTTTCTGGTTTTATATAAGGGTTGTTAATGTCAGACAAGTGCGTGGCTTCTTTTCAGATATTATAGTGTTGACTGCCCTGATTCAACCAAATGCATGGAGTGTAATATAAATAGATGAGATACTCAAATTGTTGGAGAAATGCTTCAATGAGATGAGGCCTTGTGGACTATAATAATTTCTGGATATGCCTACAATAGGCCTGTTGTGACTGTCTTGGAAATTTTATCAAATGCAAATGATCGGTGTAAGGCCATACTCATCAGCCTGTGCAATCATTTTGTAGCTTCTGTCAAAGACAGTGCTTTGGATCAGGAAACACATGAGTATAGATAGGATGCTCTTAGAGAAGAAAGATCCATGATGTAGTCTTAGGGTTGGTAATTCTTAGGGCTTCGTCTTAGCGTTGACACTTGTCATACTGATAAGCATTGTGATAAATTTGGCAAAAATAAATTCCCTGTTAACATTGATGGGAGTGTTGATTTTCTTTTCCTCAGAAAGGGCATTTGTGGCAGTGGGGCCAGCATTGGTAAGAGATAAGAACAATTTTCTACAAGGGGTTGTGGACAATGAGTAAAGGCTGATATGCCATCCTTTATCTTTGGCTTCTATATGCTAAATTCTCCTGTTTTTATTTATTGTGGATCATATCATAAGTTATGATGCATTATGGTGGATTCTTGTATAACAAACTGGTGATGATATATGTAATGTCCCTTTCTGGGCTCTAACTGAAAACAAAGGAAAATTGCACAAACCCCAATAGATAGTAATTTGAAATTTATGACAGCCAACTGAAAATTATGACAGCAGTGAACAACAGTCTGATTTTTAATAACAGCAATAACAGCAGCTTAGAGAATGCAATAATTCTTCAAAAATGCATCATTCACACCATCCAAAACATGTAGGGACACTTAGAAATATTTTAGAACCAATATTAACCAAGAAATCAGCCTTCAAACCCTAGCTGGAAATTATTTAATTAAATAAAATAACAACAGAGAACACCCTTACAAAAGTGGCTGGAAATGAATGATTCCAAGCCCAAAAATGAAGTCCAAATATAGATTCCGGCTGCTAAAAATATAAGGAATGCAATGATGGCTGAGTTGGATGTCGTTGTGCCCTAGAAACCCCTAACTCCTCCACAAGGTGGGTTGCTCCCCTAGGAGAGGGGCTGAAAATCACTGTAGAATCAAACCCTAGCTGAAAATCTGCAAAATCAATCTTCTTGAAGCTCTTTGGAATCCTGGGATGGAGAATCCTCAATGAATTGAAGAGTTTTTGTTCTTCAATCAAAGAAGGTTTTCGTCCTCCTTGTTGGCCACACCAAAGGATTTTCGCCCTTAAGTGGAAGTAGTTGAGCAATCAGCCCAAAAACCATGCAATGTTAATTTTAGACAAGATGATGATGCACAAATGAGCCAAGTGACCCCTTTTTATACCTTGTTGTGGTGCCAAAGGCCCAAAACCAATTAGATTGCCCTCAATTAGGAATGAGCTCATAATGGGGCCTTTTTCTTCTATTTTTTATGTGTCTTTTCATCTTCCCTAGTCGACTTCACTTTATACAGAAAACTTACTGAAAAAGAATGCAATGCTCAAGAAAATAACTGAAAAACATGCCAATTACTCCCCTTGGTCATTTCCTTCTTGCTCGCGAGAAGTGGAATGGGCTCAAAGTGATCACATTGAACTAGCTTGGAAAAGGGGACATCACAATATAGCTGTGGAGTTCTTTAAGAAAATGCAATTGGAAGATGTATTGTCACTGTCTCATAAACGTCTTCCATAATTCCATCACTTGAGTAATTCTTGGTTATGTTCCACCAAGTTTTCGGACGGAGATGGCAGGGGGCGTGTTTTTGGGGATTTTTTTAGGCCTTTTTAAGGGGACGACAAGGGACGGCTATTAAAAATAAGGGCAAATTTAAAAAATATAGGAAATTTCTAATATTCATATGATAACATTGCTACAGCATTCATCACACACAATATAGAACCTTAATAAATAAAATTAGAGTTGAATTGAGATTTCACATAAGATTTAACCTTAAAAATATAGAAAATTTGAAATTTGAAATATTCATATGAATAATCATATAATCATAAGTATAACACATTGATAAAATTAATAAAGCATTCATCACACACATCATAAAAGTTAAAAACTTTAATGCATAAAACTGGTGCTGAATTGAGATTGCACATAAGATTCAAGTTTCAATTACAATGAAATGCCCAAGGACAACAAAATGTCTGAAACATAGAAAATCAAAATGAAAATATATAGCTGCCCCTAATCAAACTCCGCTAAAGTGGCATCAAAATCAGACTCGAGTCCGAGTCACCAAACTATGAGGGCTGCCTAATCCAATGGAATGCCAATCAATCCCACCTATGTCTCCTCCTCATCAATATGTGAAGCATCTTCGGGATCAACATCCCAACGTGCGGCTAGAGTCTGACGATACTCAGGAGTCTTTCGATCTTGAAGTCTCAAGGCACTATGCATGGCTACTAACTTCTCTGAAGTGTCGAGGGCACTTAGAAATGCAAGTGGGGGTCCTTGTGGGCCCCCACATTGCTTTAATTTTAATTAGAAGTGTGTTTAAAAAAAACGTTTTTTTAAGGTTGTATGTGTAGGGGACGGTGAGGGGCGTTTCTACCCATCCCCGAGGTTCGAAACATGCCCGGTCTGACGGGGACGAGCTAAAAGTCATAGGGGATGCGTTCCCGTGGGCGTAAATTCTTGGATATCTGGTTCGGGGTTTAGAGATCGGTCATTGATTAATTCAATGTGATGTGTTTCTGATGTGGCAAGGATATCTTGGATAGATGAGAATGTAAAATGTGGTATTTCCAGAAGATAGACAAGTTGTTTGACTAAATGCCTCAGCAGGGTGTGGTTCTAATGGTTGTGGCTGCAGCTGGAATTCAGCCGAGAGGTCTCTTAAAATACCAATTCTTGACAATCACGATACATATGTTTGCAAATGTCAGCAAACAGCGGCATGCTAATTGTTTGATAAATGACATTTATGATTGTTTTGGTCACGAATTGTTGTCACTGCTGGATTTGAAGAAATAAGCTATTTTGATAAAGCCTTGGATTTTTTTTTTAGATATGTCTAACTGCCGAAATGTGTTAGCATCCTTGGCTGGTTGCACCTCATTCTTATTTTTCATTGCCTCTGAAGGGTATTTGCCGATACATATCCCTCAGGGCAGGATCTGCTTACGAGTACTCATGGTACCTGTGAATATATACTGATGGGCCAGGCTACACATTTTTGATATATTGTATTGCTTTTAGGAAGGTTACGCTGGTGAACATATGGGCATGCAAAAATCTTAGGATCTCTCCCAGGTTTAAACTAATGCAAAAATGGCTGAGAAATTCTCATTCGTTATTGTTTGAAAATGATTGAGAAGCATTTTCCTGAGCATTTCAAGTCACGTAATAAAAGTACAAAGAGGATAGTGAGTGCTTCCATTACCTAGGAAACACAATTCTGGTATGTCAATAACTGCAGGATCCAAATGCTGCATTTTTGAACAAAGATATCGATATTCCTCTATCTGAATTTATTATATAATGAACATTTTGCAGCTTGGATGTCGATTGAATGTATTCAATGTCCTTAATTTGAAAGTGTGAAGATCATTGCAGATATCAGCATTTACAAGTTAATCACTTTATAGGAGTTGTGTGTGCAACCATTTATAGCTATTTTCATTTGTAGAATTGTTTTCAATTGTAATTCTGGTTGAGCTTTGCAGCTGGAAAGAATTAAAAAGAAAATGGAACTTTGTAGTCTTGAAGAAGAATCCCAAAGCATCAAGTGGACTCAGCAACAACTTATCAATAAGGTTAGGCTTCTGTTTCCGTCATAGCTACTTGAAATATTGCTTGGATTGTTTGTTGTATGGAATCTTTATAACTGTATGAGCTTTAAAGTACAGTACAGCATTATAGTATTCTATTTGATGTATCCTGCTTATATAAATCTAATGTTTAATCAATGCTCCAATTTTATTAAGTCCTCTGTTTTTGGTCATCCTGACTATTGAGGTTTGTAACGGTGTCAAAATTGATTAGTAGATCTGGAAATTTATTTATTTCTTTGAAAAAATGTTGAGGCTAGTTGCATTTTGACACTTGTATTACATATCAGAAAATGGAAATGGGCTCAGAATTATAGGAAATTTGCATTACCCTAGAATATATCGTCGTAATTATATTTTCTTAAATAAACATTTGTGTGTTACATATATGGGTGGAAAACGTTTTAACATATGCACAAAATAATTTCATTAAGTCAGATACAACTCGTTGGTAACATCCATTATCTCATTTTTTCTTACAAAAACAAGGATATCTCAGAGTAAGTCTGAGAGTTTTTAAAGAGCCATTTTTTTCATTTTCTAGGGGCAAAGCTTATGGCCTGGATGACGTCCCAGCTAATTGCGAAAAATATGTATGGGAAGAGATCAAACATTATCTACTACAGGTTTTGGAATAATCAAGATAAAACTGGAAAGTGTTGGAGAACATTGATACCTCAGCACTGGTGCTAATAATGTGGGCAATGGGAGCAGATGAGCTCGAGCGCTCTCTTCCGATCATGTTATCTAGTATGCAACAAAATATCCAAAACTGTTGTGTGCATGGCCCAACCAATTCTTAATGAGATCATATGTCCGTCTTAGTTAGCATTTAGAAACGGTCAACAAATCACTGACAACATTATGACGGTTCAGGAAATGAATATGCCCAAATCATTTAAGAGTTGGAACTGCAGGTTTTGTACTAAATAAAGAAGGAAGATTTTGGGTTTCATATCATATTGTCTGATGTGTACAAAGTTATATTCCCTCAGCTACTTTCAATAGTTCTGTCGAGGGTCACCAAGTTTGGTTGTTTGTTCATCTAGGTGGCTGTGACATTGTTTGCAAGTAGTTGGGCATCATTGCTGTAAGTTGTACCCATTTGACAATACTAGTCAATTGAAATTTATTGAATCCATAGGGTTTGAAATGTAGGGAGCATGGCCTGTGTCCTTCTGAATAAAGATGGAATAGCGCTATTTGTTTTAAATTTTTTACAGAAAAAAGTATGAAAATGCTCTATAATTTGATCTAATTCGGGTTATTAGGTAAACACAATAAATACAGTAATCTGAACCTGAATTAGGGTAAATAGGGTCATTTCTAGAGAGAGAAAGTAGAGATAATGCTATAAATTATACAATGGAAAGATCCAACCTGTTGGTGCGTGGAGTGATGTACAAAGAGTGGAGATGCCTGGAATTAACTCAGGAAGGTGTTGTCAGGGTCTCAGATGAAAATCAGAGATAGAGGAATTGTCTGGACATTGCCATCAAAACTAGACACATTCATCTGACAGAAGTGTTTGGGAGGGTGTTATAGGTCTGCAACGTACCAGGCCGATTCACCTATGTCTGCAATATGGTTCCAAAGTGTTTGGACCCTTCGATCTGTTGCGAGGAAGCTTGTGCGGTCTCTAATTTGTCACAAACCCAACAATGCATACTTAACAACAAAGGACCTTAAAAAATGGGGTAGCTTTCTAGGCTGGATTGACCTCAACACACCTCCGCGTGGGCTGAGTGTTGCCTACGTACCACCACTCTAAAGAGGGATAAAGAAACATGTAATTCTCCTGGCTATGTTAATGAAACTGTGGAAATAATGTGCAATCTAGATGTGATGCTTGCTTTGTACTTTGACACTTGGCACCATGCAACTTTGAGCTTTTGTATTTCAGATTTGGCTCAGTGCACTGCTCTTTGAAGAATTGAGATAAGTCCATGACTTTTGTGCATTGATCTTTAAGATATGTGAGAGTGGCTTTGGTGATAGAGGGGTGCTCCAAGATAATAAGAGGTGAGGAATGACTGTATTGGTGCTCTTTGGACAAGCCCTTCATTTAGACCTAACACTTGGCAACATGCACTTTGGACTTTTGTGTTTCAAAATGTAGCTCAATATCCGTGATCTAGGTTATGCTTGGTTGTCTATAAATGTGTAGACATGCTCCAAGTATTGTAGGGTATTCTTCAAACATACCTAGATACCCCTAATAGGTTAGGGTATGTATTTAGGGATGACATTTCGTTAGTTTTCCTGTTCAATTGTGCCAAAAATCTTGTCTAGGTCGACTAAGCCAAATAACTCCTTAGGGATTGTGACCGTTAGAATGCAAATGTGCAGGTTCATAGGCAATGGGCATGATCGGAATTGAACATGTCATAGACCTAGAAACCTGTCTAGGTGTGAGAGAAATCAGGTCTGACACATGCGGAAGTCTGTACAAATTTTCAGTGGTAGGTCAAATGATTCACGCTGAGCTTCACTAGAGAATGGATGTTCTGTAGTTGATATAGGGTGCATGATAGAGGAACAAGATCATTGAAATAGGTCAAATATTTGTAAATGGACTATATATTAGAGTTAGTACACAGGGTGATATTGCCAAGTGCTTGGACCAAATTTAGGGGACTGCAACAATATTTAATCTAAGGCATGGGCATTTGTTAGTTAGTATCATATAAGTTATAATCCTGCAAAATCAACTAGAAATAGTTGTCAGTTTTCTGTTTTAGTGATATATCAATGAAGCACACAGTAGTAAGTGTCAGAATAAATGCATGATATATATCATGGTAATGTCATAAGTAATATATAGCAGACAATAGAAGTGTGCTTGAGATAGATCATGCATGTAACAACACATAGTAATGTCAAATAATCGCAAGCAGTTCCACATCAGTAGTATATAAGCATGCATAATCATGCAACATCATAGTAAATCATAAGCAAACAACATGATCAAGAAACACACAAGCAAACAAGACATGCCTTCTGACATGACTGGCAAACAAGAGGATCCTTTGACACAATTGACACATGATAAGGCATGCATTTGAACCAAGAAATATAAACACGATAAACATAAAATAATCAATATAAACACACATTAGTAATCATCATGTAAACATCAATGTAACAATCTTGAACAGCATGCAAGCACGGGGTCAGCAATGTTTGTACCTGGAAGCAATCAATGTTATGATAAAGTATAGCAAAGAGTAAGGTAGCACTTTAAGGATATGAACAAGAGAAAATCTGGTATAAACAATCTATGGGGCTGAATAAGACCAATGTGACTAATATAGAAACATAGACCCTGAATGATGTGCTAACACGCCCCTAGTGTGGGCATGCTCCTATTATGGAAATGTTGCCCTCCAGTATGAGCAATGCCAAATATCTGTGCATCCATGCCTGTAGACTAAATACTCTATTGGGAACTAGACTAATTCTATATCAGCACAATGTAGAACAAGGAGTTTGCATGGCAGTATAGCATAATAAGAGTAATTAGCAGCTTTGTATTTCTTTGAGTAATTAGTTCAACAATATTCTTCCACTCAAGAAGGTTCTCATACAAGTGCCCTTACCCTCTAAGACTTGAGCTATTTAAACGTGGGCCTAATGGTTGACGGTTAAGTTGACCGCTTCAAGGATCCTACCTGAGTCTTTTAAATCGATAAAACGAAGAACACGGCAATAGCATTTATGTGGGCTACAATAATTCTTATTGCTAACCTTTTAAACCAACTATAATACTCATATGTAACCTGTAGTATGTCAAATGACATCAAGTAACAATGTGTAGTATTCCAGCAAGTAGTGGCTATATTGTGGTTTTGTATTTTTTGAATATGTAATAACAAGAAATAATCAGTTATGCAAAAGCATAGAGACGATCAAGAAATCAAAGCCAAAAAGCAAACACTGAAACAAAGCCAAAAACTATATACAATTTGAAAGTTAGGATGATCGAGCAAATGGAAGAACCCAAGAACCATTGTTAAGGTATAACTAATAGACCTCCTGCACATAGAGTCACCTAGTTTGAAACAAGAAATTCATTTTGCAAAGAATGTTTTTTTCAAAAGAAGAAGAAAATTTAGAGCTTAGAGAATCAGTACATCGCACTAAACATGAATCCTCGCAATGACTCCCTATTCACGAAACGATGGAAACCGTGAAAGTTAGTGGAATCCAATCTCTAGAGCAAAGCATCATTAATAATCAGTGTCAGCTAGCTGAAGAGGTGCATATTCTAGGAAATTAATGGTTTTATATAATCCATGGGCTCTCTAAGTTTTCCAACACTCCAAACGTTGCAAGAACTTGCCAAGTGTTTGAATCACAGGGCCCTTCTAAATGATCACTACCACTGCGTGTGATTAGTCCAAATATCTAGAATAACTAGAATAACCAACATAATAAAATAACTAGAATAACTGTGTGTTGGTGAGTTTAGTCAAAATATCTTGTCTAAGTTTGAGCTCTCTGAGACAAGCTAAAGCATTGCAACATACAAGTGGTCTCTCTTCACATGTTTCAAAACAATTGAGCTCCTTCAATCAAAGAAATATGGGGCCGTTATCAAAATTTGAGCTGAGCTGAGGTATTGTATTGCATAACCGAGCTCTCAAACTTTGTTAGTTAACACATAAAGCTTTTAGAGGTGTGCTTTTACCAAAAGAATCCTTGGGTCCTTTTAGACCTTCCTTAATACAACATTGAAGCACTTTAGGGGACCAATTCTTTACAACTTAGTATTTATTTAATTTCTCGTGGTGCAGAAGTCCATCAAGTGCCCACACTAGTAAATTTGATCATCTAAGCCCTGTATTAAACCTGTAATTCCTCCTGCAAATCTGTCTGCAGTGCTAAAAATTTGATAAGTAGGCCTCAAAATGTAAAGGGACATTTTGGGCTTCCACATTGGCTCCGGCTGCAATATAGGTACTTCTTGTGGGTGCCCAGAGATCCCATTACACTAAATGAAGTAGACCAAGTGCCTCCATAAACTGAAGCTCACAAATGTGCTACAGGATCAATTCCCAAAATATCCCAATTCTGCCATCAAACAAAACTGAAACCAAGTCTCTCCAAGTACCCCAAAGATAGTTATGCCAAGCACGTATTCGAAAACAAAAAGAAGAAAAGTGATATGTACAATATATATACACCATGTACAATGCAAAGACTGCCCGATCTCATTCGATAAACCCATTCATTAGAATGGAGAAGAATGAGCCCTTTGTCAGCAGAGTGCCTTACATGCAACTTGTGACAACAAAAACTAATAGTGTTCCAAAATATAGTAAACAAATGATCACTGAGCGTGTTAACCCCAATTGCAAAATCAAAGCCCAAATATGAAGACGAATGAAAATTGGGCTCTTGCAAAAGCAATACTGACAATTTAACACCTAGAACTTGGACCCAATCTGAAATTGAAGTGAACAATCGGCATCAAAATATAAATTAGAAATGGGATTAGAGTGAAAATTACCAACAAAATAAAAGCACATGAAAAGAGGCGTGTAAGTAATATGTCAGAAAAGAATAGTGGGTTTGCAAAGTTTGAACTTCTCAGTCTCGAAGTGCTCACAATCCTAGTTAATACACAGACATAGGTATTATGAGAGATAAAAGCTAATGCATTTTATTAATCTCCAAAAAAGATTAGACGAGGGCCACCTTTACTCCGTTAATCCCAAAAGACAAGACAAACCCTATTTATTGATTCATTGTGGACTGGTAAATCAACCATTGTCGTAACTACAAAATACCTAATTTTATGCAGGAATGTTACCCGCAATACAAACTACAATATTATTAATAATTACTAACTTACCAAATTATCTATGGTAAAGGTGGTGTCTTCTATAAAGAAGCATGCTCCTTTTACATTTATTTGCCATATTGGGTATTGGAAGATGATGAAGAGTCACTTAACCAGACACGAGGCTGGGGAGAATGCGTATGCTTATGCCCATGCTTATGTTTGGAAGAATGAGCAGAGTGTTGTGGAGAATTTTTCGTAGAGTGCTTCCAAAGATGTTTCTTTCTCTCATGTCTGTTCTCAACTTCGTGATTTATAGCCTTCGTAAAAAAGACATCTTCAGTAGACTTACCACTTTTCTTGTTTGCAAATTGTTGCTCATGTTAAGTGAGCAATTCACAAATGGAGTCAAACATTGCATTATTGATTTTGTCCTTGAGTTGCAACATTTCTAATTTTTTTGTATAACTTGTGCTGAGCTCATTCAAAATGATAGAATTAAGCATATCATCATTAATTTTTCCACCTGTATTGTTGTATTCTTGTTTGAGGTTTTAAAATCCTATATATGTATTTAGATACATTCCGATCATCATTAATTTTATTATTTAACAACTGGATTAAGAGATCAATCGTCTTATATGCTAGTTGTTTATCATACAGATCCTCGAGTGCTTTCCATGCTTTCCAAGTCATAGTTAATAGACTTTATGTGAATGATGACTTGTGCAGAAGAAGGAGATTTTAATAATGCAACTGCTCTCTTGTCATGCTTTTGAAATTCAAGTAGCTTAGAAGATTGAGTAGGGGTTGAAGGTTGGCTTTCAACTAGCTCCCATGTCATTCAAAATGAGTGTGTTTTCCATGTTCATACTTCGCTCTTTGTAGTTTTTCGGGCTTAATTTCCCAACTTTAGAGACGAGGGTTACTATTTTAGTCATGATAACGTGGAGAAAATAATAAATCACAAAAGAATCTTAGTGGGGCTTTTCCTTTACCCGCTAACAGACTCGTGATATGATTTCTATTTTCAAAAAATGAATGAAGACATAACGGCCATTTTGTGGTTTGGTAGTTGGTCCTGTTGTCATTTACACATTTGTTTCACCATTTTACAGAGACTCATTTGTTTAGAAAATACATTGTAAGGCATGTTAGTCATGTTGACTTTGAACATGAAATGGCTTTGGATACAAAAGAACGCTCTTGGGGATTTAAAATTTGAACCTCTTGCTTTCAAAGTGTCTCACAATATTTATTCACCTCTTTTTCTTTATAAGCATTTACAATAGTGAAGGGAGAAAATTGTATTTAAAGAGTGTTTTTTCTGTGATATCAATTAATTTTTTTTAACTTTGCATGGATGAAGTCCGTCGCTCATAAACAATATCAATGATATTTATAAAATGTTGCAGCAGTGTTTGGATGGTCTGACAGATATTTTTGTGACAACAAATTAAGGTTTAGAGTGAATTAATTTCAGCACTTCCTTCTTGGAAAGCAACTTATGCATTAAATTGGTGCACTTCATCCAACATATTGAATGAAAATTTCAGGAAAAATCAGAATTTAATAGACACTTTGAACAACTCATCCTGGGTTAAGGTGAAAATGCAAACACAATACGAAAAGTTGCCAGATGGCTTCAAATGCTGTTTTCCTCCCCATTGGTTCAATTTTATCCTTATAATTTTCACAGAAATGCACCAAACGTTCTATATGATTGTTTAAACTTTTGTAGCTACCAGAAATTTCTTCAACCCCATTCACAAATGTATTCAATCTCCACAAAGGGATTATCGCCATCATGCACCTATATGAGTATATCCTTGGTTGTCTTTGTACTGCACATGGACTGTCTGATTTCATCAGAAGCACCATTGGGGTTAAACAGGCTTGTCTCCTACCCTCTTCGGCATTTACATAGATGTGTTGGAATCTTTTCTTTGGGACCACATTCGGAAGGCGATGGTTGCCTTCTTCACCACGTCTTTATTTCTATTCTCCTTTTTGCTGATGATATTATTTTACTCGCCTCCGCTCCGGAGGGGCTTCGAGAGACTTGATGCACTTGTTGTATTCTCGTGATCTTTGGCATCCGACGATAAACTGGGTAAGACCAAGGTCATGGTCTTCAATGGATTGAAGACTTCTCACCTCCATTTCTTCTTCAAGGGACAAGAGGTCGAAATCACTAATACATACACCTACCTGGGAGTTCACTTCTTCTTTGGGCCTAGATTAAGGATGAGGCATGCTCTTCAACCGAGGGTGAATAAAGGTCGATGATGTGCTTTCGGCACCATTTTCAGGACATCTCCTCCAAGATGTTTCTTATGAACTCCCTCATTCGGTCCACTGTTCTCTATGGGTCTGTTATCTGGAGGCCCTCCCTTTTAGATACATATTGGGCTTCTGCCGAGAGGATTCAAACTCTTCTCCTTCGCCGCTTCATCAAATGCAAGCAGACGGTCCGTTAACATTTATTTTGGCAGAGTTCGAGGCTCGGCCTTTCTGTCTCTGGAGACTATATTTGACATATCGACCTTTCTTCACCGTATTAGGAGGTTTGGTGATCTCTCCAATGGGCATGATAGGTACTCATATCTCGCTTATTGTTCCTCTGCGAGTATTGCACAGACTATGGGCCATTGTTGGTTTTCCGAGACTTCTGCCTTATTGGATTCGGTTGGTATCCAGATTGATCGTCTCCCCCTTTTCAGTTTTTCTTGAATGCTCCCAGTCATCTCTTGCCCACCAAGCAAGTGTTGAACAGGTGCATCCGAGATGATATCTATAGGAGCTTCATTCAGACTACTTGGGTAAATCCTCATGGGGGTTTGCATGGCCAAGATGTCCTTTTATGTAGAGCATTTTTTTGAGATCAGAGATGGACTCATCATCCGCCCCCATACACCTTCCGTCACCGGATGCATGTCCTCCGCATTCTTTTGGGTCAGTTTCGTGGCGGCTCCCACAGACTTTGGTGTGAGATTGATCACCACATTGATTGGGATGACAAACTTTTTAGGCTCTGTAGCCTTCAGGAGGTGGAGACCGAGACTCATTTCATCTTCCGCTGCCCCATTTACTATGAGATCATAGGACGATTTCATTGCCTTTTCAAAGGAGTTCAGACTCTACCGGTTTTCTTCAGATATGTTGACCAGCGGTGTCTTGCCCTCTACATCCGGGAGTCTCTGCTGCTCCGGGACTAGATTCTTCATCCTCATTCGAGAGTCATCCCCATGAGACAAATTATAGCCTTCATTCCGGTTCTACTGCAGCGGAGGAACCGAATGACAGAGTCTTTCTAACCTTGTTACAGTCGCATAGATCGTTGTCGTCCCATTGACCTTCGATCTCCCTCGGTCACCACTAACATACACGGAAACACACCCGCACTCAGGGACAACCCAACTCCATTCGCCTTCTTGGTCGCCGTCTCGCCTCGTCGATCTCGGTAGGGGAGGAGGCCTTCACCCCCTCTTTGGGTTTGCAGCCATCGAGCTTCTTTTCGCGGCCTCGAATGTTGGGAGGGGTGTGACTACCATTCCTGAGTAGACCAATGGTCTTCATTTGCCCCCTCCTTCATTCCCTTCTCTCGCTTCTTCCTTCTTTCTCCTCGCTTGTTCCATTGCCCCGCTGTGGGAGCTTTGACTTCGGGTTTCTTGTTTGTTTTGTTTCTTTTCTTTCTTCTTTTCGGGAACTCTTTATGAGTCATTCCCCCGCTGGACTTTGTATATTGTCTAGGATGCATTCCCATTGACCTACTTTTGTGGTCATTCGTTGGACATTAATATAGTTATCTTATCTTATCTACCCCGATAATATATTCTCTTGAGATTTTTCGATTTTATTTTTTTAGACATAAATATGAATGTAAACTTCTCTCATAACCTCTCTAGTATAATATTCAACATATATTATTAAAAATGCTTTCAACCTACCTTTACGGAAAATCATATTATAATTCCAAATAAAATGCCTAGTATATCTTTTTCTCCTCAGGCCTCCTCTTCACTCGTAAATCTTTACGACTCGACCCATCATCGCTTTCTTTTGCAAAACATAGGTCCGATATTATTTTAATATGCATATAAAAGTATAATGAGAGACAAAAACTAATGTATTTTGTTAATCTGCAAAACGTAGCCCATGAGGAGTGCTTTTACTCGGTTAACCCTAAAAGACAAGACAAGCCCTACTTATTGATTTACCATGCAATGGTAAATCAACCAACCTAATAACTACCAAACACCTAATTCTATATGGGGATGTATGTTACCTGCAATACAAACTAGAAAATTATTATTAATTGTTAACTTACCATCCTATCTAAAGTAAGGGGTGCCTTTTGTAAAGAAGTGTGCCCTTGTAACATTTTTTTAAAGAAAAGATTTATATTATGGAAAAACAAAAATAGATATTCTACTGTGCAGTCTATAAAAACTTGGCGTCCCCAAAGATTTCACTTAGAAATCTTGGGATACCCCTTTTAAAATTTTGGGTCTTTTGCCTTGTTAAGATTTGCTCAGGATTTCTTTAGGAGGTTGTAAGAGGTTACTTGGTCGCATTTGAAAAATACCCACTTGCTCAAAGTTGCCCAAAATCCCTAAAAAGCTAAGTGTGAATTTCACTCTAGACCAATTCGGGTTTTTCAAGTTGCTTTACTTCATAATCTGCAGTAAGTCCTCACCCAAAACCCGGTTTGCACTAAAAATGTGTTGCGGGAATGCATAACTACTTTACTTCTCTAAAAGCAATTAAGTGCAGTTGTCCAAAAAATCTGATTCATACCGTTAGTGAATTTTGGGTTTTTTAATCACGTTGCCGCTGCGTATTTCGTGTTTTTCAACTGCTGCTGCTGCCGCGGTGTATTTTGGGTTTTCCATCTGCTGTTGCTGCTGCCGGTGTATTTTGGGTTTTCCATCTGTTGCTGCTGCTAGTGTATTTTGGGTTTTCCAACTGCTGCTACCAATGTATTTAGGGTTTTTCAGTTGCTGCCTAGTTGTTGTCCATTTTTGCACCCCTTGCAAAAATTAGACAACTTGAGCAATCGTCGTCTTTTAATGATGAATATGATAAAACAAGTAATTTTCATGTTTTTGGGGCACTAGGAACCATTTGGATGCAATTTCTCTTCTCTCTAGGCTTCAAAGTTCAATACTTAGCCAAATTTGAGTAAAAATGGTAAAATGGGAAAAATTTGGCTTTGGGGCACTCTACTATTTTTTTCTAACTCCTCAGTCCAAGAGAAATCCAAAAAATTAGAAAAATGGAAAAATTGAAGTTTGGAGTAATGTGGAGTTTTGATGTAGCACAACTGCAAAGTAAAGCTAAAACCAAGTAAAGTAGTCCAAAAACCCTTAGAGAAGGGAAGAAAGCAAGAGTAACTGAGAAACGGTTACTTCTAAAAGTAACTAAGTAAAGCAGTCCAAAAAACCCTCAGAGAAGGGAAGAAAGCAAGAGTAATCCGGAGAAATGAAGTTACTTTACTTCTAAAAGTAACTAAGTAAAGTAGTTCAAAAACCTTCAAAGAAGGGAAGAAAGCAAGAGTAATTCGAGAAATGAAGTTACTTTACTTCTAAAAATAACTAAAATAATCTCCAAAACCCGTAGAGAAGAGAAGTAATACAAGAATGGGCATAGTTACTCCGAGACAAGGGGACGAGGGGACGACAGACGGAGTTTTCGGGACGACGTAACATTTCTAAATTTTGGGAACGGTGGGGGGACGACTAATTATAAAATATATAAATATTTAAAATATAAAGATATAGTGACTAAATTATATAAATAAGCTGAAATAAAACCATTTGAGATTTAAATAAGGTGAAACTTGAACTCATAAACATCAAATACATTCCTAGAACTGTTACAGACAGGATACTGTGATTTCAAAACACTCAGCTTTTCCAAACATGTTATAAACTTCTATTATGTTCTCCTTCAATTCTCTGATAGCAATCTTCCCAAACTATGACCAAGTGTTATGGTTCACTGTTGACAGTTGTGATCTATTGACCCTCAATTGCTCTTGTCAACCTTCTACTGACAAAACAGAGAATGACAGAAAACAGGTTCTCATTCAGATTCTACAGTCAGACTAAGACTGTCAAACAATAATAGTAGGGTTTCAGGATATATTAGCTTGATCATTACTTGCACAGGCCCGTGACTTGCTTCTTCACAAGATCTTGAATCATAAGTGATTTACAATTAAAAAAAAAAGTTTAGAGTGTTGTTTTTATGTTTTTTTATTGAAAAATGCGGCAGACCACGTGGGGATGTCTGGACGCTCCCCACACGCTTCCCGATTTACTTAGATGCGTCCCCAGACGCGTTTCCCATCATGCATGCATCTTTGTGGGAAACGCCCCCAGACGCCCGGGGACGTCCCGAACGTGTCAAAAATGTGGGGGCGTGTCATCGCAGAATTATGGTAAAGGGTGGTCGAAAACCCGAATGGCCATAACTTTTGACCAGATGCTCCATTTTTTGAGATCTTGGACTTTCTAGAAAGCTCTCAACCTCCTCTACATTATGGAATCATGAAAATTAGATTTAGATGGGGGTAAGTTGGTAAAAATGGAAAAAACATCTCTAGTAATGGGGGTCAAAACCCTTCAAGAGAAGTAAGACAAGAATGTGGGGTTGAAAACCGTCAAAGAAGAGAAGTGAGGCAGTAATGGAGGGTTGAAATCCTGCAACAAAGAATGTTGGTAATGGAACTTCGTAAACCCGAATGGCCATAAATTTTACTCAGTGCTCCGTTTTTCGAGATCTTGGACTTTCTCGGAAAGCTCTTGGCCTCCTCTTCACCATGGAATCATGAAAATTAGATTTAGAGAAAAATGTCAAAAAATATCCATAGAATGTGGGTCTAAAACCCTCAAAGAAGAGATGTAAGGCAATAATGGGGGGTCAAAATCCCACAACAAAGAAAGGCAGTAATGGCACTTTGTAAACCCGAATGGCCATAACGTTTTCTCAGGTGCTCCGTTTTTCGAGATCTTGGACTTTCTGGAAACGTCTCATCAAGCCCTACATCATGGAATCCAAAAAATCTAATTTTGGCAAGGGTAGCTGAAAAAACACTTTCAAGATGAAATGAATAGTTCTAGGTAGCCCAATTGCCAACATTAATGCAAGATGGGCGCTTTTCTTCTCTACCAAGCCAAAGACCGTGGGGATGGGTTTGCATGGTCATCCATACCTATTTCAGAGCATTTAATGATTTTTGTGGAGTAGATTGTACTGAAGGTTCATCAAAGAAGAGAAAAGCGAGAATGAGTTTCTACAATCGGAGTAATTTCTTCTCATTTTTTCCAGACAATGTAATTAAGTAATCACGTTGAATTGTAAAACTTAAGTAATTTGGTTGAAAGCCATTGCTTTAAGTTATTTTAAAAACGTCAATTACTTAGTAATAGTTGACACTCCATGAAATGTAGTTGATTTTTGTTTTAAATTGTAGACCATTCAAATATCATGCATGCCAAGAAAAGAGAGATTTAAGGAGAAAAATTCTCAACTACCTCGCAAATTTTTAGCTAGGTACGTACGGAGGGCCTAATTAGTGTCTCTTATTTGTACTTTCTTTGTAGATGCTATAAATGTAAGGAGAAGCCTTCGGGCTCAAGGGGGAAAGTTTTTGGCAACTATTTATTGTAGTTTTCACTACGAATTTAAAGATCTCAAACTTTGTGTTGAGACTCTTGAATGTTCTTTGTGTAACTTGGTCAGTAATTGAATAAGAAAGCAAATTTCTGGAGAACTTTGTGTCTCGAGAAGTTTCACATTGCATTCATCGTGAGGATTTTTATGGTAAATTTTGTATTATTTAAAATTTGAATTTGAATTAATTTCTTGTTCACTTGTTAAAATTGTGACCTTTCCAAAGTATTTATTTATTCTGTACGGCTACAATAAGCTCTGTAATGTACTTATTGTAAATTGCATCCTCTCTTTTTCTCACCGCTGCTATACATGGACATGCCCTATGAACCAATGGTATGATGACAATCAGAAATCCCTTCAACGGCAATTCCGTATGGCCTTTACACACGACCTTCCATCCTTTGCCTCCCTCAAAATTGCCTATCGCAATCTCCTCCGCCACAAGAAGCGTACCTTCATTGCCCATCGAAGAAGGGTTCTCCGCACTTCACTTCTGCATTCCCCCAAACGTTTTTGGTGTACCATCATTCCCCGACGCTCCCCTTTCCCCTCGATCTTGACCCACACACTATGTTTACCCACTCCACCACCCCGTATGATATCCCCGTCACCCCCGCACTGACTCGTGTTGTGTCCCCACTCTCCACCTCGCCACATCTTCACCTACACAAATGTTAAGAAGGCCATATCGATGATGAATCACAGCGAAGCAACGGATGAGGAAGGTTTTCAGGAAGAGTTCTTCAAGCATGGGATCAACACCACCAACAACTATTTGGTAGACCTTTTCAATCGATCTTGCATGCACTGGCTTCCCGCATTCTTGGTCCCACCATATTATCCACCCTATCCACAAATCTGGTCCTACTTTTGACCCCAATAATTATAGGACAATTATGGTGGGTCACACTTTCTCCAAGTTGTACGCCATTGTTCTCCATTTGCAGCCTATCGAGTTTCTTGAGCAAGTATTAGGGCGAGCCGGTGGACAAGAAGGCTTCAAGGCGGGTACCGGACTCATCGATCACATTCTCACCCTCCGGCTATTATGGGAAGAACGTCACTGTTCGTCCAGAGTATTCTACTCCTTTGTTGACTTTCAAAAAGCCTTTGACTCAGTCCCTCGGGAGGCCCTGTTTCGCAAACTTAGAGACATTGGCATTTTCGAAACACTTCTTTTCGTTATCTCTCGACTGTATGAGGAGGTTTTGGGTTGCCTTCGTACGTCTGCTGGGCTTTCCGACTTTATCAGGAGCACCATCAGAGTCAAACAGGGCTTCCCTCTCTCTCCTACTCTGTTTGATATTTATATTGATGAGCTGGAGGATTTTCTCCAGGTTCACATACAAGACGGTGACGGTTGTCTTCTTTACCAGGTTTTGATCTACATCCTTCTTTTCGCGGATGATGTGGTCCTTTTGGCTTCTTCTGCGAAGGGGTTACAGAGACAGCTCGACGCATTAGCCCTCTTCTGTGATCATAGACAACTTACTGTCAACTTGGGTAAAACCAAGGTTATAGTTTTTAATTCGCTGAAGGGACATGACTTTCATTTCTGCTACTGAGGGGAGGAGTTGGAAATCACTAATTCCTACACCTATATGGGGTTCTCTTCTTTGGTCCCCGCTTGATCTATGCCTCGGCTATTCGACCCCGCATCAACAAGGGGTACGACTCCTCATGATCTTGGAGAGACAATGCTTTCATCATCATTTTCGTGGACACTTTGTCTAAGATGTCTTTCTCGGACTCTTGTGAGACCTACACTGCTTCTCTATGGATCCGAGGCTCCGAGGTCCCTCCTGCTCAGGTCGATTGGGCTCCTATTGAGCGAGTTTAGATCCTTATGCTTAGATGGATCATTAGGTGTAAAGAGACTATTCCTCATAATATCATCCTTGCCGAGTTTGGTGCTCGCCCTTTTAGACTGGAGGTCATCTTTGGTCTCGTATCACTCTTGCACCATATCCAGGGACTTTCTGATTCTTCCACAGGCAGAGACATGTACATGTACCTTTCCTACCATTCTTCTGAGGCCATTGCTCTTTCTGACCGTAGTAACCGTGTGTTTGTTCTTTGGTATGCCGAGGCCTTTCATCTCCTCGATCCATTGGGATCAACATGGATCATCTCCCCCTTTCGGTGCTCGATGGATGCTCTTGCGCATCTCCTTCCGAGCAAGCAAGACTTGCATGAGAATCGACAGAGACTATATTTACCGATAGTTCATCCACACCACTTGGACCAACCCCCGTGATGAGCTATGCCCGAAGATGACCTTCTACGCCATTCACTTCCTAGAAGTCAACAATTGACTCATTATTCGACCCACCTATATCTCCCGACACTAGATGCATTCTCTCCACATCTCCTCGGGCAAGTTCAAAGTTGGATCTCATGGGCTTCGTGTTGAGAGCAATCACCAGTTGGATTGGGCCGAGAGGATCTGCCAACTTTGCTCCCTCCAGGAGGTTGAGACGGAGGAACAATTCATTTTTGATGCCTCGTTTACTATAAGATTTGAAAGAGGTTTCACTGTCTTTTTCATGAACGTCCAATGTTTACGACCTTTTTAGGTATTACGATCGAGAGGTGTTTCGCTCTCTCATATACTGAGAAGCTCTTAAGCACCGTGACAGGGTCCTCCATCCACCTCCCAGGGAGACTACTACTAGAAGGATCACATCTTTCTTTGATGTGCTCCCGTGTGAGAGAGGCACCAAGCGAAGACCGGATCCTAGTGGGGACCCCCATTCTAGATTTGTCAGAACCAAAGATTCTTTTTCCTAGGCTAGTGATTTATGGACTCAGACCCGGCCAAGGGCCCCTTCTCATAGGCGTCAGACCACCAGGCTCACCCAGAGAGCTCGACTCTCCACGGATCAGAGGCGTCTCAGACAACTCCCAATTCCGAACATCAGACATCAACACATCACTAGATTCTTTCCAGTTGGCCTTGGGCGATAGTCATGAGGGTTAGTGTTGAGGCTTTTCCCTCCACCTGCCCTTCTTCTCCTTTGTACTCTCTTTCTTCTTCTTTTATTGTTCTCGAGAGACCCGTTTTGGGCTTTCTCCACTGCTTCTTTTCTACTTTGTATGGTGCACTTCCATTGGCCTATTTCGTGGTCACTTGTTGGACATTTAAAAAAATTATCTTATCATATCTATCTATCTTATACATCCTCTTATTTTCTGCACAACTTTCCCAAACACAAGCTGCTTATTTGTTGCGTAATTGCTAAGCTATGGTTCATGAGCTTCATGATTAAATTAATACGCTGGAAAATAATTAGAATAAATAAATATCTTGCATGGGAGCTTCACCGTTAAATGAAGGGGATTTATCCCATGACTGCCTAGGTTTGTGTGTATAGCCAAGCATAAAATCTAGCCAACAAAAACTATTAGTCCAGGCCTAGGCATTAGACACAAGCACATTTATACATGATAATCATTGATACATATCTAACTCAATAATTTGTCTAAGGTCTTGTTGAAGCTTAGCAGACCACCATAGTGGCGAAAGGACCAAAACAAGCTATATTCCCATTGTCAAGGGCCTAATTGGCTAATGCATTTGCCACTCTGTTGAGCTCTCTCGAAATATGATAAAACGTGACTTCTTTAAACTTGTCTTTCAAACACTATATTTTGTCCCTCTTTGCACGAGTTTCGAATTATTACTATAATCATAGAGTTAGATTCAACTTGAATTCTTTGCTGACCAATTTTCGGGCTTCTTGTAAGCCCCGTGATATAGCTTGTATTTCAGCTAAATTATTTGTGGCATACCCAAGATTTTTTGAAAAGAAAAAAGCCACGAGACCCATTAGAGAGTCTTCCAATTCCACCCATACTAGGTTTCCCTGTGTAGCCCCTGAAGCACCATCTCGTGTTCAATGAACAATTACCCCGAGAGGAGGTGGAGACCAAAGTTTTGGTTTGATTTTTGTTTCTTAGTTTAGAGACCGCCGTTGTAGCTCCTAAAGGACATATCTAAAACTTTTTACGAGATTATACCATTGTGAAGTTATGGAGTGAGGCCGCATAATTTGGTGCTTGCTAGATTCAGCTACATTCAACCTGATCTTTTCCGAAACCCAAGAAATTTTCCCACTTTCCTACTGAAATAGTCTCCTATTTCTTTCTTTCCAATTGTTCCATAACAATAGAGTAATTCCGCTCCATAGAGCCTGCCCAAGATTATGACTATCTTTAGTGTATTTACCCCACTCCCTAAAGGGTTGCTCAATAGCTTGCAAACCAATCCAAAGAAATCCAAACCACTTAGCCAACTTGTTGCCCAAAATTGCTCACAAACGGACATTGAAGAAAAAGAAGCAATATCTTCTTCTCGAAAGCAGTTGGTCGAAGACTCTTAGCCCATTCATTATTTCCCAATGGCTAAGGGATGAGAAAATGTCAAACTAAGTCCTAATAAATTAAGTTTAAAGTGCATAATGAAATTTTATCATAAGCACTTAAATTAATTTTTTAGTGAGAAAATTAAAAAAGTAAAAAATATTTCTTTATGTTTTTATTTTCCCCTAAAGGAAAATGTGACCCACGTGGAGATGAAAATAAGCAAGGGGAATATTAAATGAGTAAAGAAAACTGATTGGCCCTTTTATGTGGCAAAGAGGCCAAGAAAAGTTATAAAAGCAAGTCGCCATGCATTAGAGAGGTCATCTTTTTACATATCATAATTTGTGAATATTGGTATAAGTTTGCATGCTTTCCATGTCTACTTCAAAAGACAAAAACCCTTTGTATCTTTGCTTTAGAGGATGAAAACCCTCTCTAGCCTTGTAAGAACAAAAACTGTTCTTCTCTTGTGTTTTCCATTGAATTCCAGCAGAGTTGAAGGTCAGAGTTGCAGATTTGTGTTGATTCCAGCGAGGGTTTGAAGGTAGAAGCTTGTTGCTGATTTCTACCCTTCATTTCCAGCTTTCCTACAGTGGAGCGACCTACCTTGTGGACATTTCTGAGTGATCTAGGGCACGTTTGGACCAGATCTGATTTGTTGTTCCATAATCAGATTTTTAGAAGCCAAGATCAGCTGATTTGCATGTTTTTGGGCTGAGGAAACTCTATTTTCAGTCATGTCTGTGAGTTGTTCATCTGCAGATTTATAAATAAAATTCCAGCCCTTTATTTGATCCAAATCTAGTATTTTTCGAGGTCAAAACATTAAGTGATTTTACTTCAGTTTGTGGATTCTTCAACTCCTTGTGCAAGTCACATTTTCCCAATTAAATTCAGATCTGCAGTATTTTATCAAGTATATATTCTATTTATTGCTGTTCTAGATCATATTTGTGGCTTCTCCATTTAGGGGCATCATTTATCCATTTGGGGACATTACAAAGATGAGGCATAGTTTCTTCAGAGTCCAAGCACTGTACACAACTGATAGGGCCGTAAAACCCTCTTTTCAATAAGTTGTCTCCTGTAAGAATTCTTTTTTCAATAACAACCAAACAAAGAAACTGACCTTGGGCCATATGGCTTCCTGCCAAAGGTGAGTGAAAATATCCCTTAAGGGGTGGGGAGTGACTCTGCAAAGAGAAACATAACAAATTGAAATTGTATATACGCCTGTGGCGTCATTTCCCCATGCTATTGAGTCCATCGTTACTGATGAGAGCTGTCTGGTACCAAGAATATTCACAGCCACCTGCTATTGTGGTGGTGCTAACTGAACATGCCATTGATGAGGAGGAATCCAACTTTTTCCCATCTCCCAATGGTGTATGGTAGGTTGACAATAATGAGCAACCTTTACCCAACCCTTTGCATGAAGATTTTCCATAACTTGATGAAGGTCAGGATATTGGGCAATAAGCGGTGGGTGACCATCCCATGAGTCAGTCCAAAAATTAGCAATTTGACCATTATTAACTATCCAGAAGCAATGTCTCTTGATGATAGCTTCTCCTACTCTCAAGACTGAAAGGATAGGAGATCCTTTAGAAGGGAGGGTCAAGCGAATGATCTTCTCAGGAGGATTATTCTCAACATATTTAGCTCTGAGATTAATAGCCCACAACTCATTAGGAGCAACCAAAAGTCTCCAATAAAGTTTGGCTGCTAAGGCCTTGTTATGCTTAACAGTGGAGTGAAAGCCTAAGCCTCCTTTTGATTTAGGTTGACATAAGGTATCCCATTTGACTAAAGACCATTTACGTTTCTCCTGGGTCCCACTCCAAATAAATTTCTGGCAAATGGAATCCATTTTTTAAAAAATTCTCACTAGAATATTTAAAATAGATGACACATAAATTGGTAAAGCTTGGAGAACAACTTTAACCAAAGTCATTTTGCCTCCTGTTGAGAGCCACCTGTTCATCCATTTTTGTAATTTACTATTGGCTTTGTTAACTAATCAGTGCCAGTCTTTTTTTTTTTCTTAGCCGCCAAATGAATGGCCAAATGGTGCACTGGAAAAGTGCCTAAATTTCAGAATATGCAAAACCTGACTTTCTTGCCTTGAAGAACAATGAAAAAAGAAGATGCTAGATTACCCTTATTGATCAATTGCTCCATGGCTCTAGTGAACAATTGAAGACTCTTATTCATACAAGTTGCTTCTAAACATGTAGCCTTGCCAAGAAGCGTAAAGCTGTCCACAAATTGTAGATGTTATAGAGGATTAGCTCCAGTAGCCAGTTATCAATGTGCAGTGTTACCAACCAAGCTGCTGCTTTTGGCATGCATCAATGGTTTGTCGAAAATTTATATTTAAAAAACAAAAAAATGTTGAGGTGACCTCTGCCCACGGGACCCACCCATGTATGGTGCATTCTATGTTAAGCGGTGCATTCTATCAGGAGAATAGCCGCTGCCCTATAAATGAACTCAACAAATATGGAACCAACCACTGGAGACTCAGGAAAATCGGAATGAAGTGAACAACCATACTCGTACACACTCTAGCTCAAAAGTGGATTATGAAACACATTAAATTCCTCAAAGAGATGGTTATCGTATGCTTTAAATGTGTTTACTTCATAATATGCATTCAATAGAATTAGAATTCCAATTATCATCACTTAATAGGGTCACTAAACTTATCACACTGCTGTTCTATTTCATCCAGTGATAGAAGCACACTTTATAAAGTGCACTCTCACAATGTACAGGCCGAATGTGGTTTCACTGGAAACTTCAGAACACCTTAAAGATCAGTGGGGTCATATATTTCATCTGCACATATGGGCTATACGTTGCGCCCTTCTCTAAAATATGAATTCTTTGATTGTGTAATATCCTCACTGTGAAGATAATCATCAAAATCAAGATGATCATCACTTACGAAAACCTGTGGCAAGCTGAAGCAAACTCTAAAATGCATCATTATCTTCTGCATCAATACACTCAATGCTTGAAATTATGGACATCTTATCAAGGGTCTCTTCCACACAGTGTTTAATAGACAGAAACGAGTCGTCTTGCTCCATACTTGCTATCTGCAATATCAAGGGTTTCATTGAGCTTGGATTCGACAAAGCCATAGTCACCATTTTCAAATTTACAAGGAGAAACAACATTATCACTTTCAAGCTCAACAAAAGGCCTACTTTCTTTAATTCCAATAGTAAAATCAACTGGAACACACTCTCCATGAGAATATCCAACAACAATCCCATCATAAGAGACAAATTCAACATCACAATGAGAATTATAAACTTCAGCAGAACAACGAAACTTCAAATCTGCAGTTTGTACACATTAGTCAGAATTATATCAAGTTGAAGGTCTCTAGAATTTGACTCAATGTCAGTACATGCAAGCTCCTTTCCATTATTCCAATTGGACTGAGACTGAACAAAAAATAGATCAACAAGAAGTGAAATAACAATTTTTTAAAGCCAAGTTAAAAGCACGGGTGAGAGTCAACGTAATTTTATTCCATCTATCAAATAATAATTCAAATCACTACAGAAATCACTGCAATAAAACATAATTGCCACATCTTCAATTGGTCTCAAATGCACAACTTTGGTTGTCTCCATCCCGCTCTTTCTTAATATCATAAAAACAATGCAAAAGAAAAGCGGGGTCTACTTAGTCTCCATACCAAACAATGAAGAGATGCTTGGAGTTATCCCATGTGTCAATTATTTTATCAGGTGGCTCTTGAAACCAGTCACGGGTGCCCCTATCTAAAGTTTGAATGAAATGCCTAATTAGAACACCTTCGTTATCCATCTTAAATTCATCAATCAGGTCAATGAACGTTTCTAAATGGCTTTCTCCCTCTATTGCACTTTTGCTATCAAATTTGGGCAACATTTTTCTAATCAATTTGGGGAAAGGAGCTGTGAAATCAGGAAAACTAGTCACATTGACAGGCTTATATACTTGATAAGGACGTGAAAGCATATTATTTTCCTCTGAGATTGCGTTCTTGAGGACAAGCAACTTGGGAGTGCCTCCAATGCATGGTACTGGGGATCCTTTGAGGGTGACCTCCGGAGACAGCTGGCTCTGATCGTAAACTATCCTAATGCTATCACTACTAACTAGGCCAACAATTGCATGGGAAAAGTGAGAGGAAATACTGAAAATGAAGGCTGGTGATTGCACCAAAATAGAAGCAGATCATTTGCTCTCTGATAATAACACAACAATTTGGGCCTACAACAATAATCCACACACAACATATTCACTCAACAATAGAAGGCAAGAGCATAGAAACACAATGCCAAAAAGCATATATGAGCCACAATTAACCTTGTATTAATGACCAGAATATGCACAATCTACTATAGAATGGGGAGAGGCATTGGACACATTACAGAGCTCGAAATGCAAAGGTTTTGAAACTTAGAGATATTTGTCACCCAAAAGAGCAAGGTCACCTCACATTCCAAGGAACTATTTACAAATAAATGGGTTTGCCATTTATAGAAGAGAAGAGAATAGATGAAGAGAGAAGAGAGAAGAGTGGAAGATTGAGCTTTGAATGTAAAACATCGCGTTCAAGTGCAACCATGGACAATAAATCACTCAAATGTGACTCCCAATTAGAAAACCCTCTGCAGAAGAATGCCAGGCTCTAAATCTTGTGAAAATGGGTGGTGCATTAATGAAGAACAAGTCTGTATATTGGAACAAGGTGTTGGGCCCAAGAAATGGCCTCCATTGAGCTCTGAATCTGCCTCTGACTTGCATTGAAAGGAGAAAACAGCAGACAAGAGTTTTGATTGCATACTATTTGTAAAACACGGAGGTTAGAGGCCCAAGATGTGTTCCATTTGATGGCATTTTCAGAGAGTTGTCCAAGGAGTCCACTGTTGTGTGATTTGGTGCTTTGAATTAAAAGATATGGCCCAAAGACCAGAGATCTGCATCCTACCCATGCCATTAAAACTTAGTGATTTTTTAAATTTTAAAACTATAGTCATGTCCCTTTTTTTTCCTTGTTGGGGCATGTGGCAGGCTCTAATTGGCTTCCAAAATGCCGCTGCTCAGCTTTGTCTTAGGCTCTGATTATGCGGCTGGTGCCATCTATTAGGTTGTGATTGGCCCTTGAATTCGTCCCACGTGGCACTATTTTGTGTTCCCGGGCCTTGGACTACTCCTTGTGTTTATTCTACTCATCTTGGTGCTGGAATACATGGGATTGGCCCACGTGGTGCAATCTCTGCTTCTTGCATTAGCCAACTTTCGCCCGAGCTTGAGGCCACTTGTTGCCCATTCAGGGTTCTACATTTTCGGCCGACTACCGCTCAATCCTCGTTTTCTTGACGCTTAATTGCATGGGATCGGATCATGTGGTGCAATCCTGACTTTCTTGCGTAACCTATTTCGCTAAGCTCGAGCCACATGTTGCACATTCGGGGCTTTTAATATTCAACTGACCGCTGCTCAATGCTTGTTTTCCCAAGAACCAAGTGCATGAGATCCCACAATGTGGTGCAATCTTGGTTTTTGGGCTTTGGGTTTTCTCTCATGCCTTAGTCGAATTCCTCGTTCCTCACTAGTCAAACAATTAGTTGCTTTGCCAAAAAGGACCTTAAATCCAAGGAGCCTATTTGCTCCAATTAAGATATGAAGTATTTTTGTATATAAAGATTTCTCGACGCTCTTCTGGCGAATGTGGGATAAATCTTCAAGGTGAAAACTTTGCCTCATGGGATCGACCATAATCAATTCCATTGGGACTGCTATTGAAATTAGAACCATGCGCTTTCTAGCCAAGACCCACTACTCTAAACACAGAGATTTGCAAAGGTTTCAATATGAAGAGTGAAATCAAAAAGTTCATCGTAAGAGATGGTTGCATAAATTTCCCCATTGTCTATGGATGAGATTTAAGGGGCTAATGGTTTATTTTGTAATGTTTGAAGAACCTTGTCACACATTGGAGTTTGAGGGATTGGGTTCCAATGAACATCTAGAAGCAACGGAGGGGAAAACACTTGTTTAAAGGGTCATCAAATGAGTTGTTGAGCTTGGGATGGTATTAGCAAAATTTGATTTTGCATTTGGTTCATGTTATTATTGGTACTAGCTTGCGTATGAGTCATTTGATCTGATAATTGATAAGCACTTGGTTGTTATGCAAGCTTGATAGTAAGGAAGATGTAATCATTTATGTATTATAATATGCAAATGCACCAAATCAAACGCTATGCTTCTGTATTATAATATACAAGTGCAAATAATACAAATTTGAATGAGAATCATGAACAATGAAAAAAAAAAACAAATGCACAAATTAAACCTGTTCTTGGTGAAACTCGAAACCCTCGCAAAATGTGGGGACTAAATTTATGGAGGAGAAATTCCAAAAAAAAAAACTTTTGAAATGACCATATTTTTTTCACTTTGGATGTTTATACAGTCGTTGCTTTGAACTTTGTGGTCAAATTGATGGAGTGTGGAGGCTAAAATTTGCAAAGAAAAGTCGTTGCTAAAAAAATCAGCCATAAAATTTGTGATTAAGTTCAACTATAAATTTATAAAAATATTAAATATTAAAAATACTAAAATTATTAAATCCTAATAAAAATAACAATTTATAAAAATAGAAATTTATAAAATCCTAGAAACAAATCAACTCTAATGTACAAAAAGTATTAAGTTTATTTTTGTAAAATTATAAATTTATAAAAAACCTAATAACAAATACTCTATAATAAAAGAATTAAAATTTATAAAATCATAAAAAATAGACTCTATAATAATAAAAGTAGGAACTTATTATAATCGAATAAAATAATTTATGTCAATAGGTCCATGTAAAATTTTATGAACATTGAAAGAATCAAACTAAGGCTGGCAGTTTGAACACTACCATTCATGACTCTTCTCAACTTCGTGGCTTCTTTTCTTAGTTTTAAATGATGATTTTCTTCTTGGGAGTTTTACTTTTCAGCGCAATAGTTTTCTAATTCACACATTTTCCTATTCACAACTTCATGGTATTTTCTCGAAGATTCCCCATTCATGGATTCGCCACGAGTTTAATAGGGAAAAATTTAAATGGTGGCACTCAACAGATAAAATGCAATGAAACAAAGCTTCCACGAGTAAAATAAAGTGATAGGATGCTATTTTTGCAAAAACACTAGAAACAAATTAACAACAGATTTTAACAAATTACGAGTGATTTTTTCAGGATATTTGTGGTTGTGATTCACCATTCGAATGTAAAAATTTCTTCACGAATTGCAATGAATTTTTCAATGTGGGTTTAGATCCGAGGAAATTGAAATTGCAAGCTTGAAATTCGGCGAATGTGGCAACATAGGCGATTTTCAAGCGATTTACCGTGATTTTCAAGGTTTTGTATTGCCATAAATTGCCAATTTATTGCGACAACAAAAATCGTGATTTTCCAAGATAAATCGTTTGCATGCTTCCAAATGATTTATAGCGATTTTGGAACAAAGGTTGACACATTAGCCATATCTAGGGTTAGTTGCATGTTGTGAAAGAGTTGTAATGGGTGGATCAAAAGAGGGATAGGTAGAAGACCTAAGTAGACCAAAGTTGGGGACTCTAAAGACTAAGGTAGAGCTTGTTTGTGCATCTCCTATTCTTAATGTTCTTAATAGCGTAATACTTCATTGGTGACACCTCCAAGTATATGCTCCAATAAGATCCTAAATCTCATAAATCTTTATGGGAAAATGTGTGAGTGAAGGCATAGTAGATTATTTGATGATATATTTGAGAAATGACAACAATGATGGTTAGGTATAGGAGAACATAAGTTGAAGTCCCCATTGAACAACATCAACCATGTTTGATGCAATCGATCGGATAGGGATGTTTACTAGATGTCATCAACTATGGTGAAAGGGTATGAAGGGGATTGGAAGGCGATTTGAAGGTGTTGTAGGAAGTCAAATAGAAGGTGATAGTGCTAAGGATATTAAGTGGATATAAAATGGTATTAGGAAGATAATAGGAAGAAACACAAAGGAAACATAAGGCTTGTGCCACGACAACTCTCTCGGAGGGTACTATGAACCGTGCCAATCTTTGCTCTCGGTATATCGCTTAAGACATGCGCCCAATTAGGTTAATGCTCCAAGATCCTAGAAAGAGAAATCATTAGTGTGAAAAATAAGGTGTATACAAGAAGTTGGTTGAAGTTTTGAGAAGAGATCAAAGGTTTTTGAGTGTCAAAGAAGTGTTAGCAAGTGTTTAGAGGTGTTTAGGGCAAAGGCTTGGAGAGGTAGTATTTTTGCATAATATTTTCTTTATAGATTTGTGAATTGTGAGGTGTTCATGCTTGTTTCAAAATATGTTGGTTATGCTTTAAATTAAGAAACCCTTGATTTTTTTAAAATTTTTTGGTCAAAGTGCAATAGCTGTATAAAAGTTTTGAAGAATAAGTTTTAAGAGTTTTCTCAAAAGAGTTGGTAAGACTTTGCAGTCCTAGAGTTCACAAGTTAAAAACGCACACTATTTCTTTGTTGAGGAAGTGTTAGCAAGTGTTTAGAGGTGTTTAGGGCAATCACTTGGAGAGGTGGTGCTTTTGCAAATTTTTTCTGCATAATGTTTTCTTTATAGCTTTGTGAATTGTGAGGTGTACATGCTTGTCTAAAAATATGTTGGTTATGTTTTAAATTAACAAACCCTTGATTTTTAAAAATTTGGGTTAAAGTGCAATAGCTGTATAAAAGTTTTGAAGAATAAGTTTTAAGTGTTTCCTCAAAAGAGTTGGTAAGACTTTGCAGTCCTAGAGTTCACAAAGTTAAAAACACACACTATTTCTTTGTTTCATTGATTAAGGAGCTATTTAGCAATTTTAAGATATTCTTGTGAACATCTTGCATAGGAGAGATGGTGAAAGTGTCTTATAGACAGATTTGAGTTCTAGAGGTTTTAGGTTCAAAGTTCACTTTTCTATTTTTTCCTCTTAAGAGTGTTTTTATAGGGAATATTTGTTCAAGACTCATGTGTGTAGTTTTTGGGGATCGATTGGACTTTGAAGAAATATATATCTTGTATCCGGAAAAAATGTGTAAAATTGTTAATTGTTGATAAATGTAGATATAAGGAAAAATAATTTTCAATGCATAGAAATGATGTAATAAGGCATGGTGGGATAATGAATGATTGGTCTAGTAAGATGGAAAGGGTAATTATACGTTTTTTTCTTTTTGCTTTTATTGGATGTTGGTTGTATTCCATTATTTGGCTTGGATATAGCTTTTTGTTGCTTTTTGGCGTATTTGGGAATTTTGAGTTTTGGTGCAGATTTGTTGTCAATTAATATGGAGTTGCATGGACTTCCCTTGATGGATGGCGAGAATGTGTTGTAATATCAGTCTTTGAGATGGTGCTAATTATGATAGTTTTGGAATTTTGATTAATGAGGTACTTTATCATAACATTGATAGAAAGTGGTTGTAGGTGGTGAACTCTTTGCAGATAGTGGTCAATATGATTGGAGGATGCCGTAGGTGTACCATATTGTGTGTACATGTTTGAAAGAGACAATGATGTTTTTTGCTGTATATTATGAAGATGTTCCATACATGTAAAGGTAATGGGTTAAAAAGATGATTGTGTGTGAGGAAAGCTGATCATTAGGTTTATGTCGGGTAGTGTTAGGAGGTTGCAGAAGATAGAAATTGACACAAGAGGTCATGCTGCAAGCTAGGTAGTACAACCACAAACACTAGTTAAGCATAGTAAATGCTACAATTAGTTGATTGCGGTGACTTCAACGGATAATGGTGTTCGCTGTAGTATAACTTATATTGAGCTCTAGAGGCTAGAGTTTAGCTAGGGAGTCTAGAGTTTTAGATTCCCCATGTTGATCACCTCTTTGTTCTTGCTCACCCGGTGACAGGAAACACAATGTGCCATTTAGACATTGATACTTTACATATCGGAGCGGATAGAGTATTCTATCCACACTTCTCTTAGCACACCTTTACTACTTTGATTACTTAGATCTCCTAGTTTGCTATCCTTTGGCTTCGTGGCTTTGCTCCTTGTCAACGTCACTTTTCCCCTTTATATTGACATGTTTCTACTACTTACCAACAACCCTTCATACCATAAGAGTCGACTCATATTACTAGTATCTTTTCTTCTTTGGGATCTACCTTGGCCTTGGATGTTAGGGGATTCGAGTGAAAGTGCTTTGCTTCCTCCCGGGTTTCCAAACTGGCATCTCCAACCTTTGATACTAGATGACAAGAATATTAAATCTTTTACAATGATTGTTAATGGCTCGATGACTACTTCATTTCAGCCTCAAACAAAGATATTAAATGAGATTTCCTTCTAGTCTTCATTGGCACATGCTTTTGGGGTTCTTGTTACCCTTGATTGCTATTTTTGAGGGTTTCGTTGCCACGTGTGCTAGTAGTCCACCAATTTACTTTTTCTTATGTACCTTTGTTCCTCTTTTGCTTCTAGGATTCTCGCTTAGAACTTTATATTGTTAACTACTTGTATAATATTTGGATCAAGGGGGTTTGTTAGGATAATTAGTTTCTAAAGTTTCTTAGGTTAGATGTTATTAGTAAGTTGTAATGGGTATGCATCTGAATAATGAGCTGTACCCTCATCAATGTTTGCGTTAAAGTAATAAAGAAATACGGTTATGTGTTCGGGTTTCTTGGGTAGTGAGAAAGCTAGAAATATTTGAAGTGTTTTCATAGCCAATCTATTCTATGGGATGTGTTTGGGCTTCTAAGTCCTCACCATGTTTTTTAACGTAATTTTCTTTTGATATAAAAATCTTTATTTTTCATTAAATCCTTTGGCGTAGATTTTCAACATGAATTGTTTTTAGAGCAGCCAATTTGTGGAGACAGGGCCAAGATCATGTGCTATAACTTGTATAAACTTTGTACACATAGCTTTGCATTGATCATTGTAGCACATAGTGATGCGAAAAAAATTTAGGAAGGTGAGCAGGCTTGGGAGAAAGAAAGAAAGAAATTATGTTAATGTTTAGAGATGACTAAAGTAGGTCAATGGTTCTCAAGGATACAACCATTACAATAGAAAGTTGTAGGAAGAATATTAGAAGTTAACTAAAGAAGTAATATACAACAAACAAAATAAAACTGTGTACCACTAACACAAATGGAAAAGAAACTAATAGAAATAACTATTAAACATGACCACGAGGCCCAACAATATGTGCCAAATAAGATTGGTGGCTAATCTTATCGAATGTCTTTGTCTATGCCTGAAATGGACTAATCTGAGCCATCAACAATCATTGTGAAAGATTTGATGATGCTCGCTAGGAAGTATATTGGTTCGGAGGAGCTATATTAGGCGAGCCTAGGAAGAAGTAAGATACTTCCTCTAGACACACCCCTAACATCCAAGGCTGGTGTAACTCCTGTAGTAGAAAAGAAATTTGTATTATCCGTTTTCTCCCTGTGGTTTCGGGGCAAATGGCAAGTAGTAGATTTCGATTCCCGGAGGGGAGCCGAGCCTTGCTTATGACAAGGAGTGGAGCCGCAATGTCGATATATAGCAGGCTTGGAGATATGAGTAACCTGAGAAGTATTGATGTGTTGAGAGAAGTGCCGCCTAACTGATCTATTAGTGCTGATGTTTGATGTACTGTCAACATGGGGGCTTTGGGGCTTGTAGGCTTCTCTTGTGTGAATTTGCATCAAAGGGTGACAACCTTGTGAAGGAAAAGAGCCAGACACTGCTGGTCTGTATATCTAAAGAAGGTAGCTAGAGTGTTGTTGGAGTCCTTGTAGAGGTAGTGATATCTTCTCTAGATCTCATTATAAATGAGGCATATGAAAATCGAGTGGACCTTGGTCTCCGTCTCCTTGAGCGAATAAAGATGGCAGATCTGTACTTGACGGAGAATGTGATGATTAGTTTCAACTCATAATTGATGAGAAGATACTCCCGTTTGTCCAAGGGGAAACCTTTGGCCATGATTCCAATGGGGCCAGAGATAGTGAGGATGAAAAATAACAACCACCTCCTGCAAGAAATGTTCGGCAAAAAAAAAGAAAGCTTGGTGTTGATAGGCTCATGGGGGCGATCTAGGTGATTAGGATATACCGTCTGTAGATGTCCTCTTTGGTAGCTTGAGTGATGGTGTCCTTTATGGGAATGAGCCTTGGGGGTTGGCATCTAGGGGGTACATGAAAGGTGGTATACATACCAATAATTTCGATGTTTGGTGGGGATTAGTGAGGCAATCCTCTATGAAAAGTAAAGTACTCAATATGGATACATCTCATGATTAGAAGTTGAGTCCCCGTGGATTTGAGTTTGTGAATGTAGAAAGTAGGCGTTAAGATATTCTCAAGGCGTAGTAACTGGGCAAAAATTCAGCTTGGATGATGCAATGAGGAATTGTTTACTTGCGACAGATCATGCATTGTAACATGAGAGTCTAGACTCTCCCAATACGGGCCAGATCAATGGCCCCATGCTAGGTCCCCAAGTATCAAAGCGATACAAAATTGTAGGTTCGATGATAGTATCAAACATACATAACTTGGAAAGAATGTTCTTGAAATGGATATGAATGTGGAGAGTGAAACATACGCTGAAAGGAGTCTTGAGCAATCTCACAAAAGATATACGATGCTGTTGTTCCATGAAAGCTCAACCTCCTTCCTCTAGCACCATAGTTGTTGCTTTCCGCGAGAAAAGAAGCAACATGCAAGTGTATGAAACAATAGACAAGAGTAACGTGCAAACGGGCGGGAAATGTCTCTCTTGAAAGGAGGTGTACACAATGAATTGCGCATGCTTCCCAATGTTAATTCTTACCAGGTCTTGGTGGTCAAATGGTTTGCTTGGATTATCCCGGAAGCTTGGTAATGGTTATTTCATTTTGAGGACGTTGTTGGTTTCTACGTAAGATAGAAACCGTGGCTTGAGGAATCACTCGTGGGAATCAATTAAAGGATTCTGTAAGCAAAAAAACTGATTAGAACATGCTTCTTGGCATGTTTGATGCACTCAAATTGCATATAGATATTCAACTATGAATTTCACTCACAATCAATTAAGATTAACCTTTACAAACAGATTGCAACATTTAGTCTTGCACTAATCTACGCTAACATGGGTTATAAAAAGTGCAAATGATGAGCAGGTTAGGGAGAAAAGAGAGATAAGTTTGGAGGTTAAGATGCGAGTTTCAATTTGTTTGAACACCAAGATCCAATAACCATGTCCGTGCTAAGACCCGTGTGCACTTGACACAAACAGGTGCAAGAGTATGAGGGAATTAATTGCTGAGATAAAGGGAGTGCAATGCCGTAAGACTTGCAAGAAGTGCTCTCTAGCTCACACAGTTGCTAATTCGAAAGATTTTGCAAGCAATAAATATAAAGGCGATACTTTAACATTCGGTTGAACTAAAACAAGCATACCCAGTTGTAGAACTTAGGCCAGAATATAGATAGCAAAGTGAGACAAGGCAAATGCATAAAAATTCTTATAAGCTTCTCTTTTCCAAATTCAAGGACCTTCACAAAGTATTCCAGCTAGGTATGTATAGGAAAACCCAAGTTGAATAGTGTTTTACAATCATTAATGGCAGCACCTCACCATATAGCCCAAATTTGACAAATTGGGTAAGGGTGGCTACATTTTCAAATTCAATTCATTAAATGCTAAGTGAGGGACCTGGAAGTGTCTGACATGTTTGATTATTCTTTATAGTCACAAAACTCTTCGTTAAATGTTGCTGAGTGTTTAGAGTAAGCTTGTATTGATTTGAATTTTTTAGGCGGCATTCACTACTGTGCAGTGCGTAGGGGGAGTTTGGATGCATGAGTCAATCTTCTCGTTAAATCTGCCACCTTCCATCTGACATGGTATTTCTAGGGAGGCATATTCAACCTCCAAAGTCAGCAAGTGGGCAAGATCTTGATTTCGTGACTGAGATTTTAGAAATAACGGCTCTTTAGATTATGGGAGGTTAGTTTTTTCTTGTAGCGAACGAGGCTTTTGTTGTCGTATGCACTTGAAGTTTTGCACGGCGTCCGGGCTTAATGATTCTGTGCAATGGTTGTGCATGGGGCCAACTCCAAGGGGTCTGTCTCTTTGTTGCACAACTTCCTTTCTTTTCACTCTGTTCGAAACAACGCTTTTGGGGATTATGCAGCTGGTGTAACTTTCATATGCTTGTTTCATTTTGCATCTTGCATGGTTCTATAGATGTCTCAAATGCTTGTGCTATACTTGCATGCATAGATGAAAGACACAAAGTTTAGTTATCATAAATGGCCAATTGAATCGTTGGCAAATTACTTACAGTGCACACACTGTATAGGCCCATCTTTCTTCTTTAAATCTTTTCAGTGAAAGAGTGCACTCTGTGGTAATTCATGGCTTTGCATGCAAAATATACATGCACTTAAGATTGTAAGACCATTGTAGGCCACGAGATAGAAAGACTCTCTGGGATGAAGGAATGGTATTGAGGAGGCTGCGATATGAAGAGTGACAATGCACAAAACGAATTTGATTGCGGGACACTATGCAATGCTTTGCACTGCTGTGAAATAAAGGGGTTATTGTGTGAAGGCCAAGGAGTACATTTGTGAGGGGCACAGATGGTGAAATAGCATAGGGAGTGCAAAAAAATGTACCAAAGGCAGGTTAATGCTTATTAGCAAATAATTGCGCAATGGACGGAAGAAGTAGTGAGCAGTAATTCATATTATCTTGACAAAAGGCCAGGGTTTCCATGATTTCACCTGCGAAATTAGGGGTGTGTTGTGGGTATTACAACATGTGGTAAGTCCAATTTCATAATAATACATGGGATCATTCATGGGAAATGGTGATGTAATGAAGTTGTAGGGTGTTTAGTAGATATGAATGGATTCTAGATAGATCAAACATCATGTGGGTGTGGTCTGTAAGAGAAAGCTGACCTGAAATTTTGAAAGTCCCAAACATCAGAAATAAGAGTATAGTTAGCCGAGGCCAAGATTTGTATGTTCAAGCATTAAATTTAAGCTTCCAAGACGGAATTCAAGGGAATGGTGGTTTTACAATTACAGTCACTTATTTTCATCTTTAGAAGACTCCATGGTAGGGAATGGTGGATTCATGACTGAACACACGCATGCACGGGCACCCACTCACCCACCCATGCACACCGCCCCGCCACACACACACAAACAAACTAACAAAATTTATTTTTATTGTTACATATGCTTTTTTGTGTGTGTGTTTGTCGTCTCTCTATCTGGAGTTGAAAATGCATGGTAATTTTGTATGTGGCTTGTGAATGCTAGGACAAACCTTACCCATAAACACTTAACTACTCACCCCCGCCACACACACACACACAAAAAAACAAACAAACAAACAAAATCTATTTTTATTGTTACAGATGCTTTTTTGTGTGTGTTTGTTGTCTCTCTATCTGGAGTTGAAAATGCATGGTAATTTTGTATGTGGCTTGTGAATGCTAGGAAAAATCTTATGCACTCCCCCTCCCCTACGTACACACAAACAAACTAATTAACAAAATCTATTTTTATTGTTACATATGCTTTTTTGTGTGCATTTGTCGCCTTTAAATCTGTCGTTGAAAATGCATGGTAATTTTGTATGTGGTGTGTGAATGCTAGGACAAACCTTTGTCTGTTTGGATTTTTGATTTTTCTATCCAGGACAATGCTCTTAGGTCCTTCAATTTTAGTTGAAAGAAATGTTCGTTCGAACCTTATATCTGATTATATATTCTTTTTGAAATTTTACAGGTTTACATACACATGTTTATTTGTGTGTTTCCATGAGTTTTGTTTGCATTTTTGGAAGTATCTTGCCATACTATTTACAGGTTATTCGAAATACTCTGTGTTTTTAACAGATTTATACAGAGTCAGCTGAAGTAAAGATTCCAGGTGTCCTGGACTATATGCAAACTATGATTGAGGTATGTGTAGCTTGACTTGCTAGAAATGCAATTGGTTATGCAGAAATATTCCTCTGCAAAAATTTGGACAGTGGATATGAGACATGGTCTCACTCTGCATTGTTTTCAAATGTAATCTTTTGATGCAAATTAAATTCTTCAACGTTTATTTCTAAACTAACTAAATGTATCTCAAAATCAAATTTACACCTTTACTAGAGGAAACTAACGACCTTTTCCTCTCCAAGTGTATTGGAGCAAAGTTTCAATTATTATAGATTTTTGTTTGCATAAACTCCGATTTTTCTAATGCTTTGTATTCATTGTTGTACGGTTGATGTTAAATGATTATCAATGCCATTGTACATTTAATATTCTACTTTGGCACTAGTTATATGTCTTAATCTGATTGTGAACTTTGAACAAATTTTTTTGCTTAAGGTAGCTAGGGTTAGTGGACCCTAGAACCAAAAAAATTGTTGCTAGGATGCCAACTTCAAATTGGTTCTAATAATCAAACTAGGAACATAAAAATGACACGAACATAAAAAACAAAATTTAAGCATATTCTTTTCCACCTATAGGGAAATGTCCCTTCCACAACTTTAAGTATATAACATTTGTGGGAATGTTTGAAAAAATAAAGGCTACTATCTTTTATCATCAACAGAATTTTGTTGTATTGATCTTGACTTTTAGAGATTTTAATGAAAAGGAAGATTTTTGATCTGCGCAGCCTTTTTCAATTAGCTTTAAATTCATGGAGGGAAAAGGAACTTCTTTCCTGACCTTTCCACCACAACTTTGGCTGCTAGATTAGCCTCTGTATTTCCTGTATTCCTCATATGTTAAGATCTTGAAATTTTGTGTTTCCATTTCAATTTCCTTGATAATATTTTTGAGGTTGAAGTGATTGCACTATCCCTTTTTAATTTTTTTCAATAATTAGCATTGAGTACCATTTCACATGAGGATTCTGCCATCTGTTTTCCTTAACCAGTTCCATTCCTTCTAAGAGAGCCATGCTTTGCATCGATTCCCAAGTGAACTGAAAACATCAACAGAGGTTGTTTATCATCATCTCTAAAGATCAACAAAGGGACACCCTAATGCCCCCAAGATGACATTATATGTCCCAGGTATGAAAATTTATCCTGCTTGCATGGTGGGGCATGTGGGGACATTTTTGGGATGCCCTCTTTGCTGTGTAGAGAGGGATGAGATGGGTACCTTTAATCTACAACCCAAAAACATATGGGACATTCAAAATGTAATATGCCCTTTTTCAAGGACATCACTCTTAGAGCCTCATACTTGTACAACAAGAATTTTTAAGTACTTTTGTATACTTGGAGGTCGGTCATGGAATTATTTGAGCATTGTTCTAATTTCTCATTGGGGAGAGGTCGGTCTTGCATATGGAGCATTCTATTCTTCCATTATGGGTCGGTCCTCTTGGAAGCTTCTAATTTAGCATTGGGAGGCTATAAAGAGGAGTTCACTACACTTGGAGGAGCATATTGGATGTTTGTTATTCTTCTTGGATTGTGCACGGTGTGCATCTTCCTTCTCCACCTTGGACGAAACCCCAAAGGTGTGGCAATCTCTCTTGGGGACGAAAACCCTCAAGGGATCCATTGGAGGCTTCATCTAGGAGTCTCATGTGAGCTGATTTGGCACTACTAGTGCATTCACTGTTCTTCCTAGCCCTAGGCGAGTTGCTTAAGGGACTGATTTGGTATCATAGAGAGTTGATAATTGTGATTTGAGTTCATATTCAGATTTATCATTATATTTGGAGATAGAGACTATGATTTGGTGATTTTTGGAGTAGGGTTTCATATTTATCTACTCACTTGCAGATTTCGGTTGCATATTTGGGCATGATTTCGTGGTTGGAAAATTATGAGATTACTTTTGTTGAATAGCTTGTCTTCTCATGATCATTTTGAGCTATCATATGTGTTCTAATTCCTATTTTCCATGGAGTTATGAATTTTAGAAGTTTCAGCTGTGTTTTACCTTAAATATTCTGGGTTGTTCCAAATTAATTCATTTCCAGCTATTCTAGTGGTTGTAAATTCAGTTTTATTGCATAAATAATATCTACAAGTATTGCCGTGCATGTTGGTATTTATTTCATGAAGATTGGAGATGTTTTGACTAGGGTTTGAGACTCCCAAAGTCTCATATCAGTTCGCTGCCCTAGAGAAGGGCATTTCTTTGTGTGAAGATCATTTGTGGTTGATCTATTTCCATGTTCAGTTTGATGTGTTGCTGGTTTGGTTGTTGATTTGGATCAGATTTGAGGAAAAAACCCCATTCGTCCCCATTCAACCCCTAAAGGGACATTTCACGAGAATAGGGGATAAACTCGAGGGTCCCATCCCTAGGTAACTAATGGGTTTTTGTGGAGGGCTTCTTCCCGTGTTCCTCTCTTTTGGATTTAGAATTGCATTAAAATATCCAGCAACTATCTAGTTTGTTACCATATACCTTTGTCAAATGTTTCCTTGTATTTTTATTTTTTCATTGTGTTGCATTGGTCCATGCGGGTTCGATCATAAAATTGTAAGATTCCAACAAAATACTTGAATATTGTATTTTGGAACTCTTTACTTGAATTTAGCTTGACCCTTTCAACTTGTTAGTATTCAATCGTGTGTTGTGACCTCTTGTTGTTCCTTTTGTTGCAAGATCTGGTATCTCACTTGCCTCCTGTAGTGTATTTTTTAACCTTTGATCAATTCTTCTACATCAATATTGGTTTCTTTTGTTATATTGAATAGATGCTTCATATATCAATAATTGCTTTAGAGGCCTATACAAAAGAAAATAGATATGCACGGTGGTAAATACAAAAAAATACTTCATAGGCATGTCTAGTGTCTTTTGTATTCTTTGCCTTAGTAGGCAAAATTTATTAGGATGTTGAAGCCTCTTATATTCCAACTTATAATTTTAATAGCTGGTGTATGGGAGTTTTGTCCACATTGTAGTACTCTTGTCGTTCTCTTGATGATTTTGATTGTTGTCTCCTATTTCTTTTTCTGCATTGGTTTTTTCTTCGTACTTCCTTTGCCAATGCATACATGGTATCACTTATTTTCTTGGTACACTTTAGAGTTGATTTTTTCTTTTGAGCTGATTTTCTCTACCTCATCTTTGTTTACTCAATTTTTTTGTATTTTAAAGGGCTTGTGTTTGTTTATATCACTCTTTTCATTTTTTTGTGAAAATTTGGTATCCGAAACCTCTTCTCCTCATAATTTCTCTTTTTTATTAGTGTTTGTCTAACGCACCAAAGTCTCCTTTTCTTTTTCCATCCCATCTCTATTTCATTTTGTTTTGTGTCCTTTTTGTCGCATACACCGAATTTTTGGAAGGCGGGATTTCTTTTCTTCATTTTGTTTTTCATATTGTCGATCTCATTACCTTCTCCCTTTTGGTTCTTTATTTAACATTTGCTATGATTTTCTTCATAATACTTTGTTTCTTTACTTATTCCTATTAAGGTCCGTCTTACGTATCGTGATACAAGTACTTGGTTGAGGTGTTTATCCAACTTTTTGTTATTTGCGAAAATTACTCCATTAGTGCAAGAAAAATTCTTTTCTAATACAAAATTATTCATAATTTTTATGAACATGTTTCTTCTGTTCTCCATCCATAGGTTTTCTTTACCTTTCTCATTGGTTTAGAACACATTTTCCTTTACTCGGTATCTTTTAATAATCTCTTTTTAAGAGATTGGATTATACCTTTCTTACATTTGGATGTTGAAATAGCTTACATTTGTGAAAAAAACCTTTCTAAGTGGCCATTTTGATGACAAAGAATGTAAAACATAGACAATCTTATTTCTGATGTGAGGTTCTCAAGTATATGAAGAGTTTATTTGTTATTAGAAGAGGTTTGGTGTTACCTACTAAAACAAATCCATGCATAGGCCGCTAGGGATTTTTCTTAGTGTCATCAATTATGCTAAAACACTCCCCAATAAGATTTCCAATATTTTGAAAAATCAAGTGATTTACCAATTTTGATGGTAATCTAAATAACCTAATAGAAATTCTTTTGATAGAAACCCTTCCTCATGCTTGTCACAACCATTGGGATTGGAATTGGGGATATTGCACATTGGGCTATAAATGATTGGGGGTGAAGTAGTAGTCAATTATCAATTCTTCCCATCGACCACCCCTCATATGACATTTTAAAAAGGGCTTAGATTTTTAGTCGAGCCTAATCACATTCTAAGAGAGCTCTTGGTCGAGATTTAGAATGTGCTAAAAGTTAGTACATGTGGTGATAGCTTAATAAGTAAAAGATTGTGCCATTCTTTAAGGTGTGCAAATCTCACCAAGTGTAATATTTATAGGTTTGAATGGAATGCATTAAAGATGCTTAATATGAATGATGACATTATTATGACTAAAGTGGACAAAGGGATTCTTATGATTGTGTTGGACAAGAGTGATTAAGATTCTAAGATGTTAGAACATTGGCATAATAGTAGGTGTTGGAAAAGGTATCGGTCAACCCGGGTTCCAAAATCTCTAGAATTGTTAAAAATGCTATTAATCAACTAGATATAAAATGTACCCTTGGGGAGTGTTAAATAGAGTGCCAAAATAGAGGTATTGTGAATAGATAGATCTTTGAGAGAAAATACGCTTTGAAGTGTTCCTTTGATAAGTAGATAATTAATAATGCTTGATTAGACTTTGATATGCTCTTGAATTGGCTTGGTTTGTTCCTAACCTAGTTTGGAGATATTCAAACTTGGTATAGAGATCACTCCTAAAATTTGCTGTTGATTTAGGGAGGTTAGGGGCGTTTTGCATAAGAGTTTATAGATATTTTCCATAGGACGAGAGTCTTAGACCTAGTTTTATACCATTCGAAGGGATACACCTTCATATTAAGGTCGCCCTAGAAAGGAGATATAAGATAAACATAAGAAATCAAACCATTTGAGTTAAGAAGACACTACCTTCGAATGACAGACAAAATCGTGTGACATTTTTGTCCGAAATTTGGATGTAGTGTCTAGGAGGAGAAAACACTAGAAGTGAATCTCTTGAAGTACCTAGCAGGAGGTGTGGGTTATTAACGACGACTTAGATCATTCTTGTAGGTGTATTAAGAAAAGAGTGTTAGATTATGATGTGTTTGCAAATCTAAGGAATATGTAGGATAGTGCATTTAAATCTTTATTTGTGAGCAAATGTCATAACTAAGGGATATAAGCCAATGAAGTACCTAATAACCAAATTTAGGTGTTTACATTTGCCCATTGTTTAAGTCAATAATTGAAATTTGCTATCTTTAAAGGAAAACATACCCGAGTTTGTGAACCACTTTGTCTTTTCTCGATTTCTTGATAGTCTAAATGCTTGATTAGTGACATGATGCCCCCAAGAGCAAAACTTGCAACACAAGATTGTAGTCAATGTCCATATAATAAAATTGAAACTTTAACTCTCTCTTTTTCTCTCTTTCTCTCTCTCTCTCTCTCTATATATATATATATATATTGAATTTTAAATTGATATTTGCAATTTGTAAAGTAGAAGAGAGCAATGAAGGAGTACACCTGCGTAAAGAACTCAACCCTGCAGATGTAGAAGACCATACCCCTTTATCAATACATGCAAAGATGGAGGTTGTATCGGCAATAATGGAGAAGGGTGATCCAATCCCCAATTTGATGGAGGTTGGTAGCGTAGTTTTCCCAAGCAGAAATGTCAAGAGGGTAGAGTAATAGTAAAAGTAAGCCATGAGTCTTGGGGCACAATATAGCCAAAATTCAGAAAAAGGGGAACCCTTTGGTCCCACAAATTGAAATGTCATGGACGTCGAGTATCACTAAACCCTAACATATCTCTCTCTTGTTAAACTAGTATGTTGTAGATAGATCTAGGTTTTTAATTCTCGTAAGTCTTTAGATTCTCCAAATTGAAATGCTTGAAAGAAAAGTAACAACTTATAAACTAATACTTTGGTAAATTGTAAACATGCCTACTACATTTTGACATAAAGTGTAGTGAATCTATGGAGTAATTTGTATCTTTGTAGCCAATTTCTTGTCTGATCCATGGTAACTTCTTGAATGTTTCTGAAAATTGATATTTTTACTGTTAGAACTGAGCTGAACAGATCCATCAAATATAGGACACTAGCTTCCCACGGTTTTGTCTAGGATCTTTGGTACTTCCTGTGAATAAAAATTGTACTCATTCTTGTAACTTGTTTCCTAGATTCCGGAATATAGAGATTTTGAAATTCTATATGCCTATTTTGCATTGATATTCTGTGAACACTGAGTGGCCTGTTTTGATATGAGTGAGATGACTATAGATTGCTCGGCTTAAAAGAATTGATGTGTTTCCATGTTAGATATAGCTTGTAATTTTTGTTGGAACATATAGAAGGTGTTTGTAAATGGCGACAATGTAGAAGTGGCCCCTTGAAAAGAATGCAAGATATACATCATGCCACAATAAGATAGCACACATAACAAGCATACAAGCACACAAGATCTCATAGAGAGACAGGTATAATGTTATATGAGCAAGCCAAATGGCTACATACAAGGGAAGCACAAGTGTTGCACACTTGGATTAGGCCAAGGTCCACACAATCAAAGGAAACTGATGCAACAAAAAGGAATACCAAAGTGTCACACATACATAAATAGGACAAAGTAATGTTTCTTTTTGGGGACTCATAGGAAACTGTGCAAAGCTGAAGACAAACAACACTTTTCAGATTTTTAGTGGGCTGTTAGTGACTGAAATAAATATGTAAAAACCCTTAACCCTTCTAGGGCAGCGACCCCTTTTGGGGTTTCAAAGCCAATTTTGTGCCTTAAAACCCTTCAAATCAGCTTCCCTTGAGTCTCTAAAATTATTATATATCACCAACAATCATATTATGCAAGAAAACCGATTATTAGTGTCCTAGAATTGAAGATATGAATTTGTATAAACCCATGTCTGCAGTATTTTAAAAGTCCATAACTTTACCTAGGAAGCTCCAAAATTCATGAAACTTGGGATCTTGGGGTTTAAAAATATGACGAATGCAAATATCAAATCAGCTTGCCCAAACATCCACCAAAACATGCCAAACCTGCCTTTCAAGCAATTCACCCCTCTTGGAAATGCCCTAGAAACCATGCAAGATCACTCCAAATATATTATGAAATTATTATTTATGTTCAACAGTCAATTGGTGAAGAAATTATAATTTTTGGAAGCGTAGGAATGCTGGAATGAATTTCATTCAAACCCTAGTTGTTACAGAAATAAATAAATATTTTCAAATTTGATTATGCATGCCAAAACCCTCCAAATTTCAATGTAAAACCATATTTCACCCTTATAAATTATATGCAATGAGATGATATAATCCAAACACATAAAAGATCCTTGAGTACTTCAAAACATCATTCAATGTTGGTTGCCCTTTAAGAACAACCAAATAATGTACCAAATCACTCCACAAATGAGTTTCCTACTTTGAAAAAAGCCAAATTTGCATCAATAACAAATGAAAGCAATATCTTCAATATTTGACCCAAATGAGCTCCTTAGGGCAACTCCCTAAGTCTAAAATAAAAGATAATAACAAAAAAGTTCCCTAAGGGGTGGAAACTCCTATGTTGAAGTCTTTCCTAGAGTTCTTTGAAGGGTTTCATCCTCACACAAGACTCTCCAAGGGTTTTTGTCCTTAGGAGAGGAAGAGATGCTTCATGAAGCAATTTTCCCAAGAGAAAAGAATTCACATGATGATCAAATGGCTAAGCAACCTCCTTTTATATCGGAAGGGGTGCTACAAAGAATGAAACGACCTCATAAAGTACTTTTAATTGTTTAATTTGTTTTAGAGCCTACATGCTCCAAATTACTCTATACTCTAATTAAACAAGTTCTTCAATTTGAGCGCTTGGCTTCCTAATAAGAATACATGATAATAATGAAAATATTTACTTAGAAAATGTCATCCAAGTCTTCCCCTTACTTCGTTTCTTAATCCCATGGGGAGAAAAAATGGGTTAAGGTCTTGAATCCGCTAGTCTCCAAAAGGAACATGACAACCGCCGCTTGCACACACACAATAAAAGCAAAGTAAACAATTCAATGTGTGAGAATCGATAAACAATAGCCAATAGTTGCATAGAACAAGATATGCTAGTTACGTATGGTCCACATGTGTTATTCTTAAAAATTCGGATAAATGACATACATTACAATATATAATATAGGCATGACCATGATGTGAAAAGATGCTTTGCTAAGCACATGATAGTGTAGAAGATACTCCTAGATTAGCAAGGCCACTTGGTGGAAGGAAAATCGACATTTGAAATCATGTAGAGTCATGTGTATCCTACATCATGTGTGTATATTGTGTGAAACACATGTGTGTATAGAAAATATAATACCTTTTCTATCAAATTCTGTGATAAACAACATATGTAAAGTTGAAAACTAGTAACTCAAGCTATGATTAGGTCTTGACTTTGTATTTTTGGAATGTTTGGTTGTGTTTTTGGATTGTTGATTTCTTTTTATTTATTTTCGTAGTTGTATTTGTTTGAAATTATTTGAAGGTGAGCTATTCAATGACTAGGTCATATGGATAGTTGGGATCGAAACCGTGCTTGAATGATAGGCTAAAATAGGATTATGTGTAGAAGTATTAGAGTGTCCTAATGTAGGAGAATGTGTGAGATGGAACATCGGAGGCGGCATATGCATTGATGTAGTACTTCGTGAGAGAGGAGATTGCGTCGGTTTAAGGTTTGGTTGTAGGACATGTTGATTTGATTGTAATGCTCAATGAAAAGTCATTGATTTAGATTTATGTGATTTTAATTGTGTCTTATGTTAAATAGATAATAGTAAAAGTGTATTTGTCATTTGATTAAGCACTATTTGAATAAATCGGGCAAGTATTGGTTGTTTAACAATTTTGCACTAGTAGAATTAGGAATTGTAGTAAGAAGTGACAAACGAGACTCATAAGGGATGCCTTGAATTTTGACGACTTCTTTACAAATAGATGTATTTGACACAATTGTGTACATAACACAAAGTTTATGAAACCAAGGGCATTCTAATAACATAATAACATGTCTCTTGTCTCAATGCTCTGGAGAATCAATAGTCGTGTAGATAGGCTAGCTGACCCCACTTGAAAGGGTAATATAATTTGTCCAAGAGGTCCACGAGAAGATTCAGAAGTAGGTTGTAAATGTTGCTCATTGTATCCCAAATATTTAAGCAATGTCATTGTACATAGATTGTCACAAGATCTGCTGTCAATCTGAATGTTGTAGCTATCTTGTTGATCAATAGAAGCATGAATACACAAAGTGCATTGCTATCGAAACATCATCCATGATTTCATGCTCATCAAACATGATTGTAGGTCATGGAGGTGGACTATTAGTGATAGTGTCAATAATTTCATCCAAAGGATGACTTTAAGAAGTTGGAGAGGATGTGGGTTGTATGAATGATGAACCTCATGATTGCCTTTGGGATTTGTCGTATGTTGAGGTAATAGATCATTTAAGATTTTGAGCATTGAATTCTCATTGGTTGGTGTTATATGTTCATCTTGATAAGTTTTAAATTTGATAGTTTTATCATTGAGGAGGTCGAGGTGTTATGCTTGAGCTTATAACATCGATTTGTAAGATGGCCAATACAACCGTGATAGTCACAATACAAATGTGCATCAAATGATTTATGTTGAGGCTTGCTTGCATCATCCCCCATAGGGGAGGGAGAGACATGAGGTTACACTCGAGTAATCGCTTAAATGTGGTGATGCAGCCATGTGAATTTTCGCTTAGTAGGGTTTGTAATTGAAGCTTAGTTTAGTGAGATAACCTTAATTGTTACTTTTGCTACATTTTTGCAATTATTAGATTTAGCTTTGAAACCTTGTTTACTTGGAAACTCAGTATTGGGTGTAGATTATTTATTTTGCGCATATCGAAGCTTGTTAATTGTTATAAGCTTGACTTCTCTATCCTTTAAGGTATGACATAATTCATCGAATGATTGAAAGTTTTAAAACATGATAGACTTTTGCAAAGGAGCAAGTAAACTCCATGTCAATAGATCCTGAAGCTCATTATCTGAAAGTGAATTACTCATCTTGGTAGTCATTTTCTTGTATCATGAGATAATCATGAACAAGCTCATTAGAATCTTGTTTAAGCTTCGACATTTGAGCGTAGGAGACTTTCTCACTAATGTTGACTTAGAGGTGTGCTAAAAATTGATCGGCCAATGGATTGAAGGCTCTAACACATTGACTAGGAAAGTCATAGAACCATTGTAAGGCATAATCTTTGAGACTATATGCAAAAAATTTGGTAAGAAGCTTATCATTGTAGGCATAAGTGAGACATGTTTTGTGAAAGGAGCGGAGATATTTCATCTCCTTTACCTTCTTAGATAGGAAGCTTAGGAGCGGAAAAACACATGTAAAGGATATGAATCCACTTCAGTGATAATGAATTGTGAAGTATTGTGTTTGAAGCAACGAATGGAAGAAGAGTTCCCAGACCTAACTTGTTCTAATTTTGACACCTTACCTTGTAACTCATGAATAAGTTGTATTAAGGAATGTGCGTTAGTGATGGTATTCAAAGATCCATCCATGTGCACAATAGATGGTGTAAAACTAGTAAAATAAGGTGGAATAGACATAAGAGTGTGTTGACTAACTAGAGGTGCCTTCATTAGTCATGCGCTTGGAAATTACTCGATGCCTTAATGGCGTCCTCTAGAGATAGGCTTGTCAATGTTGCCGAATACATGAGGGTCACGATCATTGTTGATATTAGCTTGGTTAACCTCTTCTCGAGGGGGCTCAATCGTAAAGGCCATGATAGATTCGTTGATAGATTCGTTAATAGGGTCCTTATGTCTAAAGTGTCCATGAAATTTTGGCATAAAAGTGCACAATACTTAGATGGCTCATCATCAGCTAGGATAGTGTATTCATGTTGCTCATCGATAAATTTAACACATCTATGTAAAATAGAGGGTATAACTGTCATATCGTGGATCCATGGTGTGTACACATCAAAGATTGTAATGTAAAGGGGTATCCAAAATGTGAAATGTAGTAGGCATAACTTTAACTCCAAAGATTATACCTAATGTAATTGTGCTGTTATATGCCGTGGAGTATTGTCAAAGCCCCTTGGCAATAATGGTTGATTGTTGAATATAACTCAAAAAAATGCCCATTTGTTGGAGCAAAGGTGTTTATATACATTTATGGCAGTTTTGGCATCAACTAAGACCCTATTAATTAAGAAATTAGGAATTCTCGATTGTACTAAACAATAGTTGATATAGGTCTTGAGAAGGTAAATTAGTATGATGAAAGATGAAATCACCATTGGTACATGCCTTATAGGAGATAAGAGAGCGCAATGTACAAGGCGTGTGACAAAATAAAAATCCTAACGGCACTTAGGGTTTTAGATGGAAAATCCATTGTAGAATCGTAGAAAGCAAGAAGAGGTATGTAAATCCTAGACTACTAAGGATGAAACCCTAGGGAAAAATTGAGAGATTAGATTTTTAAGAATATAAAAAATCAGAAATGAAATCAGTCGCTTGAAAATATATAAATGTGAAATGCTAGAGGTTAGGGAAGGTTTAGTAAGATCAATAAGCATGTTCACCAACTGTTTTACTCAAAATTAAATATAAGTTTGTTACCTACTTAATTTGAAATGGAGCTTGAAACTAATGCACAATGAAATTTTATTTGTAAATACTCCAACATTGAGATCTTATTGTACATGTAAATGTTATAATATTGATATTCAATCAAGTCATGTGTTAAAATACTATAAAGCACAAGAGAATGAGTTTACTTTTCCTGATGCTTCGTGAAGTGTTTTGTATCTAAAATTAGAAAAAACAAGCTGTGACAGGGAAGAATTAATAGTGTCTTTGAGACGGATCCTTGGAAACTCATTGGATACTAGCGTCGGACCTGGACACCATTATGTGGTGTGCTTCCATGCTGCGTGGCGCTAGTGTCGGATCTGCATTACACTTTTGTTCGCTTTGGGTTGTTTTGTCACTCTCGGTAAGGTCTTCGTACACATTTGCTTGCTCCATAATAATTTTGCATGCACTTGTAATGATCAAAACTCTAATTTCTTGCAATAACACTCACATATATAACTAGATAACAAAAAGGGTTTTATGTGTGGTTGACTTGGATTGCCGTTGGTTGCCACAACTCCCTTTGTTGATTCTTACCAAGCGCTGCACTGCATTGCCCAAATCAGGGTAAAAACTCCATAAAGTTGTCCTAGTGTATGTGGAAGTGTGTATGCATAGCCAAATTGTCATCCCCCTATGTTTGTCTTTGTGCCTCAACACGAATAGCATGCCACTTAGGTAATAGAATGTACCCTTCGCGAGTGTTGAGTAGAGTACTACAATTTAACACGAAACTAGAGTGCTTGTAGATAGATAAACCCTAGAGAAAGGATCTCTTGAAGTGCCCCTTTGATAAGTTGATACTTGACAATGTTTGGTTAGACTTTGAAATGTTTTTGACTTGGCTTTGTTTTCTCCTAAACTGGTTTGGAGTCTTTCATACTTGTATAAAAGCTGCTCCTAATGTCTGCTCTTGATTTAGGGATGTTTACGACAACTTTGTAGAAGACGTGATAGATATTTGCTAGAGGAGCTCTTGAGAATGCTAGATGAGTAAATGAGAGTGTTAGACTTGCACTTATACCATTACAAGGAATATGACTTTGTGAAAGGGAAATATGATAAACATAAGAAACCGTATCTTTCGGGTTTCGCAAATGCTATTGGGAAATAGTGGAAAAACTATGTGACATTTCTGTCCGAAACGAGATGGTAGTGTCTTGGATGACAAAATAGGAGAAGTGAAGATCTAGAAGTGCCTAGTAGGAGGTGTTGGATATTCATGAGTACTTAGATCAGTCCTATAGGTGTCTAAGTGGTAGAGGGCTAGATTATGAAGTGTTTGCAAGTCTTAAGAATGGGTAGGATAGTGCATTCAAATGTCATGTACATGTTTTGGCGACAAGCGAAACGGAAGACCTTATCCGATTCCTTCTCGTGGGACTTGGGTTTTGAGCTAGAGGAAAGTTGTTTGAAGATATTTGGATTAGTTTTAAGAAATACTAAACTTTTTATGTTGTATTCTTCTTGGATGCCTAGCGGTCCAATATTTAAAATAAATTACTTAACTGTTTGGTGAGCATATATGCTCAAATCAGAAACAAACTTTAATATTATAAGGTCGGCCATAACTTATGATGTCGCACCCCTTATGTTATAAAAGGAGGATGCTTGTCCATTATGTCATATGTTGAATCTTATTATTTCTTCTTGATAAAGGTTGTACCTTTCCTTTCTCCCTCATCAAGGACAAAAACCCTTGCTTGACACCACTTCAAGGACGAAAACCCTTGATAGTGGAACTTGTCTTGGGGACGAAAACCCTCAAGCAAGGATATTTTGAATTATTGAATTTCTGAAGGTATTTGGAGCTGATATCTTTCTATTTAGCTCTAAGTGACATGCATCATGAGCATTTTGGAGATGTTTTGGCAGATATATGGTATGATTCTTGCATGGATGGACTTGTACTAATTTATAAAGGTGAAAGCAATCATTTCTTTGCATGTTAAGCCAATAATTCAGCCTTTTCAAGTGGGGCAAATTGCTTAGGAGTGGGGTTTGCAGTGATTTGAGGTGTTTCTCCATGTTTGGTTTGCATCATTCAATTCCTCATATTTTACAAGGCTGGATTCTACAATTTTATGATTTTGGGAGTTGTTTAAGAGCTATTTCCAGCCCTTGGTTGTGGCTACACTGCTGCTGTCATAAAATTAATTGCAGCTGGGTGTAATCACTTGTTTTTTCCTTTTCTTTGATGTAAATTGGATTGATAAATGTTTCCGTGATTGGATTAATCATTTAGAAGCATTTTCAGCTGTTATTACATGGTTGTATGATGAGTTGAAGTCCCTATACAGTTTGCTGCTAGGGTTTTCTGATATTTTTAGACCTGCTGTTATAAAAATCAGATTACTCTCAAGTGGGATTGGTGTTGTATCTTATTTTTCAAAGTGTCAGCCCTAGAAACTGAATGGTAGTGTCGACGAGGACAAAACGATAGAAGTGAAGATTTAGAAGTGCCTAGTAGGAGGCATTGGATATTCATGAGTACTTAGGTCAGTCTTGTACGTGTCTAAGTGGTAGTGTGCTAGATTATGAAGTGTTTGCAAGTCTCAAGAATGGGTAGGATAGTGCATTCAAGACTTTTTCTATGCACAAGTCATGACTAAGGGTTATAAGCCAAATCAATATTGTCAAGTACCTAATTACCGAATTTAAGTGTCTATACTTCCTCCGAAAATGTAACCACTTCATAGAAAAATAAAAAATGTGTAGGATCGGTAGTCCCTACACCGAATGAAATGTGCCATCTTGGAAAATGTATTACTTTTATACAAATGGAGTCATTACCTTTATGAGTCTTAGGCAATAGAAGAAAAAAATCTCTCCTGAAATCGTTCCATGGTCGATGTGGTAATGATAAGTGTTTGAACTTCGTATAAGCACATGTTTTGAATGCTGACTTTGGCATGTTGGCATATTTTGCATCTCATTACAAATTTCTTCACATCATTGGATGCATCCAACCAATAATATCTCTCATGAATTTAAGCTTGGGTCTTGTCACACCCACAATGATTACCCGATTCTTCACTATGTATCCTCGTTACAAGGTTCTCCCACTTTGATCCTCTAGGGTTGCATGATTAATGATTTCTAAAAAGATCCCTCCTATTTGAAATAGTGAAGATATGGTGACCTATCTCCATTGCAAATCTCTGCCCTAGCCTTGCATGGTTTTGAATAAGCTGCACCATTTTTGTATAAATCATGTCATATTTTTAAGCCCAACTATTTCTATGGACATCTTGGTCAACAAAGTTGTCCTACTCAAAGCATCAAAACTCACTCGGACTTTCCTCTCCCATGTTTAAAAACAAATGAATAACATTGTAAAAAACATAGTTATCTTCTCAGTGTCACAGGTTCGCGAATTTCATCCATGAAATTCGAAATTCGCCATTTTTCAAATCTCTGAAAAAAGTTCGATAATGTTCGCTGTCATTCGGCTTAAAACGCTGGGGAAAAATTACATTAGAACTGCTGCTTAAACAAATAAGTCGAATATGTGTGGATGTCTTGAGCATGAGCAGAAAAATTAAGTCATGAGGGAGCGTGCCTAGTATCCGACTTTGGAAAACTTGAAGGATTATTTACAAGTGCTTTTGCCCCCAATCTGAAATGCGATCATGATGCTTATGCCGGGGATGAACCTCCATACAAAGGCGATCGTCATTCAAAGCCTCGAACGTAGTTCCCGTAGCTCGTCGAAAAATCCATTTGCGGCAGAACTTACATGGCTGGAGTTCTTCGTGCCTTGTTTCATGTTCTATAAAGTTTAGGTTATAAACTATATTTTTAATTTATGTTTTGTTGTTTTTGTTTATTTATTTTAATTTATTTTTAAGTTTTACTTTTACATTTGTTTTAATATTTATTCAAACATTAATGTTACGTTTCTATTCACTTTAACTTTAAACTTTAAAATTAACTTAAAGTTAATGAACTTTAACTTTAGTTATATATATTTGAATATTTCTATGAACTTTAATATTTTTATAATGATGAACTTTAGTTATGTTAATATTTTTATTGTAATGAACTTCATAATTTATATCTAATATTTTTACATTTTTATATTATTGATTTTTTTATGTTTAATGTATTTTTATAATATTTTAATAATAATGTTTTTATTGGTCGAATATAATGGCGAATTTTTTTCGAACTTTATCTATTGGCGAACTTGAACCGAATTTTATCCTCGTCGAACTCGAACACGAACTCGAACCTTGTGACTTAGGTTATCTTAGTCTTGGGACAGGGGAACATAATATGGGGACAAACAAACCGGGTTTTCGGGTCTGCAGGGAGGATGATTTATAATAGTATGTAAAATATTACATATTCAAATATTTAACTTTATGGATTGATATTTAGGTATATAAACCGTATAATGTATGTCGATAATTGCGAGAGTAGAATTCATTTTTTTTGTAAAAGTAAGTCTTTTCGGAGTAACAATATCAAGAAACATACGAAAAGTGAGCATCCCCACCAAGTCCCCAATGGACATTATTTTATCCCTAAACGGATTTTAGGCAATCCCAACTTTAAATATGCAAAACACAGACAAATTGCAGCCAAACAAAAATATGATTTTTGCAGAAAATTAAATCTAGGGCAGCGAACAGAAAATAATGGATAACTCCAAAAATACTTGCTCAAATCTCTTGAAATTTTAAATGGAGCTTGCTAATACAATAACTAATATTATAGAACTATTTTTGGAATTTTTTGAATAACAGAATGCTGCCAAAAATTTACAGCGTGCCCTAAATAGCTGAAAACTTCTAAAATTAATATCTTTTGCTAGAGAAGTCCAAATGCACCAAACTTTGGATCTTTGGCCAAAAAAATATGAAGAATAATATTCCAAAAATAGTTTTCACACAACAAACACGAAACCCTAATTTTGCCCTAAAAAGTAGGTCGCCCAGCACATTTAGGGCATCAATTCAGCTCCAAAATTGACAAGCTAGGGTAGATCTCTCACTACCGAAGAATGCCCTGCTAGCTAGGGATGGATCTCTCACCACTGAAGCTAGGGTTCCCGTGGGATCTTACTCCACAAGTTGGATATTTGCAAACAACAGTTGCACATGAAAGAATATGCATAAGCTACAAACTTAAGACACAAATTAGAAAATATCAAATGGTATGGAATATATTTCCTTTCAAGTCGACTTCTCCTTATAAAGGAAGAAGAGACCCAAAGCAACCTCTGCAATATCCAATTAATTCCCAAGGATTTCCCCTATGCAAGCCTTTAATATTTTCCCATATTAAATGCCTTTTCCAACAACTTTTCCCTCCTAATGCAAGTCACATTTTTCTAGGGAAATACATAGTAAAATGGGCATTTATCCTTTCTATGTTCCCATTCCCCTTCTTTTCCATCCTTGATTTAATAATTATTAAGTCATATAAATTATTATAAGTGCTCTATATATTTTTTCTTTTATTAATGGCACTTTATAATAATTAAATATAACTTAAGCCACCCTTATATTTTTCCTTTGGCCGTCGGGTTGACAAAATAGGCCAAAGGTCTTCGAATGGGAAGGGGATATTACAATCCTCCCTTCCCAAAATTGCTTGCCCTCAAGCAATTCTGATCTTGTTTTGTCCAAGTGTCATGCACAAGAGACAAAACATGCTGAAGTGATCCGCAAGCCTGGCACCTGTTCCTGTCAAGTGAACTAAAACTTGCCACCATATATCATCCACAAGATGCTCACATACATATACTTGGAGCAATGGTTCATCAAACTCCATAATGTAAACTTTGGCATGCATCTCATGATGAAAATAAATAGGCAACAATAAATAAGACACGTTAGTATGCTCTTTATACCTTGGAATATCACCAACATCCTCGCCAATCTTGGTCTTCAAAATGTCTTGACTTTGCTGCCCCAAAATCTGAGTATTCGTGTCTACAATGGGCTGAAATTCTTCATAAATCAGCTGCTGCAATAAATGAGATGGCATACTTTCTTCCACACCATCTTTAATCTGTGCAATCAGCCCTCCTTTGAAAGGTATTTCCATGCTCCCGGCTGCCCTCTCTTGAGAAATGACATTCCTCATACCCTGCTGCCCACTAAGTGAAGACATCTTTTCCTTGAACTCTTGTAGGTGTTGTCTTGCTTGAGTGGCTATCAATTTAGCAGCTCTAGCTCTGCTATTCCACTCCTCACACCTTTTTAGAGTTTCCATTACATCCTCCTTACTTGCATATACAAATTTCTTCTCTTGAGCTGGAATAATTTCTCTAACAAGCAAAGTTTCATTAATGCAATTATTTTTCTCAATGGAAATCATACCTTTTTCTCTATAAGCTTCTTCTTCTTCAAATGAGTTCTTTTGTAATTCAGGTACCGACATATGATGACCTCGCTTGGGCTTGCTACCAATCTTCATCATGCAATAATCTGGAAATGGCATATTATCTCTGAAACCCTTACTCAACGATTGATATTTCCTCCAACAAGAATCCTCATCAATCACCTCTATTGGCCGCCCTTTATCATTGTTCACACCATTTTCCTTATTGTCCCCAGATTTGCTTTGATTCAAATTCTGAGTGAGCTGGCTCAAATAAAAGTTAGTGGTTTCCTGTTGTTTCACCATGTTGGTGAACATTTCCTTCATAAAACCCATATTGAAATCTTTCCAATTTGCCATATTTAACCCACACAGGCTGGAGGAACAACAGCTCTGATACCATTTGTAATGTCCCCAATGGACATTATTTTACCCCTAAACGGATTTTAGGCAATCCCAACTTTAAATATGCAAAATACAGACAAATTGCAGCCAAACAGAAAACTGATTTTTGCAGAAAATTACAGCTAGGGCAGCGAACAGTAAAATATGAATAACTCCCAAAATATCCGCTCAAATCACTTGAAATTTTAAATAGAGCTTGCTAATACAATAACAAATATTATAGAACTGTTTTTGGAATTTTTCGAATAACAGAATGCTGCCAGAAATTTACAGCGTGCCCTAAACAACTGAAAACTTCTAAAATTAATATCTTTTGCTAGAGAAGTCCAAATGAGCTGAAACTTTGGATCTTGGGCCACAAAAATATGAAGAATAATATTCCAAAAATAGTTTTCACACAGCAAACACGAAACCCTAATTTTGCCCTAAAAAGTAGGTCGCCCAACACATTTAGGGCATCAATTCAGCTCCAAACTTGACAAGCTAGGGTAGATCTCTCACTACCGAAGAATGCCCTACTAGCTAGGGATGGATCTCTCACCACCGAAGCTAGGGTTCTTGTGGGATCTTACTCCACAAGCTGGATATTTGCAAACAACAGTTGCACATGAAAGAATATGCATAAGCTACAAGCTTAAGACACAAATTAGAAAATATCAAATGGTATGGAATATATTTCCCTTCAAGTCGACTTCTCCTTATAAAGGAAGAAGAGACCCAAAACAACCTCTACAATATCCAATTAATTCCCAAGGATTTTCCCTATGCAAGCATTTAATATTTTCCCATATTAAATGCCTTTTCCAACAACTTTTTCCCTCCTAATGCAAGTCGCATTTTTCTAGGGGAAATACATAGTAAAATGGGCATTTATCCTTTCTATGTTCCCATTCCCCCTTCTAAGGCAAGTCGCCTTTTCACCTAGGATGGATAACAATTTATATTTGGGCCTTTTCCATCCTTGATTTAATAATTATTAAGTCATATAAATTATTATAAGTGCTCTATATATATTTTTCTTTTATTAATGGCACTTTATAATAATTAAATATAACTTAAGCCACCCTTATATTTTTCCTTTGGCCGTCGGGTTGACAAAATAGGCCAAAGGTCTTCGAATGGGAAGGGGATATTACACATAATATGGGGACAAACAAACCGGGTTTTCGGGTCTGCAGGAGGATGACTATTATAATAGTATGTAAAATATTACATATTCAAATATTTAACTTTATGGATTGATATTTAGGTATATAAACTGTATAATGTATTTCAGATAATTGCAAGAGTAGAATTCATTTTTTTTTGTAAAAGTAAGTCTTTTCGAGTAACAATATCAAGAAACATACGAAAAGTGGGCATCCCCACCAAGTCCCCATGTCCCTTAAACGCTTGGGACATCCGGATGTCACAGAAATATAGGGATTTGTCTCGGCTTAATACTGAAAAAAATCGAACAACTTCATTTTCCTTTGATTTAAATTTTCCTTGCTGTTTATAAAATTCAAAGCCTAGTGACCTGCATATAGAACAAACTTCTTGGGAAACAAGTAGTGTCTCCATTTCTTTAGCATTTGAATGATGGCATAAAACTCTTGGTCTTAAGTAGAACAGTTCCTTTTGGCCTCACTGATGTTTTCTATGAGGTATGGATCTACCTCCTTGCCTCAAAACTTCAGCGATTGCTGTCGCACTTGCATCAGATTCTGCATGAAATATCTTGTTATTATTCAGCAAAGCTAAAACTATTCATTTATTTATGTTTTTCTTCATCAACTCGAAATTCCTTTGGGTTGATGAATTTCATTAGAATGCTCTTTTCTAGATACAATTGGTTATTGGTGCACATAATCCACTAAAGTTCCCAATGAACTTGCTATAGAAACTTTCTAAACCATGAAAACTTCTTACCTGAAATGTGCTTTTAGGAGTTGTGCATTTATGTGCTGTTTTGATCTTTTCCTGGTCCATCAGCAATCCATTTTGAGATACCATAGACTCCAAGTATACAAAATCTTCCTGCTTGAAAGGACACTTCTTCACATTGATCAAAAGCTTTTTTGCTCAACTGCTGTAAAACCTCTCTCAAATACCTCATGTGCTCTTCCTTTCTCTCACTGAAAATTAGTATATCATCAAAATATCAAGCACAAACCTCCCAAATATGGTTTCATCACCTATTCATCAATCTCATGAATTTGCTTGGTGTATTTGTCAATCCAAATGGCATAACCAGCTACTCTTATAACCCCACATTTGTCTTGAATTCCGTTTTCCATTCACCACCCTCTCTAATATGGATTTGGTGATACATGCTTTTCAAATTTAGCTTGGAGACATCCTTTGCTCCACTCATATGATCTGCGGCAAAGGAAACCTGTATTTGATGTTTATCTTGTTGTTTGGCCTTGAATCTTTGAACATTCTCCATTCTCCTCCTTTTGTTTGGTGCTTATACAGCTGGTTCTGCACATGGACTCAAGCTCTTTCATACTTCATCCAACAAATTCTTGGGCCTGTCTATTTATCTCCACTCTCTTGTGGAGTCAACCCCCGGGGTTGCATCATTAAGGGATGTAGAGCCTGGAATCATTTCCATCTGGTTTTATGTACTCCTTATGGGCAGTAAATGAACTTGCATATAATCTGTCATGATTGCATCATATGATTTTAGTAACTCTTTCACCTCTGTTGGTATATCCTCTACTACTATTCTCAAATAATTTCTTTCAGAATGGATGCATATCAAACCCTGGGCTTTTCCACATCCTCCATGAACTCCTTGTCTGAATCCAACATTATTTTATTGTTTGGTCTTTCCTCTTATTTCATGTGCTGCAATCGAAATGTCTTTCCATCGTTGTCAATCTGATATGTATTATTTTTACCATCTTTAATGGCATTCTTTTCTTACTGCCACAGATTCGGAGACAAGATCCAACTAGGATCCATGGGTAAAACATCACACAAAATTGGATTTTGATGCCTACAATGTAAAAATTAGCCATACATTGTTCTTAAATAGTCACAGGATGTCCCTTTTGCAACCATGATGACTTACATGCATTTGGATTTGGTGTACAATGTAAATTCAATTTCTGCTCTACTTCAGCTAAGACCAGATATTCTATGTTACGACCATCAATTAATTTCCAGCACTTACGTCCAATTTTGTACATGGTTTTGAAATTTGTCTTTCATTGCAGTAGTTCGTCTTGTCGCTTTTCTGCTTTCAGTAACACTCCACGAAACATCAACTTCTCTCTATGCTGCACAACATCTGCAATGATTTTATGCATCCTGCATTCTCACCTCATTTTTCTGTTCTGGATGCTCGAATGCTCTAGTCCATGGTTTCCACACTTGAAACACACCCCACTAAATCATTTATCACGGTCTCTTATCACCATAATTACATCCACCATAATTACATCCACTGTATGTATTATAGCCTCCTCTAGTATGATTATGCTGAGAATTGCCTCTACTAGACTCTGCTTGTTTACCACTTATTTCTTTTCTTCCGGATGCCTTTGATCCTCTTCCATATGTTAGATGTCCTCTTACTCTCATTCTTTTTCTTCTACTTTCTTGTTGTTTTCTGGATATTTTCTCTTCGTCTCTAAATGCAAGATGCTCAGCATCTTCTACTATATGTACTGTTATCATGATCCAATAATTTTGAATGGAGATTCTATTGCCCGTCACATAGTTTGGTACCTTCTCATCACCATCCTCTGTCAGGCCTTATCTAAAAGTAAACCTATAAAAGCCTTCAAGATAAATCTTTTCAATAAACTATTTACCTTCTAGTTTAGCTACCATTTGTTGGCCATTGTGTGGTTGTGTTGTCATTGATTTCAATCCCATTGATGGCAAGTGGTCATATGAGTCTCTATGAGGTGTCAATCAGTGTCAATCAGTGTGTCAAGCATGTTGATTGAGTGGTTTGATGAGTTGTCATGGTGTCGTGGTGCATGGTCTAGTGAGCTGAGTCACTGTATGAGCTCCATTGAGGTGTTAGGTTGTTGTCATGTGGTCAAACATAGTTGATATGATGTGTCATGAGTGTTTATGGGTCTCGTATGAGGTCGATGGTCGAGGTCATGTGGTTTTAGCATTGTGTCAAGTCATTCCAGGCTTGTTTCTAGCCCTGGAGCATCTTGAATGAGCTAGAGCTATAAGTTTTGGACCTAATCGGTCGTGTTGGAGCACGGTTTGCAACATCAGTGGCGAGTGTACCTCGGGTGTATCATGATGTATCAGGTATGTTTGGACCATTTTGAGTGCTTTCATGATGAGTTATAGTGTTCTTTCAATTGACCCTAACTTCTACAGTGCAAAACCCTAAGGGGTAGCTATGCAAGTCTCAGTGGCTGGAAATATTGAGAGGTAATTATGAAATTATGATGATTGAAGATGTTAGTAGGATGTGTCCTTGTGTTGTGGGAAAAGATTTAGGTTGCCATGATGAGAATTTTGCAAGATATGAGAGTTTTAGTGAAACAAGGTCAAGAACAAGTGCATTTCCAGCTCGAATTGAAACTTCGATGCTCACCCTGAATTATGTGCTTTGCATGGGACCTTGTGGATTTCACGAATGCTTCTACATTGAGTTTTGAAGGTTTCACAAAAAGAATGAGGTCAGTTCATTGTCACATTTTTATGAATGAATGTTAAAAAGGTAAACAACTTGTAATGAGTTTGAAACCCAAGCTTGAAAGCGGTTTGTGAGATTTGCTTCCAAAGTGGCCAGAATTGCTTCCTAGTGCATGCATCATGATTGGAACGTGTAGAGGACTCCCTGAAATTTCCGAAACGTATGGTAGAGGTCATGATGATGAGTGGACCCCACTGAAACAGGTCGGTTTCTAAAGAAATTTGTTTTGGGGCAAGTTTGTCCAAAAGAGGTGCTAAATAATTTGACATTGTTTTGAGTATGTGAGTTGTTGGTCATGGTAATGGATAAAAATGACAAAGTGTGCCCTATTTAGGTTGACTAGTCAAAGAGCAGCTTTGAGGAAGTTAAAATAGTCTTTAGTAAAATAGACATTGCATAGAGCTACAAGAAGAGTTACGAGGTGATTCAAGTGTTGTTGGAAAGAGAATTCGAGAGATTTCGAGTAATATAAGGTTTGCTTCATGATGATGGATTTTTATATGGTTTCCAGTCAATTTTTATATGGTTGGAGCATGAGATGGATTGGGTGATGCTTGATATCACCTGGGATGTGAAGAGGAATGAATTTGGCATCTAGTGAATACATTTGGAGGTCTTGAAAGTATCATGAAGGGTGTTTATCAACTGTGTTTGGAAAACATGTTTTTGGGCAGCTTCATTTGGTGAAGACAAAGGTTTTTATGGTTTGAATCGGGGATGTTTCATGAGTCAGTAACTTTCTTAGATGTGTTGTACAGGTCTTTCCATTTCCATAGAGTGGTCACATGCCATAGTTGAGGTGTTCTTGTGTCGTCTTGAGGCCCAAATGTGAAAACAAGTTGTTGATAGTAGCTGTTTTGAGAAGGTAAAGAGCCAGTGGGCCCATTAAATGAAATAATTTGATTGGTTAATGTAAATTGTGACCATGGTTAATGTTTAAATGATATATTACTCATGTTTGATGAATAGGGAGCTTGAATAAGCATGGTTTTGGAATGAGGGGATTTTTCTCATTCAAATGGCAAGGTTTTGAGAATTGTTAGTGTGTGAAAAGTGGTTTTTGGCTAGGCTGACCTATATGGGTCATATGTGACTATTGTGGTGATTTATATGGGATGTTTTTATGATGATGGGTCGAACTAAAGGAGGTAAACCGACCTCTTTCAAATTTGAATCAAGAAGAAGCTATAAAAGCATGTTTTTGGGTCATTTGAGTGCTAGTCTTGCATGGGTGAAAAGTGCGACCCATAGGTGAGTGGATTGCAGGTACAAATGAATGATTTGAAGGTTGATCATATGTGATTCAAGTTGAGGAGAGTTTGACAACATGTGTGCAAGAGATTAGAAGCAAGACAAGTTGAGAAGGAACAAGATTGAAGACCTAGGGTATGAGCTAGGGTTTATAAGCTGAATTAGTGATCTCTATCGGTTATGGCAGCAACAATATCAAATATCTTTAAGAGGTTGAGTTGGTGCTTAGTCATCCTAGGGGTTGTAGCCTCCTTGTGGAGTTGGCGTTTCACTAAATTAGGGGTTGGTGCTCCTTGTAGGGTTGGTGCCCTACTAAACTAGGGGTTGGTGCTTGTTGTAGGGTTGGTGCTCTACTCAACTAGGGGTTGGTGCTCCTCGTGAAGTTAGTGCTTCACTAAATTTCTTTGCTTTGTGTAATATGCGCAGAGTTTCAATGGGCTTTCTTCCACATGAGGGTTTCCCACTTACATATGGTGTTTCTGTACTTTGTTTCTTGCTCTTGTGATTGATGTTGTATATCTTAGTAAACACACATGGTTATGGAAATTGAATGGACAATATAATTGAGGAATGAATGTTTGGTAATTGAAGTAAAAATCATTGTAGGACTGATTCACCCCTTCCCCTTTCACCATTGTGCTTCCAACACCATTGATTTCCATACGTCGATTCTTTCATTTCCTTTCTCTCACCCTAGCCATCCCTCTTTCCACCATAATGCAACATGCCATTTGAGCTTTGTACTTGTAAATCTCACTTGTTGAGGGTCTTCTCTTCCATTTATATTATCCAACCTATCAACGCTTTTGGACTAAAATTCTATGAACATGTGGGAGTATTCACTTTGGGCTTTCCTCCCATGTGTTAAACGTTGTAAGGAACCTATTTTTGGGTTTGGTTATTCTATTCCGGCAATGCTTCTTTCTTTTCATCACTTTCTTCTTCTAATTCTACCATGTTTTCTTCTACTCCTTTTTGCTTCCATTGTATTTATCCTCTCCTTCATTATTCTTAACATTTCTGCATGGTCAGCTTGTAATGTCCCCTTTTTTTAAATTAAGGGACATTAATAATATTTATAAGTTGTGCCTGTCAATTCATTATCTAGAGGCAACTCATTAATATTATTATAAGAATAAAATGCAATGTTGGCAAGTAGAAGACCCTTTTTAGCCTATTTGCCATTGTATTTAGTCGGCTAATGGGAAAATCAAGGAGGAATTAATAACCTAATTTTAGTACTAAAGTAATTCTTATTGCTAGTACTATAATTAATTATTAAAGGTTTGTAGAAAAGTAAAGTATTATTAAACTAAAATTTAAAGTTACTTTATTAACCCACATGGAATGCCCCACTTGCAAAAATAGAGACGGAAAAATATAAAAGGAGGTGAAGAGGGTTTCAATTGACATCTTTGGTCATTTATCTAATTTCACTTTGGAGAGTTGAATGCATTTGCTTTCACTTTCAGCCATAGTTGAGGGAAACCCTCCTTGCTATCCTATTGGGGATGAAACCCCTCAATAGAGTTCAGATTTGAGGACGAAAACCATCAACATCTATTGTAATGGTTTCATACAGAGATCACACTTGAGCTTATATCAGATTCTCAGAGGAAAAGATCAGATTTTCAGAGATAGGGCACACTTTCCGGGCACGTTTTCTACATTTCGCAATTGAGATTTGCATTTCAAGTGAAAAATTCAGCCAATGGAGAGACATCTACCAAGGCTTCAAACATGGGAAAACTAGGGTTATCTACACCGTTGTGGGTGGAGTTTGCATTCTAGGGCATGGTTGTTCTAAATCTATACATCATTTGCTTTAGCATAATTTTAGAGGCCATGTTCAACTTTATTTCAAGTGGATTTGGGGTTGGGATCACTTCTTTCCGGCCACTTTTGTAAGCTGTTCTTCTCTAGACATGAAATAAATTTCCAGCACTTGTTTTTGGTTCCGAAAAGTCAGTAGTTTGGTGATCCTGCATTCCCAAATTATTATGAATATTTTGGCACAAGATTTGGATCATTTGAGATCAGATTCAAGGTATTTCGTGGTACTTTTGTTTTCAACAGTTTGCCATACCTAGGGTTTGTTTCAGATTTCTATTTTTGTGAAAAAATACACATTGCTGTCCTAATATCTCTATTTCCAGCGTGCTGCAATAAATCAAAATTCTCAGGTGTTCCCTTTGGGTTAAAAATCTTCCATTGGGGACATTACACAACTATTCTAGGTTCTCGAGTCTTCTTGACCTCCTCTTTTTGTGCTTTTGCATGCATTCTTTGAATCATTGCTTCACTATTGCAATCCTCTTCTTGGACTTGATGAATCAAAACAAACTTTAAATTTGCTGAATTTTAAAATGCAAATTTCTGCAATGACATTGTTTTGGTACAAAAATGGTGCAAAGGTGTGCATTAGTAAATCACATTCTTGCTAGGCTCAAAGAGTGTAGAACTTATAAATGGATGCCCAAACTATAATTGAATTCACAATTGCAACCATTAATGCAAGCACACATAAATTTGAAATTAAATTAAAAACTTAAAAATTTATAATGGAAGACGTGCACAAGGAAGAAATAAAGATAAGGTAGATTGCATGTATGAAGATAGGGTGTCCGTCATTATATTATAAATGTAGTTAAAAAATGGTTGATATAGTTACAATTGGTTATAACCATCTCTTCGTTAAATAACTAATGACATCCTTATGAATAAGCCTTACATTTGAATACCCCCTCTTAAGGCTTATCCTACATAAAACAAAAATGAACATTTTAACAAAGCTACAACCAAGGAGAACTACGTAATCTTCAAAGGATTTTACTTTGAAAGCAATGCTTTGACCGAGGTAGGGCTCCATCATTGTGCTTTGTGACCTTTGTAAAGTTGTAGCTCTCGAGTTGAATTCACAAGTTCCTAGTTTCCACCTCCTTAAATTACGAATCACATAACTCCCGAATTATTGGACAACCATCCATAATGAGCCATCCACAACCTCCATCAAGTTGTCTCATGACCCTTGTGAGGGTATAATTCCCAAGATCCAAAGTCTCTCAAACTATCTCGAGCAACCATCCATATCGAGCTTCATCTACCTTGATCCTTCCCCGCCTTCAAAGTGTAGAGCATCTATATATATTACATATTCCACTCACCTCTATACCTTCTACATCTTGTGGGTGCTTTCTCTTTCCGTTTACTATGCCCCACAAATTTTTATTCATAAGTTGCATTTGTATTTTTACTTTCCATGTATGAAAATTTAGACCAAAATATTTTTCTATGGGAATTTCCATTTAATAAAATAAATATGACTGCGTATTACCGAAATGAGTAAATATAGAAAAATACCACCTTTACTACAACTGTGATGTGCATTGTTATGTTCCCAAGATATTGGAAGAATAGAACTGTCCAAACTAAAAACGTGCCCTAGTTTGTATTCACTTGAAACATTGTTTTTCTCCTTGAAAACGTGGCTGTAAATTTATGATCAGAATCATATTATTGTGACTATATAAATCGTATGATGGTGCTCTTGATTTTCCTTGCTCTTGAAAATCGCATTGTAATTTTATGACTAATCATTATTCATGACTTGTATAAAATTGTATGATGGTGCTCTTGATTTGTCCTTGCTCTTTGACCTCAATTTTTTAGCCCTCACAATTTCTTTTCAGGCCACACACGTATTTATTTGCAATTCGTGACTATATTTGCGTTTGTTTTTGTGGCTATTTCCTGCTCAAAAGGATTGTATTTTCATGATTATACTGTTCGTGTCCTAGCACAAAATCTTTGGCATACTTGAGGAAGCCCACCAAAGGCACCAAGATGCCATGAAAATGCCGTGAAAAACCTTGATTGTTGTGATTGTAATGTCGAATGGTATATTTTTTTGACTTGTTGCGAGTCCCTCGAATTAGTATATAATTGTGGCTATATGAAACTCATGATTTTGCAATCTTTGTCTTTCCTCTTCTCTTGGGTCAGTTTAGAGTTGGCTCCCACAGGCTTCGAGTTGAGAGCGATCACCAGTTGGACCGGTCCGAGAGGATCTGCCAGCTTTGCTCCCTCCAGGAGATTGAGACAGAGGAACACTTCATTTTTAGGTGCCCCATCTACTATGAGATCAGAGGGAGGTTTCACTGTCTTTTCCGTGAACGCCCAACTTTCACGAGGTTCTTCAGATATTATGATCAGAGGTGTCTCGCCCTCTATTTACAAGAAGCTTTTAAGCTTCGTGACAACATCCTCCACCCTCCTTCCAGGGAGACTACTATTCGGTAGATCACCTCCTATTTTGTTGTGCTCCCGGTGTGAGGGGCATCAAGCGGGGTTCCCCAATAGTGAACCCCAAACCAGATTTGTCAGGACCAGGAGGCTACTTCCCAGACTAGAGGCATCCGGACTCAGACTCGGCCAAGAGCCCCCCCCATAGGCGGCAATTTAACAGGCCTAATCAGAGAGCTAGACTTTTTGCAGGGCGTATGTGTACCAGGATTCTTCCAGCTTCTGCCACCAAACATCAACATATCACCAGATTTTTCCAGCCAGCTTCTGATGACAGTTGAGAGGGTTGGTGTTGAGGATCCTCCCTCCACCCCCTCCTTCTTTGTACACTCTCTTTTCTTCTGCATTCTCCCGTCCCTTCGGGCCCGGGCTTCTTCTCTTTCTCTTGTTGTTTTCTGGGACCTTTTTGGCTCCCTTGTTGTTTCCTCATTGCTTTGTATGGTTCAGTCCCATTGACCTACTTTGTGGTCATTTGTTGGACATTTAATATACTTATCTTATCTTATCTTATCTAAGTTTGTCTTCTTGTAAGGTAGCTAACTGTCAGAACCTTATGAAAGTTGCACTTAAGATGACTTCCTAATGTGACATGTATCACACAAGGAGTCTATTATATTTTTTATTTTTACTTTTTTGGTTATGTAGCTGAAAATAGACACTCTGTTTGTGTGTATGCAAAATTGCTTGTGAACCAGGGATGCTCTCCTGCATGAACATGCCTTAAATGTTGTTTCTTTTATTTTTATTGTACTCTGTGTTATGATGTTCTAATAAGGTCAGACTTTTTGTTTTTATATAGAATTCAAATTTGAACTGTAACAATAAGTCAATGGGCCAGTCCCCTTTCCTTTATTTTATTTTCTTACAGTTTCATCAAATGAACACCTACTCAAAGATCTCTTTTCGCTCCTCAAGATACATGCATTAGTCGTGAACACTTGTGTGTAATATGTGTATAATGATTGGTTCTTTACATTGAGACTATTTTATTGAAAGCATTTTCTTTGCCTGATTAAATTGCAGGGAGGCTGCAAATTTCTCATTTTTGCACATCACCTGTCAATGCTGGATGCAATTGAACACTATCTGATTGTAAGCTTATTTTTTGTTGATTCATCCCATTGTTGCGAATGTTTTAAAAGCATTATCTGGACCAAACTTCTGGAATGACTGATTTATGAAAAGCCATTTATCTTCAGAAAAAGAAAGTTACCTTTATACGAATTGATGGAAGTACACCAACATCATCAAGACAGATGTTAGTCACTGAGTTTCAGGAGAGAGAAGATGTAAAAGTGGCAGTGGTAAGGCTTTCTCAGTTTTTCACAGAAATGTTTGTGGGTTAATCTTTTGAGGTTTTACTATTCGATATTTTTATCTTTTATGTCTCTACTCCAAAAACATCATTCTTGGAGCTATATGCCCATTCCATGTATATTTTCAATGAGACGTCAAAGTATGAATTGCTTTCAAATGCGATGGCTCTGTCTGTCCAGCTTGCTATACGTGCTGCAGGAGTGGGTCTGACATTGACTGCAGCAAGCACAGTGATATTTGCAGAGTTGTCGTGGACTCCAGGGGACATTGTTCAGGCTGAAGATCGTGCTCATAGAATTGGGCAGGTAAGACTCCATAGCCGATGGAAATGCAAAATTAGTAAAACTCAGGTTCTTTCAAAGGTTGCCTTGGGAAAATAATTTAGTCTAGTAATGCACACATTTTGTTAGGCTTAAAATATAAAGATTGTTAATCTCGAATTTGCATTATTTAATGACTGGTAAAGTAGATTTGAGATGCCAAAAAAATCAACAAAACAAGAATCCTGAGTGAGATTTTCCAATCTTGTCATTGACCACATAAAATTTCATGTTTGTTGTTATTTCTGGTACACCTTTTAATAATGTGTGAAACTTGTTTTGGTTTTGGCTTTATATACTTTTATATTTAAGTCCTATTTCTCCATTTTCTATTTCATGCATAAACACCTATGAAATATTGTTGATCGTCAAAAATGAAGTGTTCCTGATATTACAGTTAAGAATCAAGGGATCTTAATATTATGGTCATTACAGATTACTTTGTCTTATGGTTATTCCATTTGATAAAGTGCAGTAAGCAATTACATGACATTAAGTAAAGTACTTTATTAACGAGAAAAACCAAATTCGAACAACAAATAGAGGTGCGCTGAGCCGTTCCCTTAACAGTGTCTTCTACATCTATTAATACTATTCATCACAAAATAACTTCCGTAACAAACTTTCTTTCATCAGAGTGCATCGTGGTTTATTTAGGCTTATAACAATTTATCCAATCTTGATAGGACACAATCAAAATCTAGAAAGAATTCCTCACTAATTAATTACTTCGGATTAGAAGATTTGAACACCTGTAATCCAAAGTCGATACCTTCAAAATGATTGAACAAATGGAAGTAACAGTCCCGCAGTCTTCATCAATGTTTTAAAAATCGGAACCAGACTCAAACCGGCCGAGGTCCGGACCGGAACCAAGGTTCAAACTTAATGAGCCGGTTTACAAAAAATACATAAAATTTTATATTTTTAATGAAAATAATATATTTTAAAGGTTAAAAACCATGATTCCAACAATTACATACAAATTATGCAATGTTTGCTCTTATATATATGTAATAAAGGTGTTTATAGCAAAATGGCACGAACTCCAAGTCCAAAACACAATACATATATCATATATGAGATTCCAAACAAAATACATAAACAAAGAGGCTCTAAATGGCCTCCATAGTCCGAGACTCCAAAAAACAAGATCTATGAGTATGATCATTGAGACATTACAAATACTACAAGTTACAAAGCTCTAGAATAAACTAGATGACATCAATGATCGATCATCAAACTTTGCACCACTGCTGGAAATGGGATCCTCAAGGTGATCCTCATCAATATCATCGCCGGCCTCGGCTCTAACTCATCCAAATCCTCAGGTACATCTGCAACAACTGTATTGGCACGGGGTCGGGGAAAGGACGAGTGTGACTAGTGCCTGTTGTGTCTCGTGACGGTGGTGGCAGTGCTGCTAATGGCTCATCAGATTCTTGATCTAAACCCATCCACCCCAAGTCATCGGGATCAAACTTTGCTGGCTAACTCTCCTCTACCCATTCTAAGGTTGGATCTATATCATCCAAGACAATAGGATCAGTATCAGGTCTTCAGTTCAACAACCGGTTGCGCCTTAAGCGAAGGTTGTACTGCACAAAGACAATATCATTCAACCGTTGTTCCAAACGGTTTCTCTTCTTCGTGTGAATTCACTCAAAGACGGACTAGTTGCACACTCGCCCAGAAGCACTACAAGTTTGGCTCAGGATCCTAATTGCAAACTTTTGCAATTGAGGACATTGACTACCAAACGAATCCCACCAATGTGCTGCGATAAAAAGTGTAAATGTTTAATTAGTAAACAATGACGATAAAAAGTTAAAAACACAAAGTTAAAAATTAAAAGTAAAATAGAAACTTATAACTTAAAGGCTAAAGCGTAATTGAACAAATTAGATAAAGATTGTCTTATGCCAAAAATTCATGATTATTCATTAAAATTTTTAATCAAATGAACTTCAAAAAACTTAGAATTTCTTACCTGGTTGGTCAACATCCCTTACAATCTTTGCAAGGTTTTTCTGAAAGGTACGTGTGGCAATCTTGAAGAAGTTGATCTGTCGGTGAACCTCAAGTTGTTGCATCTCATCAGGGACCATGCGTTCTAGGCACTCCCACAAACCATCTTTTACTTCTCCTGTTTGATCTTCTCCAAGCTGAGCTTTGTAATGATATTTCGGGTTCAAGATATACCCAGCTGCATGTATAGGCCGATGGAGTTGATTGTTCCATCTATTATCTATGATCTCCCATATAGGCCCATACTTAGTTACCCTGTCTTTGTATGGTGCCCTTATCTACTCCTTTGCTTGATCCATAGCCTCATAAACATGGCCCATGGCTAATTTTTCCCCATCCACCAACCACAACACCTTAACAAGACGCTTAGCAAATTTCACAATCTCTGCTGTTTTTTTCCAAAATAAATTATCAAAAAGTTTCTTCTTTGTGTCTTTCCCATCCTGTTTCCGGCTCCTCTTTGATGCATTCCATTAATCAATTGAAAACATATTTTTCAAGTTCATTGTTGGGAAAGAAGAAATCATGGCGTGAGGAAGTTTGTTGCAAATCTCGTGATGGTTGTCCTAACAAGTTCTTTTCCTTCGAGTGTTCTTCCTCATTAAGTTTCCATACCCATGAGTGATTGTAGATGTATTTGGTGATGTTTTTGCCATGCTCTACGGTGTTCTTGATCCAATCCTTTTTCCCTATATCCTCAAGCATAAGGTCTATGCAATGCAGCAACACATGGAGTCCAAAATATTGTTTTGTGTTTAGCCTCTAACATCTTACCAAAGACGAACATAGTTAGAGTCATTATCGGTTATGATTTGTACAACATTTTCCACCCCCACCTCTAAAACAATCTCATCCAAAAGCTCAAACAACAAATTTGCATCTTTCACCCTATCGATGATGCATCTACCGATTTAAAAACAATGTACCTTGTGGATAAGAGGCAAGAAAATTTTTATTGTGTGGTTCTTGCCATCACTCCACCCATTTGACATGATAGTGCATCCTGTTTTGGCCCATGAAGCTTTGCAACCTTTTAAATATTCATCTATGGAGGCAACTCTCTTTCTTCAAAAGTGATCCTCTCAAGTCATGCATACTAGGGCCTTTAAAGCCCTTACCAACAACAACACTTGGAATCAAACATCGGATGGTAATAAGGTGAGCGGACAACATCGAAAGGGATATCTCGCATCATACCACCATCTAGCAATGTACTCAAAAGTTGCTTCTTTGTATTGTTTCTTCCAATGGTTATCCAAGGTGGGCTGATTTTCTGTTGGTATGGAGGCCCTAGAAAGTGTGGAAGATGGAAAAAAGCTTTGAATGGTCTTTCTTTTTTTAGGCCGGTTTTCTTTACTATGAGTGGATGGGGGAGGCATATACCGAAAGGGGTCTCTAATAGTCACAGAAGGGTTAGAGCAAGATCCTTCAACACTCAAGGCATGTTCCCTCCTCCCTATTTCAACTTCTATCTCTTTTTGCCTAGCCTTCTCTTCTCTATGTTTTTCAAGCATGTTTTTCATTTCAACCGTATGGCACCAATATCGTGCATCACATGGATAATTTAGCCTCTTTGACCAGCCAAGTGTTGTTTCCACCTATGAATCCCCCAGATGGGTCCATGTAGGGTCTTTTGTTTTGGGGGTCATTGCGAAATGTAAACAAATCTGAAAATGCAAATTAATACAAAATAAATTTCATATTTCTTATTTAATAAAATTTACAAATAAGGGGCAAGTTTAAAATGTAACATACCTTTCAATGTGCACACAAATGAGGTGAAGAAATGCTCCAAGCTTGTATATGGGCTGCACCCTCCAAATGTAGATGTGAATGCCACCACAAAAAGCCCACACTTGATGCCAAACAACCCCCAAACTCACTCCAAATGAACACTATTCAATGCTGCCCCAATCCTCTAAATCCTTGCAAATAAGAGAGGTGCTCACAAATAGAGGTGAGGTTCTCACAAATGGATGCCAATATCATTACAAAGAGCCCACAAGCAATGCCAAACAAGCTACAAGCCTCCAACTTCCAAGCTCACTACAAAAACTAAACTATTCAATCTTATGCTCGTAAATACTTTTGCTCACAAATGCTCAATGAGAGAGGTGTGAAGTGAATAGATGGGGGGTGTATTTATAACACCAAATTAGGGTTTAGAGATAATAAAAAATACAAAAAGCAATTAAAAAGTGTATTTTTAATGTGGTCGCCGTATAAGGCTATAAGGCTCAACAGGGGCTAGGATTGGCCGATTTAGGACCGGTTTTAGCGGTTTTAGCTCAAACTGGTCAAACTGATCCGGTTTCTTGAGAGGTTTGATAAATAAATCGGTGAACTGGTCGAACTGGCCGGTTCCGGTTCCGGTTCGACCGGTTTTAAAACACTGGTCTTCATAGATGCGAGCATGTATATTGGCGGATGAATGCAAGAAATCTGTTTCTTTAAAATTATCTTCAAATTCTCCACCATCCTCAAAATAGAATTGTTGAGTTTTTGCTTTCAATTTGTTGGAGAAAATAAAATTGAAACAACAAACTGCAATTCACATTGCATCTGATTGCAAAGTGAATCGCGAACCTCAAAATTTCAAATCCTTGCAGATGCAACTAAGCACACTGTTGGCTGAATCCATGATTCTCCATAAAACCATCCCGAACTTTTAGAAACCATCCCAAAAACATAAATCTTGGAAAAAAGAGCTTAAGATTGTCTTTGCTTTTTAGTCAAATGAAATCTCAACTACATTCCTTTTGCGCACGGTATTCCCCTAACAACAATGTGAAGGATATCATTCAAAATTTCTGTCTTTACTCCTCCAATTCTCTCAAATACACTATAATTTTGGTTGTTACTAGAATAACCATTCTTTACTACAATAGAATCATGGGAAAATCCAAAAGAAAAAGCACGACCATACACCAATCATCATGATATGTAGTGGCTTATCCTCAACCACACACCAATCATCATGATCAGTCGAATTGCTGACATTGGACCATTAATCACACTCAATATATAAAAATTATGTATTTATTTGATTTGCATAACAAAAATCAAACAAATTGAATCTCCCATATAAATGAATTCATAGTTCAAAAACATATTTTGTTGGCATCTTTTTATGAACATCCAAGAGCTCCATCATCTCCATCTTCAAACGCTTTCAACAGTTCATGTAATGTCCCCTTCTCAAAGCTGGTTCGATATGAAGACCTCGGGCCCGTTTTTACTCTGCGGCCTTAAAGGGATAAGCAAGGGAAGTACTTTAATGTTGTAATTGTAAGTTGTTGTTTTAAGCCTTGTATTATTTTTGTAAAAGCAACTTTCTAATTATAACATTAAAAGTGAAGCTGGTCGAAAAAGTGCAAACGCGTCGACTTGAAAATAGAAGTGATTAAGTTAAAAGGGGAACATAACACTACTTCAAAAAGGGTCGACCCATTTGGGCTCCCTTTTTCATGGATTGTGCCACCTACATTTTTGAAAAGGAGTTGCTAGGGGTGGAAAAAGGCATCAATTGTCATATGAATTCGTTTTATTTGGAGATTGGAGCTTGTGCATGCAATTTTCAATGATTGAGGATGAAAACCCTCAAATTCTGCATTGGTTATCTCATTCAAAGGTCATATTTGGGTTGCAGTTTAGAATCTCAGGAAATTCATAAATTCAGTGGTAGGGCACAGTTTTCAGCTAGGGCTTCAAGCGTATATCAAAACTCCAGATTTTCAGGTGTGGAGCGACCACACATTTAAGTGATTTGTTGTGTTACAGTGTTTTGGATCAGATCTAGGGCATTTTCAGCTTGGGCGACCCACTTGGGAATTTGAGCGACACTTTGGGGTCAATTCTGGCTATTTTCAGGGGTTTCTTTGGAGCTAAGGTTTGTTCAACCTTCAATTCTGCCCTAGGGCATTCATTGCTACATTTATTTCAGCTTCAAATGCTCATAATGGTCAACTGTAATTTACCCTATTTTCTGTCACAAAATTGATGAAATAAATTCAGCTATTTGTTAGAAAAATTATTTCTTTGTTCCTAAATGTTCTAAAAATATTCCTAAGTGTTTTGAGCCTTCTGGGTACTTTTGTAATTGAGTATTTGAAGAGTAATTGAAGAAATCAAATTTCTGCATGTTGTACTGAGGGTTTGTAGACCAAAATCAGGTCGCTACGCTAATTTCTGATTGGGTTAATTTCTGATTGCATTCCTTTAGATTCAGATTTTTGTACTTTGTTGTCATAAATTTTAGTTTGTTGTCATTAGGGTTTTGTGCAATTTCCAGAAAATTCAGATCTCAGCTCGAAAGGGACATTACAATGGTATCATCAGCATTGTTTATGCTAGCTTGTGTAATTTGGTGATGATGATATGGATCGATTCTATGTGGAGTACCAAGCTTAAAGGCCAGCTACATGACAAGAGTTATCTTTCAGTGATTATTGCACTTTGAAGACAAAGAATGGTCATAAGGGTGGAAGAAGACTTCATAATGATCAACCCTGGAGGGATATTCAACAAAGGTTGGGGAAAATAACCCTACCTACATATGACAGATCAACAAAGTGTTCCGCTAGGGCATGGCTACAAAAGTTGGACACCTATTTGTCTTTGAATCCGATGTATGAAGAGGAGGCACTCAAATTTGTCACACTCCACTTGGAAGGAGTGGCACATGAGTGGTGGTACCATGGCATGATCACTCAAGGGCATGGGTCAATCACTACCTTGGAGGAATTTAGTCAAAGGCTCACGAAAGGTTTGATAGGGTTGATCCGGAAGTACATTTTAGGGAGTTAGCGCAGCTGAAGCAATGCAGTTCCGTGGATGAATATGGTGGTGAATTTCAAAGACTCTCCGTGATGGTACTGGATGTATCCGAAAAAAGGCTTGTGGTTTTGTTTAGGGAGAGTTTGGTTGACCCCCTCAAGGGGTTAGTAAGGGCCTTCAATCCTCCTTCACTCCAAGAAGCAATTAAGAAATCTTTGGATTTAGAAAATTCAGCTCCAAGGACAGCATTGGTTAGTGGGCAGCCAAGGACAACATTGGGTAGTGGGCAACAAAGGAAAACAACAACAAATGGACAACAAAGAGGACCTTTTGGGCAGCCCAAAACAACACCTTTGGACCAGCCAAAGAGGCCATTACAACAAGTACCAAACATGCAAAAGGAGCTGCCTAAAACAAGCAAGGAGTGGGATACACGAGAATGAATTGAGGAGGAAAAACTTGTGCTTCAATTGCAAGGATCCATGGTCACCCGGTCATCGTTGCCTAGGCAAGGGACATGTGCATTACATTGAGGTATTTTCAGATTGTGAAGAGGAAGCTGAAGTTGAAGAAGTAATACAAAAGCAAGAATCGGGAGAAGACATAGACACCTTGGACAACACTCTTGCCACTTTATCTAGTGCTCCTAGATATCATCCTTTTCGGGTGAGAGGTGTGTTGAAGGGTCAAAGGGTGACGATGTTGATTGATAGTGGAGCCACTCATAATTTTATTGATGAAGGATTGGTTGCTAGAATGGGTCTTGAAGTGGAGGATTTCAAGGGTTTCAAAGTGACCGTGGCTGATGGCTTTTCTATTCCATGCACCAAGAGAATTCCGCAGCTCATTATCATCGTGGGAAGGCATGAGGTATGTGATGATTTTTATATAGTTGGCATAGGTGATACGAGATCTTGTGCTTGGGGTCCAATGGCTGCACTCTTTGGGAGAATTCACCCTCAACTACCAAAGTATGGAGTTGAAATTCAGAAATGAAGGTAAAGAGGTTGTACTACAAGGTATGATCAATGGAGCCCCTCAAATAAACTCTTTGGTAGAAGATGCCTTGCCAAAAGAGTCACAATTTTGCTCTATGTCTAAGATAATAGCAGATTGGAAGGCCTTAATTATAGCTGAGTATGTAAAGAATAAGTTTGTTAATGTTGTTTTTGAAGGAGAGATTGATGATGAAAGGTATAAGATAGTGGATGGACTCATTCTCTACAAGGATAGGGTCTATTTGGTTGAAGAATCGAAAATAAAGCATAAGATATTGAGGGTTGTTCATGATACCCCATTGGCTGGCCACCCGGGGTCCTTCAGGCATACAAACAAGATAAGGAGAGGTTCTTTTGGAAAGGACTCAAGGGAGAGGTTCTTGTGGAAAGGACTCAAGAGAGAGGTTCTTCAATACATCCAAAAGTGTTTAGTTTGCCAACAAAACAAGGCGGAACATGAAGTTCTAGTTCGTCTCTTGCAGCCTTTTCCCATTCCAACTCAAAAATTGAACCATATCCTTATCGACATCATCACGGGGCTGCCCATTGTTCAAGGTAAGAATTGTTTGTATGTTGTGGTTGATAGAATCACCAAAAAAGCTCATTTTTATGCACTTCTAGCTATGTACAATGCACCTATGGTGGCTGATAATTTTGCAACAAAGTGCTCAAACTTCATGGGCTACCTAAGCACATCATAAGTGATAAGGACAACAGGTTTATGAGTTTGTTAAGTACAAATATCACTCCTAGCAGTAGCTATCATCCAAAAACCTATGGGAAAACGGAAATAGTGAATAAGTGTGTAGAAGGCTACCTAATGAATTATGTAGCAGTTCAACAATCAGCTTGGATGAAATGGTTATATATGGCTGAGCGTTGTTACAATATGTCATTTCATGTCTTTTAGAGCTCTATATGGTAACTGGTTATGATGCACTTTCTTTTGTTGATTTGGTCATGACAAATAGTAGAGTGCCGAGGAGCAAAGATTTGGTGTACTAGAGTCATGACATCTTTAAAGTACCGAGGGATAACCGCTAACAGCCTAAAACTAGCAGAAATTGCATGTGCACCAGCACTGGTTAGAGAGGACATTTGAGGTAGGAGACATGGTGTTTTTGAGGTTGTAACCCTATAGGGAATCCTCTCTCAAACAAAGTGGTGCTGAAAAATATCAAGCCACGTTTCTATGGACCTTATAGAATGAAGGGAAGAGTTAGAGAGGTTGCATATGAGCTAGAGCTAGTAGAGGACAACCAGAGAGACACAATGTCTTCCATGTTTCGTGCCTCAAAAAGGCACTAGGACAACACATTACTCCTATTGAGCTGCCACCTTTGGATGAGGAGGGCAAGTTGATTTTAGTTCCGGAAGCCATAGTGGATGTTCGAGAAAGGAAGCTAAGGAACCGAAGCATTAGGGAGTATTTGGTTCGTTGGAAGGATCTACCAGTTGAGGATGGTACATGAGAAGGTGCAACCATAGTTCAAAATATCGTTATCGGCGATTAATTGGTAGGCCAAATTTTGAATCGGAAATTGGGAATCGCAACTTTATCGCTACTTTTAAAATCATTTAAATTCATAAAATATACTTAAATTAAATGTAAAAACAATGTTAAATGATGCAAGAAGTGACTCTATAGAATGCCATAGGCCCATATGTATAATTTCGATTAAGTTTCCACCAAAAAAGAGTACAAAGTTTGCAAACAAAAATGCTCATAGAGTCATGTCACATGTGACTTTTGAAGTATAACTATCAAATATCAATAATATTCTATTTCATCAATCATGCCTAAAATAAGGCTATTGCACTTGCACATGCGCTCGTGGAAGTGGAAGGTAAATATTCCTCCTCTATAAGTCCAACATTGTCATCTACAAACAAATCATCTGGATCCTCACCAAATTCTAATGTCCCTGATGGTATTGCTTCTTCAGTTCCCTCTCCAAAGTTGTTGTCTCCTCTGTAGTAAACATAGGCTCCGCATCATCAAGCAATCCAGGTCATCATATGGATCAATGTCAGCCAAGTCAATTGCATCATAACTCTGTGCCCCCTCCACTTGTCTCACACGAAGACGAAGATTGTATCGCACAAAGACAAGGTCATTGAGGTGTTGTGTTGTCAACCTATTGCGCTTCTTTGTGTGAACAACTTCGAACATGCTCCAATTACGTTCGCATCTAGAAGCACTGCATGGTTGACACAAAATGCAGATGGCTAGCTTTTGAAGATTTGGTGTTTTTGCACCATAATCTTCCCACCACAAATCTGCAAATAAAACATTTATAAAATTGTAAGTTAACTAGGCTTGAATAAATAAAAGAATTCTAAACTTCTAGTATCTAGTTCTATGTGTAAAGAGACTAAATACAAATGACTCAATTTGTTTTTACCTGGCTGAGAAGTGTTTCTTCTTTTCACACATAGAGCCGAAGAAAAGAGCCTCCCCTCTGCAGTCTTGTAAATCTACAGCTCGTCAACAATTGCATCTCTAATATCTTCGTCAGGTACCATCCTCTCTATGCATGTATTGATGCCATCCATAATCTCCTCATTAGCCTTAAATGATGGGAAAAAGAAAAACTTTGGGTTTAGGTAGTACATCGCCGTGCATGTATATGTCGATGGAGTGTCTTGTTCCATCTCCGATCGATTATCCGCCAAATGGGTTCATATTTTCGTTGATTGTGGCCATAATATTTAGCTATAGCCTCCTTGGCCACATCCATAGCATCATACAAGTAACTCATTGGGTTTTTCTCCCCATCCACCATCTGTAGAACTCGAAGCAAAGGCTCGAGACCTAAACCAAAATAACATATAAATTTAAAATCAAAATTAATAAAAAAATATACAACAAACAAATGATAAATAAGCAAATATTCAAGTTTAGTTTACCTTCATGATTTCTTCCATTTTCTTTGCAAACATATCATCAAAATTAGACTTCACGACCCTTTCCCCTTCGGTCTTCCCGGTATAGGAGACTCCAACCATCGCATGCTCACAAACATTTGCTTAATGGATGTTAATGGGGCTCACATGCTCTCTGATGTAATGAAGTTTGTGGCAAATCGTGTGACCCCGATCTTACAAACTCCTTTCCATTGGTGTGCTCCTTGACCAAAAAAGAGAGTACAAAATTTGCAAACAAAAATGCTCATAAAGTCATGTCACATGTGACTTTTGAAGTATCACTATCAAATATCAATAATATTCTATTTCATCAAGCATGCCTAAAATAAGGCTATTGCACTTGCGACTGCCTCGTGGAAGTGGAAGGTAAATATTCCTCTATACCAACATTGTCATCTACAAACATATCATCTGGATCATCACCAAATTCTTATGTCCCTAATGGTATTGCTTCTTCGGTCTCCTCTCCAAAGCTGCTATCTCCTCTGTAGTAAACATAGGCTCCGCATCATCGAAGCTCAAGCAATCCGGTCATCATATGGATCAATGTCGGCCAAGTCAATTGCATTATAACTCAGTGCCCCCTCCACTTGTCTCACACGAAGACGAAGATTGTATCGCACGAACACAAGGTCATTGAGGCGTTGTGTTGTCAACCTATCGCTTCTTTGTGTGAACAACTTGAACATGCTCCACCACGCGTTCGCATCTGTAAGCACCGCATGGTTGAAACAAAATGTAGATGGCTAGCTTTTGAAGATTTGATGTTTTTGCACCATAATCTTCTCACCACAAATCTGCAAATAAAACATTTATAAAATTGTAAGTTAACTGCGCTTGAATAAATAAAAGAATTCTAAACTTCTGGTTTCTAATTCTATGTGTAAAGAAACTAAATACTAATGACTCAATTTGTTTTTAGGTGATCGAGAAGTGTTTCTTACACGTAGAATCGAAGAAAAGAGCCTCCCCTCTACAGTCTTGTAAATCTACAGCTCGTCAAAAATTGCATCTCTAATATCTTCATCAGGTACCATCCTCTCTATGCATGTATTAATGCATCCATAATCTCCTCATCGGTCTTAAATGATGGGGAAAATAAAAACTTCGGGTTTGGTAGACGTCATTGCATGTATATGTCGATGGATTGTCTTGTTCGATCTCCAATCAATTATCCGCCAAATGGGTTCATATTTTCGTTGATTATGGCCATAATATTTAGCTATGGCTTCTTTGGCCACATCCATAGTCTCATACAAATAACATTGGGTTTTTCTCCCCATCCACCATTTGTAGAACTCAAACCAAAGGCTCTGACACCTAAAACAAAATAATATACAAATTTAAAATCAAAATTAAGAATTAATTTATAACAAACAAATGATAAATAAACAAATATTCAAGTTTAGTTGACATTCATGATTTCTTCCATTTACTTTGCAAACATATCATCAAAAATGGTCTTCACGACCCTTTCCCCTTCGGTCTTCCTGGCATAGGGAGACTCTAACAATCGCATGCTCACAAACATCTGCTTAATGGATGTTAATGGGGCTGCAATGCTCTGTAATGTAATGAAGTTTGTGGCAAATCGTGTGACCCCGATGCACAAGCTCCTTTCCATTGGTGTGCTCCTTGACCAAAAAGAGAGTACAAAGTTTGCAAACAAAAATGCTCATAACTAAATATATTAATATTATTGCTATAATTAAATATTTGAATTCGCTTTTTTTGTTATATTACTATAATAATTATAACATTATTATAATTATAAAGGTAACCATAATATATAATATATAGTAATTAATTATAAAGTAATTAATTCGTTTACGGTTTTACTATTATAAGTTATAACTAAATATATTAAATTATTAATATTAGGAATTTACTTTATTTTATATTTGTTTTGTATACATTTAATATATTCCTAGTATAACAGTAATATATTAAATGTATACAAAACAAAATTGAATTAATTTGTAAATACATTTAATTAAATTCATTTAAAACTTTAATATATTAAATTTATTTCAATGTAAACTATATTATTCAAAACGAATTAATATATAAATTCGTTTTATTAAATCTATACTATTAATATTTAAAATCTTAAAAAAAATGAAAAAGAAATAGACTCTTACTTGGAGTAGGGTTAGGGCCACGAAATGCACCAAAACCGCCACGAAACCACCTCGGCCGGCACAAAATGAGTCGCAAAAGGAGATACGAGCCATGCAGGAGAAAGGAGGAGGAAAAACGAGCCACGCAAAAGAAAAAACGAGTCAGATTTGGGCATTTTTTGCATATATACCCAAGTAAGCGATTTTCCACAATTTATCTGACGATTTTCCATGATTTTTGTAGGTTATTCAATAATCGAAATCGCCGATTTATCAACAATAAATAAATTGTGATTTATGGAAAGATAAATTGTTTTGCATGTGAAAAATGATTTATCGCGATTATCGTCCGAGTAATCACAATTTTTAGAACTATGGGTGCAATAATCTTAGATCATCCAAGTTTGCAATTGCTTGAGGGAAAGCAATGTAATGTTCGTTTTAGGATTGAAATTAAAAACAAGGAAATAGCTCAAATCCCAATTGAGAGTAAACTATTTTTTTACAAAAGTTAACCAAAAATATTGTAAACCCTAGTAGTGAGTTGTATTTGCATTTTTAGGGCATCAAACACTTTCCAAACAAGTTAAAAATGGATGTATAAATTATCTAAAATATTATACTCAACAAATGCAACAAACACCAAGCAAAAACAATCTAAAGTATATGCAACTTTGGAAATTCTACACAATTGCAATTAAATTTATGACATCAGAAATACAACTCACAACAATGGCTGGAAATAGAGATTCCAAACCCCAAAATCTCATGGCTGAAACCGTAATCAACCTCTAAAAGTATAACGAATATGAATATATGCTCCAAATGAAGAAATGTGTCCTAGATGGCACCCAACTCTACCTCTAAGCAAGTCTCTACCCTAGGAGAGGAGTTGTAAATTAGTCTAGGATCAAACCCTCGCTGAAAATATGCAATATCTATCCTCTTAAAGTACTTCGAAATCCCGAATGGAGTATCACCAATAAATTGAATAGTTTTCATTCTTTAAACAAGCAAGGGTTTCGTCCCATTGCTGAAATAATTTGTCACAAGTGCAGATTATTGGTTTTCACCAACGGTCACGGGGCTAAGCCCCTTCTTCTTGGGTATGGGGAGGCTCCCATTATTGAATGTAAACTAACTAAAACGTGGGGTGGCCGTTAGGTCGGGATCACACATGAATACTCCAATAAACATGTGGCAAAGTGCTTGTACAATGTACAAGGGAGGAATTTGATGTGAGGGAGGTAAAGAGGAGTAGGAGAAATAGGAGAGAGGGTTAATGTGTGAGTAGACTTATAGAATTCACATACATTAGCCAGAGTAGGTCCACATTCAATTAGAAGCATTCAAGCATGCAATTGATAGTAAGAATAATAAGACAAAGACACAACATTCTACAGATCCATTAATCAAGGACACAAAGTTCCTTCTTGGTTGTACAAGATCACAATGCTTGCAAAGTGGAGAGTAGAGAGGATAGAGGAACATAGACAAGGAAATAGAGGAAATGTAGCTTTTATTGCTTGCAGTAGTAGTGAAATCCAACAACTTATAACAATCAACAATTACCAACTCCTTGGAATGGAGAGGCCATTACAATTTATAGATTTACAATATGACTCTTCATCTTCCCTTCACATGACCTTTCACCTTCTTATCACTTGTAACCTTTCATCTTCTAAACTTGAGTTAATACATTCAATTTTGGCACAAATACATTGTTTTGACATCATATCACAAACACTCAAGTTAGAAAGCTTGAAAATCACCCTGATTGGCGAGAATTGGGATAATTCTGAGAAAATCTACACATCGGTTGGTCTAGGTGGGTTGGCGGAGAACTGGAGGAATTCGGGATAGGCCTTCAATCACCAACTTGTCCATCTCTTTTCTTTGTAGGCATGACGATAAATTGGAGCACAAAAGGAACAAAGGAACAATTCACTTTGTTGCATGGCGGACCAACTTATTTGCTTGCCTTCAACATTTTCTCTTCTATCGGCTTGGGCAAGATATTGAGAACTCACTGGAATTAGGGAATAGTTCCGTCTCTGTTCCCTCCACGACCGATTTAACCGACTTTGCCTTGTTGATCGATGAATGTGGGTATGCGGCGACACCGAGGGCACGGGGAACCGAGGAACAGTGGAATTGTTCTCACCAGTTTCTCAGAATGGTGACATGTCCAACTCCGTACCTTTGCTTTTGGTAGAGATTGCACTTCCACGAGAAACTGAGGGAACGACATAATTGTTCTCTCGGTTACTTTTAATGTTGATTTAATTGAGCATTGTCACTGTGCCTAAGTGTTGGGTATGGCGGAGTTTTGAAGAACGCGAGTAACGTAGGAACATTGCCCATAGTGCCTAAGAAAGTCGGTTTTGTCGGCTTCCATGCTCAATGCGGCCAAGGCGAAGATGCGGGGAACAAGTCGAATGGAGGAACAATTCCACCTGTTCCTCAAAAGGACGATTTTTACCAAATTGCCCCAAAACTTGCAAAATTTTACTAACTCCTTGATAGTAAGGTGCAACAAAGGGGGAAACAATGACCAAAACACTGAGGTTTTTACCCATGACTTGAAAAATGTCTAGAAAACATTGATTATTGAAATCTATTTTCATGAGGAGTCTTGATCACTTCAACACCAAAACTACAACAACATTGGTTATCTCGCATAGATTCTCCCAAAATTGCCTTAAACAAGATCATTTCTCTCTCGCACACTTTCGGATGGTTCAAGTCTTCCCTGTCGACTTCCGAAGGATATCCATATGTTGTAATCTGGCCAAAGATAGCCAATTTAGTGCTTCGGAGAGCGTTGTTTTACCTTGGAGCTTAGTCTTTTTATGAAATCATCCTGGATTCATTCCCTTGCACATGAAACACACTTGAAAATCTTGTTAGCACATTCCTCTGAGCTAGAATGAGGGTGAAACTAAAGACAAGCTAGCTAGAGGAAGGGTTCGTAGTGACCGGGAGGAGATTTTCAAGTGTGAGTTTAGTTGACATGGCCAAAATTTTCAATTTTGAATGCTATGCATATAGCTGGACAATAATTGGCTCTAACTTGGGGACATTAGATCAGTAACGGGTCATGAAGAACATCAAGTATCTCATGAGTATGTAGATAGTACCTTGATAATTGGGCAATAGAGTCAGTCATTCACCAACTACTATAAGCAACAAACACACACAAGGGAAAAATAGAAAAAACACACCAAACAAAAAAGGGAAACTCACAACAAAAGGGAAAGACACATCTGGAAAGGAAACTATGGCACATGGTTGGGGACAACCAACCTTACCGTTTGTAGAGCTTCAGATGTTGCATGCTTTGCGAGGAAACTCCAATGGGGTCCTGTCAAGGTAAGCAAGATAGTATGTGTTTTCTCCGCAGAAATGCTTGATCTTGAAGGGGCCAAGAAGAAGAGAGTCAAATCTGTTAGTGGCTTCCTTTGGGCTCTCTCCTCTTGTCTTAGAGGAGGACAAGGTCTCCAATTTGAAAGCTTGTATTTTGTGTCTTTTGATCAAAGAGCCTCGTCACATTTAATTGGTGTTTCTTAGTACATCAATCTACACTGTCTATCTTTATCCAATTTATCTAAGTAGCAAATCCTTTTGACAAGAGCACCTGAATATCCTCTATTTTCTACTTCTTTCACTAGTTGGAAAGCAAGTAACTCTAGAGAAATTGGGTTTTGAGCTTCTAGTACATATAGCAGTTAGAAAGGAGAATAGTCGATAGCCCCTTCGGGCATTATCCTATCAACCCACAATGCATCGTATAGTTTCTTATGCCAATCTCTTTGATTAGCATGCACTAGTGTTCAAACAATAGTAACAATATTTTTGGTACGTGACTCCACTTGGCCATTGCCTTGTGGATAGTAATCTGCAGAGTGTGATAGTGAAATACCATGGTTATAGCAAAAATCCATCAACTCAAAAGAAGAGAAACAAGTAGCGTTATTAGCTACTATCTTGTTTGGTACCTCAAATGTAACATTGATATTCACCTTCAAGAAATTGCTTACCATTTCAGAGTTTGCACGCTTGGTTGGAATAGCTTCCACCCACTTTGTGAAGTAATCAGTAGCAGCAAGGACATACATATGACCTGTGATGGAGTGCGAGTTCAATACACCAACGAAATCCAAACCCAGTTGTTGGAAGGGTTCCTCAATGATCACAATCCTGAGAGGTAAAGCAAAGCCTTCATTTCCTAGAAATTGCTTACACGGATCACATTTTTCCACCGATTTGAATGCATCTCGGAAGAGGGTAGGCCAATAATAGCCACCTCTCAAAATTGTGGGTTGTTACCATTGTTGAGTGTAATGTCCCTCTTTCGCGATTAGTTCAGTCGAAGACCTTTTGGCCTGTTTTGTCTACCCGACGGCCAAAAGGGGTGTTTTAAAGGGTGACTTCGGTTTATTATTTTATTATATGATGCTCGAATTAAAGTAAAATATTATTAAAGCACATATAATGGATTAATAGACTGTTTGAGTGATTTTGACTTAGGAAAGTGCATTTAAATAAATTAATAAATTATTTAAATTGCCTTCCTAGCCAAAAATGTGACTTGTTTGGGTAATGGCCAAATACACCCAAAAGTGCGACTTGATTAATGAAGTAAAAATAATTAATTAAATATTAATTATTTGGTATTAGCCAAAAGTGCGACTTGGCTTTTGGAGGGTTTTTGGCTATATGAGGAAAAGTACGGCTTGGGGAAATCATTCAAATCATTATTATTATTTTCACAGAGCATTTAGCATAGAGCTTTTGCAGACAGAATCCAAGGACGGAAACCCTCTGGATTATTCCTCTTGCGGACGGAAACCCCAGGAGCAGTGAGAGAAGTTTCCATCCAGGAATCTTCATTGTTTACATCAGTTATTCAGCATTTCAGCAGTGTCAAGGAAAGAAATAAATTGCAGTTGTGGGCTTTGCACATCTATCTGAGTGGGGGCGGCTTCTCCTACAGCTATTCATTACTGTGTCAGAGGTATTTTTCATGTTAGATATCTATTGTAATTCCCAGCAGCAAATAAGACAAATCAGCTAGGGTTTTGATTCATTTTCTGAGGATTTTTGGATTATCATTGTTATTAAATCTTTCTACAGATTTATATTTGTCTGGCTGTAATATTTAGCTTCAGAAATCAATATTAAATATTCAGCTGAATTATTTACAAAGGAATCTGCCAGATTTGCCCTAGGCGCCTAATTTATATTCACCCGGATTGCGGGCTTTCAGTATTTATTTATCTATGCAGTTTCAGTATGATGTTTTATGAATTCCTATAATATTATCAGTTCAGATCTGAGCCAGAACATTATTTAAAAAAAAAAAAAAAAGTATTCAAACAAAAAAACGGGTTTGGGATCTTTCATTGAGAAATGACCTCCACACGCTTGATCATGATATGCCTTAAAAATATTCTTCCTTTGTTCTTCCTCAATACACCTTACGAAAGTGCCATCTAGTCCTTTCTTGTATAGTATGTTGTCCCAAATAACATATTTTTCTGCCTTGAGACGGAGAGTACGTTTGTGCTTGTAATCCATTCGTGGGGGCAATCACCATAGGTTAGAAAATATGTTATGTCTGAGTACCAAGGATTGGTGGTGCTTATGAAGAGCGCGAGAGGAAGATCCTTGATCAAGCACTTGTAAAAGTTGGAGCAATCTTCCCATTCTTCTCGAACAAGGAGTTCACATAAGCCATTGCCTTGTACCAATTTGGAAGGTTTAATGTCAAGGTCATACTCTTGCACTTTTGACACCCAATTCCCTCTCTTTGCACCAGGGTCTTGTTACATTAGAATGAATTTAACAAACAAGCTAGGGACCATGACAATAGTATGAGAATTAAAGAGGTAAAAACTGAAATTCTTCAAAACTCTAACCACAACATATACATCTTACTCATGTTTTGAATAAGTTAAGATCACGCGATTTCAAAGGAGCACTCACGAATGCAAAATGGGTTTATCATCATTTTCTTGACGAGGACAAGCCGAAATATTGTGTCCTGAAGCATAAAGAATACACAATGAACTCTTTGTTGAAATCTGGGCAGACCAAAGTGGGTGCTTTTTCAATAGCACTTTGATTGACTCAAATGCCTCCTTCCCTTCTTTACTCCACTTGAAAGATTCCTTCGGTTTCATCCTTAGTCACCGCATTCGAATTCATGGAGTATAAAATTCGTATGAAATTTGTTGCTAAAAAAATAGAGATAAAATTCGTGATTAAATTTGGCCAATAGAAATACACTTATAGTTTCACATTTCATATAAGTAAACATGTCAAAATAGCTTTCCAACAACTAGCTGTCATAAATTGATTGAAAAACATTTTTGAACAACAATATTGAAAATGCTTTGAAAAAGTGATAGTTCAGATTCTTGAATTTTCCTACGGGCTAAGGCTCATCAACTTGTTACATCAAAAAGCTCTAGATCATCAAGAACACTTGGCTCAATGTCATCATCACTAGCATCAACAATATCATTACCAACATCATTAGTGTCATCCTCAAAATCAGGATCATCTTAATCAAAAGAGTCTTCTAGAAATTTTTAAGCTGGTTTTTCTTGAAGCACATGCATCTTTTGCCACATTTCTCATGGTCAGCCGCAAATTGCTACGTACATAAACAAGATCCCCAACTTACCCGACATCAATCTATTCATTTTCTTTGATTGAACATGGTTAAATTTGCTTCAATTCCTCTCACAAGATGATGCACTTATTCCTTTACTCAAAACTCGAATTGCAAAATGTTGTAGTTCAGGAGTGTCTACTCCATGGAATAGCCACCATTCATCTCCATCCATGTCCTCTCTATCATCCATAACTGATTGGGTTCCAAATAACCCATCTCCTCGCCTATATGCGCGGAGTTGGTCTCTTGCTTTCTTTGCAATTTCTCTATCAGCAACTAACTTTTCAATCGCTGCATAAACACCTATCATGACTTCACGATCACTTTCTCTTTCTATATGAAACATGGCTGGCTCCAAATAACATGCTGCTGCATACAAATGGGTATGCATCATCCTCCACCTTCCATCACAAACATCCTGATTTCATTGTATTACGCTTCGACATTATTGAAAGCCTTTTGGATGGGTTTTTTCTAACGATCCATACCCTCATAAACCATGCCAATACAAGGGATGTCAGCATCAACCATGCAAAGCATGCAGACTTTGGGTGCACATTTTTAGAACCTTTACAACATTTTCCCAAAAGGTAGAGCTTAGAATGATATATTCCACATGCTTACCTTTAGTACCTTTTCATGTGAGAGATTCTTCCCACTCTTTCTACAAATCAAAGATCGAAGAGCTCCTTTCTCCCCAAGAATTCTTTTCAAAGTGATGTAGAAAGAGACAAATCTTGTGTCACACGGCTTCAAGCTTTCCTTGGCTACATGTTTTCTATATATACTCAATGTGAGGCGATGTTTTATGAAATTGGCAATTGTTCTTCCTCTATGCACTTCCTCATGTTACAAAGGAAATTTGGCTAATTCACGGAGTAGTAAATCAATGCAATGTGCAGCACAAGGGCTCGAATAAATATGTGGGTACTTTTCTTCTACCGACTTTTCATTCCCCACACAATTGCAAGCACTATTAGTAACAACTTGGACCACATTGTGTACACCAACATCGAGAATGGCTTCACCCATAATGTTAAAGATATGTTCAGAAGTTTTTGTATGTTTCATGGTGTCAATCACTTTCAATAATACAACACCTTTGGGGCAAGAAACCAACACATTGATTAATGGCCTTTGGCACATTTGGGCCTACCATCACTCAGGATGGTGCAACCTGTTGCCCTCCAAGAGTCTTTAATGTATGCCAATTTTAAGTGACCCCGCCTTTTGATCTCCTTAAAAGAGCTTCCGAACTCGGTGTCACGTACCATTTTCCAAATGAAATTTATTGTTGAACAACATTTATAAAATAAGGACTCTTGGCAACATTAAATGGAATGGCAGATTCATAAAAGAAATCAGCCCATGCATCATTAACCTATTGTTTTTGTATAGGTTTCCAAAATTGTTTAGTGTTGCTATCCCACTATCTTTCCGTGGCGTTACTGGGCTTGTAGATATGCCAAAGGAGGAAGATGTGTGGGGTATCTTGGACCTACAAAGCTCATCTTGGACTTGTTGTTTCTTTTGTGCCCTTTGTTGATTTAGTACTAATGAATTCTTGTAGTCTTTCTCCAATGCTTCTTTTATTACAAGGGTGACATTTGGACATGCTTCAACACCACCTCCTTGACCACTTGATATGCCAAGAAAGTGGTCCATTACCCTTGTTAGTGTTTTTGTAAAGTGGTGCTGACATAAAGCACATGTGACACTATTGGTTTGTCCCTCGCAGCCCACATATTTCCATCCTCATGCAGTTGGTTTGGAGCTGTCCGTTGATCATTTCGTTGAATTTTTTTTTAATGTTGAAATGCAGGCATTGAGGAATTTTGGGTTGCAAAGAGAGTTGTTTACACACATGCTCCTATTTTTGTGAAAGAGATGGAGGTAGAGATATCTTATGTTTGATAGATTCTAGTACATTGGTTTTGATTTTCTCCCAAACATAAGTGATGTCTTTGTTTTCCAATTGGAAGATTCGGCTATTATGTTACTTCCAAATGTTCCAAAGAAGGGTTATACCAGACCGTACAGCTGAAAGTAAATTTTGACTTTTAGGTATTTGACGTTGCCATTCTCTAACCAGCTGCTCAAAGGACTGGATGCTGATCCAAGGAAGGTTAAACAATTTAGAAAAAAGCTGCCATAAGGAGACAACCCAAGGACATTGGAAGAACAGATGGAAAAGAGTCTCCTCATCTTCCAGGCATAAGGCACATCTAAAGGGACCATGAAATCCACGTTTCATAAGTCTATCCCCAGTAAAACTCTCTTCCTTAAAACCAGCCAAACAAAGAAGCTGACCTTGGCCATATAGCCGCTACCATATATGACTAAATGTCCTGTAATGGATGAGGCGTACTCCTAGTTAAAGACTCATAGCCTGATGAAACAGTGTAAATACCTGATGGAAGATTTCCCCCACGCTAAGGACTCTGCCGTGAAGAAGTTGAAAGAGGATGGTCTATAAGAATATTATTTATCAATGTTTGTTGTTCCTGCTCAATTTGAATTGGCCATTCTGAAATTGGAATCCAACACTTTCCAATCTCCCATGATTGAGTAGCGGATTTACAATAATCAGCAACCTTAATCCATCGTATTTTATGCAAAGCATCCATGATTGGCTTTAACTCTGGATAGATGGTGATGGATGGTGGCCAAGACCAAAACTTCGCTTTTTGACCATTATTCACAATCCAAAACAAGTGTTTTTTAATGATCTCTTCTCCTACTTTGAGGAAAACAAGAATATGTGATCCTTTTGATGGGAGGGATAACCGGTTAATTTTGTTAGGGGTTAATTCTCCGTATATTTTTCTCTAACATTAGCCGGCCACAACTCATTTGGAGATACTATCATCCAACAATACAATTCAGTTGCAAGGGCCTTATTATGCCTGGAGGAGGATTTGAATCCTAAGCCACCTTCCTTTTAGACTGACAAAGAGTTTCCCACTTGACTAAAGACCACTTTCTTTTCCCCTGACACCACTCTATAAGAATTTCTTACTTATGGAATCCAATTGTTTCATAGTTTTAATTGGAATGTTCAGACAAAGGAAACATAGATTGGTAGTGCTTGGAGCACCGCCTTTACCAATGTCATTATTCCTCCTAAAGATAGCCATTTATTAGTCCACTTCTACAATTTCATATCAGCTTTGTTGGTAAAACAATGCCTACCCTGTTCTGCTTAGTTGTAAGAGGGATCCCCAAATATTGGATCAGAAGAGAGCCCCTTCTAAATTGGAAGATATTAAGAATTTGTTCCTCCTGTTCCTATAACAATGAAAGAAAATGATACTAGACTTGGTATGGTTTATCAACTGAACAGTGGCTCTAGAAAAAACCTCAAGCAGGTTTGAAAACTGTTGGGCTTCCAAGCAAGTGGCTTTGCCTAAAAGCATAGAATCATCCACAAACTGAAGATGAGATAGAGGACGAGATTCTTTAGCTAGCTTAATTCCATTGATTTTTTAACCTTGACAAGCTTTAATAGTTAATCTTCCAAGGCATTTTGCCAGAATAATGAATAAAAAGGGAGATAAAGGATCCCCCTGCCGTATTCCCATGGAGGTCAATAAAATATGTGAGGGAGTACCATTAACTAAAACAGAGAAAGAAACTAAAGAGAAGCATGCTTTAACCCAATCTATCCATTCCCCAAAGAATCCAAATTGAGCCATAAATTGACATAGAAACCCCCAATCCACTCTGTCATAAGCCTTGGAAAGATCTAGGCGAATAAATATGGTAGAAGATTTTTGGATGTCCATAGAATGTGAGGCTTCTTGGGCTAACACAATCTCATCATGGGTTTTGTGTCCTAGGATGACAACTCCTTGTTTTGGAGATATGATCTTGTGAAGGAAAGGTTTCAGCCTTTTTGCCATAACTTTGGTAATTATTTTATACAAGACATTACACAGAGCTATAGGCCTAAAATTTGAAATATCCTTCACTTCATTGGCTTTAGGAATAAGAGCTATGAAGGTTTTGTTAATTTCCTTGAGTATTGTTTTAGCATGTTCTCACCTCTTCCACCACTTGAAGGAGGTCCCCTTTGATAATGTCCCAAAAGGTTTGGTAGAATTCAATCGGGAAGCCATCCGGTCCAAGAGTTTTTCCTTTCTTCATACTAAACACCACTCCCTGCAATTCACTTTCCATGACAGGACATGTGAGCTTCTCATTATCTTGATCTGATATAAGATGAGGAACAATATCCAAAACGTGTTTTTGAGCTGTCTCATCGAGGGTTTTGATGGTGAATAACTAATAGAAATATTGTTTAGCCACTTGCTGCATTCCTTCCAAAGAATATTCTTTCTTCCCATCTTCCTTGATAAGAGAGTTTATGTGGTTATGAGCACGTCTGGCCAACAAAGATTTATGAAAGAAGGCAGAATTTTGTCACCTTCTTTTAACCACTAGATTCTAGATTTTTGCCTCCACATAATTTCCTCTCTAGTTTCCCATTCATGAAGAGCAGTTTTCAAAAGGAGCTCTTCCTTAAGAAGATCATCATTGATTCCAGAAATCCGTAAATGGCCATTCAGTTCTTCCAATTGTTCTAGAATCTGAAGTTTTTTCTGTTTGATGTCACCAAACTCAGTCCAATTCCAATTTTTTAGCTTGACTTTCATATAAGCCAGACTGCTTGGCGAAGGTAAACATATGGTCCCATACCTAGGTTTTCCTTCTAACCACCATTGTTGAATGAGCTTGCCTATATCTTCATGACAAAGCCACATTAGATGGAACCTGAAGGGAGCATGGCAAGGAAACAATTTTTCTAACTCTAGACATACTGGCCAATGATCTGAACCAATATTATTTAGTATCTGAGCCTTAGGGATAAATTCTTTTAGCCACCATTCTTCAGACACCAAAAACTAGTCCAACCTCTCCAAAATACAATCTGGACCTTGTCTCCTATTGGACCAGGTCATCACCCCGTTGTCAGTAGGAACATCTACCAAGTGAAGTGATTGTATGAATTTAGTCATGTTGGATGAACTTGAGTCCAATTGAGAAGTCCCACCATGCTTTTCTTGTAGAGAAATGATAGTATTGAAATCCCTTCCAAGGATAACGTGTGTATCAGGATAAGATCTAATCATAGACTCTATTTGTTGCCTTTGCTGCAACTTATTTTGAATCGAAGTAGGGGCATAAGCAGTTATGAGCAAAAATTGTTGTGCATCCACTTTAGAATAAACATGCAAAAGCAGAGTACCTCTAGTATCACAAGAACTCAACATTGTGATCACATTTGGATTCCAAAGTGATATAATTCCTCTTGTTGCCCCTTGTGAACTAAGAGATATATTGTGAGCTTTGCAAGCTTTGGAATGATTGCAGAACATTCATTCTTCTCGCTCACTTTGCTTAGGAATTATTTTCCTGAATTCAACAATGCTTTGGACTCTTCTTTAGTTCTATACATATATCCTTCAAAGGATTCAAAGAGTGTTGTTGTCCATCTTTTAGGAAAGGGTAAGAATTTGTGTGGCCATTATATTGCACTTTTTTGTCAAACTCCCAAGGTCGATCAAGTAACACATTGTATAAGCGCATGGACATTATATCACACACTACTTCATCTTTGTATGCTCCAATCTTTATGTGCATTACATTGCTCATTCACAAGCAGTTGATGCTCCTTCAACAACTAGGGCGCCTTATATAAATGGAATGCATAATCATGTTCAAGCCATCTTCTCAACCATCTCATTAGACATGAGATTTGTCACTGCTACCACTTATCAATAATGACTTTCCAATGTGTATGTCTAGACTTTTTAATGGTCTTGAATATACTATTTAGCTACTATGTAGATGCATGTTCTATCTTAGATGGCTTCAACAATACTCTTTTCATCACGAGACTTTGTTTGCACTTTGGCTCTTCTCGCATTGTTGGATGTGATACTCTCGGATTTGAATGTTGCGTAACATGGTTCATTTAGTAATGTTTCTCCTCACAACACTATTTTGTGTGGTTTAATGATACTTGAATGCACAATGCTTAACTTCTCCAAAATGGAAGCTTGTTCCATTGAATTGTCTACATATACTCCGTTCTCTTCCTCTAAAAGAAAATCTACCTCCGCCTCTTTGCACATGACTTTGTTCATGCAAAGAACTCACTTCACATATGTGTATAGGATTTTGCATATTACGCATAACCCTCCCACTCTACGCGGGAACTTCCATTTCCTTGTGCCTTTGCTTTGTTTTCCGAGTGAAAAAGTATATTTTTCCTTCAAATAAGAAATCACTAAAATGATTTCGACAAACCTTAGCCTAATCATTCTAAACACATCTAGAATGGAAATATACAATCCATTAAAATAGCTTGAAATCTTTTCAACGTCATAGTCAACATGACCAACTCTAATAGAGTCTATTTAAATCTTTTGCGTAATCCTCGCACTCAACTCCTGTCACAAATTATGTTACATGTCAAAAATCAACTGGTCATTTGTAGGTATGAACACGTCCTTGTATTGTTAGAATATGCGCAGGAGAAAGTCTTAAGAAATATTAGATCTGTAGAGAGAATGGATGAAGAGAAACTGGAATGCACACATGTGATGTCCCGTGGACATCCGTTAGCCCTTCGCATAGGGTAAGGAATGTGCCCAGTAAGTCCTTGGCCACGTGCCCCACTCGAGCGGTCCTCTGGTGAACTCAGTAAATCCACCCTTAAGTGCCATGGTTGTATCGTGCACTTTCAGGCCGGTCTTTTGGTGCAGTAACGCGCAAATCCGTTCTTGGTATCAGAGCAGAGGTCTCGAGGTCGAGACTCGTGGAGCGTGGTGGGTTGTGATGTCCCGTGGACATCCGCCGCCCTGAGGGTAGGGAGATGTGCCCCGTAAGTCCTTGGCCACGTGTCCCCAACTCGAGCGGTCCTCTGGTGGACTGTAAATCCACCCTTAAGTGCCACGGTTTTCCATTACACCAAAAGATCGGTCTTACGGGCACATCCCCTACCCTACTCAAGGGCTTGCATGATGTCCACGGGACATCACACCCACCACGCTCCATGAGTCTCAACCTTGAAACCTCTACTCGATACAAAGAGCGGTTGCGTTGCACATAAAGATCGGCTCGAAAGTGCACGATACAACCATGGCACTTAAGGGTGGATTTACAGTCCATCGAGAGGACTACTTGAGTCGGGGACACGTGGCCAAGGACTTACGGGGCACATCCCCTACCTTGCGCAGGAGCTGGCGGATGTCCACGGACATCACATCCACCACGCTCCGCGAGTCTCGACCTCGAGACCTCTGCTCTGATACCAAGAGCGGTTGCCATTGCACCAAAAGACCGGCCTGACAGTGCCCGATACAACCGTGGCACTTAAGGGTGGATTTACACGTCCACCGGAGGACCGCTCGAGTCGGGGACACGTGACCAAGGACTTACGGGGCACATCGCCTACCCTGGGCAAGGGTTGGTAGATGTCTCACGGGATATCACACCACCACCACGCTCCACGAGTCTCGACCTCGAGACGCGTCTCGCTTTGATACCGAGAATGGTTGCCGTTGCACCAAAAGATCGGCCTGACAGTGCCCGATAAAACCGTGGCACTTAAGGGTGGATTTACAAGTCCACCGAAGGACCGCTTAAGTCAGGGACACGTGGCCAATGACTTACGGGGCACATCCCCTACCCTGCACAAGGGCTAGCGGATGTCCACGGGACATCATATCCCACCACGCTCCACGAGTCTTGACCTCGAGACCTCTCTCACGATACCAAGAGCGGTTGCCGTTGCACTTAAGATCGGCCTCGACAAAGGCCCAATACAACCGTGGCACTTAATGGTGGATTTACAGTCCACCGGTGGACCGCTCAAGTCGGGGACACGTGGTCAAGGACTTACGGGGCACATCCCCTACCCGCACAAGGGCTAGCCGATGTCCTTGGGACATCACAACCCACCACGCTCCATGAGTCTTGATCTCGAGACCTCTGGTCTGATACCAAGAGCTGTTGTCGTTGGACCAAAAGATCGGCGTGATAGTGCCCGATACAACCATGGCACTTAAGGGTGGATTTACAAGTCCACCGGAGGACCGCCCGAGTCGGGGGCACGTGGCTGACTTACAGGGCACATCCCCTACCCCGCGTAAGGGCTAGCGGATGTCCATGGGACATCACAACCCACCACGCTCCTTGAGTCTTGACCTTGAGACCTCTGCTTTGATACCAAGAGCAGTTGTCGTTGCACCAAAATACCGGCCTGACAGTGCCCGATACAACTGTGGCACTTAAGGATGGATTTACAGGTCCACCGGAGGATTGCTCAAGTCGGGGACACATGGCCAAGGACTTACGGGGCACATCCCCTACCCTGCGCAAGGGCTGCGGATGTCCACAGGACATCATAGCCCACCACACTCCACGAGACCTCTGATCTGATACCAAGAGCGGTTGCCGTTGCACCAAAAGTCCGGCCTAACAGTGCCTGTTACAACTGTGGCACTTAAGGGTGGATTTACAATGCCACCGGAGGACCGCTCGAGTCGGGGACACATGGCCAAGGACTTACGGGGCACATCCCCTACCCTGCGCAGGGGGCGGATGTCCACGGGACATCATAGCCCACCACGCTCCGCGAGTCTTGACCTCGAGACCTCTGCTCTGATACCAAGAGCGGTTGTCGTTGCACCAAAAGACCTGACAGTGCCCGATACATCCGTGGCACTTAAGGGTGGATTTACGTCCATCGGAGGACCGCTCGAGTCGGGGACATGTGGCCAAGGACTTAAGGGGGACATCCCCTACCCTACGCAAGGGCTGGCGGATGTCCACGGGACATCATAACACATTATTCATTGTATGGCTGTCCTTTAATTATGTGAGAGATGGTTACAAAATGGTTGATGTGGTTTTAATGTTTATTAGTTAACACTTAACTAATATTAAGATAATGCTAATTTATAAGCCTTATATTGGAATACCCCCTCTTAAGGCTTACACTATAGAACATATTGACAAAACATTGAAGTAATAGAACCAAACAAGACCACATATTTTTCGTAAGATTTTCCCTTTGACAAAAGTGCTTTGACTAGATAACTCCATCATGTTGTCTCTCGACCCTCGTAAAGGTGTAGTTCTCGAGTTGAATTCCGAGTTTACGGATTTCACCTCCTTGAACCCTCGAGTTACGAATCTCTTGAATTGTTAGACCCTCGTAAGGGTAAATTCCCAAAATCCAGACTCTCGAACTATCCGGGCAATCATCCATGCCAATTTTTACCTAAATCGCTTTTGTTACTCTCGTCAAAGTATGAGGCTTCTTTTAAAATACATATTCTCTATCGGTGAGTTCATCACTTCCAACATCCGTGGATTTTGAACGATTGCTAAATCAACTTCATTTGATTTTTCTTTCATCTCGATTTGTACTTTCCAAGTGTGAAAGGTGAGGCCAAAATATTTGTCTAATAGAATTTCCATTCTCGACAAAATACCTCAAAAAATAACCCTTTTCCCAATATAAAGAATGACCCACAAAGTAATGTTGTAAGAGTTTTAAAAGTGATTTTTATTTTTTAAAGCAAACTATATCAGCCGTGTTTGTTCCTAGACAATTGGATGTGAGTAAAAATTGACAAAATATGTGCCCTTGCAGTGAATGATCCTTGAAAAATTGCAAAGTTGGAAATGTAACACTGCATTTTCTTTGTTTTGCACTAGCTACATTTGAAAATCACGTTTTCCCCTCTTCCTTGTGATTTTGGATTGTGTTTCCTACAAAAACTGTGCCCTAAATCACTTTTTTTTGCTGCATTCTACTTGTCACATTTTCCCTTAAAATATATTATTTTTGTGCCCTAATTGCACAAACAACCCCAAATAATTCTTCAAAAATGGCAAATTCCTATTTTTGTGCCCTAGCACTTCGAAATGCCCTAAAATTTGTTTGAAAACACAACCAAAATTGTGCTTTGGATAGTGTTTTCATAGTGTTTTTTAAGTGCCTTCGAACTGAAATTGGTTGCTTCTTCCCTTTTTTATATCGTGTTTTCTTTGCCTGCGTTATAGCTCACACCTCTATGATATTGCTCTTGCGTCTAGCATTCAAACTGGTCTTTTTCTCTTTCGTGCCCTAATGGGACTGGTTTGAACTTCTTCCCTTCTCTTTCTCCTTGCCCCACTCTAATACCAATGTTAGAATATGCAGAGAGAGAAAAATTAAAGAATGACTAGAATGTACAAAGCATGGATGACGAGAAGCCGGAATGCACACATTATTCATTGTGTATCCATCGTTTTATTATGTTAGAGATGGTTATAAAATGGTTGAAGTGGTTACAACCATTTATTAGTGGTTGAAGTCGTCTCAACAGTTTATTAGTTAACACTTAACTAATATTAACATAATGCTAATTTATAAGCCTTATATTCTAATATCTATTTCACACTCGATCTCTCCCAATTCGTTATCTTCTTTTTCCCTCTATGTACCCATTCAGTCTTCTCATGTTACCGCCATAAAGATGCATGACTTTTCAAGTTGGTACAAACAAATCTTACCTTCTTGCGATCTTCCACAACTTGATACTTGAAATGCTTCTTGAGCTCAGCAATCCAATCGAAGAGCTTTTTAGGATGTAGACTCCCCAAAATACTAGGAATATCCATTTCGGCTTGCTTCCAATCCTTGTAATTGCACACAAGAAATGAACGTCCTATAAGTCAACATGCTCTACCCAAGCTTCATGTTCCTCAGGTGCTCGCTCGGTGTCTTCATCATCACATGCATCATCCACCGGCATTCAGTTGAACAATCTCCATAACCTCAAAACAGTCTTGCACTCACATCATCTTAGCCAAGTCTACAAGTCTTGGCACTCTAGCTACTTTGGCTGCTCTGGCATTGAGAATTTTCTTTATGTGCCATTTCGATTTTATTACAACATTCACTAGTAACAAAATACTACGAGCTGCAGCTACCCAACAACCCAAGTTCTAGAAGACACCTACAACTACTGTCTACCCATACACATGCATGGAAAGCAGCCAACTGAAATCACATACATACAAGATTCTAAAATCTTGATCTGATACCCAAATTATGGTTACTAGATATCTAACTCCTCTACAGCACTTAAATCCTGGTTTTGATACCATAAATGATACAGTTACATTTAGGGCTCCTGATTAAGGGATTCCTTAGATTATAGAACCCATAAATGTCCAGAGTTAGATCTCATAGAAGCAAGATGACAACATAGCATTTACGAAAGAATGTAAGCTTCTTCTATAAATATGAAAAAAATTACAGACTCGCACAATTACATTCCCATTTTGTCATGGTCTTATGGAGGACATTGCAGAAACTATCTAAGAATTTCATTCCTAGGACCTGTCCTAGCTAAGCTTGTAGACTCTTTAAAGCTTCAATAGAACTGAACTTCCCTCTTGGCTCAATTGGTTGTTGTTAGCTGTATTTATCTTTACTGATCATGGATCTTCTACCAAGATACCCTATAGGTACATTGCACGCTTATAGAATCTAGTTGGAGAAATAAAGATACCTTTTGAAATAATAGTCCTCAATTTTCTCAAATCACTGTTGATTCCATCTACATTTAGTCTTGCATAGTCAATAAATAATGCCCTAGACTTTTGGCGACAAACTTTCTTTCATTTTGCATGTTCATAACATTCCTGGATTTGCTTGAGTTGCTTTTGCCTCTTCTGCTGTTGGTTCCCTTGCCAAATGTGTGTTATAAACAAACTTTAGTCTATTGATTTTTGTTCTTCGAGGTTATTTGGAGGACCTTGATGTCACCAACCTCTTGGACCTTTCTTAGGACTCTCCCAAGGACTTTGCAATGCTAATAAATAGATGTGAAGACAAGGGATCTCTTTGCATTAAGAGGTGCAAAAGTTTGGAAACACCTCGCAAGAAATTAATTGACAAAAATTGTAAAGGAAGCTGAATAGAAGAAATTTTGTAGTCACTGACTCCAATGATTACAGAAGCTAAATGTTTTCAGAAGTTTTTGTGTTGAGGCACATTCAACACATGATGTCAACCTAGACTTTTGGTGTGGATGGGTGGATGCATGGGGAACATTGATGACTGACATGTTTTTGAACATGTACCCCCATAATTATTGATTTGAAAAAGGGTAATGCATGCAACCAGTTTTATAAATCAATCTTTTCACGAAGGTAGCATGTTGAAAGTTTATGAAAAGTTTTATTTATAATGTTGGCTTCATGTGTGTGTATTAAAATATTGTTAGTATTAATCAATTGTAAATATAAAGAACATGAAATAGTAAAATGCAGTGGCAATAGGTATAATTCGGAGAATAGAGAATGCTGCAGGAAAATATACAAAGTTCGCAAAAGCACCATCCATCCTTGACTTGGAAACGTATGTTTATATGTATTCGTTGGATTGAAGTTTGTATATGTTCTTTTGCAATGAATGCTTTTATTTGTTTCTTTCAAGGGTGGATGTTTTTCTATGCATGCTGTTTGTGCCTGGGCTTTGCTGCAACGAAGTATCCCTTCCCAACAAGAAAGGACATTGCTGCAAATTGCAATGATAATTTGTCTTCCTATTGAGAAGGACATTGGTATTGCAGCAATGCCTGGGACTTGTATGGATAACTTGCCAAAATTACACTTGTAGAAAAATGAGTAAGACAAATTTGAAAAATAGTACAGGTTTTTAAATTTGAAACTCTGCCTTTGACTGTGTGTGTATAAAAGCAACAGAATATTTTAAGCCAATCGAGTTTAAAGATGTTGAAAGAATTAAATATCGGGAAAGAAAATATCGGTATGGCCAGTATTTCTTCACCAAAAATCAAAAAAGGAAAGAAATGCTGTCTTTGGCGAGTTTTTAAGTTTTGGCGATTTACTCGTTTGCATGAAAGTTTGGCGATTACTCAAGGACTCAGCGAGTAACCTGCGAGTTTTCCAACTATGATTCTAAGTATGTTCTGAACAGGGATATTGAGCATAGAGTCTGCAAACCACCAATTTCCAACATCTTCAATCTTGTTTCGATACAAATCATGTTCATTCACAATAGTATCCTAGACTGGCACCTTGTATGTCGTTGCCTCGTCGAGACTACAACCTTTCCCCTCCTAAGGTAATAATTTGAGTTTAATTTTCTGTCATTAATCTCTATAATATTTTTCATTTAGACACATTGCCACTTGCCACACTGATTATCTGGTTTAGCACAGAAGGCTATCTTGAAGCTCAGTTTTCTTGTCCTACAATTGGGTCTACATCAGCTACATCCTGGAACTGTTCCTTTTTGATGTTTTTCTTTGGCTAACTTTAAGGAACTCCCTCATGTTTGCAAATTGAAATACACAAGCAAATTGATTAGCAGATTTCTCAAACTTTTTTGAGAGAAGTAAAAATGACAGTGTGGTTGTGAGATTGTGTTTTAAAGCATCAATATAAATTGCCCCATGGAGAAGTTTAGAATGATATCTTACCAGTTTACTTTCTTGCAATAGAAACCTCAAATAGTAGCTGCAAGTTCGGTAGAGATAAAAATTGGCGCATTGCTGATTTTATGTTTCAATTGCTTAAAATTGCACTGTTAAGCTTTACTGCAAGCGAAGTACTCTCACCACTTGCAGTTATGAAGTGCAATGGAGCTGCTATTGCATTAAAATTTAAAATGAAGCAATGACCTTTTCTCAACTATCGGATGGCCCCTACGAAACTCCTTGTCTCATTCATATTGGAAGTTTTGGGCCTACTGAAAATGGCCTTAATCATATCCGGGTGAATCCTCAACTCTCCTCCAACCACACAGTCCAAGTAGATTGGTGAATCCTTGACAATCTCCCATTTCTTCTCATTTAGCAGCAACTTATTATCCTTTAAAAATTGACTCAACTGTGTTAGATCTAGGTAGTCGGGATGAGCAAAGGTTAAATTTCACGGCCACCTATGCCTGTCAAACAATTTTTAGGTGACAGCAATTTTCCAATATTTCCCTTCAAAAATATAAAACATTTTATTTATATAATACTAATAAAATACATAAAAGGCTCTTCTATTTTTTATTTTACAATATATGTATTAATATAATTTATATATAAATCCTAAGTTGCTGATACGTTTTGGATAAAGGTACGTGTATGGTATAGAGTACCCGATATGTGGATACTGCAAAAACTTCTTTGGCCCCGGATATGGTTTTGGATACGATAAACTATATAAAAGATTAAAAATATATAAATTCCAGCCTAATAAATAGGAATTAACCACATATTATGCATATGAAAGACAAAATAAGCTAAATAACCAAAAAAACCACCCATAGTTTGTTAAAGGCTTATATTAAACACAATGTCATGATATATTAAATTTAATTGCAATGATTGTTCATGAAGTATCAAACCTAAATGAGAGCTTGGAGAGGCAACTATGCGATGAGGGAATGAGAGGTAGGTTGCTTTGGTTATATGTTTTGTTTTTTATGTTTTGCTTTTGTTTTATTCTTTCTAGTTCACTTTTTGGGTTACACATTATAGAATATTATGTTTTTTTAGCCGTGTTAGAAGGGTGAGAAAAAATAAAAACAAAAAAAAAAACTCTTCGGTTCGTCTTGGGAAACATATCCAAGAGTGGCGAGGTTATGGCCAAGACCCCTTGGGTATAATTGGGTATGTTAGCAAACATACTTGGTCATACCCTAGGGATCCTGCCATACCTTGGCCACTCCTAGGTATATATTATTGTACCGGCACCAATGGGTTTGACAGGGCTGTACCAGCTTTTTAGTATAAATCTATATAAAAATGACAATCACATTTTAAATATGCAAGTAACATGCAACAATTATTATAAATATTTGTATGTATTTTATGGCTAAAATAATGAAAACATCTAAATGACCATCAAATTTAACCTTGGGTACGGGTACAGTATGGGGACAAGGACTGGGGCGCAAATACGTCAATATTTTTCTTCGGGGCGGGGGTCTTGGGTACGACCATACAAAAAATATATTAAATATAGCTAAATAAGCAAATTAACCATATAATATGCATAGAGTAAACAAAATAAGCTAAATAACCACAAAACATAATGATAATTCAATGCCAAATGTCATGATATTCATTGGTTGAACTTAGAATAAGTACATTGTGCAAATGTGGCAATGTATACACAAAAATCAAGACAAATCAGCATATTCATTATTTTTATAATCATAATGTTAGAATATCTGAATATGAGAGAGCAAATGTGCAAGGAAAGATAAGTATGCAATGTGAGGTAAATGTGTTGTTTAAAAAGAGTTTGGGGGTGTATTTTAGGGTTAATTTTCTTAATGTTTGAAAAGTCATTTTTGACTTTATTTTGACCAAAGAAGAAAGAAGATTTTTTAAAGCCTAAATTTGGTAGATATGTTGGGGAAATGCACAAGTACATGTTTTAGTACCCAAAGTCATATTTGTATGTCGATTGATGTACTCATTTGTTGAAATGTGCAAGGAAAGATAAGTATGCAATGTGCGGTAAATGTGTTGTTTAGAAAGAGTTTGTGGGGTGTATTTTAGGGTTTTTTTTTAATGTTTGAAAAGTCATTTTTGACCAAAAAAGAAAAAAGGATTTTTAAAGCGTAAAACCTATAGGTGCTAGGGTAATGCACAGGGTCATGTTTTAGTACCCAAGTATGTATGAATATATTGACTAAATGTACCCGGTACTGAAATGTGTACTTGTGTGTTTCCTCGGTGTACCCAGGGGATGTCACCTAGCAAATGCCATCGAATTATTCAATGACAACAATCTACGTATGATTATAACACATCTTTTATTAACTAATGAATATGGCACAATGGATAAACCAATGTGAAGCACAAACCATTCATATAAATCTTTCTTTTTCTTGAATGTCGTTTTGATATGTCCTTCTTTACCCTTGATGGTAAATGGATTTCGTTTCTATCTTTTTAAAGTACTTGACATTTTTAGCTGATCCAACAAGTGAGCTATCTTTGGAAGAGAACAATAGTTCTTGGCTCTTATTTTGTTTTATGCTTAATAACAATAGAACAAACAAAGATGTATTTGGGCAGATGAGTCTTTGATCGAGCAATGCTTGGAGTTTTCTTCTCTTCATTTCCAAGATGGATTGTCCATAGAAGCCTATGTTTGGAAGCAATGTGGATCTTAGTTGGCATACCTTTGGGCTCTTGAAAAACCTCTTCCAAGGACTGCTGTGATTCCTAAATTTTCTTTCGCTCATTGTTAGTGCACATATTAGGAGAAGCTTTACATTGAACTGCCTTATTTTCTTGCTTATATCTCAGAAGAAGCAAAGCACTGAGTGCTTTTGTATTTCATGTTAAATAGGCAGTCAAGGACTGTATAACATGTCACTTGACAAATGTTGCAAAAGACATCCTCGAGGAAAATAACCCTTATGTGTCCTTCCATCCTACATGTAGTGTACTATACCTCCTTTATGTCCTTTAATCTTTCGTCAAACTCTTGGAATATTGGCATCATCGTATCTTAGTGTTTTCATTGAGGTTGGCTCATTTGTGCATCTTTCTCCAAGTCACTTCTTGCTGAATCTTGGGCACTTGCTTCTCTTTGCATGTTTATCTCAAAGTCATAAACTTCTTGATATGATTTCGGTGGTACCACTTTTATCTTTCTCCACAAGTCATGGTAAATTCCCGCTTTATAAGCCACCTATTCAGCTCGTTTGTTGGCTCCTCCACATTTTCAAGTAACACATTGAGGTATTTGTTGTATGATTGAATCGGGTTGTTCTTATCTTGCCTCATGTTATGTCTTTGCAAAAATATCATTATCATCACCTAGTAATTTGAAGTTGGCTTGGAATTCCTTTTTCAATTCCTTTAGAGAGTTCAAGTCTTTTTATGGTTTAGGTACTCTCATGTACCGCCTAATAACTACTCCTATTATGGTTTTCAAAATGGTAGGAGCCAAAATAAATGTTTATGTCAAGTTGTTTGTTGTCCATCAAAGGTTATGCAATGTTGTAGAATGGTGCACAAGGTTTTCTCTACCCTAGCTATAAAATTTTGGTAATTTTTGTTTTTTTAAGGAGATAGGCTCAACATTCATCTTCTATTCTCTAGACAAATTATTGCAAAAGAAACCATACGATCGTGATTGAAGTATTCCCCTATTGTCTTTGACACAACTCTATGTGCAAAATTCACCATCTTGATAGCATAATATCTCATGCTTCTATGTTGAAGTCAACTTTGAAGCACTATGGGGTGCGTAGACATAAGGTAGCCCATTTTCCTTTCTTTAGGGACGTGTAGACAAAAGGTAACCCATGTTCTTGTGCTAGGAGCCCCTCTTAAGAACCATCAAACATGTCAAGGCAATCTCCTTAAGTGGGAGCAATCTTTGGATCTTGGGCCTTTATGTCTTCATCTCTTCCTTGGCACATACTTTTTGATCATCCTTCACCCACTTTGTAAGAAATTCAAGCTGGGAAAAACTACCCCTCTTTCTCTTCACTTAGCAACAAATATTCTAATCTTTAAATATGCTCTATAACAATTCGTCTCCTTGTTTAAGAAGTCTTCCTCACATCCCGAATGTGAGGCTCAACCAAGGTTTTAAAAATCGGAACCGCCAAGGGTCGAAATGCTTGGAATCGGACCAGTTTGCTAAAAAATATATCAATTATTGCAATTTTAATGAAAACATGAAATTTTAAAGATTCCAAACCATGATTACAAATGATTACAGACAAAATATGCAAATTTTTCTTATGCATGTGTTGGCTAGATTTTCTGCATAGCTGAAAACCTAGGCAATCATGAGATAAATCTCCCTCATTTATCGGTGAGGCTCCCGTGTCAGATTTGTCAATAAAATATGCTAGTATCTATATGGGGGTTTTACTTTAACCATGCAGCTCATGAACCATAGTTGTATAGTTTTGCAGCAAGTAAGCAACTATTTAAAGAAAGGAAATATTTAAAGAAGAAGGGAATAATAAAACATAGGAAGAAATAGGGAAGATGTGCAACCCAATCAATAGATAACAGAGTTGATTGCATGCAAATAGATGCGAACTAATAGATATCAACACACAGAATTATAAGCAAAAACAACTTCAGATCTAGATCTAAAATAACACAAAGTTTATAAGTAGATCTAAGACAAAAGCTAGAAACAAAATGCATCGTGACACAAAGTTTTCTGGAAATCTGCTCCTTTCTATTCCTTTGCTTCAAATAGCTATCAGGGATTTCAACACAAAGTCTGGAATACAAGAATGCTTCTTACAAATTCTGATCCTTAACCCGAAGGTTCTTCTTCTACTTATAGAATGTAGAAGGGAAAATACAAATGGGAAACTCAACTGAACTGGAACATAAACAAAAAGTAAAGATAACATCTGACAATCATCTTCCTCTAATTCCTCTTCAAGTGACATGCATCCGGGTCCATATTCAAACTTATACACATCATCACACTTAATTAATAGAATCATTCCACACAACTTAAAGTAATGGTTTCAAAACCAATAGCTTTAAAGTTTTACAATTACATCCGGAACGTGGTGAATAGAAAAAGGAGTAGAAGAAAGACACGCCAGCTGTAACATCTATATCTTCTTTTTGTTTTGATATTGAATATACTTGTCGAACATGTAATTTAGCATCTTCCCATTTGTCTTAACCACACTTCATTTTACATCTGAATTGCAGCAATCCTTCGTTCAATACCCCGATACATGCTTCCACATCCTCCAAGCTAGGCGAACTTCTCAATATCCGATCGTAGTGCAACCAATTTCTTTGATGGAATTTATCGTGAAAGGCTTAACAACTCCATCAATTTGCCCGTGCACCATCGGAGAAGAGATCCTTCCATAGAATTAGGCACTTTCTTTAGGAATGGTCCTTGTGTATGAAGTAACATGCCTAACCACTTCCTCATTAGTGAAAGCAATGACATTGTCTAGTAAATATGATGCCATGCTCTCAAGTGCCTGCATCCTTTTCAGCATAATTCTGCAGATCTCCAAACGGAAAAATACTGCAAACTCAAGTTGCTTCCCCTTCTCAACTGATCCGTCGGGCACAATCTGTTCCGCAATCAACACCTCTCTCGGTAGCTTATTTATTTCGGCCAAAGTACTCAGGTTACTCTCAGCAATTGTGTTCACATCTATCGTGCTTGTCACCAATGCTTGACTAATCGATGCATCTTTCATAACCTTTAGGCAGGTTGGCACCTCTCTGAGTTGTATAGAAGCTTGACAAATGATCAGACTTTTCCATTCGTCGACAACTTTAACCTGGTTACTTGCATCTTCCATTTCTTGCATCAGATGATCACTCACCGCTTTTGTCTTTGAAATAGGGTGAGTGGAAGATTTAGCAACCTTGGCAATGATCTCGCACAACTGAGATAGCTTCTTCTGAAGTTCAACTTTCTCTGCCTTTTCTTTGTCAAGCCTAAGGAATAGAGCATCTATCAATGTCTGTGTGTCCTTCTTGATCATTCGTGGTTGCTTGACCTATGGGTACTATGATTCTTGTTATATCTTTTGCCGTGAGCTCATCCTCCTTTCCTTTTGCAGGCCGACATCTCAACGAACTTCTACCCCGACTCCTCAATGATTTCCCTTGAAGTTACCTTAGCAACTTTAGGTTTTTCTGTCTTTTCCGCCTAGATTCAGGAGCAGCTGCAAGTCGTGTTCCTCCAAGTTGATTTCCTCTCTAGCCTTTAGAACCAACTGCGAAGTCAACCATTCTGAGAAATTACTTCTCGGAGAATGAGAAGTTGCTGAGTGTAGCACTATCTCGCGCTCTGATTCCTCTCCATTTGAAACAGCTCTGAGTGTTGTGACCGCCATCCTCTCGAGTCATCCAAAGACAAGGCTCTTTCAAATTCTCTTATCTACACTTCAACGTTTCTTCCTAAGAGGTGTTGAACGGAGTGGTTGAGGAGAAAAGATGAATGTTGCCGGATTCAACGGAGGAATGGCAGTATCCTGCTGAGGTGTGACAGTCGGTGAAGCACTTGATGCTTTGGAGAAGTCGAACTAACACCATAGCAAGAGAGAGGTGATCTTCTACTTTGAATGAGACCTTATGTGCACTTTAATTTTTTCAAGCCTTCTGTTGCTTTCTCCTTCGTACTCCCTCTTGAGGAATCTCCTCTTGGCTAAGTTGCCCGTGATTTGATTCATCAATGCTTCATCAAGACAATATCCCTTCAATCAAAGAACTTGGTTTGAAGTATTGACTAGACGGCGACGAGACCTTTCCTCGATCGTATGGCAGCCCCCTACGCTCTCCTAAAGTATAGCTCTATCTCCTCCCATCCGATGGTATGTGTCAAGTAACACAGGCCCATCATCTTTAAGATCTGCAGGCATCCGTGCTAATCCAAAGTCAAACACTTGCTTTGTCTAATAACTCCGCTGAAATCTTTCTTTCTAACCTCGTACTCGCTTCAAAGACTTCATCTAGAAATCTTCCAATGAAGGCACATGCGCGTACTCTTGGGAGAGCTGTCTTTTTGCCACTCCAAATGGATCGAAGTTCACCCGTCTTTGGGAAGAACTCTTGCTCGTACTCGAGAGAACATCTCCGCTTCATTCTTCGGGCCTTATGAATGCTCTAAGCAGCTATAATGGCTCATAGTGATCGGGAAGAAGCCTATAGACTTGTGATGTTTCGACCGTCGTCATGCATCTTCACGAGTTGTCTTCTCAGCTCCATGATGACCAATCTATCACTCGGGTATCTGGACAACTTAATTGGTTCTCTGAAAAGCCGATGACCCTGAGGTATGTAAAATCCGCAAACTGGATGAAGATACTGCCAATCCTGGATACAGCTTCCCATGCTTACTTGCTCACCCTATTGGGCTTTAGATTGTCGTCCAACCTGCAAATGAATTCATAGAAGAATCCAGCATTGACCACTTTGTAATCTTTCTTGCATGCAGTACGATGAAAGCCGTGGGTAGCACTCGAAAATAGGGTCCTTGGAAAGAACACCACATCTATTAAGCTTGGAGAAGATCCCCTGTGAAGCTGCTGCATAAACCAAATACGAAGTCATTTTGAAGTTGTAAGTACGCCTCATGTTCTAGAGCTGGTCACCAATGTTGTCGCTAATGATTTCTGACCAATTGATTATTGAATCTGCTTTGTTGATTTCAATGGTTCCGATGAAAGCATACATTCATGCGTGGAAGTTGTGAGCATTTGCTTCGCCATTTACCATGCATAACAATTTGGCAATATCATGCACTTCTTGTACCAGTTGGATCATGGAAGAGTTCTCGGGAACTTGGAAGGAGATCTCGGGCTTCTTCATGTATCTACTTGCTCATTATGCCCACGCATCGAACTTTATACTTTTCCCATCACATTGTCGGCATCCTCAGTATGCTAATAGTAGTGTCACCACCTTTCGTGCGAATCTTCAAACAATAATTGATGAACTGTCGTCCAACCGGATTATTGTTTTCCCCGCAGCATCTTGGACTGATCTGGATAATGGATGGTAAGACCTAGCACACTCCATGACGAACTCTAGCAATTGGGTTGTGAATGGAAATGTTGCAGCTCGAATGATTCCACTGCTTTTGACTACACGCATGAGGGAAGTCTTTCCAGCTCTAGATCTGTCAATCAATTCGGAAAGAGGTTTTGGACCTAGATCTGTATCTCCAATGTCAGCAAACTTAGAAGTGATGCATGACTCTGTTGTGCTCTCTTTTTCATCCCTCTTTGCCATGGCTATATTTGTCTTTGTTTAAGCAATTCTTTTTCTCTTTATTCGGCTGAAATTCTTCACAACCGGTGCAGATCTGGATATTTCTTCAGATTCGAAGGATATATTCAATGTATTGGACATTGATTTAAGCTCCTTTCTCTTATAAAAGCACCTGTAATGAATTCCTGCAATTAATTCAGACAAAGATGGCAACTGGAACATGAACACTGGATTTTAATTATAAAAATCTGCATATATCAAGCTCTGCTGCCCCAAAATTTGATGTTTTGTTTGCATGCAAAGCAAACATGAATTTTATCAACTTCACCTGAGCACCTGTACCACTATGCAGACAATTATTTAGACACAAATCAAACTCCTTCAAACCTAGGCGCCAAATTTTGAAGCTTCCAGCAGTAATTACACCTTCTGAGCAAAATTCCTCTTCAAATGGGGCGCCAAAATTGTCTGGGCTGCACTTCCTTGCTAAAGAATTAATTAATTCATCCTTATGGCAGCCCATGCTTATATAACCCTCATCATTCTATAATTAATTATTGCCCCTCCTATTCCTGACAATTAATTAATTAATTAACAAGTTTTTCTCTTCAAATGGGGCGCCTATTTTGTGCATGCTCATGGCTGCCATTAAATAAATTAAATTTATTTAATTTTAGCTCTCTACTTCCAGTTCACTTAAGTTTCACAGTGTGCTTTGACCTCATCCACTAAAAATAGGAATTAATTACATCAGTTAATACTTTAAAAGTATTATTCTTCTTCCAAATGGGGCGCACTTTTTGACATGAAGGGGCTGCATTAAATAAATAATTTTAGAATTCTAATTTTAATTTCATTTTATCTTCTTCACCCTTGTTGACTTTTCCTCATGCTTGGGCGCCAAATTTGGAGAAAGAATTAATTAATTAATGCATTTAAAGCTGCCCTTCTTTCCCAAAAGGGGTCGCACTTTTTGACATGAAGGCATTTCTATTTTTAAGAGCTAATTTTCAATGGGATTATTCACCCTGCACCGCAGCTCCAAAAATCCCATGATCCACTTAAGTTGTTTGACTTTCATAATGAGATTATTTACCCGACAAGGCTGGTAAGAAAATCCCATCAATTCCTTAAGTGATTTTCTTTTATTTCATAATAGGAATTTTCACCCTGCAAGGCAGGTAAGAAATTCCACCTACCTGCTGCCTCTAATTTTTCCACTGTGACTTAAGTGGCGTTGCTTCCATGGGAAAAAGTATCCTGCTAGACAAGTACAAAATTCTCACCTGCTTGCTACCAAAAATCCCATTGTAGCTTAAAACCTTCTTTTTCCAAAAATGCGGCTTGCCCAGAAGAATCTTTTTCGTGCATGACTTCGTCTTTTCGTGAGAGAACCCGAACTCCTATGGCAAATTCCTTCTTACACAACGTCCATAGATGATCTCCAGATACTCCAGGCAAGGAATCAGATTAAACCGACAAAGGAATTGACCCAGAGAAATTTCACAGAAAACAAAACGAGAAAACACCAAAAACACAAAATGTTGCTAGAAGTCACAGATAAAGCCTAGGATTCATTCCTGGTTAAAACCCTACTGGTATATGGGAATGTTGACATGTAAGACCACAACAGGGTTAAACCGGAGCACAATTTGCCTCAAACGAGGCTCAGAATAATTAAATACAAATTTCTGCAGGCAAACCCAGTGACAGAATATAACGATTTTGGGCATCTGGGTATTTGGCGAAATTGGCTAATATGACTCTCTGGGAATATCTTGACACAATACAGACACTTTCTGGCAATTAACACACAAAAAGTGTAATCATATATCTATTTTCTTTTAATTATTTAGTATCAATCTTATTTATGTAATCATAAGTCTAAATTATCTACAATTGGATATTATTCAGATTTCACAAATCTGAACCCTTAACACTATCTTGATCTGAAATAGATTCTGCTATGAATCTGCCATAATTACACCGGTAACAGTGGGATTCTAACACGTCAAGTATACATAGTATCTTGGAATTTTGTTGTTTCAAAATTCGAAAAGATTGCTCCCTCTATGCAGAGTTCAGTATAATGAACAGAACATAGACTAAAATCAGGCTTCTGTGGAAAAGAAAACATGCTCTTCAGCTGTTACTACAGCACACTATATACGAGATTAAATGAGAAAATTACAATGTCATTTCCTGTGATACCTTTGTGCGGTACTTATATATGCACATACCCAATATCATTTCTTCAAGTCAGCTTAGTATGACAGATAAATGCACTTTATGTGATGTCATGCTCAATTGCTCCAATTTGGCCAAGGGACCTCAACTCTTGACATTCTTATGTGATTTTAGGTTGGCATAACTTGGTCAGTTCACAGATGCCTAGCTTTTGAAGCAAAATAGCGATCCTTTTGGTAAGACTAGTGGATGACCTCCACACAATTCACATCAAACAACATCAACTTTTCCATGGTTTTGGATGCTTCCTTGGGCCAGCTTGTACCTGTTGGTGTGCTTGTTCTTAAGGACCCATTCATAGATAATCTTCCTTCTTCAATTTAGTTGGATAAACATTGTTGGAGCTTTTTTCCATTATCTTGAAGATATATATGGCTGTTTCATGAGTTGCATAGCGTTTATTTTAAGCCAAGCTGTACCTTGCTTTGAGATCTCATTGTTAACGTATATTGATATCCAAAGATTCCAAGCTTCCATTCAGCCCAGCCTTTTTGACATTATTTCTTTTTCTAGGTGTCTTTGGGCGATTTGATACTCATTTGGACACCAAATTGAATAATGTGAAGATATTCTTCAACTATGAATAAATTATTTTACTAATGAGAAAGATCCGAATTCTATCCATCGGGCTATGGTCTAGTTGCATAGTGCTGGTGGGAGGTGGAGGACTTGCCGCTGGAAGGATTAAGGTTCAGAATCCAGCAGGCATGCTCTTCTAAATAATGGCAACGTTAAAATGCTATTTGCCAAATGAAGTTTGCCTTCATAAAATGGGTTTTATGATAAATGAACAATCTATATTCTGGCCTGTTGAATTGTATGGATTTCTGTTATTACCTCTTAACTAATATAAGTCATTGGAAACTGTATGGTGTTGTAATTATTTGACAAGGGAGGTCAATATTCTGTGTCTTGTTTATATTATTTGACAAGGGATGTTATCAATCTGTGTCTTCTTTAAATTATGTTACAAGAGGGAGTATTAACAAGGGATGGAAGTGCAAGTTGACATCAAGGGAAAGGCCGCAAAGATTTAATTTTTAATTAATCTAAATCTTTACTATGAAATGAATTTTTGAGATTCTCTTACAATAGGTGATGAGATGTATCTTTGGTGGCAAAAAGAATAGAGAGTTTTGTACCCTTCAATTTCTTGTTATCATATTAATCTTGGGTACACCATTGGCAGGTTTCCTCGGTCAATGTATATTATCTGCATGCAAACGAGACAGTGGATGATCTTATCTGGTAACTAACCTTTTGGTTACTTCTGATGATCATTTTATCATCAGGCATTTAATATCAAGTTAGAATATTTTAGATCTTTTCTAATCTGATTGTAAAGAATATTAACAATATTCGAGTTTTACACAGGGATGCCGTGCAGCATAAACTGGAAAATTTAGGACAGGTATATTTTCTGAACCCACTATTCCTCTCTATTTTCGACAATTTTAGATCCATCCCTCGTGCCCACTCCATTGGCTGATAGAAAATATTTATTTATTAATCTTTGGTTGGGTACAGTACACTAGAAGTGATAGGAAAACTGCTACATGTCATAGCTAAAATAAAAACTTGAAGCATTCAAAACATTCTAGATATCCTCCGGTATGTCTAATTCACGGTCATAGTCTCATAGAGACTGGATGTAGTATCTTTTTGCTGACATCTACTTGCAATTTTACTTAGTATAAAATACTTGGATTGACATGTTATTCTTTGGTGATATTTGTGCTACTTGTAAATGTTTATTCTTTTTAACAGTATACTTGTCTTGTAGGTGCTTGATGGTCAAGAGAATGCCTTGGAAGCTTCTTTGGAACAACACTTCAACGTATCTAAATGCCAGAAAAAATGGATTCTTTTTTGCAACCGTGCACCAATTATTATTCTAGTACATCCACTTCAAATTTGTATTTAGAACCTGACAATGACTCTAACAGTGATCATTCTAGAGACCTTAAGAAATTGAAAAACTAAAAAACTTAAGCTGTTCCCAGTTAACAGACATGGCCGTCAACCAATATCTTTGTCATTATTTTCTCAATGTGTAATGATCCATGCATTCACTGTATTCTCTTATCAATTTTATTGGTAATCTAACATGATGATGAAGGGAATACGATCAATAGATCATTGGTTTTCTGCCAATTTTCAGTGTACTGCACACGAAGCAGTCGAAGGAATCAGAGCATTTCTATTTTATCCTGTTTGGTTTTCAAATCCAATCAAGTATATTGGTATCAAAATGAGATGAAAATGCTACATGCAAAATGCCCAGGTAGTAGCCACTTGACTTTTTTCCTTTTTGTGCAACTGAAATTTCAAAATTCTTAATTATGGTATTGTTTATTGCAGAATTATTCAGATCACATAGAGAGCCTCTAAGACAAGTTTATGACTCCACGAGTTGCGCTGAAATTGCATTTTACTTTTGTTAATTATTTGGCTATTGCAATGATAATTCCTCTATGGAAGAGCATTAATGATTCTTCAATGTCCATATTTTGCAATGAGTTTCTAAACACTCTCTTTTGCTTGCTTTGTCACCTGCAAATGAGATTTCAAATGCAATTGAGAGTTAAGGGGCCATCTCATATATATCTTCAACAAATGATCTTCAAAATGTTATTATGCTTGGGATGTTGTTGGTCTCTATAATTAGCCAGCACATTAGAAGCCCATTAAAGCTCATGAAAGTGGATATTTTCCTTCACTCCTTTTCTAGACAGGGATGACAATCATCGGGCAGAGCTTGCCCACATGTAGCCAAAGATTACCTGACGGTATGTGATAAGCCAGCATGATTCCAGCAGCAAGCCTTCCAATGGGCTTGCATCTTTGCGCGAATTGGCCGGGGTGCTCGAAAATCTCTATCCTAGGACAGCATCCAAATGAGTAGTCTTATTGAATAGGTCGTCATATTTTGAGCAATTTGATAACCGGATAGCTTCCTTACACATCACCAGGTCTCGGATGTTGGTGACTCCCCAATAAATGTGGTACTCAGGGATGGCTGTATCCATCCATCCACCATAATTATATAACACTATATTTCGAGCGGCGGGAATGAGCGAGGTTTTGAAAACTACAAGCGAGTAGGAAAAGGGTGATGGATATGGCACATGGAAGGAGCATGCAAACCACTATGCCTCGAAACAAGGAGATTCGATTGTCTCTGTCTCTGTCACTTAACAAGAATCTGTTAGGAATACGTGGGCAAGCATTGTCCAAAGGAAAAATCTAGACATGGGGGACCTTCTTATCCAAGTGGATATAAAGCATCGAGTGAATGAACAAAGCCACTACTTCTCCATCCTTGATCTTTGTGGTAAACAAAGCTATCCAAAGAAATATGTTGGCTTTTTTGAAAAGCTCTTAGGGCCCAAACCAAATATTGATGTGATCACGAGAATGGGCAGCGCGTAAATGGAATCCTAGAGGAAGCATGGAAATACCCATTCGACAAAGGGTTCTTTCGATTCGATTCAACAACCTAGAAGATTGCACGCATGCCCTAGTTGATGGTTGTAATGTCCTCTTTTCGAGACATTATTAATATTTATTTTACATTTGCATTGTAACCCCATGGCATGCCTAGCATTGCAAGTGGGAGTCTTTTTAATTAGTTTAATGTGCACATAGGTTAGTTATTTTTATTTATTTAATTAAAAAATAAATAAAGTGCACATAGTCTTAGTATTAAATATTTTAATGAGAGTTTATGTTTTCCCTCTAAAAGGGAAAGGTAGGTCTTTATTGGATATTGCACCCCTTAGTTCTATAAAAGGGATGTCGCATTTCCTTAGAGGGCATGTTGATGAATTATTGATTTCACTCCATGCTTGGAGAATTGGGATGTATGCCCATGGGATGTATGCCCTAGTTCTTGCATTGATTTCTCTTATTTGGATCCATTATTGAAGATTATTGAAGACTCCATTGTTCTTTCCATTTTGCTCTCTTGTGTTGAAGGTGTTTATGCATGATATTTTCTCTCTAGCTTTGGCGACTTGTCTACGGTATTGACGCATTTTATTGAGGGTAAAATCTGCATGTTATTGAGTATTTTGAAGGGTTCGAGTGTTGGAAATTATTTATGCAATTTACTCTAACCCTAGCGGCCCAGGTTTGGGATTTCGGGGCTGATTTGAGTGGTTTCTAGTGCATGCAAAAATTTGATATTTATTTTGATGAGAAGCTCACAATTTTCCCTTTCTACTTTTGCATTTGGTTTCAAGTTAAAAGAGGTAGTATTTTGGGAGCTATTAATTTCCAAAGTTTCAAAGAAAATTTTCAGCGATTATTATTTATTATTTTTACTTCTGCAAATTGTATTGGATAAAAGAGTGTAAATATCAACTGGATTTCCCATCAAACCCTCACCTTGGCTCACTCCAACCCTATTTGGGTTGTATTAAAACTAACACTAAGGTTCGTTGAGGTAAACTTAGGAGGGTTTATCTTCTAAGTGTTTATTTTTGCAAGTATTTAATAATAATCAGTTAATATCCTACAAGGGGATATTACAGTGGTATTAGAGCTTCTTTCCTCTACTCTTGTGGGGGTTTGTGTGGCAAAAAAAGAAGGAATAAGGAGAAATTAATTTCATAAATCGTGGAGTTGAATTGGTGCTTTAAATGTGTTGGGCGACCTAATTTTTGGGAAAAAATTAGGGTTTGGTGTTGGCTAGTCAAAATCAGGTTTTGGGATATTGTTTCTCATATTTTTGTGACCCAAGATCCAAAATTTCAACTCTTTTGGACTTTCCTAGCCAAAGATACAAATTTTTGAAGTTATATTTTTTTGCAGTGTTTCGGGTTTTAAAAATCAGATTTAAATTAATTTCAGAAAATCTCTTTTGAAAAAGTTGCTCCATAATATTATCTACCATTCCCCCAAGTTTCATGCAATTCCGAGGTGTTTTGAGCAAGTTATGTCATTTTTCTAAATTCAGCTAGGGATAGTGACGAACTTACTATTTATAGTAAGTCTCTCATTTTCAGATTTAAAAAAATCTGTTTTGGCTATTCAAATTGGGAAAAATATTTCAGAATTATTGCAAGTTGTTTGAGGTAAATCAGAGCAGTTTTCTTCTTTTCCGGCGAGTATTGTTTTGCAGATCATGGAGATTGCCAATGATGGAGGTTTGAGAACCAAGCTCTATAAGCTTGGGAAACGACTCAAAAAAATTTCATTTGAAAAGAGTATATTGTTCCACTCTTGAAGAGATAGTGAGTTGTTTATGTTTGATAGAGTAATCTGATTATAGCTCTATGTTTTCAGTTGTAGCTCATTTGGTAACACACTTGGCTAGAACTAATTTGTTGAGACATAAGGAGGTGGATGTGAGACTTTGGTTATTGCATGCATTAGTGAGGTCACACGGATAGCAGCTCCAAGTTTTTCATATGATGATACTACTATGGAGGAGGTATATGATCTCATGGTGGGAAGCTTTCAAAAGTTTTGGGACATCACAAACCCTCACTTTGATAAGAAGGTTAAGATCTTGAAAAACATGGCTCAGGTAAGGTCTTGCATTCCAATGTTAGATCTTGATTGTAATAACGTCATTTCGCACATGTTTGAGGTTTTCTTTGATGTTATACATGAGGAACATTCACATGAAGTAATGGATTTTATGCAAACAATAATGTCTCTAATTTTGAATGAGTATGAAGAACCTCCACAACCTTTGTTATCCATACTTGTGGAAGGATTGGAATAAAAGGAGTTATGTCTTGCTCACTCCTTAGCAAGAAGAGTTGTGAATCAATGTGCAAGCAAAGTAAAGACATGCATCCAAGGTATGAGCACTTCTATTTTTTATGATGAATTTTTGGCATCTAATGATTGCATGGGTTTGAATGGGTGCAAGGAGAAATCAAATGTGGTTGATGGGCATGAAGAGGATATTAGTGTCAAGCATATGTATGATCAAGAAGAAATGATGGCAAAGGAATATGTGATGGAAAAAACAGATTTGAGGGGAGTTGTTCAACCCCACCATGAGCCATTTGAAGGGTAAAGAGAAGGCATGGTCAATGATCTCACCGTAGAAGAGTATACTCATTCATAGAATACATCATTTGTGTCTACTTCTATGTGACAAAAAGAAGAAATCTTGAAGCATTCATTGTATGGTAATAATCTTTTGATGTTTGACAAATTATTAATGCCTACTAATTGCATCAAGTTGAATATGAGTGCAAAAGGAGCGAGGTTTTCAAGAGAACTATAAAGTTGGACTTGTGAAGAGGTATGTTTATAAAGGAAGGACATCATGAAATGTTTATGGTAATTTATAGTTCGCTGTAATTTTCCGAATAACAAGCCCTTATAGGCAATTGAATGAGGTTTTTCATCCAATCATGAGTCTCATGGGTGTTCCAAGTCATTACCCACCAAGTATGAAAGCTTGTCGGGAGGACAAAGGGGTTTTAGACAAGGAAATTAATGAGGAACTAAGTGTTGTTCCAAACTTAGAAATTTTGAGTTTTGTAGATGTTGGGGGCAGCCCAAGGTATGATCTTTATTGTTTTATTCCTCCTCAAATCTTGAGTTTTGATGGATATGATTTTGAGCATGATAGGGAGATGGATATGTGGTGCAACATGGGGCATATTGGTTGCATTTTTATTGGTACTCTCTTTTAACATTTGGGTGCATATGGAGCATGTTGGAAAAGGAGAAAGAGTGATCATCACTCTTCCCAATGATAAAAATCTTAACAATAAGCTTGCTGGTCTGTATGAGAAATTCATCACTAGAAGGCGCAAAGGTATGATGATTTCATGTGTTTTGCCTCCTAACATAAGGGAAACTCATTGGCCCAAAGTAAGGTACAAGATTCTTTGGCTTCTCTATGATAATATTCATAAATACATGTATTATATTTCAACTCTCCTTTCCTTTTGAGTATAGAAGAAGAGAAAAATTGTGGTGTTATCTTGCACATATTGCTTCATGTGGTAAGGGGATAAAAAGATTTGGGTTTTACAAGTTTGGTTTGGATACAAGAATATCATTTCATTTCTTTTGTCAAATGATGCTAACTCTTATCTCTTTGGAAGACTTGAAAGAAGGATGGATCACATGGACTACACTTTGCATGGTAAGAAGTTCATTTTCAGATTTTGAGCTACAGTTATGTCTTCCATTTGAGTGTTTGATTGATATGCTTCCAAGGGTAAAATCAACCAAGGATAGGTATTGGGAATGTTTGGTTGATGTTGCTTGCATGGCCACCATCTTTTGGGCTTCAATGAAAAGTATGAGAAGTTTGAAGGAACATGGTATGAATTTTTCTCAAGACACTTCATTTTCAGTTGTGTTTTTGATAATTTTTAGTTTGTTATGGTTGAGGATGAAATTTCGGTTACATGGGAGCCATTTTTGTTCACTAGATTGATGATCATTCATGTTGGGAAAAAAATTCTGAATTATATTAGTTGTCCTTTTATTTTTATGGATAATACCATTAAGTCCAGCTCCACTATCACCTCAAAAATTCAGAGTTTTTACATACATTTGGTGACATGGTTGTTGGTACTTGATTTTGGCTCATGGGTGACTATTTGGGGGTGGAAACCAACTATCCTAATTCTGATTTTTGAGGGAATAATGCATGATTACAACAGTGTTGGGAGCCACCTAACAGATTTTGGGGACAACCCATACATGAGAAAGATTTGGGAGTTCTCCATGCCTTGGAGACATGAAGAAGAAACAGGAAAAGTATTTCTCAACACTTGTTTTTCTAATGAGTTTGTTTCATGTGCAGGATTGAAGACATGTGATGGAAGATTGTTGTCCTATTCATTTCATGAGGGCATTTTTGAGTGGCTAGCCTTGGAGCTTAGCAAAGCTCATCCTATTGATGACTCTCTATGCCATACTAAGGACACCATCTCTTGGATCACATGTTATGGAGCTGATGACCCATATTTTTGGGTTGACATAAGTGAAAGAAATTTGTTCTTTCCAACTCTTCGCCACTTGACAGGCACTAGATCGAGGCTTTGGATGCACCACCCCACATCTTCTCTTTGGGGCATGATGCATGGATCTATGAGCTTGCTATTGCTTGAGGGCAAGCAATTTCCGAGAGGGGAGGACTGTAATGTCCCCTTTTTCGAGACATTATTAATATTTATTTTTCATTTGCATTGTAACCCCTTGGCATGCCTAGCGCTACAAGTGGGAGTCTTTTTAGTTAGTTTAATGTGCACATAGGTTAGTTACTTTTATTTATTTAATTAAAAAATAAATAAAGTGCACATAGTCTTAGTATTAAATATTTTAATGAGAGTTTATGTTTTCCCTCCAAAAGGGAAAGGTAGGTCTTTATTGGATATTGCACCCCTTAGTTCTATAAAAGGGAGGTCGCATTTCCTTAGAGGGCATGTTGATGAATTATTGATTTCACTCCATGCTTGGAGAATTGGGATGTATGCCCATGGGATGTATGCCCTAGTTCTTGCATTGATCTCTCTTATTTGGATCCATTATTGAAGATTATTGAAGACTCCATTGTTCTTTCCATTTTGTTCTTTTGTGTTGAAGGTGTTTGTACATGATATTTTCTCTCTAGCTTTGGCGACTTGTCTAGGATATTGGCGTATTTTATTGAGGGTAAAATATGCATGTTATTGAGTATTTTGAAGGGTTCTAAGTGCTCTAAATTATTTATGCAATTTACCCTAACCTAGCGGCGGGTTTGGGATTTCGAGGGCTGATTTGAGTGGTTTCTAGTGCATGCAAAGAACGATATTTATTTTGATGAGAAGCTCATAATTTTCCCATTCTACTGCATTTGGTTTCAAGTTAAAAGAGTTAGTATTTTGGAAGCTATTAATTTCCAAAGTTTTAGCAAATTTTCAAAGAGTTATTATTTATTATTTTTATTTCTGCAATATGTATTGGATAAAAGAGTGTAAATACTAACTGGATTTCCCATCAAACCCTCTCCTTGGCTCACTCTAACCTTATTTGGGTTGTATTAAAGTTAACACTAAGGTTCGTTGAGGTAAACCTAAGAGGGTTTATCTTCTAAGTGTTTATTTTTGCAAGTATTTAATAATAATCGGTTAATATCCTACAAGGGGATATTACAATGGTCCTTGTTTTACGGGAATATGGGACTCTTTCTTAGGAGATGGACGCCGACCTTGAACTTGACATGGAAAACATTAATGTAATGTCTCTCTTGATCATGTTGTGCAGGCTTACTATTTGAGTTTTATGACGATGACATCATGATAGGGATCGCTAAGTCCTTGGTGCTTGATCACTTTTGATGGAGCCACAAAGGCAAGAACTAGACTTACTTATACTAGGTTTTGTGTTAATGTCAATATAGACAAGGCTTTCCTTGATTTTGTTCTTCTATACTCCAAGCTAGGCACCCAAAAACAAGAGTTGGAATACGAGACAAATATGTAGAGGTGTAAGAAATGTACTAAATTGGGTCATTGTACTAGATTTTACCTGGCCCATAAAGAGCCTCGAAAGTCAAAGAAATAAAATGAAACGTATTTGGCAAGAGAAACCTCCGATAAAAATGAACAAAGATAAGAGGGCTATTATGGAGAACACCCTCAAGGAAGGATGACTACATGTCACAAATCCATAAACTATGGATGAATCGCATGCGTAGTCTTCCCCGTGGACGTGAAGACAATACCTAGACTTTAAACTAAAGACATTGATGTTGCGAGAATAGAGGATCCACAAGGAAGATATAGTCATTGAACAAGCTAAAGACGATAAGACCATCACTTTGAAAAAAATATGCAAAATTTGATTATTACGGGGAATAATGAGTAGAAGGAAGTCTCTAAGCCTTAAACTTCATCAAAAGAAACAAACTCTAAGAAGATCTCGAAGAAGGGAATGAAAACATGAAGGGTAAATGATCAGCTAACAAGATATTAATGATAACCTTGTTACAAAAGAGGTTATTTTACTGCGCCCATGAGGATGTCAAAAAGTCAGAGGAGTTGGGTCAAAACAAGCATGAGGAAAAGCTCAAATTGATAGACACGCCCTCAAAAGGTAATTCTAAAGAATTTCATGGACCCTCAATCTCAAGATGCACTAGGAATGCTAAAAGAATTGGAGATGTAAGTGGAAACTCAAGTAGAGGAAGACTCAAAATAATGGATGATATCAAACGATCTATAGAAAGATATTGTAGATGGGAAACAAGCCACCCTAACTACAATGGCAACAAGAATCTTTTCACATCTAAATAAATGAAGATTGTTTCTTGGAACATCGAAGTGTCAACAACAAAAGTAAACAAAGATCCTTGAAGGATGTTAGGAAAAATAGTAGGCCGGTATACTTGTGCTCCAAGAAACCAACATGAGCAATAAGTTTGTTAGTGATATTAGTAAAAATGTTTGGAAGAAAGCAACAATGCATAGTGTTGAGTCATATGGAGCCTCGGTGGCATTGCCATTGTTTGGGATGAGGATATTGTACAAGGAATTGTTTTGTTTGAATCACACGATCATTTGGCTATCCCTTTTTCTTCAACTTCTAATAATAATATGTGGATTTTGTCCAACATCTATGCTCCTAATAACTAGGAGGGAAGAATGAAACTATGGAATGATCTCAAGGATTTTAGAAATTCATGCTTGGATATGAGATGGTTGGTGATTGGAGACTTTAACACCCCTCTCTCACCTTTTGAAAAGAAAGGAGGCAAACAAGATTATATTGCTAGCATGGATAATTTTGGTGATTTTATTTCCTCTGATAAGCTTGTGGACATCGAACTCAAGGTCTCTTCCTTCACGTGATCCAATAGAAGAGTAGGTGACAACCACATTCAAGTTAAGTTGGACAAGGCTTTGGTCTCCTCTAGATGGTTTTCGATGCAAGAATTCTGTCTTTCAACCCTCCCAGGACAAGATTTGATCACAATCCTTTTGTCTTTTGTCTAGAGTCTATTGGTAAGCATGCTCCTACCCATTTTAGATTTGAAAACATGTGGATGAAGCATCCAAACTTGTTTGATAGAATCCAAGAATGGTGGAATATAGACGTTAATGGATTTGTTATGTACATTATGGTCCAAAAACACAAAAATGTAAAGAATATCAAGAAATGGAATCGGGAGGAGCTATCCCAACTTGAATCTCAAATGGCTACCCAAGCTATGGATATCAACAATTATTATATATAGATGGAGTTTCAAGTGAATATCATACTTTGAACGCTTATGAACAAACCTATTAGCACCAAAAGACTCGGGCTCTTTGGTTAAAGAGGAGACCACAACGCCAAATTCTTCCGTATGACGACCCTCAAGCACAAGTTCCAAAATAGAATCTCTAAAATTCATACCAAATAAAGTCAAGATAACTTTGATATTAATGTTATCAAGGAGGCAATAAACTTCTACGAGCTTCTTCTCAATGGAGAAGATTGATATGGTGATATTCCTACTCGGATCATTCTTGATTCTATTCCCTCCAATTTGGTCCCTTATGATAGCTTGTCGGCCTTTTCGACCTTGTAGATTTGGATATATTGCAAAAATTGCCTTTTCAATTAGCGGAAACAAGTCTCCTAGTTCGGATGGATTACTTGCTAGCTTCTTTAAAGGATATTAGGAAATTTGTAAGGATGTTCTTCTTTAAGATGTGAATGAATTCCTTTCTAAGGGTAATTGGCTTAAAGAAATTAACAATACTTTCGTTGTGCTTATCCCGAAAAACATGGAGCTAAGGACTTAAAAGATTTTAGGCCAATCATTGTTTCAAACATGCTCTACAAAATCTTCACTAACACTTTTGCTCCTTGATTGCAATGCTTTTACACAATTTCATCTCTCATCAATAAGGAGGCATTGTCAAACTCGGTGGATAAAAGTAAAAAGACTGAAATGATTGTCAAGCTTGATATGAACAAAGTTTTCGACAAACTCTCTTGGAGCTTTCTTAACATGGTTCTTGGGAAATTCGACTTTGACATCCACTTCAGAAATTTGTTTCATCTTTGTGTGTTGACGCATGTGTTCTCTATTCTTGTATATGACATCCCAATTAGCTTTTTAAACAAAGCAATAGAGTCCGAGACAGGGTGACCCTCTCTCTGCACTTCTCTTCATTCTTGTGGTTGGAAGTTCAAGTACGACAATTTAAATGGCGGTCTATTCGAGTGATTTGAAATGTTTCAAGCCTTCTTCTCAAGACCTTTGCATTTCACATTAACAATTTGCAAATGATACTATTCTCTTGGTGTTTTCTTCGGTTGTGGAAGGTAAAACATTAAAGACATTGCTTACAATGTGTGAGGAGGCTTCGGGCCAATTGATAAATTATGATAAGAGCTCCTTTTACTAACCCCTTGGGATAGAGAACAATGTATTTCTAAAATATTAGGATGTCACATCAAAAATCTTTCTACCTCTTACCTGCGAATGCCTCTCTTTCTTGGAAAAGTGCATATTGATGTTTAGAATTCCCTCTTGGACAGGTTCTAAAACAAGTTCGCTAGTTGGAAGGGTGTTATCCTCTCTTAAGCAGGTAAATGTTTCCTTATTAAGAACACACTATAAGATCTTCATATTTACTTAATGTATGTATTTAGTATTCCCTTAATTATCGTGGACAAGGTTGACATAGTCCAAAAGTGTTTCCTTTGGTTGGGAGTAGAAGAGCGTAACAAGCACCCTCGTATGGCTTGGGATAGAGTTTGTTCTCCCAAAACATGGGTGGTCCAGCATAAAAAATATTAAACTTATGAATAAAGCCTTCATTGCCAAAATGGGGTGGAGATTCTTAAAAGAATCCTAGCCCTGTACAAATGTTCTCAAACCCAAATATTTGGAGCCCTTTAAAAATCTCACTTTCCTTTCTTGTGTCTCTTTTTGGGAACTCTTAGGAAACTATGCAAAGCTGGGCACAAACCACAATTTTTAGATTATGAGTAAGTTGTTAGTGACTGAAATAAATATATAGAGACCCTCAATTGCTGCCAACAAACACCCTTCTAGGGCAGCGATCCCTTTGGGGGGTTTCAAACCCACTTTGTGTCCTAAAAAACCCTTGAATCAACTATCTTTTAATTTCTAAAATTATTATAAATTCCCAACAATCATTCCATGCAATAAAATCTGAAATTGCAAGCTTGGAAGTGGACGATTTGATTTTTAGATAAAACCCTCAGACTGCAAAAATTAATTAAATATTCCAGAATTGTAACTAACTTCAAAGAGCTTGGAAAAATAGCAACACACTTCCAAAATTAATAAAACTTCAGATCTTGGCCTCTAAAAATATGAAGAACATGATTCTAATCTCAAATCCATGAAATTGTTGCAAGAACACACCAAACTATTCCTCTATGCTGGTCGCCCCACTTGGAACAACCAATTTACATGCCAAAATATACCACAAAGTAGGTCGCTCCACTTTAGAAAGGCCAAACATGCATTAACAACAAGAAGTAGTGCAAAGATCTTCAATTATTGACCAAATGACACCTTAGGGCAATTCACCTAGGGTTGGAAATAAAGATTACAACAAAAGATCCCTCAAGGGGGTGGAGACTCCCGTGTTGAAGTCTTCCCTAGACTTGGTGAAGGGTTCGTCCTCACACAAGACTCTCCAGGGTTTTGTCCTTAGGAGAGGGAGTGAGATGCTTCCCAAGAGTAAATATTTTTAAAAGAGAAAATAATTCACATAATTATCAATTGGCCAAGCAACCTCCTTTTATATCATAAGGGGTGCTAACAATTCAATGATGGCCGACCTCATAAAGTACTTTAATAATCTTTTATAACTTGGGCCTACATGCTCACCAAATTAACTAACTAATTAATTAATTAAGTCCCTCTATTGGAGCGCTTGGCTTCCCAATAGGAATACAATGAAATAAAAGCAAACATCAAGATATCATAAATAAATGTTCCCCTTGCTTCATTCCTTTATTACATTGGGAAGAAATGGAATAACGTCTTCAAACCACTGGTCTTGAAAAGGGCATGAGAGTGCCCCCTTCCTCGCATATGTCGTCCCCAAATAATTACCCACTACTAGATGTCGGATGAATTTCGATTGCTCATTTGATGCACATACACATGAAGCAAACTCATTATAGAAAAAATATTCCTCCATTGTTGCTTCCTCATGCTTCGTAAGCATGATCATCAGCTCCATTATATGCTTGTCAACCTTATTGTCTTCTTTGTAGGATCCATATATAACCATGTTATTGATGTGGTGTCCCTAGATTTCACCCTGAAATTTGGAACTACCCTATGTAAAAAAATGTACTTTTAAAATAATGGGTCGTTTTGTGTTTTTATTGCCAGAAAGTGTCTGTATTGTGTCAAGATATTCCCAGAGAGTCATATTAGCCAATTTCACCAAATACCCAGATGCTCAAAATCGTTATATTACTGTCGCTGGGGTTTTCCTGTGGGAAATTTTTATTTAATTATTCTGAGCCCCGTTTGAGGCAAATTGTGCTCCAGTTTAACCCTGTTGTGGTCTTACATGTCAATATTCCCATATACCAGTAGGGTTTTAACCAAGAATGAATCTTGGGCTTTATCTGTGACTTCTAGCAACGTTTTGCGTTTTTGGTGTTTTCCGTTTTGTTTTCTGTGAAATTTCTCTAGGTCAATTCCTTTGCCGGTTTAGTCTGATTTCTTGCCTGGAGTATTTGGAGATCATCTATGGACGTTATGCCAGAAAGAATTTGCCACAAGAGGTCTGGTTCTCTCTGAAAAAACAAAGTCATGCACGAAAAAACTTCTTCTGGGTAGGTCACATTTTTGGGAAAAGAAGGTTTTAAGCTACAATGGGATTTTTGGTAGCAGCAGGCAGGTGGAAATTTTGTACCTACCTAGCAGGGTACTTTTCCCATGGGGGCAAAGCCACTTAAGTCATGATGGGATTATTAGAGGCAGCAGGCAGGCGAGAATTTCTTACCTGCCTTGCAGGGTGAAAATTTCCATTGTGAAATAAAAGAAAATCACTTAAGGCATTGATGGGAATTTGTTATCTGCCTTGCAGGGTAAAAAATCCCATTATGAAAGTCAAACAGCTTAAGTGGATCATGGGATTTTTGGAGTTGCGGTGCAGGGTGAATAATCCCATTAGAAATTGACTTTTAAAAATAGAATTCACCCTTGCCAAAAAGTGCGACCCACCTTGGGTGAATAATAATGCATTTAATAATATTTATTCACCCAATTTTGATGCCCAAACATGAGGACAATTCAACGCATGATGAAAGGATAAAGAAGATTGTAAATAAAATTTTAAAATTAAATAAATTTAATTTATTTAATGCAGTCCCCTCTCATGCAAAAAAGTGCAACCCATATTGAGTAGAAATAATACTTTTTAAAGTATTAATTAATGGAATTAATTCCTATTTTTGGTGTATAGGGTCAAAGCACACTATGAAGTCAATGTGGAATTTGGAAGTAGAAAACTAAAATTAAATAAATTTAATTTATTTAATGACAGATCATGAGCATGCACAAAATAGGCACCCAAATTGAAGAGAAAAGCATGTTAATTAATTAATTAATTGTCGGGAATAGGAGAGGCAATTATTAATTATAGAATGGTGAATGTTATATAAGAATACGCTGCCATAATGATGAATTAATTAATTCTTCAACAAGGAAATGCAGCCAGGCAATTTTGGCGCCCAATTAAGGAGGAATTTTGCACATAAAATGTTTTTATTCTTTGGAAGGCTTCAAAGTTTGGCGCCTAGGTTTGAAGAAGCTTGAATTAAGTCGATTAATTATCTGCATAGTGGTACAGTGCTCGGGGAAGTTGACAAAATTCATGCTTACTTTGCATGCAAACAAAACATTAAATTTTGGGGCGATGAGACTTGATATATGCAGATTTTTATAATTAAAATCAAGTGTTCATGTTCCGGTTGTCATCTTTGTCTGAATTAATTGCAAGAATTCATTACAGGTGCTTTTATAAGAAAAAGGGAGCTTAAATCAATGTCTAATACATTGAACATATCCTTCGAATCTGAAGAAATCTTCAGATCTCACTACACCCAGATTGTAAAGAATTACAGTTTAAATAAAAGTAAAAGAATTGCTCGAGAAAGATTGCTCCAACCATGGAAAAGCGAGATGAAGCGAGAAAGATCAATTCGAGAATCATACATAGTTTCAAATCCAACCGCTTACGATCTAAAAATGCTTCCAGATCCAGTTTGGTGAGAATCAAAGGCAAAAGAATCAATTTGCATCGAGAATATGAAAAAGTACAAGAATCAATCTAAGATGCAAAATATAAAAAAGCAACTTTCCTCTTTCTTCTTTTTGATCTTATTTTCTCCTCCAAAGTAATTGAGTGATCAATTAAATTATAAAACTTAAGTGATTGGTTTAAAAACCATTACTTGAAGAAGTCAACTACTTGAAATAGGTGGTAAACATGCAAAATAGAAGGTTTTGTCTTCAATTGCAAATCATGCATGTCATGCAAAGAGGAATTTTAGGTGGGAGATTGCCGGTTGTTTCCTTTCCGACTTCCACATGTGTCGGTTCAACTAAAAACTTTCTATTTGTAATTTCCCTCTACATGTTATAAGTAGAGGAATAACCTACGGGTTAAAGGATTAGAATTTGTAAGCAATATTCTTGTGTTTTAGACTTTGTGTTGAACCCTAATAGCTATTTGAAGGAAATGAATAGAAAGAGCATATTTCGGAGAACCTTGTGTCGACGGTGCATTTTGTTTCTAGCTTTTTATCTCGAGATCTACTTATAAACTTTGTGTTATTTTAGATCTAGATATGAAAGCTACATTTGCTTATAATTACGTGTGTATTAATATTTATTGGTCATGTCTATGTGTATGCAATCAACTCTGTAATCTATTGATTGAGTTGCACATCTTCCCTCTTTCTTTCTGTTTTTATTATTTTCCTTCTTCATTGGATATTTCCTTTCTTTAACAAATGCTTACTTTTTGCATGCAAAACTATACAACTATAGTTCATGAGATGCATGGTTAAAGTAATACCCACAAATAGATACTAGCATATTTAATTGACAAATCTTACACAGGGAGCCTCACCGGTAAGTGAGGGAGATTTATCTCATGATCGCCTAGGTTTTCAGCTATGCGAGAAAATCTAGCCAACATGATGGTACAATAGAAATCAATCATTTTCCTCTCTTCATTAAAGTCTTCTTTATCTTCCACTTCAAAAGGGAGAGTAATATCTCTTTCCTTTGTGTACTTTGATGTATCAAAGTTCTTGAAACTTAGGTGTAGGTTCCATCATAGAGAAAGAATTTGATGAATGATAAGTTTGACCAACTATCCCTCTAATTACAAGATGCAAATCAGATTGTGGATGGATTGAAAAGATATTACAACCACCATAAAATACTTGGGAGATCATCCAAATCAAGGCTATCAGGTATGATTTATTTATTTCTTCCAGGTGTATCCTTCTACCCACATCCTCCAATGATGAAATCCTTCCCCAAAAAGCATGCTTGCTACTGCCCGTGATTGATATTAGCAGTCTCAACTCTGAATTTTACATGCTCAAATGTATGACTTTGATACAACTATGAAATCTTACTCAAAGGGACAATTTTATAGGTAGTGTAGGAACTGAAAATTTTCTTATAATAAAATATATGAGAGCTGGTCTTGGCTGTGCCTAAGTTGAATACCTCTCCACATTTTGAGAATCTTCCCTTTTTACTGGGAGAGTTGTTCCAATCATCCCCTCAAATTAAGTGAGCTAAATAATTTTCGTAACGATTGGGTAGTTTTGTTGATTGAAATAAATTCAAAAGAGGGCGGAATATACCTTCTTTCTTCTCTTTGGAAAGAAAATTCAATTAGGCACCATCTAGCATACCTCTCGTATGTGCTTACATACCCAATTATGATTGTTTCCCTTGATTTAATTGGTAGGAAGAAAAAATCAGTCCTCTTGCGCTCAACAACTCCCTTATGTACTCCATTGATCAGCAGTTTAAGTTCCTCTTTTATGATGCCTTTGGAGGACTGAACTTTGGCATTCTTGGTTGGAAATAAACCTTCCCAATGAGCTGATATAGGAGCAAGAGAACCAAACAACATTCCTTCTTCCTAGCTACCATGTACCCTTTATTCACAATGCCTTGAAGTCTGTTTTTTTAATCTAATTCAGAATTTAAGTCTTCTATTATGGTAGTTGAGGGTGAATTCCCCCCATGATCGCAACCATTGTACCTCAAAAATAATCTCTTCTCTAGCTAGCTTAAATAAAGAAATTCATGACATACTTCATACCTTTCTATGAAGATGGACAACGGAACATACCTTTTGTATGAAGATGGACAATCTGGAACATCCTCTTTTTTGTATAGTGCATTCTTCAAGAACGATGGACAGATCAATTTCCTTTATGTCCTAAGTACATTCCATCATGATTTCTCCTCTCTTTCCATATTCTCTCTAGTCCTTCCATGGAACCATGGGTTAGCAATTTATGGAAAGGATAAGCAAAATTTTCATCGGGCTTTAATGCCCAAAACATACCATGATAGAGTTGTTCCCCATATTGATTTTGAAATTAGTAATCCCTCTTTCTTCCTAAGCTCAATACAACACTTATATTCCCGGTGAAGACAATCTTGAGATTGAACCCAAGCATCCATATGTTCTTTGTCATAAAAGCTACTTCTTACCTCATCATCCATTGACATATGTTGTGCATGATGATATCCTATTAGCAATCTCATTGGACACAAAAAGCATGAATTATGATCACTCCCCCATATATGAAATGACAACGTGGTCAACAATGAATCTGAGATACTCACATACCTTGGGTTGCTTACAACAATCTTGTAACTTAGAGATTCCAAGTTAGATGCAACACTCTTGTAGGGAACATCTTTGGTCTTCTTTCCAAAGCTGAAAGTGTCATTAATTTGCTTGTAATTGACCACCATTAGGAACAATCTTGCAAGTTGAATATCATTAATTTCCTTTGAAAAACTGAATTCAACTCCCCATTTTTCTCCATTATGCAAACCAAGCTCTCTCTCTCTCTCTCTCTCTCTCTCTCTCTCTCTCTTTCCATTTGGTACCCTTCATCTTCACAAGGTGATTAGTGTATTCTTTATGATGGCCAAAATATTGCAAAGACATAACATGAAGGTGATGTATCAATTGCTTACCATAAGTTGTTGTAATGAAATTCCGAGTGAGCTAAAAATAAACATTGACATTTAGAGATGTCATTATTACATGGCATTACCTCCCAACAAGGTTCAACGAAACGTTTTACTCTCTTGAAAATTTCTTTACTATTCTGATTTTTCTCCATTCTTAGCACCATGATGGTTTCCCATTTGTTGTGATTTACTATGGAGCATCAAACTTCCCCAAGGTCATCTTTTTCAACAAATTGCCTATGAGCATAAAGATGAAATGACATGATAGAAAGCAACAAATTTGAATTACCATCATACCTTTGGTGGTCTTCATGAGAATTTGTTGTAGCCTTCTCCTCGCCCTTTGGAAATTGAGTTTCTACCATCAACTTCTCTCCAACACCTTGTAAATTTGATTTTTCTTCAAACCCTTGTGTCTTCATGGTGTTGTTCGGAAAAGTAGTTAAGAGTTCCACTTGCGCAAGAGTGTTGGAGGTTTTTAGCACTCCCAAATGTTGCCCCTTCTTGGTAAAACCACCCACTGTAATAGATTTTCTTCCTTCTTTTCCTTAAAAGGATGACTATCTTTATCACTATTTACATCTTCGAATTTTACCATGAATTCTTCTCCATCTTCTAGCTAATCCGTCACTTACTCATTGACTTGCTTCTTTATACTTGAAGGGTTTTTCGCTTCTAGGGTCAACACTTTTCTGAAATGGCTCTTTGGTGTGGTCCAGGGCTTAAAACTTGTGCCAATGTGTTAGCATATGGATTTGCAAGCATGGAAATGACATGCAATAGTGTGAGAACAAAATCGCTCCTCCTTAGTGTGGGAATGAGGTCCCTCCAAAGGGAATAGTCATAAAGATTTAACCAAGCACTAGTTAATGATTCCTGAATACCAAACAGTGTTGCCAAAAATTGTTAGCATATACATTTGCATGCATGCAAATAACATGCAACAGTGTGGGAATGAAATCCCTCCTTAATGAAGGTTAGGCTACCTTTATTGAAAACCAAAATATATTTACATCTCAGTACATTCAAAATTGTATGTGGGGGTGTTTTGGAACATAAATGGAAAGAAAAGTGAATGAGGGAAATGGAATGGAATGAAGGAAAGGAATGAATGGAAGGAACATGGAAGAGTTAGGTACAAGCAAATCCTAATATTGCATGTGATAAGAACGATAAAGAACTAACACAAATGAAGCGAGTTTGCATCGCTTAAACGAGAATGAGTAAAAGGGAACACACGTAAGAGTAGATAATCAAAGCTTGATCATTGTGAACTGAACAACATATTAGTAGCGTCAAATAATAAGATCCAAGACAATATTTGCATGCAAAATTCAAACACTAACATCTAATGAACATAAGAACATCAAATGCTATAAGAGACAATGAATGAGACATAAAGTTCATATTTCATTAACTCCAAAATGTATTCTCAAAAGAACACAACATTTCTTTCTTTGAAGTAAAGTTTTCATACAAAAGTATTTTCTTCTTCTCTCTCAAAGTCACCCTTACAAATGAGCCCCCGACTTTCTTTTATAACCCAAAAGTTAGTTACAAAGTAGTTAGGGTTTTACATGAACATTAAATAGGGCGTCTTAAATGACTTTGACTTTTTCAACCAACTTTTTAAAAAGCAACTAAAAATAGAAATCACTTAAGTTATCCAAAGTTTTCCAAAAGTGAATTAAATAATAACACCATTTAAAAATACCACTTTTAAAACATATGACAAAAACCAGTGCCTTATCCATTGAAATGGGGTCCACCTATCTCAATCATATGAGAAATGGACTCTCCCACTTCGTTAGATACCAAGAAAACTATCTCCTTGACCCATCGGTGAAATTAGGATCCGCCGCCTTCACCAATTGAAAGGATCTGAACCTTCCCAATATTTCAACATCTTTTCTTCTTCCTGAGGTTCATTTGATCAAGAATAACGTCACGAAACACTCGCAATTCCAAGATCCTACCTGGCATATCATTCAGATTGACCATATTTGATTGAACATTCTCAAACAAGTTCTTTAATTTGATGCAACGTTCCATTGAAGCTAAAAAGAAATTGATGCGCGGGAGTATACATGTCTTGGAACAATTTTGAAAACTACTCCTCCACATGTTTTGATGAATACCTTTGATTTTGCTCATTTACAAGATCACAAGGGATCTCAGCTATGAACTCCTGAATCAAGGCAAGTGAAGTGAAGGATTCATTGCATATGCTCTCATAATGGATCATAGAATCCTCGAGAAGTGTCTTTCTTGATTTGAGATGCAAGCACCAAAGAAAGCGTGTCCCTCGACATTCAAATTTGAGAATTCCTTCAATGGCTAAAGTTGAAGATTCCATACTTGTCATCTCTTGTAGACTAGGCAATATCTCATCCAAATTTGATATGTTAGAAACAAAAGTTTCCTTGAAAGAAAGAATTGGATCAAGATATGCACTAATATCTTCATGGAGCTTAACAATTGTTTTGATTGTCTCTTTACCAAAAATAAGAATCTCTAAAAGCCAATATTTAGTGACATGGCCCAATGTGTTTATTTCTTTTGAAAATTGAGAGTTTCTTCATTAGGGGCAGCCACTACATCGGTATTGGGAAAGTGGATGATATGGGATTTATCAAATGTTGAACATAATCCACCAATTGATTCTTTTCAGCCTTAAGCTGAGAGTTATGAGACTTATATTTCTCAAGCCTCTTTAGCATGATATCTATTGAATCTTGGGCCATCGCCATGTCACTTTCCAATGTGGACTTCCCAAGTCCAAGCCTGAAAATTCATAATCAGCAGATGTCATAGCTTCACGTTCCTTGTCAACTTGTGAATGACAATCCACAAATCTGTTTCCATCATCATCTACCATTATTCGAGATAGAACTTTAGGTTTCTTTTGAATGACGTCATTTGAAAGCTTGAAAAGAGCATCCAAGTCAATGTCGATTGCTTTGACAACCCTCTTCCTTTTCTTGATTTCACAATCAACCCAAAAAGGAGTATCCTTTACCACTTCGCATACCAAAGATTGGAGTCCAAGCAACATTTCCATTGTTTTCAACATCATTAGTTTCTATAAGAATTCTTTCCACGACCTCGACCTTTGGAGAAATAACCTTGATATCTACCTCTTAAACATTATGGATATTTTGAGAAATCTCTTCGTGAACTAGGTAGGTTTTGATATCTCGACTACTTGCACTTGAGTGGATTCTTGTGCAAGGCATGGATGAGGATTGTTTGTTATGAGCTTCTAGAAATTGTCGACCTGTGACTAGAATAATATCTACTTGAAGTGGAAAATCCTATACACGCTCCCTTCCTTCATTAGGGCTAGAACTCTTTTCTTTTTAACCTTGCGACACCTTCTTTGGTGAAGTGAATTTTGGCAACCGCTCCTTTCTAGTTTGATATGTATGACTAGATGGCACGAGAGGTTGATTGTGAAGAAGCTTTAGTTGATTGAGACCTCCTCGAGTTGGAAATTTTTGTAATTATGAGGTATGATCTTGGATTGATCGTAATTTGCAAGTTCTCTTTCATATCAAGATATGCTTCTTTCGAGAATCGGTTGATTCTTGCTATTAAGAGAAAATTCATCTCTTTTGTTCCAATCATTTCGTGGCAACGGGTAAAAGCAAATTTATCATATAAGGATCAATAACACCTTTATCATCATCCACCAATGAATCTAAGGGTTTTTTTGATGCAAAAGGCCTTGATCTCGAGAATGGGTTAGGCGGAAAACTCTCACCTTCTCACGTCATGATCGTCGAAATAGGAAGCGACCCAAAATCTTCCATGGTAGAGTTGTGTTGATACTTTTCCCCATGCATCTTCTCGCATATATTTGTTGATATCAAAATGAAATCTCTTCACATATCGATGAGTAGTGATGAGGGAAAACTCTTTTTCCATGAGTTATGCACTCAAGAGATTTGGAGATTGGTATTCCCAATTTAGATTGGGAAATGAATTCTGAATGATGTTTGTCACTGATAAGACAATGAATTTGGAATAGTTGTCACGCAAGCTCCATTAATGCCCACTTGTCACTGACGTACTTAGGAAGCTTCCATGGAGTACCCACAAAGCCGCTTATGCGAATATAGGAAAAGGATGAAAATTGAATAAACCATGTTCCCCATTGGGAAATGACATCCATGGCCTCTTTGGAGAATCTTTCCTCTGTATTCTGATTCAAGTTTTGAATCACGCGGAAGGTGAATGCATCGTTAACTCTTCTGAAATGATGAGAGCTATTTTTGAAACTTAGCTGCGGATAATAATGGAAGACATTATTTGATGGACCTATGACTCCCTTCGTTTTGAGCCCCAAAATAGATTTCTCCTAACCACTGCATAAGTCAGGTATGATGTCATGTAGAAACATCTAGTCATCTTCACTTCGATCAATTGTTTGTGAAGGGTATCACTGATGATGGTGGCCCAATCCACAAACTCTCTCTTGGCAAGGATGATACAGATAAACTAATACATCCATGGGTGGAAAATCCTGGTAGAGGGTAGACCGAAGACTTCACTCAGGAGAGTGATCATGTCCCCGATTTCCTCCAAGAACTCAACGTGGTACAGATCCTTAGGAAACAGTCAACTCGAGGCCTCTTGGTCACTATTTAGTTATTAACCATATTGCTCTACTCCGAGGGGTTTTTCATCCCAAAATTCTTGTGTTGACTTTCGAGTGATGTTAGCATTCTTAGGGAAGTCAAGTATGATGAGAAGCTCCTCAATATGCTTTGGTGTGATTAAGAGGAAAGGCTCGCGATTATCTTTATAAATTCCAGTCTCTCGGAGCATAATGCTCCATGCAAGCGATAACCAGCTCCGAGCATTGCACCGAGACCGGAAATGCCACTGCTTGGGGTAGACCGCTATGGTAGAGCTTATCTAAGAATATGGTTTTTCCTTCAGATTCACCCGATCACAAAATTATTGCACATTGATATGACCAATATTTGTATCAGTGATATTGTCGTATGCAGACTTGATAGAACTGGGAGGGATGATTCCTTGGAATTCGTACTTGAACGCAGACTTATTCAATTTCTCCACTGGCTTCCTCAATCTTCCTGTAAATTTATTAGATTTTTCATCCATTATGAATTTTACAAAAAAATGACTCAGGCACGTAAAACAATGCAAATGGGGTCGGGTCTCATTCTCTGAACCACCGTTTATGCTAAAGGAATATAGCCTATCTTAATATTATTATTATTTAAATAATAATAATAATAATAATAATAATCAATCTTGGGTAGCAATTTGTTTTAAAACATTAATACATCATATCGAGACCAGCTCGAGTTTCAATATGATGAAAACAATGATATTTATTTATTTTAATTAAAATATTCCAATTTTAATATTTTGCATACGATCAATTTAATTTAATTTTAATTTTCCTTGCTTCTCTGTGTTCCCGATATCTTTTGATTGATGCATGGAATATTGTATCTTTATACAAATTCATGGAAGAGTCAGAAAATATTATTTCTTCCTTGCTGCGTGAACTACTAGTGTTTTGCATTGGAAGAATCCTGATTTTGTGAATGCGTGGAATATCTTTTGTTCTCCAAATGTGTGGAAGTGATTTTCTTAATCCTCTCGTGTGTGGCTTTTGTTTCTTTCTTTTGTTGAGTGCGTGGATATGATTTTATTCCTTTAGTTTCATTTGGATTGTTCTTCTCTGTCCCAATGCATGGGTTGTTGTTCTTTATTTCCCTTGTCTTTGGCGTGGACAGATAAGCTTTCTCATCGAATGAATGCATGGGGATTTGTTAAGAAAACAATTATAACAAAACAAATATCTTTTGACTGTTTTAATTTCCTTTCTCCCACGTGTTGAATCTTGTTTGGTTATTGAGTGGAAGATTTCCTCTTCTTCCCTAGTGTTAAGCTTGTCTTTTCTCCTTCACAATGTGTGGACTGTGATTTTAGAAAATATTTCTTTATGCATGCGTGAGTTTCCTTTGGATGATTTCTTTGAATGCATAAGAGCTACTCTTTTACCCTGTGTGGAATCTTCATTGCCTTCTTTGGATTTTAATGCAAAAATTAGTTTAGCAATCAAAACTCAATTACTTTTGTTCTCGCTAAAATAAATAAGAAACAAAAATTCCTCCAACTAGTTTCATGGGGAAATGGTTACGGGAATTAAAGAAGCTCTTTGTAATTGTTTCCCCTTCCCGTTGAAATAACCAACTACTTCTTTCTTGGGTAGTGGCATTAATTTCCGGGGAAAAAGGAAAATGATAACCATTTGCCAGTGGAAATGGCAAGGCGGGCTGGCAATCCCCACCCTATTTCCCCATGTGGGAGATCTAGAGATTTTTTCTCGTTTTGCCAACCGGTTGAATTGGCAATTAGTAGAAGAAATCCCACAAGCGGGGAAAAGAAGAATTTGCCAGGAAAGGGGAAATCTGGGTACAGGAAGCCAATTTGGCATCCCCAACAATTGGAAGCGAAAGCTTACTTTCCCTGGCAAACTTGTCGATTGAATTTTAATAAACATTATATTAATATTTAATTAATTAAAAACCCAAAAATCAATATAATTGATTTTATCAAATAAAGGGTAATAAATTAATTAAATATTAATTAATTAATTATTAATGTAGTTTATGACCACAGGCGGGAGGAGTTCTACTTTGAAATGCATAAAAGCGTAAAACTTAACGATCAAAAAAATGAGACGATTGTGATGAGGGTGATAAATCACACAAAATAACACTTTTGAATTTTTAAAATTACCATGTTTATTAATTTTTTGAAGTCAAAATTAGCTGATAACATCTGGCTCTAATTGGGGACAAGGACTTTATGAACGCAGTAACAGACCCAAACCCAAATATTTAATGAACATGATCCCATAAATGACGGAGCACAAAAATGGGGTGATGAAAGAGAGGAAACTGAAACACATGGAAAAGAAAGAAACCAAAATCCTAATTACCTATGTACATACGGGGGACAACCCGTTTTCAATTTTGATAATGCTTGAGATATTGCCCTTTCTAGGGAAAAGAAAAATGAGTTCCATTGGAATACGTCAAGTAATAGGTGCTATCTCCACAAAAATGTCTGATCTTGAAAGGGCCTAACCACAACGAAATCAAACTTCTCATGCTTTCCTTTTGGTTCGCGTCTCTTGTCCTAGAGAAGAACTAAGTCATTGATTTGGAATTGCCTCTCTTTAGTTTTCCTATCAAACAACCTCTTCACTTTAGATTGGTGTTCCTCGATCTTGTTCGCTACTTGAATTATTTGTTCTTCGATCTTGCTTAGGAGCATGATTCTTTTATCCAATTCATTGGTGAAGCATTCATCAACTTCTTGAGCCAATTGTAATGCTGGTAACTCTAATGTGATGGGAATTCAAGCATTGGTTCCATACAAAACTTGGAATGGAGACATCCCGATTGCTCTTTTGGGAATTATGTGGTCAGCCCATAATGCATCATATAACTTTTTGTGCCAAGTTCTTTGATTTTCTTCTACTAACTTGCGCACGATAGTAATGATGTTTTTATTACTGGATTATGCCTGACTATTTCCATGCGGGTAGTAATTTGATGAATGAGACAAAGATATCCCACACCCATAACAAAAACCTATCATCTTTGCAAAAGAGAAGTTGGTGGTATTGTCCGTCACAATCTTTTGTGGAATCCTGTAACGAATCAATATATTCCCTTTGATGAAGTTATAGATTACCACAGTAGATGTTTGTTTGATCGAAATAGCTTCTACCCACTTCGTAAAGTAGTCAGTTGCGGTGAGCACGTGAGTATGACCAACACTACAATTAGGATTTATAACTCTGATGAAATTTAAACCCCATTGTTGAAAGGGTTCTTCGATAATAACGGCTTCAAAGAGAAAGTTGCTAATTTAGGTCTTCTAACAAATTTCTGACAAGCTTCGCATTTTGCTACCCATTTTTGAGCATCAGAAAACATAGTGGTCCAATAATAATGTGCTTGCAAAATTTTATGAGTTGTCACTGTGTCAGATAAATGACCATCGCAAGCATGATTATGAAAGGCTTCCAATAACCTAGGTTTTTGTTCTTTATCGAAACATCTGAGGAACATGCCATCAATTCCTTTCTTAAACAATGTGTTGTCCTAAATAAATTACCTGACAACTCTAAATTTGATAGCTCTCTTTTCCTTAGTCATTAAGTTCTCGTGACATTCACCATATGTGAGAAATTAAGCTATATCATAATACCATTCGTTTATGATGGTACTGACAAAAACTACTAGTGGTAAACTTTCTTCAACAAAGTTGCTCTTCAAAGTCATTATGTGGCTCATTATCTGCAATGAGTTGGAAAAATCCTCTTCCTCAAACTAAATTGGTAATACCGATATCCAAATCATATTCTTGGATCTTGGAGACCCAGCTACCTCTTTTAGATCTTGGTTCCTGTTGTGTCAACATTGATTTAATCATGCGATGTCTGTACTAAGACTTTGGTGTGAGAATTCAACACATAGTACCTAAAATATTTCAAGGCTCTCACCACAACGTATGCATGCCTTTCAAGGAGAGTGTAATTGAGTTCGATTCCGAGTTCATGTTTCTTGAATCCAAAACTCATGAATGCAATAGGAGATTTGATTCCTTCTACATTGTTTTGAGTCGGGATGGCAAAGATTGTGTACGGGGAAGCATAGCAATAGATTATGAAATCCTTTTTAAAATTGGGACACACCAATGTAGAAGCTTTTGCAATAGCACCTTGTGATTTGTTCAAATACTTCTCTACCTTCCTTCGACCATTTGAAGGATTATTTTCCTTTCATCATGTCAGCAATTTCTTTGGTTATCTCGGAAAAATATGGCACAAACCTTCTTAAAAAGTTCACCTTCCCAAAGAATGAGTGGACTCCAAGCTTACTTGTAGGCAAGGAAAGACTCTTGATAGCTTGAAGGCACTCAGATCGATCTTAGTTCCTTCTTTAGAAACAATATGACCTAAGATTTTCCCTTCTGTAACTCCGAACATAGACTTCTTTGGATTCAGGGAGATCTTATGAAGTCTGCACCTTTGCAATATTTTCTCTAAATCTTTTAGGTGATCTTCGCGCTTCTTTGAGAACACTATCAAGTTATCTAGGTATATCATGATGATCTTTTCTTTATAATCTATGAATGCCATATCCATAGCCCTTTGAAAGGTTGTGCCAACATTGATTGAACCAAAAGGCATTCTTATATACATGAACATGCCCCAAAGGGTGGAGAACGCGGTTTTATATTGATCTTCTCCACCACTTTGATCTCGATTATAACCAGAGAAACCGTCTAGCATGGATAGCATTTCCGATCCATTTACGGCTTGTAGAATATGGTCCATGGCCGGAAGTGGATAGTTATCCTTCAAGGAAGCTTGATTAATACTGGATATCCACACAAATCCTAATTTCTCCATTTTTCTTGTGAACCGGTACAATATTAGGTATCCAAGTTGAATGTCAAATAGGAAAAACTATTCATGCATCTAACATCTTTTGAACCTCATGAAATATTGTCCCTGCTATCTTAGGATTATACTGTCTTTTATTTTTCCCAGAATGGAGTTGCACTAGGTTTCAAGGGTATGGCATGCTCCATTTCCCTAGGTTGGAAAGACTTCAAGTCTTCATATGAGTAAGCTAAGATGTCAGAATATTTGGTAAGGAGGCTTACAAATTTCTCGCACTCCTCGTGTGAACAACACTTACCAATGTTGACTGGGGAGGTTTGTTCTTAGTATTAATGTTACCTTGCTCGTAGTCAAAAGAATTCACAGTCCCGCCTACTCTTTCTCTTTGATAAAATTTTTGTGCTTATCAAAAATTTCTTTAAGTGAAACCAATCCTTTTGGAATTTTATTTCCTTTGAGTTGAATGATGCCATCACCAGGATCTTTGTTCTCAACTCCTTAAATGGGTGAGGTCGTTGATTCGCAAAATGCATAATCACTTCCTTTAAAGTAAAATTGTTCAAAATTATTCCTCTTTTCCAAGAAGGCAATAATTTGTTGATCATCATTGAATACTTGCCAATTTTCTGCATTGTTAGGAACACTTGTCCTAAAACCATTTTAATGGTGTATTTGTCCTGATCAAACTTTGAATGAGGGATCATCAATGAAGCTGAGATTGCTAGGGAATATGCTTTGTCAATATTTTCACGAGGGACATATTTTATGGAAAAAGCATCAAATACTTCTATCGCGCCCCACACTTTATTTCTGTAGTGTCTCAAACGATCATTCTTTACTTGAAATTGATTTTTAACATGTTTCACGATCAATTATGCATCTCTAAAGACTTTCAAATTCTTGATTCCTTTCTCTTTTACAACTTGGAGGCCAAGGATTAATGCCTCGTATTCTGCAGTGTTGTTAGTATTTGAAAATTGGAGTTTGTAAGAAAAAGGAAACATTTTACCATTTGGAGATATAAGCACCACTCTTGCGTCGAAACCTATTGAGCAACAACTTCCATCAAACTCAAGAGTCCATACTTCATTGGGATCTTGGCAAGTGACCTCAGTGCATGAACCTCTACAGTCATCATATAATTACCCATACTTGAGTTTTGAAACAAGACCTGTGCGTGGGGGTCATCGGTTTTCATTACGGTGAACTTTTCTTGAGTTTTCGGCATTAGCTTCTTCATTTCTCTACTGATGGGGATTATAGCGTGAGACCAATTCATTTGAATCTCACCACCCAGATCTCTGCAAAATTTCCTGCTCAACAACATACCATATGAAGTGGGAATGTCAACAACTAGAATAGTTACCTTAACTTGCTTATGAGGAAATTGGGTTAAAACCATTTGAGCGTCTTTAATCTACCCAATTAGAGGAACTTGTCTTGTCTCCATGGAGTAATAAGATCCGAATGTTCTCGTACAAGTCAACCCAAGAGCATGTGCTACTTTCACAGGCATCACATTATCTCGAGGCTCCATAATCTATAATGCAATTACTTAATTTGCATCCATTGATAAGAAAGGACACAAATAAAGGTTCAATATTTTCATTTGAAGGTGTAGTGGCTACCACAATATTTTGAGTCTTCCCATCTTTAGAAGTTTTCATAATTCCTTTGGAGGAATGAACAAGAGAGTCACCTTTTATAAACTAGACCAATTTCTTGAGTTAATTCTTATTGACTTCAAGTACTCTTCCTGTGACATGGAAATTTTTGTTTTATTGATATGATCAATGATATCAAATTTTGGAAAAATGACCGTACTTAATGCCTCAGATACTAGTTCTTTCGAACTTGATGATGACACACTTTTGACCTTTGCTTCGAGCTTGGTTGATACTGATGTGGAAGAAGAAAATTTCTTCGTAGCTGATTTATCAACTGATTGACTTGACAAAGGCCCTCCTTTCTTCAAGATAGTTTTAATCTAAGAAACCTCGATTGCTTTCGAATATTTAGGAATCTCGGTTATCTCTGGGATTGTTTGGAAGTTTATTTAGTTTTAGATTCTTTAGGAACTTCCTTGGAGCTCTTTTTATCTTCCACCTTATTGGTACTTTGTTCCTTCTTCTCGAGCATGTGAAGACATGAAGGATTGACTATTCATATTTTTATAATTTATTCGTATTTGTCTTCTTGTTCAATGGTACTCAAGAAATAATTATTAATTTATCCTTCAGGCTCTTCAACTTCAGCTCATATGTTCCAAGGTATGGCTCTCCTTTGTTAACCTCAATGACCTCAACTTCATCATTGCTTTCTTCAACAACATCACACTTTGAGTTAGTTTCGGGAGCCGCTTCAATAGCAAGCCTCGTCGGAGTGCCTGTAATTCTGGCTTTGTTGGGAACGTAGCCTTTTCTTGGGATGTATTTGTAAGGAGTAGGTTTACTACTTTGAGAAACTTGATTTTTCAAAGCTAGCACATCATTAGCTAACTTAGTGAGTATAGCTTCTGAAGCATTGGGGGTTTCTTGACTCTTTCCCTTAAGGGAAGTTTTCTTGAATTTTCCCGCCATGATTAAGTCATCCTCAATTTTTATGGCCAAGGATTGAGCAAGTTCCAAAGTAGCCACTATAGCCCTTCTCAACTGATAGCACACTTTTAGTTGTTGTGCATTAATAAAGAAACATTTATGTCCATCATGGTCCGTGAATCCCGATAGGAAATTTGTTCACTATTTTGTTGAATTTAGCCACAAAATTCCTCATGGGTTCTATTGGCTCTTTCTTTTCCTGAGATAGTTTGGCAAGAAGGGCATGTTCACCTTATTCTGTCTTGAATTGATCTTCATTCTTAGTTTTCATATCATTCCCGTTTGTAACGCATCCATTTGGCATATGATGAAACCAATCTATGATGACATCATGTAATGTTTTAATGAAGATGTGAATACCAACATCTTTATGTTCCACCGACAAAACTACACATGCAGCAAGAAGGAAGAAAAATGTGGTCATTTGGTGATGTCTTCCCATCTCCATCGAACTTGGAAAGAATCTTCCTTGATCCTCGTGGGAGTTCATATCAAGCTAGTCGGCTCTTGGATTTTCTCTTCACTCTCTTTCTTGATCTCTTTGTACCTAAATGACTCTAACAACTCTCACATCTTGATCTTCTTTGTTATCTAGTACTGATGCGACGAGATGAAAATGATAGTTTCTTGTGCACGTTTCCCAAATAGCTTTCCTTAGATCTGCTGATATGTTTTCTTGAGTATCTGCAAAAAAGAAGATTTAGTTACAAGATAGGTGAGTTACCTGTAATAGTCATACAGATTATTGCCTTGGTGGAAGAGGGCCACGTCGGTGAACAACGATCAACACATGTCTAGGAGGTCTTCTGGCCACAAGTGCGGGTGCTCTTCTTCTAAGGTATTCAATGTATATTTCTCTGTCAATGGCTCTATCAACAACCACAAATTGCTGCAAGATTTTGGTGTTTTCCCAAGCTACCATCCGAAGGATGGAAGCAATTTATCCTTGAAAATATTTTTTGGGCACAAGATTCGGATGAATAATTGTATCTTGTCCAAAGGTAATAGTCATAAAGATTTAACCAAAATCTAGTTAACGATTCATGAATCCAAAGCACAATACTAAAAAATGTTAGCATATGAATTTGCACGTATGAAAATGACATGCAACAGTGTGGGACCAAAGTCCCTCCTTAATTAAGGTGAGGCTACCTTTATTGAAAACCAAAAATGTATTTACATATGTACATTCAAAATTGTATGTGTGGGGTGTTTTGGAACATCAATGGAAAGAAAAGTGAATGAGGGAGATGGAATGGAATGAATGAATGGAAGGAACATGAAAGAGTTAGGTAAAAGTAAATCCTAATATTGCATGGAGAAGAACGATAAATAACTAACACAAATAAAGTGGATTTTGCATCAGTTAAACGAGAATGAGTAAAAGGGAACACATGTGAGAGAGTAGATAATCAGAGCTTGATCACTATGAACTAGAACAACATATTAGTAGTGTTGAAAATAAGATCTAATACAATATTTACATGCAAGATTCAAACACTAATATCTAATGAACATAAGAACATCAAATGTCAGAAGAGACAATTAATGGGACACAAAGTTAATATTTCATTAACTCCAAAATGTCTTCTCAAAAGAACAAAAAGTTTCTTTATTTGAAGTAAAGTTTGCATACAAAAGTATTTTCTTCTCCTCTCTCAAAGTCACACTTACAAATGAGCCCCCGACTTTCTTGTATAACCCAAAAGTTAGTTACAAAGTAGTCGTGGTTTTATATAAACATTAAATAGGGCATCTTAAGTGACTTAAACTTTTTCAACCAAAGTTAAAAAAACTAAAAATATAAATCACTTAAGCTATCCAAAGTTTTCCAAAAGTGAATTAAATAATAACACCATTTAAAAATACCACTTTTAAAACATATGACAAAAAGTGCCTTATCCATTGAAATGGGGTCCACCTATCTCAATCGTATGAGAAATGGACTCTCCCACTTCGTTGATACCAAGAAAACTATCTCCTTGACCCATTGATGAATCTAGGATCCACCACCTTCGCCAATTGAAAGGATCTGAACCTTCCCAATGTTTCAAACATAGTTTATTCTTCTGGAGTTTCACTTGGTCAAAGAATAGCCTCACAAAATACCTGCAATTCCAAGATCCTACCTGACATATCATTCAGATTGACCATCTTTAATTGAACATTCTCAAACAAGTTCTTTAATTTGATGCAACATTCCATTGAAGTAGAAAATAAATTGATGGCGGGAGTATACATGTCTTTGAACAATTATGAAAATTTCTCCTCCACATGTTCTAATGAATACCTTTGATTTTTCTTATTTACAATATCACAATGGATTTCAGCTATGAACTCCTGAATCAAGGTGAGTGAAGTGAAAGCTTCATTGCATACACTCTCATAATGGATCATAGAATCCTCGAGAAGTTTCTTTCTTGATTTGAGATGCAAACACCAAAGAAAGCATGTCCTCGACATTCAAATTTGAGAATTCCTTCAATGGCTAAAGTTGAAGACTCCATACTTGTCATCTCTTGTAGACTAGGCAATATCTCATCCAAATTTGATATGTTAGAAACAAAAGTTTCCTTGAAAGAAAGAATTGGATCAAGATATGCGCTAATATCTTCATGGAGCTTAACAATTGTTTTGATTGTCTCTTTACCAAAAAAAAGAATCTCTAAAAGCCAATATTTAGTGACATGGCCCAATGTGTTTATTTCTTTTGAAAAATTGAGAGTTTCTTCATTAGGGGCAGCCACTACATCGGTACTGGGATAGTGGATGATATGGGATTTATCAGATGTTGAACATAATCCACCAATTGATTCTTTTCAGCCTTAAGTTGAGAGTTCTGAGACTTATATTTCTCAAGCCTCTTTAGCACGATATCTATTGAATCTTGGGCCATTGCCATGTCACTTTCTAATGTGGAATTCCCAAGTCCAAGATTGAAACTTCATAATTATCGATGTCATGACATCACGCCTCCTTGTCAACTTATGGTATGGCAAGATCCGCAAAATCTGCTTTCTCGTCATCATCTACCATTATTCGGGAGAGCACTTTAGGTTTCTTGGGAATGACATCATTCAAAAGATTGAAAAGGGCATCAAGTCAATGTCAATTTCCTTGACAACCCTCTTTCTTTTATTGATTTCACAATCAACCAAAAAATGAGTATGTTTTACAACTTTCGCATACAAAAGCCTAGAGTATGAAGCAACATTTCCATTGTTCTGAACATCATTAGTTTTTATAATAATTCTTTCCACAACCTCAACCTTTGGAGAAATAACCTCGATATCTACCTCTTGAACATTAGGAGATTTTGAGAAATATCTTTATGAATCAGTAGGTTCGTAAGTGTTTGATATCTGGACTATTTGCACTTGAGTGGACTCTTTTGCAAGGCATGACTAAGGATTGTTTGTTATGAGCTTTTGTGAACTGTCAAAGAATGTGACTAGAAGAATATCTACTTGAATTGGAAAATCCAGACAAACTCCCTTCCTTTACTAGGGCTAGAACCCTTAGCTTTTTCACCTCATGACACACTTCTTTGGTGAAGTGGATTTTGCAACCACTCCTTTCTTGTTTTATGCATATGACAAGATGACATGGAGGTTGATTGAGAAGAAGCTTTGGTTGACTGGAGACCTCCTCAAGCTGAATAATTTTTGTAATTATGAGGTATGATCTTGGATTGATTGTAACTTTGTAAGTTCTCTTTCATACCAAGATATGCTTCTTTCGAGAATCGGTTGATTCTTTCTATCAAGAGAAAATTCATCTCTTTTGGTCCAATCAATTCATGGCAACGGGGTAAAAGCAACTTTATCATATGAGGGATCAATAACATCTTCATCATCATCCACCAATGAATCTGGAGGGTTTTTGATGTGAAATGCCTTGAGCTAAGAAAGGGTTAGGCGAGGAAACTCTCTCATTCTCACTTCATGTTCATTGGAATAGGCAACCCATAAATCTTCCATGGTAGGGTTATGCCGACATTTTCCTCCAAACATCTTCTCGCATATATCCATTGATATCAAATTGCAATATCTTCACATATGGATGAATAGTGGTGAGGGCAAACTCTTTCTCCATGAGTTGTACATCAAGAAAATTGGACATTGGTATTCCCAATTTGGATTGGGAAATTAATTCTGAACGATGCTTATCACCGAGAAGAAAGTGAACTTGGAATAGTTGCCACACAAGCTCCATTAATGCCCACTTGTCACTAACGTATTTAGAAAGATTCCATGGAGTACCCACAAAGCCACTCTCGTGAATATTGGAAAAGGGTGAAAATTGAATAAACCATGTTCCCCATTGGGAAATCATATCCATGGCCTCTTTGGAGAATATTTGCTTTGTATTATGATTCAGTTTCAATCACATGAAAGGTGAATGCATCCTTAACTCTTTTGAAATGATGAGAGCTATTTTTGAAACTTAACTATGGATAATAATGGAAGAAATTATTTGATGGACCCATGACTCCTTTTATTTCGAGCCCCGAAAATAGTTTTCTCCTAGCCACCGCATAAGTCGTATTGTGTCATGTAGAAACATCCAGTCATCTTCACTCGATCAATTGTTTTTGAAGGGTATCATTGATGATGGGAACCCAATCCAAAAAATATCTATTGGAAAGGATGATACAAATAAACTGATACATCCATGGGTAGAAAATCCTGGTAGAGGGTAGACCGAAGACTTGACTCAGGAGAGTGATCATGTCCCCGATTTCCTCCAAAAAATCAATGGGATACGATCCTTAGGAATTCGGTGAACACGAGGCCTCTTGGTCACTAACCAGTTGCTATTAACCATCTTTCTCCACCTGAGGGGTTCTTCATCCCAAAATTCTTGTCCTAACTTTCGACTAATGTCGCATTCTCGGAAAGACAGTATGCTTGAGAAGCTCCACAATGTTCTCTGATGTGATTAAGAGGAAAGGATCGCGATTATATTTATAAATTCCTCATCTCTCAGGATCATAATGATCCGTGCAAGTGATAACCAGGTCTGGGTATTACACCGAGACCGAAAATGCCATTGCTTGAGGTAGACCGCTATGGTAGAGCTTATATAAGAATATGGTTTTTCCTTCATCTTTCATCCGATCACAAAATTGTTGCACATTGATGTGACCAAGATTTGTATCGATGATATTTTCGTATGTAGAATTAGTAGAACTAAGAGGGATGATTCCTTGGAATTTGTACTTGAGCGTAGACTTATTCGATTTCTCCATTGGCTTCCTCGATCTTCCTAGATTTATTAGATTTTTCAATCATTATGAATTTTACAGAAAAATGACTCGGACACGTAAAACAATGCAAATGGGGTTAGGTCTCAATCTCCGAACCACCATTTATGCAAAAGGAATATAACTCGTCTTATTATTAATATTATTATTTTAAAAATAATAATAATAATAATCGATCCCGGTAACAATTTTTTTAAAATGTCAATACATCATATCGAGACTAGGCTCGAGTTTCGAATCTGAGACAACAATGATATTTATTTATTTTAATTAAAATCTCCCGATTTTAATATTTCGCGCGGATCAATTTAATCTTTTTTTTTTTTCAATTTTCCTTGCTTCTCTATGTGCTTGATATCTTTTGATTGATGCGTGGAAGATCGTATCTTTATACAAATGCGTGGAAGAGTCAAAAAATAATATTTCTTCCTTGCTGCGTGAACTACTAGTGTTTTGCGTTGGAAGACTCCTGATTTTGTGAATGTGTGGAAGATCTTTTGTTCTGCAAATGTGTGGAAGTGATTTTCTTAATCCTTTGCGTGGTTTTGTTGCTTTCTTTTGCTGAGTGCGTGGATAATGATTTTATTCCTTTGGTTGCATTTGGATTGTTCTTCTCTACCCAATGTGTGGGTTGTTGTTCTTTCTTTCCCCTTGTCTTTGGCATGGAGTAAGCTTTCCTGAAATGAATGTGTGGGGATTTGAAAAGAAAATAATTGAAAGAAAAAAAAATTCTTTTGACTATTCTTATTTACTTTCTCCCACGCATGGTCTCTTGCTTGGTGATTGAGTGGAAGTTCCCCTCTTCCTCCCTGACATTGAGCTTTTCTTTTCTCCTTCACAATGCATGGACTGTGATTTTAGAAAAGATTTCTTTATGAATGTGTGAGCTTCCTTTGGATGATTTCTTTGAATGCATGAGAGCTACTCTTTTATCCTGTTTGGAATCTTCATTTCCTTCTTTGGATTGTAATGCAAAAACAATTTAGCAATTGAAAACTCAATTACTCCTGTTCCGCTAAAAGAAATAAGAAACAAAACTTCCTCCAACTAGTTTCACGGGAAATGGTTACAGGAATTAAAGAAGCTTCCTCGTAACCGTTTCCCCTTCCCGTTGAAATAACCAATTCCTTCTTTCTTGGGTAGTGGCATTAATTTCTAGGGGAAAAAGGGAAAAAGATAACCATTTGCACAATGAAATGGTAAGGCGATGATGATCCCCACCCTATTTCCCCATGTGGGAGATCTAGAGATTTTTTCCCGTTTGCCAACCGATTGAATTGGCAATTAGTAGAAGAAATCCCACAAGCAGGGAAATAAGAAGAATTTTTCAGGAAAGGGGAAATCTAGGTACGGAAGCCAATTTGGCATCCTCGGAAATCGGAAGTGGAATCTTACTTTCCCCATAAAACTTCTTAATTGAATTTTAATAAACATTATATTAATATTTATTTAATTAAAAACCCAAAAATCAATAAAATTTATTTTATCAAATAAAGGGTAATAAATTAATTAAATAATTATTAATGTATTTTATGACTTATGGCGAGAGGTGTTCTCGCCCAAAATGGATGAAGCGAAAATCAGAACGATAACAAAAATGAGATGATCACGATAAGGGCGATAAATCACACAAAATTACACTTTTGAATTTTTAAAAAAATTCCATGTTTATTAATTTTGTGAAGTCAAAATTAGTTGATAACACGATACTAACTCCCTTATTTTCTAATTCCATGAATTCTTCAAAAGAAAGGGCATCATGAACCTTCTCAGAATAACTCTAAAGCAAGCCATTTAATTTAGAACCTTGGAAGACTTAGGAGTGACTTCTTGATGTAGACACAAACACCTTTAAAAAGTATACTCACCTTACAACTTAAGATTCAAACAAGTTCTTCCTTTACTCTTCTCTGAAGGAAATCCACTTGGCTTGAAAGATTTAAATATTGCTTAATATGATAGTATGTCACTAGAAAAGTCTCATTTCTACTATACCTCTTAGTCAATCACCAAACTTGTTCAATTCAAGCACTATCCCTTTGACTCACTTTTCACCAATTATTTTATTCTAGCTCCATGGTACGTTGCCTTGAATGCAATTTTGAACTTTTAAACCTTCCTCTGCTCCTTGTATCAGTTTTCCTATTCACTCATTTCAATGCATTGTTAGAACTATTCAACTAATGACTCAAATTGTCCAAGACTTCACTCTTTCTCCACCTTACTATTTAGTCATTTCTAGCCCCTTTCTCCTTTAGATTTACTTATCATTTCCTTTCTTCGAGGCTTGTTTCAAGGTTTTCTAGATATTTGACCCTATCATACACTTGTCCCACTATTAGAAACAACAAGTAAGTGCAATCAAATCATCAAGAAACAAGCTCTTTCTTTTTAGGCAAAATTGTACCTTAAGACTTCGTAGAACAAGGATATTGTTTCATTCATGCCACGATCATATTTTGGGACTTCCCACTAAGGTTCATCCTCTTCATTAGTAGTCTCTTAACCCCTCTAATATGTTTACAAATTTTTAGGGCTTAAATCTTCTTGTAACCCCTTATGGCTCTCTTCTCTCGGGATTGTTTCAAGGTTCTCTAGCTATTTGACCCTATCATACACTTGTCGCATTGTTTAAAGCAACAAGTAAGTGCATTCAAATCATTAAGAAACCAACTCTTTCTTGCTAGGAAAAATTGTACCTTAAGACTTCTTAGAACAAGGATATTGCTTCAATCTTGCCAATCATCTTTTGGTACTTCCCACTAAGGTTCGTCCTCTTCACTAGTGGACTCTCAACCCTCTAATATGTTTGCAAAGTTTCAGGGCTTAAATCTTCTTGGAAACCCTTATGGATCTCTTCTTGCTTCAGAGCTATTAACCCTCAATTAAGTCTTCTTAGGCATACTGTAAAACATGAATTGGTATTGTGGAAGTTTCAATGCAAAAGAATGGTTTTTAGGGCACCCAATATGGATTTTGAACTCCTATAATATCTCATGTTTAAATTCAATGCGTAAATTGTGCTTCCTTTGGAAAAGTCTTTCTCTAATCAACCTTGACTCAGAATTCTAACTTCCTCACCTGCACTATCAAGAATATCTAGATTATTAACCTCTAGTTTTGTAAATTTCTTTTAAAATATTAAATTGTGCCTCATTATAGAGATTTCTACCAAATTTTGAGATCAAAATCAATGGTTTGAGGCTCCATCAATGTGCACTCTGTGACTGACCTCGAGAAGGCTCTTATAGTCATAACTTCTCCAAAAACTCAATTCAAAACCCTAAATTTTGCATGAAGGACTATATTAACATGATAAATGAAATCATCTTACCAATGGCTCTTGAATGAATTTCAAAATTTGGAAATAGTGAAAGGATCACCGCCTTGTTTTGAAAAACTTAGGTAATCTACAAAGCTTCAAGCAAGTATTCATTCAAAGTAAGATAGTTACTTGAGTAGACATGCAAAGGTCCCAAAGCACTCCAACTCCTCCACTTTTACTATATTCTCCCTTCCTTTCAAAGACATTGTTGCAAAAGACAAAAAAAATCAACTTGAATCCCTTCTAATATGACTACACATTAGTAAAGTCTTTCAAAGCTCATCTCTACTCACAACCCATGAGTTCTATCAAGGATTTACATACTCATCCCTCTTTGCTTCATATACTTCCTTGCCAAATCATAATGACTGGGTTCTCTCAAGAATATTGCTCATCGATGGGTTGTTATAGTGATATGTGTTTTCTTATTCTTGAGCAAATAAACAATGAAACCCTTATCACAAAGTCATGAAGCTTCATAAACATGTGTGTCACTAAAATAACATCTCCATACTAATTAACACTCCTTGGTCATCATATGCATAGAGTTGCAAACACTATCTTGCATGAGATCTTACACACAAATACAAGGGAAATTAATGCTCAAGAAACACTAAAATCTCTCAATGTTCATGAACAAGCCCAAAATCATTTTCAAATATCAATAATATCTTCTATGTACAATTACAAAACAAAATCATGCAAACAATATAACAAAGGCTGATTTAATTCAACTTCCATATAAGGAATATCACCAAAAATAATTTTTTCATCTTTAATTCCTTCCCGATATTTCACAATTTTGATTCAAACCAGGTAGAATACCCTGAATCAGTTACAAAATGGCTCTTTATATCCCAAGAATTCAGTTTCCCACCGAACTAGATTCACACCTTTTCCTTAAGCCCCTATTTTGAGTTTTTATTCAAAGTGAATAGGAGATTCTAGTTAACTAGTCATGAAGTTTCTAGGATTATAACCTCATTTATGAATTTTACATGATCTAGAGACCTAATGATACTCATTTTGACCTCTTTCCACCCTTTTACAATTTATAAGCACATGGATAACAAGGACAAGCCCAAAATTCCCCCACATTCAAGTTTTACATTTTGGAGGGAAAGTGAATTTTCAAATTTGAATGTCTTAAACTCCCATTAGCACCCCTAACAAACATCTAATGTTCTCAAAGACCTATGACCATATCCAAAAACCAAAATTGATACCTTTGTGGCTTATTCGTGATGGAGTGATGCTCCTGCATCATACTCCAGGGGTAGAAAAGATTAGGACTCATAGCTTTTCTGTTCTTCTTCTTCCAATTTCTTTGTTTCTTTGTCTTTACTCTAATCTTCTCTTTGCCTTCAACCTTCTCATTCTTCATTTTGTTAGTCTTATGCATTTTTGGTTCTCATTTGGTACTTGGTCTTCATAAAGGAAGTATGGTTCTTCATAGACTTCTACTTCCATCCTCATCATAACTACTTCTTGAATAGGCTTTTGTTTCTCTCCTTTACTTGCATCTAATCCTTTTTATTCTTCTTCATCACTCACTATCTTTGGTTCATCCACATCATTATCTTCTTCATGCTTCTCCTCTTGGTCTATGTCTACAATATCATTGTCTTCTTCATGCTCCAAGTTTTCTCTAGCACTTATCTTATCTTCCCCACTAATCCATCTCCACATACTTGTGAGGTATTTCCATGACTTCTTCACCATACCAAATTCTACATCGTTACATCTATTTTATTTATAGTGAACTTGATATGGATCACAAACCTCTTTTTCTATTTGATCTTCACTTATGCTCTTTAGTTCTTCATTTAAAGCATCTTGTCTTGCTTCTCTTTCTTCTCTTGATGTACCTACAGTCAAACACTCAAATAGAAAGTGAGATTCAAAAATGGGAGGCTCTTTAGCCTCTTGAGTAGTTCTCTCAGTGAGATTTTCTTCTTCTTTACTTAAAATATTCTCTTCTTCACTCTCTCTAAGAGATGCCAAAATAATATCTATAACTTATTCTTCTTCATTTTCCTTATCCTCTTCTAAGATAACTCTCTTGACTTCTTCTCTTCTCATTCTTCTTATCCTTATTTCTTCCTCTTTTATCCACCTTCTCAGCTGCATCCTTTTTCTTCTCTCTATAAGTAGCTTAATGGGCCACTTGACTCTTTTTGTCATCACAATCCCTCTTTCTTGGCTTTGGGATTCCATCCATTGTTTCATCAACATGGATACTTGTTCCACATATCTCTTGAGTGCATTTATTTCTTCCTCCATCCACTTCTCTCTTTTCCTCTCCATCTCTCTTCTTTTCTACTTCTCTCTTTTCTTTTCTCCTTCTTTCTTTGACTGATCATAACCAACACCATTTTCAATAGCTCTTCATTGTTTTCTTCCATATCCTCCTTCAACCTTTCTTCTATAGTTCTCTTGGCCTTGTTTGAGTTTCTCTTCATTCATCTTGCTAAGCCACTTGAGCACCACATAACGATGCTATTTATCCACTTCATAAATATATTCTTGAGTTTTCATTCCTTTGACCTACATATCCTTCATCAACACTTGTAAACAAACTTGTTAGCTTCAATTAATACTTTCATTCAAACTCAACACCCAAGTTTTAATATCACTAATGATGTAGACAAAAACACCTTCAAAAGTATACTCACCTTACAACTTAAGATTCAAAAAGTTCTTCCTTTACTCTAATGTGAAGGAAATCCACTTGCTTGAACTTAATGTGATATTATGTCACTTGAAAATTCTCATTTCTACCATACCTCTTAGTCAATCACCAAACTTGTTGAATTCCAAGAACTGTCCCTTTGACTCACTTTTCACTAACTAACTTATTTTATTCTAGCTCCATGGTACCATGCCGTGAATTCAATTTTGAAATTTTACACCTTCCTCCACTCCTCGTATTAGTTTTCCTATTCACTAATTTCAATGTATTGTTAGAACTATTCAACTAATGACTCAAACTATCCAATAATTCACTCTTCCTCCACCTTACTATTTAGTCATTTCTAACACCTTTCTCCTTTACATTTAATTTTAATGTCCTTACTTCGGGCTTGTTCCAAGTCTCTCTAGCTATTTCAACCTGTTATACATTGTCCCATTGTTTAAAGCAACAAATAAGTGCATTCAAATCATAAAAACCAACTCTTTCTTGCTTAGGAAAAATTGTACCTTAAGACTTCTTAGAACAAGGATATTGCTTCACTCTTGCCAATCATCTTTTGGTACTTCCCACTAAGGTTCGTCCTCTTCACTAGTGGACTCTCAACCCTCTAATACGTTTGCAAAGTTTCGTGGCTTAAATCTTCTTGGAAACCCTTATGGATCTCTTCTTGCTTCGAGCTCTTAACCCTCAATTAAGTCTTCTTAGGCATATTGTCAAACATGAATTGGTCTTGTGGAAGTTTTAATGCAAAAGAATGGTTTTTAGGGCACCCAATATGGCTTTTGAACTCCCTATAATATCTCATGTTTAAATTCAATGCATAAATTGTGCTTCCTTTGGAAAAGTCTTTCTCTAATTAACCTTGATTGTAACTAACAACTTCCTCACCCAAGATGTTAAGAATATCAATATTATTAACCTATGGTTTTATAATTTTTTTAAATTTTAAATTGTGCCTCATTAAAAATATTTGCATAGAATTTCAAGTTGAAAATCAATGGTTTGAGGCTTGAAATAACAAACCCTAACACTATGCACTCTGTGACACCGAGACGACTCTTATAGTCATAAATTATCCAAAACTCAATTCAAAACCCAAAATTTTGCAAGGACTGTATTAGCACCATAAATGAAATCATCTTACCATCGGCTCTTGAATGGCTTTCAAAATCCGCAATAGTGAAAGAATAACTGCATTGTTTTGCAAAAATAAGGGTAATCTACAGGATTCAAGCAATTATTCCTCCAAGTAAGATAATTACTAATTGAGTAGACATGAAAAGGTCCTAGGACACTCCAACTCCTCCACTTTTACTATATTCTCCCTTCCTTTCAAGACACTATTGCAATAGACAAACAATTAACTCAATCCCTTATGATATGATCACAATTAGTGAAGTATTTCAAATATCATCTCTACTCACAACCCACAAGTTCTATTAAGGATTTGCATACTCACCCCTATTTGCTTCATATACTTCCTTGATAAATTATAGTGACTGGGTTCTCTCAAGAATATTTCTCATCGACAAGTTGCTACAAAGTGATCTCGTGTTTTCTTAGTCTTGAAAACTAAAGAATGTAACCCTTATCATAGTCATGAAGCTTCCATAAACATGTGTGTCACTAAAATAAAGTCTCCATACTAATTACCACTCTTTGGTCATCATATGCATAGATTTGCAAACACTATCTTGCATAAGATCTTACACACACGGTCAAAAGGGAAATTAATGCTCAAAAACACTAAAAGCTCTCAATGTTCATAAACAAGCCCAGATCAATTTTCAAATATCAAGAATATCTTATATGTATAGTTACAAAACAAAATAATGCAAACAATATCACAAAGGCTGATTTAATTCAACTTCCATATAAGGAATATCACCAAATCTGAGTTTTGCACCTTCAATTCCTTCATGAAACTTCACAATTTTGATTCAACCCAAGAAAAATACCCTGAATCAGTTACAAAATGGCTCTTTATAGCCCAAAATGTCAGTTTCCCACCAAACTAGATTCACACCTTGGCCTTAAGCCCCTATTTTGAGATTTTATTCAAAGTAAGTAGGAGATTCTAATTAACTAGTCATGAAGATTCTAGGCTTATAACCTCATTTATAAATTTTACATGATCTAGAGACCTAATGACACTCATTTTGAGCTCTTTCCACCCTTTTACAAGTTTATAAGCCCATAGATAACAAGGAAAATCCAAAAATGGCCTCCACATTCAAGTTTAACTTTTCAAAGGGAAAGTGAATTTTCAAATTTTGAATGTCCTAGACTCCCATTAGCACCCCTAACAAACATCTAATGATCTCAAAGACCTATGACCATATCGCATACAAACTAAAATTGATTCCTTCATGGCTTATTAATTACATGGAGTGATGCTCCCGCTTCACTTCTTCCTTGATTTCCTAATTAGGGTGATGGTTTCAATAAAATCATTTTGTATCTTCTTGAACCGATCATTGAAAACCATAGTTTAATTTCTTCTTCCACCCAACATGCTAGGAGGATGATGCTCGATACCAATGTAATGTCCCTTTTTGGGGACTCTTAGGAAACTATGTAAAGATGGGCACAAACCACAATTATCAAATTATGAATTAGTTCTTAGTGACTAAAATAAATTTATAAAGACCCTTAAATACTACCAATAAAAACCCTTATAGGAAATGATACCTTTATGGGATTTCAAACCCACTTTCTTCCCTAAAAATCCTTGAATTAACTATCTTTTAATTTCTAAAATTATTATAAATTTGTAGCAATCATTCCATGCAATAAAACCTAAAATTGTAAGTTTGGAAGTGGTTGATCTGATTTTTAGATAAAACCCTTAGACTCCATAAAATAATTAAATATTCCATAATTGTAACTAATTTCAAAGAGCTTGGAAAAATAACAACACACTTCCAAAATCAATAAAACTTCAGATTGTGCCTTCCAAAAATATGAAGAACATGATTCTAATCTCAAATTCATGAAGTTTTTTAAGAACACACCAAACTATTCCTCTATGAGGGTTACTCCACTTGGAATAACCAAATTAAAGGCCAAAATATACAACAACACAAGTCGCTCCACTTTATAAAGACCAAACATATATTAACAAGTAGTGCAAAGAACTTCAATTATTGACTAAATGACACCATAGGGAAATTCATTTAGGGTTGGAAATAAAGATGACAACAAAAATATCCCTCAAAGGGGTGGAGACTCCCATGTTGAAGTCTTCAGTAGACTTGGTGAAGGGTTTCATCCTCACGCAAGATTGTCCAAGGGTTTTTGTCCTCACACAAGACTATCCAAGGGTTTTCATCCTTAGGGGAGGGAGAGAGATGTTTCACAAAAAATATTTTCAAAAGAGAAAAAAATTCACACAATTATCAATTGGCAAAGAAACCTCCTTTTATATCATAAGGGATGCCAACAATTCATTGATGGTCAAACTCATAAAGTGCTTTAATAATCTTGTATAACTTGGGCCTACATGCTCACCAAATCAATTGTTAGTGTAAACGCGTTCACACTTGTCTTTGTGAACTAGATATTTTGCACCTTAATAAGCTCATTTAAGAGCATAGGTTATAATTATTTTTTAATTAGTTTGTGGGATATTGTTTGTCTCCCGTAACTTATTGGAGTTGTTGAGCTATTGCCTCCACTCCTTGATTTATGGAGATGTTTTAATCTCCTTTGTTTAGTGTTTCCTTCCTATTATTTAGGTAAGGATTAGTCTTGTAAAACACTATATATTATGTGTTCTCAGATGAGAGAATACAAGCAGTTGAATAATATTTTGTTTGGCTTTTTCTCTGCATCTTGCATATTTATTTTTAAGTTGTGTACTTGGTTTTCATGCTAAGATCTGGTTATCAAATCCAATTTGGTATCAGATCCTGACGGTTGTTGCATGTTATCTAGTCTCAGATTTATCAGTGCAATTTTGTTGCAAGAATATAAGAGCTGCTATTTTTAATTTTGCTGGAGATTGAATATATTTGTTTTGGTTATTGTTAGTGACCAACAACCTGTGGCATTCTCTCCACGTTTTGTTTCTACTCAGCAAAATATCTTCCTATTACAATCAACTTTCCACGTTTTGGGTTGACTTCTTGCCATTGAGGATCGACTTCTGTATTTTGTGTGGCATATTTGTTGTTTTTTCCTTCTACGTGGATCTAACTGCTCCTGTGGCTGTTATTTCTGCTAAGATCACAACTTGCCTTTGCATTGGGATGGTTTCCTATTACATTGGAACATTTTTGGCTTCCCGAGGTATCTTCTAAGCTGAGCATTTGGAGATTCCCTTCTCAACCACGTTTTTTACTAGTACGACCTTTTTTTTCACCTGGCAATAACAATTGTGGGTGCTTAGCAACATTTTGGGAGGCCTGCATTTTTGCTGTGGGAGGCAACTTCTGCGTGAGTTCTTATTTCATTAATAAACTTGCTCATGCATAGCCAATTCTGATTGGACAATTAAATTATTTTTTTACAAAACTATAGTTTTTGAAAATTTAATTTTCCTATAGTTCTTTGCTTAAATAATTATTTTTTGGGGGAAATAATCATGTTTGGGGCTATTTATAAATGGAAGGCATATTTAGAATCTACATCTTCTCCCAATTCCAACAAGTGGTCACACAACCACCTTTGCCTCTGTTTTGTCTGATTTTTTAATCAGTGGGTCCTTTTTAATTAAAATTGGCCTATTTTACAGAATTTGAAATCTTAATAACTTTTTCCCGGTAACTCGAAATCGAGTGCCATTTTTGCAAAAGTGCATGTTTTTTTGACCCCATTCTATTGGTTCAATTTTTAGTACCATCCAAGGAAGTATCATTTTTAGGGGAGAATTGGTCATTTTCTCGCCATGTCAAGAAGTCTGCCTTCTTCGTCTGTGCTCCCAAAACATCATGGATCTACGACTATTTGAACCATTAAATTCATCCAACTATCATGTTTGGAAGCCAAAAATGGAACAACTACTCAAATTCGTGGTCTGTGGCATGTTTTTCAAGATTTAGTGCCTTCCTTTACCAATGAGAAGGATAAGTACAATTATGCGCAAGCAAGACGAGGCCCTGGGACTTATTTCACTCAATATAGTGGACAACATTCAATTTCATATTTCAGCTACCAAATCTCCTAAAGAGGTATGGGACATTTTTGAAAAATTATTTGGTAAAATTAATGAGTTCAAGTTACTTCAACTGGAAATGGAGTTTACAACTCTGTCACCTTCTGATTTTCCTCTCATAGAAGATTTCTTGACTAAATTCAAAGAACTCAGAAGTAAATTAAATGATGGTGGTAAAGAAAAAAAGGATCCTAAATGCATTTTGTTGATTCTATCAAAATTGAAAGGTCCATTTTCTGTGTTCACTTCTACTTTCTTTTCAACTATGGATGCTCTAGGGGATGCGTTTAAATTGCCAACATTTGAGGTGTTTTGTGAGAGGTTATCTTGTGAACAAACAAAGTTAATGGCACTTGATGCCTTTCCAACCTCAAGCCAAGCACTTTTAGAAAATTCTCCTAAGGGTAAAGGGAAACCTAAGTGGAAGCCAGGACCTAAGTTTTCGAATCTTCTAAACCCTCTTCTACTGCCACTGATAAAAGTTCTGAAGTCCCTAAACCTTCTAGTCCTGGAAAAGGGAAAAAGAATGTCAAAAGAAAGGTGTATGAACCTTGTCCTTTCGTAGCAAAACAAACCATCCAGAATCACGATGTTTTGTGAGAATTGAAGAACTTGAGAAGATGTTGAAACAACATAAGCTTTCTATTCCTGCACCTTCAACCTCTTCCAATTTTGGTAAAGGGAAAATCTTGACATCTAGAAACCCTGAAAAATGATAAATTTGAATGATTTTGAAGTTGGGATTATGAAAAAATGGAATATTTCGAATGATGTTGTCTAAATGATGAAGGATGGAAAAAAACTTAGAAAAGATGTTATATGGCTCCTTCCATCCCTAGGATGGGTTAAAATCAACTTTGATGGGGTGTATAAAGGTAATCCGACAGAGTTGGTGGGGGAGGAGTTCTTAGAGACAATGTGGGAAATATGATTGCAACTTATGGTGGTGCTATGGGTACCCAATCTAACCATTATGTTGAAGCTCTAGCTTCTTAATGGGGTATTCAACTAGCTAGAGACTTGAGAGTTACCCATCTTTGTGTGAAAAGGGACTCTCTTAACATTGTGAAATGCATAATGCACAATAATAATCCTAATTGGTCCATAAGTGATATCATTTAAGAATCAATCGTTATCCATTTTTCCATCCGGGAAAAATGGACAACAAGGTGGTGTAGGATTTGAGCACTAGAAAGGGGCCCGCACAAGCAAATTTGGGATATATAAGAAAAATCAGTTCCAAGAGCATTTGGGAGTGACTTGGACGGCGTGAAATCAATTAAGGATTTTTTTCCTCTTCTAGGTTTTGAAAAGACTTAGTTTGGTCTTGAAAAGAAAATGAGGCCTAATGGGCCCACTTCGGTCGAAAACAAGAAAAAGAATGAGGAAAATGGGAAATCGGTTTTAAGGATGTTTCACTTCCTCGTCATGGCCCTCTCGTCCAAAAAATAAAGAAAAATACTAAAATTTTAAGGGCCAAGGTTAAAATACCCAAAAGGGGCTTAGAAAGGAGATGAGCTAAAATGTAGCTCATACGTAAGCTCAATGAGTTAATATGACACTAGGGTGGTGAGTCAAGGTTAAGAGCTTGACGAGCCCATATACAGAGCTTGAGAGAGTTGTGAATCAAGGAATATCAATGTTGAGGCGAGAAAGCTTGAGGACATGGTGAGCTCGGGTGAGTCGGGCACCATGAAGGAGAATGGCCACGAGAGATCGCGTGACAAATGGCGAGTCAATGCAACTTGCAATGGGCTCCCGAGGATAGCACAAGTCACCGACTAGGTAGTTTTGGTGAGCTTGTTTGTCGTGCCAAAGTGAACTGAGTCATCATGACATTGACCATGGGGGAGGTTAAGGGAAACCCGTCGGGAGTTGAACACATTGGCCAATGCATCGGCTCAATGCAAAAACAATGAGAAAGGAAGGGATGAGTCGAGTGAGTCAGCTCAGCACATCGAGCTCACATAGAAGCTCGACATCATGCACATAGGTTCACGAGAAAGTGAAGCAAACACGAAGCAATTCGCTTGTAGTGCTCGTAAAAGGGATGGCTCATGTATAATGCATGTCAGCCTACGAATGGTTCATAGGAGAATGCATGAACGATCCACGCAAGCTTGAGATCAAGAAATAAGATAAGAAAGTGAATGATGGGGAACCCCACAATGTGGGAGACGGAGGTGGTGCCTATAAGTCAAGCACATGAAATGAGGAGAGATGAAAAGATGAGATAAATTAACAATGGAGGAACGCTGACGCCATTGCTGACTCAGAAAATTTGGGTTGCAGGGAGAATCAATGGGTGGTGGGTCGTGTTAGTTGGCTCAATAGAAAAATGTCGCATGAAGGACTGAAAAGTGAAATGATGTCTCATTTTGAAGATCGAGCTCATGAGCGAGCCTGCAGACACAAGCTTGAGACACACGCAACACATTGGAGTCGAGGTGATATAGTAAGCTTGCAGGGAAGATAAGACGGGATCGAAATACACATATAATTGATGATTCAGAGACAGAACAGAGCTCGGGCATCATAATGAAGAGGTCGAGTAACTCGGGCATGGAAAAGGTAGCCCACTCTAAACTGATGGCTCGACATCATGAAAAGGAACGACTTGGAAAAATGTGGAACATAGATCAGGCTCAGTTCGGGAGTCAGGGCAGTGTGAGGTGGTCTACGAAGAGATATTCAGGTTTTCGGGGATTTGATTTCGAAGAGTGTGGAAGAATTTTGGGAAAATGGAAATATAAATCCCGAAGCCTGAAACTCCAAAATTCAGAGTTTCGGGACTTCAAATTTTAGAGAATTTTGGCAGCGCGATGAATAGTGTCAGCCGAGGGGAAGCAATGTCTGAAACCCAAAGTCCAAATTTCAGACTTTGGGATTTCAACTTTTCAGAGTTTTCAAGGGCCCAGCTCGATGAACAGTGTCTTTGGCTCCGAGGCAAAAATTTCTGAATCTCTGAAAAAGGCAGAGATCTCCAAAATCATGTGTAACTTAGGATGAGTGCCAAGTTACGTAGAACTAGTGTGGGATGGCCACGTGAAACCCGTGGGCGAGTCAATAAATGAGTCGGTCAATTTGTGTAAAATATCCCTCCCATCAGGGGGAGGCAAGGAGGCGACTTCGAAGGGCTCGCCTAATCAATGACAAAGTAGATGTTGGGAAATCACAAGTGGTATAGGGAGTTTATTTAAGGAACTTGCCAACCTTGACACACTATAACGTGGAGGTTTCAGAGTATGGGTGAGGAAAGGATTTAACGTGGAGTCTCAAAATGGATCAATGCGGTGGGGAGTTGGCCACAATATGTCACAAGAGGTTTATAGGTGGAAGGCGCCGAGAGGCTCGACGTCAAACATAACTCGCCTGGCTAGGGGATATGAACACAAGCTCGCAGGCGTGCAAATGGAGTTCGCCGTCATTCAATCAAAGCTCAAGGGCTCTGTAACATCAACAAGGGCTCATCTAACTAGCGACCTAGGAAAAAGTGGAAGGAAGTTAAATGTGGAGCTTAGGGAAAAGTCTAAGGTGGTAGGTGGGAAATACAAAACCGCAACAAATGTAACCGAGGAACTCGCCTAGCTTGATGAGCTTGCTCACCCAAACAACACATACAACACATTCCCAATGAACAAAAGGCCCCCCGCTAAGAATGGTGTATCTCGAACCCCGTATGTCGGATAGCTATGAGTGAGACCTACATGATGAAGACAATAAAAATGAAGTTTTCGTGAGGTTTTGAAACCATGAAATTTGAGACTCCCAACAACCCGAAATGTCATATCTTGAGCTAGAGGTGTCCATTTTTTATAAGAAACTAGTGATTGGAATCATGGAGAGACGATCTATAACATGAGATCATCAAAGGGTGAATTTCGGAGGTTCTGGATCCCCCAAATTGAGGATCAGTGTATAGTGATGTGGTAGGTGAGAAGTGCAATAAATGAGGTATGGGAATGCTTCCTTCTCTAACAAGGAAGAGTACAAAGGGTATGGGTAACATCAAAGGACTCCAAAGGATGATGCAAGAAATGATGTGCCTCCATACTCATTTAAATCTCAATTATCCCCTCTCACTCACTCGATTTCTTCTATAAATTGTAAGGGGTTGCAATATTGTAAGGGGTCGGTCATTTTTCCTCTTCTGCACCCCTATTCTCCTTTCCTTCATCCGAGTTATTGTGAATTTTGTGGGACTTATCGCCTTCACACAAAATTTGTAATGTAATTATTTCCTCTCCTTACTACAATGTACTGTGTAAATTCATATGGAGAAATAAAACTATGTTTTTGTTAAATCTTCTATCCTTTCATGGTTTGATTGTTCTTTCTTGCCTCTCATTGCTATTAGATGTTCTGTGCAAACTAATGTTTCCATTGCAGGGTTTTGGTGATATTATGTCTATTCGGAATGGCGTAATTTATGTGAGTTGGTCTATGGTGCATGACCACCCTATCCAAGTTTATTATTCTCCATTTTGTAGGGTTGGTAATATGTCTAGCATCTCCTTTTCTTGGTGCATCATCGCTCTTAGTGTAGGTTATTTCCATTTTCATGAAATTTTCTCTATCCCTATCCCCTTGGAAGTTTAGTTTAGTTATATATAGTCTATTTGTTTGCATTAGGAGTAGTCATGGCAGGGTAGGACTATGAAGAGGAGCTGACCTTCTCTGAGAGATATCCCATCTCGCAATGCCCCACACTTTAGGATAACTCCATGTTAGGAAATAATTTCAATGCCACATCCATAACTTGGTCATTCGAGGGGTGTTGTGATTTAGCCGCAACACTAACCTTATAAAAAAACAAGTTGCAGTGCTTTTGTCAAATTTCTAGTGGAAGCACCTACCTTTATGAAATGGATTGGAATGGGTGACACACTTGAGGAGTCCTTTCAAAAATGAAGAAATAATGCCATCCCTAAGCACTTAGAGTTTAATCATGACATTAAGCGGTTTCCCAAGGATTGCATGTGTTGTCCGATTTGCTTTAATTTGAGAAAATTTTCCCACTTATTGGAATTCATTTTTCCTTATATTCTTGTATGGGATCTTTTCACTTGATTTCCCTTCTCACAAGACATGTTCAATTTTTTCAATGTGACTAGTGAGAAGGGACAAGCAAAAGATATGGGTGGAGAACCTTACAAAGTTGAACCTAAACCCAACCCGATTTGGAAGAATGGAAGGGAGCTCTGGTCTATCCTTCGACATGTGGTTTCACCAATTTCCTTGAGCATTTTTGTGGGAATGACCCAAACCTCACATATCCGTTGATTTTTCCAAGAATTCGAAGGACAATATGGTTCACATATGGGGATATAACATTGAAATCACCGAGGATCTCATTGCTCAACAAAAATTGCATCAATTTATTCAAGAACAAACATGCCAAAGAGGAACGAAAATTTCTCAATCCTAGGGAATAACTAGTCCCTATCTGCATGACTCATTTCCCAAACCCTATGAAGAGGTCTCCAAAATCATCATTCAATACATCTCTCTCAAGGGAATGTTCCACCTTGTTCACAGTATATCAATAACTCAAAAATAAATAACCGACAAATGGAATCACCAAAGGGTTTTTGTTTAGTAATAGGTAGCTATTTTACACCTTTGTGACTCCATAATAAGTGTGGCCTACTAGATGGTTGTTGTTGTCTATTTTTACACCAATGCAAAAATTTAACAACTTGAAAAGCCACATGTTGAGGAATGAAGACTCAAAGGAGTTTAGACATGTCACAAAATGAAGGATTCAAGTCAGTGGCTAAGGGTAAAATCCATAGAAATCACAAAAGCCGTGAAGGTAAGAAAAGGTTCCATAGATGTGAAATCAAAGTTGTGCCACATGGATAGGCTACAAAATGAGTAGAGAATGTAGCAAAGCCATGGAATGAAGAATACAATTCTGTGACACAAAGGGACAAAACCACATGACAAGGAAAGACTGTGGAGTGAAGAAAAGGGATCCATGGATGTTAACATGAATCCATGGAAGGTGAAAACTGCGGATGACCAAAAGTTTGAAGAAGAAAGTAGAAGTTTTCCACGGAAGGCTAAAATTGATAATGACACACGGAGCAAGGAAGGCATCTCTAACACACAAAAGGTCTACTCAAAATGGCTCAACCACTAGAATTAAATGCAGTATGGGTGTCGTTCCTTCTTCAACAAGGAAAATGGCATGGGGAAGTGATTTTTGCAGGAGTATCATATTTTCTCAGAGAATTGAATGGAGGTGGTTGGTTGGTGTAATAGGGAATTCAAATTTCCTCTCTTCTTTCCTTATTTCTCTACTTAAAATTTCTATATATTGTAAAGTGATGCCCAGTTTTAATGTTGGATAATTTGGGAATATGAGGGCATCATTTCATGTTGCACAAGTTTTCTAAGAGTCGCATGCCTTGGGATATGTCTTTATAAATGTTTTGCATCTTCCTCCTGTATCGTGATGATCTGTGCATGATCTTTAAGCAATAAAAATTTGGTTTTGTGGCTCATTTCAGCCTTAGCTATTGTTTTATTACATTTCATTTCCTCTTATTTATTTGTAGGTGTGTCAGTATGTGATATTATAGAGGTCCGTGGCTATTGTGTATCGTGGAAGTGGAATTCTAGACATGAATTTGATCTTCGGATTTTATTTTGGTCCTCTTCATCCTCATTTTCTCCCATTTTCTCTCTTTCCGAGTCTTCATTCCCTTAATTTTTGGTTCTATCACCTTATTTAGTTTAGGTTTCTTTTTTAAGCATCTCCTTCTCACCTTAGTCCTTTGGAAAGTTAGAGTAGAGATAGGTATTTGATTTTCAATTCCTAGGAGTAGTTTAAAATTAGAGGTAAGTAGAGGAAGCCGACCTTCTCTAGAGGTCTGTCTCAGTTCGAGTCCCACAACTTGGAGACAGTCACATGTGGTATCAAATCCCGAATTGTCTATGATTTGGGAATGGGTGCATATTTGAGCTCCAATAGTTTTGGCATACCCAATGGGATTTTGAAATTAATATTTCCAGTTTTATCAAGTTTTGATGTGTATCTTGGTGAAACTCTAGCCTTTGGAGGCTCTGCAGTAACACATCTGGTGACTTCATTCAAAATATCTACTGGTTTCAAGTAGTATTGGTAATATAAGTGTCCTTGATTCATGAGAAGGATCCAAACTCAGTCTAGAACACGAGAATAAGGTGTATTCAAATATTTGTTGTTATTCCTGTAGAGGAAAAAGAGGAAGGAAGATTCACGATCTCCATCTCCTCAAAATAGATCTCTCAACACCTACACACCTCGGTAGACCCTTCTTGTAGTCCACTAGAGTTTTCAGACCCATCAAAATGGTTGCGCAACAACCCAATCCATTTGTAAATTTCACAGGGAGAATTCCACTTGCCTTAAATACTCAAAATCCTATTCCTGTAGCAACTTTAAATAATATCCCATAGTTTATCGGAGAAAACCATACCACTCTAGCTGATCATATCAAATATATTGCAAATGTGTGTGCAATTCATGAAATTGCTGAGATGGATGTGGTAGTTAAAATTTTGGCTTCATCACTTAAAGGAAAATCTCTATAATGGTTTAGAAGCCTAAGAGCGGAACAATTCAAAACTAGGATCAATTGTGCATGGCCCTTTGTGACCGGTTTGGAGAAAGAGTAGACATATTGTCTCTATTGAGTAGCTAACCACCATCAAAAGGGCCCCAAGTGAACTCATGGCAAATTTTAACTTCAGATTCCATAGAACCTGGGAAATAATTCTAGCTCTTGTGAGGCCTACGATTGAAGGTGCATTTATTTACTTTTTGAAAGCTCTTAACTTTGATATTGTTGTTATGGTACAATATATGGGAGGTATAATGCTACCAGTGGATTATGCATTGGCTATAGGAGCAGAAACTTGTTTAATATAAGCCGGGAAATTAGCCCCTAGGCCGCCTATGCCGTTACATGCTAAATTTCCACAACTTGCCTAACCTTCCATTGCTCCTATTCCTCAACCAAATCTACAATTTGTTACTTCCACCTCACAAACTCCTACTCAACAAAAGGAGGATGAAGAAATGAAGGCTTTGATTAGAAAATTGACAAATTTTTTTATATCCCTAGAGAAACAACAAGCCCAATCCTATAGGAATCATAAAAATCAAGGGCAATCTTCAAATCAGGGATATCAACCATACAAAAATCAACAGTCTAATCAAATATATGCATAGAACTAGAAAAATAACAGATGTTAGAATAAAAGTGCTCCTCTTCCATTGGCAAAAATCCCTCCCCCATAAGTAATTCCTCCTCTTGGTTCAAGCCAAAATTTAGTTCCTATGCAAAATAATATGGCACAAGAAATAGAGTGGTGTTTTCCATGTAATCTGCCACATAACCAACTTGGTTTTGAAAGGGAAATGCATCTTTAAGTATACATGGTTCAATTCTCTTTTCAACAATAGGAACCTCTAATAGAGGCACCAAATCCAACAACGGAAGTAAGTTAAGAAACCAAAAATGAGACTAACCTAATGTTATTTGGAGCTGAGGATGTTTATGTGGTCAACCAAGTGGCACGAAGCCCTGACAGACCATCAATCAACATTTTTGATAACACGCGGTACAAGAAAAGAATGTCGGAGTCAAAATATTCACCTTTCATGAATCACCCCAATGCCACGGGAAAATAAAAGGAAGTTACGGTGAACAAAAGTAAGCTGCACCTGGGATTCCTATCAAATTCGTGGATAAATAGGTTGCTACTCAACCAAATCCACCAAATAAAATACCACCACAATATAGAAAAGAAGTTAGCATGCCACAAATGTAGAAATCCGTGGGTCTTCCATTTGACATCGTTGAGCAAATGAAAAGACCAATGTTAATGTCTTTATGTGGGATGCGCTTGCTATTCCATCACAATGTGATCTTCTGTGTGAATCCGTCATGAATTTGCCTCCTCTGGACCTAATAATGTAAAAGACTCATGCCGTGGTTCATGTTTATCAGAAAGGGATGATCAAGTAAGTAAAACTATCAAAACCCCACCCTTTTACATGTCGATAATTATGGGAAAATACCTAGTTCATAACTATATGATTGATTCTGGGGCTAGTACTTCTGTAATGCCCAAGAAAATAGTTGATATCTTAGGTCTCAAATACAGTCTTGTGTCTAGGGAGTTCTACAACTTGATGGATCAATTATGAATTTCCTAGGCATAATTAAAGACCTTGAGTTGACACTTCATGCCTGCCCAAGCCTCACCATAACCCATGACATTTCTGTCATTGAATTGCCTCCTATGTTTTCCATTTTTTTCTAGATATTTCACTGCTAAAGTAGGTGGCTATCTATCCTCATATTGAAATCACAGGATGCTAAAAACCATAGAATGTACCGATTCATAATACAAGTTGAGCCTATCTTTTCTTACCATATTGATTCATATGAACCCACTCCCATCTAATCAAATTTCTTAATACAAGAAGGACATGAGAAATACTTAGCTCTTAAGGAACAAGATATCCCTCCTCCCATGTCTGATTTATTGCTATATGAGTGGGTTGAGAGGGACCACAAGTTTGATCCTTACGATGAAGAGCTGAAAAAAATTGAGACTGGTATGAGAACCTATTCCATTCTCCAGGAAGAATATGTGATACCCGTGGCATTCAAAAAATAAAAATAAAATGTTTCTCGAGTATGACGGATGTTAGTCGATGGTTATAGAAGCAGAAATGGAGTCGGGGTGGGTATTGTACTCATTTCCCCTTGTAATGAGAAGTTCTTCTTCACTCACATATTACAATTTGCATGTTCTAATAATGTAACGGAATCCTAAGTATTAGTGCATGGTCTATTGATCACGGAAAAGAGGAAAATCAAGGAGTTGTAGGTCTTTGGGGACATTAAATTAGTTATTCACCAAGTCCATGGTAGATGTGTGACAAAGAACAAGTTATTGAAAGATTACAAACACAAATTTTGGGATTTACTAGAAATATTTGATGCCATTAACGCATGTATTGTGCCTAGAAAGTTGAACAAGGATGTAGACCAAATGACAACCCTTGGCTCTCAATTCTCACCTGTTGAGGATTTGATAAAAGGGAATGGAAAACATATCAAATTGGTAGTTAGACCATCTATTCTAGACAACCAGGCTTGCTAACAAGTATTTGACAACGATGAAAAAATTGTGCAGTTCATCCAAAATGAGGTAGAGTTCTCCTCAAAAATGTAAGCTGATATGTAGGAAGTATATGGGGATCAAATTATTCAACTAAGATCAAATAAGTTGCCAAAGGGATTGGTCATGTTGGAACATATTTTAAGTCTAGATGATGATTTTAAAGGATTGGAAAAAACATGGCAGCTAGGCAAGAGGATTATTAATAAGTTTCAATTGCACCAAACAAGGAACTTCTACTTGGAAATGTATGTGACGAAGGTGAAAATAAAGCTTTTGTTTCCTTGTGTCAAGTAAAGTGATGTATTTTCATGGGACTATGAAGATTTAAAAGAATTCAATCCAGATATAGTCTAGCATTCCATTGATCTTGATCCCAACATCAAGCCAATTAGACAAAAATAAAGGCCATTCAACCCCAAGATTGAACCCCTCATGAGAAAGGAGCTCTCCAAATTCTACTTAGGTATAAAATTTGGTCCCAATAAGGAAAAAGAATGGTGAAATATGGCTTTGCATGGATTGTAGGGATTTTTAAAGGGATTCCTCAAGGATCATTATCCCTTTCCTTCCATGGAACAAATTTTGTAGACAGTAGCAGGAGCTGAGAGGTTTTCAATGCTTGATGGCTATTCTGGTTTTAACTAGATCAAAGTAAAAGAAGAGGATCAATATAAAACTACGTTCACCACCAAATGGGGAACATTTTCTTATCAAAATATGCCTTTTGGCTTATCAAATGCATGTGCTACCTTCCAAAGAGAAATGGATATTTCCTTCAAAGGGTATATCAATCAATTCATCTTAGTTTACCTAGATGACATTACTATTTTCTCCAAGCAGAGTACGGATCACATGAAGCACCTGGAGAAAGTATTTGAAAGATGCAAGGAGTTTGGTGTATCCCTTAATCCTAAGAAATGCAACTTTGCAGTCCCTAGAGGCAAGATCTTGGGGCATATTGTATCAAAATAAGGCATTGCCATTGATCTAGAAAGAATTGTAGCTATCACGACTCTTTCCTTGCTATCTCACAAGAAGGCTTTGTAGTCATTCCTTGGGAAAATCAAATTTATTAGGTGCTTCATTCCTAACTTCACGGGTTTGGTAAGACCAATTACTCTCATGCTCAAGAAAGATGCAACATTCAAGTGGACCGCAAAAGGGAAGGATAACTTTGAAAATATAAAACAAGAGATTTCTCGTCCCCAATATTGATTAATCTAGATTATGCCAAATATTTCATCCTATATGCTCAAGGGGTGGAATCCTACATAGTCGTAGTTTTGACAAAGCTTAATGATAAAGGAATGGAGTAGTGTGTGGCATTTTTTAGTCAAACGCTAAAGAATTATGAGCTCAAGTATAATCACATTGAGAAACAAGTGTTTGCCATCATGAGATCCTTGAAGAAATTAAAAATCATGATTGCTACTAGCCGCGTAAATATTTTAGTATCACATTCCAGCGTAAGAGACTTTATCATGGGAGTAGATATCAGTGAGAAATGATCTGGATGGGTAAATAAAATCATGGAATATGATGTGACCATTAAGGCTACAAAATTAGTAAGGGGAAGAACACTTGATGAGAAATCGGCTTTAGATGTCTTTGTGGAACCCAAGAAACCACATTAATGAATGAAGTAAACTCAAATGATGTGTGACCGCATGATGTTGCATGGAAGAAAGATGAGAGGAATGTATTCAATGATCACAACTGGATTGTTGATATGTCAATTTTTTGTCTACTGGTACATACCCTCTTGGTTTGAATAAATAAAAGAGAAGACATCTGAGGTTGCGATCTATTCCTTATGCATTAGTTAATGGCGTCATATTCAAAAGAAACATTGATGGAGTGCTTCTCAGGTGTATTGAAGGTGAGCAATGTGAAAGGGTTCTAACTGAGTTTCATGATGGCTTCTTAGGCAGACATTTCTCTGCTAAAGCTACAACCATGAAGATCATAAAAGTAGGCTATTTCTGGCCTACATGTGTTTCGTATGCTCATAGGTGGATTAGAAAGTGCAAGGAATGCACAATCTTCACTAGAAAGAAAATATTGGTGGCCTTGCCACTTCATCCAATTCAAGTAGACCAATCATTTTCATAATGGGGTCTTGAATTCATTAGGATGATCAATCCCTCATCCAAAATTGGTCATAAATGGCTTCTTACAACCCTATTTCACCAGTGGACCAAACCGTGCCATTGAAGGAAGCCATTGAATCAGTCATCCTAGAATTTCTTGAAGAAATTTTTACAAGGTTTGGCATCCCTTAGACTATCATTTCTGACAATGTAAAGGCTTTCTTGGGATCAAATATCTCTAATTGGGCTTTGGGACTTGGGATTTATCTGAAAACTTCTTCCAATTATTACCCCCAAGGTAATGGATTGGTAGAATCTACTAACAAGAACCTGATCAAAATCATGAAAAGGACAATGGACATCAATCAAAGACAATGGCACACAAAGGTAAAAATTCTCTTTGGGTAGATAGGATAACAATGAAGAAGGATGTTGGCACTTCTCCCTACAAACTGGTATATGGTAAAGAGGCAAGATTGCCATTGTCACTTGAGTTTCCTTCATTTGAGTTGGCTTAGTAACTTGAATTTGAAGGCGTAGATCAAAGGGAAAATATAATGTCAAAATTGGTAGAATTAGAGGGAAATAGGAATTATGCCACGGTCAATATGGAACAACATCAAGTGTCAACCAAATAGTGGTTTGACAGAAAAGATAGAGATCATACATTCAAGGTTGGAGATCTAGTTTTGAAGTGGGATGTGGATCGAGCTAAACCAGGTAGACACTCCAAGTTTGATGTTATTTAGAGTGGACCATATATCATCACCACTTGCAGAGCGGCTAACTCATTTGATTTTTCTAATCTTGATGGGAACATGTTTCAAATCCTAGTCAATGGGATTCATCTCAAGCCTTCTCATTAAATATTTTTCATGCATCTTGTATATAATAGAGTAGAATTTCAATTCCTTAAATTTATTTCAAGTACATTGCATTACATTGTGTTATTTCCTCAAGTGCTTTACACTGTGTTATTTTTTAGGATGTTTTGTGCATAGTCTTCATCACTTTCCCGGATGTGTAAAGAAGTTCAAGGAGTAAAAGATTAGTTGTAGCTATCTCATAAGATCAAATGCAAAGAAACTAAATCATGTTGAAAATCAGATCTGGGTTGAGATTAAAATCAAAGGTTTTCTAGATGAATCCATGCCCAATGAATGTTGTAGGCTACTAATCATCTCATCTAGTAGGCAGATGGCCCCTTTGAGTCATAAAAATGTTGTCTATTTTTACACCCTTACAAAAATTGAACTTGAAAATCCATGGGCCGAGGAATGAAGACCGCGGAGGGGTTTAGGCATGCCAAGGAATGAAGGAGTCAAATTTGTGGCTAAGGGTAATAGTCGTTGAAATAAAAAAGCCGCAAAGGTAAGACAAGGTTACGTAGATGTGAAATCAAAGTCGTGCCACATGGATAAGATGATGGACGTACAAAGAAGTTAACAAAGCCGCTAAATGAAAAATACAATGCTGCAAGGCACAAAGGGAGAAACCACATGATAAGGCAAGACCACTAAGTGAAGAAAAGGGATCCGCAGATGTTAACACAAATCCACGGAAGTCGAAAACTACAGATGCCCAAAATTTTGAAGGCGCATATCAAAGGAAAGTAACAGCTTTTCTACGGAAGGCTAAAATTGATAATGATGTGCGGAGCAAGGAAGGCATCTCTAACATGCAAAAGTTATACTAAGAATGGCTCAACAACCAAAATTAAATGCAATATGGGAACCATTATTTCTTGAACAAGGAAAATGCCATGGGGAAGCATTTTTTTGCAAAAGTATCGATTTTCTCAGAGAATTGAATGGAGGTGGTTGGTTGGTGTAATAAGGAATTCAAATTTCCCTCTCTTTTTTCCTTCTTTCTCTTCTTTAAATTTATATATATTGTAAAGTGATGCCCAATTTTAATGTTGGATACTTTGGGAATACGAGGGCATCATTTCATGCTACACAAGTGTTCTAAGAGTCACATGCCTTGGGCTATGTCTTTGTAAATGTTTTGCATATTCCTCTCATATCGTGATGATCTGTACCTAATCTTTAAGCAATAAAATATTTGGTTTTGTGGCTCATTTCATCCTTAGCTATTATTTTATCGCATTCCCTTGCCTCACATTCATTCGCAAGCATGTTGTATGTATTATTCCGTATGTCTGTGCCTATTGTGCATCATGGAAGTGGAATTATGGACATGACTTTGATCTTTGGATTTTATTTCGGTCCTCTTCATCATCATTTTCTTCTATTTTTTCTCTTTCCTGAGTGTTCACCCCCTTATTTTTGGTGTTGTCACCTTCTCTAGTTTAGGATTTTGTTTTATTAATCTCTTTCTCACCCTAGTCCCTTGGAAATTTAGAGTAGAGCTAGGTAGTTTCTTTTCATTTCCTAGGAGTAGTTTAGCATTAAAGGTAAGTAGAGGAATCCGGTCTTCTCTGGAGGTTTGTCTCGGTTTGAGTTCCATAACTTAAAGATAGTCCCATGTTATCTTAAATCCCGAATTGTCTATTATTCAGCACGGGTGCATATTTGAGCTCTAACAGATTGTATCCATTCAATTAATGAGAAAAATATTAAAAATTGATACTTGAATAAGGTGTGTTCAAATTTGGGTCGAACCATTTTTCCTCGAGTGATGCACAAAGTAAGAAATGAACCAATGGGTTTTACATTGCATATAGATTTTTTATTTTTGAAACATGTGCTTGTTCTAGAGCTTGAAAGATTAAAACAATATCTACTAAGAGAGTAATACAAATATTTATAAAAGCATCTTCCAAATTATAGTTTTTTCGTAATATATAGTGATTAGTAGAATGACAATTAATTTCAAAATCTAAATTATATCCAATATATAGGGATGAAATTCCCTCAACCATTCCACCGAAAATATTAAAGGAACTTGCATAAATTATAATTATCTCAGGGTAAATTTTAAGACCCCTTACCAAAATCTAACCTAGATTTTCTTTGCGAATTGTAAAAAATGGATTTCATGTTGATGGAGAATATGGGAAAAATGTATATAGTGATGAAGGTGAATAATGTATCTAGGAAAAGGTGTGAAGGAAATGGGTGCAGAGGGGGTGAAAATTCAAAAATTATGGAAGTAGCAATACAAACCCTTGGTTGTATATAACGAGAAACTACATATGCTACCTAGTGGTTACGTATGCAACCGTGCATCCATTTACCACATATGCATTATACACCGTGTGTCTCAGTAGAACTATTTATGTGAATGGGTGGATGTATATGCAGTTAGGTGGTTGCATATGCGATCGCCCAATTACATATGTAATTGAGAAGATGCATATAAAGATTCCCAGATGGAGTTTTCTAACTCCTTGCATAGTCGAGTGATCGCATATACGACAGTGATTGCATATATTACCAAACAATTGTATATGCAACTAATCATCTGCATTTTTGGCCACTTGGTTACCAAAATCCATCCTTGTTTACCTAGTCACCCAGCTTACACACATCATTTTCTGCCATAAGCCCTACCCCCTCCCTTGCCTATATATAGCCTTGGGACCCATTTCATTCTCTCATTTTTCCTCACTTGCTCCTCCAACTCCAAGCTTTGATGACTACTCCAATCTCTACCTTAGGCTCAAAAATACAAAGTACAACTACATGCTATCGATTAATACGATTATCCATTAATCAAATGAGGCTCATACAACTAACACATCTAAAACTATCAACTATTTGAATTAGAATCATATGAAAAATACTATCAAATCTTTGAATCATGATTTAGGTACAAGATAATATGGTTATCCATTCTTTGAATTAGGCTCCAGTACATAGTGCACATATCTACATCCTCGTAATCCAAAAATTGTTTCCCATTTGACATCCTCTCAAACTCGGTCTCAAGATAAACCCAAAATTCAATACAAAAACCTTATGTGCCCACAAATTTCCACATTTCTCAAACTAAAGGGAACATTCAGTGATTGGGTAGATAAATGTTATTTTTGAGGGATAATTTACATGCCTCAATATCACACTGATACTAGTTTACTGCAATTTCTTTTATCCAATTTTGAAAAATCCACATATGTCTTCACAGTCAAACTTCCATCACAAGAATTTTCTTTTGGGACATATCCAGAAGATATCCACCGCTTAACAGGCTTCCATACACAAATGTTAACCCTGTGACAACAAAATCCTTACTCTTAAACTCGGATAAAAAGTATCTGGTGTCCCTTTAAGGCATACCGGTTGAAGGTAATAATATGTTTTTTACATTTTTTTATTTCTTTTATCATCACAATAAGCTAATAACATGATTTTTCCTTTTCTAAATGTGCAGGTATTGCTAACACCTCTAAATCAAGATGGGGGTTATCTGTGTAAGTTGTTCAACACACATTTTGTAGGCCATGATTGAAATTTTTTAGGCTAGGATAGTCTTGCAGGGTAGTTGAACATATGCATAGGCACATTAGCCTAAATTTTATTCTAATTTATGTATTCTTATAATTACATGTATTTTTTGTTGTCTAGAATTCACCAATATATTATAGAAAATTTTAGGGGTTTATTCTTAAAATTATTTCTAGACTTGTACTTAGTGTTGGGAAAATTCCCATTATCTTTAACATATAATGCAATCTTATTTTCTACCAAATTCTTCTTTGTTGTCTTAAGACAAAATGCAACCATTTCCTTAGCCACTTACATTTTTTGTCTCCTTGATGGTGTATCATGCTTGAAAACCATCAAACCATTTGTATCCCTCTTCATGATTCCAATAAAATCTCCATTAAAATTTGGGTAAATCTTAGGGCATTGTTCAAAGTGTAAAATTATAAGTATATTACCAATAATAGCTTGTTCAATTACTTATTTATATGAGACATACATAAATAATGGGAGAACTTAATGTGTAATTAACTTAAGGATTAGTGATTAATATGTTGTGAAATTTTTTTGAATTTATGGCGGGAAGTTTCTATGTATCTAAAGAAAATACACTTATTCAATTATTTATTTATGGTAGGAAGATACAAGTTATATCTTCAAATATAATAATAGAGAAACTAAACCAAAAAATATTAAAAATATAATAAAGATCAATACAACACAAGTTTTTTGTGGATAAGATGTCTTAATATTAAATATATTCAAACATAATGAGTACCCTACCTCCAATTGAGGGGGAAAACTCCAAGTCCTTGTACTAAATAAAAGACTTAACTTACATGACCTCTATCATAATGATATTCATCTTCTTTATGTGGACCTTTATTTGTTGTAATGGGTGGGTAACACCTATCAAAATGTAGGTCGACTCATTAACTAATATGATAACTCCATAAGTTACCTATTTTAGCCAAATGATTAGCAAATGATTAGAATCATACAAAGAAGGGAGATGTGTGTCACATGTTTACATATCCATAAAATGATATACATTATAATATCATATCTATGTGTACATAACATCTCATCCCTCGTTGACATGTTTCCTCCTTGAAACATATGAGTAAATACAACTATGTGTGTCTCATTTTTTCCACATTCGTCACCACACCCCAATCATCCAACCACTCATATGTGATCTTTAGTCGGTGATAAATATCTAAACCTAGTTTTGGAAATTGGTGTGCTATACTAATTTCATCCATAACCATAGTTTTTCCTCATTGGCTCATGGATAGTCATAGTGATTACTCCTATAGTTCTTTGTTCCATGCTTGTTTCTCATTTGATTCTATGTATAGCTGTCATGTTTTCTCATTTGATCCCTTAAATATTCATATAAATTTTTGTTATGCCTCTTCCTAATATGTCTCCATTATTGTTCATTCTCATGAGGATATGGATTTTTTTATTCCTCAACCTTAATATATTTGACCTTATCAAATTTTTCTTCTCATCTCCTCTTCTAACTTTTCATTTTTAGTTTATTTTCTATTGATAGATGAATTGTTATTTTCTTCCTTTTGTTTGTATTCTTATTTTGAATCTTCCTTGTGTTCTTCTTCACCATATTTATTTTATCCAATTGGTACATACACATAGATATATATTATTAATTAAATGTTATTAAATAATTCATAAATATGAAAAAATGTATACACTGTATACTATATATGTTTATGTTTTTCTATAGATATGAAGGGTAAGAGACCTTAGAATTGCAAGAAAAAAAATGAGTGAAACACTAAGACTCGTGAAGACTTAAAATTAATAATCATATTAAGTACAACTCAATATTAATTTATGGTCACTTTGAGCATCTTGAGGTTAATAGCATTGTTATCATTATTTTAATCATTTCTTCTTCTAAATATAGAATAAGTACTAGATTAGGGGTAGATTGGAATATTTGTAATCATCTCTTCTTGGTTTGCACTTGTATCCTTAATATATGATCAAGAAATATCTTTTCCCACCACCTTGACTATTTATTTCTTTCCTCAATTGTCTTTACCTCTCACTTCTATATTAGTTGTTAATCAAACTTCTTTTGTTGTTGCTTTCTTTTTAAAAAAATTGAAAATGTTCTTGGATTGAATTTTCCTTGATACTTGTTATCACAAGTATCCATTTGCCCCAAAGTCATTTTAGTGGAAACTACTTATTGTTGTAAAAAAGTAGCATTTTTATCTTTTAGAAAAATTTGGCAAATTGGATGAACATGGGAATTTTTTGAGTAGTCTAATTTTTGTTCCATTTCTTATATTATTACTTCTAATTATAAATTATAGATGATTTTCATCTAGGATTTGTTGGGATATTATATAAAAATTTAGTTCATTATTAAAATTGTCCTTAGACTCCACCTAGTCATTGTTGTCACAGTCTTTTTCCATGTAGCAAATGTCATCATTATATTTGACATCCATTCACGCAATATTCTTCTTTTCCAAGGTATTTTTTTCTTAAGCCCAAAAAAGATTGTGGTGTGTTGTTCCCTAAAAATGTCAAACTCTTTGTTCCCTCTTCAATATTAGAAAAAATACCTTGCATTAGTATTTTTGTGAAACTCTAGAAAAAATTGAAGTTTTAAATTTTAAGTTTATCGCCAATAGAATTTTTCAACTACCTATTAACACAAGACATATACGAATAAAGATAGAAAATATTGTGTAATTAACTAAATTATCAATATTTAGTAAAATGTAAATAAAATTCAAAATTAAACTTCATTTTATTAATTTTTGTGTAGGTATAAAAGTGTATGCAAGGAAAACTAAAATAAATAAAGAAATAAGTAAATAAAAAACAAATGCAAACATTCCTTCAAGTTCTCTTACAACCTCAAATGAGATAGATGAAGTGTGGAATGGAGTACCACACTTGTTGGATCTCTTTGGATGATTTGATTGTGGATGATCCAAATTTGGTTCCAAATGGAAGAAAGATGCTACGAGTAAAAAATAATCAAATGGGTAGTCTTTTAGTATGAAAACTGAAATGGGAAATGGATAGAGTGTTGTTGAAAATGGTTAAATATTCCAAGGATGAATTGTGAAGGATAGAGCCTCATATTTATAATTGAAGGAGAGGTCATGGATTGTGGATCAAGGTTTGAATGAGTTGTAGGTAAATGAATGTATTTTCCTGAATTAGAAAGTTGATTTGGTATGTGTAGTTGGATGGTTTGAATATTCATTTAAGGGGAAATGAATATTTAGTTGGATTTTGATTTTATTCAAAAAGGTGGTTGTATGTGAATATTTTTCTTCCACCTTTGTAGGGTTCTATAACTTGAGTGGAGTGAGCTAGTTCAACTTGAGTGAGTTGGATGGTGAAGTGGAGATGAGTGGAGGGTGAGTGGATAATTAGCTATTATTTATTTAAATAACTAATTAAATTAGCCAAGGGGTGTGAGTGTATAGTTTATGCATGATATAATTAATTAAATTAATTCTAAAGGGATGTAGGTGAATTCTAATGGAATGTGAAAGGGTAGTGGTCTAAAAGCATTTTAATAATGATTTTTCTTATCATGCAAGTAATAGGAATGACTAATAATAAGTATATATATTTTATAGTGTCTAAATTTTCTCCTCTTTAAAGTGTTACTATGAAGTAGTAACATTTTAAAGATAGTAGACACATGTAGATCAAATAGTGGATGATGGGGAAGTGCAGTAGACCAATTTGGTTTGCTTTGATGAAAAATTTGGATCCCCCAATAAGTGTGGATTATGCTAATGGGTTTCCCCCTTAAGTGGATGGATGACACTACAAAGTGGTGGACAATTGATTGATAGGAGGAAGGAGAAGGTAGATGATGCAAAAGGGAGTAGATGAATGATGGTAGGGATTTTTCTCATAACACAAGATTCTATTCAAATAGTAAAAGTTAGAGAAACCTCATTTTACTCTTGCATAATAGAGTTGTGATTTTTAACACATTATATGAGTAAACAAAAACACAAATAACAAACAAAAAGAGAGAAAGTGAAACAAACCCAATATACACAGTAGATGTATGCACCAAGGCTATAGATGAAACAAGATAAAAAATAATGGTAATTTGTCTAATGAAAAATAAAAGATAAAGAGTATATCAAACCTAATATACACAAGTAAAATTATGCAAGATGGTTATAAATGAACCAAAAATATAATGAAATATGAGTGATTGGTGAAGAATTTATAGCTACAATGCAACACAAATGCCAATAAATATAATTAAGTATGCCCCTAGTGTGTTCCAAAATGATGTTTGAGTAGATTTGGATGCCCTCAAGAAAGGATTCATGCAATGGGATTAGATCATACCGAAAGAGTGAGGTAAAGTGACACTCTTTACACACGTGGAGTAATTTTAATTATGACATGGAGCGGGTCTTAACGGAGGTGAAAGATCTCACTTGTGTGATTTATCCTCCTTTTACGACCACATTAAAGCCATCAAACCTCGCATAGGTGGGAGGTATTTCAAAAAATAGGACAGTCATAAGAAAATAACAGAGACTCTTACAAGGGTTTTGAGCGAATATTTGGCTGAATTTGTAGGAAGAAGGAGAAAATGGGAGGGGCGCCGTGTCAATTGGATTTGAGTTGTGACCTGGCCTAGAAGAATAATGAGGTACTTTGGAATCTCCTGCACAAAGGAGGCATTTCAAATTTCATTGAACGAATTCAGGGTCATGACCTGAACATTTCGGTTCACTTTGTTATGGATTGGAAGGATAGGAGGGTCAAGTATGGTGGGCATAGGGTTATTGTCAATGAGGAGCTGATTGTTGAGGCAACAAGCCTGGAACTAGAGGGCTACCATTTTTTCAGTAAGAGGATTGACAGGGTCACTGAGGCCAAGAAATTCTTTGACGAGGGCGAAGAGATGGAGTTTGTTGTTGTGGGCATAAGGGTAAGTTCTATTCCCACGTGTATGATGAAGTGATGAATATGATGGTCAAATATATTTCTCTGGAAGGGCGTTATAAAATGGTCCCTGTTAAACACCTTGTTTTTTAAAACCATTTTAGAAGGAATTTCATGGTCTGTTTCTGCATTACCTTCTCAACTCCCTTCATGCTCTGTTCTGGATTTTCAAAAGCACTCTATGCTATTCCTTTGCATCAGGGCCTTATCTTTTTGTTGCACAAGATTTGTGTTGCCAAGTTCCCTGGCTTCCCGATTGCTCCTAGTGAGCCGCTCACTACCACCTCCTCTGCTCCCACTCCCACTCTTGCCGCCCCTTCTAAGTCCAAATCTAAGAACCCCATGAAAACAGACACCCCTCTCACTGGCAGGATTCTCAGAAGCTCCAAAGAGATGGAGGTTGCTCAAAACTTGCTTCATATCAGCAATGTTGGTATTGAAAAGGCCCTGCATCAGGAGGAGTCTCAAGTGCCTAATAGACTAGAATCCCTGGAGAAAGAGATGAAACAGATGAAGAAGGACCTTCAGCGTATGGAGAAGCAAAAAGGGAAAAGAAAGTTTGATGAAGAGAATGACAATGGCAAGGATCAATTTACTGATATATATAAGAAGTTGAACTCTTTAGATACTAGACTAGGGAGAGATAAAGATAGACATGATCACAACATGGCTATCTTTAAAGCCATAAGTGACTTTCTAGAGCAGCAAGTTCAGAGCATTGCTATGCTAAGTGGGATCCCTACAACTATTTGGGGGAATGAGAAAGAGAGGAGTATGACCTTTTCGCAGCTGGACACTTCGGACTCAATGCACACAACCACTTTGGTGTTGTTTACCTCGTTGTAGACGATCCAGTCCAGAATTGAAAGAGCATCCAAGAAATAGACTCACTTGGGCTGGTGAGATTTGGTATGGATACTATTCTTTTTGCAATATTTTTTCGTGACGTTGCTACTTTTTTGTGGTTTTGTTGCGGTTTGTGTCCTTTTTTGCTTCTAGTTGTAACTTGCTCTTGGTTACTTTTGGAAACACTGTTATATCTAGATTTTGATCCTTTTTGTTGAATCTTCATAGTTATATCAGGCTGGTGAGCCCTTTATGTAACAGGGTATAGTCCCTTCAAAACTATTTACCAATAATAATAATAATAAGTGACACTCTTTGTTGGATCCACATTTAAGATTAATTTGAGATTGAATGGGTCCTTTCCCCAAGAAAGGATGCATATAAGCAAGAAAATGGGATTCAAGATTGCCCCAAGTGAGGATACACACAAGGGATAATATTAATTTGAATTTCCTAATAAAGGATACATGCGAGGGGTAAGATGATTTATTTTTATGGTTGTAGGATAGTTGAGACAATCATCATGATAAGAGATAAAAGTTTGATTTTGTTAAGTTGTGTTAACATGTTTGGATATTGTTGATGGTTTTGTAAATTTTTAGGATTTTGGGATTATTTGAATGTTTTTGGACTTTAAATATTCTTAAATTTTGGGATCTTTTGAATGTTTTTGTATTTTTTGAATGTTGTAAATGTTTTTGTGATTTTTTTGATTTGACTATAACAACCAATGATATTTAATGAGGTGATTCAGGACCCACCCAAACATACAAAAGCATGGAAAGACTCATGAAGACTAAGGGATGTATGTCAAAGAAAATGGATATGATGAAATATGGTATAGTCCTAAATATAAGGAACAAGCGAGAAATTTTTTTTTGGGGTAAAATGATAAGAGGGATAAGATGGAGGAACTATAGAAGTGAATGTGATAATATGACCCCAATATAAGAGGTATGTATATATGGATTAGGAATAGAATATCTTAAAATGAACCACATTCATGTGTTCTTTAAGATCTTCACCATCTTGAGTGGATAGGTGCACCAGATTCAAATTTTGTAGTGATAAGGTAAGGACCTAACCAATTTGGTTCAAATTTTCCTTTCTTGTCCCAATATTTGGTTGCATTATTTTGATTTTATTTTATAAAAATGTCGACGATATAAAAATCTCATGGTTTTATCTTCTTGTTATAGTTATGAAAATCTGATTGTAGTACACTTTGAGATGATCCAAATCATTGATGCACTTTCCATCTAAGAGATCTAGCTCAAGAAGATAATCCTGTCGATATTCATCTTCGATGATCAGATGTTGTAGGGATACATGGAGTGATGGGTTCTCAACCTCTATATGTAACACTACTTTAGATATGTAGACAAAGGAGAATGTAGTGGCTCATGTGGGAGTTCATAAGGATGTATGATAGACCTAGAGGGTAGTCTATACTTGGATATGCCAATTATGACGATGTTTATCAAATGTTTTGTTGGAAGCTTCAACTTGTCCATTGCATTGGGGACAAGTGGGAGTATACCAATAAAGGTGGTCACATTGAAGTGTTTGACTAATGTTTTAATGGTTTTTTTAATGACTTACCATTATTGGTAATAAGAGAGGATGGAATGCCAAAGCAAAAATGAGGTGATTGAATATGAATTTGGAAATATTACTACCAATAACATAGGTGAGAGGCATTTCCTCTACCCATTTGGTAAAATATTCCATGACAATGATAATGAACTTATTTCCATTTGATGAGGTGGGGTTGATTTTTCCTATAAGGTCAAGCCGTCATCAAGAAAAATGACAAGGTGTAGTGATTGATTGTAAATATTGAAAATGTGTGTGAATGAGATTCCCATGTGTTTGGTAAGATACACACTTCTTAAGAAATTTAAATGTATCGACTTTATGGTAGTCCAATAGTAACTGACGTGTAAGATATTCTTTGCTAAAACCATGTCACTCGTATGTGTTCCAAAAATACTAACATGTGCCTATTCTAGGGTTTGGAGCACTTCATCTTGGTTGAGAAATATTAAGAGATTCTCATCATATCCTCTTCGATAAAGGGTATATGCAAGAATGGTATAACACGAAGCATGTTGTGCTAAGGCTCATTTATCTTGAGAGTTCATGTTGTCGGGATAGGTGTGATCATGGAAGAAAGGATAAAGTTCATGATACCAATGATTTTCTGGACCAAATATTTCAAAGATCATGGTTGACTCAAGAAAATCATAGGATGAAACTAGAAGATGTTCAATGAGGAACTCGTTCTATGTGTGATGAGAATCAAACTCAAGAAGAGATCCGATAGTCACCATAACATCTGTTGAATTGTTTTAAAGTTGAGGAACTTGTTCAAATGTGATAAATTGAAAATAACCTTTGAGGCTATCCACCATAAGTTTGTAAGGAATGATATTTTCATCTTTGACTTGGTATTCACTTGTGACTTGTTTGATGATTAGGAGGAATCACAAAATACTGCTAACTCTTTGAGATTCCATGAGATTGCTTCATATTCTATACTATTTTTGGTTAAGGGGAAGGCCAAGCAGAAATATTTTGGAATAACATTACCATATGGTGTGATAAGAAAAATACCAGCTCTGATCCATGGACATTACAAGATCCATCAAAATATAGGGTCCAAGAAGGAATTGTATCAACATACAAAATTTATTCATCTAGAAATTTAAAATGAAGTGGTTCCAATCCTGGTAGAGGTGTTGCAAACAAGTTGATTTGAAAGAGTTTGTATTTTTATTTCCTTTTGACTAACAAACTCGATATCAAACTCACTTAGTAGAATGGCCCAACCTGACATTCTACATGTGAGAATGGGACTAGAGAGAAAATATTTAAGAGGATATAATCTTGCAAGGATGTTGGTTATATGATTGAGCAAATAGTGTCATATTTTATGAAATATGAAAGATACCACTAAACACACTTTCTCAACCTGTGAATATTTTAGCTCATGATCAATAAGTGTTCTACTAAGATAGTAGATTGCTTTCTCTTGTCCTTGATCGTTATGTTGTGCTAGCAATGCTCCTATTGCATGTTCTATAGTAGATGTGTAGAGAAGCATTGGTTTATCTGATATTGGTGGCATGAGAACTAGTGAAATTGATAGATATTATTTTAATTTAGAAAAATAATCTTGACATTCTTGGTTCCCTAAAAACAGGACATATTTCTTCGAGTTAATTGAAATGTCGACACTTATTTTCTAGTTGTGAAATGAATCTTCTGATTGACTGGATTTTTCCTTTAAAACCATGTAATTGCCTCATATTTTGAGGAGTCATTTCCATTATAGAATTAACCTTTTTGTGTTCTAATTATATTCCTCTCCGTGAAAAATAAATCATAGTAATTTTCCTTATGTTATGTCGAATCTGATTTCTTTGGATTAAGTCTAACTTTGTATTCACACAATCTTTCAAAGATATATTTTAAGACTATAAGATGATCCACACATGTTTTGTACTTTGTTAGGATGTCATATACATATTCCTTTAAAGGCATGACCTTATAAAAAGTTCCCATGGTGTAGTGAACATTATTTTATGTTCATCTTCTCGTGATTTGAATTTGATCGTAGACAGAAAATCCTTCCATTAAGGAAAGCATTTCATGACCTGCTATTGAATCCATGATCATATCAATGTTTGGTAAGGGAAATTCATCTTTCGACATTATTTATTGATGTCATGAAAATATTTACATATTATTATGCCTAGATGTTTCTTTTCCAAAGGTACGATGTATGAAATACGTGCGAGAATAGTCTATTGGTTGAATGAAGCATGCTTCGAAAAGTTTTGAAGTTAAGATTTGACAAGAAATGCACATTTGGGATGCATCTTCCTCAATCTTTACTTTACGGGTTTTGCATCTAGATGTACCATGAGATATGGATCTAATCCTGACATATCTTTGTTATTCCATGTGAAAATATCTTGAAATTCCACAAGGAGTTTCATGAACTCTTGTTTCTCTTCATTTGATATATGCACCAAGTTATAAAATATTTGGGTGTTCGGTGTGGCAATGTTAAATTAGATTGTTTCCTAAACCAACATATTAGATGTGTCTCTTTTTGAAAAGGATGTCGTTGGTTAAAATAAATATTCAATTGATGATGGATTAAAGTCCCATCTCTCTACCGCCCCATAACGGTTTTCATTAGGAGATAAATCCTTTTTATTTTTTTACAAATTTTATTTTTGTTTACTTTTTTGTTTCTCGAATAACACCTCAACAAGGTTTTCACTATGGGATATTTGATTTTTCATTGTTTTGATTTGTTTCATGTTTTGGTGGAATAGGGTACTCTAGTTCCTTGCCAAAGTAGGTAGATGCCTCAAGGTCATTATCCAATCCATTCCTATGATCATAAAGGGGGATGGGATGATGAGTCCCGAGGAAATCTTCAATGGCCTCATCATTTTGAAAGAGGTCTATGGAGACATGATTGAGTTGATCCTAACTTATAAGGCTTGGATAGACAATGTTGAAGTCAATGGTATTGATGGAGATGTTTTAGAGAAATATTTTTGGGCAAGGTTATCAAAGAGGCTATGTGTGGAACCTGCCTCATCATCAGATTCAATGTCCTCACCACTACTTGATACATAAAGCAAGATGTTTGATTTTTAAAATGTATGATAACCAAGACCATGTTGATAGATATTTTCTGTAAAGAGATTAGATCAATACGTCCTTGTTCATTTTTCCTAAGTCATTTATCTTTCCAATACATGTTTTTCATGATTTTTGTACTTTAGTGTATTCATACAACTCATAAAAAGAAGAATATCCGTCATGCTAAAGCCAAGATCCTAAAGAACTTGGAATGTGTTATTTTTGTAGAGATCTAAACCTTTTCCATCTAGACTCTCCAAGGTTATAGATAGGATGAAATTTGATATGATGAGTGTTAGATTGTCCATAATTGTGTGGAGATAATGGGATTTTGTAAGCATGGAGAGAATTTTGGAGTTCATACTATTTAATACCTTTGTCAATGATTTTCGGTGTAGATGGGGTGGAAGAAGTAGACAATTGAGATTTTGGTAAAACTTTAGGGTCTATGTGAGTATAATATGTGAATGAGATAAGGTAAGGAGCCAAGGATTTATCCATAGAAGGAAAATAGTTTGCATTCATATGTATTCCTTCTAAGATTTTGCAATAATTAAAAGGTTTGACATATTCACATTACGTGAATTCTTTTCCCTCATAAGGAACTTAATGCACAAATGGTATGTAAAATGAACAATTGTCATGGCGTAAATCCATTAGTATCCTAGGAGGATATTATAGGATGTTTTCACATCCACAAAATGGAAAAATGTGTCTAGTGTTTGGGGTCCAACTTTGATTTGTTAAGATATAGTAGCTATGGATTGTATTTTGATATATTATTATAACCAAAAATGGTAATAATATTAGTGCCTATGATTTCTCTCGGTATAATTTGAAACATTGTATCAATTTCATGGAGAAGATATTCAATGGAGCTCTATCTATAAACATGTGTTTGATTTTATAATGGGTAATGAATGCTTCTATGTATAAGGAATTATTATTGGTAATGTTGGGGTTCAAGAGGTCATGAGGACCAAATGAAAAATGGGATTATTGGATGATAAATTTGTAATGAGGGCCTAAAATTGTTGGGAGTTAATATCCTTAGGAACACGTGCCTCATGGAGTGCATGAGTAAGGATACTTTGAAGTGTAGGAGATTTCTTGAGAAATTCCATGAGATAAATTTACGTAGTGGTATTCTCTAATTGTTTGATTATATCATAGGAATCAGATGAAGACTTTGTATTTGAGGATTGTGCATTTGTAGTGGACTTAGGGTTAGACACTTGTTGCGATGTTATGGATGTGGAAGGTTGTTTAGTAGTGGGTACCCAAACCTATTTTTGTCTCATTGTTACTGAAACAAGTAGGAGTGTTAAATTTGATAGTGGTTACCATGTATGGCATATGATCTAACAAGGAAATAATGGAATCAAACTCAACATTGTGTGATGTTTGACCCTTATCTTTTACATCATTTTTTTTCATGCTTAGGGAATGGGTCCCGAAAGACCTTTAAATTCTCATTTGGTGTCTTGTTATTAGATGATCCTTCTATTGTGATGTCCCCATTATCAATTAAGTCATGTATATAGTGATAAACTCTTAAACAACAATATGTAGGGTGGTCATGCATACAATGATAGTCAAATTATTTATTCTATTTAAACCATGCGAGTTTAGGTTGTCCTTCGAAAGGATGTGTGAATGAGTATGTTACCATTTTAGCGCTTGCGAATTGATGAAGGAAACTTGAAAGGATTTCTCTAATAGGCGTAAACTATCAAATTTTTACCTCATGTGGAGTAGTTTCTTTTCTAGAAAGGACAAGAGGTTGTTTAGATTTTTCAATTTTCCCATTTGTTAATGAATTGGATTTTGTACATTTTGGATATGATAAGAATCAATGATTTTATCATTTACAACATTTCAATTTTGATTCACAAATTTAGATTTATCGTGATTTTGATTGTGATTGTTATTGTGATTATTGGGTTGATCTTTTGAAGGTGTCTTGATTAGGCCCTTTGCAATAAGATCCCTCTCAATCTATTGTCATTTTTTGATTACTTATTTGAAGTTAGTCAAACAATGCATTTTCATTTGAAATGATATCCATGAATTGAGATTTGGAATGAAGATGCTAAATAATTTCTTCTTGGGTATAGAGCAAGGGAAGTGGCTTGTGATTCCTCGCCATCGTTGTAGAAATGATGCGAAAGTTTCATTATTCCTTTTCTTTTTGTTGTAAAGGTCCATCATTGTAATTTCAGAATCGATATTGAATGAGAAATGTTTGATGAATTTCTTCGAGAGGTCTATGAATGTGGTGATCGATCCCTTTGGAAGGTGTAAAAACCAATCCAAAGATTTCCCTCATAAAATTTTAGGCAATAGGTGCAAGAGAAAGATATCATTGTATGCCACTTCTTTACATTCCATGATTTTTTTAGTATGCTCTCTTAGATAATATTTTCTCGTGTATTTATCAAATTCAGGCATTTCAAAGCATTTTAGGAAAGGTACACTTAACATGTCCCTATTGAATGGGTAAGGACATAGTTCATCAAAATTGAATTTCTTTATACGCTTTTGAAGTCCCATTAATGTTTCTTTCATGCTCTATTTTGTTTGAATGGAGGGTTGACTTGAGGAATATCCATGTTGACATCATTGTCATGCATTGATTTGTTCTCTTCCCCTATTTTAGGATTTTCATTGTTTTTAAGTTGGCATTGTAACTCTTCGATTTTGGACAAAAACTCTTCTTTTGGTGAATTGGGTATAGTAGTTGAATTGACATTTTTGTACTAGTCTCGAGTTTGTGTATTAAGTCTTTTAAGTATTCATGCAAAAAGTTAGAGGGTATATTTTACCCCATTTCAAATAGGTTAAGAAGATATTGTTTTATTTACATGATGTCATGATCAATAACTTCTTCTCGCCTATTGATAGTTCGATTTGTTATCTAATGTCTTCATCTACAAAAGGGCCATGACCAAAAGGGTTGAATATTTCAAACTCATCATAGACATGGGTAATTTTACTATGTGTAAACACCATTGTTTTATAGGAAGATACCTAAGTGAATAGTGTTTTTAAAGATTTGGTAGAATTTTGGACAAATTTTGAGCTAAACAGAGATAGATAAGAGTGATTGTTTTATCTTTGTTTGAGAGAATCAAAACATAATTTTGAGGTTGAAAATTATTTTGATTGAATTGGATTGAGATTTAATTAATATGTGAACAAAGTGAATGTTCAATGTATAAAGTGTGGATATTGGTTTGATTTGCTTAATACATGAATAACATGAATATTCAACGTATAAGGCTTGGATGTGATTCTCAATTCGACTACGTATGATTTTCCTATAATAGAATAAAGAAAATATTTAATATATAGGGATCTAGATTGGATTTGATTTGATATGGTTTAATACATGAATAAATTAAATTTTCAACGTATAAAGGATTTGATTTAATCAGATGTTCTCAAACAATGGATAAAGAAAATTTTAATGAAAAAGGATTAAATCATGTTGGTGATTAGATTTTGCTTAAGTTTATGATTTTTTTGCATAAAATAAAAGACTAAGACTGAGAATGATTTGGATTTGAATTGATAAAGTTGAATACGTGAATAAAGTGAATATTCAATGTATAAAGAATTTGATTAGATTTGACTTGATCGTATGTGCTTAAACTTGGAAAGTGAATCCAAAGAGTAAGGCTTGGACTTGATTTGGATTAAATGATGTGCTTAAACTTGGAAAGTGAATCCAAAGAATAATGATTATACTTTATTTGGACAAAATGATGTGTTTAAACTTGGAAAGTGAATTCAAAGTGTAAGGCTTAAAATTGATTTGGACTAAACAATGTGCTTAAACTTGGAAAGTGAATCCAAAGAGTAAGGCTTAGACTTGATTTAATTCAATTTGGAATGGATATCCAAAAGGAAAACATATTTTATTTAGAAAAGAATTTTATTTTTTTGGGAATATATTATGATGAGATTTGAGAGAAGAATTTGAAACACAAACTAATTTGATTTAGTATACTAAAAAATTTCAGTTTATCAAGCTTGAAAAGTACATTGTTATTGGATTTGCTTTGTTAAGCTTCCTATATAGGGATCTCTACCTAAATACCAAGTGTTACATGATCGATCATTGTACACTAGAAAATTTCTAGTCGTAGGCTTTACTTTACCCCATTGATTAATTAAGTTGTATTTTATTCCACTCAATCAATCAAATCGGGGCCATCGCTAAGGATGACATTGGATTTAATCTAACGGGTGAACTAGTCTACTAGATGGGGTTCCTTTTTGTTGGCCAGTTCCCTCAAGAATCCAATTACTTTTGGGTTCTTGTGGTACTCAAAATGAGTTTTAAGAATATGTTGAAGTAATTCCCATAATTAGTGGTTAGGAATAAAACGTTATCCAAACCTGCAATATGTAAGTTTTTTAGAAATTGTATTAAAATAAAGTGTTTGTTGCTTTCTTGGATCAAGGCAACCTACATACGATGTTAGAAATTTTCTTGAGATTTCAAGGTAATATTTGTATGATGCGGTCATGTAATAAATAAATTAGTATTTTTCTACAGCAAAAACATGATAGGAAAAAAAAGAAAACTTCACCTTTTTTTATTTTGAAGATCACCCAAAGGGTGCGAGAAAAGAGCATACGTGGTGACTAGATTAGATAAGATAACAATTATAATAAAAGTAAGCATTTAGACTAGTTATTTACGAAAAATATAGGAAAAAGGTTAAAAAATAATACTAAGATAGTGATTAGAAATGATTTAGCACATTGAAAAATTATGAAAATAGTAAAAATATAGACACCACCAAACATTAGTGCACGCAATTAGGTGTGCTAACATAATTGTTGATGGTAACACACTCAAGTAGGCACGCTAGCATGATTTCTCACTATAGCATAATTAGGTAGATACATTAGCATGACAAAGATTTTTTTAGATTACATACTGGTTACGTGAGGGCATGCAATGAAATGCGAGGCAGCGCGTGCATAGAGGAAATTCGACAGAGAATGTGACAAAAACAAGTGTAGTGATATGCTATAGTGAATCACATATAAAACTTGCACATGTAGTGCTATGCTAGTGCATATAGCCTATATATGCACAAAAATTAAGATAAAAATGGAAAAATGACTATTTTGTGCGGTTCTCTCTTAGATTACTCCACCAAATAACCTAAAACTTGGAGATTAGATTAGAAACGACAAAAATAACACAAAAATAATGTTAGATTGCAAAGAAACACACTAGAAATGATAAGAATGTGTGGGATTCCCATCGGCATGCTAGAATATATATAAGGAAAACTGAAACAAATGAAGAAATAATAAAATAAAAAACAAATGAAAATATTCCTTCAATTTATCTTGTAACCTTAGATGAAATAATTGAAGTTTGGAATGGAGTACCACACTTGTTGGATCTCTTTGGATGATTTGGTTGTGGATGCTCCAAACTTGGTTCCAAATGGAAGAAGGATGTTATAAGAAACGAATGATCAAATCGACATCCTTGCAATATGTAAATTCAAATTACAAATGGAAAGAGTGTTGCTGCAAATGCTTAAATATTTCAAGGATGAATTATGAAGGATAGAGCCTCATATTTATAGCTAAAGGAGAGGCCATGGATTATGGATCAAGGTTTGAATGAGTTCCTAAATTAGAAACTTGATTTGGTTTGTGTAGTTAGATGGTTTGAATATTCATTTAAGGGGCAATGAATATTTAGTTGGATTTTATTTTATTTAAAAAGGTGGTTATACGTGAATATTTTGCTTCCACTTTTATAGGGTTCTAGAACTTGAGTGAAGTGAGCTAGTTTAACTTGAGTGAGTTGGATGGTGAAGTGGAGATGAGTGGATAATTAGTTATTATTTATTTAAATAACTAATTAAATTATCCAAGAGGTATGAGTGGATAGTTTATGTATGATATAATTAATTAAATTAATTCTAAAGGGATGTAGGTGAATTCTAATGGAATGTGAGAGGATAATGGTATAGAATGCATTCTAGGATAGATTTGGCATATTATGCAAGAAATAAGAATGACTAAGGATATGTATGTATTTTTAGGATGTCTACAAAATAAATACAAACTTCAATTATTTATGGTAGGAAGATACATGGAAATAAAGAAGATATAAGATAAGTGAAGGAAAATGAAATTGGGGATTAGTCACACACACACACACACACACACACACACACACACACACACACACACACACACACACACACACACACACACACACACACACACACACACACACACACACACACACACGCGCGCGCACGCACGCACGCACGCACGCACGCACGCACCCACCCACACACACATGAATACAAAAGTGAACCCACACATGTAAACACGCCCACACACACACACACACACAACACACACAAATACATGTGTACACACACAATTAATGGCACAATATTAAGTAGAAAAATTAATCTAATTTATAAATAAATTATATTAAATATATATAATATATATACACACACATGTGTGTGTGTGTGTGCATGTGCATGGGGTTGGGTGTGCACTTGCACATGCATGCATGCATACGTGTGTGTGTACACACATATATGCATGTGTGTATGTTTGCACATGTGTTTACGTGTGTGAGTGTGTTTACACATGTGTGCATGTGTATGTGCATGTGCGTGTACATCCATGTGTGTGTTTTTGTGTGTGTGCACTCGCGTGTGCTCTTATGTGCGTGTGTGTTCTAGTGTAGGGGTGTACATGTGTGGGGATGTGTGTGTATCTCTAAGTGTGTTGCGTGTGTCTGTGCATGTGTCTATGTATATGTGTGTATGTTTTGCGTGCATGCGTGTGTGTGTGTGTGTGTGTGTGTGTGTGTGTGTGTGTGTGTGTGTGTGTGTGCTATGTATTCATGCATATGCATGTGCATGTGTGTGTGGGTGTGTATGTGTTTGTTTACACGCGCATGTGTGTGAATGTGTTTGCATGTTGTTTTATGTGTGTGTGTGTGTGTGTGTGTGTCTATGGATGTGTGTGTGGGTGCACACGTGTGTGTGTATGTTTTTGTGCAAGTGCATGCATGTGTGCATGTATATATGTGTGTGCATGTGTACGCATGTGTGCATTCATGTGTGTGTGTGTGTGTGTGTGTGTGTGTGTGTGTGTGTGTGTGTGTGAGTAGGGTTAGAGGCCTTATATTTACAAAAAAATTGAGTGAAAAGTAAAGACTCATGGGGACCTACAATAATAATCTATGCTTTGACATTCATGTGTGTGTGTAATTTTGTTATTATAAGTAGGGTTATATTTGTTTTGTTGTTGTTAGTAGGGCTAGAGGCCTATTGTTATGTTTTGTTGTAGTCATATAGGGTTGAAGGCCTTAGACTTGCGAAAACATAATTGAATGAAAAGTAAAGACTCTTGGGGACCTAAAATAACAATCTATACCGACATGCATAATACAATTCAATACTAATTCATGGTCACTTAGAGCATCTTGAGGCTAATAAAATTATTATTATTTGATCCTTTCTTCAAATTGAACCTTGTAAAATTAATGGACTAGTGACAAGGTTAGAATCTTTGTAATAATTTCTTCATTATCCACACTTGTAGTCTTTTAGTATCAAATCTATGATTTTTACTATTTAATATATATTAAAAATGTTATTTTAAGAAATAATTTAGAACAAAAAATCTATAAATCATAGTCGTAAATTATGTAAGGATAATCAAATCACTCAACACACTTCTATAAATGCGACATGAGTATAATTAGGTTTAGGATTTTTGCCATGCTTGGTAAATATGATAATCTAGAATTGGGAACATAATAGGTGATGTAGATAGGGTTAGGGTATTCAATGAAGATTTACCTTACAACTCGCAGCCCTCAAAATACACACGAAATTTAATATCAAGAGAAATAAAACATGCATTGATGAAAAGATAAAATGAATACAAATGTTAACAAATTTTTTTGGGATATTTATTCATAGAAATAACACCATTAGGTTGATCGTTAATATTGCAACCTCATACGACATAATCATATATTCATCTCATCTTATATCATGTCACTCAAGTATGGAAAATATTCCATGTACTATAGTGCAATACTCAATCAAATTACACCTTCCCTATTCCATGTCATGTCACATCACTTATAATACATTTGTTGTGAGCATTAAGCTTACATCCAAACTCTTCTTTAAGTTCCCATTTGGACCCTCGATTGAGTTCCTAAAACTTTAACTAATTTTCTAAGAACATTGATAGATATAAAAATAACCATTCATGCTACCTCCTAAGATTCATAAACCTTTGGAATTCAAATAAAATTTCTATAAGGCCCAATAATTGACCTAAAGCACAATTAGTTGACCTTCTTTGAAACTTGCACTTGAAACATTCAATTATTCGAGTTTGTGGCTAAAACATGATTGTGCAAAAATGTTGCACATTGAGAAATTTTGCAACACATTATACATTATGCAAAGGAAACACTCTCAACAAACATCATGTAATGGAATTCAACCATCAAAATAATACACCAACGTACTCCTTAAATCACCATTAACATAATGCTTGAATGTGTGACCAACAAAATGCTCCAAAAATACAACCACAATAGAATAAAAAAATATTTAATTATTTTTGGTAAATACATGATTTCCTATGAATATGGATGCTCCTACATCATACAACTCGGATAATTTTTGAAACTTGACCTCTTTCTCATAGAACGGGAAGGCCATGGTACACGACATCCGAAACACTTATTCAAGTTACATATTTTATCTTCTTGCATTTCCTCTTCACCAAATACTCTATATACTCCTTTCCATACATGTCTTCATGATCCAAACATCTATTACCCTTTGACTTTGTCATGGTTATTTTCTAGTAGTTTTCTTCTCAATATAAATCACTATCTTTGGATTCAATTTCATCATCATCTTCTTGTACCCAATATTATGGATACAAATCCACCATGTTAAACATGTTAGAGATATCAAATCCCTTAGGAAACTCAAACTCAAAAGTGTTTGGTGCAATCTTCTTGATGATTTTGCATGTCCCGATCTTCTTCCCCTTAATATAATTGTATGTTCCCTTAAGAAACATTTCTTTATGTAGGTATGTTAAAACCATGTCTCTAATTTAATATCTGAATTCTCTTTGTTTCTCATCTACACATTTTTTTTTGTGTATTCATCTCCTGAAAATGATCTGTGCACTTAATGTATTTTGTAAAATATCCTACTTCATGACACTATTATTTGTGTGGTGAGTCTCTCAACTACACAAATCCTCTTTAGTTGTTCACATATATAATTTGAAATAGTTTTTTCCCATTACTCTTGAAATTGTTAGAAAAAATTTATGCCTATGATAAATCCAAATCCCAAGTTTTTAGCCTTTCTCTAACAACATATCCAAGAAAATATCAAGGTATTTTGTGTGTAATTTTTGTTTGTTAGTTTTTAGATGGTATATTGAATTGAATTATAAATTATTTTTCAACTTCTTCTACAAGATTCCCTAGCAAGGAAGAGAAAGTTTTATATCTCTCACAAATACTATACTACAAGATAACCTATGGAGTCTCATAATATCACTGAATAAAAAAATTATAATATGCATTACATCACTATTATTCCTTGAAGAAATAAAATATTCCTTCTTTTAATATTTTTCCACAACTGAAAAAATGGAATTAACACTACTTTGTGTCCAGGAAAACCCAAAATAAAATTCATGCACCATAAGGTTAATTGGAAATGATACAACCTCGACAAAACTCATCATGTAATCATCTCTTATTATATTATTCCACTCAAGTATGGAAAATCATCCACGTGATGTAATAAAATAATCAATAAAATTACACCTTCACTACCTCATGTCATGGTACATCACTTATAAAAATGCACCGAGAGCCTTAATATTGCATCCAGACTCTGTTATGAGTTCATTCTTTTATTCCCAATTGAGCTTATAAAACATAAATTACTCTCCAAAGTAAATTGGGTTATAATTATATAACTAATCATTCCACCTCTTAAGACTCCTAAACTTGTGGAATTCAAATGAAAAATCCGAAAGACCCCACAATCGACCCATATCACAAATAGTAGGCCTTCTCTCGAAACTTGTACATTTAAAAATTCAATTATACCAAGTTTATGGCTCAAACAAGATTGTGTGGAAAATGCTTCACACTAGGTGATTACACAACATATCATCCATTATGTAAGGGAAAGAAACTCACCAAACATTACACATTGGAATTTCCCACTCAAATAAATGCAAGATTATAATCCATAGTCTGCCATCAATATAATGCTTGAATGTGTAACACAAAATGTAAAAAAATGACTCAAAAATATTCAACTATATTTGGTTGATACATGATTTATTATGAGCCCGGTACTCCCATGTCAAGAATTTCATTGAAGGAATATGTTTTGGTATCAAAGAATGTGTACTCTAGTATTTGGATGTGCAATTTGCCTTTGGAACCTTCTTTAACTATGATGCTTTTATACCTCAATGTGTCTTCCATTTGTCTTCAATCCATACCTCTCCATTTTTTAAAATAATAAAAGGTTTTTAGTAATTTGAGTTGGAAGGACCTCATTGCACCCCCATTAATGTGATAAGTTTTGTAATATTTAACAATACTTGGAAAAATATCAAGCAACACATACTACTGAAAATTCCATGATGATGTATAGGTTAGAAAATGTAAACAATATGGAGCCCTTAAATCATCCCTCAACATTCGATAATTAATTCTCAACGTGATAGTAATGCATAGACATATGTTTTAAGGTAGAAATATGAATGTATGAAAATTTACATAGCTTTGTTTTAATTTCCTTTAAGAGAGATTATCTTCAATGATTTACTTAATTTCCTTCTTAGATGATATGATCCCAATATACCCCTAATATGTACATGTTCATTTTCTTATATAGGTGATTGATTCAAATTATCTCTCTATTAATCGACCTTGAGATGAATAAGGTAATTTATGCATTTAAAAAGAAAAAAATTACAAGAATAACGGATGTGTTTGTTGTCTTACGGACATGCTTATCAAATGAACCTACCATGGGCCCTAGAACCCATCTAGGCTTACACTAGAACTATATATTAGACAAGATATGGTTTGTAGATAGTTTGAATATGTGCTATGTATAAGGTATATTGATCTAAAGTGATAAGATAAAGATAAATTAATAATCTAGTGGACTCAAAGTCTAGGATAGAGAAGAAAGATTTAGGTATAGCCAATAAATAGTTAAATGGGACAATGTTATGGTAAATGCCAAAGTATTTAGATCAATTTCCATACAACCAACTTTCAAGAAATACAAGACTTTAGATATTAGGGATAGGATGATGGGTGTATGGGGGAGATGCTTTACCACTACCTCATGAATTGATTTATAATTTTCCTTAATTTCATTTACATATCTCTATGTATTTTTTATTAAACCTCATTTTAATGCTTTATTAATTTTTTTGGAGCCTTATTAAATTTGATTTGCGTTGATGCTTTATGTTATAGGTCTTTATATATCCCCAATATGATTCCTTGTAGTGGAAACAATTTTCCATTTGAATATGATTAAGCTTCTTTTTATCCTTTTGAAAATGGATAACTAGGGGAATATATGAATTGGCATATTAGCCTAATTTTTCTTGATTTTCTTGATTTCCTAGAATTTAGTAAGATCTCTTTAATTTCCATTTTTAATTTCTTCCAAATTTTATTAGGATATTTTTGGGACGTGTTTACCTCTAGTATGGGTGGAGAACCTTGTAGTCTTGAACCTAATCATAATGAAAATGGAAAGCCAATAAATATCTTTATAACATCCTTCAAATAAGAGCATTTACTAACTTCCTTGACAAATTTTGTGGCCATGACCCTCATATATTTTCTAAGCTTGATAAATCATGGAAGAATAGGGTTGTTAAAAAGGTATAAATGCATTGAAATCACAAAATTGATTATTTCTATGGTGACTGGGATCAACACGGATGGCTTAAAACTTCATAGGAACTAGATTGATAAGGAGTTATAGGAAATTAAATTCTTCAAACAAGGAGATAACCTAATCCCTCTTCGTGGAGGGTATTTGTGGGACTATTTTCTTAAGCCCTATGAGGTTATTTGTAAGATCATCATAAGATTAATCACACTCAAGGGAAGATTATACCTTGTGCACAATTTCCATGTGATTTTTCTTAACTACTTTATACATAAGGCCTTGGTGAGTTTCCCTTTCTTCATCCTCATTTCTCTTTAAAATCCCACTAAAGAGGTGCAATTGGGTAAGATAGTTTATCCCCTTCATCAAGATGTTATCATGATAGTTTACACTTATGCCATTAATGGGGATACACTATCTCCTATTTCCCATCCCCTCCTATCCTTAATCTCTAGACAAAAATGGAATAGGGAGGATTCCACCCCCTATTGAGTTCTTAGAAGCAATAATGACAAGGTCAAAGGGAAAATAGTTTATTCTAATGAACATAAAACTCACACAAAAATGATAGAGATATCGCTTCTCAAAGTTTACTCTATATGGGGAAAGAGATGGAAAATACCTCACAAGGAAATAAGGATAACTCTTTCAAAAAAATATGGAACTTAACAAATATGTGATTAAGTGGATGATAAAAGACCTAAAATTGGTGAAAAAGAACATTAAAGGTCTTAATGGTCTAGTAAAAGATGGAAATAATTATAAGACTCAAAAAGGGAAGATTTACAGGAGTAAATTAACAAACTTGAAGAGGATCATAAAGTTATCTCTTAGATGTTCTCTTCTCTTATCTCTTATAGCATGTTTCTAATGGAAAAAAATCCATTCAAGCCAATATGATAAAAATATCCTATCATATTTTCATGAATTATCTAACAAGTAAACATATGAAAGTGGGAAATCAAGGGATAAAAATGATAAAATTCTGTAAGAGATGATCAAAGAAATGGATAAAGCCAAGGAGGCCTCCAAAACTTTATGGCCTAGGTAACTGGATGTTTTGTTATATTCATTTGTTTTTACTATTTGTTGGAGCTCAAAATTTCACCTATACAAAATTAGAATGATCTAGGTCTTTGATGAAAAATGGGAGTGTCGCCAAGATGTGGGACTTGAGCTTGAGAAAACTCGTGGAGAAGGTCAGCTTCCTCTACTTATTCATATTGCTAAAACTACTCCTAAGAAGGAAATATAGCTATCTAACTATACTCTATGATTCCAAGAGACTAGTTAAGAAGGATATCCATAACACGAAAGAAAGGGGAAATAAACTCTCAAATGAGGGAAAATGGAATAAAATGAAGGGGAGAGGGTAGAATTGAGAGCCACAGTCTTGAAAAACATTAAAAATATATTTTCAAACAATGCACAATAGAAATAACCCTGCAAAGTGAGAAGACACACACAACATACTTGCAGTAGATGAAAAGGAAAAAAATCATTAATACACTAGCTAGAGAAGAATAGTAACCACAAATCAAGAATTTTATTTCTTTAGGAAGATGCACAGATCATTACAATGGAGGAAAAAGGCACAAACACATTTCAAATTCCAAATATGAGGCTTTCAAATCAAGAACAATTTTAACACTTTGAAATGATTCCCTTGCATTATAAGAGTATCCAACATTACAAATGAGTATCACTTTACAATATATAGGAAATAGGAAAGCGAGAGGAGGGATATGAGAGGGAACTTGGATTTCCACCTTCTACCAACAAAAAAAGGTATTGAATGACTAAAAATAGGCATGGAAAACCTTCTAAGGCCATTCCCCCATGGTAATTGTTTTGTAGGAGAAATAATGGGCACCATACCTCATCAAATGTGGTAGTTAAGCTACCTAGAACTGTTCCTTTTAATGTTGGACACTAGTTCTCCTTTTCCATCCACCTAACCTCACTAAATCAAAAATATAGTTTCTATGGCATAGAGGATGATGATATATTTCCAGCGGTAGCATGCTTGTGAAATTTGGAGCTACTGGGTGAAATTTACAGCCTTGCAGATTTTGGAGCTTGGGAGGAACACGATTGGGTTCCTAGTGTGATGATACATCCACATTTAATCATTTGTTCCTTATGCGGTGATTAAACCGATCGGGAACTTGTGAAGTAATTATGTGTAACTCCTAACCTAGAGGGTGTGTGCTAAGATAATGCAAATAGAAACAATATTATGAACACACACAAACTCACAAGAGAAATATAGAAACAAACATTGCATTAAAAATACTCTAGAGCACTTTAGTTCCTTTCTCTTGATTTTATTGCTTATTGAATTACAAAGTGAAACCTCTTATTTATAGAAATTTTCCGTCCTTATAGCTTAGGAAATATCTCATAATATCGTATATAGATATCATTGATCTTTTGGATATTTCCTAGATATTCCCAGATATTTCTAGATATATACAATATCTATTGACATTTTCTAGATATTCTATATAATATCTTTTGATATTTTGGAGGAGCTAATATTCACAATAAATCTGAATATATTTTACATAAATTTGAATTCCATAAAGTTGGAATTTATTTATCAAGATTATATATTTACAACACTCTCTCCTAATCTTGATTTTTCATGTATTGTTGGATAAATACTAACCTATGATGCCTAAGAAATCTCTAATATGCTCAAATATTTCCTTTGGTAATGGCTTGGTGAAGATACTTGTTATCCAAAATTCACCCCCCAGGGTAATTTTGATAACATGCATCAGATTATTCTATCCTGAGCAAGTAGATTGATTCAAGGCCCAAAATCATGAAAATCGGCTAAGTCCTAGTCCTCGTAGCAGCTGGGACAGTTGGGACATTGGGGCATGAATTGGCCAGAAAGCCGCTAGGCGGTCCACGCAACAATTGGGATGTCGAGACGCGCGGGACACGAAAGGTCGAACCGGCCGAAAGTGGAAAAAATCGCCAAGTTTTGTCTGGGACAAGAGTACGCGGAGGACGCGGATCGGCCGGTTTGGCGCAAGTCAGTCCATTTCGGGAAGTTCAGAGAATTTTGTCCCAGGAAGTCCGGGACAGTTGGGACAAGAGTATGTGAAGGACGCGAACCGGCCGGTTCGGCCAAAACAGAGGACTTTTCGTTTGGGACATCCGGGCCAAAAGTACGTGTGGGACGCGAAAAGGCGAAGTGGCCGAAAAAAGACAAGGAGGCCCGCGGACGAATCAGGAAACACCACGTGTCAGGGGGAAAATGACTCGAAGAATTTGCTAAGTGTTGGCCGAAAATTTCAAAGGGCAAGGTTTGAAGGGTCGGCCCGAGCCAATAGACACAGGACACGTGTCCTAAGGCGGGGGGAGTTCGGAGCCAGGGAAAGACTTAGGAAAATTTGAAAAAAGTCTTGGGCCAAAAAATTAAAAGACAAGGATGACCCCGCGCCCCTGTCCTCCAACCAGATCACGCCACGTGCCCCAGTGGCGGGCGCGGGGAAAGTGATTTTTTTCCAAAATTATAAAAACGTTAAAATTTCAAAGGGAAACCTGCGGGAGGCGGAGGAGAGAGAATTGCTCATCCAATCAACACTTGCCATGTGGCGTCCGACCAGCAGAGTGTGGAAATTTTTGGAAAATTTTCCAAAGACAAAAAAGAGGTAAAATTTGAAATTTTTTCCCGCCGATCCGTTTTGGGCCGTTTTTGCCCTAAATCTTCAAACAATCATATCTTTTGATCCAGAACTCAGATTTACACGTTCTTTATATCATTGGAAAGATGTTAAATTTCTCTACATGATTCCATGGTCAATTTCTAATTTTGGTTCAGTTTGGAGAGAGAAAATTCAAAAAACAGCTCTGGCACATGTCCATGGCCAGAAATGACATTTCAACAACCAAATTTAATACAGAATGGGTCGCATTCTCCTCCAATTTGGTCAAAAATGATAGGGTATGGGTTTGTAAGGTCCCCCATGCTGATTTAATGCATTTGTAGTCAATGAGGAATGGGCTCCCACGTTTTTGTACGTTTTCTCTCTCCTGGGCTCGACCCATGCACTGTAAAAGCCAGATTTGGCTCATTTCTTCAGAGGAACATTTTTTGAACATCAGACTTCTTCTTTCACCTGAAAACAAGTGAATTTTGTAAGTATTAGGCCTTTTTCAAGGATTGTAACAGGTTTATACCTCTTTGATGGTGTAATGCAAGGGATTTTACATGGAAATGACAGTGTAAACTCTGTGAATGTTTTTAGTCCTCTGTTTGTATTGTTTTTATTTCATTTTGAGATCTCTTATTGCATCTTATCAGCTTGTGTATGTTTTTCATGTTGCATTTCATGGATTTGTGCCTATTTGTATGAGCAAAAAATGTTCACCACTCCTTTGGTGCATCACCATCATTAGGTTAGTTTCATTTTCTGCATTTCTTATCCCTGTCTACTTGCAAATTAGGGTAAAATTAGGATTTGAACCTCTGCAATTGTGTAAACACTAGATCTAATCAGAGGAGTTTGAGGAACCAGCCTCTAATCTGGAGATTCTTCTCTCATTTTACAAGTCCCCACACTTGGAGAAAGGATTCAATGTTGTGCAATCACACTGGATGCTAGAGTGATCAACCTAGAAATCTGATCAACATCCAGGGGTGCTGTGATTTTGCACTAACAATAGTAACATATTTTTCTTTAGACTTGTAAAAATCCAAAAATATTTGTCCATTATTGACTAGCTCTCTAATAAAATGATACCTAGTATCAATATGCTTGCTCCTTTTGTGAAAAACATGATTCTTTGACAATGCAATAGCTGAGTTGTTATCACAAAATATCTTTTTGCTTCTTCTTCTTCTTGTTTTAGATCTAATAATACTTTTCTCATCCATATTGCTTCACATGTTGTTGTTGTTTTTGCCACGTATTCTACTTTTACCGAGAGAGAGTGATAATTGGTTACTTCTTAGAAGCCCATAAAACTCCACAAAACAAAATGGAAAATAATACCGAATTTCTCTTTATGTCATCTATGATTCTTGCACATTCACTTTGTCTATGTAGCCATATAACTTGAAAATATAAGAAGTTGTATATAAATTGCCAAAGGCTTTCGTTACAACAACATATCTTAATTTTTTTCCAACTTTCTAATGAGAATCCTTTAGAGATTCCATAAACCTAGAAATAATACTTACACCATACATGTTATTAGGCCTTGTAGCTATCAAATACATTAGGCTACCAACAAGTCTTTTGTACATAGTTGGATCAATATTGCATCCTTTATCATATTTAATTAGCTTTAATCCTATGGCAACTGGTGTTGATGTTGGATTGCAATTCATCATACAATTTTTTTCAAAATATCATTGGAATATTTTGATTAACATATAAAAATTCCATTTTCTGATTGATGAATTCTATGCCAAGAAAATACTTCATTAGACCCAAATCTATCCTTTTAAATTATATCTTCATTGTTATCTTAAGCAAATAAATTGATAAATCTCATGTGAATATTAGATCATCAACACATATACATACAATTAGAATTTGTTCTTGATCATTCATCTTGATGCATAGTGTTGGCTCACTATTACTTTTGCTAAATCCATTTTTCAAAAATATGAATCAATCCTGCTATACCATGCTCTCGGAGCTTGTTTCAGACCATACAAGGCTTTCTTCAATATATAGACCTTGTGTTCTTGACCAAAAATTTCGTATCTAGGTGGTTGTAAAACATAAACTTCTTCTTCTAGTATGTCATTTAAAAATGCAGACTTGACATCCATTTTATAGACTTTCCAATTTCTTTGAGTTGATATTGATAAAACAATTGTGACAGTGTCTAGTTAAGCTACTAGAGAAAAAGTATCATTGTAATCAATTTAGGCATGTTGTGAGAATCCCTTTGCAGCTATCCTGGCTTTATGTTATTCAAAATTTCCATCTGCATTGAATTTTTTATTGTTGCCCCACTTTACTCCAATTACACTCTTTCCTTTTGGAAGGCTAACAAGATCCCATATACGATTCTTTTCAATAGAATCAATTTCTTCATCCATAACTTTTACCCATTTTTCATTTTCAAATGAATCTTCAAAATATATAGGATCATCATGAGAAAATAATGCAAAATCAAAATATAAATCAATATTCTCATCTCCTTGAGTTTGTTCATAAAATATCCCTTAAGCTTCTTGTCTTTTCTCGGGGTGTCCCCGAGTGAGACCTTTGTGTTGCCAATGTTGGATTTGATATGTCAATGCTGTGAGAATTTGAATGTGAATAATTACCTCTATTCTCTGATGCTTCTTAAGGATGTAAATTTGTTGGAGGGGATGAAAATCCATTTAAGATATCACTTTTTATGATTTTTGAAACTGGAGTGTTATTTGAAGAAGATGGCATTGCACTGATCCCTTGAGGTGCTAGCTAACCATTTTGTGTGCTCTTTTCATCAAAATCATTCTCATGATGAGATATTCTTGTAGTGATAGTTGCTAACTTATCAATAATTCCATCCCATACTTTTTCTACAATGAACTCAACATTTATATGTATAATATACTTCTTTGTGATGGGGTTGTATAATTTATAGGATTTTTATTTCTCACTGTAACCTACAAACATACATCTATCTCCTTCATTATCCAATTTTTTCCTCCTCTCATTTGGAATATGGACATAAGCTACACATCCTAAAACTCTTAAATGTGAGACATTTTGTTTCGCCCCACTCCATGCTTCTTGAGAAACTTTATACTTCACAATTTTTGTTAGACGTTGGTTCAAGATGTAAACCACATAAACTACTTTGCTTGACTAATACTCATTTGGTAAATATTTGGCTTTCAACGTATTCCTAGCCATTTTCATAATTATTCTATTATTTCTTTCTACCACACCATTTTGTTGAGGTATATACCTTGTAAATTGCTTCTTAACCCCATGAAATTTTCAAGAATCTAAGAACTCATTTGAAACATACTCTCATCTATCTGATATTAACACCTTTATTTAGTAACCGATCTTCTTTTCAGCCATAGACTTAAACTCTTTGAACACACTAAATACTTATGAATTATGTTTCAAGAAATAAAACCAAGTTTTCCTACTCAAATCATCTATAAAATTTATAAAATACACACTTCCTCCAATTAATAGTGTTTGCAGAATGGACAATCTCAAGAAGAGATATATCTCTATATGACTTTCTAACATGAAATTTTTCCCTGTGTTGCTTTACTAGAATATACTTTTCATAAGGCTTGTTTGGTTGCTTTATAGAAGGAAAACCCTTAAACATATGGTTGTTTTACAGTAAATCTAAACCACTAAAAATTAAGTGTCCAAATATCAAATGCCAAAACCAAGTATGATATTTTAAGAAAATTTAAATGCTACTCAAGAAATATCTCATAAAGGACAAATCATGTTGGACTCTTAATGGAAACATTTTGTTTCATGTCATCTAAACCTGAAATCAATTTATTGCTTAGATTTCTATCTAATATTACACATACACCATATTCAAACTAGACTTTATATACCTTCTACACGAATGTATTTCCTTGCCTTGGGACAAGGGAAAAATCATACAAATGTGCAGCTAGAATTTTAGGTGAATTTTTTTTTTAAGTGAGAACCAATGTTTCGCCTAATCGAACTCATATATATATATATATATATATATATATATACATATTTCTTTAAATAATTTTCACCCACATCGAATAAAATAATTATTCATTTTTAAAAAAAATCCATCCCCCATTACAAAAATTTACCCACATTCCCCTTTTTAATTAAAAAAAACATTCCCACCAAAAACCCATGACTTAAAGTGAGCAGGGTTTTATTTGAGCCCTAGGATTAAATCGATCTTAGCCTTTGATCTCCTTTTTGCCCTAAAGATGACCTAACTTTCCTTATCTTTTCCCCTTTTTTTTTTTTTCATTTGAATTCCATTCTTGTTTTCTTTTCCTTTTTTTTTTTTCTTGTTCTCATTTGCAGGTTGTTGGGAGGAGTTATGGAGTTATTTTTATTATTTTGTTTGTAACCCTTATTGAAGTTCCTTTGATGTAAATTATATATATATATATATATATATATATATATATATATATATATTATTATTTTTTTCTTTTATTTAAATGTGGGGCGGATTTGCAGGATACTTGTGAGGAGGTAGCGTGGAGGTGGATACCGTGGCAGGGAAGAGGTAGGGCAGCTGTGAGGGAACTTGGAGTGGAGAAGTGTGGGAGGGGTCGAGGGGCAGATAGTAGAAGGCGGCAGGGAGGCCGCGGGGGACAGGCCGGAGGGAGGGAGGTCGGGAGTCGCTGCGCGCAGGCAGCATAGTGGCGGTGGATGAGGTGTGTGTGTGGCTGCGCATAGCAACAATGTAGCTAGAGTTGGGTGGGGGAGGGGTCCGACCCTCCTCCAACACACAAATCTTAACAAAGTTCTTTTGTTTATTATATATATATATATATATATATATATATATATATATATTATATAAAAACTTTAAAACGTCTTTAATATACTAAATAGTATATATATTATATTATATATGTATATTGAAATATATATATATATATATATAAATTATAATATATATACATTACCATTTTATTATTTATAAAATATTATATGTATAATTTATATTCTATAATATATGTTTCAACATATATATACAAATCTGCAAAAGATATTACTTATATTAATATAACCATTAAACTAAGACTTTTCCTTAACTATAATACATATTTCATTTAAAAAAAATAACACTAGATTAGAGAATTTCAGAATAAGATTATTTTGTGCACAATAGTAAGAAATGAATATTGTAGCTTATAAAATAATAGATTTGAGTTTGTTAACTTAGTGAAATAAGAGTCTTTAAATGTTTCCAATAACAATTGGGTTAAATATTCTACCCATTATACATTGAAAGGATTGTAACCAAATATTTTCAAATAATACAAGAGACTTATTCCTAAAAGAATATTTTCAAGAAGATTACTTACTTCTATATGATTTCTTAATAGAAACAAGTTATTAAAACTTCACATAAACAAGAGAGTGCAAGCAAAGTAAAAAAATAGATTTCTTTTCTTGGCATAATGCTATCAATATTTGTAAGAGATAAAAGGGCTAAGGAAAACTACATTTCCAACAACTACTTTTCCTTTATAAAATAAATATAAGAGTTACATCAAGTTACAAATAAATGGAACATTTGCTACAATATTTCATTTCCACAAGCTTAGATTAAAAGAGTGATATTTTCCCAAATGTGCAACCAACCAAGAATTTCTATTACAAGTTTCTTGTAAGTTTGAAGAGAGATTTCTCATTGCAACACCATGTCTCAAGTTTACAAGTAAATGCAAAATATACAAAATGGAGGGTTTACAAGGAGAGGGAAAAACTCCCACATAACTACACACATGAGGTATACAATGCAAGAATGTTTCATAAGGGAAGATAGGACAATGAGAGCCCCAAGATGCCACCAACTCCAACTTTGAGAGCCAACTTCCATGTCTTCAAGAAATCCAACCAAGGAGAAGAAGCTTGTTTACCACCCAACCATAGGCATCATTACATGCCTTTCCCAAGGTTGGGATGCATGCTAGCCTCCCCCAAGCCCATGGGAAAGAGGACTACCATCCACAACTTGCACAAGAATGAGGTGAACAACCAAAATATACATCCACACAAAAATAAGACAAATATCCAAGACAAGACTCCAAATTTTACAAGGAAGAAAAAGAGGAGAAACCAAGTTCTACCTCTAAACAAAGTGGGGAAGAGAGGAAAGAAGTTCTCCAAAAATTATAATCCAATAATAGTTGCATAAAACCAAATACTCCATACCCTCCTTATTTCTCCATTTTCATACAATCCCTCCTTATTCCTCCTCCCTTTCACCAAATCCTTCTTGGAAGGATTTTCAAACCCCAAAGAGGTTTCCTTACCAAGAATGGGGAAGGAGATTCAAGCCAAATGAATCACCTTCCCCACCTCAAACCATTTGAGGGGAATAACTAAATCCTACAAGGCTTGTCCATCAAGCCTATAAGGATTGAGAGGGAAGAAAATCCCTCTCTCTTCCCCCACAACTCCAAAAATCCATCATGCCATATGATGGAGGGAGTAAAATCAAATAACAATAACTACAAATCCACATACAACAACCATATTTCCAAGAAAACAATCTAACAACTAGCATGACTACAACACATACAATAAAGCTTAAGAGCCTACCTCAAAGAAAACTCTCCAAAAAGTTTTCCAACTTCAATCTTCTCCACTTCTTGACCCAAGAAAACTCTAGCTCCAAATCACACAAGCATCCAAGCAAAGCTCCCAAAAAAAAGTTTCCTTCTTTTCCCATGAAGGAGAATTTGAAGAGGAGCAAGCAAAAATCCTCACAAATGAGGGGGTGACATGTGTCACCCCTCTCTTCCTTCAAGGTCAAAGATGCCAAAACATAAAAGAGAAAGGATAAAATGCCTTTTAGCCCTCTTCTCCCAAATTACCCAAATTGGTTACAAAACAAACATGTGCAACTTTTAACAAAGCACACTTATCTAAACCCCTTACATGGATGTGACCAAAGGGGAGGCAAAAGGGAGGAAAAATCCCTCTAGCCTTGGAAATAAGCTCCCTACCTATTAGGTAGGGTCCAAGGGCCCATTTTAATGATAAGGGAACCCCCAAACTAAAAAGAGGTCCCTAAAAATGCCCAAAATAACCCAATTTCGGGTTTGGCATTTTTGGCACAAGGGTAGAGGGTGTGGGGACCACCCAAGGGTTCACATGTGACCCTAAACCATTTGGATTAAGTACATCATTAAACTAATTCAAAACATAATGCAAGTGGGGTCATTAATTCCCCAAAACTAGTTTACAACACAAACTAAGCACCCTAAGCAAAATTAATAATTACAAGACATATTACATTACAAAAGAGGGTCACCCATGGTGCCCAACACAATAATTCTAACACTAAGGCCTCAAGCAATAAACATGGCTAGGACTTAGCCCATGGGCTACTTGTGTAAAGTTATGTAGCTGGCCTGAATCCCACGTTCTCTTGTAACCTGTCACCTGCACACTCATTGAACACATTAACCGCACCTGTCCGATAACATATAAATAATGACTCAATAAGATATCAATGAGTTCTAAACTAGCATAACATCTTTCTAGAAATCAAAATGCGACAATGTGCACAATTATACATAATTCACCATAAGTTAGTCACAATGATAAAATGACATGTATCCATAGAATCCCAACATGCAACAAACTGAGTATCCATCAATATAATTACATTCCAAAACAACATCATATCAATTAGTATCCATGACATCATAAGATAATGCAACCAACATAGTAATCAAGCTAAATCGGTGCTATACGCCTAAATGTCCATACATGTCTAATCAGATCAAATCTCCTAATGTAATGTCCAAAATATAACAAATCCCTGTCAAAACATGTCTAATAGTAAGAGGAACAACAAGTAACTGAGCTATAAAAATGTGGGCACTACAACTAACTTAACAATAGTCATTAGATTATGTTTCAAACTAGGAATATAATACAGATCTGGAATGTGTTTGTTCTCACCTTTCCTAGTTTCAATATTTACTATTCCTTTTCCCATGACTGCAACTTTATTATCATTTCCTAAATTAACTTAAGATATAATTGACTCATCTATGTTTGCAAATATTTCCTTACATTCAGTCATGTGATTACTGCATCTACTATCTAGAAACCAAATATTCTTTGTACTTTCTTGAGTAACATTGCATGTAATGAACATTGAACCATTGTTATAAATTTTAGACCAATTTTTTTCAGAAAAATTTGCATTCTATTTACTCATATCAAATTATTTTTTCCTACATTCATTTCCAAAGTGTCCATACCTTTTATAGTAATTGCATTGAACATGCAACTTGTCATACCTCTAACCATAAGTATGATTTGTTTTGTTTCCTCAGCCTCTAGCACTTGTAGTGTTGAAATTTAAATTTTTTCTTCCTCCTTCATAAGATGTGTTTTCTCGTATATCCTATTAGGAAATCTCTTCCTTTCCCTATGTTGAAGTTTGATCTTCCTCCTTCTCTATTACCACCAATTGAAACTTGCGATTTGAAGGCTTGCTCAAGAGATGAGCTACTTGATCTATTCAATATTTTATCATGGGATATTAAAGATCCCATTAATTCATCTACAGACATTTGGGTTAAATTATTTGATTCTTCTATTGCAACAAAAATTACATCAAACTTACTAGGAAGACTTCTAAGTATTTTCTCTACAATCATTTAACCCTATAAAGTCTCACCATGAGACCTAATTTGATTTATTAAACCCATCACATGGGTATAAAATAAATCTATTTAATCTAAGTCCTTCATACAAATATTTTTAAAATCTCTCCCAAGATTTTGTAAGTTTACAATTTTTATTTTTCTAGTACCTTGATAAGTCGTTTGAAGAATTTACCATGCTTACTTTGATCTAGATGGTGCTGCAAGATCCGAAAGATCGACTCGTCCATTTCTTGTTGAATTGAAACAAGGATTTTGCATCCTTCTGTTTGTTCTCCTTCAACAAATACCGATCTACTTGTGCAAGTTTTTGAAGTGCTTGAAGATCCACAGGTTCTAGAAACCCATTCTATAGTAGCTCCTACACATCTAGTGAACAAAATAAGGTCCTCATTTTTATTCTTTAATAATCGGTCAAAACATGCATGTGGGGAACTCAAATCCTGACGAAACGATTTTGTTTTTTCCACGTAAACTCACAACTTCTGCAACACACTACCAACTCCCATTATGTGATTTAATTGATGATGCGGGGAATAGGAGGATTGAGTGCAATCTCTGTGGCTGATTGATTTGCAATACACTACAATCAATAGAATAAAAAATCCATAAATCATAGTCGTAAGTTATGTAAGGATAATCAAATCACTAAACACACTTCTAGAAATGTGACATGAGTATAATTAGGTTTAGGATTTATGTCATACCTGGTAAATATGATAATCTATAACTTGGAACATAATAGGTGATGTAAATAGGGTTAGTGTATTTAATGAATATTTACCGTACAACTCATGACCATCAAAATACACAAGAAATATCATATCAAGAGAAATAAAACATGCATCTTCAAAAAGATTAAATGAATACAAATTTTAACAAAAACAAATCTTTTGGATATTTATTCATAGAAATAACAACATTAGGTCGATCGTTAACAATGTAATCTCATATAAAATAAACCATATAGTCATCTCATCTTATATCATGCCACTCAAGTATGGAATATCCTTCATGTATCTTGTAGCGCAATACTCAATCAAATTACAACTTCCCCATTCCATTTCATGTCACATCACCTATAATACATGTGTTGTGAGCATTAAACTCACATCCAAAATATTATTTGAGTTCTCTTTTAGACCCTTGATTAAGTTCCTACAACTAGAAATAATTTCCTAAGAGAATTGAGCTCTATTTATATAACCATTCATGCCACCTCTTAAGATTCCTAAATTTTTTGAATTCAAATACAAATTCTATATGGTCTAATAACTGACCTCAATCATAATTAGTCGACCTTCTCTAAAACTTGCATCTTGAAACATTCAATTATTCCAAGTTTGTGGCTAAATAATGATTGTGCAAAGAATTTTGCACACTCGAACAATTATGTAACACATTAGACATTATGCAAAGGAAACACACTCAACAAACATCGTGTAATGGAATTCCAAAATAAAAATAATGCAACAATATACTCCTTGAATCACCAATAAAATAATTCTTAAATGTGTGACCAAAACAATGCTCCATAAAATGAAACCACAATTGACTCAAAAATATTTAATTATTTTTGGTAAATACATGATTTCTTGTGAACTTGGATGCTCTGCATCATAAAACTCAAATAATTTTTTTAACTTGACCTCTTTCTCATAGAATGGGAAGGCCATGGTACACAACATCCACATGACTCAGCCAAGTTACATCTTTGATCTTCTTGCATTTCCTCTTCACTAAATACTCTATATAGTCCTTTCCATATCTTCATGATCCCAACATCTATCACCCTTCGGCTTTGTCATGGTTATCTTCTAGTATTTTTATTCTCCAATATACATTTCCATATTTAGATTCAATTTCATCATTATATTCTTGTACTCCATTGTATGGCTACAAATCCACCATGTTAAACATGTTAGAGACATCAATTTCTGTAGGAAACTCAAACTCACAAGTGTTTGGTGAAAATTCTTGATGATTTTGCATGGCCCCATCTTCTTCACCTTAACCTTATTGTATGTTCCCTTAAGAAACCTTTCCTTTTATAGGTATGTTAAAACCATGTCTCTAATTTTATATTTTGAATTGTCTTTGTTTCTCATCTACACATTGTTAATTTTTTGTTTATTCATCTCTTGAAACTGATTGTGCACTTAATGTGTTTTGTAAAATATCATACTTCATGAATCCATTATCTGTAGGGGTGAGTCTCTCAAAGACACAACTCCTCTTGAGTTGTTCACATATTTAATTTAAAATAGTTTTTTCCGATTACTCTTGTTAACTAAATTGTTAGAAAATTTTTATGCCTATGTGTAGACACCTAAAATTGGTTACCCAATTTAGTGTCCCCTACATGCGTTTTCCTTCTCAGGTAACCTGGAGCACGTTTATATCACCACTTCTTCCTTAGGGTATTATTTAATATTTGATTTAAACATCTATCCTAAGTTTATTTCACCCCATTATGTTTTACCCATAGATGATTAAATATTAACTATTTAATTACACTTTTACATATATCTTAAGCGCTTATCTACCCCATATCAATTCCTAACCTCCCATATCAATTTTATCCACATATCCCCCCTATTTCTCCTTCCCCTAAACCTTGCAGTGGGATATTTACTGTATTTGAGTCAGAGGGATCACTTGCATCCTTCCAAAAATCACCCTTTCTGGCCATTTCGGGAGTTTGTTCCCTGATCGGCGCCGACCGGTACTCGGTCGATGCCAATTTTTCAGAGTGGCACTGATTGCATCTTGGTCAGCACCAATTACAAATACAGGGCTAGAATTCAATTCTGGTCAGACAGAAAGAACGACAGAGAGTTTTGAGCATCAAGTCTATGCATTATCTATCAAGCGAAAGTGAATTCTATCCAAATCAATCCCTGAGAGGAGTACCATAACTCTGCTCCTACCACGTCGACATCGTGAGCCTCCATTGATCTCTTGGTGACTCTGTTCTTGCATCCAGCAAAGGTGGACCTTTTCGATATCCCTACGGCTCCTGTAGATCCAGCAGAGATCGATGATCTAGCTTTCATTGTCTGTTTCTCAATCTTCCTGAAATTTTCCCATAGTCGCCGTTGATCGATCCCAGTTGATGCTGAATTTCTCTAACCAACGCCAAGCTATCACATCGACGCCAATTTTTCTAATCGACGCCGATTCTCATAATCGACGCCGATCTGCCTACCGACAGGTAAAAGAATTCAGGTAACACAAATTCAGCATTGTTTTCACAGTTTCCTGTTTTCTATTGATTTATGTCTCTGTTTACATTCTATTTGTCATTTTTAATCAAGAAAATCTAGACATTTACTTACATATTTTATCATGTATCCTTCTTTCCTTAATTGAAAACGTGGACTGACATCCGCCGAGGGAGCTTATCGCTTCCCAAACCCGCTTTTCGGGTAGTCCACCCAAATATCTTTTAACATTGTCTTTTTCTTCCAAGCATCTATGTCTCGCAGGTTTCTTGGATCTACTTTACTGAGATAAATCGTGTGTGCCGTCTTTTCTACATCGGCTTTCTTTTCCATCTATATATTCGGATCTTGTCTTATCTATCAGATATTGATTTCATTTGATTTTTTCAGGGTTTTTGTGTTTAGTTTGGTACATTAACTTAGACAGTAACAAGCGCATAAATTCTTGATCTACATTCGAATGCCTTATGGGACTTGGCAAAAGTCTCTTATTGGTAAGTTCATTTATTTTCCAGTTTTGAGCTTTTGTTCTATTTCTTCACTGATTTTTGTCAGTTCTCCGTAGCATTTCCTTCCTTCATTTTGGTCTTACTTTTTTCATTTATGATTTGCAAAGTTAAAGTTTCTTCTTTCTTGCAAAACTAAATTCCAATTCCTATTTCAAATATTAATAAAACTTTCATTTGATTTCAAGATTGCATTTTTGATCCATCTCTTTATGCAAAAATTGTTATTTTCTTGAAAGTTTTTTAGTTCCTTGAAATAGAAATTTTCATTCTACTATTATCTGGATATATCTTTCTGGATTGGTTTGTGTGTTTGCTTAACCTTTTCTTGCAGAGAACTTTGCTTGTTCATGGGATTGTTCAAGGGGAAGAGCTCAACAATGCACTTTTTGAAGTCCACACACCTTGGAGAGCTAAATCTATAGGTATTTCTCTTTTACGGTGTTTTCTCCTTTTTAGGAACTTAAAAAAGAACTTGTTTGTTTGTTTTATATCACATTCAAAAATTTCGGTTTTGGTGCTTAAAAAGAAATTAATCGCATTTGGGAAAGAATTCATTTGACCTATCTTCATCGAAATCCAACACTTCATTCTTAGTGCTTAAAAAGAACTTTTCCTTTATCATTTTTGATGTATGCTATTCATCTAGTTTTCTAAATAGGTTGGAAAAATTGATCAAAATCGGTAGTGACACTATTTGATTTTTATTTTTCACCCTTGCACACAAAGCCAAAATCACTAGGTATAAAGCATCTAAACAAAAATTCCTCCCCTGGCCTCACCTACTTGGAAGTGACATCCAAGAGGAAGAGCCTACGCGGTACTTGGGCCGTGTTATAAATTCATGGAAGTTTTGGTATATATTGGCAAAGCACCCGACTCCCTTATTACAGTGGTGTGTGAAGTGCAGGGGTAGGCCCCTATATCAAGCCACATACTAGTCTTTTACTGAAGTGCCTTCGGGACTCCTCACTAAAACATTCCCCAAACCATCCTTAGTTTGGCTATCTGAGTAGTTCCTATTCTAAAAGCCTTCCCTAATATTTTCTTTCTTAAAAGCATGAAAGTTTAAAAGAGATTATCACCTACACTGCTTGAATTATCTATACATTAGTTAGGTCTATCTTCTTTTTCTATATTCTTGCTTGTTTATGATGGTCATCACTCGGTTACAACCTAGAAAAATGGCTCAATTGACCCCTTCTTCCTCTGAGATCACCACTAATGTGGATACTTCGGCACCCCCTAGGTCTTCCTCTGGATCATTGTGAGTTGGTTCCCCATCTTGGTCATCTAATCCTTTCTATCAGCCTAAAGCAATCCCATCACGTCCAGCTTCCCCCAGTCCTTCAGAAATATCATTTGCTTCTGATATAGAGTATGTTCCTCGTGGGGATCTTGAATTTCAGGCGCTCCTTGATCACAATCCAGTAGCCCTTATGGACTATCTAGTACATAAGTTTGTTTGAATATCTGATCAAGGACCACCAATCTAGTAAGTTTATGATTATCCTCGTGAACCATCCTAGGATTTTATAGAACAGCTAGCATAAATTTTCTCACCTCGAACCATGGAAGAGGGCGGCGCACCTGTGCCTCCTTTTTCTCTTCTACCGACCATGTTGACTGGTCCTCAATTAGTCTTGCCTATTCCTAGCATCGTGGCTACCTCGGCTACTCCACAACCTACTTCTAAGAAGTCCTCTTCTTTAGCTATAATGGGTGCATCTGCGCACTCACAGATTGCTGTTAATTCTTCTATGCCATCCATTGTGTCCCAGGGTTAGTACCTCTTTATGAATCAACCCCCTTCTACGAGTCATTTGGTTCCTACTTCTCGTCCTCTAGTTGGTCTTTCTTCCAATGCTCTAGCGACAATGTCCTTTACCCATCCTCTAGCGTCAGCACCCTTAATAACCAATGCAAAGCGTCAAAACCTCATTCGGACATTATTCCCCACCATGTCCAATCAAATCAACACCCATGTTCCTTAATCCATTCTGATTCAGTCGACAAGTGTAGGAGCCCACCAATCACAGGCTCCGTCTTTCATTCAACCACCTTTTTCTCAACCACTTGTCATCTCACAGCCTGTTTATACACAAGATCCTTCATAACAAATACCTCACCAGGTGTCACCCAAAACACTTGGTTATTCCTCTTATCATCCTGTTAATCAACAGATGAATCCCCATTGACGCCTCAACAAAATCCACCATTCGCTTCTTATGTAGGACATACCAGCATGCCTCCTCCTCAATCTGACGTGGTCCAAATTCTTTTCAAGAAAATCACAGACCTAGAAGCCTCCACCAAAGGGGCTCGTCCTTCATACTCTTTTGAAGAAGTATGTAATGAATTGATTCATCCATCGGTAGCTTTTAAGCATTATCCTCCCCAAAGGAAACTTCCTAAATTTTTAAAATTTCATAGTCGGAAGGACCCTCAAGAAGACTCGCAAGCATTCAAACACACTTGCTACCTTATAGTCAAGATCGAGCTTATGCTCCGTACTTTCCCCTATGTCTCTAGTAGGGTTTGCTTTAGACTGGTATAATAACATTCCCCAACATTCCTTGTTTTCTTTCTCTCAATTGGCCCAGATGTTTGTTGAAAACTGTTAAATAAATATCACACATAAGATCTTGATTACAGATCTTTATAACATTCTTCAATTTGATGATGAGTCTATTACAGACTTTTTCGCTCATTGGAGAGGGATAATAAACCAATTGTCTTTCTCCCTTCCTCAATCTCAACAGATCAAGTTATTTACTCGATCTTGTGCTAATCATATTTCTTCCACTTTAAGGATCCAAACCTTTCATACATTTGAAGAAGCCTTTACGATGGCATGCAAACTTGAATCCCGCACCATTGAACAAGGGAAGTTAAAACTTCGCTCTAAATCTAAACCAGATTTTTCTCGGTTTACAAAAACAAACCCTTCCACTTCTAACAAAGACAAGAATCAGGGGTCTACCAATGCTATTGTATTAAAAACATCACGAGCCGACAAAACTTCTAATCAAACACCATGGAGAGACTCCTCATCTTCTCGAAAAGGACCCTCGTCATCTCAATCTTTTACTTCATTGGGGGAATCATATGCTTCTATCTTGGAAAAAATGTTGGAAGTTCACATGATCGAACTTCCCCCTATTAGAAATTTTGATGAGAACCAAGAACATCCATTCTGGTATAGGGAAAATGACTTCTGTCGTTATCATAGAACCAAAGGCCATGACATTGAATGATGTCAGACCTTTAAAAATCTTGTCCAGAAATTCATTGATAAAGGTGAGCTCATTCTCATAACCCAAATGCTCCCCCAAATCAGGCACTTGATGTTTTTAAACAACCTTTTCCCAATCATTCCCTGAACAATGATGCTTCAGAGTCTCAAAAACCAAACACTCATACTATCAGCTTCATCTCTACTGAAGCATATTCTTCTAAACCTAAGCCATCTGCGAACACATCGACTAGATCAGAACCTCCTTCCGCTCTACTAATCCCTGAGATTCCATCATCTCCAGACAATCCGTCTTTGAATATTCTTACATTGTTAGAGATGGATTCATATCTCTCTACCTCTTTATCTGATCTTCCATCCATGCTCAAGACAGTGTCATCCTCATCTGTCTCATCGTCAGATATTCTTTCGATGCTCAAGGTATTTACATCCCTTCGAGTTTCCACCGCAAATACATCTATTGTTGTTTCTCCCATTTTTGCTGCAACTATGCCATTGGTAAACATACCTATAGTTGTACCAACTTCAATGGAAGCATCTTTGATTTTGAATCTTCCCATTTCCTTTCCCACAGTAGTTACACCCACAATTACTATACCAGAAGTATCTCCCTCGCAAGGAACTTCTTCTTCATCATCCACTTCTTCCATCACCGATATTATTTTACATATTAAGTGAAAATCTAAAGAAATAGCACCGCACCTACACTCTCAGTTCCTAAACTTAAACCGAGACAACTAAAGTCTAACATTACATCATTAGTACCTCCTCATCTCCTTCCCCAAAAAGGTTACAATCACCTTATGCGGTTGAAGTTGTCACCATCCCTGAAAAAGGAAAACCCATATTTCAGACTATTAAGACTCTTGGTGCTTTCCCTAAAAATCTCTCTCTGCGCCTCATAAAATATTGGATTTATCAACTGGGAAGGCGTCTTCTTCTACAATACCATCAGAACCATCATCTTCTTCTTCTACAACACCTTCTTCGTTGGTGCCTTGTAAAGTGAATTTACCCACTAGAAAGGCATCACCTCTTTTATCAAGACCATCATCTTCATCACCAAAAGCCAAAGCACCCCTGTTCCTCCGATCAGACCTATTTTGGGAGCTCCTCCCTCATCTAAATCGGCATTATCTAAATCATCATCTGTTTCGACCAAGCAACCTTCTTTATCTCTGAAGACCACAACACTTGTCACATCTTCATCATCTTCAAAATCTATCTTAGGAGCTCCTCCTCCATAGAAATCAATCCTGCCTCACTTACTTCCATCTCAAGTGCCCCAGGCTGCTCCTCCCAATGTCCAAAAAGTAAAATGATCCCTAAAAAGACTGTCAAACCAGACATGTAGGTTCTTTTACCTCGGCAGTCTGTTGAGGCAAAAGAGGTGCCTTCATCATCTCTGTCCTCATCTTTGTCTACCGGATTCTATACTGAAATTATTCACCAACTTATCCAATCTTCATCCATATCCCTTCCTTCGATCAAACCCTATAATCCTAAAGGAGTAAAACCTTCCTGGTTCAACTCTGATTTGATTTGTGCTTACCACCGCACTCCAGGACATGACACCAAGGGATGTAAAGCCCTTCAATCTGTCATTAACAGTCTTTTGGAAGAAAATGATCTTCTACTAGAAGAAGAGGAGGAACAAGTATCTCCTATCATCTCAACCACATCTAAACCTCAACGATCTACTCAGGCCTCTAGTTCTATTAATTCCACTCCGGATGGTCTTCCACCTTCTCAAATCGACATGATTCATATCACCACTAGAACACAACAATATGATAATCTATCATCATCTACATCTCAGCCACGGGTTGTCATTTCTGTAGCCCCTGAAGGAATTCCTCCTTCCACATCAACCTCAAGACCTAGGGTCTCTATTCGTGCTTCATCTCGGGCTCTCGATTCCTAGGTCGGAGAGAGGAGAGTGTTATGAAACAACTTACCCATGCTCCAGTCAAAATGTCTCTTTTTAACCTCATTCAATCATCTCCATAGCATCGCTAGGCTTTGATTGATAATCTACGCCATATCACAGTGAATTCAGATGAGCCCCAACCTTTTGAGATGATTGTTGGATTGAATAAACCATCAACCACCATTTCCTTTAAAGATTCAAAAATTTCTTCCCTTTCTTTCGAGGATTTGGAGGCTCCCCTCTTTATCATAGTTCAAATCAACAACACTACATTAAAACACTATGACTGACAGTGGTGCTGCACTCAATGTCATTTCCTCCCACACATTCGAGCAACTTAAGTTACCAAAGAATGTAGTGTCACCACCGCCTTTCACCCTTTGATCATTTAACGATCAGTTGGTAGTTACTTTAGGAACTATGGTCCTACCCATTCGAGTAGGTAAGAAGCTGCTTCACGAGCTCTTTTACATTGTTGAAGGGAAATTCCACTACAATATGATCCTTAGACACTCTTGGATTCGTGCAATGCATTGCATCCCATTAACCCTCCATCGATGCTTAAAATATAAGTATGAGGGAAAAATCTATACTCATCTAGGAGATCCTTTTTCTTCCGCACAATGTGACATGACCACAGGGTCTGCCCCTCTAAAGGAGAATACTTGTCCTCCCGAAGAGGATTCATCCTCTTCCATACTTGAAACAAAACTACCAGATTTAAAAAATCTAGAAGAGACGTTGCAACATTTCTCACTAGGAGAGCTTCCTCTTCTCTCTTTTGACGCCCATCTCAAACCTAATGAGTATGGTAGACCAAACAAACAACCTAAATATCAGCCGTGTCTTGGGCACATTGTCACCATTGGTTTACCCAATCAATAGAATATCTTCATTTACGGTGGTCTTGATACATCTCACTATCACCCGGATTCTCCTCCCGGGCCAAACTTTATTTAGCAGGGGTTTGATTGTTTACAGAATCCCACATTTGCAAAAAATTATTTATATTGATTTGCGTGGAAGGGTTTTGGCACTGGGAAGGTATGAACAGGTGTGCATGACCTCGCGTCCATTCCAACTCTCAAACCACATCAAAAATTTGGTTTAGGATTTAAACCTCTTTCAAAAGTCACCATCACTATTCTCGACGAGCCTATTTCCATTGAAGAGCCATCTCTCTCCCACCGGGTTAGAAGCATCATTTGATGTAGACGCCATTTCCATCCCGTCTAACTTTTTTTAGTCAATACCATGTCTTTAGGGCCGCTGACCTATAAAACTAATAACAAATCCACTTCCATACCATTAGTCTTCCACTGAAATAGTTGGAGATGATTCTCCTACTATCAACACTATTCACTGTGTGGATGATGATTCTATCCTTACCTATCTGGGGGCAGAGGATTCCTATCTTCCTAAGACCATTCCTTCCGATACGTCTACACTTCTCAACGAAGCCACTGTCGACCTTAATAGAGGGACTTCTAAAGACCCTCGCATCATTAAGGTTGGCCAATCTCTTAATCCACAAGAGTTAGGAGATTTCACCACTTTTCTTCCCAACCATCGTCAAGCCTTTGCTTGGTCATATGAGGATATACCAGGACTCAATCCTGATATCGTGGTCCACAATATCGTTACTCTTCCAAACATCAAACCGGTTAAGCAAAAAATTGTGTAAAATGCACCCTCGAGTAGCCCTTCTTGTTAAAGAAGAGTTGCAACGTTTGCTTTCTGCTAACTTCATCCAACCCATTGATTATCCACAATGGGTTTCAAATGTAGTACCAGTAACCAAAGCTACTAGGAAAATTTGAATTTGTACCGACTTCCGGGATCTTAATCTTGCTTGTCCAAAAGATGATTTTCCTCTACCTAATATCGACCAACTCGTGGATTTAACGGTAGGTCACGAGATGCTTTCTCTTATGGATGGTTTCTCTGGGTATAATCAAATTCTCATCACACTAGAGGACCAACATAATACTTCCTTCATAACTCCTTGGGGGACTTTTTGTTATCGTGTCATGCCTTTTGGTCTTAAGAACGCAGGAGCAACCTATCAGCGAGCAATGACCTACATCTTCCATGATCTCTTACACAAAACTATGGAAGATTATGTCAATGATATCCTTGTAAATCCAAATGCCGTCAGGATCATCTTTTCATTCTTGCACCTCTCTTTGAGAGGCTCATTCACTTTTGTCTTCGCCTAAATCCATCTAAGTGCATGTTTGGCATTCTCACTAGTAAACTCTTAGGCTTTATCATTTCTATTAGGGGTATTGAAGTGGACCCCGCAAAAATAAAAGCTATCCTTGAGATGCCTCCCCCTTCTAACTTAAAGCAACTCCATGGTCTTTAAGGATGCCTTCAATCAATGCATCATTTTATCTCGCAACTGTCGGACCGTTGTCAACCTTTTTATCATCTCCTCTGTAAGAATGTTCATTTTGAATGGGATGAGCATCGTCAAAAGGCCTTTGATGATCTCAAATATTATCTTCTTTCCCCACCTATTCTTACACTTCCACGCAAGAGGGATCCATTCTATCTTTATATTTCTATGACTGACCATGCTTTGGGAGCCATGATCTCGCATCGAGACACTAGTGGTAAAGAACAAGCCATCTATTACATCAATTGCACTCTTCATGAGTATGAAGCATGTTATTCCAAAGATGAAAAACTATGTTGTGCTCTTTTCTTCTCAACTTCTAAGCTTCGTCACTACCTCCTTAATGAAAAAACTTACATTGTCACAAGTGTCAATCCACTCAAGACAATGCATGCAAAGCCTTATCACAATGATTGTATCACTCGTTGGCTCATGCTCATGACAAAATTTGATCTCGAGTTTATCCCGCAAAAATCTATCAAGGGTCAGGTCATTGTAGATCAATTAGCTGATACTCCTCTTCCGGACACTCAAGTCCCCCTCACTCAATTCCCCGATGAGTATATCCAACAAATTGATTTCGGTCTTTCTCCATTTAAAGTAAAACTCTTCTTTGATGGATCCAAATGTCAACAAGGGGGAGGTGTAGGTTTTTATGATTCCTCCTTGGGGTGCACCTATCCCTGTCACACACAAACTTAACTTTGAGTGTACCAATAATATGGCCGAATATGAAGCTCTTGTTTTAGGTCTTCAAAATTCCATTAATCTTGGCACTCACCATATCGACATCTTTGGTGATTCTGAGCTCATTATTAATCAAGTCACTGGTGTCTATCAATGCAAAAATGATATCCTTCAAAAATATCATGATATTGTGCTCTTTCAGCTTCAATATTTTTATAAATTTACTATCCAAGATATTCCTCACACTACGAATCAATTCACAGATACAATGGCTTCTTTAGCCTCGCTTATTCCACCTTTTACTGAAGATTCGTGACTTTTTGTGGCTGTGCAGTGTTTAGACTAGCCATCTCATCTCAAGTAGTTGACTTCAATTAACATCATCTCAATCAACGCTCAAGATGAGTGGTATCATCACATTTTTTATTATCTATCCCATTTAGTGCTTCCTCCAGATCTGACTTCCAATGGTAGAAGATCTTTTATCCTACGCGCTAATCGCTATACTATTCTAGGCAGAATCCTCTACAAACGTGGTTTTGATGGTATTTTACTTCGGTGCCTCAAAACCCCTGAATCATCTAAAGCCATCCAGGAATTCCATGATGGTATATGTGGTGGAAATTTTAGTGGCTTGGCCATAGCTAAATGCATCTTACATTTAGGCTATTATTGGCCTTCTCTTAATCGAGATTATTGTGAATACACTAAGAAATGTGTCAAGTGTCAACAACATTCCAATCTCGCACATATATCCCGATTAGGCTTTACAACCTGTAACGGATTTGTGGCCTTTTTCACAATGGGGTCTTAATCTCATCGGTCTCATCAATCCCCACTCTTCACGTCGTCATCATTCTATCGTTCGCCACGAAATACTTTCTAAGTGGGTGGAAGCTATTCCTCTTTCATTGACCAAAGCTAAACCCATAGTTGATTTTTTTCTATCAACACATCATTTGTCGCTTTGGTGTCCCACACAAACTCATCACAGAGATAATGGTAAATCTTTCAAAAACATTGATTTGCAGAACCTCTGTGACACTTTCAATATCAAACTCATATTTTCTTCTCCATACTATCCCCAAGCTAACGGCTAGGCTAAGGCTTCCAATAAAACTTTGCGTAATATCCTCACAAAGGTAACTAGTCGAGCTGGTAGGGATTGGCATTTACATATCCCTTTTTCTCTTTGGGCTTATCAGACTAGCATTCATACTCCTACTGGTGCTACTCCCTTCTCTCTAGTCTATGGGTCAGAGGTTGTTCTTCCTTTGGAAGTCCAGATCCCATCTCTTTGTGTTTCTCTCAGAGAATTTGTCTCTGATGAGGACTATCGTCAAAATCATCTAGCGCAGCTTGAGTTGCTAGATGAGCGGCGTCTCAATGCTCTTGAGCATCATCAAGTCTATCTTGAGCATGTCAAACATGCTTATAACAAGCACTTGTAACACCATGACTTCAAAGTTGGTGATCTTGTTCTTAAAGAAAACCAAAATGTCACTACACTAGAAAGGAGTCAGCGTGGTAAGTTCACTCCTAACTGGATGGGTCCATACGTAGTCACTCATAAATATGGGTCTAGGGCTTATCATCTGTCTTCCATGGATGGTGTACCTAAAATGGAACCTATTAATGCCTTGCATCTAAGGCCCTTCTACTTAAAATTGATCTTACATGATATTAGTCGCAAAACAGATATTTCATCCATCTACAACTAGTCATATATTTTTGTAGTGATTTAGAACTATGTGGTTCTCTCGCATTATGTCTTTTTCTACCTTAAAATATGAGTACTGCAGCTTTATTCATGGAATTTTTCTTATGGATATGTTCCTCCTCATGGTAGGGACACCTTAATCACTTCTTCATCTGTCCCAAGTATCTATCTTAATCGAATCTACTCAGGGGCATGAGTACGTGCTTTTTATACATTTTCTTTCCCTCTATCTAATCTATCTGGTCTACACTCAGCTTCTTTCAAAATCTCCAAAAGCTCCCGAAAACAAAGGGTGCTATCCTAAAAATTCCCAAAAGATAGACTGATCCTTGAAGGACAGCTATCTATGCATTATCAAATGAATCAAAGATATAGACCATGCCCTTAAAGGATGGCTATCATCACATTCAAAATACAGACCATTCCCTTGAAGGATAGTTATTTGTTCCATGGGATTTCCAAGGCTTCTCGCATTGATCAGCCTTTGCAGTAACAGACTTCCTCTTCGGCCAGTTTGTTTACTTCTTAGCATCATTGAAAGACTTCCCGTATCGATCAGTCTTTCTATATCTAGCAAACTTCCCACATTGATCAGTTTGCTCTTCTGTCAAAACAAAAATCATGAAGCTGAGATATAAGACCTTTTTTCGATCATATGGAGAACCCTATTTTCCCAATATGAGCATGTATTCTATCCTTTGTAAATTTTGACAAGATACATACTTACTTCTCCTTCCATTTACCTTCTAGATCTGGTTTGCGACTAGCTAGTGTCAGGTTTATTTTAACCTCATATATGGCCTTGTATGCATGGTCTTTTGGTTTCCTATCAAAGTCTCTATTTATGGTCGGTTAGGGGCCTAGCTTATCATTCTTTTTCTTATCTAGGTGTATTTGCTTTTATTTCTAATCAGGGTCATTTCATTATGTCCTTTTCTCTCACAGAGAGCATTTCCCATTATTATTTGTTATTCATCCAATTAAATTGACATTTAACATGTTAATTTAGTCAAAATCTATCATCTATCTATATTCATCTTATCTACTTTGTCCAAAAAACATATCAAAGCATGTATTGCAAACACATGTGAATCTACCTATCTATTTTCATCAAAATTAAATTAACATCTTAAACATATCAAATCTATCAATCACATCTATCCATCTATCCATCTATCATCTAAAAATGTGTCCATCCAAGTTACACTACATCTATCTATATCTATTTTTCATCAAAATTAAATCCACATATCAATCACATCAAATCACATCACATCTATCTATCCTCTATGTCTATGTCCATCAAATCACATCTATTTATCTGCTATCAACATATGTCTATATCCATCACAATTACGCTACATCTATCCATATCTATTGAAATTAAATGCATGAGTACAATCATATGACACAGAAAATGATGAATCTATATATATACATGAGTGTCTGTACAACAAAGAATGGATGGCTTTCAATCAAGCCATCTGTATCATAATAAAAAATGCCTTCAAATCGAGGCTACATCAATATATCGATCAAAAAAAAATAGTCATATCTATATCGTAAAATCTGATAGGTGGAAGACACTATCTCCTCCGCCTCCTCTAGTCCAGCCGTCTCTCTAGCCGTCACCTATCGAGCTAGAGGCACTGTTCTTTGGGGGCCTACTTTGCCACCATGATCTCTCCCGGTGCTCCCTCCCTCTGATGCACCACTAGCTGCGGCTATCACTGATCTCCTCCTCGCACCATAATGAGGCACATCAGGGGCATGTTGTGCCAAGGTATCCTCATAGTATCTCACCTCAAAGGAGAGACTGATAAGTGCTCGGCTCACCGTCAAGGTGCTCGTAATGGTGCTACTTTGGTGTTGCTAATGGAGGCCCTCCTACTGTAGCACCCCTATGACCTAGACTTTGACATAGTGCCTATATCACCATATTTGGCCCTAAGGGCCTCTCTATGTTGATGGTAGCGATCCCTCTGCTGGATCGCTGTATCTTGCTCCTGACAAGTTGTGTCTCTCTCTAGTATCAGTGCATCCCTCTCCTCTATTAGAGCTCTAATCTCCTCGAGGGAAGCCTGGTGTGTCTACACCAGGGTAGCATGCTCTCCCTCTAGCCTCTCTAGCACTACGGCTATGTCCTCCTCGTCTGCATCTATAGATGCTTTGGCAGGTGTCATGGTAGCTCTGTAGAATACCATGCCACATAGCCATCATCTACTCTGGCATCATCATCACTATCTGTGGAAGGTGGGGCCTCCTCAATGGATCTACCAGAACAAAATCGGTAGATCGGTCTCTCGATATCCCACCCGTATGGCTGTAGGTGGTTGGGCCCACTGCCTGTACTAAGCTGAACTGCCTCAATACCCGTATAAATAGGATGTGCTCCCACATATCTAGCCTATGGCCCCTAACCACCCTGCTTCATCTCAACCCCACCAGGTGAGCCTCCTGACCGGCCCATGTCGGGTAGACTGATATGGTCTCCAAATGACCTGCTCTAGTGTCAGCATCCTGAAACGCTTAGCATACCACTCTGTAGATCTCCCTGTATCTCCCAGGGCCATGTTAGCCCACCATCACTGAAATCCATAATCAATGGCCCCCTCTGCTGGCATCCATGGAAGCCCAGATGGCTTGATCATTGCTATGTGCTCATATGCCTAGTAATGGAGCACAAAGCTAACATCGATGCCTGTCTACCTACCGATGGTGTACATCTATAACTCATAATATATCTAAGCTATCAGGGCATTGGAAAACGTGAACACCTGTCTGAATTGTAGGATGTCACAAACACAGTCTAGTAACAGCAATGGAAATCTCCCACCTCCTGAATCTGGTAGAGCAAAATAGGAGATCACCATCTGAATCAGTACTATCTGTCTACTCCTGGCATCATCCTGTCTATAATGAGAGGCTATCCTCACCACCCTGGAAACTATCTTTGAATCGTCTACCCTATCTCCATACAATCATCCTAGGGCCCTTTTTCTTTACTCTCGTGGAGTAATCTCAATTGGGTCCTCGGTGATCGGCAGCCTCAGGATCCTATATATATCCTCATGGGTGATGGTCATCTCACTGTCTTGAGCCAGAAAGTGCATGTCTGGCTATCCATCATCGTACTAGTGCTCGCATCAACTCTACATCTCGTGGCACCCGTCGGTAGTACCGGAAGCCCCCGAGCCCGGCTAGCTCTAGGTGACACCAATCTGCGTCAGTCACATCGGGAGAATGGTCTCTAGAAGCTCGGGAATAGCATCCCGCATATGCAAAGCCTCTCGTGCCTGCATCACATGACACCATGAACAGTGTTAGCTACTTATTTATCCACATCCAAATATCACAAAAAAATACATTCTATCACTTTCTTAAATCTAAACACTCCAATCGGCATCGATTGAGTCAAATCGACGTCGATCCGATTTAGTCGATGACGATTAAAACCAATCAGTGCCGATTTAACTAAATCGGCGTCGATTTTTACAATCGATGCCGATTGCAAGGCCAAATGCCCCACAATGCTCTGGCCTCTCATTTATCTAGTTTTTTCCTAAAAATTTGGCATCCTAATATGCTATTTCATGATAAAACTATATAGGAAGTTTGGGTAGATTCACTTACCCCGGTCATGTCCTCTTCCACTTCTGACTACTCCCAGAGGCTTCCATGGTGCTCAAAACCAATTTTTGACTCTCTCTAAATCAATCGTCATGGTCTAAATAAATCATTCACATTTTCCTTTCTCATATTTATATGGCTCAGTACGGTCAGCGTGACGATTTGTGTGGTCAACGCCAATTGGTATGGTCAGCACTGATTTCTTTAGTCAACGTTGATTTTAGCTTGATCGACGCCAATTTCACCCCATCATTGCTGATTGGTTGCATTTTTACTTCTCCACATCACTTTCTTCTATCTCCTGATCTTTTTTCCATAGTGTTAATGCTTGGATTCTTTTTCTAGTCGTTATAATGAATTGAGTGGTGCCTTTTTGCACATACTTTTGATATTCTCACCCATTTCACGTCTGTTCCCATACATGGGGCACTCGTATTTTGACACTTAAAGATAATGTGTGCCCGTAGGCACTAACGCGTCGCCGCTTCGCACCGAGACCGTCAGTTGTCCCTACCAATGTGTCTCTCTTTAGGTGCTATTATTTTGACCCTCCTTACACTCACGGGTTCAGCAGGTATTAACGTCATCTCATGTGAAGACCATCTAGTCTTCCCTACCAATGTGAGTTCCTTAGATTGCTGCCTTTTTATTATTTTTATGCGTCATTCATGATCGATCTACTCTGCATCTAGTGGGGCATCCTGGATTTTCATCTACTTTTTTCAAACTTGGGACCGGTTGTTCTTTCGAACCCATCCCATCCCTAGTTTGAGGGGGATCACATCATCGCTTTTTCTTCCTTTCTTCCAACTCCTTGTTTTTTTCTTGCAACTTTGCTTATCGCAAGTTACTCGACAAAAAGGGGCAAAATGTAGACACCTAAAATTGGTTACCCAATTTAGTGTCCCCCGTGTGCGTTGCCTTCTCGGGTAACCTGGAGCACATTTATATCACCACTTCTTCCTTAGGGTATTATTTAATATTTGATTTAAACATCTATCCTAAGTTTATTTCACCCCATTATGTTTTACCCATAGATAATTAAATATTAACTATTTAATTACACTTTTTACATATATCTTAACCGCTTATCTACCCCATATCAATTCCTAACCTCCCATATCAATTTTATCCATCTATCCCCCCTATTTCTCCTCCCCCAAACCATGTAGTGGGATATTTCCCATATTTGAGTTAGAGGGATCACTTGCATCCTTCCAAAATCACCCTTTTTGGCCATTTCGGGAGTTTGTTCCCTGATCGGCACCGACCGGTACTCGGTCAACGCCGATTTTTTAGAGTGGTGCCAATTACATCTCGGTCGGTGCCGATTACAAATACAGGGGCTAGAATTCGATTACGGTCGAGATGAAAGAATGACAGAGAGTTTTGAGCATCAAGTCTGAGCATAATCTATCAAGTGAAAGTAAATTCTGTCCAAATCAATCCCTGAGAGGAGTACCATTACTCTGCTCCTACCACATCAACATTATGAGCCTCCATCGATCTCTTGGTGACTCTGTTCCTGCATCTAGCGAAGGTGGAGCTTTGTCAGTATCCCTACGGCTCCTGCAGATCCAGCTGGAGATTGATGATCTAGCTTTCATTGTCTGTTTCTCAATATTCCTGTAATTTTCCCATAGTCGACGCCTGATTTTCTCTAATCGACAGCGACCTATCACAGTCGACGCCAATTTTTCTAATCGACGCCGTTTCTCACAATCAACGCCGATCCGCTTGCGACAGTAAAAGAATTCAGGTAACACAAATTCAGCATTGTTTTCATAGTTTCCTGTTTTCTATTGATTTCTCATTGTTTACAATCTGTTTGTCATTTTTAATCAAGAAAATCTGGATGTTTACTTACATCTTTTATCATGTATCCTTCTTTCCTTAATTGAAAACGTGGGTGACATCCACCGAGGGAGCTTATCGCTTCTCGGACTTGCTTTTAGGCAGTCCACCCAAATATCTTTTAACGTTGTCTTTTTCTGTCAAGCATCTGTGTCTCACAAGTTTCTTGGATCTACTTTACAGGATTGCTTGTGTGTTCCTGTCTTCTCTACATTGGCTTTCTTTTCCATCTACATATTTGGATCTTGTCTTATCTATCAGGTATTGATTTCATTTGAGTTTTTCAGGGTTTTTGTGTTTAGTTTGGTACATTAACTTGGACAGGTAACAAGCGTGGAAATTCTTGATCTACACTATGCTAAATACAAATCCTAAGTTCTTATCCTTGTTTTGACCACATATATAAGAAAATATCTAGGGAATTTGTGGAGATTTTTTTGTTCATTAGTTTTTCGATGGTATATTGAATTTAATTATAATTTTTTTTTGAACTTCTTCTACAAGATTCACTAGAAATGAAGAGAAATTTTTATATTTCACAAATACTATACTACGTGATAACCTATGTAGTCTTATAATATCCTTGAAGAAAAAAATTATAATATGCATTACATCACTAGTCTTCCTTGAAGCAATAAAATGTGTATTATTTTTGATATTTTACACAGCTAAAAAATGGAATTAACATCGCTCGTGTCCTGGGAAAACCCAAAACAAAATTCGTGCACCATAAGGTTGATTAGAAATGATACAACCTCATAAAAATTCATCATATAATCATCTCTACTTATATTATTCCATTGGAAAATCCTCCATGTAATGTAATAAAATAATCAATAAAATTACACCTTCACTACCTTGTGTCATGTTACATCACTTATAAGAAATACACCGAGAGCCTTATGATCACATCCAAAATCATTACGATTTCATTATTTCATTCTGAATTGAGCTTATAAAATATGAACTACTTGTTAAAATTTTAAGTTACCTTTAACAAGAGGGTTGTTTCAATTTTTTTCAATTTTTCTACCATTTTGTGATTTTTTTTCCTAAGGCATTTTAAATATTTTGGAAGTAATTCAGAACTCCGAAGTCCAAAATTCAAACTTCATATTTCAGAGATTTTTATTTGAGATTTCAAGATAGTCCATCATCTATAAGAGAAAGAATGACTAACTCCACATCCTGAAAGCCTAAAGTTCCGAAATTTTGGAACTTCATCCTTTCGGGTTTCAAGGTTTGACTTTATACCCCAAGCAAATATTCTTCATGAGTTCCGAAGTCTCAAAATAATCTTGAGTTCCTAAATTTTGAAACTTTGGGCTTTTAGGTTTTGAACTTTATGTTTTGTATTTCAAATAGCCACACTTTCATTTCGAACTTTGAATTTTCACGAAGCTTTTACTTCCCAACCACCCCACATGTGTCACCTAGGGGCATTAATATCAGATTTACCTATATAAATTTGGATTTTTACATGTCATTTTCACCTAGGTTTCAGTGATGACACCTTGTTTGTACCACACCATTTTGTACTTCCAAGACATCATTTTCAAGGTAATTTTTAGGGTTTTCTTTGTTCTTTTGGTCTAAATTGATCCTGGGATTTCTTGTTTGTTTTCAACCTTTTCTTTTTATTTTCCTTCTTGCTAAAATGACGGCCATTGTTGCTTTTCATTCGATTTCAATCTTTTTGACTATGTGGATTAATTTTTTATGTAGGAACCAAGTCCTCTTAAGTTCAAGGGTTTTACAAAAGTCATTGTCTCTCAAAAGTAAAAGGTTTTTGAATTTCCCTTTCAAATTATTCGATTAGTTAAAATTCATGCTTGGCACGCTTTTAAACTACTCAACAGTTTTAGAGGTTTTTGTTTCAAAGTTTCGTAGACTGCTTTGTTTCGAGTTTCGAGAGACTATTTTGTTTCGTGAGTGTTAGAGGCTTCTACTTTAGGTTTTGGTGTTCATAATTTCGAGGTTGTTGTGTCGATTTTTTGGAGGTGTAATTTTTTTGGAATTTGGAAAGTTCATTTTCGATTTCAGAAGTTAACAAAATTCAGATTTCAGAGACTTTGGGTTTCGGTGTTTTAAAGTATTTAAGGGGTTTTTCATAATTTTTTTAGACTCACTGATTCTAAACCCCAAATTAATTTCAACTTCTTCATCTAAAGATAATGGGAAAATGAAGTACACATTCTTAGGATTTTCTCCTCATACTTGTTTATCTTTGGATGTGGGAAATATCAGGGACATAGATTTGGGGAAAATCAATATGCCACAATTATGGGAAAGGTTAAAGTCCCCTAAAAACCTATGATGTAGGTTATATTTGAAAGTGGGATAGCTCTCACTGCTACTTTTCCTACCTCCATGTATTTCCCATAGTTTTTATTAACGACGAAAACTCACTCTGATAAAGCCACCAATTTTGGCAGGGATGATGATGAAAAATTTGTGATTAGGTTAGATACTTATTTCTTCGAAGACTCATTCAAAATTCTAGATGTTGAGGGATACATGAAAATTTAACCATAAGCTATAGTTGAACATTGGGAAAAAGAATATGAACTGTGTATAAAGTTCATGATGAAAGGTTACTTAACTAAGAGTGTCACCAAGTTTCCTAAAAATTTATTGCACTCAAATTTTATCTAAGAGGTCAATGACCTTATTGTAATTTTGAGTAGGGTTTTGGGTCTCGATTCAGTGAAAGAATTCCAAGAATGGATGTTCCTTTACATTTCCACTATCAAGAGAAATAAGGAGTTCATACGATGGGGAGAACATATCAATAGCTCAATCTATTTTCAGTTGGGAGATGTGTTGACTTCAAATAATTTCTTCATGACTTCTTACCTCATCTATGTGGCAACGGAAATGGGAGAATACAATGGTTTAAATCCAAAAAGTGTTCTAGAGTACCTCTCAAATTTATGATTTTTATCCTCAGCTCACCATGGAAGAAGGAAGTAAGAATTTATGAAGGGTAAACGATGCTTTCTTTTCTTTCCTCATATGCCATTTTGATAGGGATCCGTACAACCACGGAGTATCTGATGAAGCTTTCAAGGAAGTAAGGGAATGGGGAGCTATGTATCTTCAGTTTCCAACATTCACATATATCAAAGTCCCAAGTTATTTTGGTGCTCCTAGTAATTTACCAAGGTGTTTAAGCTCGACAAATGGGTTCTACTAGAATTGGTTCACCAATTGCTAGAATTTCATAAGATCCAAAACAAATGGCATAAGGCAGGTGTTCAGTTTCTAATTTCCATTAGCAGATATACTTGTGTTAGTATTTACAAAGTGAAGAATGTGGAAGGAGAGATTTCTAAAGTAACCTCACAACCATTCCATCCCAAAACCAAATTTGATTATTGGGGTAAATTGAGCGAGACAGGTCTTGCCAGCTCTCATGTTCCTCAGTTGGAAGATATTTGGATCCACTGTTGGGATGATGTTATCATTCGACAATGAGAATATGAAAGGTTGACCTTGAGTGAAGTTAGAACATTTGTTATTGCAGATGTTCTAGAAGGGATCAAGGATGATGATGAAATGTTGGATCCAATTTACAGGAGCAAAACCATTGCTAATCAACCTCTTCCATGGATTGATTTGTATAAGGATGAATGTTGTAACACTAAGGAAAGGGTGGGACCCATTTTGAAGAAAACATATGATTGGTTCACTACCTTGGGAATCTCACCTAAGGTGTTAGATCAACCTATAAGAATAGAATCAACTCCAAGAAAAATTTCATTTGTTGTTGGTGGTTCATCTTCTGCCAAGGTTTCCATAGTTCAAGTTTCCGAGGTCATTAATGTAAGTGTTATTCCAGTCATAACTAAATATTTTTCACTATATCCTTTACTACCATTATCACCACTCTTGGTTCCACCTCTTCCATCACTACCTATAGCTCCTCTCATTTATTCTTTTCCATCTCCCTCTATGGCCCAAGTTTTCTCATCTCTTCTTGTTCTTTCAATCAAAGAAATGATAGGGTCTCCACTCTCCCAGCCACTTCTATTTCCTTCCACTACCATTTCCATCCCTATTTCATTTACACCCAAGGCTATTCTAACTCCTACGTCCTCTATCGTTACCAATTCCATTCCATCATTTACTTCCATCACCAAAGGTGTCATTACTTTATGTAATGCCTTAAGTTCATCTACTTTCATGACATCTTCATCTCCATCAGCTATACCAGAATGGTTATATCACCGACTCTAAGAAGAAGAAGGTGCCCCTTGGGGATGTAATTGATCTAAGTGTATTGGAACCAACTCCTAAGAGATAGGCCAAATGGCCAAGATTTGTATCTAACTTATTAGTAAATCAATCAGGAGAAAGGTTAATGGAAATAGCCACTCCCACCAAAGGAAAGACCAAAAAAACTATTACTTGTGATAAATTAGTAGATCTCTAAGTTTTCATTGGGGAAAGAAACACACGAGGGATAAAAATAAGATGTGCAAGTAGCTCTTAGAAGTCTATTAGAAAAATATGATAAGGCCAAATGGCCAAGATTTGTATCTAACTTATTAGTAAATCAATCAGACAAAGGTTAATGGAAATAGCCACTCCCACCAAAGGAAAGACCAAAAAAACTATTACTTGTGATAGATTAGTAGATCTCTAAGTTTTCATTGGGGAAAGAAACACACGAGGGATAAAAATAAGATGTGCAAGTAGCTCTTAGAAGTCTATTAGAAAAATATGATAAGGATAAGGCCACTAAAGATGAGTTAAAAGTAAAGTTTGATCAACACACTACTCTTTTGAAGAAGGTTACACAACCCACTATGACCGAAGGTCTTTCAACTCAAGCAATCGATATGAAAGTTTCTTCCATCTTGGATGATATTTCATATCATGAAATTGAAAAGATAGGTCAGAAGGGAAGATCAATTGATGGATGGATATAATGGATACTTCAGGAGGCAAATGCATTAATTACAACTGTTGTAGAATTGTATAATGAATTGAATGATAAGTGAGATTATGTAAGGAAGATGGATGCAACCTTATCAGCGGATAGTAACAATATAAGTCTTAGTTTGACTACTTGGGAGGAAATAAGAAGTATCAAATCAGATCTGATTTCTCAAGAGGGTGTGGTGGATGAGGTTTATAAACTATTTGAATATCAGAAGGCCATGGAATTCAAGTCATAGGTATTGCAAGATTTGATCAAAAAGTTGGATGAAAAGCGAGTTGAAATAATGGATGCATTAAATGATATTTCTGAGGAATTCAAGGAAATCCATTGCAAGTTTTTCAATGAAAACATTGACGCTCTCCCAGTTGATCAAGTGAAAGAAATTTTCAAGAGTTTGGTTAAAGAGGATGATGAAATTACAAAAACTTCAATATTGATTCAATATACTAACTAGTTTCATGCCGAATTTCATAAGTCGGATTAATAAAGTTGTGAACAAGCTAAAAATACTTCCCGGCCAAGGTTGCGAGGGAAGTCGATACAACAAAGATAGTAAGTCAATGTGCATGTGGAATTGAAGAGGAAGAGGTACAGGGAATTATCAAGCGCTTTATGGAATTCAAGCATCGAATGGATGAGGATTAGGAAGGTTAAGAAAATTTTGAACATGAAGAAAAATCTACATGGACAAGCTAAGATTGGCAACCATTGTTGGATAGGTTCTCAGTTTTGAATTGGTCAAAGGTTGCAAGGTTGAATTATTCAAACTTGTGAAACTATGCTATTTTTATGGGAGAAAGTTCCCTTGAACTTAAATTAATTCTATTTTTAGCAATTAGTTAGTTAAAGGTGGGGCTATAATGGCCAACATTTTGGAACTTATAAATAGATTAGGTGTGTTAAGCATTATTATGAATTTAAAATTGGGTGAAATTACTCTTCAATCTTGGAAGAGTCTTCGAACTACTTGGAGCCTTTTGATAATATTTAGAACAATATTTTTCCATGAAATATAAGATATATTGTGTATTTTATTAGTTTATCTATAATCTGTGAATGATTAGTTCCTTAATATAGATTGATTAGTTTACCTTTATATCAGTCATCTTACTTTAGCCTTTATGGAAAATGATATAGAATCTTTGTGTTCCAGTTGTGGAGAATCTATTTCCTTTCTGTTATCAAAGTGGATTGTCTTTTTCAATTAAAGGTTGAAGGATGTTATATGACATGTGCATGAAGTATGTTTCCATGAAATGTTAATTGTTCTATTAAGTGAATCTATCTGATCCAATATAAATTTGGTGCATCACCATATTTTGAGTTTTATTGTTATCTCTAACCTTAATCCCAGGAATTGAGTAGAATAGGTTATTTTCAAAATGTTTTAGTCTTGTATATTGATCTTAAATCAAGTGCTCCAAGTTTCAAATGAATATGGACTCTTTAGGAGGTTCATCCCAAGGAAACAAGGTCCCATTACTTAGGGATGTTCTAACGTTGTACCCGGATCATTCGAGAGATTCAACGGGTGTGCGATCCGTGTGACAAAATTTTTTGGCATGCCATGTGGGACCAAAGAGAGATGGTACCTCTCTTTATAATTACAAAAATAAAAGTACACGATGATTCATTTTCTTTGGATTTCAAATCTCAGTGTGTTAACTTATGCAAAGAATTTAGACAAGAGATTCTGTGAGATGAGAGGGAAATTATCAGCATACACATTTGTCTGTGTCTCCTCCAAGAAGAAGAAGAAGGGATAGGATTTCACTATCACCTGGTAGAGGTCATTCAACTCCACATTTTGGAAGGTTTCCTCCACTAAGAAACAATCAACCTCTAGTCAGGATGCCAGTTCCTGCAAGGAATCAAGTTTTTCCTCCCTAAATATTAGTGGTCCTCTATAATTGGCACAATGAGATGCTATTTTGTTGGTGCTCTCAAAATTTTATCCTTATATAATGGGTGAACCAATATTACTCTCGTAGAACATATTTTGGACATAGCCAACATTTGTGCAGTACATAATATCATAGAAGATAATGTTACCTCTAGGCTCCTTGCTACTTCTTTTAAGGGGAAAGTGCTTCAATGGTTCTGTGGATTAGATGTTGGTTCTATACATACTTGGGATGTGTTGGTACCAAAATTTATTCTCCATTTGTGGTGAGCAACACTATAGTTTGAACAAGATGCTTGGAGATGGATAAATTAGAGTGTGAGTCATTTTGTAGCTAGGTAAGGATTTATCGACTCTTCATTCACTCGGGCATGGAAGAACTAGATAGAACCGTGAGCGGGTTTGACCTACCCGACTAATTTAGGTTGTGCCTTCAACCGGGATGAGAGGAACCATTTTGTAACCCATATTGGTGGATGGTATGTGCATATTTATAATATTTTTCTCTCCTTCCAAAAAATTGTTATGAGATATTTAGAAGGTATGGTCAATACAACATATTCTAACTCTATTGAGTTGTCACTTTAGAGGACAAAGAAACCTTCTAAACAAGATCCAAGTTACTAAAGGCAATGGTAAAAACTGATTGCTCTTGCATATTGAGGTAAGGGATGCGTAAACCAATGAATTCCCTCGCATATCTATGAACAGGACAATGCAAGTAGGGGTAGTTCATGTTTGGTTCATCTCTGGATATGTATTTTATGGTTGGGAAGTTAAGTAGGATAAAGTTGATTATACCAAATATCTGATAACTTTAAACAAATGTTAACAGATCCATAAGGAAAAAAGACAAATAGCTTCAAATAGTAAAGACAAACCTTCAACTAGAAAATTGTGCATCTATGAAAGCTCAAAGACACACAGCTTCACACATTCTTCAAGGTTTTAACATAAGAACTCATGTTAAAGACTCAATTAAACTTTAGAAAACCCTGCTTTATCACACTCATGATACACTCATAAACTGACAAACAATCTATATCACTGAAATGAAAGTAAAGTGAATTTAAATTGCTTATTGCATTATGAAATGAAAGCTCTCTTCATAATGTAATTGCAAATGCCATAATACTTGTCATGAGGATGATATTTTGTGTGATTTCAAAGGATTTCTAATGTAAGACTACAATAGGCACATAGATAACTATTTGAAAATATCTCAAAATGAAAATGGACATAACACGGTTCATTGATCTACACGAATTACTAAAGGTTTATCAAATTTGATCAACAAGGTAAAGTTTGTTTACAATCTCAAATTTTTGTCAATGGTTATATATCTACAACCAGCTTGACATGATCAATTTTGAAAGGCACACAAAAAAATTGTTTCTCAAAAAAATTTCCTAGAAAAAGGGGGTATCTCGGCTCTTCTCTTCTTTTTTTCTCTCTGAATAAATTTCAGAAAGATTAACCCCCTTTGGCATGGCCTCTTCATACTTTTATATCATTCATTTTACTTCAAATATTCCCCCCCCCAAAAAAAGAGTATTCCAAGGGATACTTTGTTCGTTACAAAATGTTCTAGAAAATGATATTTATGAACTTAATCTCGTACTACCAGGTGTATGAAATGTGATTCTTTTGATGTATTTCACTGCGTCATGAGGACATCCAAAGTATTCACTTTTGACAGTTATCTCAAACATTTCCTTCGATTTTGATTAAAAATCATTTCAAATTGATCACCGAGCATCTCCACTCAGTCTCCAGTCATCATCTCGGATGGAGAAGAAGAACAATATATTTCTACTTGCCACTCAAGGGAAACAATTTCTTCATCTCGGGATAATAGAGGAAGGTTTGCAACTCAACTATCCACACATTTGATGCATTGTGCCCCTCATTTTGAGTAGGAATTTCAAGTACCTCAGCCAATTCCTTCTCCCAGGGAAAACCCACCTTTCTCTAGGACATGGGAAGCAGGAACTAGTTCCAAGCCTCACATTTCATCCAGTCACCAACAAGCAGTATCTGCCCCTCCTATCATTCCAAACATCCCCCCTGACTATGGAGTTTTTTGGGCTTCCCCTTTGTTTATCTGTGTTGCGAGTTTTTGAAAGAGGCCACGATGGCTAAAATTGATCACCACCATCTCTCTGAAGTCTTCTGATACTCGTCCCTCCTCAAAACTGAAGTGCTTATTTGTTCACTCGAGGCCCAAATCAGCTAAGTATAAAAAGGCCAGCGGATGCCTCCACATGTCTCTTCGGCAACTTCAAAATTAAAATCTAGAGGCAGGTCCCCAAATGAGCGCAGGATCTCCACGTGCCTAGGGTCCGAGAAATTTTCACTGGACCATTGAAAATTCCAAGCTTGGGAAGAGATAGCGGAAGCCTTCATATGCCTCTTTGGCACAACTTCAAAGGTAAAATTTAGGAGTAGGTCCCCAAACAAGTGCAGGATCTCCACATGTCTAGGGTCTGAGAAAGTTGCATTGGTGTTGAAAATTCCAAGCATGGGAAGATCCATCAGAAGCCTCCACATGTCTCTTCGACGTAACTTCAAAGGTAAAATTCAGGGCGGTCCCCAAACAAGCGTAGGCTCTCCATGTGCCTAGGGTCCAAGAAAGTAAAACTGACCATTAAAAATTCCAAGCATGGGAAGAGCCAGCAAAAGCCTCTATGTATCTCTTTGGCACAACTTTAAAGGTAAAATTTAGGGGCAGGTCCCCAAATAAGCACAGGCTCTCCACATGTCTAGGGTCTCGAGAAAGTTACACCTCTGCTTTTGATGTTGGCTCAACATGTGGCTTTACCTGGTGTTGGCGGGGTAACAACTTACTTCTACAACTTTACTCCCTTTTCAAAACAAAGCCACACAAAGGAGACACGATCGTGGAACACTCCCAACTACAAAATTTTCACCATGGATAGAAAATTGTAAATAATACCAAGACTCAGTGTGATCCATGACCCAAGGAAAAGACTGAAAATGACACCTTAGTGAAGGAAAAAATTTATGCACATCCACATAGGAAGACAAAAATTACATCAAGCCAGGTGGATTGAAAAAATTTTAAACAAAAAGGGTGAGATTACAATTGAGCACCAACATTGGCTCCGACTGGGATGGGCACTCCTGCAAGTGCCGTAAGAACAAAACATAATGCAACAACAACAGACCATGTGCCAAAAATCCATTGGGCCATGGAGTCAAGAACCAACCTTCAAAGAAAAGTAACAATATCCAACCCTCCAGGAACAAACCGAGAAACCAACAAAAACCAATCACCAAGGACCGGGACAAACTGAAACAGAAAAATGCAAAAATAGAACAAAACCAAAAACTATACACTGTACAATGATGCGTACCTTAGTTCGAGAAATCAATCAAGGAAATTTTTCAAGTGCCTGCCATTAATAGGAAACTCAAGCATTTCTCCATCTAAATCTTTTAGGAAAAATGTATGCTCACCAATTCTAATGTCAATAGAATAAGGGCCCATCCATAATGCATCAAACTTTCCATGTTTTCCCTTATCCTCATGTCTGCTATCCCACAATAGCACAAGATCTCCCACACTAAAAACTCTTGGGGTTACCTTTTTATCAAACATTTTTTCAACTTCTCCCTAAACTTCACATGTCTTTGATGGGATTCTCTTCTCTCTTCATCTAATTCAACAATTTGATTTATACGAGCATCATAGGGACTAATCTCTTGATCCTCCAATTGTTGGATAAATTGATAAGAAGATAATTGCATATGCAGGGGGAGGAGAGCCTGAGTTCCATATACCAATTCAAATGGGCTCTTTCCAGTAGCTCTTTTAATAGTAATTTTGTCAGCCCAAACAACAAACTTCAACTACTCACCCCACTTTTGTTTATTTAATTCCAAGGTCCTCCTAATTATCTTCAACAGATTTTTGTTACTTGATTCTAGCTTTTCCATTACCTTGGGATTGTAGTTGGAAGCATATGCTAAATTTATCCCATACTCTTGACACATGGCTACCAAAGGTTTATCTCAAAAACTCATAGCATTGTCAACAACTATTTTAGCAGCACTCTAAACCTACAAATTATATGATTTAAAATGAAGTCCATGAAAATTTGGTGGGTTGCTTTCTTAGTGGGGATTGCCTCTACCCATTTGGTGAAGTAGTTAGTGGCTACCAATATCCATTTATGGCCGGCACTTGAAGAATCTGAAATATCCCCAATGAAGTCCATCCCCCACTTTGCTTAAAAGGGGATTCAATTGATACAGTTGTAATGGGAGGGATCCTAAAGCTTTCAATCTTCCTAAGAAACATTGGTAGCTCTCACATTTTCTTACCAATAAAGTTGTATCCTTAAAAATTTTTGGCCACCAGTAACCAGCCCTTAAGATCTTATGGGTTGTCACTCTTCTAGCGAAATGCCCCCACAAAATCCTCCATGGAAGTCAACAATTAACTTCAGGGCTTCATCCTTAGTGATACACCTTAAGAGAACTCCCTCAGGGTTTTTCCAAGCCAACCCATAATCAGTGATGATATATTTTTGGGAAGCCAATCTAAGTGCTCTCTTTTGATTTTTTCTTAAATACTCAGGGCATTGCAGATGTCTGAGATAAAAAATAATATCCCTGTACTAGTTAGAATTTATTAATTTCTCAAGAATATTCAGCCTTTCTTCATCAACCTCATTTATCTCAACTGTCATAGATTTATTTCTGTCATTAACTTTTCCAAGCCCAAACCTCTAGACCAATTTTGTAGTTTGGATGTCCATATCATATTCTTGCAACTTATTTTCCCATCGACATCTCTTACTGGAAATTTCCATTTTTGACAGGATATCTTTAACCATAGTATGAGGGACATAAGCTATGACTTTAGAACTTAAAATATATGGCCTAAAGATTTTTGTGGCTCTGACCAAAGAAAAGGCATGTTTCTCCATAATAGTATACTTCAACTCGCCCCTTGTAATGATTTACTAAAGAAAGAAATTGGCCTTTCAGCTCCTTCATCATCCTTCTGTAGCAACATAGATGCAATGGTATTCTTAGAAGCAAAGGAAAACATTTGGAAGGCCTTTTTGTAATTAGGAGCTGCTAAAATAGGGGAATTTTTCAACGCTTCCTTGATCCTAGTAAAGGCTTGAATAGTTGATTCTTCCCATTTGATACTCTGATCTTTTTCAACATACTAGTGATTGGGATAGTCAATTCAACAAAGTTGGAAATAAATCTCCTAATAAAATTTATCTTCCTAAAAAGGATTGAATTCCCTTTTTGGTTCTTGGAATAGGAACTTTGCTAATGGATTCCACTCTCTCAGGATCAATCATGACCCCTTATTTTGATACAATATGTCTGAGCAACTTAGCCTTTTGAACCCCAAAATGACATTTCTTAGGGTTCAGTGAGATACCATATTCCCGCACCTTAACAACATCTTTTCTAAATGTTGCAGGTGATCACTTCTCTTCCTTGAAAAAACTGTCACATCATCCTGATACATAGTAATGAAGTCATTTATATATCCTGAGAATGCTACATCCATTTCTCTTTGAAATGTGGCTCCAACATTCATCAAGCCAAATGGAATTCTCACGTACACATAGGTACCCCATGGAGTAGTGAAAGTAGTTTTGATTCTCTCTGATTGCTTCACAACCACTTGGTTATACCCAGAAAAACCATCCAAAGTAGATAAAAATTCTGAACCTGTAACCAATTGCAACATGTTATCCATATTTGGCAAGGGGTATTTGTCCTTAATTGATGCCTTATTTAAATTTCTAAAGTCCACACACAATCTTATGTCTCTGTTCTTCTTTCGAACAGGTACCAAGTTTTCCACCCATGAAGAGTACCTCGTAGGTTGTATGATTCCTCCATCCCTTAACTTTTTCAACTCTTCCTACATTTTTAGGGAAAGGAGTGGATTAATTGGTCTTTTCTTTTTCCTAAATGGCTTGGCATTAGCCTCCAAGGGTATCTCATGCTGAAAAAGGTCTTCCCTATATGCTTTCAATTCTGAATACGACCATGCCAAGCAATCTTGGTACTTTTTAACAACTGGACATATGCTTGCTTTTCCTCTCTATCCAAGTTGCTACCTAACCATATTTTTTGAGGTTTATCCTTTATGCCTAGGTTATGTTATTCAACATCTCTTGAGGCTGACATGTGTTTGTTAACAATGCGGTCAACATTATCAAAATTTGATTCCAGTGCAACCAAACCTCTAGGAATAGTATTAGTTTTTAATTGAATAATGTCTTTACCAAATAGGGTCTCTTTTCTATCATTTGCACAAACCATTGGTTCCCAATCCATACTTTGATTGGTAAATTATCCTTTATTTTGCAAAAACCTTTGGACCTAGGCATCATCTTCAAAAACTTGCCAATGCTTGATATTATCAGGGACAAACGACCTAGTCAATATTTCAATATCATATTCACAATAGGTGGATATTGTACAATTCTCAAACCTTGATCCCAACACTTCCAATTTGTCTGACATCTGATTTGTATTTCCTATCATGGTGTATTATATTGAAAGAATCAAACATTTCAATTAAGTCCCAAACTGCATGCTTATATTGCTTCATTCTTTGATTTTTTGTTGCATACAAATTTCTAACTTGTTTGACTATCAAATCTGAATCCCCTTTAACAATAATGTCTCTGACACCATACTTCTAAGAAATCCTTAAACCCAAGAGTAGTGCTTTGTACTCTGCAATGTTATTCGTGCACTCAAAATTAAGTTTAAAAGAAAAGTTAAACTCCTCATGGCTTGGAGATATCATGACAACACCAGCACCATTACCAGATCTAGAACAAGCCCCATCAAACATCAGAGTCTAGGGAAAACCAACCTATCTAGGATATTTGCACTCATCAATTTTATGCTCCTTAAAATCAGCATAACCCAAAAAGTTATCAACATCAACGTCTGTGTACAATACTTCATAAGAAGCATTTTTAGGATCCTCAATGAGGTGTAACATTTTATTCTCACCATACAACTTCACAAGGTTTCCCTCAATTGGTATGGTTGCAAATGACATGTCCATTTGTACACTTCCACCTACACTAGCTGCCCATTTTCTAGACAACAACATTCCCCACTTAGCAGGATAGTCCACAATAACTACATTCATGGTTAGGCATTTTCCTAGATAAGCTACTAGTTGCACTACCATTCCTTTGACATATCCAATTACTAGCACTTCTCTTGAATCCATAGCAGTACATTTCCCAAAAGCTGCTATTACTTTGATATTTAACTCATTCATCACCTCAAGAGGCATTACATTACATGAGGCTCCTGAATCAAACATACAATTATGCACCAACCTATCCTTAATAATTAAAGTGGTATAAAATGGATCCACATCAAGTTGAGATTCAACTAGAGATGTGCCCAAATATATCTCAGGTGATTCACCTAGTTCCTCCAATGCTTGTGGTACTTCTAATTCTACAATAATAGGAGGAATCTCTACATTGTTTACACTTTTTCCTTGAGTAATATTTTCTTCCTTAAATCCCAAATATTTGAATGCCCTTTTCCTATGCTAAGCAATTCTAATTAATTCAACAATGGTAACAATAATCTTGGTCTAAATGAATATTTAGGCTACATCACAAGGAATATATTTAGGCAGGATAGTATTAGGAGGAAGATTCACAATTTCATATGATAGTATAGGAGTTTTTAGAGTCTGGGAATGGGCAGGAGCACAGGTTTTATTTGGGGTAATTAGGCCTTTTCTAGATGTATCTTTCTTAAGGGTTTCCTTCAGGATATTGGTAAGAACTGGAAATTTTGGCTTAGTTTGCACCCCCTCCCTTTGACAACCTTACTTCTAGTGTTATATTCTTTCTCCTGAGAAACCTCAATAGTTTCTTGTCCTCTTTGGAAGGGATTCCTCCATCATACTTTTTAATCATCAAGGCCCTTAAGTATTCAAAATCATGATTAGGTAAATCAAATTCTTGTACCATATCAATTTCAAAAGTATTAACAGGAGGAAGAGGTAATACAGTGAACACAATCCCAAAAAATTTCAATAGTTCTGGCACTTATCAATTTAGTTGATGTTGCCCCTTGTTGTGAGTTCCCAGGGCACTCCATCATACACACGTCACCATATGCCTCATCATCATTTGTTTCCTCAAATTCCTTATCTACATCACATGGGGAATGTGGTAAGAAACACCTATCACACCACTCAATAACATTGGCCTCTTCTACGGTAGCAATCCTAGTAGTCAAAGGATCAGGAACCAATCTATTATCCTTGGGTTGAGGTTGTTTATTTCCTAATCCCATGGGCCCCTTCCCTCTATCATCTGGTCTGTGATCACCTCTGGGATGATTTCCAAATCTCTCCTGACCATGTGGCTTGTGCTGACCCTGGGAACTTTGTCCTATCCCTTTTTTGCTCTCGGTTTGTAGGATATCTCTTTAACCGCTTCGGAAAAAGTCTTCACAACCTCTTCCAGATCCACAACTTTTTTTGATTGAGGCCTCTTAGGATTGATCAACTTGACACCCTCTCTCTTAGGAGGCTTTCCAACTACTTTGATGTTATTTTCTATTTGTAAGGCCATGGTGAAATCCTACCTCAATGTTCCCAGGTTCTTATCTCTCAAGTAATAAGTAGCCTTTTTATCAAAAGCGTTAGAATATTTTATCAAACAGGACTCATCACTTGGCCTTAGGATTATAGGTAACCTATTCAAGGTCTTGTTGAACCTAGTATTAAAATCTGTCTGATTCATTTGGGTTCTTCTTTATATTTTCAAACTCAGATAAAAGGAACCTAGGATCAGTCTTATCCCCATATTGCAGTCTAAAAGAATTTTTCATCTCAGTCCATGAATCTATTGAATTATCTAGTAAATCCTTGTACCAATCACGTGCATCCTCTTCAAGAGTATGAATGAACAAATTTATATACACGTCTTCAAAATCAATTTCAAAATCTTCCATCATATTGACAAATAGTCTTAAATGTTGGTCACTAGTGATGGCATTATTCCCTTGAAATTTTGGCAACCTATTTCTGACATCTTGTGGCACCATATTAGGATATCCAACCATACCTCTGAAATTTATTGGTCCAAAAGTATTGACAACAAAAGGAGGTCTAGGTGGAGGCTGAGCCATATTGTCTTGAGGAGGTGATCTTGTAGGAGAATCAAAATGATAAGGGATGAGGGTCTCGGGGCATAGGAGTATAACTCTCAAATTAAATATCCTCTAATGACTCAGTTTCTTAGAAAACCCTATCAACCTCGGAAGAAGCAAGGAAAAACTGAGAGACACACTTTTTAGACACAAATGATGGCCCCTCTCCAGTAGGGAATTTAAATTTACATGAGGACTACTTGGTTCAGAATCACTTGAAGACATATGGTAATCTTCAACCACAGATTGATCACCTTTCAAAACTGATATCTCCTTTCTTGATTCTTGTTTTCCAACCACTTTCCAGACTTGTTTTCCTTTTGAATTTACTTTTCCTAGTTCTGGAAATAAATTTCTAGTAGGATCCCTAGTGAAGAAAGACCTTCTTCCCTCCATCTTTACAAATATTAATGACAGATTTCACTTGACACAGGTTAAGACACTAGTAATCATCAAAATTTTAAACCAATTCGAGTCACCACTAAGGATTCTCACCTTAGATGTGCAAATTCACTATAAGTAGTTTTTCAAATGTCTATCAATACTTAATTTCTATAAATATTAGTAGATCCGACCTTCCTTTACCCACATTTATCACTATTGATGCAAATTTAGTATAATAACTGCTAGAAACTAGAAATACTACACAATGAACTTGTGATCTTACACAAATCTTACAAATATTAGAAAAGGATGATGTTTAAACAACATAATTGTACTTAAATCATGTAAGAAACATTACTAGGGTCGGTATGTGTATGCATTTGTAGAAATACTCCTCGGAAATGGTGTCAGATCGGTGTTGGTACCCAAATTGATTCTCCCTTTACGACTGAGCAACACCATAGTTTGAACAAGATGCTTGGAGATAGATAAATCAGAGTGTGAGTCATTTTGTAGCCGGGAAGGATTTAGCTGACTCTTCATTCACTCAGGCATGGAAGAAATGGATAGCACCATGAATAGGGTTTGACCTACCTTGACTACTTTAGGTTGTGCCTTCAACCAGGGTGAGAGGACCCATTTTGTAACCCATATTGGTGGATGGCATCTGTAGATTTATAGTATTTTTCTTTCCGTTAAAAATATTGATATGAGCTATTTAGAAGGTATGTTCAATACAACATAGTCTAAATCTATTGAGTTGTCACTTTAGAGGACAAAGAAACCTTCTAAAAAGATCGAGGTTACTAAAGGAAATAGTAAAAACTATTTTCTCTTGTATATTGAGGTAAGGGATGGGTAAATCAATGAATTCCCTCAGCATTTATGAACAGACAGTGCAAGTACGGGTAGTTCATGTCTAGTTCATCTCTAGATATGTATTTTATGGTTGGAAATTTAAGCAAGATAAAGTTGATTATACCAAATATCGAGAACTTTAAACAAATGTTAATAGATCCACAAGGAAAAAATATGAATAGCTTCAAATAGTAAAGACGAACCTTCAACTAGAAAATTGTGCATCTATGAAAGCTCAAAGACACATGGCTTCACACATTCTTCAAGGTTTTAACACAATAACTTATGTTAAAGACTCAATTAAACTTTAGAAAACCCTGCTATATCACGCTCATGATACACTCATAAATGAAAAATAATATATATCACTGAAATGAAAGTAAAGTGAATTTAAATCACTTATTACATTATGAAATGAAATCTCTCTTCATAATGTAATTGTAAATGCCAAAATACTTATCATGAGGATGATATTTTGTGTGATTTCAAAGGATTTCTAATGTAAGACTGCAATAGGCACATAGATAACTATTTGAAAATATATCAAGATGAAAATGGACATAACACAGTTCATTGATCTACACGAATTACTCAAGGTTTCTCAAATTTGATCAACAAGGGAAAGTTTGTTTACAATCTCAAAGTTTTGTCAATGGCTATACATCTGCAACCAACTTGACATGATCAATTTTGAAAGGCACACAAAAATAATTGGTTTCTCAAAAAAATTTCCCAAAAAATGGCTTCTCTTAGCTCTTCTCTCCTTTTTTCTCTCTGACTAAATTTCAGAAAGATTAACCCCCTTTGGCACAACCTCGTCATAATTTTATATCATTCGATTTAATTCAAATCTTTTCCCCCAAAACAAGAATATTCCAAGGGATACTTTGTTCGTTACAAAATATTCTAGAAAATGATATTTATGAACTTCATCTCATACTATCAGAGTGTATGAAACGTGAGTATTTTTGATGTATTTCACTTGCGTCTGACTGGGACATCCGGTATTCACTTTTGGCAGGTTATCTGAAACATTTCCTTCTGATTTTGATTAACAATCATTTCAGATTGATCACCGAGTGTCTCCACTCAGTCTCCGGTCATCATATCGGATGAAGAAGAAGACCAACTATTTATGCTCACCACTCAAGGGTAGTACTTTCTTCAGCTTAGGATAGCAGAGGAAGGTTTGCAACTCATCTATCTGCACCTTTGATGTATTATACTCCTCATTTTGAGTGGGAATTTCAAGTACCTCAGCCAATTCCTTCTCCCAGGGAAAACCCACCTTTCTCTAGGACATGGGAAGCAAGAACTAGTTCCAAGCCTCACATTTCATCCAGTCACCAATAAGCAGTATCTATCCCTCCTGTCATTCAAAACATCTCCCCGACTATGGAATTTTTTGGGCTTCCCCTTTGTTTATTTACACTTTGTGAGTTTCCGAGAAGAGGCCATGACAACTAAAATTGATCACCACCGTCTCTCTCGAATTCTTCTAATACTTTTCCCTCCTCAAAATCTGAAGTGTTTATTTGTTCACTCGAGGCCCAAATTAGCTAAGTATAAAAATGGCTAGTGGATGCCTCCACGTGTCTCTTCGGTGCAACTTCAAAATTAAAATCTAGAGGTAGGTCCCCAAATGAGCGCAAGCTCTCCATGTGCCTAGGGTCTAAGAAAGTTACACTCGACCATTGAAAATTCCAAGCTTGGGAAGAGCTAGCGGAAGCCTTCACATGCCTATTCGGTGTAACTTCAAACGTTAAATTCAGGAGTAGGTCCCCAAACAAGCACAGGATCTCTATGTGTCTAGGGTCCGAGAAAGTTGCATTGGCCATTGAAAATTCCAAACATGAGAAGAGCCATCAAAATCCTCCACGTGTCTCTTCAGTGTAACTTCAAAGGTAAAATTCAAGGGTAGGTCCCCAAATGAGCACAGGGCTCTCCACGTGCCTAGGGTCTGAGAAAGTTACACTGACCATTGAAAATTCCAAGCATGGGAAGAGCCAGCGGAAGCCTCCACATGTCTCTTCGATGCAACTTCAAAGGTAAAATTTAGGAGCAAGTCCCCAAACAAGTGCATGCTCTCCACATGTCTAGGGTTCGAGAAAGTTGCACCTCCACTTTTGATGCTGGCTCAACATGTGGCTTTACAGGCGTCGGCGGGGTAGTGGCTTACTTCTACAAATTTAATCCCTTTTCAAAACAAATCCACACAAAGGAGACACGATCGTGGAACACTCCCAACTACAAAATTTTCACCATGGATAGAAAAATGTAAATAATACCAAGACTCAACATGATCCACGACCCAAGGAAAATACTGACAATGACACCTTAGTGAAGGCAAAAATTTACGCACATCCACACAGGAAGATAAAAATTACATCAAGCTAGGTGGACTGAATTTTTTTAAACAAAAAGGGTGAGATTACAATTGAGCACCGATAGGATGAATTAAGTGAGAACAATTACAAGCAATTTGAAGGTAAGAGTGACCATTTGTCACTGATCAAACAACTTACTACTATAAAGAGATATCCTCAGGAGTATATGAGTGACTTCTATTTTTGATTCCAAAATACTTGGAATAGAATCCCTACACTGATTAAGCCTTCTCTAAAAAATTCCTTCATATATTACTTAAGGGCCTTAAATAGTGATATAGCAGTAATGATTCAATCAATGGGAGGGATTACCTTAGGCGATGCTTAGGACATAGTTGTAAGTTCCAAGAAATATTTGATCTAATAAGGGAAGATTGCACCCGGACATCCAATGCCTTTATTTTCCAAACTTTCATGTAATCAACCAACTATTACTCATGTTCAATCAACTTCTAGCCAACCAAGCCATTTATGTCTGCATCTACCGTGACTACACCAACTTCTTCAAATGACATGTATGAGGTAAAATCTCTACTCCAAACTTCTGGAAATGAGTTATTTTCTCTTAAAAGGAAAAAATCTCAGTATAGTCACCCATATCAATTTCATAATCAACAATTTCATCTAGCAAACAACCTTTCAGAATAAGGCTCAAGCAAAAAATTAGATTGCTAATGTCAAACCTTTAAATGTTAGACCCCCTTCTTCCACAAGTTCCTTGAGAGCTTTTGTACCTGTGCAAAATAACTTGGTTCAATATTACGATTGGTTTTATCCTTATTCTCAGCGTCAAAATCAAAATATTTTCCCTCATTGTGTTCTTGAAAAATTTCTTATATGAAAAAATTCATCCTCTTGTACCGAGTCACCAAATTATGTGCCCACTTAAGAAGAATTTGATCAATCATTAAAAACAACGGAAATAACTTTGTTGGACTGGTAGGCGGAGGATTTTTGTGGAGTAAATACTGATTCTACTTCAATAGTAGCCAATACTCACTCTAAGAAAAGGGAATAAGAATTTCATTCCTTGGTAGCTGATCAATAGGTGCTTCACATCTTCACCATAAATAACAACCAACAAGGAGGTCAAAAAGAAAGTGTCAAAGGTAAAAGATAATCAAACAATAGGGAAGGAAATTCCAATAGGTATCACTATACCAAATGATCATCTCCCAAAGGGGATCCTCAATCCTCGTAAGAAATTTTGAAAGGTAGGAGGCATTCCATTTAGCATTGTAGAACAAATGAAGAAGAACAACATGAGTGTTACCATGTTGGATGCACTCTCTATTCCTTCTCAAAGAAACCTTTTGCAAGAAGCACTGAAAATATTTGGTACAGTTGGTGAAGTGGTTAATCACACATCGATGACTTCTACAATTTTATGTCAACCTAAAATAAATAATGTTAAGCCTCCACCATTCTACATTTCCCTTATTATTGGTGAAAAAATTGTTCATAATTGCATCATCGATTATGGTGCAAGTATCTCGGTTATGCCTAAGAAGATTGTAGATTTGTTGTGTATCAAGTACATACCAATTTCCATAGAGGTCATTTAGTTAGATGGGACAACAGTTTAGACAATCATAATCATCAAAGGATTACAACTTACCATTTATGTTATTCCAAGTTTATCATTCACCCAAGACATCTCAGTTATTGACCTTCCTCAACTCTTCACCTTATGTTTATCCAATGATTTCACTACTAAGATGGGTGGATATTTATCTTCCAATTGGTATCAAATGATTCTCGGGACTCGATCTGAGAACCAAGGTAAGTATTAGGGCAGAGCCAATTTTCCATAATCACGTGGAGCCATATATTTCTAATCCCATAAATGGAATTTTTTTAATTTATGATTAAGAGGAGTAAATAGCTGACTATGATTCTACTACTCTGGTATAAGATGTCCCGATATTTTTTTGGGTGAGGTTAGTATAGAACATCAGTTTGATCCATATGTTGAAGCATTAGCACATGAAGAAGCGACTTGTATAATTCTTGAGGAAACATGTTTATGCATATATTATATTCATGAGGAAGGTGTAATCATTCCACAACTATGTAAAAATTCAACCAGTTCTGACAGACTTTGGAAATTTTTCTTTGATGGTTTGAGGAGTAAAAATGGGAAATGTCCTAGTGTCATGTTAATTTCCCCACAAGGTGAGAAGTATTTTTCATCTTTTATATTGCAGTTCAGTTGTACTAATAATGTAGCCAAATATGAGGCCCTTGTTCAAGGAATCCAGTGGCTCAAAAGAGGGGAATCAAAGCTTTAACCATATTTGGAGATAGTGAGTTAGTTGTACATCAAGTAAGGGCTCAAAGTGCATCAAAAATGATTTACTGAGGTCTTACAAAAATTTTGTTTGGGATTTGATAGAAATTTTTGAGGATTTTGGAATCAATGCGATTTCTTGGAATTAGAATAAGGATGCTTTGATAGACTTGTGACAATTGACTCAAAATATGACGTACCTACGGGTATTATGAAAGATAAATAATAGATTGTCAATATGGTTACCCTCCTGTAGTTCCATATAATGTGTTCATTTGGCAATTGTTTGATAACGACCAATAAATTATCATTTTTCTACAAGAAGAGGAAGATTTTTTTGTGAAGAATCAATCCCAATTATAAGAGGCATATAATTATCAGATTATAAAATTAAAAAAAAAGCCACCCAAAGGCTTGGTTACTCTTGAGTAAATTTTCAATTCAGATGACCAGGTTAGAAGAAAAAGTGCTAACATGGTAATAAAAGAAGATGACCTTGAAGAATTCAAGGTATCTGATGAAAAATTTCTAAAGATTGGTAAAGTATGGACTCTAAAGGAGAAGAAGGTTTTTGTCAAATTTTGTGAAGAATATAATGAATTTTTTACATGGAGTTAAAAATATCTTCGTGGTTTCGATCCAAGTTTGGAAAAACATGCTATTAATCTTGATCCTAATGCCAAACCAGTCCATCAAAAACAAAGGCCAATTAACCACAAAATTGAGCCATTGATATGAAAAGAGATAACTAAGCTCATTAAAGCATGCATCATTTTTCCAATCAAGCATTCCTCTTGGGTAGCTAATCTAGTTCCCGTGAGAAAGAAAAATAGAGATTCGATTATGTGTGGAATTCAGGGACTTAAACCATGCTTCATTAAAAGACCATTATCCTCTCCCCTCTATGGAGAAAATTCTTCAAACAGTGGTAGGAGCTCAAATATTTTCTTTACTCGATGGTTATTCTAGTTATAATAAGGTATTAGTTAAAGATTTCTATCAATTCAAAACAAATTTTACAACTAAATGGGGCACGTATGCTTATAACAAAATTCCTTTTGGGTTATCTAACGTAGGAACCACTTTCCAGTGGGCTATGGATATGGCATTTAAGGGATTGATCAATGACATTGTCCTAGTATACCTTGATGATATAACTGTGTACTTTAAGCATGTAGGAGATCACATTTCCCATCTAAGAAAGGTTTTTAAAAGATGTAGAAAGTTTGGAGTCTCACTTAATCCTAAGAAATGTATTTTTTTAGTACATGAGAGTAAGCTATTAGGGCACTTTTTTTGAGCATAACGGAGTTTCCATTGATCCAAATAGGTTCCGATCGATCCTGTCCTTATAGCTCCTAGGCCACAAGAAAGGACTCCATATTTTTATATGAACCATAAATTTCATACGAAGATTCATCCCTCAATTTTTGGCCTTGGTCAAACCATTAACATTCATGTTGAAGAAAATTTTCCATTCTCATGGAAGAAGGAAGGAAAGGAGAGTGTTGAAGCTATTAATACATCCATTTCTCAAGCACCGAGTCTAATAAATCCAAGGTTTGATAAGGATTTTATCCTCTATGCTTTTGTAAGACATGAGAGTATTTCTAGGATTCTCACTCAACATAATGATGATCTAATGGAGAAACCAATTGCTTTCTTTATTCAATTCCTAAAATACTGTGAGATTTAATATTTATTCATTGAAAAACAAGTCTTTTAAACCATTCTGGCTTTGAAGAAATTCAGACATATGTTGTCCAAAAACTGAATTCATTTGATTGTATCTCATTTGGGTGTTAAGGATTTTATACTAAATAAAGACATGAATGAGAAATGTGCTAGGTGGATTACCAAGGTGATGGAATATGATGTGCAGATAAAGGTCACCAAACTAGTGAGGGGAAAAGGTTTATGTCAAAATTTAGCTACATATTTGGAGTCAAAGGCCGAAGAAAATACAGTTCTCCTTAATGAATACTAGGAAGATGACCAAGAAGATTGGGTGTCAAAAATTAAAGGTTTACTCCTCTTAGGAATGCATCCTACAAACATGGAAAAAGCTCAAAGATTAAGTTTACGTCTTCAATTTTTTTCCTTACATCTTGGTGGATGGTGTATTTTTTTTCAAAAATTTAAATGGTGTCCTACTTCGTTGTATAAGAACATAATAGGTGGATAAAATTTTACAAGAGTTCCACAATGGCTTGTCGGGAGGACACTATTCTACTCGAACTATTACTATAAATATTATGAGTGTCTCCAAGATGTGGGACTTGATCTTGAGGAATACCTTTGGAGAAGGCCAACTTCCTCTACTTATTCGTATTTCTAAACCTACTCCTCGGAAGGGAAATACAACTATCTAACTATACTCTATGATTCCAAGAGACAAGGTGAGAATGACATGCATAAGATGAAAATCCTACACTAAGGGGAGATGATACACTAATAACAAGGGGAAAGACACTCTCAAATGAGGGAAAATGGAATATAATGAAAGGGGAGAGGGTAGATTTGAGAGCCACGGTTTAGAGAAACATTCAAAATTCTATTTTCAAATAATACACAATAGAAATAACCTGCCAAAGTGAGAAGCCACACACAACATACCTACAAGTAGATGAAAAAGAAAAGAAATTCATTAATACACCAGCTAGAGTAGAATAATAGCCAAAAATAAGAATTTTATTGCCTAAAGAAGATGTACATATCATTACAATGGAGGAAAAAGGAATAAACACATTTCAAAGTCCAAATATGAGGCTTGCAAATCAATAATACTTTTACAACACTTTGAAATGACGCCCTTGCATTATAAGAGTATCCAACATTACAAATGAGTATCACTTTACAATATATAGGAAATGGGAAAGAGAGAGGAGGGATAAGAGAGGGAACTCAGATTTCCACCTTCAACCACCAAAAACATGTATTGAATGACTAAAAATATGCATGGGAAGCCTTCTAAGGCCATTCCCACATGGTAATTTCTTAGGAGAACTAATGGGAACCAATACCTCATCAAATGTGGTAGTTGAACTACCTAGAACCATTCCTTTTATTATTGGACTGTATTTCTCCTTTTTCATCCACCTAACCTCACTAAAATTAAAAAATATAGTTTACGTGGTGTAGAGGATGATGAGATATTTCCAACGGTAACATGCTTGTGAAATTTGTAGTTCTTGGGTGAAATTTATGGCCTTGCAGATTTCGGAGCTTGGGAGGAACACAAGCTGGGTTCTTAGCATGATCTTTAGATCAACATTTAATAATTTGTTCCTTATGTGGGTGGTTCAACCAATCGGGGAATTTGTGAAGGAATTATGTCTAACTCCTAACCTAGAGGGTGTGTGCTAAGATAATGCAAATAGAAATAGTATTATGAATACACACAAACTCACAAGAAAAATATAGAAACAAACATTGTATTAAAAATACTTTAGAGCACTTCGGTGCCTTTCTCTTGATTTTTTTGCTTAATGAATTACAAAGTGAAACCTCTTATTTATATAAGTTTTGTAACCTTCTAGATTAGGAAATATATCATAATATCATATATTATATATCATTGATCTTTTGGATATTTTGTAGATGTTCCAAAATATTTCTAGATATTTATAATATCTCTTGATATTTTCTAGATATTTTATACAACATCTTTTGATACTTTGGAGGAGTTAATATTCACAATAAATTTGAATATGTTTTACATAAAGTTGGAACTTATCTATCAAGAATAGATATTTCCAAAGCACTCCTCGTAGTCTTGATTCTTCATGTATTGTTGGAGAAATACATACCTATGATGCCTAACCAATCTCTTATATGCTCAAATTTTTCCTTTGGTAATGGCTTGGTGATGATATCAACATATTGGTCTTTAGACCTGTAAAAATCCAAAAATAATTATCCATTGTTGACTAGCTCTCTAATAAAATGATACATAGTATAAATATGCTTTCTCCTTTTGTGAAAAACATGTTTCTTTGATAATGCAATAGCTGAGTTGTTATCAAAAATTATCTTTGTTGCTTCTTCTTGTTCTTGTTTCAGATCTAATAATACTTTTCTCATCCATATTTCTTCACATGTTACTATTGTTGCTACCACGTATTCTTCTTTTGTTGAAGAGAGAGTGATAATAAGTTACTTATTAGAAGCCCATGAAACTGCACCTGAACCAAAATGGAAAACATAATCAGATGAGCTCTTTCTGTCATCTATGCCTCCTACACAGTCAATATCTGTGTAACCAACTAACTTGAAAATATCAGAAGTTGTATATAAAATGCCAAAATATTTTGTTCCATTAACATATCTTAAAATTATTTTTCTAGCTTGCCAATGAGAATCCTTTGGGGATTCCATAAACCTAGAAATAATACTTACACCATACATGATATCAGGCCTTGTAGCTATCAAATACATCAGGCTACCAACAAGTCTTTTGTACATAGTTGGATCAATATTGCATCCTTTATCATATTTACTTAGCTTCAATCCTATAGCAACTGGTGTTGACGCTAGATTGTAATTCATCATATAGAACCTTTTCAAAATATCATTCGAATATTTTGATTGACATATAAAAATTCCATTTTATGATTGAATCATTTCTATGTGAAGAAAATACTTCATTATACCCAAATCTATGATTTCAAATTATTTATTCATTGTTGTTTTAAACAAATAAATTGATAAATCGCATGTGAGTATTAGATCATCAACATATAGACATATAATTAGAATTTTTTCATGATCATTCATCTTGATGTATAGAGTTAGATCACTATTGCTTTTGCTAAATCCATTTTTCAAAAAATATGAGTCAATGTTGCTATACCATGCTCACGAGTTTTTGAGACCATAAAAGGGTTTCTTCAATCTGTATACCTTGTGTTCTTGACCAAAAATCTTGTATCTAGGTGGTTGTAAAACATAAAATTCTTCTTCTAGTATGCCATTAAAAATGCAAGCTTGACATCCGTTCAATAGAATTTCCAATTTTTTTGAGTTGATATTGCTAAAATAGTTTTGGCGATGTCTAGTCGAGCTACTAGAGCAAAAGTCTCATTTTAATTAATACTAGCTTGTTGTGAGAAACCCTTTGCAACTATCCTTATTTTATGTTTTTCAACATTTCCATTGGTATTGATTTTTTTCTTGTAGCCCCACTTTACACCAATTACAATATTTCCTTTTAGAAGGATCACAAGATCCCATGTATGATTATTTTCAATAGAATCAATTTCTTCATCCATAAATTTTACCCATTTTCATTTTAAAATGCATCTTTAAAATATATAGGACCATCATGATAAAATAATGCAAAATTAGAATATAAATCAACATTCTCATCACCTTAAGTTTGTTCATAAATCTCCCTTAATATTTTTGTCTTTTCTAGGGTATCCCAGGAGTGAGACCTTTGTGTTGCCAATGGTGGATCTAATATGTCAGTGCTGCAAGACTTTTAATGTGAAGAATTACCTCAATGACATGATGCTTCTTGAGGATGTAAATTTTTAGGAGGGGATGAAAACCCACTTGAGATATCTCTTGTAATACGTTTTGAAACTAGAGTACTATTTGAATAATATCAATACTTCTATCCCATGCTTGTTCTTCAATGAACTCAACATCTCTACTAATAATATAATTCTTTGTGATGGGGTTGTACAATTTATAGGATTTTGATTGCTCACTGTAACATAAAAAATACACCTTTATCCTTTATTATCCAATTTCTTCCTCAAATCCTTTGGAATATGAGCATAAGATACACATCCAAAAATCTTAAATGCAAGACACTATGTATCTTTCCACTCCATTCTTCTTGAGGAACTTTATACTTCATAATTTTTGGTGGACATCATTTAAAGATGTAAACCACACAAGCTACTACTTCAGACCGGTACTCATTTGGTAAATTTTTGGCTTTTGACATACTCCTAGCCATTTCGATAATTGTTATATTCTTTATTTTTGACACACCATTTTGTTGAGGTGTATACCTTGTCATAAAGTGCTTCTTAAGCCATGAAATTTGTAAAAATTTCAAAACTCATTGAAGCGTACTCTCCTCATCTATATGATCTTAACACTTTTATATAGTAACAACTTTGCGTTTCAGCCGTGGCCTTAAAATCTTTGAACACACTAAAGACTTATGCCTTATGTTTCAAGAAATAAAGCCAAGTTTTTCTACTCAAATCATCTATAAAATTTAGAAAATACATGCTTCCTCCAATTTATGGTGTTTTCATAGGTCCACAAAGATTTGAATGGAAAATCTCAAGAAGAGATCTAGCTCTATATGAATTTCCAACATGAAATTTTTCCCTGTGTTGCTTCCCTAGAATATAATTTTCACAAGGCTTGTTTGGTTGCTCTATCGGAGGAAAAACCTTCACCTTATGATTTTTGTAGTAAATCTAAACCACTAAAACTTAAGTGTCTAAATCTCAAATGCCAAAATCAATTATGATATTTTAGAGAAAATTCAAATGATACTAAAGAAATATTTGTAGATGAAAAATCATGTTGGATTCTTAATGGAAACATTTTGTATTGTGTCATCTAAACCTTTGCAATCAATTTGTTGCTTGGATTTCTATCTAATACTACACATACACCATATTAAAAATAGATTTTATATCCCTCCCTGCACTAACTACCTAATACTCATTAGTTTATGTTTTAAACTAGGAACATAATACACATCTGGAATGTGTTTGTTCTCACCTTTCCTAGTTTCAATATTTACTTGTTCCTTTTACCATGATTTATGACTTTATTATCATTTCCTAACTTAACTTCAGATGTAACAAAATCATCTATGTTTGTAAAGATTTCCATACATCCATTCATGTGACTACTACATCCACTATCTAGAAACCAAATATTCTTTGCATTTTCTTGAGAAAATTTGCATGTAATGAACATTGAACCATTGTTATAACTTTCAGGTTGTTTTTTTTTCAGAAAAATATGCATTTTGTTTACTTAAATAAAATTCTTTCTTCTTACATTCATTGCCATAGTGTCTATACCTTTTATAGTAATTTCATTGAACATGTGACTTGTCATACCTCTGACCATAAGTGTGATTTTTGTTGTTTCCTTGGCCTCTAATACTTAGGTGTATAAATTTGAATTTTTTCTTCCTCCTTCATAAGATGTGTTTTCTCTTGTAGATCTTATTTGGAAATCTCTTCCTTTTCCTCTGTTGAAGCTCGATCTTCCTCTTGCTCTATAACCGCTAATTGAAACTTGATATTTGATAGATTTCTTGAGAGATGAGCTACCTGATCTATTCAATCTTTGATCATGGGATAGTAAAGATCTCATTAATTCGTCTACAAAAATTTGGGTTAAATTATTTGATTCTTCTATTGTAACAACAATTACATCAAACTTACTAGGCATAATTCTAAGTGTTTTCTATATAATCCTTTGACCCTATAAATTATCACCATGAGACCTAATTTGATTTATTACACCTAAACATGGGTAAAAATAAATCTACTAAATTTAATTCCTTCATATAAATATTTTCAAAATCTCTCCTAAGATTTTGTAATTTTGCAATTTTGTAATTTTTACTTTACTAGTACCTTGATAAGTCATTTGAAGACTTTCCCATGCTTGTTTTGATCTAGTTGTTGCTGGAAGACATGGAAATATTGAATCATCCATTGGTTTTTGAATTTAAAACAAGGATTTTGTATCCTTCTGTTTGTTCTCCTTCAACAAAGCTTTGATCTCGCTTGTTCCAGTATTTGAAGTGCTTGAAGATCCACAGGTTCTAGAAACCCATTTTCAACTAGCTCCCGCACATCTAGTGAAAAAAATAAGGTCCTCATTTTTATGTTCCAATAATATTAGTTATTCCCATTGAATATGGGGATTTGGGATTGAGTGAGACTGCTAATCATACCCACCATTTTGAACTAGAGTAATAAAGTGAAATAAAAAATTATGACGTAAGCTCAACCTAGATACAATACTAATTTGATGGAATTATGTCTAAATCCTAACCTAGAGGGTGTGTGCTAAGATAATGAAAATAGAAACTATATTATGAACACACACAAACTCACAAGAGAAATATAGAAATAAAATTTGTATTAAATATACTCTATAGCACTTTGGTTCCTTTCTCTTGATTTTCTAACTTATTGAATTAAAAAGTGAAACCTCTTATTTATAGAAGTTTGGTAACCTTATAGCTTAGGAAATATCTCATAATATCTTATATTGGATATTAATGATCTTTTGGATATTTTCTAGATATTTTATACAATGTATTTTGATATTTTGAAGGAGTTAATATTCACAATAAATGTGAATATATTTTACATAAAGTTGAATTCGATAAACTTGTAACTTATCTATCGATTAGATATTTCCAACAACTTGTGGCCTAGAGGAATTGTTCTCTCGTGTTCTTATGGTTCCTACTTCAGCCGCCTCCCCCACAAAACCCGACTCCCCACTTTGTTGTTAGTTCATTCCCCAGCCACTCTATCATCTTCTTCCATTAGTCATCGACCAACTAATTTAGAGATGCAATGACCCAAAGGAATTTTTCTATCTGTTATGTTGGGTGCCTCTTCATCTACATTATATTGCCTAAACTTAGTTCCTCAGTCAAAATAGGCATGTGGAGAACTCAAATCCTAACAAAACAATTCTGCTCATTCCATGTAAACTCATAATTTCTGCAACACACTACCAAATACCCTTATGTGGTTGAATCAAAGATGCGGGGAACAAGAGGAATGAGCACAATGTCTATGGATAATTTATCTACAATACCCTACAATGAATAGTTTAAAAATCCATAAATCATACTCGTAAATTATGTAAGGATAATTAAATCACTCAACACACTTTTAGAAATACGACACAAGTTTAATTAGGTTTAGGATTTATGCCATACCTGTAAATATGATAATCTAAAACTTGGCACATAATAGGTGATGTAGATAGGGTTAGGGTATTCAATAAATAATTACCTTACAACTCACAACCCTCAAAAATCATATGAAATATCATAGCAAGAAAAATAAAACATGCATCGGAAAAAAAAATTAAATGAATACAAATTTTAACAAAAATAATCTTTTGGATATTTATTCATAGAAATAGCACCATTTGGTTGATCGTTAACAATGCAACCTCATACAACATACATCATATAGTCATCTCATCTTATATCATGCCACTTAAGTATGGAAAATCCTTCATGTAATGTAATGTAATACCCAATCAAATTACACCTTCCCCATTCCATGTCATGCTACATCACTTATAATATATGTCTTATGAACATGAAAATCACATCCAAATTCTTCTTTGAGTTCCCTTTTGTACCCTCGATTGAGTTCCTACAACTTGAACTAATTTCCTAAGACAATTGAGATCTATTTCTAAACCATTCGTGCCACCTCCTAAGATTCCTAATTTTTTTGAATTCAAATGCAAATTATATAGAGCCCAATAACTAACCTAAAGCATAATTTTTTAACCTTATCTAAAACTTGCACCTTGAAACATTCAATTATTCCAAATTCATGGATAAATAATGATTTTGCAAAAAAATTTGCACACTAAACAATTATGCAACACATTAGACATTATGCAAAGGAAACACACTCAACAAAAATCATGTAATGGAATTCCACAATCAAAATAATGAAACAATATACTCCTTGAGTCACCATTAACATAATGCTTGAATGTTTTAACCAAAAATTCTCCACAAAAAGCAACCACAATTGATTAAAAAAATATTTAATTATTTATAGTAAATACGTGATTTGCTTTGAACCTGGATGCCCCTACATCATATAACTCGGATAATTTTTGAAACTTGACCTATTTATCATAGAATGGGAATAGCATGGTGCACAACATCCATATGACTAGGCCAACTTACATATTTTATCTTCTTGCATTTCCTCTTGACCAAATACTCTATATAGTCCTTTCCATATCTTCATGATCCCAACCTCTATTACCCTTCGGCTTCATCATGGTTATTTCTAGCATTTCTCTTCTCCAATATACATTTCCATATATAGATTCAATTTCATCATCATATTATTGTACTCAATTTTATGGATACAAATCCACCATGTTAAACATGTTAGAGACATAAACTTCTTTAGGAAACTCAAACTCACAAGTGTTTGGTGAAAAATTCTTGATGATTCTACATGGACCCATCTTCTTCCCCTTAAGATTATTTTATGTTCTCGTAAGAAACCTTTCCTTTTGTAGGTATGTTAAAACCATGTGTCTAATTCTATATTTGAATTCTCTTTATTTCTCATCTACACATTTCCTTTTTGTGTATTCATCTCTTGAAATTTATTGTACACTTAGTGCACTTAATGTGTTCTCAGTAAAACATCCTACTTTATTACTCCATTATTTATGTGGTGAGTCCCTCAAATACAAAAATCCTCTTAAGTTGTTCAAATATATAATTTAAATAGTTTTTCCCATTACTCTTATTAACTAAATTGTTAGAGAAAAAATTATGCCTATGCTAAATCCAAATCCCAAGTTCTTGTCCTTCTTCTCACCACATATCTAAGAAAATATCTAGGGATTTTGTGTGAATTTTTTGTTCATTAGTTTTTAGATAGTATTTTTAATTTAATTATAAAAATTTTTAAACTTCTTCTACAAGACTCACTAGAAATGAAGATACTTTTTTATATTTATGTCAAATAATATACTACGTGATAACCTATGTAGTCTTATAATATCCTTGAAGAAAAAAATTATAATATGCATTACATCACTAGTCTTCCTTGAAGCAATAAAATGTGCATTATTTTTAATAATTTACATAACTAAAAAAGGGAATTAATGTCGCTTTGTGTCCAGGAAAACCAAAAACAAAATTCATGCACCACAAGGTTGATTGGAAATGATACAACCTCATACAAAATTCATCATATAATCATCTCTTCTTATATTATTCCACTAGAAAATCCTCCATGTAATGTAATAAAATAATCAATAAACTTACACCTTCACTACCTCATGTCATGTTACATCACTTATAAGAAATGCATTGAGAACCTTAAGATTATATCCAAACTTTGTTATGAGTTCATTATTTCATTCCCAATTGAGCTTATAGAACATGAACTACTCTCCAAAGGAAATAAGGTTATTCTTATATAACTATTCATTCCACCTCTTAAGACTCCTAAACTTGTGGAATTCAAATGAAAAATCCAAAGAACCCCATAATTTACCAAATTCATAAATAATAGGCCTTCTCGTAAACTTGTACATTTAAAAACTCAATTATACCAAGTTCATGGCTCAAATAAGATTGTGAAAACAATGCTTTTTACTAGGTGATTACACAACATATCATCCATTATATAAGGGAAGGAAACTCACCAAACATTACACATTGGAATTTCCCACTCAAAAAAAGCAACATTGTACTCCATAGTTTGTCATCAATATAATGCTTCAATGTGTGACACAAAAATGATCCACAAAATGCAAAAACAATGGACTCAAAACTATTCAACTATTTTTGGTTGATACATGATTTATTATGAGCTTGGATGGTCCCATGTCAAGAGGATCTACAAGGGAATATATTTTGGTATCAAAGAATGTGTACTCTAGTATTTGGATCTATAATTTGCCTTCAGAACATTCTTGAAATATGATGCTTTTGTACCTGCATGTGTATTTCATTTGTCTTCAAGCCATACCTCTCCATTTTTAAGTAACAAGGTGTTTTAACAATTTAAGCTAGATGGACCTCATTGCATGCCCACTAATGTGATAAGTTTTGCAATATGTAACTATACTTGGAAAAATATCTAGCAACACATACTACTATAAATTCTATGATGATATAGAGATTAGAAAATGTAAACAATATGCAACCCTCAATTCATCCCTCAACATTTGATAATTAATTATCAACGTGATAGTAATGCATAGACATATGTTTTAGGGTAGAAATATATATGTATTAAAATTTTACATATCTTTGTTTTAATTTCATTTAAGGGATATTTTATTCAATGATTGATTTAATTTCCTTCTTAGAGGATATGATCCCAATATACCCCTAATATGTACATGTGAATTTGTTTATATAGGTGATTGATTCAATTATTTCTCTATCAATAAGGTATTTCATACATTTCAAAAGATGAGAATTACAAGAATAAGGGATGTGTTTGTTTTCTTAGGGACAAGCTTATCAAATGAACCTACCATGGGACCTAGAACCCATCTAGGATTACACTATAGCTATATATTAGAAAACAAATGGTTTGTAGAGAGTTTGATTATGTGCTATGTATAAGGTGTATTAATATAAATAGATAACATAAAGGTAAATTCATAATCTAGTGGACTCGAGTCTAGGATAGAGAAGAAAGATTTAGGTATAGAAAATAAATAGTTAAATGGGATAATGTTAGGAAAATGCCAAACTATTTAGATCAATTTCCATACAACCAACTTTCAATAAATATAAGACTTTAGATATTAGGTCTATGATGATGGGTGGATGAGGGGATATGCTTTACCACTACCTCAAGATTTTATAATTTTCCTTAATTTCATTTACATATCTCTTCCCTATGTATTTTTCTTAAACCCCTTTTTAATGATTTCTTAAAAAATTTGGAGCCTTGTTAGATTTGATTTGCATTGATGCTTTATGTTATATGTCTAAATACATCCCCACTACGATTCCTTGTAGTGGAAATAATTTTCCATTTGAGTATAATTAAGTTTATTTTTTATCCTTTTAAAAATGGATAACTAGGGGAATATGTGGATTGGCATATTATCCTAATTTTCCATTGATTTCCCTTATTTCCTAGACTTTAGTAAGATCTCCTTAATTTTCCTTTTTATTTTCTTCCAAATGCTATCAGGATATTTTTGTGACGTGTTTACCTCTACTATCTATGGAGAACATTGTATTATTGAACCTAATCCTAATGCAAAATGGAAAGCTAACAAATATCTTTAGAACATCCTTCAAGTAAGAGAATTAACTAATTTCCTTGACAATTTTTGTGGCCATGACCTCGTATATTTTCTGAGTTCGCTAAATCATGCAAGAATATGGTTATTAAAAAGGTATAAATGCATTGAAATCACAAAAATGATTATTTCCATGGTGACTGGGATCAACAAAGATGGCTTAAAATTTCATAAGAACTAGATTCATAAGGAGGAAGAGGAAAGGAAATTGTTCAAACAAGGAGAGAACGTAATCCCTCTTCATGGAGGGTTTTTTTGAGACTATTTTATTAAGCCCTATGAAGATATTTATAATATCATAATAATATTAATCACAATCAAGAGGAGATTACACCATGTGCATGATTTCCATGTGATTTTTCATAACCATTTTAGACATAAGGCCTTGGTGATTTTCCCTTTCTTAATTCTCATGTCTCTTGAAAAATTCCCTAAAGAGGTGCAATAAGATAAGAAAATTTATCCCCTTCATCAAGATGTTATCATGAAAATTTAAACTTATGCCATCAATGGGGATACACTATCTCATTTTACCCATCCCCTCCTATCCTTAATCTCCAGGAAAAAAATGGAACACAGAGGATTCCATACCCTATAGAGTTATTAAAATCCTTATTGATAAGGTTAAAGGAAAAATAGTTTCTCCTAATGAACATAAAACTCACACAAAAAATGACAGATATATAGCTTCTTAGAGTTTACTCTATATGAGGAAAGAGAATGAAAACATCACACAAGGAAACAAGTATAACTCTTTCTAGAAAATATGGAACTTCATAAAGATGTGATTAAGTGGATGATAAAAGACCTAAAAGTGATGAAGGAGAACATTAATGCTATTAATGGTATAGAAAAAGATGGAAATAATTATAAGACTCAACAAGGGCAAGATTTACGGGGAGAAAATTAACAAACTTGAAGAGGATCATAATGTTATCTCTTACAGGGGTCTCTTCTCTTATCTCGTATAGTATGCTTCTCATTGAAAATAAATCCATTCAAGTCAATATGATAAAAATATCCTTTCATATTTTCATGAATTCTCTAACAAGAAAACATGTGATAGTGGGAAATAAAGGGATAAAAATGATAAAATGTTGTAAGATATGTTCAAAGCAATGGATAAAGTTAAGGAAGCCTCCAAAACCTTATGGCCTAGGCCACTTTGGTTGTTTCAGTGTATTCTATTATTTTTGCTATTTGTTGGAGCTCAAAATTGTACCTATCCCAAATCGGAATGATCTAAGGATTTGAGGAAAAATGGAAGTGTCACCAAGATGTGGGACTTGAGCTTGAGACAGACCTTTGGAAAAGGTCATCTTCCTCTACTTATTTATATTGCTAAAACTACTCCTAAGAAGGAAAATACAACTATCTAACTATACTCTATGATTCTAAGAGACTAGGTGAGAGGGATATGCATAACAAGAAAGTTATACACTAAGGGGAGATGATAGCACCAATAACAAGGGTAAAGACACTCTCAAATGAGGGAAAATGGAATGAAATGAAGGAGGAGAGGGAAAATTTGAGAGCCACATTAAATAGAAACATTCAAAATTCTATTTTCAAAAAATGCACAGTAGAAATAAAGTTGCAAAGTGAGAAGACACGTCAACATACCTATAAGTAGATGAACAGGAGTAGAAATTCATTAATACACCTATTAGATCAAAATAATATCCAAAAATAAGAATTTTATTGCCTTAGGAAGATGTACAGATCATTAAAATGGAGGAAAAGACATAAACACATTTCAAAGTCTAAATTCAAGTCTTGAAAATCAAGAACACTTTTGAAACACTTTGAAATGATGACCTTACATTATAAGAGTATCCAACATTACAAATGAGCATCACTTAACTATATATAGGAAATGGGAAAGAGAGATGAGGTGAAATATAGGAACTTGGATTTCAACCTTCAACCACCAAAAATAATTATTGAATGACTAAAAATAGGCTTGGGAAACCTTATAAGGCCATTCCCCCATTATACTTTTCTTGTAGGAGAAAGAATGGGCACCATACCTCATCAAATATGGTAGTTGAGCTACCTAGAACCGTTCCTTTTAATGTTGGATTTTATTTTTCCATTTTCATCCACTTAACCTCATTAAAATTAAGAAATATTGTCTCTTTAGTGTAGAGGATGATGAGAGATTTCCAACGGTAACACGTGTTATCGAATTTCACCCCGGTGAAATTAGAAAACTGAACAGCTTGTACTAAGGAACTTCAAAGGTCAATCCAAAACAAGAAGACAATTTTTAGTGTTTGAGGGTATCCTCATGGTATTTGAGAAGGTTGAAAGTCATAAGAAGAATTTTTCCTCTTCTAATTTTTCATGGAATTCAAGTTTTTAACTCAAAATGGAGAAGCTTGCAAAAAGGCCCACACACCTTTGCAAAATGGGGAGAAAATATAGTGTTTAGCCATGAAAACTCTAGAGCATATTCAATTATCCCTTGGGATCCAAAATCTACAAAAAGCTCGGGAGACGGAATGAAAGAATTAAAAATGGTTATTTGACTCCTAACCACTTGTCGAGCTGGTGGGAGAGCCGGCATCTAGCATGGTGAGTTGGGTTGTCCAGGTGAGCTACTTGGTGCATTTCCATGAGGGTCCAAGATGATTCAATACAACATTGAGCTAATAGGTAGGATATCATAAAGTGGGTCATTAAGTAGGGCTCTACTGAGCACTAAAGCCTATCAAGTGGTTATCAAGTGAGCTAGGACGTGTAGACATTTCTTGGGTGACTTATGTTTTTGTGCACAACAATACAACTTGGACATGCATTATGGAATACATAACAAGCTCAACTAAGAAGTTGGTTCATGCATGCATTGGTACCGAGTTAGTTTGGAAGTGGGTGGGTTACTACAAGTCTTTGGATCTTAGATACACATGCTGGAGGTCTCACACATTTCATTCCAAATGTAAAGAAACAATTATGGCTGAGTCTTGTAGAGGCAAGATCCAAACACAACGACTTAGACTTGCATTGGATGTACTGCAACAATGGTAGACAAGGCACACAAAATATACAGCTATTTTTGGATCGACCTCCCCGGTTCAGAGTCAAAGTCTGAACTACCTAATAACTCGGGCCAAACAATAGAGGGCAAGTCATTCTTGTCGCGAAAGGTTAAGCTTGCTCAAGCTATTTTGATGGAGGCAGGTAAAATTGAAGAGAATGGAAAATTTTAGGAAGTTTTCTTGCTAAGCCAACTCGGTGAGCCGGGGGTCGTGGTCATGAGGGATCCTTTGCGGTAGATGCGGAAGTCTAGAGCCTAAGTGGCCTATGTGAACTTGGACCATTTATGTGTAAGAAACTTGAGATCATTGACTTAGATGAGTGTGGGTATAGGTGAGTGTAGTGGAGGGGTCACAAGTCTGATGGTGTTCTTGATAACCTTGGTGGGCTTGATGGGGATGTGGAGTTATTGGCTCGACATAATGAGGTAGTCAATGAAGTATGGTGCGGGAATGTCATCTTTGGATATCCCACGTAGAATGTTGGGTGAGTGTGTTTGAAGGGATTGACACGGTTGTGAAGGGATGATCATGCATGAGCTAGGGTAAACTAGGATCCCCACATAAATGTTAAGCATGTATTACATAGGGTGATGTAATGCGGTGCTAAGTTGACACATAGGAATCCAATGCAAGGTGTTGGGCTCGATAAAAATAAATGTTAACTTAGTGGGGCATCCAATGTGGAGCTCATTTAGGTAAAAATCAAGGCTTGTGACAGATCTTGATGCAACATGGAAAAGGGGGTGAGTCTTACGGGGTTGTATAGAATAGCCTAACACATTGGTCAAAGAGCTCGGGGGTGAGGAGGATGGTGCCACTCGATGAGTCAACTATCAATTTGGCCCTTAAACCATGTTTTTAAATAATCACCCTCCCATTAAAAAGTGATAAAATGGTGGACCCAAAAATTATTTTAAAATTCCCATGCTATTTTAAATAGATAAAACATTAAAAAGGGAGAGTATTAAAAATGATCATTTCTAGCCCAGATATTAATGCTCAGTCCCATAACAGAGAAGCAAGTTTGGCAAAACAAAAGATAGCTTCCTACACTCAAATGAACATAAATTTTGCATTTATTAATAAAATCATGCAAAATTGGATTTGTTGGAATTGTGGATCCTATTTCTACACACGTAAAATCAAGAAAGTCAAGGATTGGTAGATTTTTGGGGAAGAAAATTGCATAAAACAATCCCAGTTTAGAATGGAAACTTCCAGTGAGTTAAAATTACAATAATTGATAGCATGGGTTTATTTTTCTTTTATAAAGGCCAAAGGACAATGATGAATGGGTTTTACAAGCCACTACATCATTTTTTCCTCACATTTAAGGCAATATATTGGTGGTTGAAATCAAAATCTGCCTCTCTTTCTCGCTCTTTTAAATTTTTATAAATTGTAAGGAGGGGCTCATTTGTAAAAGAGTTAGACATTTTTTTCTTCCCCCTCTCTTATTCTTATTTTTGATATGAATATGAGAGTTTTAAGCCTCCTCTCCAAGCAGTGTAATGGAATTTTCTTTCCTCTTTCCCACCAATGATGTACTGTGCATACTTTAATGGAGCAATAGATTTGTGTTTTGTGATGTATTTTTTCCATCCTCTGCATGAGTTTATTGCTTTCACTTCCCTCTCTTCAATGCTATGCATACTCTTGATGTTATTGTAGGTTTGCGGGATATTTGTTTAATGGGAAGCAAATGGTGTTCTTTCTGAATCTATCCTTGATTTTGGTGCATCTTGTCCACCTATCTATTGTTAACCTCTCTCCATTGCTCACCTCTCTCCATTTCAGAGGCGAGAATCATCGATAACCTACTTTTATTGGTGTATCACCGCTTCTAGTGTAGGTTATTTCCATTTCCATGTAATTTTCTATATCCCTGTCTCCTTGGAAGATTATTTTAGGTATAGATAGTCGAGTTGCTTACATTATGAATAGTTACGGAGGGTAGGATTAGGAAGAGAAGTCGGTCTTCTCTGGAGGATTATCTCAAGCCCACAAGTCCCATAGCTTGAGAGGTAATCCCATGATATCTACTCACACTGAGAATGCCTTCGATCATTGCTAGCAACTTGAGGGGGTGTTGTGATTTGGTTATAATAACATGCTTGTGAAATTTGGAGCTACTTAGGTGAATGTTATAGCCTTATGGATTTCTAGAGCTTGGGAGGAATGCGAATGGGTTCCTAACACATCAATATAGTATACATTTAATTATTTTTTCCTTGTGTGGGTGGTTCAGCTAATCGGGTAACTTGTGCACTTTGGAGGAATTATTCTCTATGTTCTCATGGTGCCCACTCTAATCGATTCCCCTGAACATTGAATCCCCACTTTGTTGTTGGTTCATTCTTGCCATCATTCTATTCTCTTCTTCCATTAGTCATCTAAACATCTATGGGAATATCACACCCTTTGTATATTCATCTTTTAAATGGTGACTTGGCATCTAAGAAAGGGTTATTTTTGGAGAATGGACATACGGTCTAAACACATGCATGGAGTTTATTAATAAGATTAAATAAATTCTTATTTATATGATAGTCTATTATTAATTGTTTAGTAAAACCATGCATGTATTTTGAGCACACCTATTATTAGGAGAGTGCATGGGCAGTGAAGGGAAAGTACCAACCCCTATATATATTGTTTGTATTCCATTGTATTGTACACCCTAGTGATGTAGTAGTGTTACGATGTTTTTTTATACTTGGTACGCATAGTATGTATTTATTATTCAAGGTTATGTAATGAGATATGTTATGTAATACTTTGATATAATGGATTATGGAGGATGGATTATGATCATTGATGTGTCTGAATATGGTGAATTCATGGTGCAATTGGTATTAATTGTTATCTAATCTATTATGATTTCTAGTTTATGGCATGATGGATGTAGTGGTTTGTACTTGAATGTATGATTTGGTATTGGTTATGATGAATATGCATGCTAACATCTTGACAAAAAAATACAAAAGAGGGAACTAGTAGCTTCGCACACTTTGGGTGAGCATTCAGATCTGTCTAAATGAGGTGCCAATACACATAACATTTAAGTGGAAATAAAAGACTATAATCTAGTTTCAAATAAATTTTCTTAGGTTTAACTCTAAGGAACACTTGATCACCTATTTCAAATTCTCTAACAGACCTTTTTGAATAAGCCCAATGTTTATACCTATCTTGATAACATTTAATTTTTTTCTTTATTTATAATTTCTTCCATTTCTTGTAAATTATCATTGGCATACCAAGATCTATGTTTAGGATTTGACCATGAAATAGGATTAGTATGATTCCTACCATAAATAGCTTCAAAATGTATCATTTTGGTTATAGTGTGATAACCTTGATTGTAAGAAAATTCAATCAAATGTAGATATTGTTCCCAATTCGCACTTTTTTACCTGTATACATCCTAAGAATATATTCTAATATTCTATTTACTATTTCAATTTGACTATCTAGCTCGGGATGATAAACCATATGAAAGCTCAAAATAGCACTCAATTCATCAAACAAAGATCTCCATAAAGAAGAAATCAATCTAGGATCTCTATCAGTTACTAAATCTTTAGGAAGATCATGCAAACAAAAAAATTCCTTAGTAAACAAGCCGAGCTATATCGAAGCAAAGACTTTGAATTTGGTTGGTAGAAAATGAGTCATTTTTTCAATCTATCAACCACCACAAGAATAACATCATGTCCATTCTTGGTCTTAGGTAAACTTGTAGTAAAATATGTACTAACTAACTCCCATTTCTAATTAGGATTTGAAAAATGTTGTAATTGGATAGGTTTACTACATTGTTTATTTTTAACCTTTTGAAAATTCATAAACTGTTGAACTTAATTCCTAATATGTGTTTCATCGTAGGCCATAAATAATTCTTTTTTGCTAAGAAGTAGGTATTTTGAAAACTAGGATGTCCAACTATGGAAATATCATGAGAATATCTCAAATTTTGTTGTCTTAAACTAGGAAGATTAGGAATACACAATCTACCTTTATAATAAAACAATCCATTCACACCAAAAAAATAGGAAGTAATCCTATCCTTCAAATACACATTTGATGTTCCATTTTTCAAACCATAATGCAATTTAGAAAAATAACTATCATTTGGAAAAACATATTTTATTTCTTGATCAAATTGAATTCTTTCCAAAGACAAAGCATTTGCAAACATTCTTTTCCTACTTAAAGAATCAACAACCATTTTCTTTCTTGATACATATTGTATTTCAAAATCATACTTGAAATAATAATTCTACCCATATTCTTTGACTCATATTTAACAAAAGGTTGAGTTACTAAAAATATACTGTAAACCTCTATTGTAAGTTTTCAAAACAATTTTTTTGTCCTAACAAATAATTTCTCCAAAATTTCAAAGCATGAATTATTCCTAATAGTTCCAAATCACGAGTAAGATAATTATGTTTCAGTAGGAAGAAATTTCATATACCCAAAGAATACAACTATATCATCTTGTATTAATACAAAACCAACACTAGAACCACAAGCATAAGTAGCAATATAAACAGGCTTGGAAAAATCATGAATACATAACACAAGTGCACTCATTAATTCTTTTTCAATTTATTAAAAGAAATTTCACATTCCTCGGACCAATTATATGGTTTTATTTTCTTTGTCAATTCTATGAGAAGAGTAGCTATTTTAGAATATTTTTAATAAATCTTCTATAAAACCATAAAAACCAAGAAAAATCCTAATTTCTTGTACATATTTGGGTGTATCCCAATCTTGTAATGATTTTACTTTAGAAGGAAATGGTGCAATTCATTTTTGAGATAATATGTCCTAGGTGAGAGACTTCGTTTTAAGGAATTCACATTTACTTAGCTTACCATACAACTGATGTTTTATTAAAGTTTCAAGCACTAGTCTAACATTCTTTTCATGTTCTTCCTCATTTTTGGAGTAGATCAAAATATCATCTAATAATATAATCACAAATACATCTAGAAAAGGTCTAAAAACATCATGCATCAATGTCATGAATGTGGATGGGGCATTTGTTAATCCAAAAGTCATAAAACTAAACTCATAATGATCATATCTAGTCCTAAAAGTAGTTCTTACAATATCAACATCCTTTATTATAATATGATGGTATCTAAAACATAAATTCATCTTATAAAATAATCTAGCACCATTCAAATGATCCAACAAATCATCAATTCTAGGAAAATTATATTTGTACTTAATAGCTAGCTTATTTAATTGTCTATAATCAATACATAGTCTCATAGTACCATCTTTATTTTTAGCAAATAATATTGGTGCACCCCAAGGAGAAATACTAGGTCTAATTTTTCCTAGATTTAATAATTAAGTTAATTGTATTTTTAACTCAACTAATTCATGTATAAATTCTTTATAAGGTTTTTTTGATCTTTGGTTCATCAATAGTATGTTCTAAAAATCTTCTAGGTGAAAATCATTCAACATAAGGAGGAAATAAATCCATAAATTATTGGACTACATGGTAAACATCTCGTGTCTATTTTAAGTTTATCATTTTGGGTAATTACAACATAGAAAAATTTATATTTTTATTTCAGACTTATTTTAAGTTGAACAATAGAAATAGTTTTTAAAGTCAGTTGTCTTTTTGTTCCTTGAAAAATAAGAGTATTTATATATTGATTTTGGATACAAAATTATTTACTTTCACATTTAAGGAGAACATGGTTCTTTTCTAAGTAGGTCATTCCTAAAATGGTATCATATTGACCTAAGTTAAGCACATGTTTTGATTCACTAGATAAAATGTTATCAATTTGAAAATATAGATCTTCTACTAAAGCTCTTATTTTCCTTATTATCCTTCCATCAGCCATTTCTATAGCTATTGGTTCAATTTTTATGGAAAAAAATTCAATTTTTCAACTAAGTTAGGAGATAAAACTATGACTACTACCAAAATCAATCAAGAAAACAAGGGTTACATTTTTGATACACCCTTTCACTTTAATTAGAGACACTTGCTTATGTACAATACATGCATCAAAAACAACATAAACTTTCATATTTGTATTTTCATCCTTAGATTTATCATCAATTTTCTAAGTTTTATTCTTATCCTAATTCTTCTTTATCTTAGGAAAACCCCTATCAAAGTTATTACCTCCACAATTCCAACATTTAACTTCTTTTGGTTTAGATTTAACATACTCTTATTTAATTTGTTGATTTCTAATCTGAGTATTATTGCACTTAAAAGTTTCACCGAATATCTTTTATATCCTTAAAATGTAAATTATAATTATTTTTCTTATAATATTCTTTTGTTTGATGAATCAAAGTCTTACATTTTCAAATTGTTTTTCCATTTGGGAAGCCTCATCTACTAAAGTAGGTTTTCCACACCAAACAATAGCCTTATATTATTCTCTTAGACCATTTATAAATCTAAAAACTCTATCTGTTCCAAAAATAAAAGGAACAAATCTATTTAAATTCTCAAAAGCTTATTTATACTCATTCACCATTTTTAGACATTGCTTTAGATCAAAGAATTCATTTTTCTTTTGTTATAAGAAATGATCAGACAAATAATTTTTCTTGAACAACTTCTTAAATTTACTCCATGAAACCTTATGAGCTTTAAGTTTCTCAAATCTTAATGTGTCTTCCCACTAGTTAAGGATGCCATTTTTTCAATTTATAAGATTCTATTTGTGTCCTTCTTAGCTTATTATTTTTTTGTAATTCAAAATATCTCTCTACACTATTTAACCAAGTTTCATCTTGTTCCCTTGTTCCTACTTCCCCTTCACATTTAGGAAATTTTATTTTTCTAGCAAAGTTTTGTATTTGTTTAGTGTTCTTACTTAAACTTGTTTTTTCATTACTAGAAGAATCATGAGAACTATAAGAGTCAAAATAATTTTCTTTATTGGAAATGCAATCATCATCGAAGAAGATTTTTTTATATTATTTATTTTCTTTCATAACTATAGCATTTCCTTTATGATTTAGTACTTTTATTTGATTTATTATATATATCATCTTTATCAATCATAGCTTCTACAAATAAAATTTTAAAAGTTTCTAATTTCTCAAATTAATAAGTTACTTCCACCTTTGACCGTTGATTTTAGTGTTCTAGTTCATTATAATTCATGTATTTCGGTGAATCCATTCCACTCAAATTCAATTTGTCTACCATGCTCGTGTATATACACAATTTTATCCTTGTGAGAAAATCACCATAATCTTTGTCTGAAAATAGTATATCATCATCTCAACATCACAACAGAACATCTCTAATGAGGATAATTAGCTCTGATACCAAATGAAATGAAAATTTTCTCTTCGACAAAATTCTAATAATTCTTGACAAAATATCAAATTACGGAAGTCTAATATGTTTTCTATCATTATTATACTATTAAACAGAGAAGCTAAGCCAAATTATAGAAGATCTATACGCTTTCATATAATAATATATTTAATTTAACAAGATAAAATCTAATTATAGCCATATTAATTAATTAAATTGTGAAGAAATTTTAAAAACTACTATTATTGCTAAACCAGATTAATTAAAGCTTTAAAATGGGGACACAAGTCAAGATTCCATGATATTTACTACTAATTCTACCTTACTGATTCTAGGATTTTGAAATTAACTAAAAACTAAATAAATTTGGGTTCTAGTGGTCAACAGGGGTCAAAGAACCAAAAGAAATTCTACAAATATCGGTGGTCAAGAGGAAAAAGACATGTGTTTAGATCTAAATGGCTATAGAAGTGTTACGTGTTAGAATTCTAGGTAAGTTGTAGACATTTGAGGTCTAGAAGATGTAGAACTCCGAATCAATCGATTCACAAAAATTTTAGGTCTCAAAGGGAAGATAGATGATACATCATTAGAGACAGAGATATTTGGAATAAGCGGGGAGTTCCAATGGAAAACATCCAACAAGCGAAGGTAGGAACATGGCCAAATTCTGCCAATATTTTGTGAGATGGCTCTAGGAAGACGTGAAGTCCTTGGAAAAATAAAAATTTAAATGAGTTTCAAGTTTGCAATGAACCAAATAGGGACACGTGTTGATGACACAACAAAAGGTATCTCGTATAATTAAGTTTACTAATAAACTAATTTCTAAAACAAATTGATGTTCATAGTAATAGAGGGAGTTAAACACTTAAAAACACATCGACACAAAGAATCCACAACGATAAATAATAAGATATCACATCACCTCCCAAAAAATTGGAGAACAGATATGTAGACACAATAGGCAAGAAATAGATAATTTATCCAAAAACACCATTAAATAACAAGATTATACTATATAATGTTATTAGATACAAAGACCAATTATTACTATGCATTAATTATACATTATATTTTTAAAACAATAGACATATATATTCAAAATATACATATTTCATTAATTTATTCATGAATTTTTTTTTTTGATAAAACAAATACGTATTTCAAATATATATATGACAAAAGAGACAAAATACATTTATTTGCTTGATTATCTCGACAACATAATATTATCATAAGCCCATAAGTAGAATCAATAGAGTAATTAAATTCTTTCTATTATCTTGTCAATAGATATTTACATAGTTATAGAGAGAGAACTTATCTAAAAATAATGATCATGAATTCTTATAAAAAATTCCAATGCCGAGAGAGAACAAGGATCAAGAATTCTAATACAAAGAGAGAAAATAATGATCAAGAATTCTTAATACAAACTTCCAACGCATCCACAGGTTAACAGACACTAGACTATGGCCATGTATGAGAGAAAAATGTTATACAATCCATGTATATTCACATTTCCATGGCCAAGAACCATCCAAGATTGTACTCTGTACCCTTGGTTAGAACATCGTCGGTGTCCATCTCTCTTGCCCACTACCTTCCTATAACTCAGGTCACCTTGGAATTACCACCATAGATTAAATTGAAAAATTCCTTAAGACTCTTATTACAATATTTATCTTTCTCATAATCACAAACACAATTCTTGGTCTCTCATACATTCATTCATTCATGTTCTTTGTTTTACATTTATATTTATTTTATAATACATCACTTTGGTGGTTACGAACCAACACAATGGTTGTTACACCTTTTTATAAATCAAAGTAAGAATATTTAATCAAATGCTTGGGATATTCATTCCCATATTAATAAAATATATTATTACAACATATTTAAACAAAATATTTTCTCAAACTTGTATTGACAAGTCTTAAATCAAACTTGTCTTTAATAATATAACAAGTCTTTTAATGCTTTAAAGGATTTAATGATTGAGTCTCATAACAAAGTGACCACTTTTACCTAGTTTGTTTGGTTATGTGAAGTCTAAGGATTGAATAAAGTCTAACAATTGCTTTATTTTAAGTTGGTTTGAGTTTTTTTACTTGTTTTGTGAAAATTACGGGTTTTGTCAAAACCCGAAGGAACAACTTCCTTTGGGCCCCAGTTTCTGCTCCTCTATTTAACCCATAGTACATTTGGTCCTAGTGTTGTGTGGATTTTTGCACTCCATGTGAACCTATTCCTAATGAACCCTTGTTCCCCACCATTTCTTATTCTGCACTATATTCTAAATCATAAAACCTTTGTTTATAGTTGTGCATATTTTTTTTAATCGAGATGGAACCATTCATGACCGCTTGTTCCCCACATCCTCATGATTCCTGCAATCTATTATAATCCTTTATGTTTTGCATAATGGATAAATTTTGGAAGATAAAGAACTTGTTCTTTGGCATTTATTGTTCTTTGCACTCCCTTTTCCCCCAAAAGTATTAAAATCCTTGGTGTAGATATTTGAAATTTTGATTGAAATTATTCCTCATGACCCTTCCTTACACATAAGCCCATATTTCATTATGTCTCTCTTCAAGCTCCCGTCAAAATAATTAATACTCTAGAAAAATTCGAAGATATTTCTCTAGGCTGGGGCCTCGGAAAATTTTAAATTCCCTCTGGTGGCCTAGGAGAGGGTCACCAAGCCAAAGATGTGTGGTGGTATGGGTCTGCAAAAAGTATACCTATCATAAAAAAAGCTTTGGTTGCTAAAAGGCGGAGAGAATTTCTAGAGAGGAAGGATTATGGATTGATATAATAAAAAAGAAATATCTACGGAATTTAGGTAGAATTGACTCATTCTTCTCTCATGAAAATCTCCCTAGAGGATCCTTCTTCTGGAATTCTCTATTGGATTCGAAATATATCCTCTCAAAGGGATCCCTATGGGAGATTGGTAAGGGGAACATGATCAGATTTTGGTGGGATAATTGGATAGAAGAATCCCCTTTAGCTGATCAGGAAATTTGGAAGGAGGTGGCTCAATTCTATGAGGAGAATGGTAAAATATGGATAAGAGATTTCTGGAGTCATGATGATGAGGTCCAATGGGAAATCATAGTTCCCCCTAGTTATGATGGTGATATCAAACCCTTTCAAGATCTCAATAAGAAACTCAGGGAATTCCACATCCCCATATTCCAAACCAAGGAGGATTCCATCATTTGGAAAGAGGAAGACTCAAGAAATTATTCATTAAATCAGCCTATAGCTTACATTTCAAGAAAGATTTTCAAAAAGAGTATTGGGGTAAGTTATGGATCAAGGACTTAATCCCTAAGATCAATATTTTTTATTGGCTGGCTACTCAAAATAGAATCCTGACTGTTGAAAATCTTATAAAAAGAGGAATGCAGATCCCTAATAGGTGCACACTTTGTCAGAGAGGGGAAGAGAATGTGAATCATCTTTTTTTACATTGTCCTTTCTCTAAAGGTGTCTTCTCACTAATTTCGGAACTTTTCAACATGCAATGGATTATGCTTTCAAATATGGAGGATTATTGCACTCAATGGGAGAGCCTGTTTAGATTTCCTTATCTGGCCCGGGCTGGAAGATTTCTTTGCCTCATCTCTTATGGGGTCTGTGGAAAATAAGGAATGATAGTGTTTTTAGAGATTAAAAACCTCTGATTGGGGTGGCTAAAAGGAAAATCCTTGCAGCCATTAAGGAAAATCTCAAACTGTTTAAAGGTAAAACAAAAAATCCTGTCTAAAATGGGAGCAGGAAGTCTTGGATAATTTTGCCTATAGTTAGGTCAAGAACAAAAGCCCTGGTAAGAATGTAAGCTAGATTAGACCTATGGGAAATATGATCAAGATCAATTTTGATGGGGCCTCAAAGGGGAACCCTGGTCAAGCTGGGGGTGGGGTATCTTAAGGAATAGTGAGGGTGATTGGTTGTTCATCTATGCTGGTCCCCTGGGAAAGTAGACTAATAACATGGCTGAAGCTAGAGCCCTCCTTTGGGGTATTTTGGTCGCTAAGGAAAAAGGCCTTAAGGACATTCAGATTGAAGGTGATTCCTTAATTTTTATAAATGCTCTTCTTAATAGAAGTAAGATCAACTGGTCATTAAAAAATATCATTCAAGATATCAAGGAATGGCTAAAGTTTTTTGACAAGATATCTATCAATCATACTTTGAGGTAGGGAAATAAATGTGCAGACAGGACGACCAATGTGGGAGTCCTTAGTAATGAGTACAAAATTTGGTGCAAAGGGGAGAGATTACCCTCTAATATTAATGATGAAATTATTAAGGATAAAAGGCGCTAAGATTTATGATTCCAGCATGAGCGGGGGAAAGTATTTCAGGTACCAAGATAGCTTATACAAAAATCATTGTTTCAATTTGAACTTGGATAAGAAGAAAATTTTGTGGATTGTGAAAAGTTTTTGCTAGAATGACAACCTTGACAAAAATTTCAAAGAAGATGGTCATGGATCAGGTCTAGATAAAACAAAGAATGAAGGAGCTGGAGACTCAGGTCAAAGTGTTGCTTGACAGAGTGGAGGAGATCGAAGGGGAAAAGAAAAGGAGGAGATTCAACCTTCACATTAGCATCTCGGAGGAGGAGTAGATGGTGGTTGGTTCTGGACTCCTAGTCAGCTATTGCTGGTATGGGGCCTCTGGTGGTTTTTTGTTTGTCATGGAGGCTTTGTTGGTCTCTAAACTTTGTGCGGACTATGGGTGAACTATGGTGCCCTATTTTTTCTTGGTCTTTTTGTCCTTTTGGGGTCTAGATCCTGCATTGTAAGAGTTAAGCCTGTTTAACTCATTTTTCTGGGACCCCTTTCTGGGTTTTTCTTTCTATTTTGTTTCTTGTAGTGTTCCTCTCTTTTGTTCGGCCCCTAGGAGTCGATCCTTGCTTTTTGCCTTATCTAATAAAAATATAAGCCCATATTTTTTTGCATTATTGGGGAAAGTGATTAAAAGATTTCTTGTAACTTCATCAACTCTCACATTCCATTAAATTTATCAAATTAACCCATTTATTGATTTGTTTTTCCATAAAAGGTAAATTAGAGTCATTCCTTAATCATTTTCACTATTACAAATCAAGCTCTGGTGTGCATTGCTCACTTTTCTCTCATACCATAGAAAGAAGTTTTTGTCCATATCTTGCTCATTTTGGGCCCAAAATTTTAAATTTAAAGTGCATCAAGATTGTTTTTGCATTGTCATTATTTTCATTTTAGAGGTGATTCATTTCATTCCTTCTTGATTTAATTTGGTATTGGTTTGTGTTTTTCCTTCCCCTCAGTATCTTTTGAAAGAACCCTGTTAAGTCTCCATTATCCTCAATTTTTCTCTCTCACCTTCCCAATGCAAATCGCTGCAGTACAAGGGTATGATCATATTTGTTCCTTGGAGGGATCTATGCCAAATATAGGAGATAATGACATCATGTATTTGAATTTATATGATTTTAGGGCCCATAATTCTGAAGACACTCCCACCATCATTTCCCAATATATCAAAAATAGTGGAATTACTTATGCCATTAGGTGTCCCCTCTCTATTCAATACACCAATATTATCCTAGCATGTGCTTCATGTTTTGACCTAGAAAACAAGGAATTCAAAGACCTTCAAGGCCAAATTATTTCTAAGCTTGATTTCAGTTACATAAATGCATCTGTCTGATTCCCAAATTTGAGGATTCCAATACCTTGAATTAGGCTTAGGCTCAAAATGTTTTCGACTAAGATAAATATAGGTACATAAAATTATTATTGAATCCTTTCTTAAATCCAACAAAAAGGAGCTTTTGAGTTTCCCAAAATACTGTATAGGTTGTATTTCAAAGAGGAAAACTCAACCGTGATCATTCTACTTACCAAAATCATGGGCCTACCTTCTACAAATTAATTTTAATTATGGATGTGTGTATATATGAACATCATTTATGAGGAAAAAGAAATTTTTAACTGGGAAAAATCATCTGTAATAACTAGAGTCATAATTTTTGAATGTACAAAAAGAAAAACCTTCTACATGACATCTTATCTCATGTACATCATTGCATCGTACAGGGCATAAGTTGGGTTATCACCACAAGATGATAAAAAAAATACACTAGTTTAAGAGTTTTATCCTCAAATCACATATGAAAATAACAAGACTCATCATCAGAGAGTCAATGATGCCTACACCATTTTCATATTAAAGCTTTTGGAAGGAAATACTATTAAGAGGGTATCTGTAGAAGAAAGGAAATTGATTTCTACCTATGGCAGTCTCTTCATCCATTTCAGAAAGTTGTCATATATCAGGTTGGCTAGTTTTGAAGGTGTTTACAATAATTTACCTATGTACTATGATGAAAAACTAGCGCTAGTGGAAGTTTACAGAAAATTGGTTGTATTTAAAATAATATGTAGGGATAAGAAGATCACATGCATTCATATACTTGTCTCATTGGGAAACTACACATGTAAATCTTCATTAGATGCACAAAATGTGGAGAGGACAATATCTCATTTAAAATTCCATACTTATCAAAAGAGGTCCTCCTTTGATAGTAAAGGTTTCATTTCAAATCATTTAAGGATTACTTACCATCATGATCCCACAATTGAATACTATTAGGAAGATGGTGTAGATGAATATGAGGTAAGAAAGAGGTTCTTTGGAATCTTTTCACTACAACAGATCAAGAGTATCAACTTGTACCATGTACACGAATGCCTAGAGGATGATGAGTGTGATTTGTATTCTATTGATTATATTAGAACCATTCAACATATGCCTATACAAAATATTTATTGGTTTTTATATATATATATTATCCTTACGAGATAAATAATTCTATTCTAGAAAGGAATGAGAAGTGGTTTGATAAAATATTGAGAGTACAAAGAATCAATGAATAATATTCTTCTCAAGAATCCACTACTTCACACAAATAAACCTCTAATTATCTTCAAGAAGTTCCATTAAATTTAACTATTTATTCCTCACCCCTGGATTCAACAACCAAGGTGTATGTGAAGAAATATAAAGCAAAAGAGGTTGAGAAAGTTGATACTCAATCAAATGAAGAAGTTACCCATGTGCTTGAACAAGTATCTCAACCTTCTGAGGAAGGGATGAAAAGGAATGAAAATAAACAAGGAAATAATAATGACCAAGAAGAATATGAAGAAGAAGAAGATGACTTATAAATCATTGAACCAAACATAGGAAAGTAAGTTCCTTAAGGCCTAAGATTATAGTCAAGAGATCATCTTCCTCTTCCACTGAGGTTCCCACTCTTGAATTTCCCACCACTCAACCTCTTGGTCTTCTTAATGTCCTTGCATTTTAACCTCCTACATCTCCTCTTTCGATTCCTTCACATGGGTCTAACCCATGATTTAGAGTAGAAAGAGGGAGGCTTCTTCACAAATTATTTCTCCTAGTTTTGATGTAGTGGTTGCATTACTTGGCACAACTCCTCGGTGTATAAGGAATGTAACATTTTGTGAATTTTTTGGGTATAAAAATGCTAATTTTTGGATTTAATTTCATTAATATGATATGTATGACAACATTTCTTCAACACGAAAAATACAATACCACAATTTTTCCCACTAGTAATGAACTCAAGATTTGGCTAAATATTATTCAAGATATTAGAATCTTGATTACCACCGATGAGAATATTTGGTTGTCTCATAAAATATTTGATGATTCTAAGAATAATTTATTCAAGAAATTATTCTACGGTTTCAAATGGAGAATTAGAGTTCTTGAAGAGTCTATAAGTGAATTGAAGAACATGGTGCAAAAGGGAGAATAATCGAAATCGAGAGAACTTTACTAACTTACAAGCTCTCCATTGTAAGTTATATAAGTAAAATTCTACAGAGATAAATTCCTTTGTAGAGGTAAAGGCAAAATTTAATTCATCAATAAAAGGGGATTTGTTTAAAGTAGAGTCACTAACAAAGATAAAATGGAAGAGATCTCCAAGTTTCACAATGTCGTTGTGGAAGCCACCAAAGGCCTGCTCCATAATGGTGAGATAGCTAAGGAAATGTAGTTCTCTCTTAGAATTTGTTTTTTTTTCTATGTCCAATACCATTATTCCTAAGGTCATGGATATTTATGATACTTTGATCTGATTTAGAATTCACGTTCTCAAGATGAAGGTCTTAGTTGTGCCTCTTTCAAATGTTCCTTCTTCCAGTTAATAATATTTTCCTATCTAATTATTATGTTTATAAGTTGGATTTATTATTTTGAAAATAGAATTGTAAAATAAATCCAACTTATGTAATTCACTAATAAAGTGATAGAACTTAATTAAAAGAAAATTAATTAGAAAATTAGTAATTTTCCCCTCACGGCTATATAAGGATTATTTCTCACTTGTAAAGGGGTTGGATTTTGGTGCTATGGAGTGTAAATATAGATTGTTTATTAATACAAGAAGACATCTCTTTTCCCTCTTATTAGTGTTCTTTCTATTTCCTATTCCTGTAATATTTTTGTGTGATATTCCGATATATATGGAATATCAAGTTGTGTATTCAATCTATAGAATATTATGTGAAGAAATATGTGTATTTTGGTATTTATATTGTATAGGTTTTTATATATTTTGGTTCACATGTTCTTAATCTTATGCATGCATTAATAAGTTATTCATCTACATTCTTTGTATCCTAAATTGTTTCCTTCTTCTCTTCTTTATTTACAGTAGTGGGTGATCTTGCACAAACAAGGAGGGTACTTGTATTCTTAATTGGTGGGTTAGACTAAACTCTTTGTCCTTGATTCACTCCTCTTGCTTAGAAAAGATACTTTGTCATTCCTCCAAACCATATTCCCGACTTTTCTTCTATATTGAGAAAATGGAATCATTCACATGTACCAAAATCCTCATTCAGATATAGTTAGCTTGTAAATTTGTAAATAATTATAGTTGACCAAGGTTTTGGTGAAATAACGGAATGTCCCCATCTAGAGGAGGGAATGTTTTCCCCTTAACTGTTGATTGTCTCTAATGACCAAATTTCTAACCATTAGGTAGCAAGGCCATAAAGTACATCATTAAATGTAATAATTGGGTATTTAAGAAGTCTAAATAAAGTAAGTTTATAATTGACTAATATCAAACAAATATTGACTATTGGAATGAAATAATACCCAATCTCAAGGCCATTCTATATTTGGGGGATAATGTTGTCCAAAGTGAAGGTATAATATCCTTAAATTACAGAGGAAAGATAATATGAATAAAAAGGGGCCATTATATTCAGAATTGAAGCCTTTGAGGTATGTGCTAGAAAACTACAAGGCATAAGAGAAAAGGCAGGGGTGTATGTGGATGATATAGATTCACAACTCGAAAGAATGTTCCCCTTAAAATATATACATATACACCCTAGGATCCACATATGCATATAGGTTGATAGAGATCCTTCAACAACATATTGTAGGAGAGTTGGAGCCTCCAAATTTTTTTATTATTCTTCTTTATAATAAATTATTCATTTAGAAGGATATTAATAAATTTTCCAAGAGAGTTAAAAGGAAGAAATCTATCTCCGGTGAGTTTGACAACATTCTCTCCAAGTAGGAGATAGTATTTCTCTACCATGCAGAGTCGATGAGAATTTAGTTTTGGGTATGTTTGAATGGTTTGATGTATACACAAATAAACTCGAGCAAGAGTTAGACAAAAAATAAGTGGACCTCGATATATCCCCTATCATTCCTCATTCTTTAGTCCCCATTCCTTATTCTACATTCCTTATTCTATCCATTATTTTCCAAGGAGTATCAAATGATTTAATTATAATGTGTAACCAACTCTTTTTTAAGGTGTATAGGGAATGATGATGGTTGTAGAAGAAGAAAAAAAGGAGTAGAGAAATAATATTCTCCACTCCTACTTTGGTTTCATCATGAAATAAAATCATTCCAACTAAACAAATCAAGATGATATCTTTTTTAGTTTGGGCATCTTTCCTATTCAAATGGTAGATAAGGGACCACTTCCCTACTTGTATCTTATTTTCATTGTTCCATGGGGTGTCTATGGATATTCCCATTTGGGAATTTCTTTTATAAAACTGAACTATTGTCTTCACTTTTACGAGACCTAATTTTGGGTTTTGTCTAGGGTGATTTTGTCTTGTATAATCACTAACGAGCATTGAGAGAATTTTCACATGTATCCCTTGTCAATTGAACACATATGACCATTTTTTCATGGATAAGTCTATTATTTCCTTGTGTAAATAGAGATAAAATAAATAAATCTATTCCTTTCTGTTGTAATTTTGTATCCATCATATAAATGAAATATAAATAAGCACATTTCAAGTCATTGTTTAGATTGGTCATTGAATGAATGTTATTTTATAGTGTTACTTTGTAATATTTATTTTAGTTATAAAATTCCTTTCTAAAATTTCAATATGGGATTGAATATTTTATACCTTTAAGGGTATCTTATGTTTTATGGATTTGGTATAATAGATACATGAAGTTTTAATCACAAGTGTTTGTGTTAAAGTTTTCATAAATTACTTGGTAGTGTTTACACAAATTGGGTATCCATGAATGCAAATAACCCCTAATAGTTTATCTTAATTTTATTTTAAGATCTAATGCATCATAGGAACATCAAGATGAGATGATGAATGTTTTTTGTCTCTCCTGTTAGTTCCCAATATAACTCCCCACACAAATTTGAAGAGCAATATTCCTGAAAAAGGAGTAAAGAAGTAAGATGAATATGTTAATTTTTCATTTTCACATGGGTATGGATCCGTATTACTTTCATGACCTAGTCTATGAATATGATAGGGAAGCACCTAAATAAGGGTTTTGTTCTTCACGTGCTACTTTATGTCTCTTTCTAAATCAAGGTAATAGGAGATAATGGGTGGCTTGAAAGGGTAGGGAAATACTATGTTTCAAACCCTAAAAATTGTTATAACCTCAATATAAGATCAAGTGCAACCAAAAAATGCAATGCTCATTCAAAATAATGGTCATACAATATTTAAAACACTTGATACATTAGACACAAGCCACTAAAGACATATTTAGGGTGATTATAAACATCATTTAAAGGATTTTTTTACAACATGGAGTGAAATGATACTTGAGATGCTAAGCTTCATAAATCATAGAAAACCCACTCAAAATATGCATAGGATGTTGAGTTTACAGGTATATATCATGTTTAATTATAAATAAGTGATGAAATCTATAGGGGGAGGGTGATGGGTAGTGTAAGATGAGATGAAAAGGGATGAAGATGGTGAGAAAGGGGACTAGTGAGAGGAAGTAGCTGCATTAACCACTTTTTCTTGATAATTCTTCATGCTTTCAAACATGGAATCAAAGGAAAATCACCCTTTAAAGGTTATTTACCCTCATAAACACCCTAGTAAGGCAGATAATGTATAATAAATATTAAAAACTAGCATAGAAACATAAGAATGAAGTTTCATGCACTCGTCACACGGAAATTCCAACGAAAAAGGACACCCTAAGGAAAACAAGTATGCATTTTCAAAAATTGTAGAAAGGAAATTTTATAATTGAAGCCAATGATGTAAGGTAACACTATAATGCAGAAAATCCTCAATGTCCACTCAAAAAATCAATTGCAAAATACTTCCATGTAGTTATTGGCATGATCAACACAAAATTATAGAGTATGGAAATGTATTGATTTCATATTTGTTTATAAGAAGGAACATCAAAATTGTACATGGCGAGAAGGTTTTGTGTTTTTATTCACAAAAGAGATAAGGGAAACATGTAAGAATGAGTCTCAAATCTTGCTAATGGTTGTACAATAGTAACCACCTTAGCATGAACCTATAAATTATAAGCACAAGTCACCAATTCTCTGCTAAGATATTCCATAAACAAAAACCCACACTTTTGAAGGAAAAACTCCAAAAAACTCCAACGAGAACCCTTAGTGAAGGAAATCCTTCACTTTTTATACAAAAATGTATCAATTCTAAATGAATATCTCATAGATGTTAATCTAAGGAATGTGAACATGCTAGTTGGTGATCTATTTTCTCGGGATAAAATCAATGGAAAATAATATAATCGGGAAGAAGGACCAAAAAAACATTTTCAAATGAGTATTTCATGTCCTTTTGATAAAAAACCTTCAGTTTGGTGGGGAAATAGAATAATATTCCCTTTTAGAAGCATCTCATGATATAAGGGGGTAAATCATGGCATCTCGACTATAAATGGAATCAATTGATTCTTGAAAATTATGTTTAATAGTTAAAACTTTTGTAATTATGATTTTAAAATATACTCCACCATACCCAATAAAACTAATCATCTTTGTAGAAATGTTCCCCCAAAACATTTGTAATACACTTGGTTTGAGGTGAAATTGATGCATGAGTTGAATGTTATGGGAAAAAATTTAAATACGACCATTCTGTGAAAAAATTCCTTGTTCTACATATTTTAGGATAATTGGCCTTTGTTTCACATATTTCCAAGTGTTCATTTCATTTTGTGGATTTGGTTTTATTTCTTAGGTATATCACAATTTTTTCTTATTTCATAGGGTCTTCCTTGATGTGCATCTTTTCATTTTTCTACGGATTTAAAAATCCATGGAACACTAAGTGTGATGTCCATAGAACATAAAATTTCATTGTCTCATAGCTTTCCCATTTTTGAACTTATCCATTTGATACTCCCACACTTAATCTTCTTACATCACTATTTTGTAAATTCTCATGACCTATCCTTACCCAGTGACCATATTTATTTATTTTGTGGATTTTTCAACTCTACGAACACTATACCTTTAGATACCCATGAACCATTAATTTCACGGCATCTATACTTGGTCATGTTCCAACTTCATTCCTTCGCTTTACGACTCCTCGTAAAACCCTAGCTTAGTATCGTGGCTTCATTAAGTGGATTACACCCTTTTTTTGCAAAAATAATTATTTCTACATAACACTAATAACAAAGTCCACTAAGAACTAAGTTTATTCACTCTGTGTTTTATAGATTCTCTTTTAAAAGTTACTTCATCATGTGGAATACTATCCTCTAACTTCCACTACTTCTTTATTGTGCTTCAAAACCTGCTAAAGACTACATTTTTTTCAATCCATAGAATACTACTCCTTGAAAGTCGTGAAATATTGTAACTTTGTGAAATACTAAAAATAAAGGGGAAGTCAAGATGTAAGTATAAATCCACAATAAAAAATCATAGTAAGACACAAACATAACTCTGAGGATCATAGAACCACCAAGAAATTTATTGAACAAAGGGAGCATATGGGGAAAATGGAAAGGTCACTTTGAAATGTTTTGAAGGATTTTGCAAAGATGGTTGCAAGAGACAAGTGGATCAAAATGGACACCAATTTCTTCATTATAATCCCATCCCATTTTATCTAAATTTCTACCACACCATCCTATTTTACCTATACAAACCGCTTCATGCTCGCATATCCAACATGTGCTTACCTACAAACTATATTATCTTTTCATATTTTAAGTGAGTTTTCTTTTCATATTAAAGCTTATAATTTTAAATTTCATTTAGTTTTAAGTTTTCAACATCATCCTTTGAATGATGTTCATAATCACATCTCATCTATCTCTAGTAGTTTGTGTCTAGCATATCAAGTATGTGTATTACTTATGTGACAACTCCTTTGAGTAAGCATTATATTTATGGCTATATATTTATATTGACCCACCAATAATTGTAGGGGATTGAACCATAATACCCTTCTCACCTCAAGCTACCATGTGGGTCCTCTCACCCTATTTTAGGTAGATCAAAAAGTAGGAGTTAACCACTTCCTTATTATGTTACTCTTAGTCATTTCTAAGACTTGACCATGGAAGAATGTTGTATCCATCCACAGGCTATAAATAATACATATAAAAATCTATAATTCTTCTTTTCGTTCTTTTTCTAGATTACGAGTTGATTCTCTAGGGTGTAAAACTTGGAACCAACATGAGACTAGAGCCATTTTTGGGGAAAAATATTTTCTCAAATCACTTGTGAGATTTTCCTTATGGTTTCAAAAGGGTTTATCATTTAAGATCTCTATGTGCATTTTTGTAGTGTGATTGATGTATTTTCATGTTGATCTATCTTGTCTAGAGTGCATTATCTAGTGGTGACTCCATTCCTAGTTTTGGGTTTGACTAGTGCTACAATATTTACTATATTTTATGGTGGGTACACATTTGTAAAGATAGAAGGATTGATATCATCTTTTAGATATCGACCCTGCTAATTTTTTTTTCCTAAGTTGAATGTGTTTCATATAAGAACAAATAAAGTCTATAAATTGGTGAGTGGTGTCTTCTAATAATTTTTAACCAAGTAGCCATGTTTACTAACTTCATTTTTATTTGAATAATATATTTTTCTAAAACATCTAAGATCTTTCCTAAGCCTACCCATTTCCTTATAGTTGAATATAGGACAATTCTTTTTGGGTTCTCCTTTGAGAAATATTCACAACATTAACCCTACCCCTATGGTTCATAGATCACTTGTTCAAACCCAGTTGATCCTCCTCCTGAATATTTCGTCAACCAAAATATGGATCATTTTCCTCCACGTCCCCCTTTCGGGGTTCAAATTTTGAGACCTACAAACTTTATAGACATTCATGTATATCCTAATGAGGTCTCCAATGAAGTAAGAAATAGAATACCCAAGTTTCAAGGTAATAATATTATTTCTAGAGAGAAACACCATAGGTATTTTCAAAATATTATTGATGATTATGAGATTGAGTATGAGGATGTTTATTTAAAGTTATTTGTGCACACTCTTGAAGAATATTATAGAGAATGGTTTAATGCATTACCTCATGGGAGTATTGACTATTGGGAGGAAATGATGAATGCATTTAGAATTTAGTATGGTGATAGAACTGATCCTCAATTTCTTTTGTCTAAGTTTGAGAATATCAAGAAGAATCCTAATGAATGTGTACAAGACTTTAATACCAAGTTCAAAAAGACATTTAAGATACTCCCATCCACTCTTAGGGCAATTAATGAGTCTTTCTTGAAAAAATATTATGATTCTTTTAATAATAAGGAAACTTTTTACCTAATAGATAAGGCCCCTACTAATTTTAGGCAATATTTTTCATGGCCATACATGTTAAAAAAAAAATATCAAGGCTGCTAGTAAACCTCCCAAAAGAGAAGGGGTCAAACTTGTGAATCCTAAGAAGAAACAAACTAGTAAATCATCTAATTTGGAAGATACAATGAAGACTCTAGTTGGTGTTGTTAAGGATATATCTTATAAGTTGGATAGAATATAAAAGAAAATTTTCATGGGTTTTTAGAATTAAAATAATAACTAGACCTTACCTCATGTTAGAGGAGATGATAAGGGAAAGAGACCTATAGATCAGGATGGTAGGAAACAAACATTTAGAGACACTATAGGGGTATCTGAACCTTTGAGTTCTCATGTTTCAATAGTAGTTAAAGTTCGATCATTTATTGGTATGAAAAATGCATCTTATCCCATGTTCCTTGTGAACAAGTGACCTTAATAGAAGAAGTTGAGGAGTCTAGATCTGATTAGGAATATGATCATACATTGATCATTGATTATCTCTTATACCTTAGAAGTGGAGTTACCTCCACATATTTCTTATGAGCCAATCTTTGATGACTTTTGGATAGATTTGAGTAAGGTGTGTTATTCTTCCATTGAAGATGGTTATGAATAAACATGACTTAAGATTTTGAGCTTCCCAATCGTGACTTTTAGTACTAATAAGGTTCATTTTAGTACTCATCATTTAATCTTAAATAATTTCAAAACTAGGTGGTGTACAAGGATCTCTGTAAAAGGGGATGAAGGAGACACTTATTTTACAGTCTTTGCTCTAGAATTGAAAATGCTTGAAAGGAAATTCAATAACTAAAAGTGAATCTAATATAAAAAACTGAAATAAATAACTAAAATAAAATCTAATCTAAAAAATTAAAATAAATAACTGAAAATAATGAAATGACAGTAAACAAATAAAACTAAAGCTTCACCAAAAAAATTGCGAAAAAACATAATGTTGAATTAAACAATCTAAATAAAACAATAATGATTCTATTCTTAAAAAACAATAAACCATCCTCCTCCTTGGGTAAGAGTGGGCCCTTGCTCTTCCCTCAGAGTTGGGTTAAAAAAATAAAAACAAGTTGCTGCTAAGATACTTGAACTGTGGATTTTATTAATCAGAAATGATGTTATAAAAATCATCCATCTTCTACCACTATTGCATTGAGTGCTTTGGAGAGATATTTATAACTCATCCCTTGGCCAATACTCAAATATTATAGAACTACCTACATATAATCTTGGGAAAGACTTGACTTCATCTTCCACTTTCCAATGAGATAAATGTGGAAGGAATTTATTCAAACACTATATCTCTAAATTTTACTACTTATTTCATTTACATTTAACTACTACTTTCCAAGAAGGCAAATGTGGAAGAAATTTAATCAAATATTACAACTCTATATTAAACTACCTCTTCCACATGCACTTAAATACTTATTTCACTTGTTAAGGAGAAAAATGTGGAAGAGATATATTCAAATATTACAAATCTATATTGAACTTCCTCTTCTACGTGCACTTAACTACTCATTCTATTTGTCAAGTCTACTCTTGCATGATTGAATATTTCAACATGACAGTTGTCCCACCATATTCGTATCCCTATTTTTTAATCACTACTGTGAATTCAATTTGAATAATATTTCTATAAAAAAATTGGTTTGGTGCTCTTTATTGTAAGCTTTCCATAACATTTCAAAATTCTTATTGTTATTGATAAATGAGAGATATAATGTAGTTTCTTGAACTTATGTTTTTCTTATTTACTTTCTTTCAACCTTATTCTATTGATACTTTAAATGAATATATCTACTCAATTATTGTTTGTGTACAAATGGAGTGAGGTTTTTCCTCCTAGAATTAAAAACTCTCTCAATTTCTCATTTGGAGTTATATAGTTGTAGTTAGAAGGAATTTAATCTTGTTTGTATGAGTCTTGTGCTTAAAAACCATCCTAAAATGTGGATATCTTCGTAACCATTATTTCTATATAAAAATGGAGAGAGACTTTTCCTCCTATAAATAAGAGGAACAAATATCTCTCTCAATTTCTTATTTGGAGGTAGGTGATTTTATATAGAGAAATTTCGATATTGATTTTGTGAGTAATGTGCTTGACCATGTGACTCCTACACTTTTGGCTTTATGATTCTTGCACTCTTGGATTTTTGAGTCATGTGCTCTTGACTATGTGAGTCATACAATTTGGTAATGTGAGAAATATTATTTGGCTATGTGATTCTTGTGCTTTTGGCTATGCGAGTCATGCATTTTTGGCTATGTGAGTCATGTGCTTACTTTATGATAAATTCTAGAGAATAGTCCAAAGTGTTCTAAAGTGATTTAGCTTTCAAATATTTTCAAATGACCTACTCATACACAATATTGCACTCCAATTTACAAGAAATATTAGGAAATGAAAACATTTGTATTGAAAAAATAGATCAAATATATTCTACATTTTATCTTAAATAAGTTATCTAGTTCTTAAGACTACATCTAAATCCACTTTATAAGAGAAGTAAGAATACTATTTTGTGAAATAAATGAGACATAGTTTAGTATCGCCACTCCCCCACACTTAAGTTCATGTATGTACTCATACATATAATTGATTTCAATACATATTTTGATTTTAAGCCCTTTTTTTTATCGTTCTTCTCCTTTTTACAAGACTGGTGATTATTTTCTTTACAAAATTAGTATTATTTTTTTCTTTTCTTTTTGAAATCGCCATATTTCTTATATATATCAAAAATTTTATTTTGTAATTTTCAAATATATTTTTAGGCTTGTATCTTCTTCTCCCCCACACTTGGCTTCTTGCATGGTTTTTTTCTTCCCAAAAGAAGTTATCTGCTTCTCTTCTATTCTTTTTGTAACATCCAAACTCTCTCATCTACTACTATAAGCCTTATTGAAAAATAAATATTTCTCTTTTAGATAGGTTCTTGGAAGTGGAATTATCTGTAATCAAAATAACTAATAACTTTATCTAAGAATAAAATGATAGAATATACCTAGACCATATTTCAAAGTTATTCATGCTTTCTTATTGTTGCACAACCTTGATTTCTGTAAATGCTAGAGAGAACAGTAAATAAATTTAGATTTTTTTAACTTGTAAGAACAATATTGTCGATTCAAAGAACTTCAACCTTGCAGATTTGAAATAAATAGAAAATTGAATCAAATATATATATATATATATATATATTATTGGCAAATAGTTTTTTGAAAGGGACTATACCCTTGTTTACAAAAGAAGGCCTAGAAGCCAGAATAAGCAAGAGAACCAGAGAGAAAAGGATCAGAATCCAAATGTTACAATGAAGTTCAAAGTAGCCAAAAAATAGCTACCAAGACGAAACAAAACAACAAAATTACTGCAAAAAAGCAGTAAAGGGTCCGCAAAAAAATAGCAAAAAAACAAACAAGGACAACAGAAGCATCTACAACTACTTTTTAGTAGCTTTGTCAATGATGGTTTTGATATTCTTCCAGGATTTGAACATACCCAAAGTTGTCATGTGGGCAGCGTCATTATAATCCAGCTACTCCATGGTCTTCTTACTTTCCTTATCATTACCCCAAAGAGTTGCCGGAACTCCGCTTAGGTTGGAGACACTTTTGATGTGTTGCTCAATGAACTCCTCAATCGCCCTAAAGATGGCTATGTTGTAATCATGTCGAGTTTTGGCCTTCCCTAAACGGGAGTCTAAGGAGTGCAGTTTCTTGTAGATATCCTCAATTTGGCTGCTGTCAACATCCTCCTCCTCCTCCTTCCTCTTTCCTTTCTGTTTTGCCAAGTTTTTAACTTCATCCTTCAACAATTTCATATCAGCCTCTAAGGCTTCCAACCTTCTTGAAGGGCTTTCCAATTGCACTTCTGGGGGCTGGCACTGCTGATATTCAGGAGGTCATGAGCAATTTCAAATTCATGAGAACCCTTCTCCACAGCAAGAGTCTCAAGGTTAAGCTTCCTAGAAGCCCTGGTAACTTGGTCTCCGCGAGGAAGAGGCTAAGTGGGGGCGGGAACAATAGAAGGGGGAATGGGAGAAGAAGCCTAAAAACCAACGGGGGGTGATAGCGGCGGTGGTGGGGGGGAGAAAGGAGAAATAGGGCTGGCAGCGAGAGCCCGGAGAGGGGGAAACAAGCTACGGGAGGATGGGAGGCCCAGGAAACTTGAGGAGATAGCATTTGTGCAGCAAAAAAATCAGCCCTTGGTGCAAAGGAACCGCCCGAGAATTATTTTGAAACTCTAGAATGGAGTGTTCAAGAGAGTTTAGCAAGTAATGGGGGAAACAAACCAAACGATCCCTACGAAAGTGATTAAGAAAAATAAGGTGTTTTACAGGAACAGTGATAAACCTTCCTTCCAGGAGATGAATCGTATCATCATGTGGGTTATTTCATTATAAGGTGGAGGGATCGAGCTAACAAGTAGGCCCACTGTTATGTAGGTCAACTTCTCCTCTCCCTCAACAAATCTCCTCTCTTCAGCATCTTTATCGACCCTTTTGTTGAAGAATCGAAGCCCTCCAAGCCAAGGCCGGTCACTTCAACAATAAGTTCTTCATTGATTAAGACCTTATACCCCCCATATTCCACTGTCCTCTCCTTCCAATCCTTTGCAAAATGCACAGAGATGCTCTGATCATGCCCCTGAACCTTTTCCATGAAGTTTGTTATGCCACCCTTGCTAAGAATGTTCCACAGCTCAATATTATCTTTCCAGTCTGGGTCCACACTAGGCTCAATTTGACAAGGAGGACCCCCCATCTTCTCTGCTCTGAACTGATTGCAACAAATTCCTAACTGATCTCTAAAGCCAGTCCACTTTTTGCTATAGTAATCCGCACAATATTGGAAATGAGAGCCGTTGCTTTTCCCACGATCGGCTGCGTGTCTGCTGATCTGAGCCTGCTGAAAAACACATGTGAGAATAGCCCGCTCCCTATCATCAATCACTTTATCACCGCCTTCGGTTTCCGTGGAGGTTTGAATCCACCTTTTAACAGTCTCAATGCAGCCCGCATGCATGATTTTCAAAACCGTGTATCTCCACTTGAAATTCCCCATATGATTCACACTATCTTGATTATTAGACGTGATTTTCATAAACCAATACTTTAAATCAACACGTGTGGGAGTATTTTTGAAGTTGATCCACACCCAAAAATCATAACTCATTTCTAGATATTGCTTGCATATGGAGATCCGCCTGAATGTTGTTTTGAAGCTATTTAGGGATGCTATTATTGTCCTAAACTGTAAGGTTAACATTAATGTCATAATTTACCAGCACATCCGCCAATTTATTACCCTCCCTGTAGGTATGCATGATCCTCGATGTTATTGAAAGTATGACTAATACTTATGGACTATGCAATAAAATCCTTGATGGTCCAACTTGGAGATGATCACTTTGTTTAAGAAGATTAATGATATTTAGGGAGTCTCCTTCAATAATGAGGTTCTGAATATTTTGTGTCTGGGTAATTCTCAGACCCCAAAGAGCAGATAGAGCTTCGGCAAAATGATTAGTTTGAATTCCCATTTTACCAGCATATGCAGCTATCAGATTTCCTTTATGATCCCGTATCGCTCCTCCCCCTGCCGCAATCCCAGGGTTTCCTTTAGAAGCCCCATCAAAGTTCAACTTATACCAATTTAGATCAGGAGGATGCCATTTAATCAAAGATCTATCAATGCTATTCCCGAGGATTGTTCCAACTATTAATTGATCCTATCTGCCAGTTGGATAGAATATATTCTTCATTTTCTGGATATCTCATGTTCTTGGGGGGTTTAAATCCAGCAATATTCTCTTTGATACCATTAGAAATTTTACCAATACTAATCTTGTAGTTTTGCTTTTTATTTCTGAAGATAATATCATTTCTATCCTTCCATATTCTCCAGATTAAATGAGGGATAACCAGCTTCCAGATCCTTTTAACAACACAATGCCTAAAGGGTGGGTTCCATTGAGTCCAAAGCTGATTGAGATCCTTCGGCAGCACCCAGAGAGCTTCAAATTTAGAAAGGGCAAAACTCCATATTCTAGTGGCATACTCACAATGTATGAACAGGTGGCTGATATCCTCAGAATCTTTCTTACAAAGATGGCACCTATTAGGGATCATTAATCCTCTTCTCATCAGATTGTCATTGGTAAGAATCCTACCTCTGATAGCCAGCCAAAGGAAAAAATTTATTTTGGGAGTTAAATCAGACATCCAAATCCTGTTCCAATTGAACTCTGTTTGATTACTATGAAAGAAGTTATTGTATCCAGTTTTGACAGAGTAATTCCCATCATTGGAGTTATTCCATACCAGCTCATCCTTGGAATCCATCTGACTTAATGGAATAAGATCTAATTGATCTTGAAGGGAGGAAGTAATTTGTTTCAGATCATTTCTCTCCACAGTAAGTTTTTTCCACTTCTTTCTGGTACCATTTTCCTCAATATAGCCCTTGATTTTGATGTCATACTTGTTTATAAGACTGTCCTTGGCCATCCCAAAACTCTCCATGAGGTTTCCATTAAACCAATTATCCTCCCAGAAGTTTATGTCCCTACCATCCCCCACTTTCCATTTACTACCCTGCCTGATGAAATTTCTGCTTTTAACCAAATTGTTCCAAAAAATGGAACCATTGGGGAGCTGTTCATCTTGTAGAAAGGAGTACATAGATTGATGTTTAAGATATTTAGCTTTAATTAAATCTATCCAGGGTTGTTTCTCAGTCAGCATTCTCCAGCCCATTTTAGCAATGAGGGCCTCATTCATTTTCTCAATATCTTTTATACCCAGACCTCCCATAAACTTCGGGGTGCAAACCTTATCCCAAGCCACTAAGTGAAATTTGAATTTCTCATCCATGCCTTGCCATAATTTTTTTTTTTGGATCCTTTCAATCTTATCCCTGAAAGAAGAGGGGATCTTGTAGAGTGACATGATATAAATTGGCAGATTTTGGAGAGTACTTTTGATGAGCAGGCACTTACCAGCACTAGATAGAATTGCTCCTTTCCAACCAGCCATTTTTTTTTGGAATCTCTCCAATAAATCATCCCACACCTTGCAAGAGACTTTCCTAGTGCCGAGAGGAAGCCCCAGGTAAGTGGCTGGAAGCTCACTTATTTTACAGCCCAAAATTTTAGCTATTTTAAGTTGTCTTTCCTCAGGAGTGTTGAAGAAGAAGATGGTGCTTTTGTCATAATTGATCTCCTACCCAGAAGCAGATTCATAGAGCCGCAGCAAGGCCTTGGTAGCCTTGGCTTCAATGACAGATGCCAGAAGAAGAAGGATAGTGTCGTCCACAAATTGCTGATGGGAGACAACTTGACTGATGGAGGTGGGCTTAGAGCCACTTAAAATCCCGTCATTCACCGCTTTACCAATTGTTCTACTGAGGCTGTCAGCCAAGAGAATGAATAGTAAGGGGGAGATAGGGTCTCCTTGTCTCAGACCCCTGCTGCTAGTAAAAAAGCCCACTGGTTCACCATTAACAACCACAGAAAATCTGGCCGTAGATATGCAAGCCTTAATAATTCTTCTAAATTTTTCCGGAAACCCAAATTTTGTTAAGACTTTGTCAAGGAAAACCCAAGAGACCTTGTCAAAAGCTTTATTCATATCAAGCTTGAGGACCATACTTGCCTTTTTATTATTTTCCATTGAATGTATGGTCTCATGAACCATAATCACTCCATCTTGTATAATCCTGCCTTTGATGAAGCCACTCTGCTGCCTTGAGATAAGTTCATTCAAAATGAGCTGGAGCCTAGTAGCAATAATTTTGGTAAAAATTCTATAGATGGCATTCACAAGGCTGATAGGTCTGAAGTCCTTGAAATCTTTAGCATCCATTTTTTTGGGGCCAACACAATGTGAGTGTTATCAAAAATATTTTATTGTAGTTGGGAAAAGAAATGATTTATTGGTTTTCTACTCCCCTCTTTTTTCTTTTGGAAAAGAGCAACTATTTTCTTGTTTTCAACTCTTTCCTTTTTTTTTAGAAAAGATCCATCATTTAATAGTTTTTAAATCTTTCATTTTTCTTGTGCACTCCTTGATCATCCATGTAATTGTTTGTATATGTATAATTAGTTGTTTGCATAATGGTTAGAACCCATGGTTGAGATATATTTATTCTAAAAAATGTTTTCTTCTACAAAATATTTTCTTTCTTTGGTAACTCTGCTAGTTTCTCAGTTTCCAATAGAGAAACAAGTCATTTTCCATTATTAATAGGACTTGAAGTAGTTTTTTCCAACTACCACATTACATCAACAAATGTGGAAATTGTTAGATCTTATTTGTCTCATGGATTCAAAAGAAAAGTGGTAGTTGCATGTTGACAAAAATAAATGAATTACTATAGTAAAATCAATGCATGCAATCCATTTTATTTTAGAAAAAGCATTCAACATGATGTCTTATTTTTCATCTTTGTATCAACAAATGTTGTAGGCATCCTTATTCCTCTTTATAGCTCTTCAATCATAGATCTAAGGGTTGTCATATCTTGGTATACAACATCTAGATCTTTATGCTTTTTCAACCTTGTATTTCCATGCACAAGCATATATTCCCCGTAATGTTTATTGTTTAATATGCATAAATTTTTATTTTAGGGAGTTTTTTTGGTAAATATTTTGTGAATCTCTAATCCTAAAAATTTAAATAAAATTCTAATCTAAACTAAGGATTTATAATATATTCATGTTCCATTCACTCAAATAGCTTGAAAGTTACCTATTGTCACTATAGATAATTTATATATCATCTAAAGGAATGAAAACTTCTAGAATTTCTCTCACTAAGCTTAGACATTTAACTAAGAAAATAAAATAAAATTAAAATTACTATTTAAAAGGACTAGTAAACCAACATCTCCCTAAGTTAAGATTTTGTAAGAATTTTTGTTTCACTTACTCTAATGACACGAAAAGTAATTTTATGTCACAACAAAAAGATTTTATACCTTTGAAGAAGTAAGGATTTGTTTAAAATGGAAACATATGAGATTCCTCTTACTAATATTAATTTAGTAACTTACTTGTATTAACACCTGTCCCTGGAAACGGAGCCAAAAATGATGAGGATCATTGTAGTCCTCATCACATAATATTAAATAATGTGTAAAATAGAAGGTGTTTAATGCTATCTGTAAAAGAGGCTGAAGGAGACAATGATTTTAACTGTTCATTTATCTATAATTAAATCTTCTTGAAAGGAAATTTAATAACTAAAAGTGAATCTAATCTAATAAACAAAAATAAATAATTGAAATAAATTCTAATCTAACAAACTGAAAATTAATGAAATGAAAATTAATAAATAAAAGTGAATCTTCAAAAATAAAATTTCAAATAAAAAACAAAATTCTAAATTAAATAATATAAATAAAACAATAATGATTCTATTCTAAAAAATGATAAACCATCCTTCTTGGGTAAGAGTGGGCCCTCGATCTTCCCTCTGATTTGGGTAAACAAAAATAAAAAACAAGATACTTCCAAGATACTTGAACTATAGATTTTATTAATCATAAATTATGTTACAAATATCATCCATGTTCTACCACTATTGCATTGATTATTTTGGAGGGATATTTATAACTCATCCCTTGGTCAATACTCCAAGATTATAGAACTAATTACCTATAATATTGGGAAATAATTGACTATATACTGCACTTTCCAATGAGATAAATGTGAAATAAATTTATTTAAACAATATAACTCTATATTTAACTACTTCTTTCACTTGCATTTAACTACTTCTTCCACTTTCCAAGGAGACAAATGTGGAAGATATTTAATCAAATATTACAACTTTATATTGAACTACCACTTCCACACACACTTAGATACTCATTCCACTTTCTAAAGAGATAAACATGGAATATATTTATTCAAATATTGCAAATCTATATTGAAATACCTCTTCCACATGTAATTAGCTACCTCTTTTCATTTTCTATGTCTACTCTTATATGATTGAATCATTAAACATGATAGTTGTTCTGCCATATTCTTGTCCTTGATTTTCTAATCATTACTTTACAATAAATTTGAAGAATATTTTTAGAATTTTTCTAGATTTTGTGCTTCTTTTTTAAAATTTCTAGAATATTTTAAAATTTATCTTTTCATTTAAAAATGAGGGAGATATCACAATTTTACGAGAACCTCTTTGTTTTTATCATATTTACTTTCCTTCAACCTTATTATGTTAAAACTTCAAATGAAGATATATCCACAGTTATTTTTTTTGTGCAAAAATAGAGAGATTATTTTCCTCCCAGCATTAAGAGGAAAAAAACCTCTCAATTTCTCATTTAGAGGTCTATAATTTTATTTAGAGTGAATCTGAGGCTACTTGTGTGAGTCCTACACTTTAAAACCTTCTTCTTCAAATGTTGATATCTTTATAACCATTATTGTTGTGTAAACCTAGAGATATTATTTTCCTCCTAGAAATAAGAGGGAAAAAAAATCTCTTTTTTTCATTTGGAGGCCTTCAATTTTAATTTGAGAGAATTCGGTGTTGATTTTGCGATTCCTATGCTTGACCATGTGAGTCTTGTAATTTTATCTTCGTCAGTCCTACACTCTTGGCTTTATGAATCCTATGCTAATTTCTATGTGAGTCATGCACTTATATATATGAGTCATGCACTTTGTCTATGTGAGTCATGCACTTTGACTATTTCATTATTACGCTTTTGGCTATGTGAGTCTTTCTCTTGTTGCAATATATTTTAGAGACTAGTACAAAGTGTTCTAAAGTGCTTTAGATTTCAAATATGTTCAAGTGACCTACCCATATAAAGTATTTTATTTAAATTTATAAGAAATATTAGGAAATGAAAACATTTTTATTGCAATGGTTTTTTCAAAAATACATCAAATATATTTTACATTTTATCTTAAATAATTTATCTTGTTCTTAATACTACATCTAAATCCACTTTATAAGAGAAAGGGTAATGTTATTGTATAATAGATTTATACTTAGTTTGGTCTCATCAAGTACATAAGAACTTTAATGATTAAGAAATATTATGGGGGAGTTCGTTTAGGTGAGGATAGGAAGTTATTGATTAATGCATCAATAAATCAAGAAAAATAATATAACCTGAGAAGTAAGCAACAAGGTGCCCCTACCCAAAGAAAGGGATCTTCTACTAACCCAAAAGGTGAGGATAAAAGTAAAGATATCCTTAAAAAGGCTGGATGATCTAGAACCCCTCGTAAGTTTGTCTCTTCTTTTCATCATGTTAAAATAAATAGCTTTACTTATAATTCTAAGAATATGATACCCTTATTCAATAATGTTCCAAATGGTACTAGTATGATGTCTCTATTTCGAAAGTATGTAAACCCTCTAAAAAGGTGTTCACACATCCTCCCAATACATCCTTTCCTAAGTATATTATTCATGATATAGCCCAGATTTTGTAGCACCAAGCCTTTGAGTGCTTAAGGTTCTCTGAGGATGTAGCTATAAAATGAAGTTATCCAATTGATTCTTTATTAAAAATGAGATTGAAGAACCTCAAGAAATTATTGAACCTACCCTTGAAGTTTATCTAGGTACATCCTTGGTTGAGATTCAATTGGATGTTAATCCTTTCTATACAACATTGTTAGTTAATGGTTGGATCTTACACAATTGTATGTTTGATTCTAGTGCATCTTGTAATATTACACCATTAGTAATTTTTAATGATCTTACAATAAGTATATTTACTTATTATGGGTGATGTTATGAAATGGACTCAAGAGAAGTGCCAATGGTTAGTTGTGTTAAGGTGATGTTTGTTTAGTTAGATGTCTATCCTAATAAATATCTAATGATGGATGTTATTATGGTTGATTGTCTTGCTAAGTGGGGAATGTTGTTATTAAGAAAGTGGGTTACTAGTGAGGTTGGTATTGTCAGCACAAATGGATTTATGATATATTTTTATTCCTTTGGAAGGAAATTTGGTAAAACTACACAGATAAGAGAAGTTGATGTATTCGATTAAATATCCTATGAATAAATCTTATGAAATTCTTTACACATGTGTTTATTTGGGAAATTTTATTGGTAGTGTTGATTTTTTGACCATTTCCTTGGCCTTGAAACACAACTTAAAGACCCTAATGCTCTTTGTACTATGTTTTTTGATGGAGAATATTTTAATTTAGGTAATGATTTTCGTGTAGTGTTTTATTCACTAATAGAGGATCCCTACAAAAATTCTTTCATTTTGGTTTGATTGCACTAACAATATTATAGAACATGAGGCACTCATAGTCTGTTTAAGGATTACTTGGAGACAAGGTATAACAAATATGATTATCATGGAAGATTCTAAGTTGGTTGTAAAACAAGCTAGGAGAATGTATGCAACCAAGATTCGAGAGATTAAGGCGGTAAGATCGAGTATCCCTAACCGAATGACATAATTTGGGTAAATTAACCACCCCATGGTACACTAAAGTGGTTTTCGAACTACATGGAAAAGGGATAACCAAATAAGAAAGGAATAGGAGAAGTGGAAAATTAAAGATTAACAACTTTAATCTATATGATTATCTCTATTTCAACATCTTGAAGTGAATCAAAGTCCTCAATAAGGAGGTACTAACAGAGGTTACATGAATAATTTATTTCATGTGAAATAATGGTAACAATATTATGGGCACTATTAAACAGGCTAAAAAGGACCAAAGTTCTAATGTAATAACCATTAATATTTAAATAGAATATTTGGAGGAAGTAGAAAGAATTGGGAAATGGGAAATTCATGTGATTTTGGAAAAATGTCAAATTATAACCATATTATGCATGGGTTAGATGGAACATTAAAAATGGAAATGGTGCACCCAACAAGCCAATAAGATAGTGAGGGGGATGATATATATTAATATCATAAAGAAGACATTGGAGAATATGGGAGTACTTCACCTACTAAATATTTCCTTCTTCAACAAACCCACTAAACTATTCTAATAGATTTTCTCATGCATAAGAGATGGGTATTTCTACTTTGTAGGTAGGTGCATGGGAATCTCATTCCACCTTATTAAAAATACAACAAGGCTAGATAACCAAGGAAAAATTTAACACAAGCCATTAAATATGATGGGGAGGTGGACCTATTTATTGATCTCATCAGTACAAGCAAGGGGCAAGTGTATGTCCGTCGATGAGCTAAAATACCCTAGCACAAGATTCGTTTTATGAATATTTACATCTAAATAGGTAGGGGAAGAAATGTGGAATAAAATGAACAATATATTATTATGAATTGCGCATAAAATAGTGCAAGGAATGGTATATAAGTTTTCCCAATTCATAACATAGAGCATAACTAAAGGCATGACATTGTACGGGATAAATAAGGACTCAAATTTTGTTGGGGAACAATATTGTTGTTGATAATATTTAATATAATTTGAATTCCATAAGGATATGGGGAACCAACATGGACATACCCATTAGAGGATATATCTTTGATCTAAATATAAAAACAATATATGACACCCACAACACTCAACAATGCATATAAGGTGTAGTTCACAAATTGGTTGAGAAAGTTATGCAATGCATTTGAGAAAGATTGGAGAATCCCACACAAAATTCCAAAATATTTGGCTAGAAAGTAAACTTTTCTATTGTGAAGAACGATTAGATGGAAATTTTTAATAGTATTGATGTGACTTGGTCCCTGTGGGCCAAATTTCCCTATGATTTCATAGTTGACTATTTTTTTGATCTATCCACAAAATCTGGGAAGCCAAGAGACTTAATATTGACAAGCAAAAATTGATGAGGAAAATCATACACTACATACAATTTATAAACACGATGGTTAGGATGCCTATGAGGAGATACATGTGGTAGATATTTGTTAACATACTAGCTAGGAGAATATTGTGGTGAATAATGGCACACGTAAACTCTTCTATCCGTGTCCAAAGAATAAGGTAGTTGTATGAATGAAAATAACCACATGATCTTCAAGCACACTCAACCTCCTGAGGTCATGTCAGGACAACCAACGTAGATTGAATGGGTGGCTATATGTAGAAGAATAAGGAAAATGTAAGAAATACTTAGAAAATGGGTGAATCCGGTAAACATGCTATCAAGGAAATCTAATGTCCTCTACTAACACCAAAGGTATCTTCTCGCTAGGGAAATAAAATCCTCTCTAACTTGAGCAGGTGTAATGGAATGATCAATAATGATACACACACATCAGATTCTATCAATTTTTGTGTATGAAAATCTCTCAACTGGTTGTGGAATGCATGGAAATTTCCCTTCGTTTGCCTCGTAGAAATTCCTAGAAAGGTCAAGGAAATGCTAGATAAAACGGATGAATAGGAGAAATTGAGTGGGCTATGGGAAATAGTTCCACCTAGCATGGCTCCACGTAAACTCGTAGAATTTTTCATCTTCTTCGTTAATGATGTGTAATTGTTGGATGATGACATGTAGAACTAGTAAGGATCTAAAGACCATAATCATAAGGCTTGTATCAATGTCAGTCTTAAGATAAATTGAGTTGGGTTGAGGGACTCTAGAATCATAAATTTTTTCTCCATGTTGTTATGGTCATGTGTGCATTTATGTAAATTAGCTATGAAAGTAAACAACAAGCTGATCTAAGTAAATAAAACTAAACTATGTTTTTGTATTTTCCAATATAGAATAAATGAAGCAATATAATCTAATTTAAAAAAATATTTTATATTTTTTGAACTTTATGGAATAAAACAAAAGAAATGAAGAAATTGCTTCTACAATTTAATTAAAATATCTTTAAAAATAAACAATCGATATAACTATTTATCTATGTAACAATATATATAATCTATCCTAATTGAATAAATCTTTCCCAAAATGTAATTGTGGATGTGAATCCTCGGTTCTACCTCGCAGGTACACGAAGAAATCAAATCTTCTCATAATCTTCTCTTCCACTAAAAATTGCCAAAAAAAAGTAAATAATGATGCAATGGAGGTATTAAAACTGAAATGATATTGTATTTGATTCTAAATTAATGCAGAGGCATTCCTCTGACACACCTCCTCGCAAACCCACAGGGGATAAGAAGGAATCTATCTATCACCGAAGCTTTTTCAAAGTAAATGTAAGCTACAATATTTTATCTATCTATTGCAAAAATTGAAATGGAAATAATTTTCTACTCTAGAAAATAATGTGCGGGGTAAGTGCACCAAGTTGGGGGGATAAAAGGGGGTCTCAAGTGGACACATTTTTCTAAAAAAACTTCAACTTGTATGAGTTTTTTGAAATAGTTACACTCAAAATTGGAAGATGTTGGAGAAATATGAATCATAGCATTTTGAGTCTAGTTTCTAAGCTACTAAATTTTATTGAAAATATATAATTTTAAGTGGTTCAAACAACTAAAATACCAACAGATGCTTCTGTTTTTGTTAAAAAACATAATAGAGTGACTTTCGTGCCCCCACCATTAATTGAGCACCATTTATTAGTTTTGAAAACCCTTTGGTAGAAAGATAGCTAGGAGCATCTAGTTTGGGCTCCATTTTTTAAACATTTTTTTTTAGTGAAACGGAGCTCCAAAAAATAATGGAACTCGACCGTGCCCCCTAACTACCTCAAAAAAAATTGAAAATTAGTTTTTTTTGAATATGTATAGAATTATGCCTAGTTTGGGCTAGTATTATTTTTTTAAAATTTTGATCACCAAAAAAAAGATACACCATGAAAGATAGACATATTTATACTTCAAAAATAGCTATAAAAATACATAGAAAATAAATAATATGGAAACCTTATATTAGTCAGAAAAATTGGAAAATTATATTTTTAGAGAGAAGAAACGCTGGTCTACGTCATGGTATAATTTTTAAAAATGGATTGATTGTTTTATTTTGATTTATCATAAAGGAAGTGACATTTTTACATTTTCTTGCAAAAACACGTTGTTTGATGTGTCTGTACAGGTCCATGCCTCAGGCTTGGGGATCCAAACTAGATCCCAAGCCTTGAGGTATGGCTTAGGAAAAGAGAAAACACAAAATGTGTATGCGTTATAATGCATATATGTTTTTCTTTATTTTATATATTTTGGCCCCCAACATCCTTATCATCTCTTTCACAGAAATTCTGCAAACATTATGTTTTATCTGCAATTTTCTCTACATTATTGCATGATTTTTTAGTAGTTCATTTTGTCCCCTACCCCACTAGTTGATTTTTTCTAATCATGGGTGATAAACTTTGAGCTAAGGAAAAGAGGAAATTCAAGAACAAGACACCGGAGAAATTGGAAGAGAAGAGAATAAATAAATTGAAGAGAATGTAAAAACTTCAAGTAGGGCAAGGTACATCTACTATATCAAATGTAGTTAATGTATTAGAAAATGAGGATGAAATATATAATTAAAATGTAGAGAATAATGATTTTTCAATGAATAATGATATTGAATTGAATGATATTGTTGGTATGGATGAATAAATTGATATGAATCCAATTGTTGAACCCTTACCTGAGAATCCAAATTTTAATCCCATAATTTGTATGAAAACACTGAATGAAGAAAGTAACCTTGTAAATGAATATTCACCTCTAAGAATACTTTCTTCCATTTTGTGAAGAAAACCAATTCAATTAATTTAAATTGATGAAAACATTATAAAACCAATGCCTATAAAATTTCTGAAAGAAATGCGAGAAGAAAAGATAGTGGAATTTGGGATAATTACTTTGAGAATTTAAATGACACACAAAGATGTCAATTATTTGTTACATTGATGAAATTAATTAAGATGATACCTATAATGAAGACCAGGGTTAAGAACATCTAATGTTGTTGATCAAAATGCATCAATTGTTGAAAATATACATAAAGCATACCAAACTGTAGGTGTCAAAAGATGCACCAAAGATAGTAATGCTACACAACATGCACTTACTAATTGTATAGTAAGTGATAAAACAATTAATAAATGCTTGATTAGAAAAACAAATAGTTCTTTGAAGTTAAATAGAAAAACACTAATGAAAGCAATAGAGAGACATAAATGTCTTGAGTTAGTCAATAACACTAACTATTGGGATTTCTCTAGCAGACTTCCATGAAAAGACAAGAATACATCTGATATTCTAAAAGAATTAATTATAAAATTTTGGAATGAGAACACAAGGGTGTCACCAAATAGAAGAGATACAATAAAAATAAGAATAGGTTCTTATAATCATGAATCATGTGTAAAACATTTCTTAGATATGACTCAAACAAAATTATTCTTTAAGTTTAAGAATGAAAATACACAAATTAACATTAGCAAAGATTCTTTGAAATGAGAAAACCCTTTTATGTGGAAATCAATCACTCACGTACCACTTGTTGTTGCAAGCATCATGTTGAATTTCCAATGCATTATGATGTTTTTTTCAAATACGTCGTGTTTTGCATACATCGACATCATGTTGTAGGAGTTTGGAATAAATTTCCCACAAAAATCTTTAAGAGAATTTATTCCGAAATATTTTTGAAAAATCAACAAGACAATTTTTTTATAACAAAGCATGTTTGGATGGAACGTGCAATGTATACGGTGGCTTGCCAAATCTAAAAAGTTGTATCCATGAGGAGAGTACATATTTAATAGGAAAATAATTGGTTTATTTAACCAAATATAAATCGGTGGCATATCAATTAAAAGATGGAAAATAATCTAAGAGGTGTGAGCTTGTTAGAAAATAATTACTTATATCAGAATATATGGTCAAATTCATAGAGGAAAATTTTTATGAGTATGCAAGGCACACACATACAGCTCGATGGTTGGATGAAAAATTCAAGTTAATCAAGGACAAATTCCCACTTGGTACGATTTTTTCAGTAGTTGACTTTGTAGAGAATTACACATTGCAGCCACAAATGGAGGTTCAGTCTCAATATTATAACTCAATGCAAGTTTCTATTTTCATGCATATAACATTCATGCACTCTCCTGAAAGCACTGAGAAAGATCAAAAATATTAAGAGAGTATCATTTCTACATCAATGATGATCGAAAAATTCTACAAAATATGTACAGGGGTGTTTCCAAGTTTTTTATGTAAACTTGAATGAGAGGAACATTAGTTTCGATAAACATTACATTTGGTCCGACAACTGCAGATCACAATTCAAGAATGCATGGATGTTTTATTGGCTAAGAAGGATGCAAAAAGAAATAAATGTACAACATATCTAGATTTTTACTGAGGTGGGGCATGGAAAAGGAGAGCATGATGGTGCAGGAGTATGTGTGAAAAGAGCACTTGCAAGAGAAGAGTTAAAGTTCAAAGATGGTGCTAAATTTACAGATGAAAAAAACATTGTTGATTGGTGTGTTAAGAATATGGGCCATGAATCTCAAGAGAGATCAACGGTTCGTAGATATTTTTAGTTGATAGAGGAACAACATATGGCAAAATTTGAAGATTATATGATAGTTTCATGATCAAGTGATATGCACTCAGTATGTAGTTCAGATGTAAATTCTTGGACTATTTATACTAGGTGCATGACATGTTTTTATATATCATAAATTGATTTTGCGTGAAATGAATGTGAGTCATAGTAGAGGGTGGATGAATGGACTTATAGACCTCTAATTCCACTTGACACACATCAAGTTCCATAAGCATTACAACTTGCAGGGTCTTCAGATCAAATGACAACATCACATGACTTTGACCAAGTCTCTGAATTAGTGCAACAAGGTACATACATATATGTACATGCCATGTTTTAGATTTATAAATTATTAAATGGTCAACTCTTAATGTATTTTTAAATTGACTGAACAATTTTACTTTATGATATATAGGGCACGTTTTTATAGTTATTGCGATGGAATTTAATGATGAGGGAACATACTACTTTTTGTCTCATTGTGTAGAGGGGAAATAATTGACTTCCATAGTCATTGATGGTGAAGACCTTGAGTATCCCACTAGATCAGTGGTAGTCACTGGAACTTGGATTTGACAATATCCTATCAAAAAATCAAACATTTGGTTGTTTGAATACTATGAAGTACATCGGAAGATACTTCACTATTCACATTTGGTCCTTGCAACAAATATTAAATTGATCAAATATCGTGGCAACCATCAAACAAGAATATTTGGAAGGCTCGTGAATTAGATCATGAAGTAATTCTTGCTACTGTCAAGAATAGAGTTGATCCTTGTGGTTCATTGGATTAAATTTACAAAGGTATATTCTTCATGAATTTAATTTGAATATCTACTTAAATTATTTTGTTTAAATTTTGTATGATTTAAAATTCTATTTAATTGCTTACTAACATGTTTATGTAGGTTAGCGGTGCTAAAAATCTTCCACCTTCACGTGGTTAGAACTGTCAGTAGAGAATTTATTATTCTTGAAGCCAAGTGAAGCTAAGAGAAATTAAATATTAGAGAGGAAAAACAAAAAGAAATTATCATTTCACCACCTATATTGTAAAAATATCTTATTAAAATTCTCATTTGGACAACCTATATTGTATGAACCACTTATATTATTCATGTGATTGGAAATGGAATACTTTATAATGACTCGGTCTGATGGAGATGGAGAAAACCGTGAGAGGATTTCATAGAGGGCTTCAACATGGAGGTCTTGGATCTAACGAGACAACTCTAGGTGCTGGAGTCAAGAAATCACTCATCGAAGATAAAGCGTGTTTGGGCCTCAGGGATCTTAAGGAACTACACCCAAATGAGGTAGCACAAAAGCACGGGGAGCATAGGGAACCCAAAAAAATCCTTCACTAGAATTCACCTAGCCACCCTAATGTGTTAGCATAGTTGGTTCGGTCCCACGAGATTTTGTTTGCAAACTATAAAGATCGACAACCTGACTATACTAACTCATGCACCGCACTATTTTGTGTGTTTCTAAACAATAGGAGAGTGAGAGAACCAAATAGAGATGGAGAAAACCATGATAGTATTTCATAGAGGGCTCCAACATGGAGGTCCCAAATCTAACGAGACATCTCTAGGTGCCATAGAGTCTGAAAAATCACATGTCGAAGATATAGCATGTTTTGGCCTCATGGCTCTTAAGGGACTACACCAAAAGAGAGGTCCCAAAAGCAAGGGTAGTGTAGGGAACCAAATGAAGCCTCCACTAGCTTCACTAGCCACCTTGACATGTTGGCGTAGGTCGTTCGGTCGCACGAGCTTTCATTTACAAACTATAGCGTCCTGACAACCAACACTGACTCAGACTGAACTATTTCGCGTGTTTACAACTAATAGGACAACAAGAAAACAAAATAGATATGGATAAAATTGTGATAGGATTTTGTAGAGGGACTTGATGTGGAGGTCTCGTTGTCCTATGAGATGTCTCTAAGTGCCACGGAGTCTAAGAAATCACATCCGTCAAAGATATGGTGTGTTTTCTTAGACGAGGATTTCTTTAGACTCTTTGGCAGATAGAGACATCTAGTCAAGTATGAGACCTCCAAATTGGGGCCCTCTACGATATCTATCACGGGTGATTTCTCCATCTCCATTCGAGTTCTCTCGTTGTCCTATTATTTCTACAAATACGTGTGAAATATCTCTATTTGGTTATCTCATTGTCCATTGTTTCTGGGTCATGCGATGATGTAGTTTACAAGCCGTGTAAGCTCATGGGATGTTGTAACCAACTACGATAACATGTTGGGACCGGCCAGGTGAATGCTATTGAGGATTTTTTTGGTTACCATACGCTCCCATGCTTTCAGGCTACCTCATCCGGTGTAGTCCCTTAAGAGCCTTGAGGCCCAAACACGACATATCTTTGACGGGTGATTTCTTAGACTCTATGACACCTAGAGACATCTTTTTAGATCTCGAGACCTCCATGTCGGGGCCCTCTTGAAATTCTCTCATGGTTTTCTCCATCTCCATTCCGTTCTCTCATTGCCCTATTGTTTGTAAACATGTGAAATAGTTTAGTGCAATCTAGTCATTAGTGTAGGGCTTCGATGTTATAGTTGCAAACGAAGCTCGTGGGACCAACCAACTACCCCAACACATCAAGGTGGCTAGGAGAATGCTAGTGGAGGATTTTTTTGTTCCCTATGCTCCCGTGATTCCTTGAGCTACCTCGTCCGGCGTAGTCCTTAAGATCCCCGAGGCCAAAACACGCTATATCTTGATAGGTGATTTCTCAGACTCCATGACACCTAGATATTTCACATCAAATTTGAGACCTCTACGTTGAAGCCCTTTACAAAATCCTCTCATGGTTTTCTCCATCTCCATTCGGTTCTCTCGTTGTCCTATTGTTTACAAACACGTAAAATACTAGAGTTTGAGTCAGTGTAGGGTTGTCAGACATTGTAGTTTGCAAATGGAAGCTTATGGGACCAAAAAAACTATGCCAACACACCAAGGTGGCCAGGTGAATGCTAGTGGAGGATTTTTTTGGCTCCTACGCTCCCCTGTTTCTTGGTCTACCTCATCTGGGCATAGTCCCTTAAGAGCCCCGAGGCCCAAAACACTATATATTTTGACGGGTGATTTCTCAGACTTCATGGCACCTAGAGACATCTCGTTAGATCCAATACCTCCATATTGAATCCCTATACAAAATCCTCTTGCAGTTTTCTCCATCTCCATCCGGTTCTCTCCCTGTCCTATTGTTTGTAAAGGTGTAAAATAGTGGAGTTTAAGTAAGTGTGGGGCTTCCAGACAAATGTAGTTTGCAAAAGGAATCTCGTGGGACCGAACCAACTACGCTAACAAGTTGGGGTGGCTAGGTGAATGCTATTGGAAGATTAATTTTGGTTCGATATGTTCCTTGTGCTTTTGGGCTACCTCATCCGAGCGTAGTCCCTTAAGATCCTGACGCCCTCCAAACACGCCATATCTTCGACTTCTCCATTTATCGGACTCTCGTGGCACCTAGATATGTCTCTAGTCGATCTAAGACCTCCATCTTAAATCCCTCTATAAAATCCTCTCGTAGTTTTATCCATCTCTATTTGGTTATCTCGTTGTACTATTATTTTCAAAGGCGCAAAATAGTGCAACATGAGTCGAGTGGAGGATCTGCTTTGAGGTTCCCTATTTTGCTTTCGGTAGCTCATGGGACCGAACCAATGACTACACCAACATGTCGATAGGGTGGCTTGGTGAACAATAGTGGAGTTTTTTTTTAGTTCCTATTAGTGTGAAATTAAATCACCCCTAAATGAGTTATGGATCTACTTGTTTAAGGTAGGGATCATTTAGTGTGATTTGGTGTGATCATAACATTGGATCATTCCCAAGATGTGGACTTACAAATGAGAATGATCCTCTAGAGAAGGTTGGTTCCTCTTCCTAATCCTAGCACTAAACTACTTCTAAGGAATGAATTGTGGCTATCTACTCCTAATCTAACAATTCCATGAGACCAAGGAGAGAGAGAGCATGAAAATAAAGAAATCCTACACTACAGAGGTGATAACACCGAGAAAGGGAACTTTTGATCACAAACCCAACTACCTAAAATGGAGAGAGGTGAGAAATGGAAAGGATGGACAGATGCATCACAAACCAAGGATAAATTTCATATAGAACACCATTTTAACCCTTTAAACACATCTCCCAAAACACATAATGGACATCAAAGATATGCACATTATACCCTGCGGTGGTGAGAGGCGAAGAAGAGACAACAAAGTGAGAAAAGGATGGACAAAATGCATCACAAAATAGATTTTATTACTCTAGGAGTTCACATAATACACCATTAATAGGAAAGAGGAAATAAAATTGCATTACAAAGCCAAGGAGGAGGCTTAAACTCCACATTTGACCACTGAGAAGAAAAAGAGAGAGGGGGCAAGGAAGAAGAATGAACAACCCTTGAAAAATGATGCCTTGCCCCTGCATTTATATTATATAGCAAAATACAAGAAGGAAAGGGAAAAAACGTGGGATTTTCTCAACCACTTTTCAAAATGCATTTTAATTCTTCATCTACATTGATGGGCTCGATGTAAAAGCTCATATTTTCATGTACCTACTTCAAGAGATTGGATTCTACAAAGAAAATGACCCATACTTCATTAAATCTTGGTTGGAACTGTTTTTGTCTTTTCTATAGAGGCCAAAATATCATTTGAAAATTTCTCCCACAAATCTTCACCAAAATACAAAATTGAAGATTCCATGATGAAGAGAATCTCTAGATCTTTCCATTGGTACCAAGATTGTAGAAAATGGAGCTCTGGATCAAAAGATATGGCCTTCGCCCGCATTTTTTCCTTATGTTTTTACGCAAAAGAACGAGTTTGGCTTTAGGTGAATTTTGAACTTTTTCCCCGCAAATTCACCTTGATGTGGCATCCATTGGGGTTGGTGGAGGTAGGGGCCTTTTTCTAGTTTACATTTTTGATTAAATGTCAAAAACTCCATTTACCTCTGGTGTCCCGCATCCTCGCATTAGCTTTTTGAATGGGGCCGTGGCACCGCACATTTTTATTTTATGCCTTTTGGAAGAAAAGAATTTTTTTCACTTTTCCTCCGATGCTCCACCAGTCTAAGTTCCTTTGGAAAAAACCTCTCCCAAGCTCCACAAGTCTACCTTGAGAAAAATTTTCCCTTCTAACTTTCAAGCCCATCCATAACTTAAAAATACAAGGAGTTAGAAAGAGTTATTTACCTTTCTTACTTGGAATAAATTCTCTATCTGATGGAGCATTTTCCATAAACATTTGAATGCTTTAAATGTCTTTGAAATATAGATTGAAGCATAAAAATATAGTAAGTTAACCTACTTGCTAAAAATAAGGGCCTTGAGCTTATTTTAGTTAACAACTTTGGTCACTCACAGCCACCGTGGCTCATTTGCCTACCTTTTAATGATCAATGACATTTTTACATCCATTGGGCATGGAGTCAATTCTTGATAACCAAATCTAGAAAATAACTTAACTACAAATATGACCTCAAATGAATCACTTGAAAACCCAATGAACTTTGGAGTTGAACTTCACCAACAATAGACCAATGAATGGACTTCTTATCATGCAATATTGAAGAGCAAAACAACACCCAAAAACTATGTACAAACTAAAAAATCATACATACCCCAAGTGGGATATGCAGAGTGTACAAAAGAACTTATTCTACTAAAAACGTACCTACTTACTCTACTCTAACCAAGAGCAAAGGGAACTCAAACAAAACCTGCTAAGTGCAGTGATAAATAGCTTCCCTTCCTCAAAAATGGAAGCCATGCAAATGATTCGACACTAAATATGGCTGGTTGGATGAGTGAAAAAATAACTACAAGCTGATCTTCCACCTAAATCACCAAAGTATCAAGACAAATCAAATACCTCTTTTAGTTTCTCTGTGTTTGATTGAAGAGGTATGGCATGATGATCCTGGTGCTTTGCATTCATCCTCATGCCCCGAAATGGACATGATTGGTTGTGGCTTCTCCTTTGGCTCCAATGAAGCCAAGTACTTGATTGGGCATAGTCTAATCCTTTGAATGTTCCATTTGTTATGAGTTTCAACTCCAAGAATGGATTTTCTTATGGACCTTCTTGGGAATGGCGTGGGAGAAATGGTGTCATCCTCCTACCTTATTCCTTCCTCCTCTTTTGAAGAACATGGAAGATAAAGATATTCCAACCTTGGTTCCACAGGGCCATTATGGAATGTAGGCTTTGCACTTGAATATTCTCCTTCATGGAAACAGATCATGTGCGTGGAAGATCAATGGAGGAAAAATGATGTAATCTCCATGGTCTCCTCTTTATCAAAGCAATCCCTCTAGTCAGACCGGAAGTCTACCTCCTTGTTGTCTTGCTATAAGTGATCTACCTCCTTCATGGTGTCCTCTTGATTTGTAAATTTCTCACCATGGTTTCTCTCTTCCTCAAACATGAAGTTTGAGAGATCAAACTCTTCTTCAACATCAGAGCTTGAAGGGGATGAAGTGGGAGGAAGAACTGAAGGTTCCCCTATAGCCTACTCCACACTTAGAGCCTCTAGCTATGGTATTCTTCCTCATGAGTTCATCAATTAAATTAGGCCCTTGAAATGAAAGAAAAAAATCTTCAATGATGCCTTCTTCATTGAGTGGCCTCAACACTGATATGATCTCTCCTAGCTGCTCCTCTTCAATGGGGCTTGGGAATGATTGTTCCTCCTCTTGTTCTTGCTCTTCTTCTACTATAAACTCAACCTCATCCACCATTGGTTCTTCAATATCGACCTCCTCTATTGGCTTAACCATCAAGGGGATCTTTATAAACCCAAATCTGGTAGCCCAACTCTTTAGATTGTCTATCATTTCTTTTCTATTTGGTTCCTCTTCTTGTTGTTCTCCTTGACTGGATTCTTAAGTCTCTTCCCAACATGGACTTGGGAAAGCAAGAGGAGTAGTTGGGGTCAACCATCATTGCAATTATTTTTGGTGGGAAGGGAGGTGTAACTTATTTTTGTTTGGAGGGGATGACTGTTTGGAAGGGAAAAGGATAGAAGAACTGAGATGAGGTGGAAGACTAGGAGATGGAGAAATGAAATCAACACTTGGGGAAACAAGTGAGGAGCTTGGAAATTAGAGCTTGGGTTGAGATGATAAAGATTGAGAAGAGAAAAATGCTATGAGATGTTGGACTTACCCATTGACAAGGTTGTCTTGATTCCAACTCATAAGCCCCGATCTCCTCAGTCCATTGTGCAAGTTGGGGCAGCATTTCAACCATGAATTCAAGCTTCTCTTGAGGGTTGTAATGTCTTGGAAAAGGGCCTTCCCATGGATAAGGTGCCTAAGAACAATCTTTTAATGCCTTCATTCATGTTATTTCCCTCGATTGAACCATGTCAGCCTCCATTTTTGAATTTTCTCCAATAAATCAGCATTCTCCACATAATGTCACAATTGTATGTGCCCCCTTGTTCTTGATAAGCTCCATGGCCAAAATGACTTTGACTCTACTTATATGGGTAAGCATAATGGTCCTGGATCTGATCATAATGATGATTTGGAGGAGTTGGGAAATGTATTGGAGGTGGATTACATTGTTGTAAGTGTGAGTTCCATGAAGGGAATGAAGTCATGATTGCACAACCTCATGGAATGGAAGAAAATGAAAGAGATGGAAGAAGAAAATGGATGAAATGAGTGGAAATGGATGGAAAATTCTTGAAACTTAGAGAATGGGTTTTTGACTAGATGGAGTCGCCATATGTGCTTGAAAGTGCCTCCAAAGGATGAAATCTTCACCAAGAGCACATCGAACATGATGAAGTGAAGTGGTAAGGTGCTTCATACCTGTCCCAGCTAGGCATTCCAAAACTGTTAGTGCAAAATCACAGCACCCCCAAATGATTTATGGATCTACTTTTCTAAGGCAAGGTCATTTGGTGTGATTTACATAACATTGGATCATTCCCCAAGATGTGGGACTTGCAAATGGGAATGATCCTCTAGAGAAGGCTGGTTCCTCTTCCTAATCCTAGCACTAAACTACTTCTAAGGAAGTAAATGTAGCTATCTACTCCTAATCTAACAATTCCAAGGGACCAAGAGAGAGAGAGAGAACATGAAAATAAAGAAATCCTACACTATATAGGTGATAACATCAAGAAAAGGTAACACTAATCACAAACCAAACTCGCCAAATGGAGAGAGGTGAGTAATGGAGAGGATGGATAGATGCATCACAGGACCAAGGATAAATTTCACATAGAACACCATTTCAAACCCTTAAACACATCTCCCCCAAAACCTGAAATGGGCATCGAGATATGCATGGTATACCATGTAATGGTGAGAGGTGAGAAGCGACAACAAAATGAGCAAAGGATGGATAAAACACATCACGAAATAGATTTTATTTCTCTAAGAGTTCACACAAGACACCATTAATAGGAAAGAGGCAAGAAAATGCCATTATAAAGCCAAGGAGGAGGCTTAAACTCCACATTCGACCTTGAGAAGAAAAGAGATGGGGGCAAGAAGAAGAATGAACAACCTTTTCTGAAAATGATGCCTCTCTTTTACATTATATAGAAAAAAAGTGAGAAGGAAAGGGAAATGAGGGATTTTCTCCAACCACTTTTAAAATGCATTTTAATTCTTCATCTGTTGATGGGCTTTTATGCAAAAGCTCATATTTCCATGTATCTACTTTTGAAGGTAAATAAAATGACCCATACTTCATTAAATCTGGTGGTTAGAATTGGTTTTTTGTTTTTCCATGCTAAAACATGTTTTACAAATTTATCCTACAAATCTTCACCAAAATCCAAAATTGAGGACTCCATGATGAAGAGAATCTCTAGATCTTTCCATTGGTACCAAGATTGTAAAAACTAGAGCTTTGATCAAAATACATAGCCTTATGTGTTTTTTTTCCTTACGTTTCCTACAAATTTGGCTTTGGGTGAATTTTGAACTTTTTTACGAATCCACCGATGATGATGTGGCATCCATTGGGGTCGATGGAGGCAGGGGATTCCTTTTTTCCATTTTACATTTTTTGACAAAAAGTCAAAAAATCCAATTTACCTCCTAAGTCCCGCATCCCCACATTAGCTTTTTGTTGGGGCCGCAGGTCACATTTTGATTTTATCGCTTTTGGAAGAAAAGGAAATTTTTCACTTTTTCCTTTGATGCCCCACCAGTCCCAAGTTCCTTTGGAAAAACCCTCTCCCAAGCCCACAAGTCTGCCTTGGGAAAATTTTCCCTTCTAACTCTGCCATAACTTAAAAAATACAAGGAGTTAGAAAGAGTTCTTTACATTTCTGGAAAGGGTAAAAAATTCTCTATCTATGGAGCATTTTTGGAAAATCCTTTGAATGCTTTTGAATGTCTAAAATCAGGAATGAAGCACAAAAGGTAGTAAGTTAATCCAAAAATAAGGGGAGTTTATTTTGGTTAAAAGTTCCCTACGCTCCTGTGCTTTGGGCCCTCATCCGACATAGTCCCTTAAGATCCCTAAGGCCCAAACATGCCATATATTCGATGGGTGATTTATTGGATTCCGTGGCACATAGAGACATCTCGTTAGATCTCGAGACCTCCACATGGGGCCCTCTACAAAATCATATCGTGGTTTTATCCATCTCCATTCGAGCCTCTCTGTCCTATTATTTGTAAAGGTGTGAAATAATGTCATTCTAAGTCTTCCCTTAGGGATTCCAGATCTCGTAGTTTGCAAATGGAATCTTGTGAGACCAAACCAACCTTTTGCCAACATGTCGGGGTGGCCAGGAACACTAGTGGAGTCTTCATTTTTGTTGCTATGCTCCCGTGCTTTTGGGATACCTCGTCCGGCGTAGTCCTTAAGAGCCCCAATGAATAGATCTTAAGAATGAATTTGATAGGGGTATGTCTTAGAACACATGGGAGTTATCAATCACCTAGTAAATCTTTCTTGTTTAGTTTTGGATGGGAGTCATCTAGTCTACATGATTCAATACCTTACATTCATTGATAATTTATGCTATATAAAACCCATGGATGCTTTCAAAAGCGCCTTCAAAAGGATAGGGGTAGTCATCAAGCCTAGTGAAGGGTGTGATGTGATTTCCAAATATTTTGAAATGCCTACAGATTTAAAGGTAATAACACAAATTGGACAGGATTAGACAATCAAGAATCATTAAGGGTCTGAATCAAAATGTCATTACATCTAGAGACATTCTCAAGCATTGGAGTAATGTATGTGGAGAGACATTCTCAAAATGTCAAAGGATGAAAGGCATCAAATTGTGACGACTCTCGGGTGTTTTAACAGGGATAATTCTATGAAGAATAAAGAATGTAGTAAGTGCATGATAAGATAGGAAACATTAAAAAGAGACCATGAGCAAGAAGAAGCACAAGTAAGGTAAATACACATATACACATTGATAAATTGAATGAATAATTACTCGATTAGGTAACTCTTTATATACATACATTATATAAATATTGATTTCCAAAGTTTGATGCACATTATACATTGAAAATGCTAGTACATGTACATCACCAATAAATGAAAAAAGAATCCATAATGTCTTAAATGTTGTCAAGTGCACATCATATTAGTTTCATGCTAAAATAATCTTAGAAACGTAAGGTCTCATACAAAATTATCAAGTTCTAAATAGTATTTTAATGTGTATAATAAATAGAAAAATGCCCAAATAGGTCATATACCATAAAGTTCAATGCCATATAGGCATACATATAGTGCCATGCACATAGGCATACTAAAACAATTTCATGTAAGACATATATATTTCCTACTCATAAAAATCTATCCCTCTTGGCCTTGCTCAAAGAAGGCCCTCCCTTAGATGAAGATGGAGATCCATGAGATGACTTTGGATAGTCCAGCCCATGCTTTGAGTCCTCTTCCGCTGAATGCTCACCTATATATGAGCCTATAAATGTAAACAATGTTTTTTTGTCAAAACTTAATTTATATATGTTTTTAACATATATTTAAGACCATGTTAGAATGAAAGTATTTACATAAATACACAAAATTAACACAAGTTGTTGATCATGCTGAATTTGCATCTCACCCTTAGACGAGTCATCGGGAGCTCTTGCAGTACAAACAAGGGTACGAAGATGACGATAAGGAGGAGTCTGTGCCCTCGAAGTAAAAATGGAGGGGGTTGAAGTTCCCTACATACACATAAGATCAGAAAATCTAACATCAAAATTAGTGAAAAATAGAACTAAGCACATATATGTACATAATGACAATTTAACTAATTTTATCAATATCGAACTATTGTTTTTACCCCGCCATGCCTATGAATCAAATGAACAGGATGCTACCTGTCATAGGTAACTCCTACATATACACAATGAAGGACATTATTAACATAATTTAATAATTATACAATGAAAGACATTACTAACATGTAATTTAACATAATATGAATTACATGAGAGATTTAATAAAATTACGTGTTTTTTGAATACCTCAGTGAGTTACTGTGCAGATGAAATCGCAGCGGCAATACCTTTATCTACTTGTCACAGAGATGGTGGGGTGTCTAGTGAAGTCAACATATTTATCAAACATGTATATCATGTGAGTTAGATGGACATACAAGAACATACATATATTTGACTTCAAAACTAATATATATATATGCACACACACACACACACACACACACACATGTATGTGAAAATTTTACATAATTAACATTCTAAATTACCTCTATGAATGTATGTGTATGCATGGTGCTCGCCATCTTTGTGGTCGGGATGAAGATGCACCTCCCGCACGCTGTAATATCAATGCATATACATGTACAAATACAATTATTTCAAAAATTTAACATATATAAGTAAATCAAGTACTCCAAACTTTTTGTAACACACATAACAAAACATAAAAATTTACCTACGAAGGTGACGCGATGAATGTAATCCAAATGTCTCACTCAAAAGGGCATCTAACATAGTGACATTATCATGTGCACCCCTAGCACCAAGTGCACCAAAATCAATACGCATGAAAGTATCATCCTCCTCGGGCCCCAAACATATGCTACCACATGACGAGCAAAGATGTGGCCTCATGCTAGTACTCCCTGAGGGAATAATCTATGTACCTCCATGAGCATCTGGCTCAAAAATATCCCTCGTATGTCAAAAAGGGTCACATATAGCCCCAAAGCATGTGGAGTGTATCAATCTCTACTGTCTCCTTCACTACTTGAGGGACAATCTCAAGGTGAGGGGGATTCTGTGCAAGGAATCTACCCTATTGAATAGGTGCACATTGTGCACCTAGTCGATCCTGTGCAAATATTTTTTTCCTCGGCCCTAAAAATATTGAAAATCAAAATAATTTGGGATCTCATTGAGGATAAACTCGTAATAGAGTTTCCTAAAAATTATAGTTGCACCTCGTTGTTATTAAAAGGTGGAAAATTAAACACCATCCACCATCGGTCCCAAAAATTATTTTTAATAAAATTATTATTGCACCAATGGATGGGAAATCATCTACATGACAATGAAACAAGAAAATTAGTGCCGGGGTCTATGAATAAGGCACGGATGAGGTCTTTTGAAAAAAAAATTCTTTACATCCACATATGACAATTTGTTGGGATAATAAACCCTACAACCCTCTCTGTAAGTTTTCCAATGATCAATTTGCAACGTTGTCATGTCAATTTGAACAAGTAATTCCTCCAATGTGTTTAAAAGCGAGGCGGGGTGGGGGTTTATAGATTGTGAATCCCTCATTGTTTTGATTAAATCCTCAATTTCAATTTTTTTTCAACTATGTGGGCTGCTAAATTTTCTTGACTACCCGGGGATGTTGAGCAATTGTGGGAGTGTCGAGAGGGATGATAGGACTAACAGGGTTTGGTTGTGGTTGATTCCCTTGACCTCTAACTATAACAATAAAAAATATTTATTCAATTCAAAGTTTAATCTATACTTTTCATATTTCAATGCAATTTTGAGAAAATAATTGTGCTTACCTCTTCTCTCGTGGCACCATCATCGATTCAAATCTTCCCGGTGATCCAAAAATGATCCTTTGAGCTTGAGATCCAGCTAAATGAAAAAACGTGAGGGCACAGTTAAGCTCTGAAACTCACATTTGAGGGAGATAAAATGATAGAGGCTTGAGCCTCTTTTTTATTTATAGTAGGCATAATGTTTATGTGTTATGCTTTGGTAAATCCCAAACTTGACAATTTAAAATGTGATCATGTTATAATAGAACGTGTACGTGTTTTGCTTTTTCTAGATTCTTATCCACTTTTTGGCCCCCAACTTTGTGCACCTACCTTGTGTACATATTCAAAATAAAGAATTGAAGTTCAAATAAGGAAATCTAATTACAACCCCAACCTAGAATTTACGATTACGAGGCAAAGCCGATTGTGGTTTACTCTTTTTCCCCTTAACTATCTTTTCCAATCTTCAATATTCATGTGATTCTAGGAAGTTCGGAATACAAAAGAAGCAAAGAAGAAGGTGTTGGAATAATGGTGGCTTGTAAGTGGTCTGGTAGTAATGCAATTAGAGGAAGAATAATGCGGGATAACCATGCTTAGTTATGTAGTCTCTAGCAATATTTCAGCAACATAACAATGGAATCAAAATAAAAATCTATGGCTATTTGCTTTAGAGGAAGTGTTGGTTTTATAGAACATAGGCTGGAAAATGGTCTAATCCATTTGGTAGAAATGGGGTGCCACATCACAAGAATGAGGGGAAATTTAACTCTCAAATGACAATTAGAAGTGGAAGAGGAGGTTGATATTAATCAATCAAGCTTAAAATCAACCAAATTTACAAAGAAATGTGTGCCACATGTGAACTTAAGTGAGTTAACATGCGTCCAAATCATGCCTAGGAAGTCTTGGTCAATTTACACGGAACCACCGGTCTACACAGAGTGGTGGTTAAATAACTGCCACCTAATTAGGGAAGTGGTCATGTAAATTCCACCTAGGCGGGCGGAAATTATGTAACTTAAGGAAAAATGATACAAAAAGCCACAAAAAATTAGGAATTTAATAAGGCAATATAAGCTACAAATATGAACTGCAAAGAGGTAAAGGGGCTCAAACACCTTTGAAAAGACATGAATCATCATTGGGGACTTTTTAACCATTTCCGATAATGTATCACACAAAAATTTGGGTGTGTACCATATTCCCCCTCGAGACAAGTGTTTTAGCCATGAAGAGGCATAAAACGTAGTCGATTATGATTTTCCCAAAACGGGGAGTTAGAAGTTATATCGACATGCCCATCTGCCGAAGTGACACCATCTAAGCTCCTGTTACCTGTGAAATGCAAATAAGAATCAAGTGTAGACAGATATAAAATCAACAAAACATACTAAAAATAAAATGACAAGAGGACTTACCATATCCGAGGGGATAGAAACATACCTATGCCAGTGCTCCAGCCCTATAAAGCACACATACTAATTTTTTTTTTAAGACTAGCCATGTATATGTATATATATATATATATATATATATATATATATATATATATATATATATATATATATAAAACCATCATTTTCAAATTCATTTGTACTTTCCCTCATAGAGAATTTGGAGCTCTAGACTACCTATGACCATTTTGAGTGAGGATATAGTCAAATCAAAGAGCACGACGTCGTTATCATGGCCTAGGGAGTGATAGATCCAACGACAAAGAGAAAGGTTAGTATTTTGAATTTATTTATTTTAAACCTAAAATGTGAAAATTTTAAAAATATATACCTAAGCGGGGTTATTTTCATAAATCTTTTAGTTAAAATGTTCTGTAGGGGTTGTTTAGGTGGTTTTGTCTTTTATTTTATCTAAAATGATAAAAAAATTATTTTTTTGAGTTCTTGGGTCATGGGGGACGACTTGTACATTCTAGACACAACCGTCGCCCTACACAGGGTGGCATTTATACAATCACCACCCTACACAGGGTGGCGGTTATGTAACCACCATGTAAATTATGTAATCACCGCTCTCGCACAGGGTAGCGGTGGCATAATTGTCAAGGAAGAAGCTTGTTTTGACCAGATTAGACTATTTTTTTATTTTAGGTTGTTTGAGAAACTATGTTCCCTATTATATTGTTTTTGAAGAAATTATGTGTTGAATCATGTTGCTAACTTGTTCTTTTCCTTGTTTTGGTGAACCTAGAAGGATTCCTACATTTGGTGGAGCTAGGAAAAAACTGTGAGTGGCTTCGAGGATTATTGATCAATTTTCCCATGCAGAGAGGGACTTGTTACATAGAGCTGGCATATGGAGGATTTCATAGATGATGTTAATAATGCCAGCTAGTCATTTACTATTTGACCTACTGAGCTATTGGGATGGTGACTAGAACACTTTCTGGTTTCCTAGTGTTAGGGGAGAGTGGACCATCACTCTCAAGGATGTTCATAGGATTTTTGGTGTTCTTGTGACCGGAAGGTGATTGACATTAGAAAGTGCAGATCGATTTCCTTATGTAATAATTGGGAAACATACATGGGAGATGATGGGGTACCCAATATGGGTGCCAAATAGGGCATGCGGTTACTTTCTATTGCCTCTGCACCTATCCCCACCCTACATAAGGCCATCATAGGTATTTTGGCTTCATGTTTAGTGGGAGACAAGGGTGGGGACAAGCTCTTGTATTGTTGGGATCCTATTATTTAGGATATTGAGCAGTATGGGAGGATCTATGCTTGGGGTGTGGAAATTCTTAGAGCCACATATCATGACTTATACCACATTGTCAGGCTACAAGAGAAAGTCCTCGAGCCACCCTAGACTAGTTATGAGTTGGTTCTATGAGAGGATTATCCGCTATGAGAGGGAAGTTGAGATATCATATATGGGGCTATCAAAGCCATGAGGTGGAAAATCATGGACCTTCTTAGAGGGGCGCATCAGCCTGTTGCTACATTGACCATAGATGACTTCATTGCGAGGCCATACCAGGATATGATTGGGTTATGGGGTGATGAGGGGACTATAATTATTATTTTTGGCGGTTTGACACAATTAGTAGATATGACGGCTAGGGTGGAGGTCCACCCTATTGACAAATTTCCTCGAGTAGTTTGGGATTCCATATAACGATGCACTTCTTTCCATGCACATTGTTTACCATGGCATCAGAGAGGATCATGGTGGCCCTAAGGGCATGCATGGTTGGAAAATTGTTACACTCGAGGTACCTATCAATGTTAAGATCATTCTAGTTCTCGAGAGTACCAATATCCCTCCTCTAGATTTAGGTTACACCCGCTCATAGTGGGGAGGATGAGGAGGAAGAGGAGGCCCATACGACCTCAAGGATAGAGACCGACGGTGGGACCGACAAGAAGACAAGAGTAGAGGGGCATGGCTAGGAGGTGGAACATGATTCGAGTGGAGGGATACAAAGGAGATATCTATTATAGATATAGAAGAGGTGGAGGCAGATAAGGAGACTATTATTTCTGTGGAGACAATTTCTCATGAGGGAGGAAGTGATGAGCGATCCGTGATGGGCCACCACATGACCTCCGAGAGAGGGTGAGGATCAGCGGTGTGCTTATGCGCGGTAGCTCCACCACCACAAGCTACACTACTTGAACCTTCTTGGGTGGAAGGATATCCGAGTATGTATATAATCTTCTCTTGACTATGTTTTCTAGAATGGTTAGTTATTTACGCATTGTGTTTCTTTTTTAGTTTTGAATTCTTTCTAACTAGCCATTATTTTCACTTGTGTTTCTTAGCCACTTTAATGGTTGGTAAGTTTTATTAGCTGAATCCTAGTTGATACATTACTTATCCTAACAAGGAAGACACGAGAAGAGATGCTTGCAGACATGGGGTAGTCATTGCAGGCCGATCATCACATTGATGTTTTTGTACCAATTTGGAAAGCCATAGAGATGATTTATGAGATAATGACTGAGCTCACCACATTCTGATTATCCCATGGGATGGAGAGGCGAGTCACTCCTGCAAAGAAGGTTGTGACTACTAACAGATCCCCTACCCCATCACATGGTCATTCTCACCACTCAGTGTACAAAGGCTCACATTCTTGCCATAGGAGTTGTATCAGGATCCCTAGTCTCCCAACTTATTAGGGATCCCATAGGAAGGGATAGGTCATAGGCCTTTATTGCTTCGATGTAATTTTGTGAGACACACATTTTTTTATTTCATGATCATTAAGAATGTTTTGACCACACCTAGAGTGTGATGACATTGTATACAAAATTTACTTATTATGGATATATGTAGATACTTCTTTTTGCTTCATCATTCTTACGTAAGAATTGAATCATTAATGGTTTATTTCACTTATGTAATCTAAGATGATATTTTTATATGCTTTTGGATGCATGTTATGGATGATATACTAACAAAATGATTTCTTTTTGTTGTTTTTATTTATATGATGCTTATGTGAACACAATGTAGCTCGAAACTTTGGTTTTCAAACAATATTTAGTACTTCATGTTTTGTTGGAAAAATGTAATAAATGTAATATGATAAGGAATTGAACCTACCCAATTCTAACTCCATGCAAATAGTAAGATACAAGGGCTCAACTTCAAGAGCTAGAAAGGGCATGATTTGTATGATTTTGATGAATGGAAATGATGAAAGAAAGACAATTTTTGACAAAAATCCAATTAGGAACCTACAACCTAACTCGCACATAATTTGCTACATATTCTCGAATATGATTTCCTTGTAAGTTTATCTAGACTTAGATCTATAGATGGCCTCTTGATTGAAAAAATATGGTTTTAAGGCTCTAAATCTCTTTGAACATATACATACAATTCATTTTTTTGGGATTTAAGATTTCAAAGAACTTTTTATTGAATGAATTGCTTACAAGTTGATAACTTATTTGAAGATACCCCTATACCTTTCCCCATGCTACTAGTAAGAAGCATGAGATCATCATCGAGGACAAGATATAGATGAGTAAGGGCACTTACACCCTTTCCCAAACTCACGCTAACAATAAGAAGCGTGGGCTCATGATACTGAGTGCATAAATAGGTGGTCACTAAGTATGGTCATGTTAGTTTTAGAATTTAGGTGGTCTTAGGGTGTATGTAATTATTTCCCTCCAATATGTTGTATTTAAAATATTCAAACTTGGCCATTTGTGTGTAAAATCCAAAATAAGGTCTATTTCAGATTACGAAGGCCAAATGGTGTGAAACCAGACTTAGAGAGATACACTCACATGGAGTCAATTTTTTTAACAAATTAGGTGGTTTTAATTATTTTACAAGTTTAGAAGCTATTGAGTCATTTTAGGGAGTAGTTGAGTTAGACTAGGAGTGTGACTTGGAGTACTAAAAATGGTATTTTTGATCTCCATATGAGATTCCTTCATGGAATATGGCTGTAATAGGTGTAATTATTAAGTAATAACAAGTATTAAAGGTTGGAGGTGTGTACATGAATTAGTTAGCAATGCAAAGAGAATTAGAACTAACACCTAGTAGTCCTAAAACAAGGCTAAACTAAAATCTATGCACCATCATGCTTAGAGCTTGAACAAGGAAAATCCAATAACATATTTGCATTAGAATGTGAAAAAACATTCAAATTAATATTATAATCCATTAATCAAATATAACTAATACCTAGTAGTCCTAAAACATGGATAAACTAACATCTCATGCACAATCATGCTTAGAGCTTGAATAAGACTAATCTACTAACATATTTGCATTAGAACATGAATAAACATTAAAAATAACATGTTAATCCATTAATCTCTATCTCTATTGAATGTTAATCAAATGAAATGGACCTATTTATATCTCTAGCAATCAAAAGGATTAGTATATTACCACGAGTCACTACAGGAAAAATTAAACTCCCTAAGGTTGACTCAACCTCCTTTTAACCATATTCACCCTTAACTAACTCAACCTAGCTATTATCCCAAATGTAAAGGGATTTAGAAATTATTTGATCTATTGTTCTATATAATGATCCATCCTCTTGCCATTCTACTTATACCTAAATGACCTTAGAGCATAAGTTATAGCCATTTTATCATTTTAGAGCATTCTTCCATTAGAGAGCTAGCTATCTTCATATCTTGCATTCATCCATCCAAGTTTGAATTCATGGGGAGATATGTCAAATTATCTTGTAGCCATGGATTGACAAGACTCCATTCTTGAAACCTTGGGATTAAAACATACAATCAACCCTTTTGATTGCTAAAGATCTAAATAGATTCATTTCATTTAATTAACATTTAATAGAGATAGAGATTGATGGATTAACATGCTAGTTTTAATGTTTATTCATGTTCTAATACAAATATGTTACTATATTAGTCTTTTTCAAGCTCTAAGCATGATGGTGCATAGATGTTATTTTATCTTTGTTTTAGGACTACTAGGTGTTAGTTATAATTCTCTTTGAATTAATTAGCAATGCAAATAGAATTATAACTAACACCTAGTAGTCCTAAAGAAAGGATAAACTAACCTCTATGCACTATCATGCTTACATATTGAACAAGACTAATCTACTAACCTCTTTGCATTAGAACATGAATAAAAATTTAAACTAACATGATAATCCACTAATCTCTATCTCCATTAATGCTAATCAAATGAAATGAACCTTTTTAAATCCTTAGAAATCAAAAGGGGTGATTGTATGTTTGAATCCCATGGTTTCAAGAATGGATTATTTTCAATCCATGGTTACAAGACCATTTGACATATCTCCATATGACTTCAAACTTGGATATATGAATGCAAGAAATGAAGATAGCTAGCTCCTTTAATGGAAGAATTCTCTAAGATGATAAAATGGTTATAACTTAGGCTCTATGCTCATTTAGGTGTAAGTAGAATGGTAAGAAGAGGATCCTTATACATCCCAATGGATAAAAGAATCTATACATCCATTTACATGTGGTATAATAGTTGGGTTGACTTAGTTATGGATAAGGATGGTTGAAAGGGGGTTGAGTCAACCTTAGGAGAGTTTATTTTGTCCTGTAGTGACTCATGAGGTTTGAGAGGATTTATTAAATACCCCATGTGATTAATTAATAGGTGAGAAATATTTATAGAAGTTTTTAGAAGAATAATTAGTATGATTTAGGGAATAAAAAGGTTTAGGCTAAATAAATGATGATTTATTTCTCTAATAGAAGAGGAAACTTAATTAATTACGAATAATTAATTAAATTCAAGTAGAAAGGGGTTTAATTAATGGAAGGTCATTAATTGTCATCTTTTTTGGATAGAAGGGTCAATTAATTAGTGTAATGTAATTAATTAACAATGATAAAAGAGAAAGTGTGTTATATTGACGATATGTCGTCAATTTGTGGGAAGTAGTATAATTAGCGCAATTTAAGTATTTAAATTGTTGGAGCTAAATTATAGGTGTCTACATTTCCCCTCTTTGGGGTGGCATAAGTGACACCACTTCAAAGATAGTAGATAGGTAAAATTTTGAAGGGGTAGAAGAAAATTTAGTAGAAGTGAGAGATGCCCCCTCAAGTGTCGATGGGGTGATGAAAGAAGGTGATTGATGATAAAAAAATGGATATAAGAATGGGTACAAATAGGATGCCCCAAGTGAATTAGAAGAATAATTTTGATAGGAGAATGATCGAGAAGAAAGAGAGGAAGAAATCCAGGGAAGAACTAGTCTTGCATCCAGTGTAGAAAAACTTTCTTATCATCATTTTGCTAAGGATCTACGTCATCGGTCCTTATTAAAAATATAAGCGTACGAAAAAGTATAATGACATAAAAATCCATACTACAAACAATTGTCCATTGCTGAAAACACCAAATTAATGCAACATATAGAAAATAATGTAATTCAAGAAGGAAACAAGCTCATTTAATAGGGAAATGAGTACAAACATACATATTAAAACCAACGGTCAATTTTGTTGCACAAATATTTTGTTATCTAGTCGAATAACCCCAAATGTTTGTGATTGATGAAAATGGTTAAAGATGATGCCCCAAGCAAGGATTCATGCTAGGTGAAATGATGAAGGATGTAGGGCCCATCGATAAAGCATTGTACATAATGAAACATAATCGAGAAACAATATGTGCCCCAAGATCTCGACAAAACAAACAAGCTAGCTTTGAAAATGGTTATAAATATGATGATTTGTGAGTCATTTGATTTAGAAAAACATGAAAATTCCAGCAAGATATGGAATAAATACCATGTGCAAGACACAAGTTTCAGTCATTTGGAGCTGTTTACCCATTTTTGCAAAAAAAATTGAATTTTTTAGAATTGTTAGGATTTTTGAGAAATTTTAAATTTTTATGTGTTTGTATTTTTCTATGTTTTTTGAAAATTTTGATTTTTGTAATTTTTAGGTTTTTTCAAAACATATGTGAATGTTTTTGTGTTTTGAAATTTTTCCGAAGCTATGTATAAGAAAAATAAGAAACATAGATGCCCCAATGATAGATGGCATGTAAAAGGGAAAAAGGCCACGTGTATGTACAAGAAGAAGGTGAAGATGTGACATTTTCCTCGACGTTAGATGGGAATATTCAAAGGAAAAATATTCACACACTAAACTCGGGATCAAGGCTAATATAAAATAGGTTCAATCATGAGGGAGAAAGGGTGCCCCCAGAGTAAGCTAGCCAAGAAACACATGAGAGAAAGGAAGTAGAAAATTATCTTATTAAAAGGGGATAAAAGTGCCTACAAACATGGAAAAGAGGCCATCCTATACACATGGATGTTCTAAATGATTTCGAAGAACAAAAGATGCTATGAAAATATTTAGAAGGTGGTTGATGAAAATGTGATTAGCCCAAGGCACAAATCATGAGACAAGACATGTGCTAAAGCAAGATTTTGAACAAGGTTCAAAAAGTAACACATGGTAACATACTAATCCTATTTACTCATCGAGATCCTGTGTGCACGTGAAAATGAATTACCTCTTGACCGAGAAAGAGTTGATAAAAAAATTGAAGACACTAGCAAATGTGTAGGAATGATTAATTTTGAAAGGTGATTTATGAATGGATTGTTGAAGGAGAGTCATACATTGCTCTACCTCCAGACAGAATTCATAGCCACAGAGATATACCTTTGATTATAATTCCAACATTACTCTACTTCTAGTCGGTATCCATATCCTCGATAGAGATTATTGGAAATACCCCAAGAGAGAGTTATATATCAATTTTCTTTTTCTTTGTAGCTTTTACTTTTTGATTGATTGATTTTTATTCTTTTTCTTCCTAAAAACTTATTTCAGCTCTCTTTTTTGAAAAGGGGTTAAGAATCATTGATGGCTTGATGGAAGGATATGGAAGTAATTGCAATGATGGCATTGTCTAGTGTCAACAAATATATCTAAAATTTCTTGAATTTTTTTATTAAATGTAAATTATGATAGGATCTCTAAGAGGTTAGTCTTTCTTTAATTTACTAATGTGATAAATGATCAAGGTCAAACAGATACCATAAAGAAAATTATCAAAAATGCATGCAAATAGGCTAACCACAATAACATCAACATCAGGGATGAAAATGGTGGATGACTTGCAAAGGAATATGAAAGAAAGGGAAGAAAGGACATCCATTTGTACACTATACCTAATTGTAGTATTTGATGTTGTTTTCATAATGTTTTAATGTTTTCTCATTGTTTTTGTATTTTTGAAAATTTTAATGATTTTTTAGATTTTTCGATGGTTATCAGAATGAAACATGTCACTCTGCATGATAGGATACAAAAAAAATGTTTGTAATTTCCTTGATAAGAGAGATTTAAAATGTTTTCTTATGAACTATAATATTATCTTTGATCTTGATGATTGTGTTGAGCTCACACTCAACAAATGATTGTGATTTGTTTTGAAACATGGGTTTTGTATGTGGGAGCTTGAGTTCCCTATCCATAGGTTTCTACACTTTGCACCATACTTGATGGGTGCATTGGTGTGCATTCTGGAATCACATTTGATTTTGGATTTTATGATCATTTGAGTTGTTAGAATCTTTGGAGCTCTTCGGCATTTTGATCTTATCTTGATAAAGAACCTGTCTGGGTTTCTTATAAGCTAATGTGTGACTTGTTTGATCCCGAGAAGTGGGAGAAGAATATGGACATTTATAATTGATGAGAGGAATGTGAGGAATGATGGTGGGATTACCACAATCATTGGTAGAAGAATAATGTGATGGATGAAAAGGACATGGTCTGAGAATTGAAGAATATGGGCTACTGGGAGGTGAGCCATGAATAGAAGATGAAGGGATACTAGGATGTGGCCCAATAATAGAAGAAGAAACGCTGATAGGACATGACCCATAGATGTAATATGATGGGATACTAGGATGTGGCCCAAGAATAGAAAATGATGGACTACCTAGGGGTGACCCATACATAGAAGACAAGGGGCTAGTTGGACGTGTGCCAAGAATAGAAGATAGTGGACTACTTGAAAATGTCCCACAAATAGAAGAGGGGTGACTACTAGAAGGTGACCCACACCTAGATGAAAATGAAGGGATACTTGTTGTTGAACCTATAATATATTGTGATTGTGGAATTTTTGATAGGAAAAGAGTGAATGGGTGATGAGAAGATAGGCCATGGATCAATGCAAAACCCAAGAGTTTCATCATGTAATGAAGAATGTGAAGATGGAAGAATAAGTGGAGGATCAAGTTGCATGATCTGAGGCTCTTCCTTCATTTCTTGATAAAAGGAATCAACCTTTTCCTCACAATACATGAACATGTCAAAGTCTAAATAGAATCCTTGCTTATAACTTGTTAGAGGGATATATTTGTGTGCCCCTATACAGGCCATGATTTCTCCTTCTTTTTGAAATAAATCAATTAGCATGGGTTTTTGATCAACCACGTGGGTTTGATTGGATGAAAAAGGGACAACTGGTGTGAAATATTGAGAAGATGTTTAATGATGATTGATAGAAGAAGGTGATGTGGGGAACAAAGGAGAAAATGTAGATGTGGAGCTAGATGTCTTGGGAGTAGAAGAATTTAGTGTGGGCCTACCATTACGATGGTATATTATCCGTAAACTAGTAGGATTAAGTCCAAAGTCTCTGATTGTGATGTAGGGGTCGATTCACACATTTGACTAGAAGGAATTTTAATCACAAGAACCTTGAAGAATGAAGAATTCTTGGGGTTATTGATGAAGAAGGTCCTGCAAATAAGGGGATGACAATGATTTAATATTTGTATTGGATGAATAATAATAAGGGTCATGTGAAGAAAGATATGACCGCAATTCAAGAAGTGTATTAGATATTTGATTGGAGGGATTTCAAGTTGCGCGTATCTTCAAAGGAATAATATTTCATTAAGGTGACTAATAAAAGGGGTCTGTGAAGAAACGGAGGACCATGATGTATGAGTCTTATTAAATGGATGATGAAGAGGTCCCGTGAAGATAGGGTGGACTACGATGTAGGAGTCACATTAGATGAATTATGAAGATAATTTGTGGGGAAATAAATCTTTAGAGGAGGATAACATTGTTTAGGTGATGATAATAGAGGTCCCGTAAAGAAGGGGAGGACCTCAACTTAGCAGTCAAATTAGATGAATTCCAATAGTAGTTTGGATCCGAATCATCGAATATTTGGAGGAAATATTTGGATTGGCATCCTTAGAAGGAGTAAATGTTTGTATTAGAATAAAAAGAAGAGTGGGGGAACTTGAATAATAATTTGGATCAAGTTTCAACCATACCACCAACTATGAGATGAAGGTGGGGAACAAGTTACCTAAATGGGTTCTCTAGCGTGAAGAACCAAACATGGAGTAATCAGGATTGGTGTATTTCTATGTGAATACCGATACTTTTATTCCTTATTTTCGTATGTATAAGGGACCTTGTGATAATCAGTCATTGATGGCATGTGTTGGATTTAATGGTCTAGACCTAGATTGCATGATCAAACTTCTTCAAAGTGAAACATAAGACAACCAACTAGACATTTCGTAATGATAGGGATGCTTATGTGATTTTCCAAAAAGGAAGCTAAGGAAAACATACATCGTGATGACTCAAGATTGATAATCCAACAAGGTTTGGACAAAAATTTGGAGGCGTAAATGTCAAAGGATTGATCAAAATTTTAGCAACATAAAGGATACAAAGGAAATATTTCCAATGTTCGATTGATGCAAAATTTGCTTGATAGGAAATGTTTTTTCCAAGGTTTAAAAGATATGTTAAAAAATGACCATGAAATTAGGAAAAATAAGAAGATCAAGAGGAATGAAAGACCCAAAAGGATTATCCTAGAAAAAAATTTATAAGGTGGATGAACACAAGGAACAATCACGTAAGTTCAAAACACAAAGCCAAATTAATGACCAAATAATAATGAATAAATGGATCAAAGTTATTTTCCTAAATGAATAAGTGAAAATGATGAATAATCACAAGAAACAATCACACAAGGTTTTTTATGAACCAATCAATCAATGAACTTACTTCCTATGTTTGTTCTCAAATGGTAGTTGGTATTTAAGATGGTTAAAAATATGTCACCGCTTATGTCAAGTTCAAAGAAATGAACAAGGCGTAAGTAATTTAAAAAATTCAATATGATCCCCGAACAAAGTATACTAAAAATGATCTTGACTCCAATCAAGACTTATATCTCAAAAATTAGTATTTACAACTTTGAGCGACATAACAATACCACTAAGATATGTTAACCAAAATTTTCAGAAAAGTAAGGTATCAATATCAAAATGATATTGATATAACATGAAAAAATGGTAATATTCAACACTTTTCAAAATAGAGGTAATGTTTGAAAACAAAATAATAATAAATCATACCAAGGAATTGTTAGAATGTGCATAGCGTAACGTTATAATCTAGATACTTAGGCCAAGTTTATAAGAAACAAGTAGTAATTATCAAAATTGTTGCGATACGATACAAATAAGATAATAGTTCAAAGGAGAATCAAGATGATGAATCACACCTAACTACAATTGATGATCTTGAATTTGGTATCAAGATCAAAAAGGCTACCAATGATATGAAAACGTCTCCACACACTTTAGACATTTAACAACTCAGCCACAAACATGGATGAGTGTTATTGGACACAAAAGTGGCGAATACAATTAGTTAACAACACAAGGGTAGTGACTCTTCTCCTGATCAAAAACATGTCAAAAAAAAGTAAAGGAAGTAGATCAATTGGTGTTGAATATAGTTTGGCATCACTTTGGCAAAGTTTCAACTCACCTTATGGCAAGTGAAAAACTAAACAAAAGTAATTCTTTGAAATATCTATGAAAAATGATGTGCCATTTGAACTTTAATGGAATCTCCTCTTGTTTGACAAACAAGACTTTGATTATGAGAAATTTCTCCCTTTTGATGGCTCTCAAATCAAATTGGTTTTGATATGGTCAAAGTTGGCTCCTGGACAAGATAGCTTCCTAGGTGGTTCACTCAACTAGGTGTCACAAGTTATCTAAATGTGAGCTCGGTTTGCCAAGGTTTCCCAAGGAGTATCCCAGATTTACTTTACCCCCTTCAAGAACAGTGGGCAATAAATGCATCCATCATGTACTCTAACCGGAGTAGCGATACGAGAAAATTGTGACGCTAAATCTCATGTGTATCACTAGTCATGTAGGTAGTGTGGATAACTTCCCATTTCATCCACAAGGTTCCCTCTTGCATGGACTACTTTGGGGTTCCTAGGACCACCCCAATTATTGTAGCTTAAGGATTATACTAATGGGGTTATGTCTTAGTTAAGCGAATGGGGTGTACCCTTATCCAAACTTGAAAATATAGTCTTTTGATTGTGGTGTGTTTTTATCTTATATACTTAATGTGGTTTACTTGAACACCGTTTGAAACCTGCACAAATAATATATTAGTATTTTTGTTTTATCTTGAGCCTTAATTCTTTGACAAGAATTTAGGTCCTACACTATGGATTTAGTAGTTTTCCATACACATAAAGAGGATGAACACCATTTTTGATTCTCAATATCGTCCTAGAAGAGAAGAGCATACATGACGTAAAATCCAACTACAAAATAAAAATGGAAAATACTTGATTCAAATGCAAAATTTGTTCATTTTAACCAAACTTGACATTCTTTTCAACGTTTTTCAAGGCAAAAGAGATATAAAAATCATTTCTGATTCCCAAGATCACCTAGAAGGTGTGAGGGAAGAGCATACATGACTCTAATCTCATGATTAAGCATGCAATGTTCATTTAACCCTTTAAAAAATCAAATTAAGTTAGCAAAAACATGTAAATAAACCCTACGAAACAAAAGTTAATATTCAATAAAAACTTGCAAGGAGTCAATAAATCCTAAAAACATGTTTTGAAAGTTTTAAAGTGAAAAAAATTTAAATGTGATGTGTATGCGCTCAATGCTTGGTTGTGTACACCTACTTCAAGATGTGTACGTCCCTCTATAGAAACTTATAGTGAGCTAATGGGTACACAACCTGAGATTTGTGTATGCTAACATTTGGATGTATACGCCCACGTGATTTAAAGGTTAAAGCAAAAACACTAACAAATAGGTATGCTTGGGTATAGACGTGTACATCGGGGTTTAAATGCATATGCTAAAGAGATAGAAATACTAGGAAACTCATAACATAGAAAGCCATGTATGCCAACAATGAGATGTATATGCTGGACTTTGGACATGTACACCCATAGAGTGAAAATGGGTGAAATAGAAGATCTACCATATGGGTACGCCAGAGTATAAATGTGTACACTCACGGTTAGGCATATGTGTCAGCAAATAGAGAAACAGAAAAAACACAGAGGGTGGGATATCATGTATGCTGGCATCATGATGTATATGCTAGACTCTAGATGCATACACTATCATTTGGATGTGTATACCCATGTTTGGACGTGTACGCACCTCTGTCATTTTTGTATGCCTGTACCTCGAAGTGACATCAAAACATGGAAAATGACGTAATCAATCTCAAAAAGCTCAATTTTTTGGATAGTTAGCTCAAAATTGACAAGAACCCATCTAAATTAGACCTATAAGCAAGACTCAACACATGTAAAGTTAGCAAAAATCATAAAAAATTCAACATTAATTCACACATGTGCATATCAAGGGTTAGTCAAAAATTGAAATAACAACAAAATTTGAACTACCATGCTAAGGGACTAAGGATCCGTCCCACCGGGTGTGCCAAATGTGTACATGAATTAGTTAGCAATGCAAAGAGAATTAGACCTAACACCTAGTAGTCCTATAACAAGGATAAACTAACATCTATTCACCATCATGCTTAGAGATTGAACAAGACTAATCTACTAACATCTTTGCATTAGAAAATTAATAAACATTCAAACTAACATGTTAATTCATTAATCAATATCTCTATTAAATGTTAATCAAATAAAATGAACATATTTAGATCCTTAGCAATCAAAAGGGTTGATTGTATGTTTGAATCCCAAGGTTTCAAGAATGGAGTCTTGTCAATCCATGGCTACAAGACCATTTGACATATCTCCATATGAATTCAAAATTGGATGGATGAATGCAAGAAATGAAGATAACTAGCTCCTCTAATGGAAGAATTCTCTAAGATGATAAAATGGCTATAGCTTAGGCTCTATGCTCATTTAGGTGTAAGTAGAATGGTAAGAGGAGGGCTCCTTATATAGCCCAATGGATAAAAGAATCTCTACATCCCTTTACATGTGGGATAATAGCTAGGTTGAGTTAGTTATGGATAAGGATGGTTGAAGGGGTTGAGTCAACCTTAGGATATATTATTTTGTCCTATAGTGACTCATGGGGTTTGAGAGGATTTATTAATTAACCCAAGTGATTAATTAATAGGTGAGAAAGATTTATAGAAGCTTTTAGAAGAACAATTAGTATGATTTAGGAATATGAAGGTTTAGGCTAAATAAATGATGATTTATTTATCTAATAGAAGAGGAAACTTAATTAATTACAAATAATTAATTAAATTCAAGTAGAAAGGGGTTTAATTAACGGAAGGTCGTTAATTGTCATCTTTATTAGATAGAAGGGTCAATTAATTAGCATAATGTAATTAATTAATGATGATAAAAGAGAAAGTGTGTTATATTTAGGATATTTTTTTAATTTGTGGCAAGAATTATAATTAACGCAATTTAAGTATTTAAATTGTTAGAGCTAAATTATAGGTATCTACAGGAGGTTGCCTCATAATGTAATTTGCAAATGTTGCTATGTTTTCCCGTACATTGTTGACAAATTTATGGCACAAACAAAAGGTAGGAAGGTGACAGTTAGATTTTTAAGGATTGGAGGCTAACTTTAATAGATGTAGTTAGGGAGTCCAAAACAAGCCCAATGAAATTTATTTGAGGTCTTGAAACATCGAGAACAGATTGTATGTACCTAATTTCTCATTCTATGCCCCCTGAAAAGGGATTTCTATATCTTTTTGACCATACGGGAAAAGTTATAGATTTTGAAAACATCATGTTTATGATGTTATCCAACCCTACGCAAGAGTACAAACCAAAAATCTACTAATAAAGGAGACATTTAGAGATCCCCGCATTCTAGGCATATCCTTTACTAGTTTAGACTATATAATGACTCAAGGTTTTAGAGGTATTTAAAGAAATTTAATACCAAAACCATTTTGAGGGGCTGAGGGATGTTGCATTTCACTTGATTGAAGGAGTTAGAAGGTTGTTTTAACCTTAGGAAGCTCTGCACCCATATGTATCATTACAAGAGACCTAATTAGGCCTAAATGAGCCCCGGATAGTGAAAGAAGTATCACTCCGTACAACGGAGTAGTGGTTTCTCTTCATACATGGGAGAGGTCTCCATAAAGGGTCTTAGAATAAGTCATAAGAAGGAGAATTTTTTTCAAGAATAATGGAGATGTACTGGCATTTGGGTATAATAAGGGCTACTAGGGTATGAAGCTTGTTTGAAGGAACCTAGTACAAAATCAAAGAAAAGGGTAGAGTTAGAGGTTTATACACATCAAGGAGATTCGAATAATAATTTCACGGATGTTGGGAATGAATCCAAGCCCTAAGCATAATATTGGGCTATATAACCATTTCTAGCCTATTAGGCTAGTAAAGAGAAGGAATGAAGAATGGTGGTAAAAGAGAATTCAAAGGTGAAGTTGTAGAAATGGATATGAATTTGTATGGATAGAGGTGGCATTGCTGAGCTATTTGCCATTTAGAATGTAATGAAGGAGAGATGTGGTCTATTGGAGCTATGAAGGTGAAGTATATGGATGGATGAGTGAAGTATGGAGATGAGACAATAGAGAAGTTTGTGAAGGTACATTAGATAGAATGATGAAGTATGAAAGTTTGGAAGCTATAGGGAAGTGAAAGTAATGTGGTGATTTCATTCTAAAATCATAGGCACATTAAGAGTATATTGGAGTATCATAGTGTGGAGTGGATAGCTCTTTTGATAAGGAAGCAAGTTATGAGTTGACTATGCCAAGAAGAGGAATGTTCTCCAAATCAGGTAAAGGTATGAACTTCATGTTTTCATCATATATGTTTGAATCAAGTTACATAGTGGAATGTGCCTACAATCTACACTAGGTAAACATAGTGATCTCCATCAAGTAAGTTCCTTAGATAGATCATCAAGCAAGGGCTGATTAAGAGAAGATCCATGCATGTTTAAGGAGATGATGAACACAAAAAGGTCAAAGTAAGATGAACCTTGCACCACTTTGGTATCATAGCTTGACTTAAAGCTTTATATAACATTAGAGTGATGATGGCACAATTGCACTCAAGGATGCAAACCAAGAAGGAAAAATTTCCAAGAAAAATGATGGGACAATTTCAGCAAATGAAGATACTAATAGAGAAGAGAATGGATACTCTGGAGAACCTTATTAGAGAGAGAATGAAAATGTTAGAGTGCATTAGCAAAGGATAGTTTAAAACTCATTCAAGGGAAGAATGCAATTCTCTAGACAAAGGAAAAAGGTATGTTTTTGATTGGTGATGAAACTGTAAATAGAAATAGTAGTGTAATTACTAAAGATGTGAATGTAAGTTGTAATGATGTATAATTCCCTAATAAAATTTAAAAGGGCAGTATCTAGATCTGACTAGTTATGTAAAGGGAATGACAAAATGAAGAGTGAATCTCTTTTAATGAAGAGATTCTTGGAGCAGCCAAGAGGTAAGAAAACAGATTTAAGAAGACAAGACATATACATGAGTTAGAGAAGGAACTTGTTCATAACCAAATTCAAGTCAAGAGGAAATGTGTGTTATGTCATCATAGATGGAGGAATCACTTGACAATGTTGTGTCAGAATACATGGTGAAGAAGTTGGGATTGAGAAGACTTCCACATCCAAATCCTTACTACATTTCATGGGTGCAACAGAGTCATAATATCTTGGTAAGTGAGCAAAGTATTTTTAATTTTCAAATTGGATCATATAGAGATACAATATTATGTGATGTTCTACCTATAGATGTTTGTCATTTTCTCTTAGGTAGACCTTGGAAATTTGATAGGAAAGCAAAGCATGATGGAAAGACTAATGTTTACAAATTTTGTAAAGGTGGAATTGAGCATAGTCTCATACCCTTGAAGGGTGAAGCAAGTGATGAAAGATGAATTTTCATGTTAATGACCATGAGGAAGTATTTGCATGAAACAATGCAACAGTTTAAGGAGATAAATGCAATAAAGGAAGTGTCTCCTTGTGATGAGTTGTGGATGAGAAGAGAAGCACCAAGAAAGGTGTTTGGTGACCAAGAAGCTGGTCACATGAAGAAGATGATAATAGAGAGAGGTTATGGGAAAGGAAAAGAGATGGTGGATCAGAAGTACCACCTTGGAAAAACACTAAGTTTCTTGAATGGAGACAAAACAATGGAAGAAACCATGGGAAAAGCTAGTATGGAGGTCAAGAGACCATTGAGATTTCTAACTAACTCTATGTGGACATGTTTTTATGTAGGTAAAACTCATAAAATGTTGATTTTTAGTGAATATGAAAGTAAAAGAAGTGATAAATGTGATGCCATTGAAAGGAAAGAAGGCCAAATTGGTCCTAGATATGATGAAGAGTAAGGAGTGGATACTATCATCTTGAGAGAAGAGTTACAGAGGTTAGAGGAGATGTTTGAGTCCATGAAAGACCAGCATGCAGGTGAAGGAAAATCAAGTGAACATGAAGAACTCATGAAGGAGGCCTATGCGGAATACCAATCTAAAGAAGTGATGACTACTATACAAACTAAGGAGTTTAAGAAATATTTTAAGCAAGGTAGTAACAGAATGCCTTTGAAGGCATATAAGGAAAAAGATGTACCTCCTCCAAAGGTTAAGTAAGCATGTAAGAAATTAAATTATAGACAGTACAACAACAAGAAAGAATAAGAAGCAATGGTTAAGTGCAAAGAGCAAGAAAAATAATGCATGATAAAGAAGATGAGTCAAGAACAAATAGAGGTTGAAGCATATAAAAAAGAATGGATGGACATGCAAATTTATTATGAAACAGCAGATGAACATGAAGGTCAAAAAGTAATAAAAATGGAAAAGGTAATAACTCTTATTGTTTTAGGAAAATGACCAACTTGCATGAAGTAAATCGGAGTAAAAACAAGTTAAGAGATCTAGGAGCTAAGAGAATCAAGTATATAGGTCAGAGTATTAATTGTTATAGGAATGTAATTGAATTTCTTGAAGGATTAGTGGGATGGACAACATTTAACACCTTTTGAAGACCAATTACTTCTCAATTTTGGATGGATTTCAACATGATAGTGATAGTAATACATCAATTACCGTCAAGTGAGAAATAAAGGGATTTGTCCTTTGAGGAGAAAGACCAGATTTTCAGTCTTAATGAATGAAAATGTCAAATCAAGGGACAAAGATAAGATGGGAATCATGAGTAGATAGGCTCAGATTTTTCATCCTTAAAACAATAGGTATAAGTTATTTACAAGTTGCCACTCAAATCTAGGTATCTTCTGTGTCTAGGAGCCAAACTAATATGGAGAAAGAACACCAATATAAAGGGAAAATAAATTCACATGCCTAAGGTGATAGTGGACTATACTTTGAGCTATTGAATACTTGGTATGAATATTTGAATGAAGAAATATTGGTAAAATAAGAGAACAACATATAAATGAGGAAAATAAAAGAAGTGAACATGGAGCTTGATCTCAAGGAAGGACTAGGGTAAAGGATTTAAGGTGAGGAAAAAAAATTCAATGAGAAGTAATTCTTCATGTAGTATCCAATAGAATTTTAGTTACAAATGAAGAAATGGAAAGCTATGTTAAAGTACAAATGTGGATCTCAATAGTACACCCACATGTATGGGTGGGCTATACAAGCATTATTTGGAGTTAGGGAGGTTAAGAAGGAAGGAAGGATGAGATTTCACAAGAATAATACAAAACATAAAAGGGAAGCAAGGTAAATATGAAATCATTTCAGTCACTAAGCAAAACCAGAGGCAATACAATAAAGACAATCAAAGGAGGTATTAAATCATGCAACCTAGATAGCAATCGAATCGAGGAGAACATATTACAAGAAAATCAAGAAGAACAAGAAAAACTATACAAAGAAATAGTATTAACATTAAGAAAAGAGCAAGCAGACCATGGGAATGAATAGAAGAAGCATATACAAGCTTAGAGGAGCAACCTATAGCTAGAAAGGTAAGAGGAAGCTAAAGAATGGGACCAACAAGTATCATTTGAGCTAGAAGCTCAATTTTTCTCTCAAGGGTAGAATGATGCAAGTGCATCAATAGGTGGTCATTGAGTATGGTCATGTTAGGTTTGGAGTCTAGGTGGTCTTAGGGTGTATGTAATTATTTCCCTCCAATATGTTGTATTTCAAATATTCAAACTTGGCAATTTGTGTGTAAAATCCAAAATAAGGCCTATTTGAGTTGTGAAGGCCAAAAATAGTGTGAAACCAGACTTGGAGAGATATTCTCATGTGGAATCAAGTTTTTTTTCAACAACTTAGGTGGTTTGAATTGTTTTCCAAGTCAAGAAGTTGTTGAGTCATTTTAGGGAGTAGTTGAGTTAGACTAGGAGTGTGGTTTGGAGTACTAAAAATGGGATTTTGAGATCCATAATGAGATTCCTTCATGGAAGATGGTTATAACAGTGTACTTATGAAGTAATAACAAGTATTGGAGGTTGGAGAATGTTTCTTAATGTAATTTACAAATTTTGTTGTGTTTTCCCATGCATTGTTAACGAGTTCGACATAGATTGAAAACATAAAGGGTCTTAAAATAAGTCATAAGAAGGATAATTTATTTCAGGAATAATGGAGATATAGTGACATTTGGGTATAAGAAGGGCTACTAGGGTATGAAGCTTGTTTAAAGGAACCTAGTACAAAATCAAGGAAAAGGATAGAGTTAGCGATACATAAAGGAGATTCGAGACTAATCATTTCATGGATGTTGGGAATGAATCCAATCCCTAAGAATGATATTGGGCTATATAACCATTTCTAGTCTATTAGGCTAGTCAAGAGAAGGAATGAAGAATGGTGGTAAAAAATAATTTAGAGGTAAAGTTGTAATGGGTATGACTTGGTATGGGCGAGGTGGCATTACTTGAGCTATTTTCCATTTAGGATATGATGAAGGAGAGATGTGGTCTATTGCGGATATAAAGGTGAAGTATATAGATGGATGAGTGAAGTATGGAGACGAGACAATATAGAATTTTTTGAAGGTATAATAGATAGAATGCTGAAGTTTGCAAGTTGGGAAGTTATAGGGAAGTGAAAGGAGTATGGTGATTTCATGCTGAAATCATAGGCACATTGTGAGTAAAATGCACATACTAACTAAGGTGGATATTTTAAGAAACATGATTGAATGTTTTTTCCAATGTTTAGAAGTTTGAAAGTTGTTAAAAGAAAAGTTTCTTGACTACAATTTTCACAATATGAACTGATAGATGAAATGCGGTATGGATGTAGTAATGTACATGTAACAATGCAGATAGATCATGTGTAGTAACATTTTAAGTGAATTGTATTAACATATTCACCAAATTCTTCACCCTTTAATGTACACAGCTGATATGCCCCATTCTTGTATTCCTTCATTACTCGATATGGGCCCAACCACTTGGAACTTAAATTCCTTCCTTCATTAGTTTTCTTATCTATCTATTTTTCAAGTCTTAATAATAGATCTCCTACTAGTATTTTACATTCATACACATTTTTGTTGTACAGTGGCTCATCCAATCAGTGTGGAGATTATGTCATTGCTTAGCTTTAAGCCGAGCTTCGTCGAGAGTTTCTAGCTCAACGAGTCATGCCTCATGATATCCTTCTTCACCTAAGATGTCTTACAATGATATTTAAAGACTAGGTATCTACACTTCAAGTGGTAAAACCGCTTCATAACCAAACACTAAGGAATATGAGGTTTCCCACGTAGGCATTCTTACCAAAGTTTTGTAAGCCCACAAGGCCGAAAATAGCTTCAAATGCCAATCACATTTATTCTCCTTGACCATTTTTAGGAGAATGGATTTTAATGTCTTGTTTGTAGCCTCATCTTATCGATTGGTCTGCAGATAGTATAAAGAGGATGTGTGGTGGTTTATCTTGAACTTTGCGCATAAATCACACACCTCTTTATTCTTAAAATATGTGACATTATCTAAGATAGTGATTTGTGGGACTCCATACCTATAAATGATTTGATTGAAGATGGAGCTTGTGATCACATACCTAGGAACGATGGTAAGAGTCATGAATTTAACCCACTTTGTGAAATATTTTGTGGCCGTAATTATGAAATTGTGTCCATCCATCGATGAGGTAGAAATATTCCCCATCAAATCTAAACCTCATCTGGAAAAGGGATAGGGTGTTGCAATCGGTTGTAGATCCTAACCAGCTATATGAATCTCATGAGAGAATTCTTGACACGCATCCGAGCACATACTCCACAATGTCATGCTCTAAGGTTGGCCAAAAATTACCCATCCGGTGTATGTTGCGAGTATTGAAGTGACACCCACAAACTCCACTTTGGGCTTCAAAAAGAATCATTTTTGAATATTTCTCATCAACACACCTTAAAACCATTCCATTAACGTCGTTGTGATAAAGCACTTATTCCATAATCACATATTTGGCAACTATGATGTGTATTCATCTTCTCTACTATGAGGTTTCCCCCTCAAGATATTTTCAGTCCATAATGAAATTGAAATGTCCGAATACCACGACATGCAAAAATGTGAGGCCTACTTTCAATGTAGTATACACACTCATTAGGAAAATCCAAATCTACTGGATCTCCACCATCTAATGGGTTATCTGCCAACCAATCTACAATGATTTCTCCTTTGACAGACTTTTGATTGTGGTTAAAATAGAATTCACCCATTAACGTCATGAAGCATCCAAATTTATTGGATAAGGAACCCTATGTTAGAAACATTTAAAGATGGTATATTCTGACAATTACCCATTTTTCTTGGTTAAACATATAATGCCTAAACTATTTTTTTGCAAACACTATAACAAGGAATTCCTTTTCTTCCAGCGTATAGTGTGTCTTATATTCTAGCAAGGTGTGACTAAATAAGTAAACTACACATTTGCGTTTATCATCATCTTCTTGTGCTAACATACAAGCTAGAGAGACGTTTGTAGCTTGAGAATACAAAATTAGAGGATGATCTGCCTTAGGAAGTATGAGTGTGGGTGGTGATAATAGGAAATTCTTGACCGATTCAAATGCCTTGTGAAACTCGCTTTTCTAAACATTACAACAATCCTTCTTTAAAAAATGTTGATCGATGAATAACACAGTTAAATCTGGTATGAACCTTTGGGTTCTTTGTAAGATTTCCAAGGAAAGACGATGCCTGACTCATTTGTGGGTGGAGTCATCTCTAAGACCCCCAAATTTTCCTCCCATCACTCAAAATACACACTTCTTTGGATTTAATGCGGATTTTTATTCAATGAGACGAGAGAGGATGATGTGAATCACCTCGGGGGTAATTCTAATGCTTTTTGGCCTTATCCAAAATATCATCAATGTATGACTCCACAATATTATGAATAAGATCATGGAATATATAGGTAATTTATCATTGATAGGTAACACTAGAATTATTAATACTAAACGACATGAATGTGTAGTAATAGGTACCCCAAGGGTAGTGAAAGTGATCTTTGTCTAATCCTCCTCCGAGATCCTAATTTGATTATAACCTAAGAAACCATCCATTATAGATAATAACTCATATCTAGCTATTACATCAATGATAAAATAGATGGAAGGTAACGGAAATCATCCTTGGGACACATCTTGTTTATGTCCCAAAAATCATTGCATATTCAAATTTTCCCATTCTTCTTGAGAATGGGGACTATGTTTGATACCCACATTAAATAATCTACAAGTTTGATGAATCCCACCTGTAGGAGCTTCATAACCTCTTCTTTGACCATCAAAGCCAATTTTGGATTCATAGGTCTTGAATTTTTCTCGATGGGCTTGGCATCAATTTTGGTTACAAGATTATGGAATGTAACTTGGAGAGAAATTCCCATCATCTCTTTGTAGTTGAATGTAAAGGATTTCAAATTATCCTTGAGAACCTTCATATGAATTTCCAATTCTTCCAGAGTTAAAGAAGAACCAAGTTTCAATATCTTAGGTTCTTCCTCTGACCTTATATTTATATCAACGACCCCTTTGATTAAAGAGGCATTTCCTTCTTCAAAATCAAAGGGGTGGAACTAGTTCTGGTTCTCCTTCCTCTTTACTTCATATATCTCAAGGCCTTCTGATGAGGAATAACCCATCGTACAATCTCCAAAATAAGAGGAAGAGTTAGGTATGAGAGTGAAACCCCTCTTGTGATGTGCGAGGTAAAGATCAATGTACACATTAAGGTAACATAAAATAGCCTCATCATTCTCTACATAATCTAAGATGGAAAGCTCATTCTTAGTCTCAACATCTTCCTTAATCGGATTGGTAGGCAATTTTCAAACTAAGCATTCTACTCGAGACTAAAACAAAGTGAGTTCAAAATCTTCCAAATATCCATTTGAAAAAAATCAAGAAGCGGAAGTAACCATGGAATTGGCTATAAGGTTTTTTTCACATGGGATGGCTTTAATGGATATGAAGTCAAAACATTTTCTTAGGTCAAGTACAATAATGTTATAGAGCTGAAGGTACTCCACTCTAGTCCTGTAAACTTCTAAAACTTGGTTGGTGACTAGTTGGGAATCACCCAAAAATCTAATATTGCAAGTACCCATTCTCTTGGCTATAATGAGACCAGGAAGAAGAGCCACATACTCGACACCATTGTTCATGCAATTTAAATTGATCTTAAAGGAGAAGGAATAATATTCCCTTATGAGGAAATGAGGATCACACCCGCCCCAACACCAAAATGAAACTTCACCCCGTCATAGTTGAGCGTAAAAAGTTGCTTTAGGGAAGATTGATTTTTGACTATTTATAGTATTTTCTTTACCCACTTCTAAAACCTCAACCATGAAAATATCTTCAAGCGAAAGAGAGCCGAGTTCTAGGGTGTGTCCTAATCCCAAGGAGTCGAAAGGGAGGATAATAGGCAAGTCGTTCTCTAACAACTCAACAATATTAGTTGTGATTTATGTTGATATTATCTCAAAAACAATAGTTTCATCTTTTTTTGCAAAAACCCTAAATTAAAAATGGATGTTTCCAATTCCATTGTGGGAATTAGTTTAGATTATGGTGTTGTATCTTTAGGTTTGTTCACTTGATTGGCAGGGAGTTTGAAATCAGTTTGGACCTCAGGTTTCTTATTTAATTTGATAGGAGAATATCAAAAGGATTTGGGACACCTCTGTCCAATGAAGAAATTCCCCAAATGTAAGAATTTGACTTCCTATAATAGTGTGGAAAGGATTACATTCATCCGATGTATCTAATGTTAGATAAGAATCATATTATAGTTGGTTTCCCTATCTATATTATAAAACTCAATTAGAACCGTCTTGGATCCAAGAGTAACTAAGAGTACTATGGTCCCTATGGATGTTGCTTTGAGACTGTTGTATCCTCTTAGCATATTTCTAGTTGAGGAACATTTTGTTTCCTTATAGCCTAAATTTTGGAGGAATGAAAAAGGGAAAATATTAAAAACTACCCCATCCTCAATCATTGAAAGTTTAACATAATTATTGTAGATTCATACCTATAAATACAATGTTGATTCACCTCTATGTGCCACTTGACATCGGTGGGTATCTTACCAATGTTGAAAATGAATCCAACATCTCTTTGAGGTTTCTCGGGAGGATTGAAATCAAAGTCTATATGGTTTATTTATGCCTCTGGAGGAGGGGTGAAATTAGTCAAGTGACCAATACCTAACACTTCTAACAAAGTGGCTCAATGAATAGGGAGTTCTTCAACATATTCAAGAAGGAGATGTGAGAAAAGGTCTTAGTTAAATCCATAATTAGATCATATGCCCCTACTGGCCTTGGAGGTATTGGAGTGTCATCCAACATAGATGGGTAGATGGGAATAGGCTACATTGAATAATCAAGGGTTCTTATAGCTGTGTTAATTTCAGGTTCAATAACTAATCGAAGAGACTCATAATTTTAGTTTGTTTTGACCATCCAACAAAGGTGCTATCGCCGGATTTGAAGAAGTGGAAGCTTCGTGATTGTAGTTTCCCAATGGGTTTCCCTTGTTTGTGCCATGGGGGATTAATTTTCCATTACCAGGATGCATAGGAAGAGGTTTTCTAAAGATCCTAAGAGGAGTGTGTTGAGGGGAAATAGGCCCCATGATAACATTCTGCATTGGCACCATAGGATTTTCCAAAAATATCTCAATGAAGAGTTGCATTTTTTCCTCTCATAGGCATTGTATGAAATTTTTATAGTCATAAAAAGTTCTAGCAATGTACCCTCAGACCTTATGGAGGCCACAATAAAGGTCAAGATCATAATCTTGAGGTCTTTAATTTACACTTTACTGCAGTCCAAAGTTCTAGTTTTTGTTTAACTATTGGTTGTTGTAATTAAAGTTCAAAGGCCTTTGCCCTTGGCTTTGATATTAATTTTGATACCCATTTAGGTATTGATTAGGGAATTTTTCTTGAACTTGTTGTGGAGGTGGAGGATGGTTGATATCCACCACGTTGATGGAAGGAGTGAAATTTTTATTCTTTTAATTATTTCCATTCGTGTTGTTATTGACATTGTTTGTGCTTGAAGTGTTAACAAAATTTAGCTTCTTGGCTTGATAAATGACATCGTCCATTGTAACACCACTATTCTTATTGAGGATCTTAGGTCCTTGATTGTTGTTAGAATTACTGGGTAATTTGAATTACCTTTAGAGGGATTGATCGACTCTCATTTGAATCAAGGTCTTTCAACCGCTAACTATTTCTACTTGATCAATGTGGAAAGTACCCTTGAGTACCTCCTCATAGCTCATAAGGGGGAAATTTTGGACTTCTTCATTGATTTCATAGTTAAGGGAATGAAAAAAAAGATCACAAAGCTCCATTTGATCCATATTGAGAGAACTCACCGAACAGTAGAGGACCTGCCACCACCTCTACATGAAATGGGCAGTAGATTCATTATGCTCTTGTTTTATGTGAAGGAACTCCTTGATTCCTATTCTTTAAAAAAAATCATGTCAAAAGCCTTTATGAAATCAAATACAAGTTTCTTAAAGGAGTGTATGAAAGCTTCATATATCCTATAATACCAATCAAGAGCGATCCCCTTAAGGTTCTTGGGGAAGATCTTATCTATAACTGCATCCCATGGGAGTAGCTATTTGATGATAGTTGCATACACTTTAATATGTGCATTTGGATCTCCCTCCCATTTAAACTTCGGCAAGTCTTGGAAGTGTTCATGGAAGCATTACACTTTGTATAGTAAAGTCAAGGGGATCCTTAAGATATTCATCATATGTGCCCATTGTGTAGGACTCTACCTTACACAATCCTATATGGGGAGGTGGAGTAGGCATAAGAGGATGATATGTCACAAAGTAAACATTTATAGAGGCATAAGGAATCCCCTTTGGATGAGAATATGAATTAGGAAAAGAATACATGTCCACCTGCGGTGATTTGGAATACATGTGAAAATACGAGGAAAATTACTCTGGTACAGAGTGGGAGGCACAAAACTAGGGAATGTCACATTTCCAGTTGGGATGGCATTCGAGAACGCACTTCTAACTAGTGCCTATTGAGGGTATCTGTATGAGGTGTGAGGGGGAATACCTAACATGCATGATCTAGTGAGGATATCTCTAGGGCTAGCAGCGCCCATATAAACTAGAGGATGCGATAGAACTAAGGGTACATAACAAGGATTTTTAGCATTATAAAGGAAATTGCCTTTCCCTACAAAAATGTAGCATGAGAGGGCTAGGAAAGCTCTAGTTTTCTAACCCTATTCACTAATATTGAAATTACATCACTTATAGATAGTGGTGCATCCAACTTGGGTTTGTTTTGAGTGTGGTTGGGAAGTAAAGGTATGTGATGTCTTGTTATAGCTTGATCTTTGGAAAGCCACCCTTCTTTATATGTGTTTCTTGTAGGAGGAGGGATAAAAATTCATTCTAGAGAAGAACATCAATGTGTTAGTGCTCATTTTGATCTCGCCCTTCTATCCTGAGTGTGCCTTCAAAAATTTCCATGACTAGTTTGTCAAAATTAAAAACATGTATGCTTGAAGAATGAAATCCTGTTGAATACAAGAAAATCCCATGTTTGAGTCATGAATCCAATGTAAATCCTCTTTTTGGTTAAGGAATGTGATAACCATGTCGTCCTTGAGTGATCCATGTGAAAAAACCTGTCAATTTATCATATTAAACCATGAAAATCCCATCTGTATATCATCTTGTGATCTTCAGTGCATATTACATATTTTCCTCCGACATCCAAAACATGTGGCATAACTCCATTGGTTATGCTATAGTGGGATTTATTTGCAAAATTACATAATTCACATAGTAACTACAAATTGCAAAACAGGCTTTGAATCTTGATGAATATTCCCACAAATATTCAGGTCAAATAATGTAAAAGGAAAAGTTGACCCCACTCTGAAATGAATATGTGTCAAAATGGGATTGGAGCAGGGAATTTGGTTAATAATATGCTTTTGTATTGATGAGATGATGGAGTACAAAATGCAAAGAAACATCTGAGGCCCGCTAGGACACGTGTTGTGTTCTCAACAAAAGTCAAGAGGCGGGGTTTTAAGTCAAATCTACAAACTTGCACTCATTTGAAAAGTAATGCAAAATTGTAAAAATACTCCCTGATCCCACAAAGCCCCAGATCAAGCCATGTGGATGGTCCACATTCAAATGAAAGAAGTAGATTGGACAACCGAGATGTGGCACATTTATGGCTATCACCATTAATGCTTTTTGCATGAATCTAAACATATTTTTAATGAATTTTTCAAACATTTTTAATTTTTACCCTTACATGCAAGAGAGTTGGATTCCCTAGTGGAGATAATTTGCAAAGGAGTAAAGAAAAATCAACTGTGATGTGTTGACATTGAGCTAAAGAATTGAATTCAAGATGCAATGAGAATTACACAATGTTTGCATGAGAAATGAGTAAGTCTTGTATTGTGTTTGTGTTCTTATTGTTTGATTTACGATTTGCAAGAAATTAAGGGTGGAAATTAAATCATATAAAATGAATCCCATGGCATTGGGATTTCACGTCACCTCTAGTATTACCAGTAATTTGCACAAAATTATGGACACAAATTTGTTAAATGTCAATTTGGATGATTTTCTATGAAGGCTTTGTGATCCCAACAAGATTGAATTTATGAAAGCCATTGAGGCTAGCCACATTTCCCTAGGCACTATGTTTCCTTTGTCTTTCCATTGTCATGAGCTAGTAAGACTCTGTGCTGAAAATTATGATCTAAAAAAGGGAAGTCTTAGATGGAAGTGGTGAAGGAGTGTTGACCTTAACACCCAAAGCATTTAGATTGATGTTAGGGCTACCTAACATTGTGAGACTAGTAACCATAAGTATCAAATCATCCCTTGATGATTATGAGGCTAAAAAATAAATACTATGCCGAATCATGAATACAAAATGGTTGTTGATAGATAGAAAGGCTACCACAAGAATTCCTAAGAAGTTGGTCAGATCACAATTTTGTGGAGGAAGTGGAAGACATAATTATGTTATTGAGTAGAATGGTTGGCATGGACAAGGCTTATGAATTCAAAGAATGGATGTGTCCATTCATATGGGTTATCTTGGAGAATAAAGGAAGTATTTTTGGGCAACACTTATAGCTACATCAATCCATACACAGCTCTTTGAATTAGCTGCAAAAATTAACATGGGTGTCACTGCTGATCTTGAATTCTATATGATGTCATACTTCATCTACAATATTGCAGGTCATAATATTTTCCTTGGCCTCCCACAAAAGGCACACTTCAAATATAGTAAAGTATATGATGTTTATCCCCAGCTATGTTTGAACAACTAGAAAGGAAATGTGAGGCAAGTAAATGATGAAGTACAAAATATCTAAAGAGGATAGAAATGCAATACTAGAGTATGGTTTCTTCTTTATTCAGCATAGGTTTTTCACTTATATTAGAGTTAGTGGATTTGATGGGAAGCCATGTAAATTTCCTAGATATGTAGATGACAAGTGGGCCCTATGTGAGCTTTCAAGGAAATTAACACCAGTACACAAATTGATTGTAGGAAATCATAAGACCAATATTAAATTTCCTATTAGGATTGGGAGGTATTTTTCCTCTCATTGCAAAAGCTAGATTGCTAGAAGAAGAGATGGAAATATTTGAACCAAGGTCCCAATATGACATTAGATGGGTTGTTAGCTCAACTTTGGGGAGTTCATATGAACATGAACCTCACTTTGAAGATTATTGGATGAACTACAAAGATGAAGAAGAGGTTAGAATTAGAGATTTCTCAAGGATGACTCTTAGGCATATTATTGACTTCAAGATTGTTGTAGTACCTCAAGGAGTAGATGATGATCAAAAAATAGTGAGTCAATATTATATTGAGGCATAACCAATTTCTCCCATAGTTTGGGATGAGGAAGAATCAGATAATCCATATGAAAGAATAGCCAATGTGATGAGACAGACCTTGACTTGGTTGCAAGGAAAAGGTATGGATTTGTCCATAAAAAATATAAAGGTATTAAATGAGTTCAAGGATTTGGGAATTTTGAAGGAAGATATTCCCCTTTAAAAGAAGGAGCTAATAAGATTGATCCATTAGGAGGAAGAGATCCTCAATTTCCCACCAAGAAACCTACTTTAGGTATCATTGATGAGTGGAATGTTGCTTCCAAGGGACTGGAACTTCTATGTTTGCTTTGAAACAAAAGATAGAAGAAATGCTCTTGAAATCCATGAAGAAAAATGAGAAATCCCACAGTAATATTTCCAGGGTCATCTAGTATGGAGAAAATGATGAGATGATTCTTGAAAAATCCTAACCCAAAACTCATAGGGAAAAGTGCCAAAGAAAGGGAGGCACCTAGCCTTAGATGTTTTGAGAGGGTTGCAAAGAAATAAAAGTTAATACCACCACTAGTAAGGGATATTGGTAGTCTAATAAAGGAAGGTGGATCAAAGAAACACAGAAGTAAAGAGCCTGAAGTTATTGATCCAACCCCACTCACCAAGGATCAAGAGAAATTGGTTGCCACATTTGCAGAACAAACATTTCCATCACCAAATCAAGGAGTAATTCAAGTTGATCCACTTGTACAACCAGAAGTTGTAGCTGTAATTTTGACTCCAAAGGGGATAGTGACAGAATTGGTTCAATAACAAATAACTCATATTATTCCCATGCCCAATCAGCTTATGACAGAAAAGGGGCTAGAGAAATCTAGTGCAATGCAATTTAAGGATCAAGATTTACCTCAGTATAGTCAATCACATGAACAAGTGAAAAGTCCAATTAAGGTAATGGACACATATATACTTGGGGAAATTCCCTTACTAGAACCTTTTTATGTAATACTTGAAAAGTATACAATAAAAGGTGAGAGTGTTTCTCAGGTAGATGAAAAAATGAAGGAAGTTTCCCAGCCATCAATTATTGAGGTAGGGAATCAATGATTCAAGGACTTGCAAGTGGAGCATCTGTAGAGAATATTGTATTTATTAAGGATCGTTCTCAAAAGGAAGTAGAAGGTAAAGTATGTGATGAATCTTGCTAGGGTACAAATCCTTCTAGGGAATTTATGGTGGGACCATAAAAGAAGCCACTAAAATAGTGGAGACCAGTGACAAAAAAAAATGTGCAAATTGATGACAAGGGTAAAAATCAAGAAGAAGAATTGATGAAACAATAACTCACCAATGTGCTAACTCAAGAAGATATCTCTACTGAACATCATCCTTTAAAGGAGGAAAATAGTACAAATATAAAGAGGAACTATCTAGGGTGACTGTTCCAACTAGAGAAACCCCAAGAGAAACTATAAAAATGATTGTTACTCTAGTAGAAGATAAAGACAAGGGAAAGGCACCAGTTGATAGTATGACTCAAAAATAACTAAATCAACCCCAAATTCAAGGACAATAAAAGGAGAAATCAAAAATAGTAATAATGCATGATGAATCTAAAGAGCTAACATTAGAAGTGGACAAGATACAAGAGGAAATGTCATTATTGCAAAACCCTCAAGAAGCATCTAAAAATTCTACCTATATGAAAAGGAGAAAAAGTGGGAAACACTCTCATAAGTGGTTGGTTGGGAGGATTGCTGTCAGATGTGGAAAAAATTTTACTCTAGTAGAGGTTATAAATATCACAAGTATAGTTATTCCAAATCCTAAAAAACCCTTAAAAAGGAAAAATACTTACTAAGACCCATGTAGACCGACAAGGGTTCAAAACTCTTGAAATTATGACCCTCACCAAGGTAAATCAAAGCATGAAATTACAATGAGTGATTATGATGTTCAACAAATTCATTTGGGAAATCTGTTAGTGTGTATTATTTTCCACATCATTAGGTGAGTCATCTCACTTAGATGATATCGTAGGTCCACGTTTCATTTAGGGGTCATTATGATATTCTCTTACATGTCAGTGCATCAAGATGCGTGGTGCATCATATGTGCCATTGGGAGTTACACTTCTATTTTGGGAATGTAACTCCCCCTCTCTACTCGAGTTGTCATGATTGCAGCATTGGGGGTTACTCAACACCTCTTATATGTACACCCCATTTGATCTATGAGATAGAGGAGAGTTTGTGGATTGTAACGAGGTTCTGCCCGTGTTTCAAATCTTTACATGCACATTTGGTTGATGCTCACTCCTCTCGAGATCTCTTCACGCTGCCATTCACACATTTGTTGATGTGCATGTCGTCCCTTGTGATCCTCGCTTGAGGGTTTCAAACCCTCTTACATGGTATCAGAGCGAGATCTTGTGGATCTGTGCACTCCTTGGAATTTTTCATGCATTTTTGGCTTCGTGTCATATAAAAATTTCTTTGCATGTGTCATAATGGATATTCCGATCGTGCTCTACTTGCATTGATTTCGTGATTCACACCTCTGTCTTCTTCTTCATGGGTTCCAGCTTTCTTGTTCGAGTGTTTGAGGTTGTTTTTGTATTTTTGGTGTTTTTTCAGGGCTCATTTTCCTTGAACCGCTCAAATCTCCAGGGTTACATACGTGTTTTGGGGTATTAATTTCTTTTTTTTAAAAAGAAGGTTCTTGTGTTTGGTTTTATGCTGGTGTTTTCTATGTTGAGAGAAAATTGTAGGTTCAAGGTGCTCCTTCATGGTCTGATCGATCCTAATTGCTGGTTACCAATCTCCTTGCACTTTGTGGACATTTTTCTACCTCTCTGTTTAGTGCATTGCTCGATCACACTTCTGAACTTGACCCTACATCTCTGTGCACTCTCCTGGTTTGAGTTGTTCGCTGCCCTATGTGGTCTTGATCATTATTTTTCGTGGTTTGATCTCGTCTTGAACTCACCAGTTCCTACCACCATATTCTGAGAGACCAAAGGAGCCACATTTTCTTGGAGGGTCACACCCATCAATAGGTCCCGCCTTGTAGTCAAACCACTCATATGTGATGTCCCGTATATCGGAATCCATTGATGGCTAGTAAGTTGAGGGTTAGCCAAAGAAACATTAAAACAAGATATTACACTAGTTGTTGAGGGTTTGTTGCATAAATTTGATGATGATAGGGTGTTTAAAAAGGATATTAAAGGAACAAGTTAGAACATTATCCTCATACATACATAAATGGGTACAACCTGTAGATGAAGGGAAAGAAGTTGTTACAAGTATAACACCTCGATTCTAGAAGAGGCTAACAGGATAGAGAAACAACCAATGTTGTGGATAAATGGAAAGAAGATTTTATTGAAAGAGGAAATAATATTATTAAGAGCCAATAGATGTTATGAGAACTGACTAAATTGTTTAAAGATGTCAGTGATCAACTTAACAAATGTGGAGATGAGTTGTACTTCTGGGAAGGAATTCTTCCTAAAATGGAAGCACTAGTTCAATTAGATGATCAATTAGTGGAAGATGAATAGATTTTCCCCCTAAAGAAAGGGGAATACAACATACTTATGAAGGAGATATCAAGTTAAGGGTGAAAAATATCAAATGATTGATGAAATTATTCTTTTAAAAGGGAAAAGATAACAAAGCACATAGATAGACTTGATGAGTGGTTAGGAAAACTTTTGATAGAGAAAAAATTCACCTATGGTGATTGTAGGCATTGAGAATTTGGTACAATCCTTTGATCAAAATGTTAATGGAAAACCTGATGCAGTGAATCCAATGTTTAGTTATGATACTATCTAGAAGTTTGTTGGTTTGGAGCAACACATGACCAAGTTGTCAAAGAAAATAAGAAAAGGTAATGTTGCAAGGACAAAATTTGAAGTACTTAGAGAGAAAACATTGATATTCATGTTCCAGGTCAGAATTGATGAAGATGACCTTATCCCAATATTTCAAAGGTTTGATGCATATAATGAAAGATTATCATAAACACAATAGAACAATTCATTTTGTTTTAATAGAATTCTATATCTATTATTAACATGAAATTCATTATAACATATTTAATATTTTGCATTTAAAAATAAAAGAAAAATGGGGTTCTATAAGGGCCCTAACCCATGGAAAAGTTACATACATTCTTGAGAGTTACATTAAAAATAAACTAGATAAAAAGACACCTAATCATTTTCCACCGCCACAAAATCTCACTGAAAGGGGGAATATATTACGTAAGCATGTTCTTCCTTGAACAAAATCCTTTGACCGAATAACCATCTATGAAAACAGAGCTTCCCTTGACAATGTACAAGATATCCCCATATCCATGAGCTCCTCAATATTCAGCCTAGGGCCATCCAAAATACTCATGAATTCCATATTCTTCTGATAAGAAGAGACCCAATTTACAAGATCCAGCCACCTTTGGGAAATTATTTCCTCCCTTTTTCTTTTTGACGAGAGGATAAGTAGGAACAATTGACGTGGCTGGAAGTGCAAGTACAATGGTCCTTAAATTTGGTGAGCAGGAGCTTTGGAATTGAATTCACCCTTACATTTTTGCATAAAATATGGTGACACTTCAGAAGTTGAGAAGGTGGAGATTCTATGGGCCTTTTCTTTAAACAAGAAACATGTTATTCTAACTCATTCACTTTATGATAAAGAGTAGGAATAATGTCTATAAAAATCCCTTCACCAAACTCATAAGATTTTGAAGGAATATCCTTCATAGTGAACTCTTCACTGTAAATGAAAGGGAATATGTTGTCACTTGCACCTTTCACATATGACCTACTCTTGAACCATAATTGCTTCAATACCTCGGGATTCTTCTAGTGCTCCCATGTAAAAAGATGAAAGTACATAATTTGTAAGGTAGAAAAGATGGGACAGATGTTGATGAGCCTTAAAATCAATGACACATGAACATCTTGGGATTTCAATGGCCCATTATAGCCGTCCAGGTCTACAACTCCGAATAACATCCTCAAAAATGCTTCATCTAGTCCTAATAAGTCAAAAAATGAATTCAAATCCTCATAGGAGATTTACTTTAGATTGGATGCTAATGTCACTCCCACCATATCAAAAACATAGAAATACACCAAGCCTTTCCACACTCATAATAAGGGATGGAAATTTGTAAGAGAAGTGACGGAAATTTATAGTAAAGATAAATCTGGTGAGTTAAGATGAGGAATATAATGTTGATTTGATCATTGAGATTGTATGTGATATTCACACAAAGGAGAGAAATGTGAAATAGACTGATATCAAATAAAAAGGAGGAAATTAGCTTGATATGATACACCACATGCGAAAAAATTAAGCTCGAAATATATTCCAATGATTGTGTGTGTGTTTTGAGGAGGATTCCCAAAATGTGGGAATAATTAAACATCAAATCAAACCATTTGGAGGTGCTACAAAATCATTAAAAAGTCTCTCGACTTATCTAAAAATAAATAATTAAATAAAGGATACAAAAAGGGTGACATGGCATCCCAAACTCTAGGAGAGTGAAAAATACAAATCATTTGTAATTCCCCCATATGACATCATGAAATTAGAGTACTTTCAAAGGAATAATAGTATAAAATATTGTGTGCCAAAAAAGTGGAATATTCTTTTGAAATTCACAATTTTGAGGGGAAAAAGGAAAAGGTAAGAGAGAGAGAGAGAGAGAGAGAGAGAGAGAGAGTTATTTATGCATGAGATGAATGTTCTCATATCAAAAGGGGGTTAAATTTTTCTAAATTCTTAGAGAAAACAGAGAAAAAACGATTATAGTTTTATTTAAGAACTTGAATCAAATTGAGATACCTATGAGTTAGTTTAGTTTGTCCAAAAATTCTCATGCCAAGATGATTAAAAGTGTACAATCATCAGTAAATCATTAAGGCCATAGGCTTTAAGACCCCTTGATGAGAAATTAGAATTTCTTGAAATTAACTATGTGTTTTCTCCTGAGCAATGTTGTCTTTGTTCCTAAAGTAAAATAATTTGAATCAACTACTTTCCTTCTCTATCGCAATCTTATGTTGATAGTTTCTTTGATATGGACTAAATATTATCTTAATTAGTAGAATTTTGGAAACTAAAATTACATCAGAAAGATATTTCCTTCTGTGGTGTGATAAATAGTTTTAAATTCATATTTCCTCTATTTGGTTTATAAGATCTTAGTAAGCTTTTGAGTGTATCTTTATAGTAGTTTGAACATGAACTGGTAGTGTTTTATTGAGATTTTAACATGATATTTTTTATTTAAATTCTCAAAGGTTCTGTGAAATCTTGTACTCTTAGGATTCCATGAGTGCATAAATCTTGTTAAAGGGTTGTTATTGGTTGTGTGATGTGTTCCTCTTACCCTGAGGCTATTTCCAAACATTCGCAAGGTTTTCTTGAGAAATTTGTATAATCAACTTTATCCTACTTTAATCTCCCATTGATACATAAAATTTACAACCTAAAACTGTTAAATAATTTTGAATTACCCATGTTTTCGCTACCTGTAACTATTTTCCAAGGGACTTTACCCTTTCTACCCTGCCTTTCCATAAATATGCAGAAGCAAACTAAAATTTACGATTTCTAGAGTGATCTGAGTCCTATTTTGAAAGACATCTACATTATTTAGTGTGACAACTCATGAGAGTTAAACAATGTTTTCATTGACCATATCTATTTGAGATTATCGTTCATATTTTGAAGAGAAATATTAGAGACTAAAATTCCATCCACCTTTCTCACAATTACAGGTTACAAAATGGGTCTCTCATCCTAGTTAAAGGAAAAACCTAAAGTAGGAGGGAAGGTCATCCCCTTTGTGAGTGCAATCCAATATCTTTTAAGTCAAGTATTAAAGAGTTT